>OX465183.1:11017282-12267282 GCA_949987655.1 Polymixis flavicincta
CATCTTCAATAAACAAAGTTACTGGCTCATCACTAGTTTGATTTGGACTAGGTAAACTCTCTTCGTTGTTAATTACTGTGTCATCACCGCTTACAACCAATGCATGTTGATTAACATTGAAATCATTTTGATCAGGATGATGGCCGACGTAATTTATGTTATTTCTGATTTCTGCATTAGTGCAAGTGTCTAAATTATTTCCACTTATTTCTTTAGTGGGATTATTTTTGTTCAAACTTAACATGGATTCGTTTAATCCTATATCATTGATGTGATTTTTAGAAGTTATTTCATCTTGTTTGTTGTTGTTATTGTCGTTTATATCTTCTCTTTCACTTAATCCATTTTGAAAGGTTGGGTCATCATCATCATCATCATCGCTGTCTTCAAATGTAATTTCAACTTTAATTGGTGCATTGAAGTCATAGTCCGCCATCTGGTTCAGAACGTCAACTGAAACAAAAGACCAACCTGCTAATCATCCTGTTTACATGGTACCAATAATATTATTATCGTTCCAAAATTAATTATTTCCCGCGTAAACAGGCTAAAAATAATTGAGCATCATCTGAAAAGTAATCAAATCACAAATTAATTCCTATAATACTTAGGTTTCTTATATGTTCTGCTTTTAAATATATTAGATGGCGACGGTCATTATCATTAAGTATTGTTTGGTGTGGTATGGTACGGAATGGTATGGTATGTTTCAATAATCTGTCTAGACAACGTGTCGCTACGAAAGCCACTATAGTCTAGACAAGGTCAGGAATAAAATGGCATACAATCGTTGGTGCACGTCACCGTTTTAAATGAGCCCTTTCGCTCTGCATAAAACAAAAGCCTCTTTTAGGTGGGTCCATCGCCACCATCTGTTTAGGGTAACTATCTAGTAATTCTACCACCTGTCTAAGATGTGTTACATGATTCTAAAACTACTAAACAAACGTAATTTAAGAATAAGATTTTCGACATTTAGGGTCCGTACGCCATCCACCAAAATGGGCTACTCTGCCCCTTTTTGATTGAAAGATCATGGGTAATCCTGAGGAAGGGCAAAGTTTGGTTGAATATATAATTGTCAATCAATCAATATAGGTAACCCAATTTTTAGATGCTTCTGACTTTCGTCGAGGGCTAATTCAAGGTGATCCGGAAAAGCAGTTCCTGGAAGGATTTGGAGCAGGCTTTTGCCCGGCGGCGGCGGTGGATCGCAAAAAAAAAACTTGTTTAAACTTACCGGTCCCCATTATTATTAAATCTTCTGTGTTATTTTGGGAAAATTCGCTTGTGCTCTGATTTGACTGCCTGTAAAGAAACAATGGAGTGAGTATTTTCATTTAATTATAACATTAATATTAACATTCTTGTACAAAATAAATATAAGGCGTGTCGAACTGTAGACACTGTTAGCTATTGGACCATGAAACGGAATAGTTTTTTTCTTGTAAATGCTCATAAATAGTTATCTGTCTATTTAGAGATGATTTTTCGAATTGCAAAAACACACAATTCTTAAATGAAAAATTATGTTATTCATTAATGAATGTTGCCAACATTAAAAAACGTTTTATGGCGAAAGTTGTTTAGGATGACATAGAATTACCCTCCTTGACGGATGTTTTTCACTTGGTTCAAAAATGATGGATTCTCATACAAATAAAACATGCCGTGGGTAGTAGGATTGTCACAAGAGCTTTCCTGAGAGAAAGCTGAAAATTTTGAGAGTGTGTTGGTATCCCAGTGGATATGGTAGGTATTACTACCTATTTATTTACTCTCTTCCCTCGTTAGTCGTTGGTCTAGAAGTCATTACCGCGTTGGAAAAGTTATTTTGGGTTATTTCATCAGGAATTTCTCAGTGCGAGCCTGGAGTCAGGATTTTTGCCCGGTTGATGGCAATAGGCTCGTCCCGTATTACATGGGACTTAAACATAACTGGCGAAATATGGGTGTAATTTGGAGGCTCGAACTTTTCGGGAAAAACGGGCGTAATTCACACAGACGTAATCAAATCCCACTGGTGACGGGTTTTTTTCACGCACTGGCGTTTCAACTATCGATAAATTCAACACCGTATATCTCAGCGAGTGGGAAATAGAACACTGTGTTTTATACTGTTCGATTTTCAATTCTCGGCGCTAAGCAATGCGTTGAAAATTCAACGCGCGGAAAAAATCCCGCCGTGATTTTTGTAAGTCCGTGGGGTTACGTCAGTTTCATCATCATCTGCCTAGCCTTTTCCCCACTATGTTGGGGTTTGCTTCCAGTCTAGCCGAATACCATTATTTTACATGGAGTGACTGACTGTCAGACAAGGGTTTCTGACGACCCGTAACGACTGTCAAAGATCCACGAATGACAGCCGAGACCAACGGCTTAACGTGCATTCCGAGGCACGAGGGATCTTGGGATGTAAAGATGGTCGCCCATCCACGGACCAACCGCGGCAAGCGTAGCTTAACCTGATCGATCGACCCGTGTGGTTGTTATTACTTAGCCACAAGGCCCCGAAGGCTTACGTCATTTTCCTCAACAAAAAATATGTATCCACCATATCATGTCTTGATATCTGAGTCTGTGATTTCATTACTATACCTACCTACCGAAGATATAAATATTCACTTACGTATATACATAGATTACAAGGTCGCAAAGCAACAATCGTCGCAATGCAATGGTTCGGTTCAATGTGAATTTAGGACATCGACCTGCTGCGCCAAAATAAACACGTTCTATACCTACAGACTACTATACCTTATATTTCTATCTACTTTATTAAGTATGTATATTAACTAGCTGTTCCGTGCCCACTTCGTTGGACGGTAAACATTTTGATTTATGATGAAATAGTGTGGTTCGATTAGTAGGTACTGAGCAGTTTATTTCGGTAGGAGTTTACTTTATCTGACATCGATTTAGGGGGGCGACGGGGGTTGGTAGGAAGGAACCCACCTCCAAAGGAAAAGTTGCAAACCCCCCCCCCCCTCCAGAATTGCGTTTTTTTTAAATTTCCTAACCTAACTTTTGTCGACGTGTCAAGTAACTGCCGCGAATTTGGAAGTAGGTGGTCACAGTTCTAACCTAACCTATTACCAACCTGATGTGAGCCTTCGCTTCGTTTCACTCCCGCCTAAAGGGCTTATTACACTTGGCTGAATTTAGTCATCTAACTAGTCATCTAAATTCAGAAGCAACATTAAAACGCAGCAACGTCCGAGTCGGATTTGCCACACTCGTCTCTTGTCACTCATATCGACCTACTCTACTCTATGTCGGTTCCCCCCGGAAGTGGTTCCGGCAGGTTATAAAAAAAAAAAAGCCTAACAACCTACTGCCTAGCCATGTTGGTTCTGCCCCGTAAATGTACTCTGTGCTGCCCCGGAAGGGATTTCAGATTGCTATAGAAAAATACTTGACAGCCGGTGCCAACTTGGTCAAAATGGAGTCATTACGTTTCGTTCTAAATAGCGTTAGACGTGTTAAAACATAATTGAGTTATTGGGTGTTGCTAGTTATAGAAACCGGCCAATCAGGAAAAAATATAAGGATATGCTAATTGTTAGTGGTTCCGATACCGCCTTATTAAAGAAAAGTGTTATATGTATGGGTCCGATCATATTTAACAAAATACCCAATGTAATAAAAAATTAGACTTTTCCATTATTCAAAAAGAAATTGACTGCCCTATTAATTAATAAATGTTATTACTCAATTGGCGAATTTTTGACGGATGATAATTTAAATTGATAAAATGACATCCCTGAACCTACTCTTGACTTGTATTAGATCATTTATGTTTTTAATTTAATTGTATTGACCTCGAACTTGACGAATTTATTTCTAATCCCATTTTATTCAACTTGACATTATGTATTCACTGAATTCGTTTTCGACATAGTAAACTTGTATTATATGATCGAATGTGTTTAATAATGTATGATAAATTAGTCTTTATTAATATAACTTGAACTGTTTGCATGCCCTAGTTAAGGTACCTAGTTAGTATAAGGGTCACTTTAAACTGAACATCTGAGACATGTACCTACTTTCTGTGCAAATAAAGAACTATTCTATTCTATTCTTAAAAAAAAAAAAAAAAACTGCTTAAAATATTGTTAATTTAGTTTAAAAACCGTATTAATAGTAGTTAATTGTGATTATTATCATATTTTAAGCAAGTTTTACAGAACGTAACACGGAACGTTTCAAGGCGATATTCGATATTACTTTCTGTCAAATACTACAAAATATTTCAATTTCTTTTTTCTCAGTAGGTACCTAGCTGTTTGTTTTCATAACCGACGCGCAAAATTTTGTGTGCAGCCTTCTAATAGTACCTACCTACAACATATCAGTGAAAAGTCAGTTAAGGTAAAACTTACTAAAACTATTATTTGCTTGTTTGTACCGACCGTACCGTATCTTATGCAACGAGAGTATACATATACTAATACTAAAACTGCCGTCCCTACGAAAAGTGCAATAACTAGTTTAAACCTGATTTCGAGAAAAACGCGTGTATAGATTTTATTTTGTTAAAGCACCGACCTAGATATTGCAGTTAGGCTTAGTATTAAAACCGGCTTCGTCATAGATACGTAAAATGTGTGTAAAAAGAATATATAGATCTTGTTCTGCAAATTCCTAATATGTACTTATCTCAATTTGGCGCAAAACTCGAGTTATTGCACTTTTCGTAACGACGGCAGAAAACGTAAATACATATTTACTTTCCAATGCATTGAATGCATATAATAAAAAACTTAAAAAAAAAAACAATCGATTTCCAAAAAAACACTAGAAACTGAAAAATTACTTTAATTTCGGAAGTCGGTGACTTTTGATATGTATTTTATTAATTTCTGGTCACCGCCTTCCGAAATTAAAGTTATTTTTCACTTTCTAGTGTTTTGTTGGAAGTCGGCTGTTTTTTTTTTTTAGTTTTTTTTTTTCACTTTTTAGTTATGGTACCTACCCCACACCAATTCGAAATTTCATCATCGTCAAAACAATGCATATTTTATGCGATAGCAGCAATCGCGGTTAATTTGCTGTCTTTTTTCGAAGAGTTCCGTTGCCTGTCTCCGAAACGCATCATCCGATCTACCGGGACCATTTCGAAATAAACCCCTTTCAAACAAAAAAAGAATTTTGCAAATCGGTCTTATGACGGAGTTATGCCTGAACCTCCAACTAACTCCTAACCGTTAAAGAGTTGTACTATCAAGATTCACTAATGCAGTCGCATACTAAGGGCTATATTGCTATGAAGTGGCGGTCCAGGCCGTACCTACAGCTGTGTGTATAAGTGATGTATTAACACAAAACTCACCGCTCTACTCACACACTGGCGTTACTCTTTGTATTTTATACATACCGTCGGCGACGACAGACATGACCGTGGTCGGTTCATACCATTGCTAAAATTTACTTTTATAATTTGAGTTCCGGTAGCGTGCAGCGTATCGTCTTGGAATAAGAAACTCATAGGTCTGGGTTCAAATCTCGCGATGAAGCTTTAATTTTTCTTTTCAACAATCATCTTCATCTGTTCTTTTATTATTCGATTTATTAATATACCAGAATAATAATGTAACAAATTTGTTTTATTACTCGTATTGTTATTTAAATAAAGGTTTAACAATAATAAATGATTACAAAATGTTTATTCGTTATAACTTCATGAAGAATGTATAAAAATAACTAATAATAACTTCTTGTTAAAACAGTTTATTTTCTCATAAAGAACAATTTATTGAAGTAAATAAGCTAGTTGGTGAACTATGATAATCAGGCTATTGTATCTTAGTAATATAATAATATTGTGCTGATTACTACTGTGTGTCGGTACTCTAAATAAATCACAATATTCTACAAAAATCTACCCACGTAAAAGTAACAAATGCAGACAAGTTGTCACAATACAATTAAATGACTCAGTAGTACTACTTTTATTCTACTGCGAGTGATTTCGTTTTAACTCAAACCTCAAAGTTAACAAATCGTATTTAATAGGACTTAAAGAGGTTATAGCTTAAGTGTTCATTTTCATTCCGAAAAGAAGATTGAAACTAAACCTCAAAATAATCCAGATTACGGATAAGACAAAATATTATTTCAATATTACTAAAATAAATAAATATTTGTAATTTATAACTTAATGTTTTTTCCGTTAACTATGTTTTTTAAGCTGATTCTCGAGCTGGTTTTCCATGATGCCTTGTTTGCCATGAACCTTCTGCGTGGAGTGCACGGCGCACGGTTCGTAAAGATGTGTCGAATAATTCGGCAAAATGTCTTGTCGTTTTGAAACCACTTGTTTCATATTCGCTGAACGTGTGCCTGTTATAGGAGCTGGGGTCTTCCACTTTGCTTTCCACGGGCAAGGCTACCGCCTTCCTCATATCTTTTCACCCACCGACTCACAGTATTTCACTAAAACAAAAAAGGGGTACTGTTAGGCTACTAAGCAAAATACACACTTTATGTATTACCTACTATTTAGAAACAAAATTATTTAAAAGGGCAATTTCACATAGATATTAAGTTTATTGTTAGTTTCATCTAGGAAATAAATTTACATAGAAATTTTATATTTTTATTCTATTTAGACATTGTGATATTTATAAAACGTTTAAAAATAACTACAAGGATCAGCAGTTACACTTTAATTAAATAAATGTTTAATATTTATATTTAAATCATAATACTCACACTCAGTCCGGTTTCATCACATAGGTATTTGTGATATAGGTATTAAGTCCACTTTTATGCAGCGCAATAATATTCGCTTTCATTTCTATATTTAAATTTGCTTACATTTTAAAATGAATTAGAAGGACGCTAATAGATGAAACACACGTCACTAGCACACAATTATCAACCAACACCGTTCTATAAGTCGCGGTGAATGAGTCGTAAATCATTTAAATTTATTTAGGTTTCTGTGGGTATAATGATAAAGTTTTACGAGTTTGGTGAATAAGAAGAACAGAACAAGAAACTATACTCAAAAGTGATTTTTAAAACAATAAAAAGACTATCACACAGCGAGTGGGATTCGAAACCGCGACTCGCTGCGCTCAATCGCGATAATCAAGTGCAGTAACCGCTCAGCTATCATGCCATTTGCTTTAACGGTTGAATTTAGGAAATACATTCATTCGTAAACGTATGAGCGTGTGTGTGTATATAGTATTATAGCCTATAGAAATTGCTTATTATAAGAAGGTCGTAAGTTAAAGCGAAGTGTCAATCTATTGCTTTTTGAGATTGGGGCACCATTAGTGAGGGCTACTGTACCTTCCTTCATCAGCTCAGCGTCATGAGATGATGATGACCATAAATACGCAAATGTCTCAATAGCTTTAGAAAATATATGAAAAACATTGATAATACCTACAAATTTTGAGGGTTGCCCTCGATTTCCCTGGGATTCCATCATCAGATCCTGATTTGACGCCAACGGGACCACCCTCAGGAGTATACTCTTTCAAATAAAAAATAATTTTGAGAATCGGTCCACAAATGAGGGAGAAATCGGGGAACATACATTTAAACAAAAAAATACGTACAGTGGAACATATAACCTCCTTCTTTTATAGAAGTCGGTTAAAAAGCTGTTATTTTGAAATCACAAACAGACACTTAAATTTCATTTATTTGTTTAAACAAATAAAATGTATGGACAATTTAATAATATTAATTTAATCATTTAGCACAAGACCGGTCGAAGTGGAGGAGCCTGGGGGAGGCCTATGTCCAGCAGTGGACGTCTTTCGGCTGATATGATGATGATGATGATGATGAATCATTTAGTGTGTAGAACAGAACGGGGTACGCAATGATTATCATAGTTTTGGAAAAAACTAAAATGCATTGCTTAGGTATGCTTTAGACTCATTGCCTATGCAAATTGAGACTGACGTCAATTTCTCCAAGTCCTGTTGTTTACCAGTACGAAAAGATAATCGCAATGATGGGCAGATTGTTCTTTCTCACGCCTGTGCATTAATACAACGTTATGTACCTTGCTATAGGCGTGCACTGTGCAGTGGGCAGCAAAATCGAATTACAATTTCGCCAACCGACAGGAATCATAACATACCACGCAAATCCAGAAAATGTAAAAATAACGCACACACTTTATGTTTATTATGTGTCACAGTAACGCACTTGAACAATTATTTTGCGCAGCACCATTATATTTAACCTAAGCGTCCTTAGTCAACACTCTGTATGTAAATAAACGCCGGGGGACGTCTGACGCACCGCGCGCACAACGTGGAACTGAGACTGACTCGAACTCGAGGGGACTATGGGAGTGAGTGGGACTAACAAACAAACACTGGGTCTCACTGGGCCGAGACATGTTGGACAGTTGGGGGGGAGACAGGGGAAGCGCGTGCGCCGTTGCGCCGATGACGTCTCCGTCTCGCCGTAGCACATAAACGCGAGCTATTGACCTCTATGAATTATGCATTATTGTGCCAGATCATGGTCACATGAAAAAGTAAGAATGATCGAAACTGTACACTGCTTTATTACAGCCACAGTGCTTTTTTGTTATTTTTTTAAAAGAAGTTTGCAGTTTTTTTAGATTTTTAAATATTCTCTGCACGTCAGTAAGGGTTGATTTTTCAATAGTCAGATAACTCTTATCTGAAGAATAAATCTGACTTTGGCATATTTTCTATAAAAAAGCTGTCGATCCGACATATTTATTTCTCAGATAAACTTTATCTGAGGATTGAGAAATCAGCTCTAAATGATGTAACTCTAGAACTCCGAAAACTAAAACATTAAGGTTGTCAATTTCGATTTGGCGCTATTGTCTTGCCGGTTGATCGTGCTGATTTTTGGTGTTTAAAAAAAAAAAAAAAAAAAAACTTTTTTATTTTTCACTTTTTAGTTACAGTGGTGTTCGGTAGGAATTGGTGTGGGGTAGGTACCCCACACCAATTCGAAATTTCATGATCCATGGGGTCAAAACAATGCATATTTATGCTATAGCAGCAATCTCGGTTAATTTGCTGTCATATTTCGAAGAGTTCCGTTGTCTGTCTCCGAAACGCATCATCCGATCTATATGAAATTTAAATGGGACCATTTCCAAATAAACCTTAGAAAATATAAATATAATAAGCTTTAGAAAATATAAGAAAAACATTGTTAATACCTATAAAATTTGAGGGTTGCGCTCGATTTCCCTGGGATTCCATCATCATATCCTGACTTGGTGCCAATGGGACCACCTCAGGAGTATACTCTTTCAAATAAAAAAATAATTTTGAGAATCGTTCCACAAATGGGGGAGAAATCGATGGACATACATAAAAAAAAATCATACAGTGGAACATATAACCTCGTCCTTTTTTGAAGTCGGTTAAAAATAAAAAGTTATCGTAGAGTTTAGTTAAAAAACCAACATTTCCAAAGTAAATAAATAATCAAAATGGTTGCACGAACCTATAATAAGTATATAAACAGATACCACCAGCTGTGTATTTTTATTTGTCCTTTGTGATTTCGTCTTTCTGTTTACTGTACAAGCGGAATTGGACAAAGGCACACATTCACTGTCCGCAAAGTATTACACAATAGTTAAATAATCAACCTGAACCATATGTGGCTCATGCGACAGGGAAAGGGTTGCTCTTCTGCGTACTAAAATATAAATGGCAGTCAAGTTATGTCATACGTACACACATAAACTCACGTCTTTTCTCATGGGGGTAGGCAGCACTAAATTCTGTATGGTTACAATGATTCCCCACGGAATCTTACTACGTTCAAACTACGTCAATATAGTTTTTTTTTTTAATCAATGTAAAGTTTAGAAATCGAAATCTCATATTCTGTATGTTCCGAGACAATTTTTCGATTTTATTAATACGATATTAGCAGAATTCGTGTGTGATTGAGGTGGTTACGAGTAAGGAATACCTAGTGAATTCAGGCCCTGGTCATACACTCGTCGCGCGTCGGTTGCGGTTTTTTTTGGGAATGACGTTTCTCAGGTCTACCTTGGAGGTAGTCGGTTGCTAAATCGGACTTGCTGATCGGAGTCGCTTAAACATAAGCGACTGCACGCTAAGGGCACCCCCGTCGGGTACGGACATCGGCTATATTCGTCGCTGGAAGAGGGCAGCGAGGGACGGGCTGGATCGGAATGATTATTTATAGGGATGAATCTAAAGCCACAGGCTCAGCGGCACGAGCTGGCTCGAGCAAGGGTTGGGGCGGACGGCGCGGCGGGCTTCGTCGGCGACGACGCGGACGGAAGGACGGCGGGCTGTGTCGGTGAATTTTGAGCGTGCTAGTGAGGCACCTGTGACTCTAGTGTGAGTTTCTTTTAACTTGTGAGGTTGCCAAGGGGTACCATGTTGGAACCGTCTCGAATAAACGCGTCGGTCGCTTTCGGCGCTCCGATTCCTTAGCCCTTCACCAATCCACGGTCAATCGGAGCGCCGCACGGTAGGCTGAAAATCGCCTTTCATAGACTTAGAGACATGAAATTTGAAGTGTTATTTTTTTGGCTAGAAATGGATTCTGCTGATCATTACTATGCTATAAAATTTCGTATGAGGCAATTGCGTGTTCAAATGAAGGAATTAAATTTTTTTAAAGAAAAAATTGTATGGCGCTGACATAAAAAATTAGGTTATCTCTGGAATCATACGGTTGGCCATTATATCCTTACACAAGTACCATTTATTTGTAATGTTTTGACATACTTAATGTTGCGGCACCATTTGCGATTTGATTCTGAAATCATCAACTAAAAAAAAAAAATACGAGTGGCACTCGGGGACTGCCGCGGTAAAGCTATTGCATAGCATTTTTTATCAACTTATGCAGTTATAATTATTATTTATATTTTTTATTGATGCAGTGTTATTTTTTTCTTTGATATTAATTCAAGTTACACTTTTTGAGCGTGGTGACCTATAAGAAAACAAATTTGAATTTATCGTACAGTCGTACCATATACCTACATACACGTAAGCGAACGCTCGGCCGAGCTACATGGTAGGCGGAGTGGAGGGTGTTTGGTTTTATTTTCGTTCGGAATTTCTTGATTCGGTCGCCGCGCTCAAAGTGCGCGATAAAAGCTATGCAATAGCTTTAAAAGTTAAAAAAAATACTTTATATTTTTTTTATATTCTTTTTAGACTTATACATCCGGTTAGTCTGGAAGTCAAACCCAATTTAGTTGTACAAGGCTAGGCAGATTGATTGGTTTTAATTGACAATTTCGCTTTACATGTTAATTGGAGGTCACGTAGTGACCACCTATATCCACGAAATCGTAATTGTTTTTCAAACGTTTTACTATTCACGAACTAACTAGATACCAAATCTAAAAAATATATTACTGCTACAACCTACAACGAGCTAACTACCAAGCGAACTAACTAGCTAACTATAAAACGAATAACCCAAACTAAAAAACTGTACTAATACATAAATTGAATATAAATACTAATACGCCGTAAACACTAACACACGCTTTCGAAAAAAATGCAATTACTATTCACCAGTTCACCTTTCGTAATTTCTTACGAAAAGTGTTTTCTTTCGAACGTATTAAAAATTAAAAAAATACGAAATTTATAAAATGTCAACAAACGAATCAGCCAAATTACTTTCAATTGAATATTATCTTTACTGCTATAAATATTAGGTCTTTACCTATGAAATTGCCGTTCTGCAGTACTGGCCATTTCAAATCAAAATAATTTTTGTTTGGCTAAGAATTCTAATTTCAAATTAATTTTATTTTAAAAACATGGATTTTTTTTTCTAAAAGTAGTCATTTCTTTATTGATTAGTGTTACATTTTCATCGCATTTCAATCTTTTTCGTCATCATGGATACGTTAAAAATTCGAGTAATTATGGAATATGAGTACCGTCGTGGCAGCAACGCGGCACAAGCGGCACGCAACATCAACGACGTTTACGGAGCTAACACTACAAACCAACGCACCACCTGTTATTGGTTTGCTCGCTTCCGTTCTGGAAATTTCGACCTGAAAAATGAACCTCGCGGTCGTCCGAAGACTTTGGTCGACAATGACGAATTAAAGGCGATTGTGGAAGCTGATGATACACAATCTACGGCTGAATTAGCAGCAGCTTTCGACGTTAGCGTCAAAACAATATTGGTCCATTTGCGTCAAATTGGCAAGGTAAAAAAGCTTGACAAATGGGTGCCCCACGAACTCAATGATCGCCAGCGCGAAGTACGCGTCGAGACGTGCCTTGCACTGCTCAACAGACACACAAATGAAGGAATTTTGAACCGCATTGTTACCTGCGATGAAAAATGGATTCTGTTTGATAACCGTAAGCGCTCAGCAAGTTGGTTGGATCCTGGTTCAGCACCTAAACAATGCCCTAAACGAAAACTTACCCCTAGAAAAGTGATGGTCACTGTTTGGTGGTCTAGCGCCGGTGTGATTCATCATAGCTTCTTACCAAACGGGGTGAGCATTACTGCAGATGTGTACTGTGAAGAACTGAACACAATGATGGAGAAGCTGGCGCATCTCCAACCAGCATTGGTCAATCGCTCGTCTCCGCTGCTCCTGCACGACAACGCGCGACCTCATACTGCACAGCAGACGGTCTCCAAGTTGCAAGAACTGGGGTTGGAAGCTCTCCGTCATCCGCCCTACTCACCAGACCTTGCGCCTACAGACTACTACTTTTTCCAGAATTTGGATAACTTCTTGGCGGGAAAAAAATTTAATACCCGAGAGGCAGTACAAAATGCCTTTGAATAATTTGTTGCCTCCCGTCCAGCTGATTTCTTTAAGAAGGGCATCAATAAACTGCCACTGCGATGGCAAAGATGCATTGATTGCATGGGTGATTACTTCGATTAATACAAATAAAAAATTCATGAAAAAAATTCGTTTAAATTTTTTCATACAAAACGGCAATTTCATAGGTAAAGACCTATTATAAATAAGGTCGTACACACATGGAACATTTTGCGACCAATCCCGTCAAACGTCAAACCAAAGATAATGTTGATCAAAGGTGTCCGTAGACGATCACTGTAGTTTTTTATGGTTGCATATTTTTCCAAAATATTATTTCAAATTATTTTTTATTTCAAACCTGGCAAATTACTCTCAATAAAATTGATTTCATCTTTGTTGGTTTATCAAACTAATATTTTGCGATGAATTCCCTCAAACCAAAGATGATATAAGTAGGCCTTCGGACAAATTGCCATAAAGAAAAATATAATACATTTTAAGTTTATTTATAGTGGTCACTGGACAGTAACAGATAAGTAACACGACCAAATATAGGAGTCACTTTTTACAAAATGTTGGTTCTTATCAGACCACCAACTGTATTTTACGGATTATAAATACTAAGTGCTTTTCTAGCGTAGTTTAACCGCTTTAGTAAGAGTGAGAAGTGAACATATTTCGAAGTAAATAAAAACTGCTAAAACGGTAAGAAAATTTCATAAACTATCCATAAATATACGATGTTGTGTATGAAAATTCAGATAAAGCAGTCAAAAAAGCAGAAAATTCAGATAAATGTCATTCCTCCGTTGCTACGCAACAGTCAAAAATAAAAAAATACGAAATTTATAAAATGTCAACAAACAAATCAGCCAAATTAATTTCAATTGAATATTATCTTTATTGCAAGGCAACAGGTCGGACTTTTGCATAGCAACGGAGTAAGGTTATTTTCGTTACGGAATTTCTGGATTCGGTCTCCACGCTCAAGGCCCGCGATAGAAGCTATGCTATTGCATAGCTTCTATCGCGGGCCTTGAGCGTGCCAAGCTATTGCTTAAAAAAAATTATGATTCATTTTAATCGTTAAATGCTTTAAATATGAGTATGCTAAGTCTAGTTCACAATATTTTTTATACTATAGGCCAAGACTGTCTAAGAAATCACAAGGGTTCGTTTTACTAAATTGAAATGACATGGTAATTATGAATTACCTTTTCAATGTAATCTCTAATTGTCAAGTCCGCATTAACTAATGACCTCGTTGATATAATCACCTCATATGTCTAAATACATTTATGTTCATAAGTATGAATGAATTAACACGAATTAATTTATCTAATGAATTACTAGTTAAAAGGATACAAACAAAAATAGGGTATACATACGTTGATGATCATCATAATGAGGGTAATTAGGTAAATGTAATACCCTCATTAGTCAATAACAATAAATAATCAAAAATCACGTTCGTAACTTCAGTTCATTTTGAGCATTTCTTCTGCCAACATCTAATATCACCGAGCGTCTCAGTGATTATGAATAATGAAAAGCATAATTACAAACTTGGATTTGTTTGTTATTCTGAAGAACCAGGATACTTCTTCCTTCGGTCATGAAATATTGTTTAATTCAGTTGTTACTCGACTGGATTCTAGCCTTTCTGATGAAAACAGTGTTACCCTGAAGGAATTTTGGCGAAGGTTCACACGGGCAAATCAAAAGAGATGGTTACGATCCCACCGAAAAAGTCTTCCTAGTAATAATGTCATACAAGGCAAAAAAAATATATTAATATCAAAGTGGGGATTTGATGGTGCCTCCAACCAAAGTAGATATAAGCAAAAAATGTTAAGTGAGCAAGATGAATCAAGCATATTTATGACTTCTTTGGTTCCATTAAAGTTGATGGATGGAGATGATACCACATGGACGAATCCAAAACCCTGCTCCTCTACGTATTGTCGTCCAGTGCAGTTTAATTTTTTGAAGGAGAGCAAAGAAGTTGTCATGGATGAAAAAACTAGAATGGATAACGAAATCGAGGCTCTGATTCCCTCAAAATACCACGGAAATGAGGTTAGTCATAAATTAATGATGACGATGATTGACGGCAAAATTTGTACTTATCTTTCTGAAGCTAAATCAAATGCGGCCTGCTACCTGTGTTTGGCTAAGCCTACGGAAATGAATAAGTTAAATACCGTTGCGTCAAAAACCGTTTCTCCTGGTGTGTATGAGTTTGGGTTATCGTCACTACATGCCCGCATTTGCATTAATGTGATGGAATGTCTTCTTCACATAGCTTATCGTCTTGATTTCAAGAACTGGTCTGCGAGAGAAGAAGATCACAAAGAGTTATTGCAGTCAAGGAAAAAACTTATCCAAGATCGATTTAAGGATGATCTCAATCTTTTGATCGACATCGTTAAGCAAGGATCAGGCTCAGGCTACAACTAACGATGGTAACACAGCGAGGAGGTTTTTTGAGTTTCCTGATAAAACTGCAGCGATCACTGGACTAGATGACGACGTGATCCACAGGTTTGCTGTGATTCTGCAAGCTATCACATCTGGAGAGGTTATAGATGTGCCTAAATTTAAAGATTATACCAAAATAACCGCGGAAAAATACGTGGAACTGTATAATTGGTACTACATGTCGTCGACCGTACACAAATTATTAATTCATTGGGGGGACATACTCGTAATCGCCGAAAATGCTATTGTGCCTATTGGTAGTCTTTCGGAAGAAGCTTCAGAGGCCCGAAACAAAGATTTTAGGAGGTTCAGAGAACACCATTCGAGGAAGAAGAGCAGACAAGCATCAAACGAGGATATCCTCAATGTGCTTATCGTCTCTTCTGATCCTCTTATTACTTCAATAAGACCTAAACTAGATGCCTGTAAGAGGCAGACATACTTTAAGGAAACTTTAGACCTACTTAAACTTCAGGATCAGGAAGCTCCGATAGAGTTCTTAGATGTAATGTCAATTGTAGAGCCTGATTCTGAAGCGGGTTCTGATAGTGACGAAGAAGTTTAGAAAAAGTTAACTTTTATTGTTTATGGTAGAGATATATTAAAAAATGAAAAAAAAAAAAATGTTTTGATTTATGCTTTAGTTTACAAAAAGGGTTTCGTGTTTGGAGCCTCCTTTTAAGCAAACAATGCCTGTGTTAGGAGACTCCGCTCTTCCATAGTACAGCATAATATTAATTTTACAAGACATCCGTAAATACTTAAAATATCAAATAAAAACAAGTGTGTTAGTGAGAGTGTGATTCGAGTGTGAATACCTGTGCGTAGTGTGTCTGTATATGAAAGTGTCTGTGAGAGTGTATGTTACAGTGCACAGTGTAAGTGAGAGTGTATGTGTGAGTGTATGTGTGAGTATATGTGTGAGTGTATGTGTGAGTGTATCTGCTACTTTATGTGTTCCAAAAGTGCCTCTGTTTCATAATAACATATATTCTTAAATTTTCAATTTTTTTCTTTTGGTTGACCTTTATTTATAACATATCAATAATTCAGTTACAATTTATTTATTTTTTAATATGTTATACCTAGTTTTATTTAGTCACTAATTCTAATGTTCATGATGTTATTTTTTTTGTTTTTTATAAAATACAAATTAGTTAAATGTACAACTATTTTTAATCATACAATCCAATACAATTAAAAGTACTAGATACGTACTATGAATACTAGATATCCCACATAGGTATAAAACGAATTTGTTATTTTTTAGACTGTTTTGGCCTATGGCATAAAAAAATATTGTAAACTAGACTTGGCATACTTATATTTAAAGCATTTCAATGAATCATCAATCATCCCTCATTAAGATGATCCTGCACTAATTGCTAAATTGACGGATATACTAACGTAATGAATTAACTAGTTAAAAAGATACACAAAAACTAATTAGAATAATGTAATTATTTTTTGTGTGGATCCTTTCAACTAGTTAATTCATTAGGTACTATCAAGATTCACTAATGCAGTCGCATACTAAGGGCTATATTGCTATGAAGTGGCGGTCCGGGCCGTACCTACAGCTGTGTGTATAAGTGATGTATTAACACAAAACTCACCGCTCCACTCACACACTGGCGTTAATCTATGTATTTTATGCATACCGTCGGCGACGACAGACATGACCTTGGTCGGTTCATACCATTGCTAAAATTTACTTTTATAATTTGAGTTCCGGTAGCGTGCAGCGTATCGTCTTGGATTAAGAAACTCATAGGTCTGGGTTCAAATCTCGCGATGAAGCTTTAATTTTTCTTTTTAACAATCATCTTCATCTGTCTTAAATGTCTTTTATTATTCGATTTATTAATATACCAGAATAATAATGTAACATTTTTTTATTATTACTCGTATTGTTATTTAAATAAAGGTTTACATACTCAGCCTATAAACGTTCCCACTGCTGGGACACAGGCCTCCCCAATGGGAGGGAGTAAAATAAAGGTTTACCAATAATAAATGATTACAAAATGTTTATTCGTTATAACTTCATGAAGAATGTATAAAAATAACTAATAATAACTTCTTGTTAAAACAGTTTATTTTCTCATAAAGAACAATTTATTGAAGTAAATAAGCTAGTTGGTGAACTATGATAATCAGGCTATTGTATCTTAGTAATATAATAATATTGTGCTGATTACTACTGTGTGTCGGTACTCTAAATAAATCACAATATTCTACAAAAATCTACCCACGTAAAAGTAACAAATGCAGACAAGTTGTCACAATACAATTAAATGACTCAGTAGTACTACTTTTATTCTACTGCGAGTGAGTTCGTTCTAACTCAAACCTCAAAGTTAACAAATCGTATTTAATAGGACTTAAAGAGGTTATAGCTTAAGTGTTCATTTTCATTCCGAAAAGAAGATTGAAACTAAACCTCAAAATAATCCAGATTACGGATAAGACAAAATATTATTTGAATATTACTAAAATAAATAAATATTTGTAATTTATAACTTAATGTTAATGTTTTTTCCGTTAACTATGTTTTTTGAGCAGATTCTCGAGCTGGCCTTCTGCGTTGAGTGCACGGCGCACGGTTCGTAAAGATGTGTCGAATAATTCGGCAAAATGTCTTGTCGTTTTGAAACCACTTGTTTCAAATTCGCTGAACGTGTGCCTGTTATAGGAGCTGGGGTCTTCCACTTTGCTTTCCACGGGCAAGGCTACCGCCTTCCTCGTATCTTTTCACCCACCGACTCACAGTATTTCACTAAAACAAAAAAGGGGTAATGTTAGGTTACTAAGCAAAATACACACTTTATGTATTACCTACTATTTAGAAACAAAATTATTTAAAAGGGCAATTTCACATAAATATTAAGTATAATGTTATTTTCATCGTTCTATAATCTAGGAAATAAATTTACATCGAAATTTTATATTTTTATTCTGTTTAGACCACGATTTAGACATTATGATATTTATAAAACGTTTTAAAATAACTACAAGGATCAGCAGTTATACTTTAATTAAATAAATGTTTAATAAAATATTTAAATCATAATACTCACACTCAGTCCGGTTTCATCACATAGGTATTTGTGATATAGGTATTAAGTCCACTTTTATGCAGCGCAATAATATTCGCTTTTATTTCTATATTTAAATTTGCTTACATTTTAAAATGAATTAGAAGAACGCTAATAGATGAAACACACGTCACTAGCACACAATATCAACCAACACCGTTCTATAAGTCGCGGTGAATGAGTCGTAAATCATTTAAATTTATTTAGGTTTCTGTGGGTATAATGATAAAGTTTTACGAGTTTAGTGAATACGACGAACAGAACAAGAAACTATACTCAAAAGTGATTTTTAAAACAATAAAAAGACTATCACACAGCGAGTGGGATTCGAAACCGCGACTCGCTGCGCTCAAACGCGATAGTCAAGTGCGGTAACCGCTCAGCTATCATGCCATTTGCTTTAACGGTTGAATTTAGGAAATACATTCATTTGTAAACGTATGAGAGTGTGTGTGTCTATAGTATTATAGCCTATAGAAATTGCTTATTATAAGAAGGTCGTAAGTTAAAGCGAAGTGTCAATCCATTGCTTTTTGAGATTGGGGCACCATTAGTGGGGGCTACTGTACATATGTATTTAGACATATGAGGTGATTACACCAACGAGGTCATTAGTTAATGCGGACTTGACAATTAGAGATTACATTGAAAAGGTAATTCATAATTACCATGTCATTTCAATTTAGTAAAACGAACTTTTGTGATTTCTTAGACAGTCTTGGCCTATAGTATAAAAAATATTGTGAACTAGACTAAGCATACTCATATTTAAAGCATTAAACGATTAAAATCAATCATCAACATGATTTTTTTTAAATTGAGGATTAAAAAAAAATCGCAAATGGTGCCGCAACATTAAGTATGTCAAAACATTACAAATAAATGGTACTATATCTGTGAGTAAGGATATAATGGCCAACCGTATGATTCAAAAGTTAACCTCTTTTTTTATGTCAGCGCCATACAATTTTTTTTTTTAATTTTTCATTTGAACACGCAATTGCCTCATACGAAATTTTATAGCATATTAATGATCAGTAGAATCCATTTCTAGCCAAAAAAAGAACACTTCAAAGTTCATGTCTCTAAGTCTATGGAAGGCGATTTTCACCTACCGTGCGCCGAACGCGGTCAATACGATATGTCGAGATGGTTACAATATGTTACCCCTTGGTTTGACAACCAGTATTACCAAGGGGTATCGTGTTACCCAGTAACTGGGTGGAGGTCATATAGGTAGTTGCTCCATGTAAAATTCTGGTATTTAGCTGCATCCGGTGAGACTGGAAGCCGACCCCGAAAAGGCTAGGCAGATGATGAAGATGGTTTAAGTAAACTCACACTAGGGCACACACGACTAAGTAGACACTTAGTTGACGACACAGACAAGTAGGTATTTAAACCATTTAGATTTAGACTAGGTACTAAATCTTGAGGGTTTAAATACATAGACTGTTAAACAGTTTAGTAAGAAATTCAATAAGATTTATCCAAGATGTTTCTTGTAGCTATACGGTTGATGGGGAAAATTCGTTTACTTAGATGCCCGTTCTCCTTTATGTGTCCCCAAAAACACATATTATTAAATTCTTCGTTCAGCACCCTATTGCGTAACTCACGAATAATCATAATCGGTTTCGTTTTGACAGTTCAACAATATTCATTGCATTATTTACGTTGTTGAGCAGACACATATTTCGAACATAAGAAGCAATGGTTTAACAATCCGTTTCAAAACGAAACAGATTATGATGAATCGTGAGTTACGCAATCAGGGTGCTGGTCCCCTTATGATTACTAAAATAACGCCAGACTACGGCGACATTTTTCGACACAGTTCGATCATTGACCGAGCATCGAACTTGCAAATTACGTTAGTATTTGTGATTTCATTCAGACTTATTATCTGTAACCTTCACCACGTACGGCTGCGGCGCGTATTTTTTTTAGTGGAATGTATTTTTTTGGCAGTAGGAACATAAATACAAACCTACATACTCAGCCTATAACGTTCCCACTGCTGGGACACAGGCCTCCTCTCCGTGAGAGGGAGTGCCGTGTGGTGAGGAGGCCGTAATCCACCATGCGGGGCCAGTGCGGGTTGGTAGATGTCATATGTCTTCGAATTTTTTGGTTCTAGGACATGCCGGTTTCCTCACGATGTTTTCCATCACCGTTTTGAGAGCAGTGGTGATGAAATGATTTACACAAAGTAATGCACCTGCCTAGGTTCGAACGCACGACCTACAACTCGTAAGTCGCGGCCGTTAACACAGGAACATATATTATATGCTTACACATTATTAGGGTTACATATAAATTGTATTGTTTATTATGGACACAGTAAAATACGCAGAGAAGCAAAATAATTATAACTTTTGAGTAGGTATTGCTTATTTCTTGAGAAAATAACTTTTATAAAACGAAGTGCTTACAAAATGCTTAGAAACAAACAATCAGGCTCAGTTATTCCTAGTAAATTTTGTTACCTCTTCAAGAAGCTCTCATCAAGCTATCTTAAAATGCTTTCTTCTCGGTATTGTCTCCTTTTCTCTGGCGCAAGTTCAAAACACTGCGTTTTTAAACAAAAGCTTTTGTACCACGAAAAAAATGGTCTTTCATAAAGCGACCTTGAACGTGCATTGTGAGAAGGACAATATGAGTTTGTATTTTTTATTTGTCAGCTGTGAATACTGCTTTCCCTTTATAAAAAAAAAAATGATAATATAAATTGGGTTCGGGGAATCCCAAGCTGTTAACTCAACTTCTAGTATTGGCAAAAAACAAAGAACTAAATCAGTCCCCACCACCGACCGGCTACCTGTGCATGCCTTGGGTTCTTTGGGCAAGGGCAGGTAGTGGCGTAGTTGGTCGGGACATTGTTTATGATCGAGCTGGAAGCGCGTCACGTGCGCTGCATGCAAGAGTCTATGAAAACCTGAGCCTGACTGTATTGAACGGTTCTTACGCCTTAACACTGAATACATACATGACATGATGACCCTTGCACTGAAAGGACGTGTCGCTCCCTGCATCACTATCACTTAGGTACATTTATCGCCCATGTTACGTTACCTGCATTGTGATCTAATTATTACCTACAGAAGCCAAGGAGCAGTGGTGGCCCAATGGTATCGGCCTGAAGCCAGGCGGCTCTATTACTTTGTGTTAATAATTTCATCACCGAAGCTCTTAAAACGGTGAAAGAAAACATCGTGAGGAAATCGATAGTCCTAAAACACACAGTTGGAAGACGTAACATCTACCAACTCGCACTGGGCCAGCGTGGTAGATTACAGACCACTCCCTTTCGAAGAGATGGGGCCTGTGTCACAGCTGTGGGAGCATATAGGCAGATTATGATGACCTACACCGAAAGCTGTCAGTAGCTGATTATTGGGGATTCAAGATCACAGGAAGTCCAGCATAACTAGACCTGTGCTGGTTAGTAGTTTGGTAGAAGCGTTCGTTCATGTTATAGTGGTTTAGGTATAAAAAAGCGCTTTCAAACGGAAGTTAGTGGTGAGTTATCAGTCTTCAATGTTGCATTGTGGTTGAGGAAAAAAGATAAGAAGGTGTGTTATCATGCTTTACAATGTTGCAGTACTAGTTCCCACGGGGAGACAGGTCCGAACACGTTTTGGCTGTGTTGATTGTGGAGTGTTGCGGGGGCGGGGGGGTGTAGTCAGCGACAATGTATTGGGTCTCACGGCTGATATAAGGATGTATCGACTTGAGCTGGTTCTGGTTTGAATCAGAGCGGATGTTGCAATTTTATTGATAAGTAAAAAAAAAAAAACGCATGTAGAAAATCACTGTTGCGCATTTAAATGTGATAAGTAATAGAACAAAGGATGGACAGGAAATGAATAATAGATACTGATTAATGTAGGAGTGGGATGAAGAGAGTATAAAAGGGAATTATTAATAAATTCATACAGTGTGCTAAATATTTTCCCAGTAATAGTTACCATACATTCATAATGATTTTTACAAGTTTGTTACCATGGGTGGTAATGTTTCACTTACAACGAGATAATGGTGGTGAAATGGTGATAAGAAATGTAACACGATTCTTAAATAAAGATTTACAAGATGTATGTAGTGATGATGAACTGTGGAATGTTAAGAAAGTGGAGCTCTTAGATGAGCAAGGTGATTTAGTAAGAAGATGGTTAATGAAGTTTTATTTTAACAATGATTATTATCATAACAATGTGAAAAGTGGTGGATCTGCGGAGATGTTTCACCAGAAATATGTGGTTGTAAGGAGTGGTAAGAGACAAAATAAATTGAATTTACGTTTATGTAGTGGAAACAACAGATTGTTGGTTAACAAACTAGAAATCATAAAATTTATCAACCCTCGTTCAAGACGGAGCAGCAGTGGTGGTGGTGGTGGTAATATGAGCAATAGTTTAAGTCAAACATGGACATCTGATGTGTTTCATCAGACATATAAGGATGAAAATGGTTTGGAAATCATAGTGAAAGTGCCTAGAGGTAGTTCAGTTGTAACTGGTGCTAGTCATCGTCGTCGTAATCATCATAAATCTGAAGATGGAACAGAAGAAAGTTCTACTGTTAAAACAATGGAGACGACTACTGCTACAACATCAACAACGAAAACGGTTCATCCTATATTAAGTCCAACCTGCGAGCGTTATAATGTAATCTTAGAAAGTTTGCAATTATGGATATCTAAGCAATTGGAGAAATTGAGAAAAGGTGAAATAACCGACAACGAATGTTTAGCTAGTATACCAAAAAAATAATAATGCCTGAGACAGGATGAGAAAAAAAAATTCCCATGACACTTTGTGGTTGCAGTGAGTGATAAAAAAATATATTCTCATGAAACTATGTTGTTGTGGTGAGTGCCCCGTTTGTTAACATAATTAAATATCTAGTTAAAACCTAAATGTTTGATAAGGGAATAATATATAAACCCAAACATTTGATTCAAAAGAACATACATTCAGTAACCATCAAAACAAGAACAACAGTAACAAGCGCCTACAATAGTAACAAGTACAATAGTGATAATTACTTACAACAGTAACAAGTAGTTACTAGTGCGCTTACGTCTCTTAATCGCTGTAAGTGTAATTTTTTTTTTATAAAAAAAAAATAAGAATGACATCCAATCAAGGAAAGAGTAATACTGCTCTCGCTGAATTAAATAGTTGGGGAAATAAAACTTGGAGAAAATTAAGTGATTTGGAGGTAAATAAACCTTATAAGATCATAGAAGCAAGTAGGGTGTCTTCAAAGTATACAGCAAACGCGATGCAGACTGTGGTACATCTGGAGAACGGGTATACAGTCACACTACCATCAAGATTTAACGATATAAATGAAGACCTACTCGCTGAACTTAATGGTGGTATTTATCTCATAAATAAAGGACCAAGCGGGAATACATGGGTTATCAACTTTTCTTTAGGATAGATTTGTTGAGGAATTAAAGGATTATTTTTTATATTACAGTGACTGACGCTACCTACTGATATAAGTAATTAACACTAGGATATTCAAATATGATGTCACTAGTTGAAGCACTGTATTTTGAATGTAAGAAGAATTGGTTAAAACATTTATCTTCAAACAGATTACTGCAACTGTGGACAAGACCTATACCACTTGCGAAGTTGAATGGAGACGTGAGTGTTTTACTTAAAAGTATTTATGAGAAAAGTGATTTCAGTGACGTAAACACCTATTCCCTGATTGAGATCTGGGATGATATTACATCTCATTTGGAGGATACTGCAGGTGATATCAATGTGGATGTGAATGAGTGGTTTCAGCTATTAAGTGATACACCACCAGACTGTTTTGCTCACGAACTATTCACCGAGCAAAGAGGTAATGATTTAATAAACTGTTTAATTTATGCTGTAAGCGACTGTGGTATCGAGACATTTTAAAAGTTTTCACTTGTTATTTACTATTTTGTGTAGGTATCTGCGAAAGTGTGTGTTTTTTTTTTGGATACTTCAATATGTGTTTAGAAAACATAAAGTATATTATTGATGTAGATGGGTTTCAGATATCAAAAACAAAAAAAATGTACTTCAAAGAAGTAGCGATCTTAAATATTCAGGATAAGATCCTTTATTTATTTCATTTAAAACTACCAACATGGTTTTTGGAAAACAAATATGATAAATCAATCATGTACTGTACAAGATATGTTCATGGAATGCTTTTACAAAATTATAGTGATGATATTAGTTATACAGAGTTTTTAAAAAGATTTCATAGTTTTGACCTGAACAAACAATTCACGTGGGCGTACAAAGGGGGGATAGTGGAAAGGGATTTTTTATCAAGTTTAGGGTTAACTTCATTTAACTTAGAAGTAATACATTGTCCAAAAGTGGGGATAATTATAGAAAATTTAAATTTACATTATCTTACTAATTGTACAAGGCATGTGGCATTTAGAGGAAAACCACCTCACATCGTTCACTGTAGTGGTGTAGAGGTGCGAGCATTCTCCCGGTGGTTAGAAAACCATCTACTTAATCGATAAGTTTAGTGTTTTATTTCATTTTGATGTAGTTATTATAATATTATAACAAGAAAAATAATTTATATAGGTAATTGGTAACCTGCTGGTACCTATTAAGTCTTTTTAAGTATATGTATACCTATGTCTAATAATAATCATTTAAGTTTTGTGTATGTCTAATTGACTATTCTTATTATTATTAAGTCTTTTAAATGTAATTAACGTTTAAGTTATTATACACCTATACCTAATAATATAAAAAAAATGTTAGTAGGTAAGCTTCAGCTAGGTCAGTCAAATAAAACATAATTATTGTACTTTAATTAATCTTGTTTTCTTTATTTATCCAACTTGTAGAATTTATACCGAACCATTTCACTAGAACTTTGTCACCCTTTCTCTTCAATACTTTCTCCACTAGGTACACATCAGGATATTTAACTTTTTGCAGTTCCTGTTCATAAAATCCACCTAAGATTGGTTGTTTCCTTTCATCTTGCAACTGGTAGGTCACCGGATTGGTGTTATTCACTTTCACCACTTGAAATATCTCTGAACTCCAGTTTCCGGTGTATCCCTTGGAAAAAGTGGATTTATATTTACTGATGCGTACATAGTCACCACACTTATATTTTGATTTAACTCGTACTTTGATATGGTTGTAAGCAGTAGATAAAATGTCATCAGCATTAGTATGATTCACGGTCACTGGGGCAACTCCAATAGTACGATGTGTTTTATTATTATATCTATTTATCAGATTAGAGAGCTCTTTTCCATTCCATTTGTAAGAGCCATTGTATGCAAATTGTTGCCAAAGCCAACTTTTAATAGTTCTAATAAATCTCTCTACAATAGAAGCCTTCATCACACTAAATGTGGAATAATGGTTTATATTAAACTTTCTCATCAGAGCTTGGAACTTTTCATTGAAGAACTCTCTTCCATCATCGGATTGAATATTTTTTGGTTTACGTCTTGGGTTGTTGTTTAATAGCTTGAGTATAGCTTGAGTTACATCTTCAGCTGATTTACTTTTTATTGGTTGAACCCATGCATACTTTGAAAATGTATCGATGCACGCTAAAATATACTTAAATCCCCTGTTATACTTGGAATACTTTTGCATATCAATCAAATCTATTTGCCAGGTGTCATCAAGTCCTTTTTGTGTGAAGCGTCTTCGAGGAAAGTTTTTACGAGCATTCTTATGAAGTTCCTGAACGACCGTCCATTTACTCATATCAGCTTTTTACTAACTTCTGAGATTCCTCCAGGCTTTTTAATAACTTCTGAGATTCCTCCAGGCTTTTTACTAACATCACCTTTTCCTCGAGGTTTTAAAGCTATCGCCGCTGGGGAGGTGACTGACGTGCTGGTGCTAGTTGCTTTTGTTTTATGTTTTGTTTTTGAGATCTCGTCTAGACTTTGAGAGATTTTTTTTATTTTAGACAAACAATTAATCAGAACCTCATCCAGTTGTTCTTTTATAACCACATCATTTTTCAGAATAGCTTTGTTAGCATTCCTTAATAAGCGATTTCCACAGTCCACCTGATGTTTCAATACCTTAAGCAATGGTGGTGTTTGCTGTCGAGAGCCATTTAGATAACGTCCGAACTTGTCGATAGCCATAATTATAATGAAAGTATGTTTACTTGAGTATATGTTTTAGTATGTTGGAAAGTCGATGAGGTGATTCAATTATGTTAGCTTCTATTAATTCTTCCAAAATTGAAATAATTTCATTATCATGATTATTGTTACCGACACTTCGTGAAGCGATAAGCAGTCGTAGTCGGTCTATTAGTTCATTAGGATCATCCCAATACATAATATCTGTATTAGGGTAGTAGTTTTTCATTAATAGACTTGTGTCTGTATTTGAATGGTTATTATTAGTAGATGAAGTTAAGCCTCTACCTGTTACTAACAGATCTCTCACATTAAACAGACCCGCTACATCTGATCCGTTACCCGTTTTATCAAATAGACCTGATCTGCCATCTGTTTCACCAGATCTGTTATCTGTTCCACCTGATCTGTTATCTGTTCCACCTGATCTGTTATCTGTTCCACCTGATCTGTTATCCGTTCCACCTGATCTGTTTAAACATCCACCAGTTTTTGTTTTCATATTAGATTTTGTAATAGGAGTAGAATGCGGATGGTTTGTCTCCTTTATATATTGAGTATATTTGAGACTCTTGTCACCCTGTATCTGACCTTCTGCAGAAAAATTACGTCTATGTGCATTTGTCATCATTATTATTTTATAGTAGACGTCACTATCCGCAGGTTGGATCAAAGAAGTATTAGGTTCTCGTTTAAATAACAGTTCCATCAAACCTGGTGTGTAACTAAACTTCTGTTTTTTTATTATTAGATGATTTTTATCGAATTCAACAGCGCTGTCACCTATATAATACCCCTCCGGTGTCAAGTAAATACCATAAGGCACTTTTTGAATGTTATTAATTATAACACTATCCAAATAGCTGCGTACTAATGGATGTGACTCAAACGCCTCTTCTGTTTCCGATTCGATTGTTTTATTTAGAGAATCATCAGCATCTTCGTATTCTTCATTATCAACATCATCGTTCTCTTCTTTTTTCTGATGCAATTTATCAGTAGCATTCTGAATTTTTTGTTTAATTTTTTTTTGGAATGGCTCCCTATCTGTTTCATGTTTCACAATTAACTCATTATTATCGTTTGAATTGATCTGGTGCAATAAGGTGTTTAGAGGCTGTGTGATGGGTTGAAATGTTTCTTGTAAGGTCGATGTGAATTCAGCTTTACCCTCATTTAAAGCTTTGATTTTCTTTTTTACTGAACTGACAGATTGAATAAGTTTACGTTTAAGCTCTTTATCTCCAAAGATCTGTACTGTTGAAGAGTTCATGGTGAAGTGTAAACAGCTTCATTGTAACATGTATTCTTATACGACTATAGTGTGATAAAGTCATCAAAACCCCTCCGATATCGACCCTTATTCATCTCAACATCTTTATTAATCACTAAAAATCCATATTTGTTCTTCCAACAAGCTCTGCATATTTCTAGAAAAGTATCCCATGACATATCCGTATTCACATGATCATCATACGTATGTTTTAGATTCATTTCATCCTGCTTGAAGAGTATAATGAAGTTTGCATTATCCCGCACTAGCTGTTTAGGTATTTTGCTATATGTTTGACATAGATAAAAACAATCAAGTCCCTTATGTCTACCCATTGAGAAGTGTAAACGGATAGGTTCTTGATTTTCCATCGATACATCATCAAAAATGATGATACTGTTGCTCTGAGTCTCTTCCGGTGAGGCTACCTCACTTTTATCTGAAAAAGTGTAGAAATTCACTTCCGGCACCTGACTAAACACTTTGCTTAAAAACACATATTTTGGTTGATTTAACGATTTGGAGTATAAGTAGACATTTTCAAATATCAGACCTTTTAGCTCAAGCAGTAAGGTGAGTAATAAATTAGTTTTACCACAACCAGATGGACCACATATTAGACATCGGATACTGTTAGGTAGGAGAACACTATGTCTGTAATGTATATTATCACTATTATATTTTGAATTAATATCCCATCCTTTAACTGATAAACACGTGGATTGTTTCTGAAACTTCATTTTGCTAAGCAATTTAATCGCTTGCTAATGCTTTATATATCTCAATGCAATAGCGACAGTGGTAAGAGTAGTAGGTAATTTTCTCTTAATTAAAATGATTGTACAACAGAGAAATAAGGTCAGTCATCACGAACCTCCTGTGAAAGGCGGAAGTGGTTTAGTCAATACACTTATCAATAACCTACCTTTCGAGTTGCACGTGCCCGGTTACAATTATTGTGGACCCGGAACAAAATTGGAAAAACGTTTAAAGAGAGGTGATATAGGTATTAATCCTTTGGATGAAGCCTGTAAATTACATGATATTGCATACGCTCAAAACTCATCCTTAGACCATCGACACAGAGCTGATTTGGAGTTAGCATTGGCAGCGAAGAAACGGCAACTTAGATCAAATAGTTTATCTGAAAGATTGGTGGCGTTTGGTGTGAATAAAATAATGACACAGAAAGTGAAAAGAGGTTTAGGAATGATGTCCCTCACGAAGGTTATAACAGCTGCACGTAAAGCTATGAAAAACCACCAACAATATCGTGGTGAGGTCAACGGTAAACGTGGAAAGGTAAAAAAAATATCTACCACTAAATTAATAAGCACGGCTATTAAAGCTGCCAAAAGAAGCATCAAAGAGAATAAGAGGAATGTGAAAAAGCCGAGGGTAATTCCTCTACCGAAAAGCGGTGGTTTTCTTCCGTTGATACCGATACTGGGGGCGTTAGCGGCTGCTGGTACTCTTGCTGGTGGAGTCACAACTGCTGCCAAAAATATTTATGAAATGACTAGAAAGAAAGATCAATCTAGTAACAGAGTACCAGTAGCTGTAGGAAGGGGTATGTATATGGCACCTTACAAAAAAGGTATGGGACTCTATCTAACACCATATCAAAAAAACTAGGTATTGCCCTACCGAATCGTGCCCTCTTCAACTATGAGCTTGTAAAATATGTTAAACAGCTAAAAATTCCCTATTTCCGGGGTGTAGTCATGCGAGATGCTCTACAGAAGCGAAAATCACAACCATGGAGGTATGAAACGGGGATCGTTAATTTAGACGATTCACATGGGCCAGGAACACACTGGGTAGCATATGTGAAGAAAGATCAAAATTGTGAGTACTTTGATAGTTATGGAAATTTAAGACCACCACAGGAGTTTCTCAAATACATGTTAAGTGGTGATGGTAATATTATCAATATCAGTTATAACTATAACAATATACAGAAGGATGAGGCTTATAATTGTGGTCATTTATGTTTACGTTTTCTATTAAATGTTTGTAATAATATGTTTAGAAAAAAATAAAATATAAATGCTACACCAAAAAAAGTATTCATTCATTTCACATCCTTCCGTTAGATTGTGATAATGTCTCTTTCTTTATCACTAAATGGTACGGATCCCGTATTGAACGTGGATTTTTTACCACCTATAGAACTGGATGTAGGTGAATATGAGTGCGCATTGATTTATTTTAAATCTTTCAATTCTATTCCTAATGTGGATAGGAGCAACAACCTATTTCATTATGGAGATAATGTTATTAAGGTTCCCGAAGGCTCCTATGAGCTGGATAATATTATTCACTATCTGGAACAAGAGATCAACCGTACAGCAGGTGACGATCCTTTTAAAACGATTGATATACTAGCTAATACGAATACTATGAAGTGTACAATTTATTCTCCATATTATAACATAGACTTTACGAAAAAGAACAGCATCGGAAGCATTTTTGGTTTCTCTCAGAAAATTCTCCTCAAAAATCAAGCACATCACTCTGATCAGCCGATAAACATTCTAATCACAAACACTATAAGAGTAGAATGCAATATTGTTCGAGGCTCATTCATAAACAATAAATCAACCCATGTGCTACATGAATTTTCACCATCTGTACCTCCTGGATACCAAATTATAGAGTGTCCTCCAAATCTCATATATTTACCGATAAAGACGAATACGATTCAAAATCTACAAGTGCGTATTACTAACGAACAAGGGGATCTTGTGAACTTTAGAAACGAGAACATTTCACTTCGCCTGCATATAAGGAAAATAGCTTCATGATTATCTATAAAACGAATGGTGAGGCAATACAATGCCATAGTCTTTCCAACTCTCAACTGGAGAGAACATCTCGCGAAAAGCAGTCAAAAATAGAAGCAAGAACGAAGATAACAAAAGATAACGCATTGTTTCTTCAATCACTCGGATTACGAGTAAACTCCTAATTATAATGACGTCATCATCATCAATTCTAGATATAGGAGATAGCGTGTTATTTGATGATAGTATCGAGGGAATTGAATATCACTCATATTTACCCTATAGTGAATCATATAAAAACAATGATGAGATCCGAATCCGTATCAACGATCAAGATGCAATAGTACTGCCTTGTGAGAGTCAGTTGGTAGTTGAGGGTACTACTACAAAATCTTCTGCTTTCATCAACAATGCCCCTGCTCACCTGTTTCAAGACATCCGCTATGAATTGAATGGTGTAGAGATTGATAGAACAAAAAACTGTGGTATTACTACCGCAATTAAGGGAACGGTATCCTATGGAGAAGACGAGTGTAATAGTTTGGAAAATAGCGGTTGGAATATGAATGGTTTTAAAGAGTATGATGGTGACTTCTGTTTCACTATTCCACTCCGACACTTGTTGGGGTTCGCTGAAGATTACAATAAAGTCATAGTTAATGCGAAACATGAACTGATATTGAACCGAAGCTCTTCTAATCTCAACTGTGCGATTCTCAAAGAAGCAACGAAAAAGATTGAGATTAAAATAACCCGTATAGCATGGCGTGTGCCTATTGTCAAGGTATCTGATAAAGAAAAACTTCGTTTGTTGAAGTATGTGGAGAACAACATCTCCATTCCCATTGCATTCCGCTCGTGGGATCTTTATGAGTACCCTGTGTTACCAACATCACAAAAACATATTTGGACTGTGAAAACAACTACACAGTTGGAGAAACCTCGCTACATTATAATTGGATTCCAACATTCACGTAATAACGATGCAGTCAAAGATAAGAGCATCTTTGATCACACACACTTACGTAATGCACGTTTATATCTCAATTCTCAATACTATCCGTATGAATCATTCTCTAGCGACTTTGATAAGGGAGTGTATTCACTTTTGTATAACGCATTCATAAACTTTAAAAGATCCTATTATGGATTGAAGAGTTCCAGCATACAAATAAATCCATCTCATTTCAAAACGAAAACCCCTCTAACTATCATCGATTGTTCCAGACAAACTGACGCACTTCGTTCAGGCACCGGCGGCGGCACCATAGACATCAAACTGGAGCTAGAGTTTACAAAAGCTGTATCGAGTGATACCACTGCTTATTGCTTAATTATAAATGACTCTCTCTTCGAATACAATATTCTTACAAAAGCTGTACGAAAAATAACTTCATAAACTCTGTCAGAGCAGTTGAGAGAGCAGTTAAGCATCAACACTTAAAGCGATAACATGTTTCAGTTTATACAACAATCATATACTCCATCGATTCCACCCTTGCATTTTGAACTTTGCAAGTATATGTATCAAGTTTCCAGCTCCACGATTCCATATATTAAAACATATTTGAAGCCATCAGATAAAATCAATGGATCACTGGAAGTGTGTATCGATATCGCAAATCGGATAACATTAACTCGAGATGAGTGGGACATGATATTTATGGAAAACGCCTCTGAAATATCAAGATTCTTCACATCTGCTTCAATTCCTTTACCAAAACAGCAGGAGCAGCGAGAACAACGGCAAGTGATCAATTATATAAGCCTACCTGAACATGAAGAAGGAAGCAAAAAATTCGTTATAATTGACATTGGAACGAAATCGATCGTCATCTGTTGTGAAGAGTGGTGGTGTCTGAGTTATTTACTGAATTGTCTTGATTCACGTTTACGTCACTTGACAAGGGTAAAGGGTTACTATGAGAACCGTATTAATTTCTTTAGAAAGCGATTCAAGCTTGTCCAACCGAAAACAATGTCTGAAGCCTATGCAATTGTAGAAAATGTTTATGATGAAATGTCAATTGTGGATCAAGAAATCAAATGTTTTGTAATCGATTATTTATTCTTCTCATTCTTTTTATAAAATGTAATAATAATAAAATGTATTCGTTGACAATATACTTTTGTTTCTTTTATCATGATACCAACCACAAAAAAGTAAAAAAAAAACCACAAATAGAAATAGTATAAATTGATTATTCAAATCATTCCGTTCCTAGTCGTTTGCTGGTAACATACACTATCACTACTTGTTTTATGATTATAGTGTAGGTAACATAACAATGTACGAATGTCCTTTTTGTAATACGAAAGTGGAGAGTAATCAATTAATTGCTCATTCGAGAACAAAACGTCATAAGTTATTATGTAAACAAGATGCTGGAGATTATTTCGCGTATGTTGTGAATTCAGCGTTCAAGTGTAGAATCGTGACATATCGTATCAACGAATCATCAACCGCATTAGACCCGGAAGTTTACTTAGCAGGAGCTGCATCTAAAATTCAAGAACTGCTTAGAATGGAAATAATATCAAACAAACACATTAAGGTAAACATTGAACTTTTCTGTACGTATATTATAGTAGGAGAGAATGAAGTGATTAGAGACTTAAAATCATTCAACACCAAAAACATACATTTACAACAAACATCGGACTTATCTAATTACTATAATGAGACCTGTGCTAAACTTCTGAAGAAATGTGAAGAGTTTCAAGAAAGAGATAGCGGATGGACATTGGAGAAGATTGAATTTTTAGAAATTAACATTAACAAGTATGTACCGTTAAAAGCCAGCTCTTACATACCGCTTCCGGATTGGATACAGCGTAAACATGCATGTGTGAATGTAAAGAACACCGACAATACCTGCTTTTTCTGGGCAGTAGCAAGCGCTCTTTATCCTGTTGACTTCAACTCAAATCGTTTAATATCATATCCGCACTATGAGACAGTCTTCAAAACAGCAGGAATTAATTTGCCAGTATCGACTCAAGGAATCAAACGTTTTGAAGTAATGAATCATATTAATATTAATGTGTATGGTATTAAAAAAACGAAAACGATCGTACCCATGTATATATCTAAGGCTAAAACGTATAATCATCATGTCAATCTATTATTTTATGAAGATGCTAAACATAATGGTAAATCTCATTATTGTTGGATTAAACATATGTCTCGTCTGATACGCTCACAAATCACAGGTAATAAAAATAAAATATTTTTATGTGATGGATGCTTACAATATTTCGCTAGTGAGTCCAAACTTGAACGTCATAAGATGTTAGGATGTGAAAAGGCTTTAATAGAACTACCTACTCCCGAAGACAAGTACTTGAGTTTCAAAAATATTAGTCATCAACTTTCTGTACCATTCGTTATATATGCAGATTTTGAATCAATTTTAAGCCCCCTCAAAATGGAGGAAATGAAAACCACTTATTACACTCACGAGCACATTCCATACGCTTTTGCGTATTATATACATTGTAACTATGATAATTCACTAAGTAAATTTGTTACATATCGCGGTGAAGACTGCGTTAAAAAGTTTGTAGATAATATCTATTCAGATTCTCGTTATATTACTAATATTTACTCAAATAAAATACTAAATCATGATAAAAATGAAAGCTTAATAATGGATAACACATCCACTCATTGTCATATTTGTGAGCAACCATTATTATCATCAGATCAAAAGGTTATCGATCATTGTCATCTCACAGGGAAAATTAGAGGTGTAGCACATAACCAATGTAATTTACAATATTCTCTACCCAATTATATTCCTATATTTTTTCATAATTTAAGCGGATACGATAGTCACTTATTCATTAAGGAGCTAGCTGCAAGAGACGGTCTTCACATTGAGTGTATCCCGAAGAATAAGGAAAAGTACATTTCATTTAGTCAAAAGTTGTATTTTAAAGATAGTGATGATGATGAAGATTATATCACTCGAAAAGAAATAACAATACGTTTCGTTGATTCGTTTAAATTTATGTCTACGAGTTTAGATAAACTAGTGAAAAATCTCTCACCAGATCAATTTCGTATATTATCTGAACACATTTCAGATCCCGAACAAATAAGTCTTTTAACAAGAAAGGGTGTGTTTCCATACGAATACCTTGACTGTTGGATCAAACTTAAAGATACATCACTACCCGATAAACAGTCATTTTACAGTGAACTAACCCAAACACATATTTCTGATAGTGATTACATGCATGCGCAAACTGTATGGAATACATTTAAATTAGAAACATTAGGTGAATACTGTGATTTATATCTTAAAACAGATGTTCTATTGCTTGCTGAAGTGTTTGAAAATTTCCGTAGTATCTGTTTGAGTGCATATAAACTAGATCCTTGTAGATACCTTACAGCACCCAGTCTTTCGTGGGATGCTATGTTGAGACAGACAGGAATAAATCTCGAACTTCTCACCGATTATGAAATGATTCAATTCTTACAGTCTGGTATTCGAGGTGGTATTAGTCAAGTTTCCAAAAGACATGCCCAGGCTAATAATAAGTTTTTAGATCCAACCACATATAATTCCACAACGGATAACAGTTTCATTGTTTACTTGGATGTTAATAATTTGTATGGTTATGCTATGAGTCAATATCTGCCTCATGGAAACTTTGTTTGGTTGAGTAATGATGAAATTAACTCATTCGATATATTAGCGCAGCATCCTGATTCAGATATCGGTTACATTTTGGAAGTGGACCTAGAGTATCCCCAGTGTCTACATGATTTACACAATGACTATTCATTTTGTGCTGAAACAAAAATTCCACCTACAGGTAAAACTAAAAAGCTTTTACTTACTCTCAACAACAAACCCAATTATGTAACTCACTATGTTAACTTGAAGCAATGCATAGAACATGGGTTGGTATGTAAAAAAATCCATAGGATCTTATCGTTTAAGCAATCCCCATGGCTTAAGCCTTACATAGACTTAAACACACAAAAAAGAACATTAGCAAAAAACTCGTTTGAAAAAGACTTCTACAAGCTCATGAACAACTCGATTTTCGGTAAAACCATAGAGAATGTAAGGAAACGAGTTGATGTGAAACTTTGTAATATGTGGAGTGATGAGAAAGTAAAGACTAAATGTAAATACGGTGCTGAAAGATACATAGCTCATCCTAATTTTCATAGTTGTAAGATTTTCTCAGAAGATTTTATAGCAGTGCAATTGAATAAAACAAAAATATTGTATAATAAACCTATTTATGCTGGTTTCACTATACTAGAACTTTCCAAACATGTTATGTACCAGTTTCACTACTCATATATGCTACCTAAATACAAAAATAACGTACAATTACTCTACACAGATACCGATTCTTTCATCTATCAAATCACAACGGACAATTTTTATGAAGATATTAGATGTGACTTGGAGGCTAGATTTGATACCTCAGACTTTCCCATAGACAATGTTTATAATCTACCATTAGTCAACAAAAAGGTGGTTGGTCTCATGAAAGATGAAACCAATGGTTGTATCATCAAAGAGTTTATTGGTTTACGTTCAAAAATGTATAGTTATGTTTTACAAAATGATTTAACTATAAAGAAAAACAAAGGCACCTCCACCGCAATTGTAAGAAAGTTACATTTTGAAAATTATAAAAAAGCACTTGATTGTGACTATGTAAAATATGATAACATGTATACGTTTACTAGCGATAAGCACCATGTTTATACACAAATTAAGAGAAAAAAAATACTTTCTGGTAATGATGATAAAAGGTTTATTACTGAGGATGGAATAAACACTTTAGCATGGGGACATTATATTATCAAATAAAAATAAACTTCTTGTTGTAATTACACAGTTTTTTTTTATTTATTTTTTAACCTCCCAATTTATTCTTGCATTAACCACGGTGCAAGTTTCTTTACATAAGCACAATCACTAAACCACTGAGCATGTTGCTGCCAAGGATCATCATCATCTTCCCAATCTTTTATGCCTCCACCACATTGGAAACACGTGGTCCTGTCTCCACTACCACTATAAAAGAAACCAGCTTCGACAAGATCTTCACGCTTCTGCCGTATGCCTCGAGGCCAGTCTATAAAAGTGCGCAAACGTTTTGTTTTTTGTCCTGAATTGCGGGTACTGTGGTTTATAATCTCTATTATATTCAGTCATCAATGAAGCTATTGTTCTGCTCACCTGTGATGAACCAGTACCACACTCATCTATTCCCTCAGCATCATCATCATCATCACTTCCTTCCACTATTTTCTTTAAATAATCGCCATCATTCCGCACGTCATCGTTGTTAACTCGAACAAATGTATGTGTAACCTCACCATCACTCTTGAATATAAGGTAATGTGTGTTTTCTACATTAGATGCCACCGAATCTTCCATACGACTTCTATTATCACTATCATCATCATTATCATTGTTCTGATGTTTTTTTTTTTTTGATGAATCTGAGTTAGATTTTTCCTGAGCAGTCCGCATGCTTTTAGTAAATATTATCTCGCCACTAACATTCTTGAAAATAATTTCTTTCATATTAGATTTCACTGAGTCATCGGACATTTTTCTATGTTTTTTTTCTCACGCAATTATTATGTAATAGGTAATAGCGCTAAATTGAACCTTCGTCCACCAATGATTCAATCCAAATGTAAATAAATAAGAACGTACTAGGTAATAATACAAACATAATGCATTAATCATATCAACAAAACACTGCAACATCCGCTCTGATTCAAACCAGAACCAGCTCAAGTCGATACATCCTTATATCAGCCGTGAGACCCAATACATTGTCGCTGACTACACCCCCCCGCCCCCGCAACACTCCACAATCAACACAGCCAAAACGTGTTCGGACCTGTCTCCCCGTGGGAACTAGTACTGCAACATTGTAAAGCATGATAACACACCTTCTTATCTTTTTTCCTCAACCACAATGCAACATTGAAGACTGATAACTCACCACTAACTTCCGTTTGAAAGCGCTTTTTTATACCTAAACCACTATAACATGAACGAACGCTTCTACCAAACTACTAACCAGCACAGGTCTAGTTATGCTGGACTTCCTGTGATCTTGAATCCCCAATAATCAGCTACTGCTGTCATTAAGCCAGGATGCTTATGCCACCTACCTAAATGGAAGTTAGTTATACGGCTGGACGTGGAGTCCTCCAAAAACGTTGCATAACATAGCGTTGGTAAAATTTATGTCCAACAAGTTCCTTGACAAATATGAGAAGTTACCTGCGCTTCAGCAGCCTTTCTTCTCCGCCTCCAGTCCCTTCATCCGTTGTCTAAACAACACAATAGAATTCCGAGAGCGGGCACATCAAAGTCGCTATTAGAAATTCCACACCCATTCTCCTTTTAAACAATAGGCTAATTCCCATTACTTCCAACCCAAAACAATGGGATCGCTGCAGCTGCAGATTTGTGTTAAACCTGCTCCCTCAACCCGAAACTGTATCTTTTTTTGTTTGTAGTTTGTAGGGTCCCAAGTAATAATGCTTCTTTCTTATTTCTTAGGTAGAGAGCACGAGATAAGATAAGAAAAGAATAAAGTAATCGTCATCAAATCACCTTAGTTAAATAATAATACATGTCAAATGGTAAACCAACACCTAAACCATAACCATTCTAATATAATAGCGAATTAACCAAACATCAACCAATCCAGAAGTTATTGCTAAACCACGCAGGTGCTAACTTCTACATGGTAGATTACAGCTAGAAACATAATTATATTCAACATATTAACACGTGCTATTTATAAGTCAACCATTTACGACGGAGATCGGAATAGAGTATTTTCCGAGTTGATAAAAACTGATTTAATTTGAAGATTGGGACGATATATTTGACAGAAAAATATAAATAAATTTATTTATATCCATTTTCTCCATTAAAAACGATTAAAATCAAATTTATTTTTCGTTGTTTTGAATTTACCGCCAAAACGCTCCTTACGATGACTTTTTATCACGTGACATCGTGATGTCAGCTTTGTGTAAACAGCACCAGTACAAATACTTAGTTTGGCGCAAAATCAAAATCAAAATCAAAAGTCATTTATTCAAACTAGGCTGAGAGTCAGCACTTTTCGAACGTCAAAATTACATAAGACAGTCCCCCAAAAACGCCCACCCTTCGACACTTCCTAGTGCTTTAGCTGGGAAGAAGAAGTGGCGCAACAAACTCCCCAGCAGCACAGCTGTCTGATAAGTTGGAAGAACTTGATTCTATACAGTAATAGGCAAGTAATTAAATTTCATAAAAAAATGGAAATATCAATATAAAAAAATAAAAAATAAAAAAAAATGGTTTATAGTCAAATAAAATAAACAATGCTATGGAGTAACTCATATAACCTGTCAGTAGGTAAGCTAATTCTGGTGAAAGAACACAAACGTTGTCTTGAGTTAATCACAGCGACCAACAATTCTTATCGTTTAAGTAGTCGTTGATTGAATAGTATGCCTTCGAACAAAGATTTGATTTTACTTTAGCTTTAAACGCATTAAAATGTAAATCTAGCAAAGAAGAGGGAAGCTTGTTATAAAAGGTGATACCGAGCCCAACGAATGAGTTATGAACTTTATGAAGCCGGTGAAAGGGACCACGTAGTTTGTCCTTATTTCTGGTATTAATATTATGAATATCACTGTTTTTAGTGTATAAGTGTATATTTTGCCTAATATATAAGATGTTAGCGAAGATGAATTGTGATGCCACCGTGAGAATACCAATATCTTTAAAAAAATCTCTCAGAGAAACTCTAGCACCTAATTGGTAAATTGCACGTACAGCTCGTTTTTGCAGAACAAAAATATTTTGAATGTCAGCGGCTTTGCCCCACAGCAGAATGCCGTAGGACATAACGCTATGAAAATAACTAAAATAGACTAACCGAGCTGTATCAACGTCAGTGTATTGTCTTACTTTCCTGACGGCGTAGGCAGCCGAACTGAGCCTTCCCGCTAGGCTTGATATGTGTGATCCCCACTGAAGTTTGGCATCTACTGTTATGCCCAGAAAAACTGCCGAGTCTACAGTTTCAAGCACCTCATTTTCTAAGACGATGTTGGGTCCCAGATTTTTTACATTCGGCAAAGCGAACTTTATACATTTTGTTTTCTTAGCATTGAGAACTAAATTATTCGTGGTAAACCAATCCGTAACCATTGAGAGTGCACTGTTTACGTCGTCAAAATCTTGTCTATTCCTGTCTACCTTAAAGATAAGAGAGGTATCATCAGCAAACAGTACAACGTCACAGATACCCTTTAAATAGAATGGTAAATCATTAATGTACACTAAGAATAAGAATGGACCCAGTATTGAGCCTTGAGGTACACCTAACTGAACTGGTAGCCCGGAAGATTTCACACCATTAATATCTACACATTGGTGCCTATTATTTAAATAAGAGTTTAATACGTTAAGAGCTTCATTTTGAACACCGTAATGACGTAATTTACGCAAAAGCGTGTCGTGGTGCACGCAATCAAATGCTTTGGAAAGATCACAGAAAACTCCAATAGCATTTTGTGAGTTCTCCCATGCGTTAAATATGTGTTTCAGCAGGGCAACACCCGCGTCTGTAGTCGAACGACCTTTTGTAAAACCATATTGTTCATCATGAAGGAGGCTATTTAAATTAAAATGTCTTAGCAACTGCTTGAGTATTAACTTTTCAAATATTTTACTAAATGCAGGTAAGATAGAAATGGGCCTAAAATTGCCAACGTTATTTTTATTACCCGATTTAAATAATGGTATGACTTTACTACTCTTCATGAGGTCAGGAAACGTTCCTAAATCAACACATTTATTAAAAGTAATAGCTAGATAGGGGGCTACGATGTCGATTATGTTACTTAAAAGTTTAATAGAGATGCCCCAGTAATCACCAGTGTTTTTAGACTTAAGTGTGTTAAAAATATAAACTACATCACGAGGTGTTACATGTTCGAAACTAAATAAGAGACTACATTTGGGCACACTACTATGCAAAAGGTTTTCCGCTTCAGACGGGGACGAATTTAAGGTGCGAGTCGTAGTTAAAGGTATGTTGGCAAAAAACTCATTAAATGCCTCAGCTACGTCAGCAGCTTCATTAACTAATTTATTGTTGACTATAATCTCTAGTTGCTTTTCCTGTTTAACCGACTTACCCGTTTCATTATTAATAATTTTCCAAGTGGTTTTTACTTTATTATTGGAATTTTTAATTGTATCGCTTAAAAATTTTGATTTTTTCAGATTCTTTTAAATAATTTTGAATAATTTCGGACATACTCTAGAAAAGGACTATCAAACCTGTATTTTTTCAAACCATATAACTCGTATAGTCTCGCTCTACTTTTATAAATACCTGGAGTGGCCCATTGGTTGAAGCCAACGGAGGTGCCATTAATCTCAATGGTTTTGGTCTTGAAAGTAGATTGGTATTCTTTTTGCACAACTTCAAAAAGTGATCCAAAGATTTTATTAGGATTCTCGTGCTCTGCTATAGATCGGTTTAAAGAACTTTATTCTCATTAAGACAATCGTCACTTACATGAGAACATTAAATCTTATTAGTAATAAATTGTAACGGTGCGGGTAGAAAAATAACAAAAAGAAAAAAAAATACAACTGTCATAAAAGTTGGAAGCGAGTTCGCTGCATTTCTAAGATAAGGTGGTGGCCCAAGTTAAAAGATGTTGCGGGTTTATACATAAATAGACACCACACAATTAATATGTTGTGTCGTCATTGGAAATAAAAGTGAATAATTTCTTTTTAAATATGTTGAGTGAACTCGCTTCTTTTACATCTTTTGGAAGTTTATTATAGAGCTGTGCTCCCCCATAGGTTAGGTTATTTTTACCGTAGTTAGTTCGTATTCTAGACAATACCAGGTGACAAGCTCGACGAGATGAGTATTTGCTTATTTTACCTTCTGTAGTGAATGTAATGCGTGAGTGAATAAGTTTGTGAATGATTTTATAGATAAGTATGCATGTGTTATATATATAAAGTTGTTTGATGTTTAAAAGCTTCGTCTCTTTGTAAATAGTAGCTGAACCGGTGAACGAAAATAAACAACAATGAGCTTTCTAAGTTCTGCTGTCCTAAACCCAATTCATCCCTAGAATTCGTTAGGCCATGTGACCTTGAGAGGTCGTGTCTACTTAACCGGACTAAGTATCCTGTTGATCCCTAAAGCGGACTTAGAGTCTCCAGCCTAAATTACTTAAATTACCAAGCGAATGCACGCTAAGGGCACCCCCTGTGGAGGACGAATCTCGGCTTAGGGTTTCGCTACGGGGAGGACAGTAAGATGGGACAGGTTGGATAATTTCTGGATAACTATTATTATCAGGAGAATTTAAAGCTACAAGCTCAATATCGGCGCGGGTTGGCATTTCGTAGAGCAAAGATCATATTATTGGGCAATTACTTCAGGGTCGTCGCGAGGGGGCTTGATGGGGTGAATGCAGCGCGAACAAAGGCCATACCTTTGTGCTTTTTGCTACGTGCGCATAGTGGCATGAGTTGGGGTCAGGTATTAGCCGCGGCGCCCTCAAAAAAGGGGGTTTACCATAGTCGCCACGCTTGGCAGGCGGGTTGGCGATCGCAGTATGGTGGTAAAATACATAGAGAACGCTGCTGCCCATTCTCTGGTAAGTCCCTTAGTCGTTTTCTACGACATCCACGAGATGAAATGGGATGGTGCTATTCTTTACGTCCGGCACCATACGGAACACAGAGCAGAGGATGCAGAGGATGTTCAGACCTTACCAGGTAACTTTGTTTTCCTTTCTCGAAGAAGTAGAAATCGGTATCTTAAGCGTCTTTAAGACCTTAAGACCTTAGCACTACGATGGGGTAGAGATCGTGACGCGGCACTGCCCATGCTGGGAACTCCGTCAATATGCGCTACTGCGCTGCATCGTGTCGTTACCACAATTGTGGAAACAGAGCGTCGTTTCACGGCAAATATGACACAGGAATTCAGCCCTGTTTGTACAACTCAACTTTTAGAGGCATCAAGCGCTTGATCGGGTGCTTATCGCTACGCTAGGGCAATAGCCCTCGAGTTAGTTTCTGTCGTGCTTGCTAACCTCGTGTCTATAATAATATGTAGATATGTTCTTACATTATTATGGATACGTTTCGTATTAGAGACATGAATTATAGATGATCCAAACGAAGTCAAGCTTGTATTTTGGAAGTTGGTGGTTCTTAAAATGCAGGACTTACATATACACAACCTTATAGCCTAGGAATTGACTTCCATTACTTAATAATAAACAAAACTAAATTTCGAAACATACATACATTGAGAAACAAATACCAAATAGTATCTGCATTATCAACAACTACAATTTACAAAAGAAAAGAGAGAATCATAAAAAAAAATTGGCAAAAAATAAATAAAAATAATGAATAATACCTTCACAATGAATATTTTTTGTGTTTTACTTTTTTATAGTCATAAGCATTTCAGTTTGAGCATAATCTAAAGATTACCAATGACTTAATTTATGTTTAACCTCTCGTTTAGTTAAGCTGTAAAAATTGATGGTTTTGTTGACTGCATTATACAGTCTCGAGCTTACTGCGTCAAATTGCCTACTAGCGAAAGCTGTTCTGCAAGGTACACCATGGCAAACAACTGCACCAGAGCGTTTTTTATTAGTTTTGTAACTCCGTGGTTTTGTCATCCAGAGGTAGTAGCGAATGCCTCCGAAGTACTGTTTTTAAAATATGTAACTACCTTACAGTCATGACCTGACATTCGGCATATAGTTTGGCAGTTGAGTTAAACTTTGGTTTAAAATGTATCACCTTTCCTGTCAAGTCCGGCTAATGAAACACAATTGGTTTTCTATTGTTATGGATCGAATTGGATCCAGGCCGGACTTAATCGGTATTGCCCTTTTCGCTCTTTCCAGCACAAGAAAGAGTTTTATAAGTTCCACCCCATTCCACCCCACATAGGGATACAATAAATTAACTCTGACTGACATAGGGCAGTGTAGACCATGTAAATCGTTGAAGCATCAGCGCTGTGTCTCAGAGTCTTAACGTATATAAAATAATAAATGTATATCAGTTTACTGATCCGATAGGTGAGAGCTTCAATTTGTGGATGCCAGTCTAGTCGTTCGTCTAGTATGACCCCAAGATATTTAATATTTCTCACTCGTGACAATGACAAGCGGAAACAGTCTGCTGGCACCGCACAGATGTGACCTTTGAGTGTATTGGCGACTTGGGGTGGCTCAGGCGAGTTCGGAAGATAAAAACGGATACATTTTGTTTTTTCTATATTAAGGGTTAACAAGTTGTTAGAGAGCCATTACATTACGAGCCTCAGAGCATTTTTGGAATGTTTTTTGACAGAAATACAGTCTTCTCCGTGTGATAATAGAGCGTGTGTTAATATGTCACAATTTTTAGATGGCATAGATTAGGAAAATCGTTGGCCCCAAAATACTCCCCTGGGGCACCCCGAAATTTATGGGTTCTTAATCACTCACCACCTCGCGCGCCGATTCAAACAGACTGCGTCCGATCAGACAAGTAATTTTTTTAAATGCTAAAAGTTAGGCCATGCCACCGATGCTTTCTATCTTGGAGATAAGAATGGGAATTGAGACCGTGTCGAACGCTTTCGACAAATCTAGGAAGATTTCAAAATATTTCTGCTTTTTGTCTATAAATATGGACCGTATAGAAACTAGGCCTGTTTGTTTATAAAATTATCTACGCTCCATTTAAATGTGTTCAAGAGAACAAATAACGAAAAATATAATCGTATAACGCTAATATCAGAACAAAATAGACTGAGATTTGAATTGCTTTTGAAGCATATTTATTTAAGGATGGTCCCACCACTGCATCGCCCTACTATCACTACCAGACGTACAGCTTCGTAGCATCCGCACCTGGTTGATAACCCGACCAGTCGCATAGTCGTCGTCTCAGAGCTTTTCCTCCATATTTTGCGCACAGGCAAAGTGTGAGACTCTGTGCCAGCGTCTGTGTTTCCCTTTCACATTTAACCCGTCTGCCTTCGGGCACGCCACGATTGCGGCATGTCCCCTTTTTGAGGAGTGGATTGAGAGGCGCCACGGCGTCCTCTCCTTCCGCCTGACGCAGGTCTTCACCGGACACGGCTGTTTCAGGGGGTTCCTGTTTCGCATATGGCGGGAGGAAACGCCCGGGTGTTTCCATTGTGAAGATCGCTTTGAGGACACGGTGGAAGAGGCAGTATATACGGCCTTAGTCGCCGCAAGACGCCCTGGGCGTCGGGAATCCCAGGCTGATTCCCGGCCACCGCAGGCGTCGGCTTGCGGACGGCGAGTAATGGGTAGCTCGCTGTCCGGTAAGGACCACGCCCGGGTCGACGGCGCGTTGTGTTCCACGCGTGCCTTAAAGAGATGTCAGCACCAACTGGTAGGGTCCGTAAGAGCCGATCTCTGTCAGGGCTGCGGGTTGTTCGATAGAGATACCGTCGCCCCTGTCACACAGGCAACTGAGGGAACACGGTTGGGTTTTAGTCAGTAAAAGTCTGACACGCCCTCCTGCTCCACCCAGAGCGGGAGAAAGTTTTTGATGATTTCCCAACCTCAAAAAAAAACCTGCCTTCAAATCAAGAGTGAACAGGTATCTTTTGTTATATGATAAATGATTTTATTTCTGTAAGTAGGTTTGTACAAACACTTTTACACGTCAATTATATTTTTTAAACTAGGTGAGGTCGGCGTTTCCTAACTGACTACTCTGAGAAGAAAGGCCGAAACAAACTCAGAGGTCACAGTCTCTTTTAAAGTCCAGACATAATCTTGGTCAGATCATGTGAAGACCATGTGGATTGGTGTCTGAAATGGTCTTTTGAGGAAAGAAACCACACAGATTGAGTGGACCTGTCCATTCAGTGCACGCATGTATCAGTAATCATACGGCTCAACTCAGAACTTGAGGAGCTCAACGATTTGACGAACAATACCAAAGAAAGGACATTAGGGTAGGCCACATAAAGTACTCAAACTGCCAGATTAACTTTAAAAATGAACTGAGAAAGAAATGAAACTCAAAAACAAAAATACCACATAGTCCTCACATTCACAATAATTAAAGCAAAATAATATTATACTTCTCAAAGTAAATATTCATTTCAAAGTGTATATAATAATAATCAAATGTCAAAGTGTATGTAACAATAATCGAATGTCAAAGAGCAAAACAAAAATATAAAAAAAAAACTGTATACAAAATTGGAGCAGGTCAATCCCAAGCTTTTTTGTCCTCAATATAATCTTTAACGGTATAAAAGGCTTTCAGGCACAACTTACGTTTAATGAATGATTTAAATTTATTGAGACTTAGATCTTGAACATGGCTTGGAAGTTTATTATAGAAGCGTATACTTTGACATCTGAATGACCCACCTATTTTCTTGAGCCTTGTTGATGGTACAACAAATTTGTGTTTGTTCCTAGTATTTATACTATGGATATCACTGTATTTTTTAAACAATTTAATATTTTTATGGGCATATAAAAGATTTTCATAAATATACTGTGAAGGCACAGTCATTACATTAATCTCCTTAAATTTCTCTCTGAGAGAGTGTCTCAGACTTAATTTATAAATTGATCGAACAGCTCTTTTCTGCAAGACAAAAATAGTCTGAATGTCAGCGGCATTTCCCCACAATAGAATACCATACGACATTACACTATGAAAATAGCTAAAGTACACTAAGCGGGCTGTCTCTATATCAGTTAAATTACGAATTTTTCTAACAGCGTATGCTGCAGAGCTTAGCTTTTTCGATAATTTGGCTATATGTGGGCCCCACTGAAGCTTGGCATCCAAAGTTAAGCCCAAGAATACAGTGCTATTTTCAGGATTCAATTCTTCGCCCTTTATCAACACATTAGTTTTCACCTGCTTAACGTGAGGTAGCGTAAACTTAATGCATTTGGTCTTTTTTTCATTAAGAAGTAAATTATTAACGTTGAACCAGTGAACTACTTTTGAGATTGCGCTATTTACATCGTCATTAACAAGTTGCTGACGTTTAAGTTTAAACAAAAGTGAAGTGTCATCCGCAAACAACACTATATCATGATTATCCTTTATGAGGTAAGGCAAGTCATTAATATAAATAAGAAACAAGAAAGGACTAAGAATCGAGCCCTGTGGGACTCCCATTGATACTACGGATCCGGGAGATCTTTTTCCGTTTACATCAACACACTGAATCCTATTACACAAGTATGGAATAAGAAGATCCAGAGCGGTGTTCCGGATCCCGTAGTGGCGGAGTTTCCTGATTAAAGTTTCATGAAGCACGCAATCGAATGCTTTCGATAAATCACAAAAGATGCCCAAGGCATCGTATTTATTTTCCCATGCATTGTAAATATGCCCTAAGAGTTCAACACTGGCATCGGTAGTTGAACGACCCCTTGTAAAACCGAACTGTTTGCTATGTAATAAATTATGCTTATTAAAAAATCTTTGCAATTGTTCTAAAATTAATTTCTCAAAATTTTTACTAAAGGTAGGTAGTACTGAAATAGGTCTATAATTAGTGGGGTCTGATGTACTACCTGATTTAAACAAAGGTATTATTTTACTATTCTTCATTAGGTCAGGAAACTCCCCACAGTCTATACAATTATTAAATATAAGAGCTAAAGTAGGTGCTACAATGTCAATAATAGACTTAGCAAGTTCTACAGAATTACCCCACAGATCTGCAGTTTTTTTTACATTTAAAGTGTGAAAGGTTTTAATTATATCTCTACAGCTAATATGTTCAAAATGGAATTCTGAATCACAAACATTAACATTTTCCTTAAGTAAAGACTCAGCAACAGAAGGTGACGAGTTTAGTGATTTCGTAGTTGAAACGGGAATATCTGCGAAGAAATTTTCAAAAGCCGCGGCGACTTGCGAGTCTGATGTGATTATGTTGTCATTGATAGACAGGCTGTAGTCAGTATTTGGGTTGCTAGACTTTCCCGTTTCACTATTAATAATATTGCAAGTCGTTTTAATTACATTACTACTGTTTTTAATCTTAGAACTCAAATAACGCGACTTGGCCATCCAACAAACTTTTTTAAATAATTTGGAATAATTTCTAACATATAAATTAAATTCAGCAGTGTTTACAGTAGTCCTTTCATTGTACAGCTCATAAAGTCGTGTTCTACTTTTATGAATACCAATGGTAGCCCAATCACTGAAAGAGACGTTACTATTAATCGAGATAGTCTTGGGAATAAAAGTGGAATTAAATTGTTTACAATACATCTTAAAAAAATCATCATATAGATGATTAGGATCAGCATTTGCAGACAAAACTGGTAATTTATTTTCAAGTTTAACTTTAAAGGCTTCTAGGCGAAAGGCAGTTTTGGGGTTAACAATGATATCTTTTTTAACCATTTTTTTATTTTGATTTTGAATGGTGATCCGTTGCCCGCAATGATCAGAATCTAATAAATTAATAATTTCTTTGTGGCTCGGTACAACATCTGTATAAATATTATCTAGGCATGTGGCACTACAAGGGGTTATTCTTGTGGGCTCCATAAATAAGTTTACAAGATTGTACGACTGAAATAAACTTATTACTTTTGAGCACGCTCGTTCCATTAAACACCTGATCCATCGCTTTTCATTAGGCGTGAAACGTGATCGAGTAGGACATTAAGTTTTTTGTTATTTCATGGAGGGTCAATATAGTCTTGCTAGAAGTACAAAACAGAACGATCCGTTACTCTACAAGTTATACAATTACAATTAATTACGTAGTTACGCACTAAATAAAACCCAGTCTAAAACAAGCTCGTCTAGATAAAAAGTAGGTCTGCCTACAAAATGCTGACCTTTGTTTGGCCATTATGATAAGAACCTATTGAGTTAATAATAATGAACAATCAGGCATTGGTGCCGATTCTGTTGTCACAAAATTCTCTAAACTAGACTAAAAATCACCAAAATTTAGTTTATTCCTATCAAACGACGATTTCCTATTCTGAAATTGACTAAAGTGACACAACTTAACTATATTTTAGTTTGACAGCACTAAGATTGCACTGAATTATTAGTTTAGTGAAAATGGTAATTTTGCTATTCTGTTGTTGTCAATTTCATTATTGTATTCAACCTAAAATTTTGGTTGTCTAACTAAATCTGACTATTTTAAATCGCGATTAAATAGGTGCGGAATAAAATTAGTTGTCAAGAACTAAAATTCACACCGACACCTCGACTTCTGGTGCAAAAATAGTACTGTATTTTTTTCTTTTCTTTTGCTTATATCTCGAAAACGGTGTGTCCTATCGCAAAAATAATGAAAATTTCGACCCCCTTTAAGATACCCGAAACACCTATAAAACTCAACATGTGAATAATAATTTTTCATATTTTCCATGAAAAAAGTGAAAATTCCATATAAATCACGTCGAGGCTGCCGACCCAGGCGCGCTGCTGGCTCTAAAAAAAACACGGGGTAGGGCAAACAAGTACCACGTTGCGAAGCCAAAACATACCACGTGCGAGTCGCGATTGTCAAATTTGATTTTAGTTGTGTCAAAATAGTTTTTAAATTTAGAGATATTTTTTTGCAGAATAGCGTTTAGATTCTCATAGTAAAAAGTAAGGAATTTTAGTTATAGTTTAGTTAGTTTAGTTCGGTGTACAACAGAATCGGCACCATTATCTTTGTTTTTGAATATCAAAGTCCAGGCGCGATTATCTAAATGTAAGTTCGAATTTATTTTTGTTTGTAAACAGAAAACTACAATGAGGGAGCGTGCTCGGGTACCTGTTGAGTTTATTAGTATTACGAGCTACTTTTCCGTGATTTCGTTCACTCCACGCGAACGAAGTCAGCCCGTAAGACACCTAAATTTACTAAAATAACAGCCACATTTTATAAGCTTTCTTATAGACAACATTTTGTAACCACCATAGCGGGATGACATTTTATTTCAATGATTAAATCTCACAAAATCAAAAGTCATTTATTCAAACTAGCCTGAGAGTCAGCACTTTTGGAACGTCGAAATTACATAAAACAGTCCCCCAAAATGCCCGCCCTTCACCACTTACTAGTGCTTTAGCTGGGAAGAAGAAGTGGCGCAACAACAGATAAAAGAGATAAGCTTCCCCCTTATTTATAAACGGTGATTAAAGTAAAGAGGTGTTTTAAACATCAAAAATGTATGGTTAAATAGCCGCTAATCATTAGCTAACTTTAAGCAACGTTTATAATTTATAAATAAAGGGGTAAATCTGTAACTGTCTGCTACATTCGTTCCCTATTCCGGTCAGTGAAATAATGGAATAATTCGACTGTTGTCATACACTGGTATGTTGTGTTCTCTCTCATCTCAGTCTCTACGAAATTTATGGGAGGAAATGATGAAGAGGAAATTATATGATAATAATAAGGATCGTAAAATACATTAAACAAGTGGTTTTCAGGTGTGACTGTCAACGTGAACCCCTAACGAACGAAACCAAAGTTACCAATATGCTTATTTATTGTTCTAGGAAACGCACTCTGTAGATATATCACCAAAACCGAGATATCTGTATGTCTGTACAAATAAAGTAAGTACACAAACACCTGTTAGAGTGCTCTCGCTAATAAGATCAAGATATAAAGGTATGATATTTATCGTTTTCAGGCTTTCAGTCGTGGTCCGGCCGTCGGGCGCGCCTCACGGTTTTCAGGAGTTGAGGAAAAGCGCGCCAATTTTCCGCATACGTAGTACTGCAAAAGTTCGCGACTGATTAACGATTCTATGTTCTGTGTGAAGTGATTTTATTACAAGTTTGCAGTAACTAATTAGATTACGAATACAGTTTTCCGTTATATTTATAAATTTGAAGTTATAATTACTTGTGATGCATTTTTTTACTACCTAAACACTTATTTTGGAGCTCTTTTCTGTTTTGCAAGTAGTATTAGTGCATTTTAAATTAAAAACTGGTTAAGAATTAACACTCGTTATTTTCATTTTTTTTAGATTTCAATGAGAATCATTAATGCAAGTACAGTAATTTGATTTGACATTCAAGCTTGTTAGAAAATCTGTTATCAAGATGCTGATAAGTATCTGCTGCTGAAGCAATTAAATTAAAAGCGTGCACATATTTGATATTCCTAGTATTGTGAAAATGTTGAACATGAGTTTTTCAAACTTGGAAACTCTCCATAATATTGTAAAATTTAAAACTATATTACAAACTTTATAACCACACACACAAAACAAATATCACGCATAGATAGAAAACCGAACTAAAAAAGTAGAAATTAATCTTCCTCAAGTTTAAAATAAGAATGAAATGTGATTTCGAAAGAGTGATTTAAAAAAAAAAAACACAATCGTAAAAAAGCGTGGGGTGCTTATAGCATAATGACTACTTTTGCCAATAACTGTCAATTAAATATTTATAAAAATTGACATCAAGCACTATACGCCTTTTTACAGGTGAAGTTTATAAAACAGTGTCAAAAATAGTGAACATTTTGAAAAACATCTTAAAAACATACAAATTAAATGGTACAATGACCGTAGATAACATCTCTGTTGATAGAAGAAACAATACTTCAAGAGGAAACGGAAGGGAATGAAAATGAAAGGTAAGTGAGAGAAACAGTATTGCTTTCTTCGAACTTATTCTAATAGGATTGTGAGCGATCAAACAGTCTTTTATGTATAATTGTCACCGTATGATCGTAAACAACGTTAGTCTATAATCTACGAGTATCTTGCGGGATTCTATAATTTTTCGAAGTTTTTAATCTTTTGCGAGCAGCTTCGTCCGCGTGGAGTTCGGAAATTATCCCGCGGGAACGTACTACTGGGATAAAAAAATACCCTGTGTTATAAATATCCAGGTTATAAACTGTCTGTGCGCCAAGTTTCATCCAAATCCGTGCAGCCGTTTTTGTGTGATTGAGTGACAAACTTTACATTTATAGATAATATTAAGTAGGATAGTATTTAACGTATGTTTAAAAAAAATATAAATATGTAAAACATTTATATATTGTAACCGAATATTGTTCTGTCAGTATGAGCTAGTGAAATGGTCAAACCGAAGCGCGCTCGAAACGGCATTCGCGTCGGACGGTAAAAATTCAGTTGAACTGGTATCGATAGTATCAAGATCTAGGTATATTCAATTTCCTTTCAGATATTACATATCACTGATACAAATAGAACTGATATCGAGTAGAGTTATACAACAAACCTTTGTAAAATTCCTCAAAGGCAAGGGGGACCTTACATTCGAAGGAGGCAATAATAAAGTTAAGGACCTTCAAATCGTTTTTTATTAAAATCTTTTAATTGGGTCTGTGATTCGGTCCGAATCTATGTTTGTATAAGTCACCGTAAGATCGTGAACATTAGTTTATATTCTATCTCGCGAGATTGTAAACTGTCGATGAATTGTGAGCTGCAAAAACGATTATAGTTTATAATCTCGCCAGCCAGTGCCGTGGCACCGCTCGCTTCGCTCGCTCGGCTCGCGCGCGTTTGGTCGCAGTTCTAACCTATAAATTGGTACAAAACTGTAAATTGTCTACACAGAAACGTCATTTTTGTCTACGTCGACAAAGGCTTCTCTACGGTTCTCGTGCTAAGCCTGCAGGAATAATACCTTACGTAACTTTTATATAATATAAAAAGGTAAAATAACCATTGCGTGGTTATTCACAGAAACCATTTTACTCTCCGTCATATTCCGTGGTCTTAGTATTGTCTTATGTAATTCTGACGTTAAAAAACGCTAAATTCTCAGCCTAAATTGAATAAATGACTTTTGATTTTTTCTTCGACCCGCTGGATGGATTCTGTTGTTGTAACGTTTTGAATTGATTACGCTGACGAGTATTATAGTAAAAAATTGAATAAGAGAGACAAAACTATAAAAGAAAAATCTGAGTAACGTTGTGGGAGGTTTTATTTTTGGGTGGGAAATCATCAAATAACTTCTCCCACTCGGGTGGAGCAGGAGGGCGTGTCAGACTTTTACTGACTAAAACCCACCCGTGTTCCCTCAGTAGCCTGTGTACCAGGGGCGGCGGTATCTCTTTCGAAAAACCCGCACGCCTGGCAGGCTTATGCCAGGACGATGGGGCCCGCTAGGGCCTCATCGGTTTGTGCTGAAATCTCTTTGAGGCGCGCATGAAACACACCGCGCCGTCGACCTGGGCTTGGTCCTTACCGGACAGCGAGCTATCCTATTTAGTTACTCGCCGTCCGCAAGCTCACGCCTACGGTAGCCCGGAATCAGCCTGGGATTCCTGACGCCAAGGGCGTCTCCTGCGGCGACTAAGGCAGTGAGGGCGCATATACTGCTTCTCCCTCACGTGCGCCGCCTTCCTCTTCGCGAGCATTACTGCTTCGCAGAAGGAGGTGGCGGCTACCCATGCACTCTCGCTCCGTACCATAGCCTGGACCAGGGCTGAACCTCCCGAAACAGCCGTGTCCAGTCTCTAGTGAGGACTTGAGTAAGGCGGAAGGTGAGGACGCCATGCCACCTCTCAAGCCACTCCTCAAAGAGGGGACTTACCGCCGCAATCGTGGCGTGCCCAACGTTGTGGGAGGTGCGAACAACAGACAGTAAAGTGGAAAACAAAGGTTTTTTATTAAGTTTTATTATTAAGAACATTTTTTACTGCTAGAAGAGAACCCGTAAGTGATTTCAAACTCTATTATCATGCGCAAATGCCTATTCTTATAATCTTTGCAATTGTAATTGTTTGAAATGTTTTTCAGCCTTACTTATTTATTTTAGAATGATAAAAAAAACTTATATAAGTTTGTTAATGAAACAAAACAATGTTCAGTTGCAAAGAAAAGTTGCAGCTTTTCCGAAAATACGAATTGAAATCAGAGTTCATCAGTTAATTCAAAATATTTTCCCACTGTAAAGGGCAAACCATCACAGTTCTGCCTCGAATTGAGTCGAATTTACTGAAATAATTATTTCAGTAAAGTCTGCAGACTGTCAATAATTTAATTCGTGATAAGTTCATTAGCTATATTCAACAGGACGGTCCTCTTCGAAGATATTAATAGATCTGTCCATGGCAAACCGACTAATTGTGAACTGGTATCTAAGTTGCATGCCACGGGTAGTACTTTGCGCTAATACTAAATAGCCAAGTAATTGCCAACAACTTGGAAGTAGCGCTCGCTTGACTTGCGCGCGATTCTTCACAGATTTACAGTTGTACCCTAACCTATTTGGTCGGGGTGCCCTGGCTTAGTCATCATTTCAGCCGAAAGACGTCCACTGTTGGACATAAGCCTCCCCCAAGCTCCGCCGCCTCGACCGGTTCTGTGCTTCCGGCTTATTAACTGAAAGTAATTCGGCTACCGTCAAATAAGGGTTCACAATTTAACGGGTGATTTAATCGGACAGATTGTGAACCTTGTCGTTAAGTGTTCGTTTACGATTTGACGGTTTGACATGAACAGATCTATTAATATCTTCGAAGAGGATCGTCCATTTCCATTCCATTCTAAACCTTAAAAAAATAATAGATAGGTCAGGTACGTTTTATCATAATAGCAGTATGGTACAGTTCACAATTTATCGAAGGTTTACAATCTCGCCAGATCCGACTAGTCCTATTACTGGGAACCGTTCACTTTTCCGAATTTGTTTTGTTCGAATTTCGTTTTACCGAAAACTATGGACCAACGTTTATTTTTCTATATGCATTATTTGTCAAATTATTAGACCATCGAAGTATCATGTGGCATAGGTATTATTTTACCAAACTATATTTCGCCGATTTATAAAATAACTTTTTACTATTGGCCGAAGCCTCTTTTGAACTTTTTTCATTTGCCAAATGATTTATTTGCCATATTTTCACCACACCGAAACAACATTTTAAGGAATATTATTTAGTCACTAATATATAGCCGGTTACTTGGTAGCATTTTCAATGGGTGGGGCGGCCAGCAAGCCGATGCTGCGGTGGTGAGCGTTAAAACCATCTGCGACGATAAGCTCGTGGGGGCCGCCCAAACCCCGCAACGCCGGAGCCGTGAACGAAACAATGTTTGCTGCATGTTGCATGCTTGCTTGCATGTTGCATACTTGTACTTCATGCTTGCTTGCACGCCGCATGCCTGCTTGCATGCTGCCTGCCTGCTTGTATGCTGCATGTCAGATTGTATGCTGCATGCCTGATTGTATGCTGCATACTTGTTTGCATGCTTCTTCCTGGGACCACTTAAAACCGCTTTTGTTATTATGAATGTTAGGAAACATGATACTTCGAACAAATGTTATTTCGGCTAAGTCTAACTTCGGTAAAAAGTTTTTCGACCAAATGAGACGTCAGAGTAGCGAAAAAAATCGTATTGATAATAGGTCAACTGATATAGTGGCAGACGTGACTTCGATGAAGTAAAAAAAACTAAACGATAATAGTTGAAAAGTTTTAGGTAAAATGAAATTCGGTCAAATATTTTTCGAACTTATGATTGGTAACCCCTATTATTCTTACTTTCCTATCTTACTCCTACTATATACGATATGTACTCATCATCATCTGCCTAGCTTTTTCCCAACTAGGTTGGAGTCGACTTCAAGTTTATCAGCTAAAGCACTAGGGAGTGTCGAAGGGTGGGCGTTTTTGGGTAACTGTCTTTTGTAATTTTTGACGTTCAAAAAGTGCTGACACCAGCCTAGTTTGAATAAATGACTTTTGATTTTGATTCGAATGCAGCTGAATACCAGTATTTTACATGGAGCAAGTGCCTATCTGACCTCCACCACCCAATAACTGGGTAATTCGATACCTCTTGGTAAGATAAAAATATATTCTAATAGGTAATGATCACTATTTACACACACACTATGAAATTGTTTTGCCTTCGCGCGTCCGTCACTAGTTGTTCGACAATTATTCTGAATTCGCTCTTTCGTTAATTCTGAATTAGCCTTTTCATTACAGACTATGTAGTGAAACTTTTTATAAAGTGCCCGTCTTCTATACTCAAATGCAGTCTAGACGTGAGAGGCATTGAACACGAGCATTACACTCAATGCACGAGGCTATATTATTATTAAAGCAGTAGTACCTTATGAAAGTACACCTAGAATATTCTAGATATAACATACCTGCACCCGAATATGAGGGGATAATAGCCGATTCGCACAAAAGTACTCGCCCAGATCGGGCGAAACAACATTTAAATAACGTATTATTTTATATAGGCGACTCGGATGAAATTAAATTATTTGTGGGCGAATCGAAAACTCCACATATACGCATTAGGCACAATTGCCTAATGCGTATGTATGGAGTTTCAGATCTGGAGGCGTGTCAATGTACGTTTTGAATTTTTATGCACTTTATTGCATGAAGGTACTTGCAGTGACCTTTTCTCATAACTTTATTGCATGAAATTCAAAACGTGCCAATTGAAGCATATAATTCTAGACTAGAATTTTTTTTGTCGGTTGCCAAAAAAAACTCAGGCGTCTACAATCATACGTATGCTAATTCATATTATGGTTAGAATTTTATCCTATACCTATTGTTGCACAATGATTCCCAAAAATCTACCAAATACTTTTAGTTCAATCACATTGTTCTATTGCCATTAAACGCATCTACATAAATCGTTGCGTACGATATACCAGGACCAATGTAGTGCAGGAGCCAATCAAAGATAGGGCCTCTGAGCTAATGGAACCATATCAAGCCTTTGATAGAACTGAACAGACATTTCAGATAGTAACGCTTCCATAGAACCATTTGGTTACATCCCTTTGACATAACCAGCTAGAATAAATAAACCGCCTTTTCCTCGCTATGTTGGTACCAGGGATGTTGCGAATCCGCTCGTAAATGCGAGGCTTTCGTATAGATATGGACATATGCATCCGAATCCGTAATAATCAATGCGGGTTTTCAAGCGGATGCGTATGTAATAGAAGTTACAACAAGAAAGAAATTGGGCGGGAATGGCCGTTCGCACGAGCCAATGCAAATCTATCCTCTTTACAAGTTTTTTATAATATTACTATAGACTAATTTTTATTAATAAAACTGTTAATAATTATACTCAATAAGTTTATTGCATTCCACAATGTGAACTTAGGTGGTAGGTACATAAAGACATACATTCGTTTTGGAGCATTGTGGGCCCTGTCGGGCATAACAACATAAAAATTAGGAAGAGGGCTATTATAGATATTTGTTAACAATTTTAAGATTAATCTACTCTTTCGTTTTGTGTAGGTAGGTAGGCTGATAACTAATTGTGTACATATAATTTTTACTACTCATATATTGGATTTGTACATTAATATTTATTTAAAAATATTTATATAAATTATACGAGTACATATATTATTATTATCATTGGTAACTATAAATAAATTATTGTTGCGTTTTTTTTTTGTTGGTATTATTGTTTATTTATTAAATTTATCATATAAATATTCATGTACATTATAATAACATTTACAGATTAGAAATCGTTTTAATTTATTTATAAAGATATAAAATTTTTGTTCATTTTTAATTTCATCAGGTAGTTTATTATGTATTTAACTGACATTACTAAAGTGCTTGTGGAGTGTATTTTTAGCTTAGAACCTGGTCGGTTTAGTCTATTTTTGTGTCGTAGTGTGTAGCGAGTCTCTATGTTTTCGCGTATAGTAAAGAGTTTTTGATTATTTCTAACAAATTTGCACATTTCCAAGATATATATGCAAGGTAGGGTTAGAAGTTTATGTTCTTGGAAATGGGGTTTGCAGCTGTCTGTGTTATCTATGTTAACTAGTATTCTAATCAGTCGTTTTTGTAGTAGGTATGAATAGTGATGATGCGTCTGTACTATTTCCCCATTGACCCGTGTGGTGCTGGACGTAAAAGAATAACACCATCCCATGTCTTCCCGTGGGTGTCGTAGAAGTCGACTAAGAGACTTACCAGAGAATGGGCACCATACTGCGATCGCCAACCCGCCAGGCAAGCGTGGCGATTATGGCGAAACCGTACCCCGGCCATCCTCTTTTGGGGGAGGCTTATGTCCAGCAGTGGACGTCTTTCGGCTGAAATGATGATGATGATGAGGAATTATCATTATTTTAATTATTCATTCATATACTAATATATTTATATGAGATCTTTAACATCCGCATCCACATCCGTATCCGCGGATGTGAAAATATCGGCATCCGCAACATCCCTGGTAGGTACCTACCGCAACGTTATCACAGCACATTATCGAGAAATTAGCTAATTTGTTCTTGTGGGTATGTATAGTCTTGTTCCTTTTGGCACACTTTGACTGGCTGAAAATGGAATAAATGCTTGTAGATACAGTTTGCATCTGCGGCGGTTATCAGTACAGTGAGCCGTACTTATGTCATTAATCATACTCTATACGAAAACGGCTTTTACTGCTACAAAATAAAGGCCTGATCAATGTCAAATTGGTGCCAAGGACGTGCCGTTGACTGTAGATCCAATATGGCGGCTTACAGGAGTTGGTTGTTTTATCACTCGTAGTCGTAACCTCGTAAAATTTTGAACTCGAAAACAATATATAGCTTCGGAGAAATACCTACCACTACCATTGAAAGTATGTACAATCGACAAACTTTAAGCATGGTCACTTAAGAAAATATATCTGCGGCGCCGCAGCTAGCGATGTACAATCGACAAACTTTAAGCATGCTCACTTAAGAAAATATATCTGCGGCGCCGCAGCTAGTGACAAATCACACCCCTTCCTGATTTCGCCCAATTAGAGACAACATGTATTTGTGTGAGTGTATTCACACAAATCCATATTGTCTGTTGAATGCATGATGTATAGAGACGCAAACCAATGTCCATTTTTTTAGTCGCAATAAAGGTGTCGTCAACAAAGCACGCATTTTTTTCCCAAAAAAATCCATACAAACAATTTGCAACCTTACTGCCATCAAAACTTGGTCGAAATCGAGCCGGATTACAGTGCACCGAGGTGAGCGTCGAGAACAAAAACATCGCATTCCTTAGATAAGAAGCGAGCCCGGACCGTCATTAGCAGGGTTTGAGGGTTTTTTGTGCAAGTTATTTACAATATTATTACAAAAGGAATCTGGGTCATTTTCAGAAAAAGTGTACACTGTTAAAAATATGTCGAAATTTTATTTTTTAACGTATTTCGCTTTTTTCAATTAAATTTACAATTGATATTCTTTTCATTATACGATAATTATAACAAAACCTCTTAATCAGTATTATTTACTGAAATATAACTTATTTATTGGCCCTGTGGTACAAAATTTATTCCATTCCTAAACTAACGGTTTTCGGTTTATATAAATAAAATAAAATTCGTTTGGTATAAATCAAATAGTATAATTGGTTAGCGATATGTTGTACCTCAATACAAAATATAAAACGTAAAATCAACAATAGCAAACATACACAATCATCATTTTAATTTCCATTACGTTACTATTTGGACCAAATTAGTTCAATACTTTTTGGTATGCGTCTCAATTAGGATACAATTAAGGAACTCTTTTTAATTACATTAATCAAATTATTACACTCTAAATTATCAAAATCTAATAACAATTAAATAGCGTTTCACTCTAAAAATAATATTTATAGTAAAATATCAAATAGGACAGTCACGGAATAGACTATGCCTATAACGGAATAGAATTCTTAAGACTATTGCACATTATCAAGAAAATGAGATCAAATTATTACAAATATTCTAATGTAAAATTTTGAACACAACTCAAATTTTACATGTTGGTCTGGGTCATACATACACCCCCCTTTTATGGTTGGGGATAAAAAAGTAAAACAGTATTATTATTTCCTATTCTTGGAATAGGAATAGGCACATTGACAAGAAAATGAGATCATTTCAATTGAATGAAAAATGAGAATGTTTTGGTGAAGAATGTACTCGTAATTGTGTTGCGATATTTTTAAATTTTATTTTTAGGTTTTTCTTACCCGACTGCAATCGGGTAAGAACTAGTAAATTAAAAAAATATATAATAAACAGATCGATACTACAAATATAATGTATCATCTTCCTAAGAATTCCATTCCGAAACTTTTCAATTCCAATTCTACGTTACCTGCGTTTTGGTTACGGAACGGAAGTATCGGAAGTCGGACTTTAAATACTTCTGTTTTAATTATTTTAAACTAACACATCAGATCAACAAGTTTGGTATCAATTTAAGTTCACTGAAAGCTAATAAAGATATCAAAATAAATTGCAAGAAATAAACTTGTAAACTTACTTTGAAATTGGTCGCGGCTCTGGAAAATTAAAACCGGACCGTTACTGAGGTGTATTGTTCGTCCGCTGGCCGCCGTCAAATCGGCCGAAATACTTGTTGAAACTCGTTGACAGCATTAAAAATGTTGCTGACCGATAAAAAATACGCATAAATGGTAGATTTGATTGCATCATCTTGCAAAAATTGCAGTTTCGGAAGGGAATTTTCCATTATAACCAGTTTATGTCCCCACAAAGATTAAATTATTTAAATATTTTGAGCGACACTAGACTATTGCTGTAATTATATAACAAATCGTGCATAACTATACTTTCCAAAATATCAAACACATTGTTATATATAAGTCAACAAGATACATTAAGGTTAAGTTATTTTACTGAAAATGGTAGTGGGACAGCGCTAAAATATATACAGCTACCTTCTGTTTTTGAAAATTAAGCTAATATGACTGTGTTTATAAGCAGCAACATTATACAATATTGTTAAAAACTAACCACAGATCCAAATTTTTAGTGTTTTTTATCTTAAACTTAGATATTATTCTAGTAAAAAATTAAAAAAGTTGTGGGACACACCCGAAACACGAATGTACACTTTTTGTGAAAATGACCCATCTACGCATCGTAACATCACGTTGTTTTGAAGAATATCAAGTTATTTGTGTTTTTATAAAAGATGTCTCAGTCAGAACAATTACTAGGAGTATTAGAAAAGTAGCGAAGACATTACAAAAAACACAAAATAATAAACTTCAGGAAGATGTGCCAAAATTATTTTATACTAAAACTTTTTAATTTCATTACAATTGCATGTGCTTAATTAAAGTCTGTCAATATGACACTATTTTTGATTTATTAATAAGAACTTTACGATTTGAGTGTAGATAAATACAAGTTGATGATAATTTCTGTTTTAATTTTTTAATTAATTTCTGGGTGAATCTTTAAAATTTCCTTTTGAAATCTTGAAAAACTCTATTAAAAATAAATAAGTTAAACTAAATTGAATTGCTTTTTCCACAACTACAAATCCTTTAAATAGTTCTTAAATTTTAACACAATTTGTATGATTTTACACGAAGATTACAGACGACAGTTTCGCTTCAAACAAAAATGTTTTACTAAAATGTTTTAATATACAGATACGGTTTAAATATCAACCATAAGAAATCTTTAATCCTGAACAGCTTATTATTAAAAGAACACGAACTGAAAAATATATATTTCAGTAGTAGCTAAAATTTATTTTTTTCAATCCTTTCACTCTCACTGCGGTCACAGTGATAGTTTTATTTTTTCAGGAGCCCACAGGCCAGGCTTTTTGAAAATATTTCAGAAATTAAGGAGTATTTCTTATTGAAAATTATAGTTTAGTTTAATTGCTCGATAAGCTTCCGAATTTTAAAGTGGCCTATGAACTGAATTATTGTTATATTTGTCAAAATATACTTGTCGCATGCAATGAGGGCAACGCACCTGTCACGTTGATTATAGCATGGTTTGTCAACCTTTTATTAAAAGACGGCTTAGCGTGCTTTCCGAGGCACGGAGGGGTCTTGGTATGTAAAGATGGTCACCCATCCACGGACCAACCGCGGCAAGCGTAGCTTAACCTGGCCGATCGACCCGTGCATCTATTGTTATTAAGCCACAACAAAAACGAATATTAGAATTAATAAAAGTATTCAAAAAATACCTACAAGGAACACCTGCAAAACATTCGAGATAGGTAACATGGTAATAAAATAATAGGCATACCTTTAAAATTCTTTGTGATATCTCGCGAACGTATTTTATGGCCCTTCAATAGAAGGGCCATTCTATTGTTAAACCGGATTTCAGAAGTTCCCACTATATAACAATGGTATACACCTAGATAATGAACGTATTATTATTGCAGTTGCAAGAATTCCAACAATAGTAAACAAAAAGCTCTGATAACATTGTATGAATTGCGCAAAGTATATTTGTGTTATTCCAATCATAATATAGAGCAATGAAATAAAAAGATAAAAACACATTTTGCAAATTTCTAACAAAATATATAACTTGCTTCGTTTTTATATATTTTCAAGTATATGTGTAACACATTGCAATGTAGTTTTTTACTTTTCAATAGAACTCCACAAGTAACAAGTCCCTCTCACGCCGCCGCCGCCGTGCCGAAAAAACAGTAATGTCTTTTTTTTTGAAATGCCATTTCGCAGTTGACCTTGAAAGGCCGTGACTTCTTAACTGGACTTTACAGAAATTACAATAATTATTAACATTTTATACCTTTATGCAGTTCCGGTCAACGTGCCTAGCGCGTCCGCTGCGTTTTGTATGGCGGCGGCATCCCATAACCGTAGGACATCGTGAAAATTGAATGTGAATGTGTTCATATATAACTAAACTTATAGACGTGACGCAGCATAATTATGTCGGAGAGAGGAAAATATTAAAGTTGATAGAACAGATTTAAATTGTTGTTTGACAATTTTTAATCCAAATGATTGTTAAATAATACTGAATTGAAAAACTAATAAAAAAAACATAAAGCTAATCGATAAGATTCTGTTTAAGATTACTGTTTGATGTGTTGTGATGTCTTATTGCCTGTGGTAAAAAAAAAGTGACACCGTCTCTCTGGTATCAAGCAAGGCATGAATTAGTTTTATTCTCCTATGCTAATAAAAACTACAAAACCCGAAAACCTATAAAAATAGGTTTTAGGGTTTTTTAGTTGCCCTGAGGACACGGTGGAGCACACGGTGGCGGTCTGCCCAGCTTGGGTGGAGCACCGCCGTGTCCTTGTGGAGGCGATCGGCGGCGGCGATCTCTCGCGTCCGGCCCTGGTCCAGGCCATGATCCGTACCATGGCCTGGACCAGGGCGAGAAGGCATGGGTAACCGTCACCTCCTTCAGCGAAGCAGTGATGCTCGCGAAGAGGGAGGCGGCGCACGTGCGGGAGAGGCAGTTTATGCGCCCTCGTGACCCTAGCCGCCGCAGGATACGGAGACGCCTTGGGCGTCGGGAATCCCAGGCCGATTTCCGGCCACCGTAGGCATGAGCTTCCGGACGGCAAGTAATGGGTAGCTCGCTGTCCGGTAAGGACCAAGCCCAAGTCGACGGCGCGTTGTGTTCCACGCGCGCCTCAAAGAGATGTCAGCACAAAATGATGGGACCCGCAAGGGCCGATGCCTGCCAGGGGTGCGGGTTTGTTCGAAAGAGATACCACAGCCCCTGGCATACGGGCTACTGAGGGAACACGGGTGGGTTTTAGTCAGTAAAAGTCTGACACACCCTCCTGCTCGACCCAGAGCGGGAGAAGTTATTTGATGATTTACCAAAAAAAAAAAAAAAAAAAACTTTGAAAATAAAACACTTTAAAAACTTATCAATTATTTCATTTAACTTAAAGCAATATCAATGCTACATTTTCTAAACCAAAAAGAAGAAAATTATGAGTCCGAAATTACTTCTTGTCAACAATAATAATTCATAAAGAGCTCACACCGGCCGTGCCTATTAAAAAATAATCTCACAAACGAGTGAGCGTAGCACACGCCTGTGTGAGTGTCACACTTCTATACATCATTACTACGAACACTACTAAAATATGTTTCGTGCATTCTATTGGTCAAAACGCATGCATTGTGCGATCGAGTCGCGACCCTTGCTACGCGATTATCGCCTTAAAGGTGAGCGTGCGGAAGATTTGTCGATTGTACCTAAAGTAGGTACATACATTCAATGTTATTTAAAAAATATCTATTACCTACCTAAAGTTGAATGGAATTAAGGGTTAATAATGTTTGTCACTCAATGACGCAAAAACGGAGGAACGGATTTGGATGTTTGGCACGCAGATAGTTTATAGCCTGGATTAACACACAGGATACTTTTGATCTCGGTAGTACGTTCCTGTAGGATCATTATCGACCTCCACGCGGGCTGGAAAAAGCTAGTAGGGCATAAAAGTTTGTATGGAAAGTAATGATGGGAAATTCCATAGACCGCATAGCTTGATGAAAATCTCAAATTCATTCATTCGCTGACAGACTTGAAAACACATGCTAAGCCGCTGGGTCTAGGTAGCTTGAACTATTGCATAAACAAGGGAGTTCAATTGAGATTTAACTTTGTATGTTGTATGTTCATTTTTTTTAAATTTAGAAACGTGGACGTTGATATTTTAATATCTGGATCCGGAGCTATGCTCGGTTTTTTTTGTTTGACTTTTTCTAAAAATGTAACCTTGCTAGATCGTTTTTCGCCCCCAAAAGCCCCTGTATACCTACTAAATTTCATGACAATCGTTGGTGCCGTTTCCGAGATTCAGATTGTATAAATATGTACAAGAATTGCTCATTTAAAGGTATAGATTAGAAACTTCTGTATACTCGTAGGCTCAGATTATAAAACAAAGGCAGATAGACCGCGCGGAACACCAAGAGCGAGGTCAAAAAAACAAATACTAAAGCGTCGCATTTTATGTAACATACAATTCGACGCTTTAGTATTTGGTATTTTGGCTTAGATTATAAAACAAAGGCAGATAGATCGCGCGGAATACCCAAGAGTCAAAAAAACAAATACTAAAGCCTCGCATTATAGTATACAATGCGACACTTTAGTATTTGGTTTTTTGGCTTCACTCTCGGTGTTCCGCGCGGTCTATCTGCCTTTGTTTTATAATCAGAGCTCGTAAGTATATACTTGTGTATTCTGTAAGCTCGCAATCCTTTTCTATCCCAAGGGCACGTCTTTGGGCACGCCACGATTGCGGCGGTAAGTCCCCTCTTTGAGGAGTGGCTTGAGAGGCGGCATGGCGTCCTCACCTTCCGCCTGACGCAGGTCCTCACCGGACACGGTTGTTTCGGGAGGTTCCTGTTTCGGATAGGGCGGGAGGAAACGCCCGGGTGTTTCCACTGCGAAGATCGCCCTGAGGACAAGGTGGAGCACACGGTGGCGGTCTGCCCGGCTTGGGCAGAGCACCGCCGTGTCCTCGTGGAGGCGATCGGCGGCGGCGATCTCTCGCGTCCGGCCCTGGTCCAGGCCATGGTACGGAGCGAGAGGGCATGGGGAGCCGTCACCTCCTTTAGCGAAGCAGTGATGCTCGCGAAGAGGGAGGCGGCGCACGTGAGGGAGAGGCAGCATATGCGCCCTCGCGACCCCAGCCGCCACAGGATACGGAGACGCCCTGGGCGTCGGGAATCCCAGGCCGATTTCCGGCCACCGTAGGCATGGGCTTGCGGACGGCGAGTAATGGGTAGCTCGCTGTCCGGTAAGGACCAAGCCGAAGTCGACGGCGCGTTGTGTTCCACGCGCGCCTCAAAGAGATGTCAGCACAAAAAATGATGGGGCCCGCAAGGGCCGATGCCTGTCAGGGGTGCGGGTTTGTTTGAAAGAGATACCACAGCCCCTGGCATACGGGCTACTGAAGGAAGACGGGTGGATTTTAGTCAGTAAAAGTCTGACACGCCTTCCTGCTCCACCCAGAGCGGGAGAAGTTATTTGATGATTTCCCAACCAAAAAAAAAAAAAAAAAAGGGCACGTCTTCCCCACCATTATAGCACGCCCCGGTCTACTCCTTGATATGCAATGGTCTGTAGCGCCATGAAACATGAGGCCTCAGGGGCTAGTGCAAATCCTGGGGTTCATTCGATTAATCAAGTCTGGTGAAATCACGCTGGGGTCGGTTCATTTAATTCATTCATTTATTATAGGAGTTACAATTAGTTGAAACTCAACTTCTCGTTCATAATAATATGATATATTTTCTTATGTAAAACTTGTGTACCTATTACATATTGGGCTATTTTCAGTACAGTGCTAACCAAAGCTAAGTACAAGATTGTCTGAAGGTCGGCTACTATAATTTCCTGTAAATTGATCTGTCACGAACACAATGTTTAGACAAAACATTGACATGTCACGTATGTGTTAATAAAATACCATAAGCAGACAACTATAGGAGGATGTGGAGAGTTCATGTGCAACAAAGTACGTGGTGCGCCGTGGTGGTCCAGTAATAACGGCCCCGACTTATGAGTTTGTAGGTCGTGGGTTCGAACCCAGGTAGGCGCCTTACTTTGTGTAAAATAATTTCATCATCACTGCTCTCAAAACGGTGACGGAAAATATCGTGAGTAAACCGGCATGTCTTAGATTTTTAGAACAAAACATTCGAAGACATGTGACATACACCAACCGGCACTGGGCTCGCGTGGTTGAATATGGCACACTCCCGCTCACAAAGAAGAGGCTTGTATCCCAGCAGTGGGAACGTTAATTATGCTAGCGTTATTATGCTAAAGTACGTATAAAAGAGTCCGTGTAGAAGAAAAACAAAACTTCGTCGTTTATTTTGTTTGCCACGTTTGTCTAAGACTCTTTGTCACTGACATACGATAAAGGAAACCAAGCGTGTTCAATGTCTAAAAGAAAAAAATACCTATGAAAATAGTCGTAGTTGACAGTTCAACAATATTCATTGCGTTATTTACGTTGTTGAGCAGATACATTTTTCCAAAATATGAAGCATTGTATTAGGAATTTGTTTCAAAATGATTTTGATTGATCGTACGTTACGCAATTAGGGTGCAGATTCTTCCTGAAATCAATTTTAACCATCATTCGTCACGTAAAGCTGAATGGTGATTATTACGTATCTAACAAACAGCAAGCAAGACGCACCTAAAATTCCTGGAACAACTATTGGGTCATGAAAGATTTAATGAAGGGTAATCTTCCTCTATCCCTCAAGAGAAGACTCAGTGAAGTATGTATTCTTCCCATCATCACGTATGGTTCTCAAACATGGTCTTTGACAATTCAGCAGATGTTTACCCGCAAGGCTTGCCAGAGAGCTTCGGATCGGAGTATTCTGGTTTTAAACTTGTGGAACGGGTTTATAATACAACAATCCGTTCCATTACTAAAATGTCTGATGTCACTCGGAAAGCAAGGAACCGCAGGACAACCAAGGTAACCGACATAGCCCGAAGAATTGCCAAACTTAAGTGGCAGTGGCCAGAGCACATTGTTCGCAGAACAGATGGCCGATTGGGGCCAAAAAGTTCTAGAGTGGCAAACCGGAAGACGTAAAGTTGGAAGGCCTCTCACAAGGTGGACGATGACCTTGTGAGGGCTGCAGGAGGCCGCTGGATGCGGGAAGCACAGAACCGGCCGAAGTGGCGGAGCTTGGGGGAGGCCTATGTCCAATAGTGGACGTCTTTCGGCTGAAATGATGATGATGATGACTCGGAAAGCTGCCAGGCTATAAATGGAATTGAGCTGGACATATCTGCTTTATATTAGACTAGCTTTTGCCAGCGGCTTCGCCCGCGCGGAACTTTCATCCCCTATTTAACTCCCTTAGGGATTGAATTTCGAAAAATTCTTCCTTATTCCGTGTCTACATTATAAAGGGAAACTCTATGCAAAATTTTAGCTTTCTAGGTCCACGGGTTTGGGCTGGGCATTGATGAGTCAGTCAGTCAGGACTTCTCTTTTTATTTATATAGATAGATCGATCAATAGGTCACACTTACGACCCGCTTGGTCCCGCTTAGTGGCAAACGACATCGCGGCAGGCCCGGACGAGATGGCGGGAGGTGGACTCTAATAAAGATTGGTCCTTGAGAGCTCTGCACGCGTAGCATGACCCCTATATAAACGCGTTTTATCGACGGAAGAATATACAAAATGACAGATTGTACGGCGATGTTAAAACTGATGAGAAGAAATGTTTCTTTTCTTCAATCGATAAAAATCTACAATGTATATTTATTAAAATCATTAATATTAACTTCCGAGTTCATTTAATACCGTTGAATGACTATTTAATGAAAAAATCTAATACCTTGGGGCATCCATCCACCTAACCTAATTATAACACTAACTACCTCCCCGTTGCAATGCAAAGAATATCTGTCTTTGTTTACATAGAAACGCGACCCTATGGTTCGCCCCGTGTTTTTGCTGCTCTGGAAACAGAGTAGCTGGTCGAAACCCTCTTCCAGCATTCCCGGGAATCTAGTCGCGGGCTCGAATTCACTGGTGGGCCTGGCTAAAAACACGCTGTCTCACCCGGCATCGTGTCCGGCAGAGGTAGTACCCGTGATGAGCAGTTAAACGCTAGTCTACATGCACAACATTACTGAGTGATGCAGGGTCAGTTATAGTAAAAAGGGCGCGTAGAAAATTAAGAAAAGACCTTCGGAAGATCGGGTTTTATGAAAAAACCGCTGCATAAATCAATGACCAATAAAGTTGATTGAACTTTTCGATATTTGGTTTTGGAGATTTTACACTTCTTTTATTACTTAAACACGCCCAAAGTTAGGTAAAATTAGCAAGAAAAACGAATATTTGTTGGCTCATAACTTTTTAATGGTTTTTTATTTTAGTACCTATTCTGTTTCCGTACGTAGACAATATTAATAATGAGACTAAACCATCGAACAGTGGAGTAATACACTCCCGAAGTTTGTATGGAAGTAATGTCGAAAAGATTCACAAAAAACTTGAACAATTACGTGAGTATTTTTCGAGCAGAGTCGCGAGTTCAATTGTTTTTTCGCAACCTAAAAAATGACCAACGGGCCTAAAGAAGTTTCACTTCAAATTCGTAGGTACAGAGCTGTCGGTAACGGTAACAGTGTCGCGAGTACATAGCATATGTGTGAGCACTATGTTCCTACTATCAAGCTAACATTTACAGAGTAGGTACGTCTTTCATTGACTTGAATGTGCCCTGGCAGCTGTATGTCATGCTCACTCAAATGTTTCGCTGGTGGTGGCGTGTGTGTTGGATCATTAAGTTCCCTTCAAAATGATTGAGCTGAGTTGTGCTGATCCATACTTCATGTCCATGAACGGGCGCCGCCAGTAGGGACTGGTCATCTCTTAGCTCCCACGACTTATTTTAATTTCTGAATTGTTGTTTTTGTTTTATTACGGACGCTTTTAACGTGCACAAATTTTTACATCGTTCTCACATTGATAATTTCAACATAAAGATGTAAACAACTTTTTGTAACAATGGTGCCGATTCTGTTGTACACCGAACTAAACTAAACTAAACTATAACTAAAATTCCTTACTTTTGACTATGAGAATCTTAACGCTATTCTGCAAAAAAATATCTCTAAATTTAAAAACTATTTTGACACAACTAAAATCGAATTTGAAAATCCCGAAGTCCCGACTCGCACGTGGTATGTTTTGGCTTCGCAACGTGGTACTTGTTTGCCCTACCCCGTGTTTTTTTTTAGAGCCAGAGGTGCGCAGGGGCGGCAGCCTCGACGTGATTTATAAGGAGTTTTCACTTTTTGGGTGGAAAATATGAAAAATTATTACCCATATGTTGAGTTTTAGAGGTGCATGGGATTTTATAAAGGGGGTCGAAATTTTCATTATTTTTGCGATAGCACCACGGAGGATAGGACACACCATTTTCGAGATATAAGCAAAATAAAAGAAAAAAATACAGTACTATTTTTGCATCAGAAGTCGAGGTGTCGGCGTTCTTGACAACTAATTTTATTCCACACCTTTTTAATCGCGATTAAAAATAGTCAGATTTAGTCAGACAACCAAAATTTTAGGTTGAATAGAATAATGAAATTGACAACAACAGAATAGCAAAATTGCTATTTTCTCTAAACTAAAAAAAACTCAGTGCAATCTTAGTGCTGTCAAACTAAAATATAGTTAAGTTGTGTCACTTTAGTCAATTTCAGAATGGGAAATTGTCGTTTGACAGGAATAAACTAAAAATAAACTAAATTTTGGTGATTTTTAGTCTAGTTTAGAGAATTTTGTGACAACAGAATCGGCACCAATAGCATGATTTTAAAAGAGTGTCCATGGAGTTTCTTGCCTGTTCTTCTCCATAGGTACCTACGCTTTGGAATGGGCAACTAGCTTCATCTTTCTAACTCACCGACCTTGACGATTCGAAAGTGCCTGTAATTCTTTTATTTGAAATAAATGCTTAGAGATTGAGTTTGAGTTCAATGGTTTTTTCCCATCTCGAAATATTATTATTATTTATTTATTTAGCATACAACTAGGTCCAATGTAATTACAATACAATAAAAATACAATTCTAGATGTTAGTAACAATTTAACTTATTTGCTATGTTAGTAATTAAATTCTAATGCCGACAGGGTGTTTTTAATAAGATGCCTCATTATGGGGCTTTCATCAGGCCCATCAGCAATACCTTTCAGAAGGCTGTTGCCACTGTCCCGCAATCTGGTGAGAAGAGAAGCATTCTTTTTCCGTACGACAGCTGAGAAGCTATCTACTCTGGCTGTAGCAAACATTGCAGATGCACTGCAATAACGCGGCAGTCGCAACAGCGTCCTGAAAGCGTTGTTGTATTGGACACGCAACGCATTGGCGGCACGTTTAGTACAGCTGATCCATAGCGCGCTCGAGTACAGGGATGTGCAGTATGCTTTAAAAAGCGTGATTTTAACCGCATCTGTACATCGCGCGAACCTACGGGCCAGCATGTTCGCCCGCACCGCCAATGCCCTGCGTTCCCGCTCAATATCGGCATCGTCTTTAAGGTCGTCAGCAATAACATGTCCAAGGTATTTGAACTGGTGTACCAGACGAATCGATAAAGTGTTTATTTTAATTGGTGGTACACTTTCTGGACCCTTCTTGCCAACAGCCTTAAAGACCATGAGTTCTGACTTATTTACATTATACAAGCAACCCATGGCTGGCAGCGTAGTCCTCACATATCTTAACCAATTTTCTGAGTGCACTGACCGAGGGAGCCAGCAGGACCATATCATCGGCGTAGCTTATGTTGTTAACACACAACCCGTCAACATAGCAGCCCACATAGAAATCTAAAAAGCAGTATCTATGGCAGCCCACATGCGCACTGCTGAGTTCCTCGATCAATGCATTCACATACAGATTAAATAGGTTAGGGGAGGTTAAGCCTCCCTGCCTTACGCCACATTCCAACCTGTATGGTGAAGAGAACTTGCTCCCCCACCTTACAATGTTTGTTTGGTTGCCGTACCAGTATCTAAAAACGTTAAGCAATTCGCTCGGGACACCTGTGGCTTTTAACTTTTTCCAAAGAATGTCATAAGAGACCCGGTCGAACGCCTTGGAAAGATCCAGAAACGCCCCGTAAACTGGTGTACTCCTGCTAGTGTAGTACCTGACAGTGTGCTTAAGGCAAGCATTTGCACTTTCGGTAGATAGGCTGGGCCGAAAGCCGAACTGTGCATCGTGCAACCGCAAATGTTTCTCGAGCTGTACGTTCAGCACACTGTCCAATACTTTAGCTACAACAGTTGCCAACGAGATGGGTCTATAATTCGACCTATCTGATGCGTCTCCAGTTTTGTTTTTAATTACTGGCACGACCACCGTTTTCATCATACTGTCTGGCAGGTGAGAGTGCGAGATACACAAACTAAACAGTAATGCCAGAACTCTCGGTAAGTGGGAACTTGCATGCTGTAAATGCTCGATACTGAGACCATCGTGACCAGGTGATTTTCCTCTTTTGATACTTTTAAGAGCTACTCTTATATCTTTTGCTGTGACAAGTGTTAAGACTGGTCCCATTTGGTCGTCAGCATCGATCACTGACTGCGCTGGGCCCAATAGCGACTGAACCATGAACTGTTCCTTAAACAGTTCCGCCACTGAACAAGGTTCCGTAACCCCATCAACGCTCACAGGAAGGCGCTGGGCTACGCCCATACTATTAGTACATTTCCAGAAACTACCAAAGTCTGAATTGGTGTGATGTGAGGCAAGGATATCCATTTTAATTTGATCTTGGTGATTTTGACACCATTTCAGCCTACCCTTGAAAACTTTCCGCGATTCCACCATTTCATCAAGAAGATGGCCTGACGCAGGTCTGCCGTGCCAATCCCACATACTGAACTTAGCCCGCGCCTCCCTGTGGGCACTACCGACGTGTTTATTCCACCCTGCAACACGTTTACGATACCTCGGCTTCTTTTGATATGAGGAACCAGCTGCCAACCTTAAGGAATCTACAATGGCACTGTATAAGTCGTCAATCACTACCTTATGGTCAGGATCTGTACAAAACTTTCCACTGCAAGATGCTAATTGCACTGGGAAATCTATATTACGTAGGTACGTACCACAGAGACGTGAAAAGTGCTCTATTTGAGCGTACGACCTTTCCCCCCACCTGACACCGTCGGACACTTGAGCACACGGTTGTACAGTTTTTTGTTTCACCAGATAAAAATTACAATTAACGAGTAACGGAAAATGGTCAGACCAAATATGCCAACTTGTATATGTATCTATGTACGAGTACGTACATACACAATATATGTACATATTTAAATACAGAGGTGTCGGTGCCGGTAACAGTGGCGCGAGTTCAATTGTTTTTCCCTATCTCAAAAAATGTCCAACGCGCCTAAAGAAGTTTTCACTTTAATAAAAAAAGTTCCTAGAAGTTTGCGACCTTCGTCAGATCAAAGAAACATTAACATTTATGGCATAGTCGTTCAATTTTGCTAGAAGGGTTGTATAATTAGACGAGGGGCAGGTACTTCGCTAATTCCGTACGCTACGCTGCAAATCGATCTCACCTGAAAGTGCAATATCGATGAAAGATAGTGTTTCAATTAGCTAAGTAATTAGCTAGCAGACTTAGGGCGTTTCCACTGATATCTTGAAATTAAACACTTATATATGTATTGTTTTGTATTGAGATGGATGGGTAGACTGAAGATGGTTGAAAGCTAGCTGACCTGTGAACTTGTGAGAAGATTTTAGATCTCTGGTTTTGGCAGTCAGTAGGTCAGACGGAAAGTTAGAAAACTGTGGATACGGAAGGTACGCAAAAGTGGTGAGACACCGATATGTTTTAAATTTTGTTTTTACGATACGTCATTAGGTATACATCAGTTTACAATAATCATTTTAGAGAAAATTGCTAAAGCTTACCTTTAAAAACATATAGCTGAGCAGTTGCTTAACTCTAGTCATCGTTACAATACTTACAAGTAGAAAGTAAGCATCTACTGCACATTGAACATGGAAGATTAAGACCAAAAAAAAAAAGAAAAAGAAAAAAATAGAGAATAAATAGAGAATTGACAATGCCTCGATATAAGCAAAAAAAAAACACAATATAGATGGTCTGAACGAGAAATTTTCGCTCAGTAACAACGAGCTGAGTTGAATTATGCACTGTAGCTATACTCGAAGACTAGTAATTAGATTAAGTCTGACATGACATTTTGTATTGGTGCATCGTATTGAGAGCGAAGTGACGCGTTCACGCGACATATCAGCTACATATGCTGACCTAGTATTTGGTGCCCATACATTTTATAGGCACGATATACCAGTAAAAAGATTACCCATCTATCTGATGACACTGTGTCTACACTAAAGAAATACAGCCACTATAGCAAGCATCATGACATACGTATGCAGCACCCTAATTATAACTTTCAATCAAAATCTGTATCATTTTGAAGTATGTACGTTAGAACAAATGATCTGCTCAGCAACGTAAATAGCGCAATTAATGTTGTTGAACTGTCAAAATGTTACTGATAGTGTGTGACAGAAATACCGTACAGACTACCGTATATAGGGTAAATTTTTAACCAGTACGTAAACTGTAACCATGACTTTTCGAACTATTTTAATTCTCAATAACGTAGAAAAATTCAGCTGTCACATAGAAAAGTGTAATACCTACGCGGTCAAAATGTATGAACAGCTGTTTTTTTTTTTGTATAACCGACGAAACATTTTTACGCTCGGTACAGTGTAGAATGATATGCTGAATTCATGGTTACAGTTTGCGCACTGGTTAAAAAATTATTCTGTGTAAACCGTTTTAAAGTAAAGAATGATGGGCATATTTGTATGGAGCTTGGCCTGACCTCCAATAGGTAAAGATTAACTTTGAAACCGTCTAAAACTAATTAAGGTGCATCTACCATCTGACGACTTCAACCCTATTAGAGAGATAATCTTTGAGGTAGATACCTATTCAAAAACCAGATGAGATATGAGATGACTATAAGTGTAACTGCTAAGCTCGAAATTAAACAGTTTAGAATTGGCCTATTACTAAAGAATTTTATTCAGCGGGTGTAAAAAATATTGTAATGAGCTTACTGGCCGCATTTTCTTTCATTGCAATTGAAAGGAGCCTAGTTGGCTATTGACATAAATAGGTCACGAACTACAAAACATACCTGACGCTGTAAAATACGGACGCAGTCCACATGTTAAGGGTTAATTTTTTTTCTCCTTAGGGTCGTGGGGCTTTTGGGACCGGGACCGCGGTCCCGGATGCCACCTTAAAATATAATAATTATTTTTAGTAGTCTCTTGGGAACACAAGAAAAAAGAAGTTAAAGTACAGTTAACAAAAAATCTGTTAAAATTACTACAATAGGCGTCCTATCTTTCAATTAGTTATTAGTAAGTTAATTTCTATCTTTTTAAACTTTGAAACACAGATGACTCAGATATGATGTTGATGATGATGATGATGGGACTCCCTTTTCCGCACGTAGACTCCCATTCGGTCCGTTGTGCGTGCAGATATGATGTTATAATCCAAATTATTTTTTTGGAACGACGAGAAAATAAAGTTTCCAAGACAAAAAGAAACCTTTGATAAAAGGTTTTTTTATGCTTGGCTCGTATCCGTTACACTACTATTATGCCTGTTTCACCTTTTGTAGATATGTCATATTTGTATTCGTTTAGAGAGACAAAAATAAGAGCTGTCTTTTGTTTGTCCCCAGGTTTCCCGGGGGCTCTGGTCATATTCAGCGTGGTGACAGTAGTGACTCCAGGCTTTCAGTTCCGCACCAGAAATGCCTCAGACGCGTTAGTGAACAAGCCTTGTTCCCTCGGAGAACACACGGCAAGAGCTCAGTGCGTACAGTCACAGTACCGCCTCATATGCAAGGATGGTTTTGATAGCCACTGGACAAAAGGAATAAAGTGAGTAAAAAATAATAATTAGAAATTAGAAATAACTGATTAAAACCAGAATTCTATTAATTCAAAGCTCAAACTATGTGACTAATCAACTTCGATCGAGTAAAGGTATTCAATATAAGTATGTTCCGTGTGTTGCTGGGCGTAAAAGAATAGCACCATCCCATTTCTTCCCGTGGGTGTCGTAGAAGGCGACTAAGGGACCTACTAGAGAATGGGCAGCAGCGTTCTCTATGCATTTTATCACCTCACTGCGATCACCAACCCGCCTGCCAATTATGTGGCAATTATGGCAACCCCAGTGGACGTCTTTCGGCTGAAATGATGATGATGATGATACAGCAATAAGCAAATACTTTAAGCAAATATGCTTATCATGCTTATTTTGATGAATTATTTTATTCGTAGTTACCCATAAGTAATATCCAAAGTTAGAAGGTGATTCGATTAATGTTAAAGCTTGTATTACATGTGTAGAACCAATATTATTTACTTAAGTAAAACACTGAATTTCCACTTAATATAAAATACAATAGGGAAAAGAAGTGTGGCCTGCAACGTGCGTCAACGGCAGAGGCTACTGCAGCCGCAGTTACCCCTGACGATGACGCGTGCCGCTCGTGTGTACGAACACTATGGTTCTGATCACGAAATTTCTGTGACAGACTAAAATTAGTTTTCATACACACGAGTGATTTTTTAATCTACTGTAGCTGTCAACAACGTGCTGCTCGTGTATTTGAGTACCGTACTCCACATACACGAGCGGCAGTTGCCTCTGCCGTTGAAGCGTGCTGCTCGTGTTTACACACAATTGCAATTTATTTTATTTGGGACTGACATCTCACAGATCAATCTAGGAGGTTGTCGTACCAACTAGGGCTTAACATTTAGAACTAAAATTGTCATTACCAGCCTATAATGTTCCCACTGCCGGGACACAGGCCTCCTCTAGACGCCCTGGGCGTCGGGAATCCCAGGCCGATTTCCGGCCACCGTAGGCATGGGCTTGCGGACGGCGAGTAATGGGTAGCTCGCTGTCCGGTAAGGACCAAGCCCAAGTCGACGGCGCGTTGTGTTCCACGCGCAGCTCAAAGAGATGTCAGCACAAAAAAATGATGGGGCCCGCAAGGGCCGATGCCTGCCAGGGGTGCGGGTTTGTTCGAAAGAGACACCACAGCCCCTGGCTTAAGGGCTACTGAAGGAACACGGGTGGGTTTTAGTCAGTAAAAGTCTGACACGTCCACCCAGAGCGGGAGAAGTTATTTGATTATTTCCCACACATAAAAAAAAAGGCCTCCTCTCCTTTTGGGATTGGGCCGTAATCCACCACGCGGGCCCAGTGCGGGTTGGTAGATGTCACATGTCTTAAATTTTTTTTTTCTAGTACATGCCGTTTTCCCCACGATGTTTTTACACAAAGTAAAGCGCCTGTCTGGGTTTGAATCTACGACCTACAACTCGTAAGTCGCGGCCGTTACCACTTGGCCACCACTGCTCCGCTGCTAAATTGTACACTAGTCATATTTATACTTGGACTTGGACGATTATGAGAAAACTTTTGGCCATCATTGTAAGATATATAAAGGCGGCCGCTCACATTTCTATTACTCTTTGTTTTTTATAAGAAATGGAAGCTCAGTGTTTTAGTTTAGTGTACCTATAATATGAAATTGGTATTTATTACACCTACGTAATATACTCTCCTTCGCCAAAAGATTCTGCTTCAAACTTGGTATATTAACGGTCTTATTCATAACAGTTATCGAACATCTAAACAGTTGTTTAAGTCTGGTTTTCAATACGAAACCAGACTTAAACAACTGTTTAGATGTTCGATAACTTTTTATGACAATGGGCCTAAATGTATAATATTCATTTATAAGTACCGTCTAAACTTTGAGCAAATACAGATTGCTCGAAGTATTGTTGCAAATAACAACATTGGGTTAAAGTGTGTTTAGGCTACGATTATTTTTGGTACACTCATGGTTCGATAAAGAAAAAAGGCGATAACCTTAACCTTGAAAAGAAAGTGTTGTTTTATGAGCAAAAACCTGCGATTTAGTAACAAAAAAATACCATCATAAATATGCAAATAGATCGTATGTTCTAAAACCATACAACGATTTTCGAAGAATCCAATGTTTTCATTTTAATTGTCGACAGCTCAAATATTGCGTTTTGCGCTGGCAAAACGCTGTGTTTGCTGAAACAACATTCTTCTCTTACATCCTCACCCTCAAAGACACACACACAACTAGGCATGGGTTCGATATATCAAAACGTAACTTATATCGGATATGTGTTTATTATCATACCATATCGATATCTAAATATACATAACCGTTTTCACAAAAACTTCATCCAGCTATGGCATATCCAAAGCGCAACAACGAGAACGAACTACGAATAATGTCGAATAAGTAATAACGAACAAAACGCAAACTTCACATAACGAGCGATATGACATCGACGGTTTTTATTCGCTTTGTCTCTGTCTTACCATTCAATGTTTTACTGGCGTAAAAGTGATGAAGCGAATATTACGTAACTTCGGCTAGTGATTGGTTATTTGGTTAATAATAGTGCGTGCGTAATATCTATATCCTAACGCGCTAGCAATAAGGTCTAGTTTCTATTTATTTAGTTACAACAAATATTCCATAAGTTAGCAACTTTCCGGCGGCTACTCGATATCAGGGAGAAATTCATTCTCGAAACTAACTAGTTTCGTTCGTTTCAGTTACTTGTGCAAATCGTACTACTGATATCGATATCTGAAAACGGTTTTCGATATCGATATGAAAACTGAATATCGGTTACATATCCGTTAGCAACTAAATACGAAAACGCCCATGTCTACACACAACACAAAGGCTTTACTAAGCTAGTCTACAGTAACACCGCCTAGTAAACAGACATGTTTCTTTCTGCTGCTCATTCGCACTCCAACCCTAAGATATAGATCGCGGCACGTAAGTTGAACCAAAATCAGAACAAACTATCGAAGGTAGGAGCGCGGAAAAAGAATGAGGTCACCTGCTACCAAGTCATTGATGTAAAGTGTAATGAAGTTTGCAAATAAATTACAGATCGCGGCAGGTCAAACAAAGACAAATCCGACATTTTGGTTCAACTTACGAGCCGCAATCTGCACAAGTCCTGCTTAGTTCGGGGGTCAACGCGCACCTTCCGAATTATAGAGACCTATTTTGCTTGCGGCTAATTTCGCATTAGGTCTCTATAATTCTAAAGGTGCCACGGTCAAATCAAAACTGTGATGAACAAAGTGTGAGTGTGTGTGTTTGTGTGTTTTTACAATGAAGTTAGTACAAACTTAACTGTGTTAAATGTAAGCTTACTGTCCGTCAGCCATCATCTGTTCTTTTTTCCTTTAAAGCTTTTTGTATTTTGTTATTCATCATCATCATCATTTCAGCCGAAAGACGTCCACTGCTGGACATAGGCCTCTCCCAAGCTCCGCCACTTCGACCGGTTCTGTGCTTCATTTTTTTATGGTGGTTGTTATTTTTCAGGGGGGGTGGGGGTGTTTGCCATAATCGCCACGCTTTTCAGGCGGGTTGGCGATCGCAGTATGGTGGTGAAATGCATAGAGAACGCTGCTGCCCACTCTCTAGTAAGTCCCTTAGTCGCTTCCTACGACACCCACTGGAAGAAATGGGATGGTGCTATTCTTTTACGCCCGGACACCACACGGGACAATTTTGTTATTCATTTTGTGTAAAATCAACATTAATAAAGTACATTAGGTACCGCCTTAATTTTGGAGTTCCAATAGCTATATTTAGACAAGGCCTCATTTTCAGAACATTTGTTACGTGTTATATATTTGAATATCTAAATTGGATTGTTGTTCATAAATTAAACCTTTTATACATAATTTACATGAATTTGTAATTGTTTGTTTATGTTTTTGTTACTTTCTACGCAAATTGTTACAGTCAACATCAATTATGGAAACTGGCTATTGTGGTTCTGTGGGCGGTGTTTCTTTACTCATTTTCCTTTAATTAATTTTGAACTCTGACTGACATTTTGTTGTTATATACCTACTGCTAAAAGATCTGTGTAAAATATCTTCTACGTACTTAGAACTAACAAGACTGCGTGCTAGTGTGAGGGGCAGGTAATGTCTGTATGAACGTGTTGTTCCTCTAAACTACGCAACGGATCGTGTTGCGGTTGTCACCAAAATTTTGAGAATTTATTCCGGTAGGTAGGTATATTGTATACCTACTCCATTAATATTAAACATTCATATATATTTTTGTCTCGAGTACCTACCCTCTTTCCCCCCTACCTCTTTTAAGTACTTATGCTACTAGTGTATAGAGCTTATGTGTTCAGGGCCTAGAGACAAAATACATTTCTGTTAGCGTTCACGCCGAACGCTACGCCCAAATGTATGGGAATGGCACTACCTACGGAAAGTTTACGTCGTGTCCTTTCCGCAGGTAATGTCATTCCCATACATTTTGGCGTAGCGTTTGGCGTGAACGCTAAAATAAATGTGTTTTGTCTAAGCCTACAGGCAAGCAGGGCCCGATCTAGCTATTTAGCCGCTCCGGGCAAAAATAATATTTGCCGCCCTTTACACTAACACCATAGTCATGAGCTTGCTGTTCCAAAGATGGGATGATATAGTTTACGTGATTTATTGTATAATATTCACATACCTTAGTCTACTACAGCTTTTGAACAAGTATACAAAAATTCATGAGAGTATTATTGTACGTTTGCATGTTTGTTAATATTTATGTACATACTTAAAAACATGCAAACGGTGCAAAATTTCACGGGTGCTATCATTCTGTATGTACAGACGCCAGCACATCAAGCTACCCCAATCTGTCAAATTTCTTTGATAGATTTTCAACTTTATTACATACGCTTACGGTTTATAATCAATTAGGAAAATTCGACAGTTTGGGGTACGTTGACGTGCTGGCGTCTGTACATGCAGAGTGATAGCACCCGTGAAAGTGAACAACTTTCTGCAAGGAACATAGGTCGAAATAAGAAAAAATTAAATCGGGCCTCCGATACAAAATCGATCAGCTGACTGTTGATTTTGCATGGGAGGTCCGATTTTTTTTTTCATATTTCGACCGACCGACATAATTTTGAGGAATTTTGCCGCCCTTCATTTTTGCCGCTCTGAAGTTTTCATAGAAATTGGCGCTGTCGCGGCGTGCATGTCTGGCCTTACTATTGGAGCATATAGGTACTAACTAGATGGGCTCGTGGGTGAACAGTAACAGCCCGATGGGTCAATCTGCGGATGAGTGACCACTTGTACCTATTTTGAAAGCTCTCTGAGCGTTTGTCGCGACTGTTTTTTGTAGATCTTTGACCGTCTTACCAGGGCCCCAATTCTATATGGTTATAATGATTCCCCGCGGAACCTTACTACGTTCAAAAAACGTCAATATCATGTTTTTTAGAAACCAATGTAACGGTAAGGAATCTCGAAATGTCATATTCTGTATGTTCAAGACAATTGTCGATATTGTTGATACGATATTAGCAGATTTCGTGTGTGATTGACGTGGTTACGAGTAAGGAATCGTTAAGTGGTCATAGTGAATTCAGGCCCAGGGGGTATCGTATTACCCAGTAAGTGGGCTGTGCAGGTCAGATATGCAGTCGCTCTATGTATAATACTGGTATTCAGATGCATACGATTAGACTGGAAGCCAACCCGGACATGTTTGGGAAAAGGCGAGGCAAATACAGGTTTTTTTTTTGGGTGGGTAATCATCAAATAACTTCTCCCGCTCTGGGTGGAGCAGGAGGGCGTGTCAGACTTTTACTGACTAAAACCCACCCGTGTTCCTTCAGTAGCCCGTATGCCAGGGGCTGTGGTATCTCTTTCGAACAAACCCGCACCCCTGGCAGGACGCAAATACAGGTGAGGTAGGTACTATAACGTGATCTATTCTAGTAATTCTAATAATACGCATCGATAAATTTAAATTTGGGATGGCCACAAGAATGTTGCGTTCAGCCGTGACCATTCCCAATTAATTTTCATTAGGCCTCAGTCCCTCCTAATATAGGCAATAGACATTTCCTAGGAATCGACCTTTACAAACGACCTGCTGTGAAAGAATGGTTACTAGGATACCGAGTTTGCGTATGAGGTTGATGAAGGTAACAGTATTTTATTACCTATATTGGATGTTACCAAACAATACGGGGCAGCGGGACACCGACTCAATACAGTTATTGAGTCGGTGTCCCGCTGCCCCGAACCTTTGAATTCGACCCCTAGAGTAGAACATTTTCGTCGGTTATCAAAGCAAAAATGTATGGAATTTTTTTTTATGCGTTGAAAAATTTCAACGCAGGAGTGTGCATCATCAAAATCAAAATCAAAATATTTTATTTCATATAAACCTGCACGGGCACTTATGAAACGTCAGAAGATAGGTGCATCATTTTCTGACCACCCTGCATGGTTAGGAATACGTAAATAAATGGTACAAGAGAATCACAATTTGCTTCTGTATCGTATTCGTAACGTAAGATCCGACCGAGACTAATGTTTCTATGTCAGCCGAAACCGGGATCGAGAATTGATAAAACACAAAAAAAAAACCACTGACAGAAATAAAATTAGCAAGGAAGAAAAATCGAAATAAAAAACAAAAAAGTATTATTTTAGGGAAAGAAAAAAAAAATTCGGCGTTATGCCTTTTCTAATTGTCTCTTTTCATCATACAACAGCAGTTTGATTGGTCGATCTCAATGGCATGCATCGGCACATTCCTACATATTTCTATTTAGCTAATAACAGTTGACCTGCGCTCAGTCGCTCAATAACCGACCAAGTTTGAGCGCGTAAGTAGTCTCGGTTTCAGCCAAGAATCTCCGAAAATATTCGCCGAGAATGAGACCGAGACGTGAATTTTAGCCTAGAAAATCTGAGGCTTTCGGCCTCACTCAGGCCGTGTCAAAAAAATATAAGCAAGTAGGTACTGTAGCGGCACTACAAATTAAAATGCTTCGCAACAAAATCTAAAAACGCAAAAAGAAAAGTGGCGCCATCTACAATGCCACAGGCGAACTATTCTTAGAAATTCTACATCGCGCAATCAGAGTTTACCACGACACTCGAATAGATAAAATATCCCGACATCAACTGTCGGGCAGTTGCCCACCATACAAAATACCCGTCTGGTCGGAGGATCTTCCTTTTCAATAGAGGATGAGCGGACTTTACTCCCTGTTCCTCATACCTCTACCTCATTACAAGCATTTGATATCGTTGTCAACTCCACCGATATACCATCAAACTTTTTAATAGGAGTAACCCGTTATCTTCAAACTCTCGAAACCAGAAGGAAGGATTGCGCATAACAATATTATCGATCCCAAGATATTGGATATATCAATCTCAGATTATAAAACAAAGGCAGATAGACCGCGCGGAACACCAAGAGTGAAACCGAAAAACCGAATACTAAAGCGTCACATTGTATATAATGCGAGGCTTTATATAGTATTTGTTTTTTTGGGTGTTCCGTGCGATCTATCTGCCTTTGTTGTTTAATCTGAACAAAAAAAAAAAAACAAATACTAAAGAGTCGCATTGTATGTTACATAAAATGCGACGCTTTAGTATTTGGTTTTTTGGCCTCACTCTTGGTGTTCCGCGCGGTCTATCTGCCTTGAATGGCCAAAAATAATGCGTTTGCCAATCAAACAACAAACAGTCTTTCGAATAAAAAAAAATGAGAGGTTTCGGGGGACCCCCGTCAAAAACGAAGTTCCATACCAATTCGAAATTTCATCATCCTTGGTCAAAACAATGCATATTTATGCGGTAGCAGCAATCGCCATTGATTTGCAGTCATTTTTCGAAGAGTTCAGTTGTCTGTCTCCGAAACGCATCATCAGATCTTTAAGAAATTTAAATGGGACCATTTCGGAATAAACCTCTTTCGAACAAAAATAATTTTGCAAATTTGTTTATGTATATGAACTGAGGGGCAATTCTACTAATTTTAAGAACGTTCACAGTCTGATCTCAGTGTCAATCTGTCAAAAATACTTCGATTTTTGACATTTGCTTGTCGCTGAGATGACACTGCGACTAGATTTTGAACGGTTTTAATTACGAGAATTGGCCTTCAGATAACCTCCTCTTTGAATTCGCTTAGTTAAAAAGTTTACGAAACAATTGCCACCATCAATTATGAATTACATGAAATTCCTTAATTTAATTTACAACTCAGTGAACCCGTCTCACAATCAATGTTAACGAGATCGGACGAAGGAAGGACTCATTTCTATTTGTCATACCCTTGTAACATTTGACGTTTTCTAAATCCATTCAAGTTTACTTGACGCGTCCAAGGTTACCCTAGATTTTCGAGCCTGAAATTCCGATATTACGTTTGTATTCTCTGAAGCGTACTTAGAGTAAATGGTTTATTCGTAATATGCTTTTCTTTACTTCTGTATTATTTGGAAAAGTTTAACAGGTCGTTTGTTGATTTTGTTCGTCGGTTAAGGTGGATGCGCTAAGGTAGGATTAATTTTGATTCTCTTCATTGGTTTAGATATCTATACTAATATTATAAAGCTGAAGAGCTAGTTTGTTTGAACGCGCTAATCTCAGGAACTACTGGTCCGATTTGAAAATGTATTTAATGGATAGATAGCCCATTTATCGAGAAAGGATATAGACTATATATCATCTCGTTAGGGCCCTTAGAAGACGAGCAAAAGAAAGAAAAAAGCCGACTAGTCGGCTAGTGGGCTAGTCGGCCTCAGTCATATCGGTCTATCTCTAGTAAATACATACGTGTTACGGTCGCGAATAAAATTTTGTTGAACATACAGCCTGACGGTGACCTGCACCCTAATTGCGTAACTCACGATTAATCATAAATCGGTTTCAATTTGACAGTTCAACAGTATTCATTGCGTTATATACGTTGTTGAACATAAACATTTTTCGAACATATTAAGCAATGGTTTAGGAATCCGTTTCAAAACGAAACAGATTATGATGAATCGTGAGTTACGCACGATCAATAATCATACTAATATGTAGCAAGCTATCAATTATAATCTGAATGATTTCGAAACAGATTAATTGCTAATCCATTGCTTCATATGTTCGAAATAAAAAGTAAAACAAAAAAAAACCGGTTTCCGGAAAAACACTACGAAGTGAAAAATAACTTTAATTCGGAAGGCGGAGACAAAAAATTAAAATACATATCCAGTCACTGACTTCCGAAATTATAGTTATTTTTCACTTCATAGTATTTTTCCGGGAGGTTTTTTTTTATTTTGGAAAAGTTTTTATTGAAGAGTTCTATTGTCTGTCTCCGGAACGCATCATCAGATCTTCATATATGAAATTTAAATGGGACCATTTCGAAATAAACCCCTTTCGAACAAAAATATAATTTTGCAAATCCGTCTATAGGTGACGGAGTTATGCCCAAACATACATTAAAAAAACATATCGAATTGATAACCTCCTTCTTTTGAAGTTGGTTAAAAATGTGTCTGCTCAACAACGTAAATAACGCAATGAATATTGTTTAACTGTCAAAATGAAACAGAATATGATTGATCGTGTGTTACAATTAGGGTGTTGCTAATTGCAAAAAACACAACCTTCCACCTTAAATGAAATTACCAGTAAGAGAAGTTCTATCTTATTCCTAGAATAGCCTTGTCCGAAGCGATTAGTATTGTATACTTATAGTTCATTTTAGTGCATGAGTGGCGACCTCTTATCTGGAATTACAAGTGTACAATACTACTCTCGAGGACGAGGCTAGAGTATAATGAAACCGGAAACTGAAGAGGAAGGAGGTCAAGGGAAGGTGAGCCAAAGCCCTTACGATAATACGATACGTAGAAAAATGCTTGAAATAAATATCTGTAAGGTATCTAGAGTTTTGTTCAAGACTAGCTCAACAAATACATATAGTAGGTACAACATTATTTCATTTGTGAACAAGAATTGCAAAGGAATTCTTACATAAGCTACTTTCTTGTCAAGTTTGAAAATAATATTTCATTTTAAAGGTCTTCTGCGTCATAACCATAAGTTTGTTTTATAAGTTATTTTTAGTTTAGTTATGATCGTGATTAAGAGCACAAAATGGAGTTTCTTTTCGACATATTTTTCTATCAATATAGGCATTTAAAATAAATGTACGAATTCTCTTCAGGTATAAGAATGAAGAATCTCTTCAGGAGATTCAGTCTGTCTTCATACTAGGTCCCAAATTACGTATAGCTTATCTGTCTAGACAAAATAAAACTGGTTGCTAATTGAATTATATAAATAATTATATTTATGACATTCATTTACACTCACACACTGACTTATTTCTTGTTAATATTCTAGGAAAATCGTATACTTACTCTTGTACAATGTTTGTATTTTTTTAAATTGTTTTTTTTAAACGTTGCCCCACACTAGGAATTTCTCCTGTATTGTGGGTGCGTTTACAAACATTTAAACTCACATACACAAACAGCCAGACCCGGAACAACTACTTGTAGGTCATACAAATATTTGTTCCGTGCCGGAATCGAACCCGCGACACGCAGCGCAGCAGTCAATCGCTTAACCACTGCGCCAACCTAAACATTGACGAAGTCAAAGTCAAAGTCAAAAGTCAAGGCATTTATGCTTTGTCTTTGTCAATGTTTAGGTAAATCCCATGAATGTCATTTATATAGGTAGGTACCTATTTATGGGAATGGAATAAATAAGTTCCTTTTCTTATTCGGTCACCTTATTATAATGTATCTGCAATTACAGTACTTTTATCTCACGAAGCGACGCGCGCTTTACTTGTGGTATACAAACACGCTGTGAATGTGTGTGTAACCGCAGGAGGTCTCGGTACCGTCCCACTTACGAGATACGGGCGAAGTCGGAACTGTGTGTATTATTTACTGACGCTACCACAGACGCTACTCAAACCTACATGTATTTTTTTTAACCTTTTTTATACCATCTTGTTTTTTCTAGGCGGGATATAACTCACCTCCGGCTGCAAAACTGGCCAGGGGATTGCTTCAACGTCGGTCGGCTTCAGTACCACTATCCTGAGCTGGTATTCTTAGAATTCATCAATTCTACGAGTCTCAAGAGCTTTAAGGGACACTTCAGCGCCGTCAACAAGATTGAGGTTTGTGACTATTATTTTGTTTTTTTCTTTATGCTTTTGGTTGGCAAATAAGAAGATGGCCATGGGAAGTGGTCATCATTGGAAACACAGAACCAGCATAGCTATTTACAACCATTCGATACGCTTCCGTCGTTCAGTAGTGTTCCATCTACATAATATAGTATATGTTTAAGTCGTGTCCACAATTTATTAGAGTATGTTCATCTTATCTTTATCATTTTGTTTATTAATCCGTTGTTTCAATTATTATTATTAATATTTTTGTAAAGAGGAATCAAGCTTTTAAGCTGAAAAACAGCGCTTAGCAGTCCGCTAAGGGAACCTACGGTCTAAGCACGGTAATATTAATAGATAATATTACCGTGGTCTAAGCATCAGCATTCATCATTATGCTGACGCTTAAACCTTTTGCTGTCGATAGTATAGTTTCATCATCATCATCATCATTTCAGCCGAAAGACGTCCACTGCTGGACATAGGCCTCCCCCAGAGGGTTGATTTTGCCATAATCGCCACGCCGTTTACTACCTACTATTACTGGCTGTAATACTGGAGACAATAAACTTTATTCCATTATATTCTATTCTATTCCGTACCGGATCAAACATCAATCAATGTGATCGTAGAACTCCTATAAACGGTGTTCACTAATCCAAAACCCGAAAATTTGGCAGTTTAAATCAAACAGACGACCGCTATTATTCTACCGACACAGCTGTTTGCTTTCTATGAGAGGGAGTGGGCACGTGGGCAGTGCGGGTTGGTAGATGTCACATGTCTTTGAAGTTTTGGTTCTAGGACATGCCGGTTTCCTCACGATGTTTTCCTTCACAGTTTTGAAGGCAGCGGTGATAAAATAATTTTGACAGAGTAAAACGCCTTTCTGGGTTCGAGACTACGACCTACAATGCGTAAGTCGCGGCTGATACCACTACGCCACCACTGTTCCCATGCCATAGCCTGTTAAATGATAGTAAATAGCTATGCAGAAGTCATCATCATCATAATCATTTCAGCCGATAGACGTCCACTGCTGGACATAGGCCTCCCCTAAGCTCCACCACTTCGACCGGTCCTGTGCTTCCCGCATCCAGCGGACTCCTGTGGCCCTCACAAGGTCATCGGTCCACCTTGTGGCAGGCCTTCCAACTTTACGTTTACCGGTACGCGGTGGTCGCCACTCCGAAACTTTTCGGCCCCATCGGCCATCTGTTCTGCGAGCAATGTGCCTTGCTCACTAGATATATTCTATAAAAAGTTCACCGTGAAAACTTAGTTTTAGTGAGCTGCCAATAGTGTCACTTACCCTACGAAGGGATGTCGCATGCGCGTTGGAAACGAAGAACCACGAATCCGATTACCGATATCCCCTCTACGATCACACAACGACCCAGAGGGTAGGCTTAAAATTCGTAAGAGCTTCGCTTTACGCAGGCTATCCAGGACAAACCACCCAATGAGAGAAGCAACTTGTGGGAAGCATCGACCACCTCTTCGTGAAACCCCAGGAATATTTGCCTCACGGGAGTGATCTGCAGTAGCCTATATGGAAAGCTCTCGTACCCAAATAGGCCGCTGCAAGACAATTTGGTCGAAGTGGGGCATTACTGATCCATCCAACACCAAGTGTGAGTGCGGTGCTTTTGATCAGACGGTGCTCCAATTGCTGGACTATCCAGAGTGCCTCGAATGACTTAAATAATGTTTCTGATGCCGCAATCAACGTAGGCATAACCAACGACTGAGCTAAAAAAAAAAAAAAAAAAAAAACTAGTAAAAGTTCACTTCACCTTCAAATAATGTTTTATGGCGAATCACAGCATATTTTTTTTACATTGTTAAGTTAAAAACAATATGCTATGTGTGCCTTTTATCTTTATTTAACCGAGATCTATCTTTTGAGAGGGGCTTGTGGCTAAGTATTATTAGTCGGAGGAGTCGATCCATCAGGTTAAGCTACGCATGCCAAGGTTAGCCTGTGTATGGGTTACCATCTTTGTATACCAAGTCCCCTCCGTGCCTCGGAGGAGTCTACGACAAATCTAAGTGCGACACCCAAAAATAACATGGAGTCCTACCATTCTTCTTTTCACCTTGACATTTGTACAGAATACATCGGCTGAAATGTCTCCATTAGATACAATGAATCGAATGAATGAATTTAGCAACGCTGTTCAGTGGCAATAAGTAGAATTGTGGTAATACGTTCCCAGACGATTTCTTTCAACAAAAAGTTCTTCTACAAATGGATGGTACCAAAATTTTGGAGAACTGTTTGCATTTTAATTGAAAACCAATGCTTTTGTTCGTGACTTCATCCGTCTGCGTGAATAGTGAAGCGGTCCCCGATCTACCGAGAGTTGCATCTCATCGTCCGCGCTATTCTGCATCGTACATAGATAAACGTTCCTACAGAGGAACGTTTTGTTTTAGCTCAGTGTTCTTTCTGGCATTTTTTCTTTTTGCTTGGCTCCTAAGTATCGTAGCGTGATTTTTAAAACTTAACCTATTAGCTTCCTTAAGAATTAGGCTATATAAAAAAAACATTTTTTTTTCCTAAGTATCGTAGCTTGATTTTTAAAACTTAACCTATTAGCTTCCTTAAGAATTAGGCTATATAAAAAACATTCTTTTTTTCCTACGTATCGTAGCGTGATTTTTAAAACTTAACCTATTAGCTTCCTTAAGAATTAGGCTATATAAAAAACATTTTTTTTCCTGAGTATCGTAGCGTGATTTTTAAAACTTAACCTAAAAAAAACCTATTAGCGTCCTTATGAATTAGGCTGTATAAAAATATTCTTTTTTTCCTACGTATCGTAGCGTGATTTTTTAAAACTTAACCTATTAGCTTCCTTAAGAATTAGGCTATATAAAAAAAACATTTTTTTTTCCTGAGTATCGTAGCGTGATTTTTAAAACTTAACCTAAAAAAAACCTATTAGCGTCCTTATGAATTAGGCTATATAAAAAAACTTTTTTTTTCCTACGTATCGTAGCGTGATTTTTAAAACTTAACCTATTAGCTTCCTTAAGAATAAGGCTATAAAAAAAAACATTAAAAAAAAGTCGTCTAGTACTTCCAGAGATTAGCGTGTTGAAACAAAAAACAAACTCTTCAGCTTATTTCATAATTGAATTATTGAAACCATAAATAGCTGAACACAATCTAAATGTACTGTGGCATGTATTTACTGTGACTTTTTATTCCGTATGTCATACATGTATTTATTTGGCGTTTTCATAGCTTTGTATGCCAATCCGCGCGTAAATAAAGGTAATGATATACCGGCTGACATTTTTTAGCGTCTGGACAACAATATGACGTGTCGTGTAAGTAGAATAGAACTCATATACGCTGACCTTTCCCTGGTACCATTGATTTAATAAAAGTTCGGAATTTCCTTAAAATACATGAAAAAAAATACATCCTACGACACTCGCGTAAAACTAATAATAGCCAAAATAGTAATAGTAAACGGGCGTAAGCTGCGATCACCCATGAATGAAGCATGATGAAATGTGAGCGAGACGCTAGCATTAATTTCGCTCTACATCTTTGCAGCTGATCCCTACACACACATTTGCGCATGTACCTACACACGTCACCGTGCTGTGTGGAGTTGTAGTAGGCAAATAATTTGATACCCTGTGTGTCTTGAAACCGTAAACAAAATAAATTACGTCTCGTAAGATCGGTAAAGCTTTGATAGAAATGTAAACAAACCTGTTGATGTTAAATTCGTATAAAAATCACTCACATTCATCTGTCTGTATTTCTTGATGTGTAAAAAAAAGAACCCAAATAATTATTAGATATGGTAATCTAAAACCATTGAAACAAATGCGTAGTGGACGAAGCGAATTGCCTAAAAATACGGTAAGAATAAGACGGCTCGTTTAGTGAGAGAGATTAGCTGCGTGTTCTTTTATTTTATGTGGGTTTTGAAAACTCAACCAGTGCTCATTGTGTACAGACGCCAGCAGATCAACCTATCCCAAACTGTCAAATTATCCCAATTGAACATGAACCTTATTCCTTCGGAATAAAGTTGAAAAACTATGGAAGAAATTTGACAGATTTGGGTAGCTTGATGTGCTGGCCTCTGTACGTTGTAGATACTAACGCGGGTAAATATGGACTCGTCGGTTCATAGAATGTTCGCCTGCGGGTGGTTCTGCAGCCAGCGACAGAACTTAATACGAGGTCCACTGTGCTGGGGTTCCGGGGTCAGGGATTCCGTTACGTCTAAAGGATTGTAGGTGTTCTTCGTCGGCGTACATTCGCCTCGCACCATTTAAAGTTTCACCGGACAAAAAATAATACCTCATCACGGCAAGGTACTCAACGCTGGAGCATGCGTACGTCATTATGAAAACAATCACTGGGCACTGACTGGGCAGTTGAAGCACACGCGAAAAAAATAGCGATCGACGTCATGCGGTGACCAATCGCAGGTGACTGGAGAAACGGTGACCAGCGCGCGCGGGCGGGAGGGGGTGCGCATGCGGTGAAATGTGAGCGGTACCTACGCCTGCGAAAAAAGCGGCCGGTTTCAATCAAAGGATTGAATTTCGCTACGAATTTTCATTGATAATTTCTGCGCGTAGAGTAGGGTGCCCATAAGTTGGATTTTGATATTATTTGCCAATTTTTTTTTTTTTTTTTTTAGTTTTAATATGAAAAGTTTACTACAAATAAGTAATAGTATTCATTGATAGGCTAATTTCATTTCAGTTTTCAAAAAAAAAAAGTGTAATTCTATGCCATAGGGGTCTACTCCGTTCACCTATTATACCCTATTTTTTCCAGACGCTAAAAAAAATCAGCCTGTATGTATATACAGGCTGATTTTTTTTAGCGTCTGGAAAAAATAGGGTAATTAAGTTTTAAAAGTATGTATATACTTATGTTAATTTAGTAGAGAAATACGACGTGTATTTCTCTATTCTAGGCAATAGTCTGAAGGACACTAAATTATTCATTTAAGTATTTATTTTATTATGTTTGAACATACAGTAATATTATTATCATGAAATATATTATCATGATTTGTCTCGCAGGTTATTGAGTCTCGTAGTCAAATCGTTTATTTAGGAATATGACGTATCTACATATTTGATTGTTTTTTTTTATTGTCTTTTATTTCGTTTTGCGTGCTACATGAAATTTTCATAGAAATTGTTCTCTTAGAGTCACGTCGCGCTGTTGTATCGCGTCTGTCTGCGGGAGGCTTCATGTAAATCATTCAAATTCAAACAGATATTTGTAGAGCGAAAAATAGAGATGTTATTGGAAGAAAATTTTAAGAAAGAAAGAAAATACATTTATTTAGCACAGACTAAAAAGTCACCCAATATACAACAAAAAGGTGTTAAGTGCGATGTAAGAAACTAGCATCAGTGTGCCTTACAACTACGTTAAAAAGGCCCAGTTTAGCTTAAAGGCAACGATAACGAACGCCACTATTGCGGCAGTAAGTCCCCTCTTTGACGATATGGATCGAGAGGCGCCACGGTAACCTCACCTTCCGCCTGACGCTGGTCCTCACCGGACACGGTTGTTTCGGGAGGTTCCTGTTTCGTATAAGGCGGGAGGATACGCCCGGGTGTTTCTATTGCGGAGGTCGCCCTGAGTATGCGGTGGAGGTTTGCCCAGCTTGGGTGGAGCACCACCGTGTCCTCGTGGACGCGACCGGTGGCGGCGATCTCTCATGTCTGCGGCCCTGGTCCATGCCAAGGTACGGAGCGAGAGTGCATGGGTAACGTCACCTCTTTCTGCGAAGCAGTAATGCTCGCCAAATGGGAGGCGGCGCACGTGAGGGACAGGCAGTATACCGCCCTCGGTAACGGTAAAGGACACGACGTAACCTTCCGCAGGTAATGTCATTCCCATATATTTTGGCGTAGCGTTTGGCGTGAACTCTCTAACAGAAATGTATTTTGTGTCTAGGCCCTGCAGGCTTAGCACGAGCACCGATTTGTCAACGGAAGAATAGACATAACTATTAAATAAATTATGTACAATAGGATAAGATAGCTATGTTTTTCTATTCATTATCACAGTTAAGCGTTCTAAACGAATCATGATTTTGTAGATAATCGTATATACTTTGTAGCCGTCGAGTAGAAAGTTTTGTTGTCAGTGTGATTTTGACAGTTTGGGAAGAAATGTTCTTCTGAAATAGTCTACATTTATGAGGACCTAGACAAATATCGTTAGAAACGAAAGACTAAATGATAGATTATAGAAGGATATCTACGGTGCGATAACAAAAATGTAGGAACGAAATGTTACTTTGTATTGAAAAGGCACTGTCTATTCTTCGTAGAAATACAAAGCGTCATGCTAAGCCCGCTGATTATTTATAGTAAAACAGGCGCGTGAAAAATTAATAAAAGTCCTTCGGAAGATCGGGTTTTATTAAAAAAACCACTGCATAAACCAATAAAGTTTATTGAACTTTTCGATATAGGAGCTTTGTATCTCCACCTCATCATCATCATTTCAGCCGAAAGCCCTCCTCAGCTGGACATAGGCCTCCCACCGTCAATTCGACCGGTTCTGTGCTTGTCGCATCGAGCGCATTCCTGCGGTTTTCCCCAGGTCATCGGTACTCCTTGTAGGAGCCCTTCCAACTCTGTCTTCGAGTACGCTGTCGCCACTCTAGAACCCTTTGGCCCCATCGGCCATCTGTTCTGCGAGCAATGTGCCCGGCCCACTGCCAGTTAATTTTGGCAATTCTTCGGGCTATGTCAGTTACCTTGGTTCTCCTAAGTTTCTCTTTATTTCTGATTCGAGCGCGTAGAGAAACTCCAAGCAAACCCCTTTCCATTGCCCCTTGAATAACATTCAGCCTTGTTATGAGGCCCATTGTGAGTATCCCTACCTAACCTACCGGATTACAGCCACTCCCTGTCACCGAGAGGAGGCCTGTGTTACATCAGTGGGAACTCCGCTTCGTTAGATGATGAATTATGTCTTATAATAGGACCTGTCGCTTGATGATGAAAAAGTTCTTCAAGCGACAGGTCCTATTATAATATAGTATTTATATCCCTACCTAACCTACCGGATTACGGCCCACTCCCTGTCACCGAGAGGAGCCCTGTGTTCCATCAGTGAGAACTCCGCGTCGTTAGATGATGAATTATGTCTTACAATAGGACCTGTCGCTTAAAGAATGAAAAAGTTCTTCAAGCGACAGTTCCTATTATAATATAGTATATATATCCCTAACTAACCTACCGGTTTACGACTACTCCCTGTCACCGAGAGGAGGGCTGTGTTCCATCAGTGGGAACTCCGCTTCGTTAGATGATGAATGATGTCTTACAATAGGACCTGTCGCTTAAAGAATGAAAAAGTTCTTCAAGCGACAGTTCCTATTATAATATAGTATATATATCCCTAACTAACCTACCGGATTACGGCCCACTCCCTGTCACCGAGAGGAGCCCTGTGTTCCATCAGTGAGAACTCCGCGTCGTTAGATGATGAATGATGTCTTACAATAGGACCTGTCGCTTGATGAACGACAAAGTTCTTCAAGGGACAGGTCCTTTTATATATATCCCTACCTAACCTACCGGATTACGGCCCACTCCCTGTCACCGAGAGGAGGCCTGTGTTCCATCAGTGGGAAAATTATAGGTTGATTAAGTTACGTGTGTTTATTTTTGGTATACTGTTACATTGAGAAGTAACCTAGTTATTTGATTAAATACCTATATGTATAGGCATTTAAGTAAATTATAGTTCATATGTCACGTCAATATATTACCAGCTGATTTTTAGATTGCAAATATGATAACAACAAACAATATTCAACAAGCCTGTTACAAGTTTTAATATAAAAAGTGGTTATCTTATCGAGCAAGTTTATGGCTGAAAGTTGTTGATGTTCCAGCTACCGAACTGCCAGATAATAATACTACCTACGTCCATTTAGTTGATGAGTTAATCTCCTCGCTATTAACGCATGACTCAATTTTCGGTTTATCGATAACTGAAACATGACGTGTCTGAAATTAGGCCCTGGTTTCCGCACGAGATACGTAATGTTTCTAACACAAAAAAAATATTGCTTGGTTAGCTTCACCGACATATTATATCCATCTATGTATGTCATAAGTGGCAGTGGGCAGGGCACATTGCTCGCAGAACAGATGGCCGATGGGGCCGATGGGGCCGAAAGGTTCTGGTGTGGCGACCGCGTTCCGGAAGACGTAGAGTGGGAAGGCCTCCACAAGGTGGACCGATGACCTTGTGAAGGCCGCGGGTATTCACTGGATGTAGGAAGTACAAGACCGGTCGAAGTGGAGGAGCCTGGGGGAGGCCTATGTCCAGCAGTGGACGTCTTTCGGCTGAAATGATGTATGTAACGGAATCTTTGAACGTCAAATTAACTTGAAAGGGGATATAACTTTTTTGTATGGAGACTGGCCTTGCCCGGTTCGTCATTTTGATTAATTTTCATGGCGTCTCACGTATACCTCTAAACAGGGTTATTGGGAAAACACCAACAACCTCTTAAGAAGTCATTGTACTCATCATTATGAACAACTTTTATGGGACCAAACCCGAAATCGCAAAAAAAAAAAGAAATCGGTTGCTACTTACATTTATGTTCGTATAAATCATCAAAATGTAGGGAACAGCTGATTTTTTTTCGCGATTTATTTTTCTTGATTATAACTAGATACTTTTGATGATATTTTTTTACTAAAAAGCCATAAATAAAATTATAGATGATAAAAAAAACTTTAATAGTAAGCCGAACTAAAACATGGAAAATAATTTTCAAAAATGAAGAGTTAATTAATTTGCGTGACTTACTTCACATGAAAAGTTTCAAATAGTTGGTAGTTATACCAATGAACTATTTGAAACTTTTCAATTTGTAAAATTAGAGGTATTTAAAACGCACTCTACGCTTTTTTACAATAAAATTGTTCAACTCTTCATATTTGACACTAGCTTTTGCCCGCGGCTCCGCCCGCGTGGATGTCGGTTATCGCGTATCGGTTTTAAATTAAGCTATGTCCTTCTCCATATCCCAGGCTATATCTCTGCCAAATTTCAGGACGATTGGTTCAGTGGTTTAGGCGTAAAAGCGTAACAGGCAGACAGACAGACCGAGTTGCTTTCGCAGTTAAAATATTAGTAGGGATTTATTTTCTACTGTTTACTTCGGCCTGCTATTAAATCGTGTTTTTTGTAGGTATATTTATATTTTCTGGTACTCCAGAGTTCGCCAGTGCAATAGAGAACGCCAACAAAGGCAACAAGCGGTGGGATGTCAGGTAATTTAAAACTCACGGCTCTTGATATAGAAACCAATGAAATACGTTAGAGGACGCCCATGTCAAGAAGCTGAACGGAGATTTTGTAGTAAAGCCAAAACACACAGCTAATTTGTATTAAATCCAGTAGGTCAGAATAAAAGGATTTATTATTATTACTAGTGGCCGCCCAGGGGTCGAAATTCGACTAAAATTAATTTATATCAAAAATACATATTAATTTTCTGAACTCTTTCTTCATATAAAATTTCACCAAATTTCATAAACGTTCACGTGATTTTCGTAAAAAGGGGTATCTACAAAGTCAGTTAGTAAATAAATCAGCTGTTACATACTTTTAACAGCACCCTAATTGCGTACCTCACGATTAATCATAATCTGTTTCGTTTTGAAACAGATTGTTAAACCATTGCTTCATATGTTCGAAAAATGTGTCTGCTCAACAACGTAAATAACGCAATGAATATTGTTGAACTGTAAAATTGAAACAGATTAGGTTTCGTGAGTTTCCCAATTAGGGTGCAGTTGATTTTTTGTTGTATAACCGACGAAAAACTTCTACGCTATTATGATATGCTGAATTCATGGTTAGATTTTGCGCACTGTTTAATTAATCATTTATCCTGTATAAATATGCAACTTTCCGACGAAAAACTTCTACGCTATTATGATAATATGCTGAATTCATGGTTAGAGTTTGCTCACTGTTTAATTAAAAATGTATCCTGTATGTATAAATATGCAACATAATTATACTGTAAATAATGACCTAGGCTTTTAATCCTTTGTTGTCCCTTTATGCACCCACAAAACAGTTAAAGATAAACATCTCAGTGCAACACTGGGTCCATCCAGCGGTAATTACGTAACACATAAACAGTACCAAGTAGAATTTAATTTTGAAACTTTCAACAAAATTCATTGCGTTATTTACGTTGCTGAGCAGATAAATTTTTCGAATATATGGACCAATGGATTAGCAATATCCCTCAAAATTATTCAGATTGCGATGGAAAGTGTGTTACCAACTGAATTTGCACAAATTTAGTTTTTATTTATTTATTTATATCTGCTTTATTGTATACCAGAAAATACTTAGCAAAAATAAAACTTTTTTGTTCCCAGTAAACGATTTATTAATTAGGATGCAGATAGGGGCTGACAATTTCACTATGAAAATCGATATTCACACTCGAACTAAAGCAGATAAGAAGTAATACGCGTACATACCTGGACTGCACTGGAAGGCACAGCTTTGGTAGGCGCCACAGAAAGAAAACCTATGATCTGATGTAGGTCGCTGGGTGATCGAAGTACAGGGTCGTTCGTTAGCTATGTTTCGGGAGGCTTATGTTCAGCAGTACACGATTGTCGGTTCTTTGATGACGTCCTGGCCCGCAGCTGCAATGCTGCAATTCACCTTTCGATGTTTCACAAGCTGGATGACTGCCCACTGTCCAGGGTCCACAAAATGGTCACTCACACACACAAAGACACACAGAATGCAATGCGTGCACACCTGCACAATAGACAGGGAACTGCGCAGCAAATTAGTCTATCCGTACGTGTTGCTCGAGCAGACTTGCAAGTTGCAAATCACAGTAGCGCGAGCGTTAATTTATTCGAGACGGAAATGCCGCATATAAATGTTTCCAGTAGGTACCTATAGTTGTTGCAAATCGCGAACGCATGTCACGTGAATTTTATGTCAATGTCATAAAGTTTAAATTGCAATGATCTACGCGGGCTCGTGCAATGCAACACTTTCAGTTGGTTTTTAAGTAAGCTTTTGTTGTATTTCGTATGTATTTGGAGACAAAGTACCTACCTATTGATTCATTTATCACCACTTGACTAGTGAGACAAATTAAATTATTATATTAAGAGGTGTGACGTTACTCCATTGAGTCACGCCACACGTCCGGATATAGGTAATATGGAAAGAGGAAACGAGACACAATTTTAGCATACAAATAAATAAAAAAATGGGTTCAGTGGAATTAAAAACAATAGATATGTTGAAAAAAACGACGTTTTATTGCAAATCATTCAAACCGACCGTTAAATGCATGAAGTTATACCTATTGGCTTGAGGTCAATAGCTGATAATGAATCGTCGCGGTTCGCGCTAAGTTCAGGATCAGTTTCAAAACAAAAGATAGGATTAGGTAATCGTTTTGTATTTTTTTAATTAAAATTATAAATTATTTTATTTCTGAACATAACCTTTTGTACAAAAAGTTCTACACGTCAATCGTATTTTAAAAACTAGATGAGGTCGGCATTTCAGACTACTCTAAGAAGAAAGGCCGAAACGAAATCAGAGGACACAGTCTCTTTTTAAGTCCAGATACCTATAATCTTGTTCAGATTATCTGAAGACCATGTAGATTGGGGTCTGAAATGGTCTTTGAGAAAATAACCACAAAGATTGAGTGGACCTGTCCAGTCAGTGCACGCATAATTTTTCAGTAATCGGCCAACTCAACTTAGCACTTAAGGCTAGATTGTTCGGAGACGCCCTGGGCGTCGGGAATCCCAGGCCGATTTCCGGCCACCGTAGGCGTGGGCTTGCGGACGGCGAGTAATGGGTAGCTCGCTGTCCGGTAAGGACCAAGCCCAAGTCGACGGCGCGTTGTGTTCCACGCGCGCCTCAAAGAGATGTCAGCACAAAAAATGATGGGGCCCGCAAGGGCCGATGCCTGTCAGGGGTGCGGGTTTGTTTGAAAGAGATACCACAGCCCCTGGCATACGGGCTACTGAAGGAACACGGGTGGGTTTTAGTCAGTAGAAGTCTGACACGCCCTCCTGCTCCACCCAGAGCCGGAGAAGTTATTTGATGATTTCCCACCCAAAAAAAAAAAAAAAAAAAAAAAAAACAGGCTAGATTGTTCCGGCCTATGGGCCTTTGAAACGCTACCTCCGCTCCCCCAAATGCAACGCGACGTATTTATTTACTATGAACTGTCAACCATTTAGCGGAAAATCCATGCCTTTATAACATATTGCAGTTGATCAACTGAATTATTTTTGCTTAGGTTCGATATTTTTTCCTTAGTTTTAGGAACGGTATGGTTAAACTAAAATGATGACTTATATGTAGTTTCCTGTGTCGGGTAAGTGTCCTGTAAGTTACCTATTGAGCGTTTTCATATTATCAGATATTGACACCAACCCGATATCGATATGTATAGCTATACACATACAGATTCGAAACCGATATATTTATTATCGGCCTGATGATATTGGTAAATATCGATGACCATCGCGACTCACCAAACGACCACAGTACACAGTAAGTACCGACGCGGACGGCGACGTCTCGAAGTTGGATGGCAGTGCGAATAAGTGTGTTCAAGTGAAATAATGGCCAGTTTTCTCACCCCTATTGTGCTGATAGGTGCTCTATTTAGTGTAAACCTGTCTGGGTCCTTCACATGTTTTCATCACCACTGCTCTCAAAACGTTGAGGGAAAACATCTTGAGGAAAACGGCAATCTAAGACAAAAAAAAATGAAGTAATGTGTCATCTTCCAACCCGTATGTTATGTTTTAATTTGTATAAATAAACAAGGTGTATCCGCTAAGTATAAGATGTAATGCCTATGAGACGCAGGACAGTCGATTAGACAACTAGGTAGCAACGTCCCGTATCAGTTTTATTCGGAATTCTCCCGTTATTTTGTGATAGTTTGTATAATGATGACCATTACCAGTGTATAAGTTAGCCTGGTTGGCTAAAACAGTATGCTTGTTGTGTTGTCCGGTATACGGAAATGACCATTTATACAGGAAAAGTTTTTATCCAGTGCGCAAACTGTGACCATGAATTCAGCATATCATTCTAGATCCCCTACCGCATACAATTTGCGCACTGGATAAAACCTTACCCTGTATGTATTTTGACTCAACACGGAACATTTGTTCAATTATCTCAATTAGTAGGGCCGATTCATAAAGGAAACTCAATTCAGAAAATTTCAGCCTGCATGGGTTCTCAATGTTTAAAAAAAATGTATTTACGAGAATTATTTATTACAAAGAAAGGTTAAGCAAGATACATTTTCAGTCATTTTTATATTTGTCAGCAGAATAAAGTTATAATAAAGCTGGTGATAATTTGAAATAAGAACAAAATTCTTCGTAAGTTTTTTTTTATTATTCACTTTAGTTATCAACATCGCCATAAGAACTAGAACCTGTATCTGGGTTTTTTAGACAACTACAATGTATTCATGCATCATGAGCCCGTCAATTATCGCGTGGTTTCTGTAAACGGGTCAATTTTACGGACCCTGGTTCTTTTCGGGGATACCGGGACGAAGAACCGAAAAAAGGGGCAGACCCGTTCAGAACGGGACGTATGGTCACTTTCCGTATATCAATACAATAATTATGTACCTAGAAGGTATAGGTTCAGAAAACATAAACAAGCCCGTGGTCCGATGTTTTGTTTTGACAATGTGCTACCACGCACCACTTTGAATAACACAGTTCTGCTAATACACTCGTAATGTGTATTAGCAGAACATATGGAATATATGGTTCATCTTCAATTGCATCGAGAACTTTACTAAAATAAAATAATGACGTCATGGTGCCATATGAAGGCCAGACGTTAGGAGATGTTTTTTTTCATGCTTTTTACTTAAAGTAATTCAACAAGATATGTATTTAAAACAAGAAGAAAATAGAGTGAGTTGATTTCCGTCAAAAAACAAAATAAAGAATAAAAACGGTAAAGGTAGGTAGGTACGTACTATTTAGGTAGGTATAGGTATGGTAGCTGTGTACCGCCATCACCGATTTATTGTGACCGCGTACTGTCTGCAAAACTCTTAATATTGGTGTATGTACTCGTGGTCAAAATAGTAACGTCATAAACAAAAAAATTATCCCGTATCCGAAAATATTCCATGTAAAGTATGTTCCGTGAATCTTAATAGTTTTCCAGTTTTACATTTCTTGAAAATTTTATGGAAACCGTTTGAAAGAAATTCTATCTTCATTTTCACACGGCTTTTTCCCATTCCGTTTTTGCAATTTTCATGGCTATAGAATATACTTTCAGACGTAACCATTCTCCTGTCATTCATTCAAGAAACAAAACCATCAAGAATTGCGGTACATACATGAGGTATTTTCGGATACTCCTGGGCATGACGAATCAATTTATTTTATGACGCTACTAAGTTACCAGGACCACCCGTAATATGGTATTAGCATGATAACCAATTAACATTTTCTCAACAGAAACTGACACTTCATGGACTGATGTCTCTCTGGGAGCTGCCACCGGAGGTTGTGATGGAAATGCCAGTTCTTCGCGAGCTGGATCTTCGGGGAAACATGCTGAGACATATCAAGTTTCCTCTGTTGACGGGACCAAAGAGTTTGGAACACCTTTATTTAGCAGGTGAGATATTGATATTATACAAGGTCAAATTAAATTTGTAAGCAAAACTCCGCAAACGTACTGGATTTTGGTACTAAAGCTGATAAAAAAAATAAAAAAAAAACGAATGCAAACAAGTGCGCGTCGGACCCATACCTTTTGATTTATTAGCGAGTATCAAAACATGTCGCATGAATAGTCGTATTTTTTTAGAGCGCTTATGGACCGTTGGTCCTAGGTTTTTGAAATTAATTTCAACTTGATATGTCCACGCGTTCCTGAGAAAAAGGTTCTTGACAACAGACGGACAAAAAATGATTCTGTAAGGGTTCCATTTTTACCTTTTGAGGTACGGAAGTATGAGAAAAAGAAAGGAAATAGCATAAGTCGACGTTCACATGGACGTAATAAATTGTGCCGGGATTTTTTGGCGCACGGGATTTTCAACTAAGTATCGGTGTTGACCCAGCATTGACCATTCAGAAAAGACCATTTCAGACACCAATCCACATGGTCTTCACATGATCTGACCAAGATTATGTCTGTTTAAAAGAGACTGTGACTTCTGAGTTTGTTTCGGCCTTTCTTCTCAGAGTAGTCAGATAGGAAACGCCGACCTCATCTAGTTTAAAAAAAAAGATTGACGTGTAAAAATGTTTGTACAAACCTACTTACAGAAATAAACTCATTTATCATTTATTGAAAATTGCATCTGAGCGGCATCGAAAGAACAGTGTGTTTTACTTTTCAACAATCAATTCACGGTGCTGAGCAGCACGTAGAACTTCCAGTGCGCGAAAACATCAACAGAAAAAGGTTATCAAAGAATGCAAATAAAAGGATGTGCCGTCTACACAAAAAAGACAAACCTACACCTGTTTTAAATGTTAATCTCAGACAAACTATACGTTCGGGGTAATGCCCTCATAATAATGACTGCATACTCGTAGCTTCCATACATAATGCCGAAAATACGGACATCACGTTTTTATATTTATTTTGAAGTATTTGTCGTTTCTTTTATTTCTTAATTGACCTTGTCTGCCACTTTTTGACTACGCAGATTGTTGAACGAAATTAGCTAGGTAACTTCGTTATTTTTGTACATCTATGACGAGAATCTTCAAGTTTTTTTTTTCTGTTGTAGGACTTGTAGGTACAAAGTCGCCACAAACAAAAAGGTCTCATAAACTCATAATAGGTACTCGCTCCGAGTACCCATTGTGTGATTATAAAGGACATTTTTTTACCAGTGCGCAAATTGTAACCAAGAATTCAGCATATTCTAGACCCCTAGCGTAGAAATTTTACGTCGGTTATACAAAAAATAATCAGCTGTTCCATACATTTTGACCGTGTAGATATTGCCCTTTTCTCTGAAACAGCTGATTTTATATGGTAATAGCTTTTGCCAGCGGCTTCGCCCGTGTGGCAGACGTGGCAGTCGAAAGTTATCCCGGTATTCCCGGTATAAAAGTTTTTGTTTTTACTTGCCATATGGAACATACGAAAAAAAAAAAATTGCCGAAGCGAGTCGAGCCGTTCTCGAGTTTTGCGCTTAGCAAAATTCTTTTTTTTATTTATATGGATAACCGACGAAAAATTTCATCGCTCGGGGGCTCTAGGATGATAATATATTATGCTGAATTCATGGTTTTAGTTTGCGCACTGGTTAAAAATTTTCCCTGTTTACAACGTGTAACATAATTAACGCGAGACCTCATACATCCCAATAAGATTTATTGATTTAAAAACATAATACAATGACCAAAACTATTTTTAAAGCTAAATATGACTGTTGTTATAAAGATTATATCGTTAACCCGAGCAATATTGAGTCTTGAAAGACTTCTTTGGCTCAATCGGCGGTAGGTATGACAAAATACATAATTGTTGATAAAAATACCTATACAGGGTGTAAGGGGAACGCTTCCAAAGCTAGAACTTACGTTATATACAACCTAAATGCAAACGGATAGCAACAACCTTTCACCTTAAATTGGTTATTTTGCATCAATTTAAAACGTTTGACGCTTCTGTAATGTTTCTGCTTATTTTATTTCGGCGGCGCTTTATAAAGGATGCTTAAACCTAAAGTTGTCGCCTCGACGTGGGGTCGTTTTTAAATGTGTTTAATCTTAAATAATAGTTCATTTAATCACAGCATAGTGTACAAAAAACCAAAAAAAAAAAAGAATTGGTAAAATTTAGAAAAAAAATAAAAAAAATATGGTACTGTATCGAGAATCACTAGCCCTATCACCTGTCTTCGTTTTCGGAAGCGTTTCCCTTACACCCTGTATTAAAAATTGCTGAAATCGATTCAGAAGTCAATTAAAAACAAACTACATTCGGACTTTCATTTATTCTGTAACACCTTTGTAGATGATAGGGTAAAGAAAACGCGCCAATTGAGTAGACAAAGGGAAAAAGGCGTTGGTGCGAGCGAAACGATTCAACGCGGCGGACACACTCCTTTTTTACATACTGCGGGTGCACGAAAAATTGCAAGGAAAAAATTATCAATATTAATGTGGCTACCCACCAACGTCTTTTTAATCATTTATTTATAAATAACCCACTAGATGGCGGCACATGTTCAGAAAGTTTACAACTAACTTATTTGCTAAAACTAAAAGAATATTAATATGCGTCGCCTACAACCTTGTACCTATACAATGAGTGAATTTGAAGTAATATTGAGAAAATGAATAAAAATCATTTAGCACGAGCACAGCATAATCAGCATGAAATGTTCCCACGGCTGGGACACAGACCTCCTCTCTGTGAGAGGGAGGGGGCGAAAATTCACCACGCGGGCCCACTGCGTGTTGACAGATGTCACACATGTGTTCAAATATTTTGTTCTAGGATCTGCCGATGGGTAGTATAATTTTCTAATATTTAAATGTGAGGTTATCGGGGGTACGTGGCTAAACAAAAACAGCCGCACGAGTTGATCCATCAGGTACGCTTGCTGGGATGGTCCGTGGATGGGTGACCCCTCCGTGCCTAGGAAAATCCTAAGCCGTTTGTCACGGCTGTCATTTGGGGTTCTTTGATGGTCGTTACGGGTCGTCAGAAGCTCTAACAACTAGTCTCATCAAGGGGTATCATATTACCCAGTTACAGGTTTGTGGAGGTCAGATACGCAGTCGCACCGTTTAAAATAATGGTGTTCGGCTGTATTCGCTTAGACTGGAAGCCGACCCCATCATTGTTGGGAAAAGGCTATGCAAATGGAAATGTGAACTGAATGTCATCTTCCCACACTTCATCATCAGCCTAGCCTTTTCTCAACTATGTTGGGGTCGGCTTCCAGTCTAACCGGATGCAGCTGAATACCAGAATGAATGTCATCTTCCCATACTTATCCTAACTTAGGTTTTGGCGCAAATTCAACACGTACAGATCTAGATATTGAGCTGTTTTTTTTTTTTGTTTAAACACTTTGCCACTCTAGGAATTTCTCCTGGGCCCCAATTTTGTATAGTTGTAATGACTCCCCGCGGAATTGTACTACTAATAAACTACGTCAATATCGTGTTTGGTAGAAACCAGTGTAACGATAAGGAATCGAAATGTCATATTCTGTATGTTCCAAGACAATTTGTCGATATTGTTAGCAGATGTGTGTAATCTAAGGGATTGACGTGGTTTCGAAGTAAGGAATCGTTAAGTGGTCATAGTGAATTAGGGCCCTCTTACAACTCACATACCCAAACAACCAGACCCGGGACAACTACTTGTTGGTCATACAAATAATTGTTCCCTGCGGGAATCGAACCTGCAACACGCAGTGCAGCAGTCAATCGCTTAACCACTGCGCCAACCGTGCCGTCAAACAACATTAATAGATAGGTACTTGAAAATTTCTTAGACAATTTTGTAGAATTTGTCCATTTGCCTACGTATACGTGGGCGTAACTGTAGATACATAACTTTATTCTGTTATTGTGGCACAGCTTATTAGCAGGTGCTATTTCCCAATGGAATTATTCCATAATATTATGATATTCACGCATGAGAAAATACATCTTCATCGTTACGACATATTACTGGATCATTTATGTGGCTGTCATGGAAACATAGGTGTAATGTTAAGCGGGATACTAATACCTATATTCTCTATTTTGTTTGACTATATTTTTCTCAACATTGGGACCGTTGATGACATGAAAGGATACCTACAGAGAAAAGGTCCTCCTATATTTGATCAAACAATAATTGTTTACATCTAAACTATATACAGGGTTACTGGTAACTCGACGTATTCCTTGCAGGACGTCATAGTAGGGTTAAAATGCAACAAATTAAGCCACCAAATGTTCTACCGAAATTCAGTAGTTTTTGAATTAGTTAGAGTTTTAGTTTTATTATGAAAAATCCCAGATTAAATCATTTGAAACCAATTTAAAAATGATTTACGGCGCGACTGTACTGAAATTTAAGTTATTATCATAGTTGACGCCGTAGCAGACCTTTGTTAATAATTAAAAGTTCAATAATGCCTAAAACTTTGGCAAATATCACTAACCAAACATATAATTTTTTGTAATTTTTGCTATTACTTCATAAAATAAAATGTAGTCTAGTGCAAAAAAAAAAAATGCTACACCTGGTGTACAAATTTCTAAGAAAATATCCTTGTCTTATCAGCTATCCAAAAAGGTATGAAAGTTAATACAAAATCATGGACTACATTATGAAAATCGTTTTTGATTTAGTACAGGCGTGCGTTTCACAAAAAGGTGATTATTCGAAAAATCAAAAACAAAATCGTGAACATTATTATTCTTTTTAATCAATATTAAAAACTTTAATTACACACATTTCACACGTCTTGTTCGATGTGCTGCCCTCGGTTTCGAATACATGTTCTTATTCGCTTCCTTACTTCGGTTTTTGTTATTCTTGATGTTATTGTTGCCCTCATCTGGTCCGCCGCATTTGTAATTCTCTCCCTTAGTTCTTCAATTGAATTTACTGGGGTCACATAAACTAGATCTTTCATATGACCCCAGACGTAAAAGTCTAGCGGCGTCAGATCAGGGCTTCGTGCAGGCCACGGAATCGGCCCACCGCTTCCTATCCATCGGTTTGGATAGTTTTCATCCAGCAATTGTCGAATTGTGATTCGGAAGTGGGCTGGACATCCGTCATGTTGGTAAATCATGTTTGCTCTTCTTTCTTCCGGTACATCCGTGAGCAGTGCTGATAAATGATTTCTGAGAAAATCTTCATAAAGTTCCCCATTTAGTGTTCGGGTAAAAAATGTGGGCCCGTTAATTTGTCGTCAATAATACCCATCCAAACATTAAGCGAGAACCTTCGCTGGGATGCGGTTGGTTTCAGTTTTTTAGGGTTTGCTTCTGCTTTCGGTGCCCAGTAATGTAAGTTGTGGTAATTTGTGATACCATCACGATCAAAACATGACTCATCGGTCCACAGAATGTTTTTTTAAAAGTTTTCGCTGTCGGCGTCGGCACTTAGCATAAAACGACAAAATTCAAGCCGTCTCGGCGGATCTCTTTCTTCTAATGACTGGACTGGTTGGTAATGGTAATGGATGTCGGCCTGATAAGTGAACTACAGACCAGACTTTCCACTGTGACATACCAAGCTCACGCGCTACGATGTTTGTCGATGTGTTAGGATCGTCAATCGTCAAAACGTTGAAGAATAAGCTCCTCGTCCTCAGCCGTGTATCTCCGGGAACGACCAGTGTCAACTTGCCTGCTTCTTTGGACGCTGCCAGTTTCAGATATTCGCCGATAAGTCGATCCGAAGACACTAACGTGGGGGAGTCGGCGGTTGGGAAAGCGAAGTTGATATTCTTGCCGCGCCTCAGCAGCGTTACCGTCACAAAGTCCGTAACAGTACATTATGTCAGCGTATTCAGGATTAGAATATGCAGCCATAGTCAGCGCTTATGAAGGCACAGCACAGCACAAGAGCAAGATACGCAGCAACAGTTAGGGAAATAGCCAGTAACAAAACACGAGCTTGCGCGACGTAGAGTTGAAACTAACTAACGCTGACGACCAAATTTTGCAAAATCGCACCCCCTGTCATGCCGAGAGAATAATAGCGACCAATCACAAAGGTCCCCGAGTGTTTGGAGTTCAAGCGCAGGTAAAAACTACGAATAATACGAATACGAAACAATAGGTTGACCGTCTCGCAATTTTACCTGCCCCCCATAAAACTCTTCTCTTCCCTGGCACACATGTAAAAGTATTGACAATCATACCTTTCTGAATAACTGATAAGACAAGGATATTTTCCTAGTAATTTGTACACCAGGTGTAGTAATTTTTTTTGCACTAGACTACATTTTTTATGAAGTAATAGCAAAAATTACAAAAAATTAAATGTTTGGTTAGTGATATTTGCCAAAGTTTTAGGCATTATTGAACTTTTAATTATTAACAAAGGTCTGCTACGGCGTCCACTATGATAATAACTTAAATTTCAGTACAGTCGCGCCGTAAATAATTTTTAAATTGGTTTCAAATGATTTAATCTGGGATTTATATATTTATACGTCGAGTTACCAGTAACCCTGTATATATATATATAATATTATAAAGAGGAAAGATTTGATTGTTTGTTTTTTTGCATTGAATAGGCTCCGAAACTACTGAACCGATTTGAAAAATTCTTTCATTGTTGTGAACCTACACTATCTCCGGGTGACATAGGCTATATTTTATCCCTATGTATTCCCACAGGAACGGGAACTATGCGGGTAAAATCGCGGAGCGCTGCTAGTATTATATATAACCCAACCGATGAATTCTTTAATATTGTCTGTATCTAGGCACTGTAAGATCTTCATCCCATCATACCGGGTCGAACAAAGAAACACATTAATTTGTCACCTTTTTGGCCCATTTCTCTGTCTTACCTCTTATTAAATGGCCCGCCCGTTTTCATATCAATTGGTTTGGTTAGGGATCACTTTAGGTAATGCTAATAAGAGTCTCATTCATTCATCTACATTACAGCTGAAAGACGCCCACTGCTGAACATAAGCCTCCCCCAAAAGGGGGGTTTTCCCATAATCGCCACGCTTGGCAGGCGGGTTGGCGATCGCAGTATGGTGGTAAAGTGCACAGAGAATGCTGCTGCCCATTCTTTAGTAAGTCCCTGAGTCGCCTTCTACGACACCCACGAGAAGAAATGGGATGGTGCTATTCTTTTACGTACGCGTACGACACCACACGTAACTAGAAATAGAGTCTTCAAGTTCTCAAATACAATTTCTCAAATCAGGAACCGGCTGTATGAGTTCTAAACATGACTAGCGAGAGTGACTCATCCAATTGCAGTTTGACAGTTGTGCGATAAGGACAGGAATAACACTTAGCCACATAGTAGTAAGTGCTAAGTAACGTTTAAAGATCTCGGACTTCTCGATTTCTCATTTAAGGATTAATCAAACTCCACATTTAGCTCGCGATCTTTAAGAAATACAACACCTTAAAAATTAAAAAAGAGTTTGTCAAGGTCTGAACTAAAAATTCTCAAGTCAGGGGGCCTGCTCTCTAACATCGTCAACGAAAATAAGGGCCCGTCCGAAATTAGTTCGAAACTTCTTAGTGAAATCCTACAGCCAAAGAACTAACCTTTTTGGACGGGCAAAAACATTACAGGAGTAGGAACAGCTGTCGTGTGGTCATTCATTCTCACTTCGGGCTCGAAATTAATCAAATCAACTATAAGCCTATCGCAGTCTACTGCTGGACATAGGCCTCTCCCAAGCCGCGCCACAACACTCTATCCTCCGCCTTCCGCATCCAGTCTGTCCCAGCCACGTTTTTAAGGTCGTCTAGCTGGGGGGCATCTCACACTACGTTTGCCGATACGCGGTCTCCACTCGAGGAGTCGTCTGCTCCACCGTCCATCGGTCCTTCAACAAACATGGCTAACCCACTGCCACTTCAGCTTGCTCATTCTACAAGCTATGTCTGTAACTCCGGCCTGCCAAACTAATCGTCTGTCCGTAAGTGGTACGGAGTTGGAAACGCCCGTTACTTCGCCCGAAACGACGGACTTCGTGCTTAGGGAGTAGGCCCCTTGAAACCATTATTGAGTGACACGTTTTCAATCAGAATCTGAATAATTTTGAAGGAAATTGCTTCATATTATGTTCGAAAAATGTGTCTGTTCAACAACGTAAATAACGCAATGAATGTTTTTGAACTGTTACAACCAAAGCTATTCCTACTGTTAGTTACACGGCCGGTGTTATTCTTCAGTCATCATCATCTGCTTAGCCTTTTCCCAACTACGCTTGGGTTGGCTTCCAGTCTAACCGGATGAACTGGAATACCAGTATTTTACATGGAGCGACTGCCTATCTGACCTTCACAACACTTTTTTTGTATTCCTGTTCTTTTTGCGTCATGTTTACCGCAAATAAACGTTTTTTCTTTCTTTCTTTCTTTCACAACCCAGTTGCTGGGTAATACCGAACCACCTGGTTGTCAGACTCTCGTGCTTCTGATGATCCGTAACGACTGTCAAAGATCGACAAATGACAGCCGGGACCAACGGCTTAACGTGCTTTCCGAGGCACGGAGGGGTCTTGGTTTGTAAAGATGGTCACCCATCCAAGGACCAACCGCAGCAAGCGTAGCTTAACCTGATCGAATGACCCGTCCGGCTGTTATTATTAAGTCTTCAGTCTCAGCAATAAAAATAGTAGAATAATTATTACTGTTTGTATTTCACAAACATGGAGCAGGTTGTATGAAATCGTTCACCAGGAGGTAGGTTCCGCGGAAACTACTTACGTAACGTACTTACTAATTATGTTAAGCTAAGTGATTTGCTCTCCTCTAAGTCTTCCCTTTGACTTACATATGTCGGGTTCAACAACAAACGGTTAAATACATATTACCTACACCCATTCCTGTAAAAGCAAAGGAAAACACACCTATTTTTGCCCGTCTTTTTCATACATTCCCACTGCTGGGACACAGGCCTCCTCTCTGTGAGAGGGAGCGGGCCGTAATCCACCACGCGGGCCCATTGCGGTTTGGTAGATATCACGTGTTTTCGAATTTTTGGTTCTATGACATGCCCGTTTCCTCACGATGTTTTCCTTCACCGTTTTGAGAGCAGTGGTGATGAAATAATTTACACTAACTAAAGTGCGTCTGGGTTCAAACTTACGACCGCTGAAGTCGCGGCCGCTACCACTGCTTCTCTTTTCATACAATTTAATTTAATTTGCCTGTAAGCCAAATAATATAAAACTGGTAGCCGCAAGCGTCTAGATAAGTTTTATTAAAGATCTCAGGCATCCCGTTTATCCAAAGAATAAGAATTTAATCAAATGCGGTCAGTACTACAACATCTTTGGACTTTGCCGTTTTGTGATAAGGGAATGGTTTATTTCATAAATATTTTGCATAAATCTTTTTTAATCTGGGGAATGATGCGATAAGACAACGGCACGGGTTTTTTAAAATTTGTTTTTTATAAGACAGATGTGAATGGAAACGCCGGGAGGGGATGCCCTAGGCCCTAGGGATGGCGAACCTCCTACCCTCTACGAGCCATTTTTACCAAAAAAAAGTTAATATGGCATTGACGTGCCAGCAAACAATCTTGACTTATTGACTACTTTACTCACAATTATTGGTAGTCTTTATATGCAAACAGAAAAAGACTTGTACTATTATATAGTAATCAACATCAGGAGCCTGGGGGAGGCTTATGTCCAGCAGTGGACGTCTTTCGGCTGAAATGATGATGATGATGATAGTAATCAACATCGCACCACCTTACTTACATGAAAGAACAAATCAGTGCAACTTCTGGTATCTGGTATTAAATTAAAGTCATATGACATAGAATAGAATCATGTGAAGGTACGGTTTCTGAAAGTAATGACTCGGTTTAAGAATATGAACTAACCATATCTACTACTATGATACTGAACCTACCATACTGTGAATTAGGCTGTCGTGCCCAAATTGTTTGTTACGTGCTACCAAAGGTACGCGTGACCGTGCCATTGGTTCGCCATCCCTGCCCTAGACAGAGGACTGGCGGACATAATTATAGTGACCTAATTGGTGATGTTCTTCAGAAAGGCCAGGTGCGTAGTACTCGCAACAGGCGATGTATGAACGTACAAAAGGAAAAGGGAGTATGTAAGGATCGTAGCAACTGGCTCAGTAGTTTCTGCGTACCCCCATGGGAAAAAGGCGTGAGTATGTATGTGTCTTAAATTACGTGATTTGGATATTTTTAACGATAGTCATGTTAAAGTACATGCCTATTATTGAATAGTTTTAGTAGCAAATAAACAATCACCAATCGTGACATTATTCAAGCTAGTTAGATTAAGGACGCATTTACGAATTCACGCGCTTCAATTTTAGGTATTGAGTCTTACTACTACACGTGCACGGCTCACACACACAGCGATTTACCGCGAAGCGGCGAAATTACGAGTTAACTGACACGACTTGATACTTGAGCATACTTGTATTTAATTTTTAGCCATGTATTTTTTTATGCTTACGTTGATTTGTTTTTTGAAAAAGTTGGTAACGTGATGTGTTCATAAGAGTAGATGCCATTCATTTCATTTAATTGCACACTGATTGGTTGGTGAGCAAGTACTTGCCAAAGTACCTATGTATTTACAATTTATGCAACAATTATTTGAAAACAAATGATTAAAAACATAAGCTTATGTTATTTGTTTTATTTAGTATTTCATAATTACTATATCTTATCAATTTTTTATGTTATCGAATGTAAGTGGGTTCTCGAAAACAAGAAAGCAAAGAGAGAAGAAAGAAAATGCGTTTATTTGTCACACACTGTGCATTATACATAAACTTACAATATTCATTTCTATACAAATGTTTGAAAAATAATTAGCACGCCAACAAAAAACAATGCAATGGATTTTGTTGGACGGTCAAATTGGAATGTGTTGCCATTCCAAGTGTGTTACACATTTAGGAAGCTGGGCTAGGAGCTAAGCTAGCTAAATTATAAAAATGAACAAAACGTACGAAAAAAAAAAAAACATTTTCAAATATCATTTTATTCGTTTTCATTATATTATTGTGACAATGTGAAGAATGTTTTGTAGTTCCATTTCTTTTTGGAATCCTAGATCGATCAATTCTGGAAGGAGACAGTTCTTCTCTTCTGCGTTACTTCTACAGGCACGAAGTTATTTACGAGATTTTTTCCCAAACGTCTTTGGCATCTAAAACAATAATTGCGGTAGGTATATAAACTATAAACATTCTTATCAGGTAGCTCTATTAGTTTATTCGTTCAAGTAGCAGTTTTCAAAGTACACATTCAGGTCTACCGTCGTCCAGACGTAAGATCTCAGCGTAACTAACATAACGAGCCAAAACTCGGCTCACTTAGCTCTGCTTGTCTACTAGTTCCAGTAGCAGTCATGTACACCTTCAGGTCACTCCATCAAGTCCGGAGGTAAAATCTCAACATAACTAACAAAACGAGCCCAAACTCGGCACATCTAGCTCTACTCGTCTATTAGTTCCAGTAGCACTGTTCGAAGTATACCTTCAGGTCACTCCATCAAGTCAGGAGGTAAGATCTCAACATAACTAACAAAACGAGCCCAAACTCGGCACATCTAGCTCTACTCGTCTATTAGTTACAGTAGCAGTCTTCGAAGTATACCTTCAGGTCACTCCATCAAGTCAGGAGGTAAGATCTCAACATAACTAACAAAACGAGCCCAAACTCGGCACATCTAGCTCTACTCGTCTATTAGTTACAGTAGCAGTCTTCGAAGTATACCTTCAGGTCACTCCATCAAGTCAGGAGGTAAGATCTCAACATAACTAACAAAACGAGCCCAAACTCGGCACATCTAGCTCTACTCGTCTATTAGTTCCAGTAGCAGTCTTCGAAGTATACCTTCAGGTCACTCCATCAAGTCAGGAGGTAAGATCTCAACATAACTAACAAAACGAGCCCAAACTCGGCACATCTAGCTCTACTCGTCTACTAGTTCCAGTCGCAGTCTTCGAAGTACACCTTCAGGTCACTCCATCAAATCCAAAAGAAAATAATAATATGAATTTATATAATCCCTATTTACTTCTAGCAAAAGTATAAGAAATTGTGAATAAAATCTTACCTTTGCTGTCCGTAGTCCGTCTAAAATGCGTGAAGTATCATGTTTATTACGTCAATTATTTTGTATTCGTACAGCGATCTTTTTCACCACGAGCCGCTGCTTACAAGCGACACAGGGTCCACTCACAACGGCGGCCGAGCGCAGACTAATATTTCATTACAAAATTTTGTGCAATAAATCCAGACAACAACCACTAAAATAACCCTTGTTTCCATTCAATAAGATTCACGCGTGGAAGCTAAATATGTGAAAATAATAGATTCGATTTTAATTTTTTTCTGAGACAATTTAATACATTTTGATAATTCTTTTTTCGCTTTTTTGGAGTTGAACGTATCTGCTTAAATAAAATATTTTTAAATAATTGAATTTATGTTATTACATAGAAGAAAAATCTTCCTAAACTCAACACGTTATTGTCAATGTTGTGTGAAGAGGTAACGGAAATTATTTTTTACTATGGTAAAAACCAAAATGTTCAAGTAAAAAATTTCACCCATTTGAAGATGAAGAAGTAATCTATCTTTGGCAATTATTTGTTACATTTGGTTTAGTATCGTTTTGCTGCAAAAAGCACCGAAAAACTGCTTATTTTCGTCAGATTTGCAAATGCGTCCTTAATAGGTATTAAATATTTAGTATGCACTTAGATGATGAAGTAACTCGATTCTCTGATACCAACAAATGAAATGAAAACTTAACTCAAACACAAGGATTAATATTATAAAGTATGATGCTAAAATAAAAGCCTCCCTGTATAAAGAGCGTGATAGCTTACAAATGCAATGCTAGATTATGTTCATTGTTCACATAGCTTTTACGTCCCGAGTTACAAACAGATGATTGATTACAGATGATGAAGAACGAAATTGTTGACGTGTTTTTCTGAAATGTATCGCGTTACATTGTGTTCATTTTAGTTGTAATTTTGTGTTACCATGTGAAAAGGCTTTAAGGTACTTTCAAGAGCAGACAATATCTTCCCTCCTATCTTATAGAATATAGATTCAATTCATGGTTTGTGTTCAGGTCAATCACCGAACAATAATAAACATATCAGCGTAATTGCGACACCGCGCTCTATACCTTGAATATTTTATGTATTAATTACCTAAGTCAAATAGTCAGTACACTTTCGGACAGCATATCGAGCGCGGCTCAATTTCATCTCATTCACCTCATTAGTTTTAATCGTTATCCCATTTGTATCACTGAAATATAGCTCTTTATAATCCTTAATCTTAGTTTATCTTAAAGTCACCCCAACCCCGAACAGTTGCCGCCACCGTTTGATGGCGGACGCGGTGGGGCCGCAGGGGAAGAGGAGTGTCGGTATAGCGTCGGCCGCTCTCCCTATCCCCTGCGGCCGAAAAGTGGTAGACGGGACGGCGCGTTGTGTTCCACACGCGCGCCGTCAAAGATGTCAGCAACCACTGGTGGGGTCCGCAAGGGCCGATGCCTGCCAGGGGTGCGGGTTTGTTCGAAAGAGATGCCACAGCCCCTGGCATACGTGCTGCTGAGGGAACACGGGTGGGTTTTGGTCAGTAAAAGTCTGACACGCCCTCCTGCTCTACTCAGCCGGAGAAGTCATTTGATGATTTCCCACCCAAAAAAAAAAATCCGAACACTTTCTTTTACATACAAAGGACCATCTATGAGCTCGGTTCGGATTTTGTTGTCAATTGTTTGGTACTTAACTTTAAGAATAAGTTCTCAAAATATATTCACGTAGGCGTCCTCTATAGATTCATGAGCATAACGAAAACGATTGAATCCTTTTAACATTGGTTTATAGACTCTTTGTTATCAATGAAAGAACTCTGAACGAAACAGCCATTTTCTTTCATTTTCTACTATCGACAAAAGATGACTACCTACTAAAAGTTTTAACGATATCAGAAAATACGCAAAGAAGTTTTTTAATGTAAACTTTTAGTTCGTACTTACAAGCTCTCCTACTCTTACCCTTGATTTTGAACTTTGACACATAAAAAAACTGATGATATCGGATATCAGGTGACAAGTTGCACTCGATGGTCATATTTCAAGTTGATTCGGCGAAATAGGAGACGTTAGAACTGGCTGTATAAAAATGAATTCTAACATGTTGGAAATTCGGCCCAAAATTTAACACTCATGCTCCACAATGTAGCGTCGTCGGTTGAAATAGGACAAGTGGCTTTTTATATTATTTTGTAAGTGTCTCAACACGTGCATACGCAATGAATGGCGTCCCTGGTCTCTAAACGTTTGTAAAATTACAAATTTCTGGGAATTTGTCACATATTTTGTAACACTTTATGGCCTTGTCTATTGATTTTAATAACCTCTTTTTTTACCGGCGCTTGCCCGGCCGGCTTAGTGTGTTGGACCACATCCGTAGTTGGGATGAATGTATCCCAAAAACAAACTTAACATTGTGGTTGAAAAACATATTCTTCCATACGATATACGTTACGGTCAATTTACCTGCAGAGTTAAGTTTGTAATCGTATTTTATGTGAAAGAACTACAACACGGTTTTCGGACATGATATGCATATAAGTTTATTAGTAGGTACATAAAACAATAAACACAGTACATTAAACAATAAACACAGTACAGTCACGAGCATTAGTATGTATACACATTGCCAAATTCAAAAACGATTTTCTTTTAAATAGCGATTGCAACCTTGAGATAACTTGGGTATTTCATTATAGTGTGGGTTCCAAAATATTATTTTCATAATAAAATAAGATTACAATGAGTAAAAGTGGAGAAAATCACTTTTAAAAGTTGGTAAGCGTATACATATTATTGCTCGTGACTGTACATAGCATATGTAGTGGGTTGTACGCACGGCGCAGTTTACGCTGTTCTCGCACTGTACGGAAATCCTATACAATGCGTGTAGCCGTGTGTACTACCAAGCTCAAAATTATAGTCAATTTTCTGGGCTCCCAAACTAGGTACGCAGACCTTTAGCTTAGGAGTCGGAGATTATGCGGTTTTAATTTATATAATACCACCGTGACTTTTCAGTTGGTAATACAGTTTTTGTTACACACAACAGTCAATGGAGTGAAAGATTTTTATCTAGGAGTGTGTATGTGAGTGTATAGTTTGTGTGTACTGAGGTGTATGTGTAGTGTGAGTGTGACATGTTCCTTTAATTGTTCTGTGAGACCTTACTTATTGTCAAATAAAATTATTCTAGGTGTTGAATTATTTGCGAGTTACAAAATATGTATGTTGCACTTGCAATATATCTCAAATCGAACATAGCTCCAAGGGCCCGTGGACTTACATACTTGATACTAATTTCAACTTGATACCTCCATGCGTTTCGCTGACAGGGGGATGAACGGACAATGAAGAGATCCTATAACGGTTACGTCTTTTTCCTTTTGAGCTACGACACTACGAACCCTAAACATACCAACGTTTAAAAAAACGCGTGAAGTACGAAACTGCGCTTACTTCTACGAAGTATCTAAGGGCGCTATTAAATTGAAACGATCTGTCATCATAATATTGACATACGGCTGACTGTAATACGAAAAAACTCAGTTCATTACCGTAATTAAAAAAAAAAAAAACGTTCTAAATTAATCAATGTCTGTGACTTGGTCAAAAGTGGATGTACAGTACCCGGCGATAAATATTGCACATCGACCTTTGGAAACAGACAATCGGCTAATTTCGGCTTCGTAGAGCGTTATCTCTGTCGCACACTACTTAAGTGACGTTTTGTCAGTCGTTGTTCAAGTGCGATAGAGTGCGGTCGCATTCAGTTCAAAATATATATTTAGAGTTGTTAACACCCCCAAATTTAAATAATTTAAAGTTGTACTATGGCATCTCTTTTTTATTTTATTCAACCCCAACCTAAAGCCATTATAGAAAAACTGGTTTATTTCATACAAAGAATAAAAATAATTATCAAAAGAAGCAAATCATAATTGTTTTAACAGCTCCTAATAGATACCGGACTGTTTAAACTTCGTGCGACAGAGATAACGCTCTACGAAGCCGAAATTTGCCGATTGTCTCTTTCCAAAGGTCGATGTGCAATATTTATCGCCGGGTGCTGTAGGTAAATTTTAAGTATTTTTGACAAATTGAGACTGGGATAAAATTGCGAAAGTTTAAAAAAAAATATGAGTTCTATTTAATGTTTTTTTTTTGTACTGGCAGGCAATAGTTGGGACTGTAGCGACGGCGGCCTCGACTGGTTGGCGATGGAGAATGAAAACGGAACAATCCGAAGAAAAATCGTAGATTACGATGAACTTGTGTGTCATCAACAACTTTATAGAGGGAAGCCACTGAACAAAGTTATGGATATCATCCGGGTGAGTTAGAATTTTCTCGGATGACTTTAAACAAGTATGAATTCTTTCAGGATACTCTACCAACCAATTAACGAATGAACGAGAACAATAAGGGTGTTAATTGCTTAGCACACTTTTAGTCACAAACCCTCAGATTATAAAACAAAGGCAGATAGACCGCGCGGAACACCAAGAGTGTAACCAAAAAACCGAATACTGATTCCAAACTCGAGTACTACGCTACGAAGCGTCGCATTGTTTGTTACTTACATACTCTTAAGTACAATGCGACGCTTTATTATTTGTTTTTTTGGCCTCACTATTGGAGTTCCGTCTGGTTATCTGCTTTTTATTGCTAATCTGAGCACAAACCAAAGAAACGTTGAAGGAAATTCCTAATACATTTTATTATGTTAAAAAATTAGTCTATGCGTCATGTTATATGTTACGTTAACTAGAGGGTGAAGAGCCGCTGATCTAGTGTTCTTTCTTTCTACCAGAGGGTGAAGGGCCGCTGGTCTAGTGTTCTTTCTTTCTACCAGAGGGTGAAGGGCCGCTGGTCTAGTGTTCTTTATTTCTACTAGAGGGTGAAGGGCCACTGGTCTAGTGTTCTTTCTTTCTACTAGACGGTGAAGAGCCGTTGGTCTAGTGTTCTTTCTTTCTACTAGTTAAATAAACGACAACACTGCGTCAATTACGTTCTCGAGCAGACAAATGTTGCATGTTCAATTGTAAAACTGAAAGGCATTTCCATTGTTAGCTTTGCCCTGCAGGGCTGGCACTTCATCATCATCATCATCATTTCAGCCGAAAGACGTCCACTGTTGGACATAAGCCTCCTCCAAACGGGGAGGGAATTGCCATAATCGCCACGCTTGGCAGGCGGGTTGGCGATCGCAGTATGATGGTAAAATGCATAGAGAACGCTGCTGCCCATTCTCTAGTAACTCCCTTAGTCGCCTTCTACGACACCCACGGGAAGAATTGGGATGGTGCTATTCTTTTACGTCCGGCATCACACGGCACTTACGACTAGCACTACGGCTTACGGCTGGCACTTATCGAAATGTATTATTTTACAGTTGGTTAATGTATATACTATATATTTATATGACTATCCTATCAATTCTAAAATTATGCATGCCACACATTCTGAGAACATTCGCATCTTGAAAAGGTGCTAGTGAACTTAAATTGAGTGGGTCTAATTCTCGGTTCTTATAAACAAAAACGAATCGTTTTGCTTTCCAATGGTAGCGTTTTTATTGCTCAACTGGGCATGTAAATAGGTTCGTAAGCTAATTTTACCTGTGATATCAACTTCCATAGGGGAGGGTCTACTATGCAGAGCTATGAGGTTATTGCATTCATTATTGGTAAAGATACGAGAGTGATCTTCATGTTCGTAAAATATAGGAATTGGCCATAAGTAGCCATAAGGAGTGAGTACAAGGTTGAAAGATTTAACAAAACCTGGTCAGTACTTTTTGAGGTTTGAGTTTTTTAAGCCAGCGAGGCGTTTTTTTTTTTTTGGGTGGGCGATCATCAAATAACTTCTCCCGCTCTGGGTGGAGCAGGAGGGCGTGTCAGACTTTTACTGACTAAAACCCACCCGTTTTCCTTCAGTTGCCTGTGTTGTAGGTATTACTTTAATATGATGTTTATGCAAATTATAATGATTGCATTATTACGTAACGTAATTATTAATACCGATGTGAAGCAGTAAGTTAGCTTATTAGTACAATTACAGAATTTAGGCCTCCTAATCAAGCGCACTATTTAACAAATCGATTATCACTATGTTTAGCAGACGGATTTGTGATTTTAGTATGTTGGCACTTACCTCAGTGTACAATACTGTTTCTAATCTTTTTAGGGCGAATTTTACCAAATACAGATGTTTTACCCTTGGAAACTAAACTCCTTGCCTTTCATCCAAACCCGTTCAGCCGTTTTAGCGCGAAAGCGTAACAAACGGAACGACGTACTTTCGCATTTATGAAAACGAATAGATATTAATTAGGATTTTAACGATGTCAAAAAATATAGGCGATGTTTTTGCGTTTAATTAAAAGTTTGTTTTTAGTTGAGTTAAAGTAACAATTAAAATAACAACTAGGTTTTGCTGGAAACAATTATTAGAGTGCCTCTTGACCTAGACTCGGAGCGTTGGAACGTGTAAGCGTTGTTGTGAAATTTCAGCGACGAACGGTCAGCAACATGTAATTAGAACTACCAAAACCGCCCCTATTGCTACAAAACAATGGCGTTGTTAATGTTCAACAAATATTACCACGGGTCTGCGGTTTTCTGTACAGTAATGGGAGGACAGACTTAGTCTATAATATATACCTATTATATAATATATGTACTCAATTTTTTTGTCACCGCCTTACGAAATTAAAATTATTTTTCACTTTGTAGTGTTTTTCTGGAAGTCGGTTGTTTTTTGTAATGTGTTTGTTTTACACTTTTTAGTTATAATACAGTAGTAACACCAATTCGAAAAACATGTCGCATTGATAATTTCCTGCTTTTTGAAGTCGGTTAAAAATTATCGAACATTTTAGTAGTTTCTCTTTCATTTTGAAAGTTCCACAACATTCATTGCGTTGCTCGCATTGTTGAGCAGACGAATTGACAAAATGATTCAGATTCTGGTTACACAATTAGGGTGCAGGTCCACACACTTTTCTTCTGTATCTTTGACACCAAGATACCGAACGTGTAATATGCGCACACGCTACTCGTCTTCACGCACACATTTACAGCGTGTTTGTACACTTGGTTAACAAAAGTGAAGCGTGCGTTGCTTCGCGAGATTAACTTATTGTATCTTACGATAATCCAAATTAGTCCATAGTAAAACTAAGGCAGTTTTGGTAATTACCTCATTTGTAGGTACAATAAGTCGCTTGCTTTGTTCTTGCGACTATGTTTGTCTAATCTCATAATCTGCCAATAGAGTTTCTTAATCTTTAAGCAGTTTGTTACACAAAGAACTCACATTATTTCTTTCAGTCTTGTAATTTCATACTATTTCTGCCAATTCTTTGAAAATGGTCATAAACTTACAGTATGGAAACCACAAGTTTACGATAAACCACAAGTAATACTAGTCCACAGGAGAATAGCAAAATTAAACATTTATTTTGTATGAAAATTTCAATTTTTAAATTTATTCTCTGTTTAGACAACGTACAGTCGCCAGCAGGTCAAGCTATCCCAAACTGTCAAATTTTCCCAATTGAACATAAACCTTATTCCTTTGTAATAAAGTTGAAAAATGTATCAAAGAAATTTGACAGATTGGGGTAGCTTGATGTGTTGGCTTCGTTCTGTACCTTCGTAGTTTCGTACCTTGTCGTTTACCTTGTACCGATTTTACATTTTGGGCGAATAAGTAGAATATTATGTAGCCATGTCGTGTTAATATGTTCTGTAGCTTCGCTATCCAGTGTTCTTGGAATCAAGTTCATTGATTAAATAACATAGTGATCCAATTCTACAAATTTGCTCAAAATTAGAACTCTAATGTTTTACCTAATTACTGGATCGATTTCGTTAAATGTTTGTGTATCGTCAACAAAGCATAACAAGTACTTATGTGGTTTCATTTATTGTGTGTGGTGTCCATAAATTCTAAGTTGTTAAAAGAGTACATATATTGCTTGTTTTTGTTTGTCTCGTTAGAATTTCCATACTGTTGTATATTGCGTATACGCAAGTTATGGTAAGAAAAAAATACATGTTGATTACAAGCGAACGTGTTATGTAAATGCAAGGAAAGGAAGGGAAAATCTTATTTTTTGAGATTGTAGATTTCCTGAAACTACTACGTTTTGTCTTATTCAAACTCAAATACGAAGCAGTTATTTAAATTAAACCATTTACAGTTTAAATATACTTAAAAGCGGTTTTAAGTTTATTTAAGATTTACAGCACTTAGAAATTCTCATTATCAAGACATAGATACCTAACAGACGAACCTAAAAATAAATAGCATTACTTTTTTTTTTTTTTTTTTTTTTTAAATAACAGCAATTTTCGAATTTTCGTATCTACAGGATAAGTTTTTATCCAGTGCGCAAATTTTAACCATGAAGTCAGCATATCATTCTAGACCCCCTAGCGCAGAAAATTTTCGCCGGTGATACAAAAAAAAAATCAGCTGTTCCATACATTTTGACCGCGTAGGTATTGCACTTTTCTATGAAACATCAGACTTTTTTTTTACAATCGGCGAAAAATTTCTGCGGTAGGGGGTCTAGAATGATATGCTGAATTAATGGTTAGAATTTGCGCACTGGATAAAAACTTACCCTGTATAAGCGGAGTCACACATAATTATCTTTTCTATGTTCATAATATAATTATCTGCACTAGGCCTATACCCTATAATATACAGATATACTATATATGTATATCTACACTAAGTAGGTACTAATAATGAAGCTGATGGGTTTGTTTGTTTTTTTGTTTGGACGCGCTAATCTCACAAAATAGATACCGGTCGGATTGAAAAATTATATATTTTGCAGTAGCTTTTGCCAGCGACTTCGCCCGCGTGGACGTAGAAAATTATCCCACGGGAACAACCGGGATAAAAAGTATCCTATATGTTAATCCAGGTTATAAACAATTTTAGTACCAAATTTCATCCAAATCCGTTCAGCCGTTATAGCGTGATTGAGTAACAAACATCCAAACTTTCACATTTATAATATTAGTAGGAAGTTGGATAGTAGGATATAGATAGTAGGATAAACGTGTGTCTCCTGGTTAAACGAAAACTCCTCGTCTGTAAACGTAGGTGTTCACCTGCAAACCTATGTAATACTTTTGCTAATTGTATTATAAAGTCATAAACGTGTTACTCCTGGTTAAACGAAAACTCCTCCTCTCCTCTGGCTTTGCCGTAGTCGGATAAACGTAGGTGTTCACCTGCAAACCTATGTAATACTTTTACTAATTGTGTTATAAAGTCATAAACGTCTGACTCCTGGATAAACGAAAACTCCTCCTCTCCTCTGGCTTTGCCGTAGTCGGATAAACGTAGGTGTTCACCTGCAAACCTATGTAATACTTTTGCTAATTGTATTATAAAGTCATAAACGTGTTACTCCTGGTTAAACGAAAACTCCTCCTCTCCTCTGGCTTTGCCGTAGTCGGATAAACGTAGGTGTTCACCTGCAAACCTATCTAATACTTTTACTAATTGTGTTATAAAGTCATAAACGTCTGACTCCTGGATAAACGAAAACTCCTCCTCTCCTCTGGATTTGCCGTAGTCGGATAAACGTAGGTGTTCACCTGCAAACCTAACACTTTTGCTACTTCTACTAAAAATAAATAAATCAAACAGAATCAGCATGCCACAAGCATTCGAAACGAGGACGTAAGGATATGTATAATCAAACACGTTACTATACAAAATTGGATCAGACATTACAAGATAATTCATTCAGATTCTAGATACCCAGACAAATGGAAAATATGTCTCCTTGCTAATCAGATGTTTCTATGCGTTAATGGATTCAGAGACCCACCTACGTGAGATTTTATCTGGAATCCCAAATATGTGAATATCTCAGTTTTCGTTAATCCGATAAATCCGATTTTATCTTGTTTTCGTCTGGGAAGGAAAGATTATCTTGGCCGATCTCGATGTATTGCAATTGTTTTTTTAAGGTTTATAATGCAAGAAAATGTGGTTACTTACAGATTATCTTTAGATGATTTTGTAAAAAAAGAGTCTTAGGGATTATTACGTCAAGAGGATAAGCACTTTGCATTTATACCTATATAGCTTAAATCAGTGGTTAAGAAAACAGGCATATAGCGATTTCCACCAATGAAATTGAACGCGCTCAGCACATTTAAATTGTAATCAAGAGCTGTCAGTGTCACAAATTGTTATGAAATATTGATATTAATAGCTCTTGAACGCGGTTTAATGAGACACAATTGGTTTTCTATTGTTATGGATCGAATTGGATCCAGGTGGTGCTAAGCCGATAGATGCTAATCTCGTTCAATTTTATTGGTGAAATCATTTTTACATTTTATTTTTTACACTGCACTGTGATGATAAGGTGATAAAAATGTGGTTTATGTGTAACTCAACCAAAAGTATTTTAGCGTTTATAATAGACAAGCAATTAGCTTCACACCAGACGTAAATTGAACATACAATTTCTAGCTGAACAGAAACGTTAATTAGTGTAATGTTCAATGCATCTACAATTAATAGTGTGGTATTACCACCACATCCGTAATTAGGTACCACTTCTGAACGCCTAAGTGGAGCCACCAACTCTGCATTTTTTTTGGAAAGGTTTGTCACTTTTTAGATGTTTGTAAATTCAAATTTCGAACAACTAAATGATGGCCAGTATATCGGAATCAAAACTGCATTAAAAACTCTTCTTGACTCTTTATAATAGGTAATGATGTTTTTGATCTACATTGCGCCAGCGCGGAGCGTCTCGATTTAGGAGTCCGAGAATGTATACCGAAACAAGAAATTGTTCCAAGGAAATTTTATCATGCGGCTTTCCGGAATATTTAATTTTATGTTTGACAAAACGCAGCAGGGCGAACATTGCCCGTCTCCTTGAAAAGAGAAAATGAATTCAAAGAAATTATGTACCTACCTAAACATTCTTTCAAAGTTAATTCGTAGATATAAATAATTTTACAAAAGAGCACTTTTATGCGCTGTTTAATATTAATTGAGAGTTAATTAAACTTCGTTACTTGCGTAATTAAAATAGTTACTTTTCTCGGTCTTGTTTTAAAATATACAACAAGTACGGGAAGAATGATTCGTAGAAAATTATTTTTGTAGTTCTAGTAAACGTGTTTGTGTCTCATTTCTTTATGACCGTAAATGTAATATTGTCTTTAGCTATAACTATTATTGTGTAGATAGGTGGGTATATCTAATTAAAATCTATATATTTATATAAAAGGAGAAACTGACTGACTGATCAATCAACGCACAGCCGAAACTACTAGGACTAGGAACGTGAAATTTTGTACACGGCTTCCTTTTATAATGTAGGGGAGCACTAAGAAGGGGTTTTTGGAAATTCGACCTTTAAGGGGGTGAAAGGGGGGTATTTTGTTTGTATGAAAAATCTTATTCCTTGAGTTAATAAACTTGAAACTTGGCACAAATACTTATCTAAGTAAATTATAAAGTTGGTTATTTATTGTTTTTCCAAACTACCCCCTAAAGGGCGATTGAGCGGTGTCAAAGTTTGTATTGAAGAATTTTAACGCGCTGTCTGATTAACTCGAAACTCAGTATTTATACCTAAAACAAAAAATAAGGAATAACGTGTATCAAGGTTTTTCGAAAATCTACCCCTACAGGGGTAAAATTTGCACACATATAGATTGTAACCTAGATTAACACATAGGGTACTTTTTATCCCGCCGGTACGTTCCCGCGGGATAATTTCCGACTTCCACGGGGGCGAAGCCGCGGGCGAAAGCTAGTACTCATATAAAAAAGACGGTTTTCCTACATACTATTATAAAATACCTTACGAAAATGATGTGCTGGTTTGCCTTCTTCGACAAACAAATGGTGAGCACTATTTTAATGTTTCCGTTTTTAGGGTTCCGTACTCAAAAGGTGTCAGTGGAACCTGATTACTAAGCCTCCTCTGTCTTGTGTGGGCTGTATCTTATGAACCGAAATAGCTAGACAGTTGTAATTTGTATTAACAGAGTGTATTACGATAGCAGCTGTAATAAAAAAACAAATAAAGATAAAATTAAAGGGCGTCCCCATAGAAGAAACGTGTTTCTTTCTAATTGGCTATATCTCATATGCCGTTATAGGTATTGTAATGATTATTCTTTATACTTACATTTTGTTAACATTAACCTTGAAATTTAAGCATTCTCTATGTACCTTCATACTCATTTTCTGGAAGGAAATATAGTATTTGCGTGTTACAATAACTATTTCTTTAATATCTGTAATAAAATAAAATTTGATCTTTGTAATTTTGTATGTTGTGACATGTATGTCAAGATTTGTCAAACTGTCAGTTACTTTTCTTTTTTCCCATAGAGTTTCTCACTAGTCTATAAAGAATTACTTTTTGGTTTAATTATTATAAATTATTTTTATCAATATTATTAGCTGAAATATTGTATTTTATTAACTATGATTGTTTACTTCTTAATTTTAAATTATATCTTTAAATTCTTTACACACACATGGTTGTATAATATGTGCTGGCTGGTTACATGTGTCTGACCACTGGAGGATATAATTTTAAAATGTAAAAAATGTTCTGGAACGGCTGAAACTAGTATAAATAGAGGACGAAGCGCAGAAAGCGGGACTACTACGAGAGGGAACTACGAAGAGGGACAGTGACGTAATTTGATGTATGGAGGTGCTGTTTATTTTTCTGAAAAGCCTCCACTAATAATACTACTACTGCTACTACTACTGCTGCGGCCCTACTATTGAGCTTCGGAGTTTTGTCGGGTCCCTCCTGTTTCCACTGCTCGTCTTACTGGAATGTTCTAGAACCAAGCACCAATAGACAACAAGGCGCTCATACCGGATCCTCCTCACGACATATCCTCCTCCCAGTGTGTGTGACTTAAGAACCCTCCTCACAATATATCCTCCTCCCAGTTTGTGATACTAAAGGACTCTAGTGAAATAGGTAATTTTTATAAAACTATTTGTATTTTTTATTAATTTAAATTAAAAATGTAAAAATCTGCTTAAATCTTTATTTCCCTTAGGTTTAAGTTTGATTTGTTACAGTATACAGTTGATATGTTCACAGAGTGTGTATTTAGAATGCCGCTGTAACAACAAATAATAAGGGGGTTCATATACAAGAAACGTTTTAAGAAAATGTAGTGTTGAATATTGAAAGGTGGCACAGAACCCTTCGTGGGCGAGTCCGACTCGCACTTGGCCGTTTTAAGTAGAATGTCTCCTTATTTTAGGATAGATTATAATTATCTACTAATCTCGAACGGATTGTAAGTTGTTGTAAAACGTGCAAACGTTATGATAATTGCTTATCAGCAAGTTACAAAACAGACTATTCTTTTGGTATTTGGTAGGTCCAGTTAGTCTCGAAAAAAATAAAAAAATAATTGATGTAACTAGACACGGACTAAGCCTCATTTAATTGCCTACAATCTTTGGAAACTACTGAGCTCTGAAACTACTGAACCGATTTGAAAAAGTTCTTTCACTGTTGGGAAGCTACACTATCCCTGGGTGACGGGTATTCCTACGGGAACGGGAACTACGTGGGTGAAACCGCGGAGCGCTGCTAGTGTGTTATATATAATATTATTTGTTACACATTTATACAGTTTTATAGAAGCTAGATTAATATCAATTTAATAAATCGTTTTCCATTTATAATTACCTCCTTTTGAGACTGATTGGATTAAGAAAACTTGATGACAAAAACCAATCCGTAAAAATATCACTCAGTGGATTCCAAGTCGTAGGAAACGACTACGCCACAGGCCCAGAATGAGATGGCGGGCTGAGCTGGACACCCTTCTTAAAGGATTGGCCCATAATCGCTGTAGACCAGAAAAGTGGAAAGAGGGAAAGGAGGCCTTTGTCCTGTGCCTGAATTCACTATGACCATCTAACGATGCCTTACTCGTAACCACATCAATCACACACGATTTCTGCTAATATCGTAATAATAATACCGACAAATTGTCTTAGAAGGTATAGAATATGACATTTCGATTCCTTACCGTTACATTGGTTTTTAGAAAACACGATGCTGACGTAGTTTGAACGTAGCAAGTTTCTGCGATGGGAATCATTATTACCATACAGAATTGGGGCCCTGTAGTGGGACAACACGTGCTTATAAATAAAAGAAAATAAAGACACAAAGTCCGTAATATTCTAAGTTTCGTTGTTTGTCACGCGTTTGATCGTCAGTCAGAATTTCAGAAAAGAGATCTTCTTTGTGGTATCTATGCTGCTCAAACTATCCTTTAGAAAACTTAAAAGCCCATAAATATGACTGCTGCTGAGCATCTTGGGTTCGATTTTCGGTCCTGGAGGCCTAGACAAAACACATTTCTGATGTTAGCGTTCACGTGAAACGGTACGCCAAAATGTATGGGAATGACATTACCTGCGGAAAGGTTACGTCGAGTCCTTTCCGCAGGTAATTTCTTTCCCTGCCCTGGTCGGATAAAGTGTTGTTGGGTTTTACCATCTGTAATTTCTCAGTAGCAAGTGTAGCAACCCAGTCTAAAGTGCCCCGGTTGATGGCAATATAGGCTCGCCCCATATTACATAGGTACTACCTTTTTCCAGCGGCTCCGCTCGCGTGGATGTCGGTTATCGCATAAAAAAAGTAGCCTATGTCCTTCTCCATATCCTAGGCTATATCTCTACCAAATTTCATGACGATCGGTTCAGCGGTTTAGGCGTGAAAGCGTGACAGGCAGAGTTACTTTCGCATTTATAATATTAGTACGGAAGTACTAGGGATGGGACGTAAATATAACTGGCGAAATGTTGGTGTATACATACTTACTTATAGGTAGGTGCACCTTTGCGTCAACATTCAGGAATTACAAGCATGCTAGGTTAATTATGACGTCAACTCTACATTTTGTTAATTCGTTGCTCTTTTGTTCTAAAGGCGTGTAACTTTTTCGTGTAGGTACTTTGGCAGTGAAGTCAACTTTTTTTTTTAAATGGCATCTCGTTATTGCCCTTGAGAGGTCGTCACTACTTACCCGGACTAAACTGTGGCTGCACGCTAAGGGCACCCTCTGTGGGGTAAGAACCTCGGCTTAGGGCAGGGATGGCGAACCAATGACACGCGTTCCTTTGGTGGCACGCAACATAATAATTTCGGCACGGCAGCCTTAGTCACAGTAACAAACAGAAATGAGCGTGATAATTTCATCTTCTTATGCCCGAGTCGTTACTTTCAGAAACTGTACCTATGTCGCATGGTTCCAGTTCAGCTTGCATTCTGCTAAAATTAATATAAGTATGAACCTAATACGCCGCACTAATTTGTTCTTTCACATAAATAAGGTGGTGTGATGTTGATTACTGTATAAATAGTACAAGTCTATTTCTGTTTGCTAATAAAGAGTAGGTAAGTACCTATTATTGTGAAAGTATTTGGCCTTTTTCTAGTACCTACCTAGTCAATAAGTCATGATTATTTGTTGACACGTCAATGCCATTTTATTATAATTATATTTTTTGGAAAAATGTCTCGTAGAAGTTTAGAGGTTCGCCATCCCTGGCTTAGGGCATCGTTTGGGTGAGGACAGCAAGATGGGACAGGCTGGATTTGAACTGGATAGTTATTATTATCAGGGCAATTTAAAGCTACAGGTTCAGCTACGAGCGAGGGCTGGCACTTCGTCGGGCAAGGGTCGGAGGGGATAAAGTCAACATCAAATAATAAATGTAAGCCATCATTACGAAGACAATTATTCAGTCCAAAAAACAAAAGGCCATTCAAAACAAAATTCTATAACTTCCAAACTCACAAATGAGCGTTACGTAAACTGATATTTTTTGAGACGAAGTTTGCTTTTATGTTGACTTCGCATTGTTTTTTACCTAAAACTTCCCTGATCCGGTAGGTACAGAGTTACAGAGACGCCAGTACATCAAGCTTCCCCAATCTATCAAATTAATTTGATAGATTTTCATCTTTATCACATTAGCATAAGGTTGATGTTCAATTGGGAAATTTGAAATTTGACAGTTTGGGGTAACTTGATGTGCTGTCTGTACGAAATAAACTAAATAATTCATGGTAATTGCTGACTCGATCGAATCAGAAATGAAGAGATCCGCAGGAGAACCAAGGCAACCGACATAGCCCGAAGAATTGTCAAACTTAAGTGGAAGTGGGCAGGGCACATTGCTCGCAGAACAGATGGCCGATGGGGCCGAAAGGTTCTGGGGTGGCGACCGCGTACCGGAAGACGTAGAGTGGGAAGGCCTCCCACAAGGTGGACCGATGACCTTGTGAGGACCACAGGAGTCCGCTGGATGCGGGAAGCACAGAACCGGTCGAAGTGGCGGAGCTTAGGGGAGGCCTATGTTTAGCAGTGGACGTCTTTCCGTTGAAATGATGATGATGATGATGATGAATTGCTGACGTTAAACTATACAAGCGGTGACGTAATCGTCCTGGTTTTACGGATTATGGCCAAGGAAACCAGGATGTAAGTAGTGTTAACTAACACTACTTACTTTACTTATCCGTTCTGTGGTTTTAGAGGACACCGACCGCGGTATTTTGTTTGCACGATCAAAGACTTTAGTAACAAGTTCCTTATCGCATTTTATGTTCTTCATATTTGGCGATAGAGTTGAGAGCTAAGCCGAAAAACGTGTAATTCTTAGAATTTAACGCCAAGGGGTTTATTTATAAACGTTGCTTAAAGTTAAGAGACGCTTGAACGTTAAAAATGTATGGTTAAACGTTAGCTAATCATTACGTTTATGAATAAAGGGGCAAGTGTGCAAAAGCGAAAAGAACTTCATCCCAACCGGGACACCGGCACCCACACATAACACACTAATAATCTGAATAACTTTGACGGATTTTGTTGATTCATTGCTTCATATGTTCGAAAAATTGATCTGCTCAACAACGTTAGTAACGCAATGAATGTTGTTTAACTGTCAAAATGAATGTCATTCATACTGTTAGTGTGTAACACAATTACTTCTCGGATATTTCACGATACAACTCGACTTTTTGTGGTAGTACGTACAGACGCCAGCACATCAAGCTACCTCAAACTATCAAATTTTCCCAAGTGAACATGAACCTTAGACTATTGGAATAAAGTTGAAAATCTATCAAAGAAAAGAGAGAATGCCCACGGCACTATGGACAAACGTACTGATTTCAACATTTGCGTGTTCATCTGTAGCAGTTTACCTATGTTTAGGTGGCCAGTTACTGAGGGACAATTCTGGTAATTTTAAGAACGTTCACAGTCTGATCTCAGTGTCAATCTGTCAAAAATTCCCATACATTTTTGTCAAATTTTTGAAATTCGATTGTCGCCGAGATCACACTGCGAACGTTTTTAATTAGTAGAATTGGCCTTCTGGTGACCACCTCACAAAGTCTTATTGTTTTAGATTTTGAGTATCTTTGTGCCTCAAAATCTTATTCCCGCATTTCATTAAAACGTAAAGCATGGAAGTAAACATTATATTATATAACATTATATTATATATATTGTTGGTGAGATCCAGACTCGTAAAATGTTCATAATATTATCAGGAATCTCCGAAAACATAAGCCTGCGCTTGAGTGGCGTTAATCTCAAGGAGCAGTTGAGACATCGCCCCACAGTCGCACTCACCAACATGGTGATTAATTATATCACAAAATAATACAATTGTGAATATTTCTACACAAAAATTCCTGTCTTTAGTAATACACACAAAACACATACACGGTGCAGTTGCGAGGGAAGTATATTATTTTAAAAGGTTAGCAGCAGTAGTCGAGGAACTAAAAGCACAAACTCGACGCACAACGTACCAAAACCAGCAGAAAAACATCCTGGTTGACCGCCGTTGACATGGCATAATATTGCAAAAATATGACAGAAAATAAATGTAATGTCAAATAGGTTTGTGGGTACCCGTATTAATAAAAGAAACATTCGATTATGACTGGTCGATTGATACAGATAAAAATCTTTGTTGTTTTTTTATCAACGTGGGTCAGATAGTATTTATATTTAGACGTTTGAAACTATTCCGATTTCAATAGCAACAATAAAATAAAAAAAAGCTTTATCAATGGATGCCAGTGTGCGGTGCCCACCAAACACTATTGTTTCGTCCGTCACATAATTGAGTGAAAATAAATGTACCCACTGCCTAATATTTAGTACTATGGGATATTAGAAACTGATTTATTTATTTTATCTTGCTAATCATTACAGAATCGATACCATTTATGGGCGAAATCACATAATCGATATCAAAGTAGGCACATTAAACGCAATAGAAAAATGGACATCCTTAATATTGACAAATGACATAATTAGAGAATGCCGATCTGAACATCAATTAATATTAATATAATTAGCATAACCTAGAGTAATTTAGGAACAGGCAGGCATTTGATAAGTATGATAGCCTATTCGCTACCTTTGACTGTGGAATATGGTATTTTGATTTAAGTACTTCCACAACCGCCTATCTTCACCGTGGCTGGTGTCCAGTCCAAATTCCACCAATACAGCACACCGGGCGACTCATTGCACATTGTTGGTATATTTATTCGACTTATACAGATATCCAACAGCGGCACGAAATCTGGCAAAAGAACATTGACATAATCAAAAGTCTTAAAACGATCTTCCTCCACAGACGATGCGTCAGACCTGCCCTGAGCCCTGCGCATGTACGATGACGCACGTGGTGTACGACCCCGCTGGCGCCGTGATTCCCCTCATCACCGTGGACTGCGCCAACAGGCAGCTGGAGAACCCACCACCAGCGCTGCCACCTGGCACCACCACACTCCGGCTTGAGGGCAACAAGGTAAAACGGTACGAAGAGTTTTTGATGTTTCGGCTTATGTATACATTGCAATTCGTATTCCTCATCTAGTCTTTAAAATATTATTGACATGGGCAAATGTCAGTATAAACGAAGCGAATTTGCGGAACTTCCGCAAGAAAATTGTACCTTCGATTCCGCCTCTGCAATTTTTTTGCCGAGATATACCTAACGTAGGTTTGTTAACGTTAGGTCAACGTTGGTTGATTTTTGCACACGAAATGGTTAGAGTTGTGTCTAGGCAGCGGGAGAGCTTGCAGGAGTGGGGTGGCACATGATAATTTATACCAACTTGAAGGCTCGCTACGCTAGATCGCCCGACGCCCGTATTTGTTATTGAGCATTTATTTGCAAAAAGTCTGGCAGAATCTATTCAAGAAAATCATTGAAAGACTACAAAATCATTGAAAAGGGATTTGAAATCTATGCACATAGAATATGGCATAAAATCAAATGTGGGATACAATACAAAACAAAATTGACGATATGCTCGGAAAAATGCTTGCATTACAAAATTTGCTGTTCCATTTTATCGAGGGCATTGGGCATTAAAGACATCTCCCTCCTTCTGGGCCACTCGAGTTTTTCCGCAACTCCGATCCACGTCCGCGTTCGCGGAGGTCAAACCCTTCACCTCCGCATCAGCCTCCGCTTCCGCTAAAACGATCTCTGGTACAACTTCAGTTTAACCCAGCCATACCAGTAGCATACATATGCCAGCTTCTGACGTTTCATAACTGCCCATGCAGGTTTATGTGAAATAAAATATTAGGATTTTGATTTTAATTTTGATTTTGACATACTTACACAAATAAACATTTATCATTATACAAGTCGACGATGCCTTTGGCAATAAGGCTGCGACTTAGCCACATGATAACTTTATCATCATTTCAGCCGAAAGACGTCAATGATGACTTTATAGTGCACATATAAAAGTAACTAATTTATAGCGATTGAACAAGTTTGGTCATTCGTTTTGCTCAGTTTTGTTTCGTTCGTTCCGCTGACTTCCGCTTGGTGGAGGAAGTAAAAATGTCGATACATTGAAATGAAATGTTTTTTTCTGTAAATAAGATGTTTTTTTTTTGGGTGGGAAATCATCAAATAACTTTTCCCGCTCTGGGTGGAGCAGGAGGGCGTGTCAGACTTCTACTGACCAAAACCCACCCGTGTTCCCTCAGTAGCCCATATGCCTGGGGCTGTGGTATCTCTTTCGAACAAACCCGCACCCCTGGCAGTAAATAGGATGATGGAACCACTTTTAAACGTCTAATTTAAAAAAAAAAGCTAGGTGGAGTCAACAGTGTCTATCTGATTACCCCTGAGAAGAAATGGCGAAATAAATTCAAGGGCTTGGCTCTTTCAAGTCCAGATATAATATTGGTTAGGTCATGTGAAGACCATGTAGATTAGTGAGGACAGAAAGAGAAATGACGTTACTGTAATGATGTCATTTCTCTTTCTGTCGTCTGATTCGCCACACAGATTTTGACGGAGCAGTCTAGTCTGTGCAAGGATTTGTCAGTAATCGAGAACCTAAGGTTTGGCCTTTGCCGGTTCAAAGTTAGTCTCAGGATGAAAAAGGCTTTGCCTCAATTTCTTGTTATCCAAGATCATTAAGAAGCGAAGATAAATATTTAACTGAGTGTCTAAAATCTTGTCTTTTTAAAATCAATGAACCTCTAAAACTTTTTGCGCTTCTGAAGATGCACACTTTTTTAAATAACTGAACCTCTTTTTGACTTTCTGGCCATCTCTTACAGGTGGTCGTAGTAAAATAGTTAAGGTGCCCAGACTACACGGGTTTGGTTAGGTTGAAATTGTGACCAACCACGTCGGTCGCAGTTACTGGGCTATTTAGCTTTTTAGAAACCGAAAATGGGAATCAATCTATCAAAAGTCATAAATAAATGACTTTTGATGAATTGATTCCCACTTTCGGTTTCTAAAAAAGCTAAATAACTAGGCTGTCAGCACTTTATGAACGTTAAAATTACATAAGACAGTCTCCCAAAACGCCCGCCCTTCACTTACAATTATTTGAGGTTACATTAAACATATATTTATATTGAATCAATTTATTATGAAAGTTTCAATAAAGCGCGATAACTAGTTGAATGTAATTAACCGTAAACAAATATTATCGTAACGCTCGCGCTTGTCTGTTGATATTGTTGAATTGTTGTATGTACGAGCAAATTGACCTGATGATAAAAAGTAAAACTCAATAATTAACGGTATTATTATTATTCGTCATCATTAAACTGTACGTATTTTATTTTTTAACTTACCTACATGAAAAATTATGACTATAACTAGCTTCCGCCCGTGGCTTCGCCCGCGTGGAAGTCGGATATTATCCCGCGGGAACGTACTACCGGGATAAAAAGTATCCAACGTGGTTTCGAGTTAATTAGAGAGCGCGTTAAAATTCTTCCATACAAACTTTGAGACCCCCCAATCCCCATTTAGGGGGTAGTTTAGAAAAACAATAAATAACCAACTTTATAATTTACTTAGATAAGTATTTGTGCTAAGTTTCAAGTTTATTAACTCAAGGAATAAGATTTTTAATACAAACAAACGCCCCCTTTTCACCCCCTTAAAGGTCGAATTTCCAAAAACCCCTTCTTAGTTCTCCCCTACATTATAAAAGGAAGCAGTGTACAAAATTTCACGTTCCTAGTACAAGTAGTTTCGGCTGTGCGTTGATTGATCAGTCAGTCAGTTTCTCCTTTTTGAACCGACGAAAAAACGGAGGAGGTTACTCAATTCGACGCGTATATTTTTTTTTTTTTTTTTATGTATGACCACGCATAACTTTTTCCGGAGTAGTCCGATTTTGATAATTCTTTTTTTATTGGAAAGGGTATACATTGAAGTTGGTCCCATATAAATTTTGAAGAAAAATTCTAACCCTAAGGGTAAGAAAACAGGGGATGATTGATTGTTTACTCACAGATTTTAATACTGAGTTGTGTATTAAATCAAAACTTAAGCATGTAGTAATTAGTACATTTTAGCCACAAAAAATTATAAAATAAAAACTTTTTAATAAAAAAATTAAACCGCCGAAAAACCGAAAAGTAAAAAATAATAAACTAGCTTTGTCCAACCCCAATAACTAAGTTCGGAAGTCGGTGACTTTGGATATGTATTTAATTATATGTCACCGCCTTCCGAACTTAGTTATTGGGGTTGGACAAAGCTAGTTTATTATTTTTTACTTTTCGGTTTTTCGGCGGTTTAATTTTTTTATTAAAAAGTTTCATATATAAAGAAGAAGATTCCTGTGATAGAAAACTAAAAGAAAAACTACGGAAGACAAGAATTTTTCTGCAGCGCAGTAAACAGCACCCTAATTGCGTATCGCACGAACAATGTTACTTAATCTGAATCATTTTGAAACAGATTGCTAATACATTGCTTAATATTTTCGAAAAATGTGTCTGCTCAACAACGTAAATAACGCAATATTGTTGAACTGTCAAAATGACAGTGTGGCCCTAGTGTGAGTTTCATTTAACCATTTCGATCAAACGCATCGAGCGTGTTCGGCGCGGCGCTCCGATTGGTCCGTCATCAATTCAGGGCCAATCAGAACGCCAAAGGCACTCGATGCGTTTGATCGAGATAGTGAAATGAAACTTACACTAAGGCCTCTGATTATGATTGAACGTGTGTTATGCAATTAGGGTGCGGGTCAAGCTAACTTCTTACTAAATATATTTTACAAAGCGTTGCGTAGTGGATATAATTAGGTTAAATAAAATTACCGGGAGAAACTTTATGAAAATACTCATTTAACTTGCTTTCGTTGACCTAGCCTTTTTCCGACTATGTTGGGGTCGGCTTTCAGTCTAACCGGATGTAGCTGAATACCTGACCTATCTGACCACCACAACCTAGCTACTGGCTAACAAGATATTAGAGTTTATGTTGATATGACTGGTAGTCAGATTTTTGGGTTTCCCGTAACGATTGTCAAAGATCTACGAATGACAGCCCGGATCAACGGATTAAAGTGTGAATAAGGGGTATCGTCTGCGATCATTTGCTACTTATTGGAACCAATATGTTCCACCCGGGCGTTACCGGTATTTCCGAGGCACGGAAGGGTAATGGATGGGCATAACTTTCGATCGACACGTTTGCTGTTATTACTATCCCCAAGTGGATTACTTAAAAGCGCCTTTTTCTTACTTAATTTACCTATAATTCTTTCGGGTCGCACACTCCTTGATGTGATCATTACATACCTCTATAGTCATCATGATCAGAGCTATTTTCTTCTTCGCAATAAGCTACCAACTTTAAGTGATTTTTGCACAACGACGTAAGCTGTTTTGGTCCCGACTCGAAAATATTTTTTAACAAGGTTTTAGTGAAATAACAGCCTTGCCGGAAAAGCCAATTTTCAAATTCCGTATGTTGTAAATTAATATTGCAAGAGTACAAAGGAATTTTGGTAACAATTTTATTTATCCAGGTAAATGTGTAATTTTCCCAGTTATAAAGTACGAGTACTTGTTCATCCACTTGCAGCTGTGCAGCTGCAAGTGGATGAACAAGTACTTTATAGCGAGAAGATTAATCACTGTGACTAATAATAGATACGATAGGAAAGTGACTGTGTTTTCATTGGGTTTCCATGAGTGGGCAATTAAGTAGGCAGGACTTTTTTATTGAAGAGAAAAAAAGTAACAAGAGATATTGGCGCTATAATGATGCTGAAACGATATGAAGTTACCAGGTTATTCTACTAGTCCGACTTATATTATAAATGTGAAATTTTGTATATTTGGATGTTTGACTGACCCGATTTGAGTGAAATTTGGCACACAGAAAGATTATGACCACGATTAACACATAGGATACTTTATATTCCGGTAGACTGCTACCGTATGTTCCTGTCTCAGATTATAAAAAAAGGCAGATAGACCGCGCAGAATATCAAGACTGAAGCTAAAAAACCAAATATGTACTGATTCAAAACTCGAGTACTATGCCGCGAATTTGGTTTTGGTTTTTCGGCCTCACTCTTGGTGTACCGCGCGTTCTATCTGCCTTTGTTTTATAATCTGAGGTTCCTGTGAATTAATTATAAAGCAAAAGCTAGTTCTACAATTATTATAACATCACTGATCAAGCCAGTGTTCCCCTGGGCACGCCACGATTACGGCGGTAAGTCCCCTCTTTAAGGAGTGGCCTGAGAGCTGGCGTCCTCACCTTCCGTCTGACGCAGGTCCTCACCGGATACGGTTGTTTCGGGTGGTTCCTGTTTCTCATAAGGCGGGAGGAAACGCCCGGGTGTTTCTATTGCGAAGATCGCCCTGAGGACACGGTGGAGCACACGGTGGAGGTCTGCCCGGCTTGGGTGGAGCACCGCCGTGTCCTCGAGGAGGCGATCGGCGGCGGCTATCTCTCGTGTCCGGCCCTGGTCTAGGCCATGGTACGGAGCGAGTGCATGGGTACCCGTCACCTCCTTCAGCGAAGCAGTAATACTCGCGAAGAGGGAGGCGGCGCACGTGAGGGAGAGGCAGTATATGCACCCTCACGGCCCTAACCGCCGCAGGAGACGCCCTGGGCATCGGGAATCCCAGGCTGATTTCCGGCCACCGTAGGCGTGGGCTTGCGGGCGGCGAGTAATGGGTAGCTCGCTGTCCGGTAAGGACCAAGCCCAGGTCGATGGCGCGTTGTGTTCCACGCGCGCCTCAAAGAGATGTCAGCGCAAACTGGTGGGGCCCGCAAGGGCCGATGCCTGCCAGAAGTGCGGGTTTGTACGAAAGAGATACCGCCGCCCCTGGCATACAGGCTACTGAGGGAACACGGGTGGGTTTTACTCAGTAAAAGTCTGACCTTCCTGGTTCACCCAGAGCGGGAGAAGTTATTTGATGATTTCAACCAACCAAAAAAAAGCCAGTATTCCCCGAATGATAAGGCAGAGGTCCTACCTACCTATCGTAATTTGTAAACACGCGGAGAGAATATAATTATGTTATGGCTTTGGAAAAATGGTGGATGTATATTCACCGGTAAAGCCTCGCAATAACACATCGTAACAAATTATTTAGGCCAATCAACTCAAGCTTAGGCTATATTAAGATTATACGGAACGACCATATTATGTTCCTTACGTCCTACGCACTAGTTATTAAGACATTAATAACGCTAATAGTGTGTTGTTTTCTTCACGAACATTATCGCTTCACATGTTTACATAAGCCAAATATTCCCAGCTAATTAGTTTCGGGTTTCGTAACTAATTTGCTACCTGAAACTTTATAAACATGTCGGCTTTTTCATAAAGTTTGTGAGTTCGTAAGCGTTTGTTGTTAAGCAATTTATGGATAAAGCTCCACCTTCAAAGTTAAATGAATAGCTGTCAACAACTGCTGGCTATTGGTACTGTTGATTAGAATTTAAAGTGAAGTGTTAACTAAATAGGTCCTAGTTGTGATTGAATTTGTTTAAATATTTATTATTTGAATTTAGTTCAAATTCTCAATAAATTGTTTGAATTGTAAATACTATTACGGTAAGCGTAGAGACACTTAGTAAGATGAACGGGTCGAAGCTAGCCGCGGTTTTTTTTTTTGAGGTTGGGAAATCATCAGATAACTTCTCCCGCTCTGGGTGGAGCAGGACGGTGTATCAGATTTTTACTGACTAAAACCCACCCGTGTTCCCCCAGTTGCCTGTGTGCCAGGGGCCACGGTATCTCTTTCGAACAATCCGCACCCCTGGCAGTCATCGGCCCTTGCGGACCCCACCAGTTGGTGCTGACATCCCTTTAAGGCGCGCGTGGAATCCAACGCGCCATCCACACGGGCCCGGGCAGCTTGCCGTGGTACATGTCAAAACCTCTCCTCGCCTCGGAATTCAGAAAGCACGTTAAGACGTTGTTCTCGGCTATCATTCGTGGATCGTTGACAGCCGATAGTCGTCAGAAGACCGAAAGTCTGGCAACAGTTTTACAAAGAGGTATCTCAGTAGAAACCCAGTAACTAGGTTGTGGAGCTCACATAGGCAGCCACTCCATGTAGAATACTGGTATTCAGCACCATCCTATTAGACTGAAAACGGACCCCAACATTGTTGGGAAAAGGCTAGGCAGATGATGGCTAATACGGTAAGCCGGCATCGTGTTGCTAGGCTAAATAAGTCTGTGTGATTCTTCAGATTATAAAACAAAGGTAGATAGACCGCGCGGAACACCAAGAGTGGGGCCAAAAAACCACATACTGATTCAAAATTCGAGTAAGTTACATACAATGCGACGCTTTAGTATTTGGGTTTTTGGCCTTACTCTTGGTGTTCCGCGCGGTCTATCTGCCTTTGTTTTATTATCTGTGTGTGATTCAGACTCGTCACCATCTTATATCTATGGTCGTCACAGACTAACAAGTGTTAGATTGGTATCTACTAACCGTTACTTCTTAGGGCACAGGTGATATGATATCCTAGGTTTTCTAATTCAGAACACTGTTTACTTCTGTCCCGTTTACTTCCATGACACAGTAGAAAGCAAATGCGAAGTAAATGGGTTTTTATATTACTTCAAAAGAACCAACAGCCAACGTTTTTTGACAAATCGATTCTCGAAAACAAAGAATAAAGGTAAACATTAAGGAAATTAAAAGATACAACGTACAATATGTTTTTGACTATGCTTTCAACATCAAAGTTAAAATCTGTTGATGTTACAAAGTCATTATTAAGTACATTATTAGTTTAGTTTAGATCGTCTTTTGGAGTTCTGAGTTTGTTTATCTTAGCATGTAAGTATGAGCCTAAGTAGTACCACTACGCCGTATTTATACATGGTTATTCATATGTTATGATTATGATGAATAGCATAATTTCGAAGCTTGTAGTTATTTCACGTTGTAGGTATAAAACGTTGAACTTAGTAGCTACCTAACTAACTTGATTTTTCTTCGAATTTTTCATAGGTAGGTAGTAGGTACTGTTAGAGAATTTTTAATTGGAACCTACTAAGTACATATATTGGTGATTCCTCCGATTCCTGGTTTACCTTATACAACAGAATAAATATATTTGAATGACCGACAAGCAATTGTTCTGACCTTTGTTTGTGTGTCCCAGATCGCCTGCAAACAAACACACGACTCAGGGGAAAATTCCAGTAAAGTTAACCCCTTGTTTTCGTAAAACTCATTCAAGTTTATGGTTTCACTCACTCGTATTAGTTTAGAGCTCTTTTCTTGAGCTCACGCGGCGGCAAGTCAGAAACGTGAGCGAAGGCGCAGACACTGTTTAGTTTTTGTTTTCAACCGACTACGGCGAAGTAGGTATACAGATGGGTTATGATTTTGTCCGTTATGTATGTGAGTATGAATGTATGACTCATAACTTCTAAACTACGTATCATCATTTTACAAATGAGGTATTGTTGTTGGAAAAGTCTTGATCGTCGGCTGGTTATAGGTTATGTATAGTCACATTAAATATTACTATTATGTTATATCAAAGTTTGGCAGAACGTTGAACATACGAAAATGGTGGATAGATGGGGTCATCTGCTACTTACTCAGCCCTAATTTATTTGGCCCTGGCCCCCTTTTTTTTAAATTTTTTTTTTGGGTCGGATATCATCAAATAACTTCTCCCGCTCTGGGTGGAGCAGGAGGGCGTGTCAGACTTTTACTGACTAAAACCCACCCATGTTCCTTCATTAGCCCGTATGCCAGGGGCGGAATAAAACAGTTATTGAATGACGGAATCCTTCTATCAACAAGCAAGATCATAACAGTCATGATTTTTTTTTTTTTTTTTGGGTGGGAAATCATCAAATAACTTCTCCCGCTCTGGGTGGAGCAGGAGGGCGTGTCAGACTTTTACTGACTAAAACCCACCCGTGTTCCTTCATTAGCCCGTATGTCAGGGGCTGTGGTATCTCTTTCAAACGAACCCGCACCCCTGACAGGCATCGGCCCTTGCGGGCCCCATCATTTTTGTGCTGACATCTCTTTGAGGCGCGCGTGGAACACAACGCGCCGTCGACTTGGGCTTGGTCCTTACCGGACAGCGAGCTACCCATTACTCGCCGTCCGCAAGCCCATGCCTACGGTGGCCGGAAATCGGCCTGGGATTCCCGACGCCCAGGGCGTCTCCGTATCCTGCGGCGGCTAGGGTCGCGAGGGCGCATATGCTGCCTCTCCCTCACGTGCGCCGCCTCCCTCTTCGCGAGCATTACTGCTTCGCTGAAGGAGGTGACGGCTCCCCATCCCGTCTCGCTCCGTACCATGGCCGGGACCAGGGCCGGACGCGAGAGATCGCCGCCGCCGATCGCCTCCACGAGGACACGGCGGTGCTCCACCCAAGCTGGGCAGACCGCCACCGTGTGCTCCACCGTGTCCTCAGGGCGATCTTCGCAGTGGAAACACCCGGGCGTTTCCTCCCGCCCTATCCGAAACAGGAACCTCCCGAAACAACCGTGTCCGGTGAGGACCTGCGTCAGGCGGAAGGAGAGGACGCCATGCCGCCTCTCAAACCACTCCTCAAAGAGGGGACTTACCGCCGCAATCGTGGCGTGCCCAGGCCCTGGCCCCCTGGATATGTTTTTTTAAATGCAAGTTGAAATTAAGATTTAAGTATTTTTTACATCTTTCTGTAAGTTTGAGGACTCATATCTTTTTTTTCTAGCTAACATCTAAACAAAGCAATAATTTGTATTTTAATAAGAACTTGCCAACATTAAAGATTAAAAAATTAAAAAAATTGCTTGGTTTGCCCATTTTTAATAAAAATTAAACTTTAAAGTTAAGAAAGTGGTGAAACTATAAGAAAGCAAAAAAAAAAAATATTCAGGGGGCCAGGGCCAAATAAATTAGGGCTGAGTAAGCAGCAGATGACCACCTATCCACCATTTTCGTATGTTCAACGTTCTGCCAAACACCCTGTATTATATAAACGTTAGTACATTTCGCGCTACTACGTTGCCTTCAAATCAAGATTGTACAGACGCCAGCAGGTCAACCTACCCCAAACTGTCAAATTTTCCTAATTGAACATGAGCCTTATGCTTACGGTATAAAGTTGAAAATCTATCAAATAAATTTGACAGATTGGAGTAACTTGATGTGCTGGCGTCTGTACATGCATCTTCTGGGCACGCTCGTTTCATCACAGACCTCATGCACCGCTTACAATCAGGGCCTGAATTCACTATGACCACTTAACGATTCCTTGCTCGTAACGATGTCAATCACACACGAAATCTGCTAATATCGTATTAACAATATCGAAAAAATTGTTTTGGAACATACAGAATATGACATTTCGAGATTCCTTCCCGTTACATTGGTTTCTAAAAAACACCAAATTGACGTAGTTTAAACGTGGTAATATTCCGCGGGGAGTCATTGTAACCCTCAGATTATAAAAAAAAAAACCAAATACTAAAGCGTCGCATTTTATATAATGCGAGGCTTTAGTATTTGTTTTTTTGACTCTTGGGTTTTCCGCGCGGTCTATCTGCCTTTATTTTATAATCTGAGTTGTAACCATACAGAATTGGGGCCCAGGCGTAGACCCATATAAAAAAAAAAAACCTTTGTTTATGTTCCTACACGTTGTGGAACATCTGTCCGGCACATTTATTTTTATTTTGGGACTTCAGGTAGACTAGGCCTAAAAGTCAAGAGCGAGCACTTACAGCAATAATAAAAAAAAAACTATGTCTATGTTCCTACACGTTGTGGAACATGTGCCGGGCACATTTATTTGTATTTATGGACTTCAGGTAGACTGGGCCTAAAAGGAAGAGCAGCCCATTCAGCAATAAAAAGAAATAAAAAAAACACTACGTTTATGTTCCTACACGTTGTGGAACATGTGCCGGGCACATTTATTTGCGTTTAGAGACTTCAGGTAGACTGGGCCTAACAGTATTTTGCTAAGCTTTGTTGTCAGGTTTTATTGTTTTTTTTTTTTTAATGTGTAATTTAAATAGATTGTAAAAGTTAATTGTATGCAGTTTTATAAAATGTTCTTTAAATATAATTTTTCCTCTATAGAGTTTATCTAGAAAATATAAAATGAATGAAATGCTCCGATCCCAGCGTGGTTTAACCAGACTCGATTAATCGAATGAACCCCAAGATTTGCACTAGCCCCCGGAGCCTCATGTTTCATGGTGCTACAGAGGCCATTGCATACCAAGAAGTTGACCGGGGGGCGCAGTAATGGTCGAGGGGACGTGTCCATACGATAGGAAAGGATTGCGAGCCTACCGGATAGGCATCCTAGAGTAAGCATTGGACTTGTGGAGATACGGGTGGTATTTATCTTTAGGAAGGCATATTTTCACGACGTGCGTCGCTGGCATGTAGATTCAGGTCGACCTTCACCGATGTACCTATCTTATGGCGGAATTCAACTGTTTTCTCAGCTCTTTTCTATGCCGTTGCTTCGCTGTGTTCCGTGTTTTTGTTTTCACAGTCTTCTGAGTTCTCGCTGCTATCAGATTCTGTTTTTTTTTTTTTTAGATATCGCTAGCCGCTTTCTTAGTGTTATTTCTGTCTCCAGCCATGTCCATTCAGAACTTGCTTCCCATGAGTATTGGTGGAAAATAATGGGTAGACGTTTTTGGGGCTCTAGTGGTTTACGCAGGATCAAGGGTTTCTTTTTGAGGGTGGGAATTCATCAAATGACTTCTCCCGCTCTGGGTGGAGCAGGAGGGCATGTCAGACTTTTACTGACTAAAACCCACCCGTATTACCTCAGTAGCCTGTGTGCCAGGGGCCACGGTATCTCTTTCGAACAACCCGCACCCCTAACAGGCGTCGGCCCTTACGGGCCCCATCAGTTTAAGCTGACATCTCTGTGAGGCGCGCTTGGAACACAACGCGCCGTCGCCCCGAGCTTGGTCCTTACCGGCCAGCGAGTTACCCATTACTCACCGTCCGCAAGCCTACGCCTACAGTGGCCGGGAATCAGCCTGGGATTCCCGACGCCCAGGGCGTCTCCTCCGGAGGCTAAGGCCGTGAGGGCGCAGATATTGACTCTCCCTCACGTACGCCGCCTCCCTCTTCGCGAGCATTACCACTGCTTCGCAGAAGGAGGTGACGGCTACCCATGCACTCTCGCTCCGAAACATGGGCTGGACCAGAGCTGAACGCGAGAGATCGCCGCCGCCGATCACCTCCACAAGGACATGGCGGTGCTCCGCCCAAGACGGGCAGACATCCACCGTATGCTCCACCGTGTCCTCAGGGCGATCTTCGCAATGGAAACACCCGGGCGTTTCCTCCCGCCTTATCCGAAACAGGAACCTCACGGAACAACTGTGTCCGGTGAGGACTTGTGTCAAGCGGAAGGTGAGGACGTCGTGCCGCCTCTCAAGCCACTCCTCAAAGACGGGACTTACCGCCGCAATCGTGGCGTGCCCAGCACTGGGTTGCGACAATCGCACTTTTCACGTCGCCATGTGGCAGTAACAATGGTTTAATATCTATTATACAGAGGTTAGTTAGTTAGACTGAAAATGGGTAACAACTAACAAGTTCCAACTTAAGTCAAGTCAATCTACGTAGGAGATGTAGGTTTTCGCTTTGGGTTAGATCAAAGTTTCCACCGCGAACTAATTTCATTTTGGTTTAATTGACCCTAACATTGAAGTTAAATTGTACCATATAATTATGGTAATTAGTTTCGGCTGAGTACTGAGCACAATAACTAGGATCTTTTAAATAAATGTTAATTTAAATGTAGATATTAGCAGCCAGGACTTTGAAAAGTCTTCAGAAAACATTCAAAATTCAGCCCTTAACGACCCTAAGATGCAAGCAATAAATTGTGAAGTAGAACAGAAGAACCTCTCCGGTCCCAGACTGGTAAAAAAAAAAAAACTGAAAAATCACGCTTTTGTAGTTAGTAGAACACAAAAATAGAAAATAAAAAATAGATTAAAAAAAAAAAAGCACGCTTGGTTAAGACCGGCGCGGAACCTATCGGTTCCATGTTCCATTACAATATAAAATTAATTGTGTCTCATTAGCCGGGATTAACCGATTGAAAAACAAACTAAAAAAGCAGAAAATAATTTCAAAAAAGCGTGGGGTGCTGGATATTAATTGATTATAGCAATTCCTCAAAAAACACCCTACGCTTTTTTGAAATATTTTTTTGCTCTTTTAGCTTGGTTTTTAAAGCGTGCTTTTTATTTATTTTTTATCTGTAATATTTGTCGAGTACTTCTCGCGATTTTTGGTGACGTAAGGCACTTGAGTGACTAGTAATTATAATATAATAGCATACAATTGTGAGATACATGCCCCATACGAATTTAGAAGGCAGAAAAAAAAGGGTAGGCGTCCGTTTAACTGAAAAGCGATGTATATAAAATTAAAGAAATTTATACATGTAAAACCGTTTATAGACATAATAATTATCAAAGTAATTCAACACACTATAGTTTAATTATTTAATCCAGGTACCATTAACTTGTAGAGAGCGAACAGTAGGTACTGATATTTGAGACAGTTACTCACTGTAGTGCTTGATGACGTCACACGTCATTACAATTCAGTTGTTTATTGGTATGTCTCTCTCTGATGAATGCTGATAGAAAAGGACACAAGCACTTGGCAACCGGTCTTTGTTATTTCTGATAACTCGTAGTCGCATGTTCTTGGAAGTCATATGAGAAGGAAGTTTTTGTTTACTTCCATTGTTATAAAGAAAGAACATGATATGGCTTAGATTTCACAAAGTGAGTTGTGTTACTTGGCGAAACTTTGAAAATGTTTTACTCAAAGGAATTGTTTCCATAGAAACGAGAAAAAGGCAAACACATCATCAATGATGACCCAGAGGTAAGGCCGCGTCTTACGAGTTGTAGGTAGTGGATTTGAACCCAGACAGGCGCTTTACTTTATAAAAATTATTTCATCACCACTGCTCTCAAAACGGTGACGGAAAACATCGTGAGGCAACCATGTCTTAGAACCAAAAATACCACCTACCTACCAACCCGCACTGGGCTCGCGTGGTAGATAACGGCCCACTTCACAGGGCCTGTGTCCCAGCAGTGGGAACGTTATAGGCCAGGCTGACATTGAGGTAATATGTTCTAACGTACTAGAGAAGTCACCACACATCAGTACTATGTTCCGTTCAAGTGCGGCCGACCGGCCGCACTTCATTCAGATGCTTGCTAGATCTTGAGCGCGTAAGTCATCGTTTGATTTTAAACGGAAAAACGTTCAAACGCATTAAATATCGTGTCGTGTGTTTTACGATATTGCACTAATAATTCAACTAATACGGCGAAGTGCAAAGGAATAACTTTTCATCGACGAATAACTAGATATTCTTTTTTTTTTTCGAACAAAATATTTGGTGGACGCCATGTTGTCATAAATTCCTAATAGACTAAAAATTAAGATGTGACAATTTCTGTAACATGTGCAGGTAAAATTAGCTGACGTTTCTTTTTATGGCGGAAAATATTAATCTAATATATATTTAGAAAAGAACTGACTGTGATTATTAAACGGAAAAGGATAAAAAATGAAAGATGCAAAATAATGATTGCATATTGTAAGACATCATTTGTAACATTTTTTTATTTAGGGTTTCCACGTTTGGGCTGTAAAATAGGGAAAAATTGTTTTTTTTTTTCTGAAACAACCGTAGTGAAGAGACCTGCACCCTAATTGCGTAACTCACGATTAATCATAATCTATTTCAATTTGACAGTTCAACAATATTCATTGCGTTATTTACGTTGTTGAGTAGACTAGTAGAAGTTTTTCGAACATAATACATGAAGCAATGGTTTATCAATATGTTTCAAAACTGAACAGATTATGATTATAGGTAATAGGGTATTTTCCAATTTTTCAAAAACTAGTTATTAATAAATTGTGAAAAAAAGTGCGAATGAAGCTTGTTAGGTATAAAGCTATGTCACTTCTGTTCTGCAGTCAGTCAGCAGTTTAGTCTATATGAGCGACAAGTTGTTGCAGAATGTTGAACGAAACGCGTAAGCGCCATGAAAATCTTGGCGCTTCCGACCTTTTGGTCGCGAGAAAACTACACCTTAGAAGCGTTCTAGCGCTGCGTGTTAATACTGTTTTACTGAACGTCTAATTATTGTTTCAGCGCTGCAGCGAATTATAGTTTAAACTTTTGTCAAAATGGAACATGTCCTTTGCTTAAGGATAGCTCCTCTAGTACGTTAGTACATTATACCTCAATGTAGGCTGATTAGGCTTATTACGATGACCCACCACGTCGACGTCGCAACGCATCGCTTGCCCACGCAATTTCATACTTAATTTTCACTTAGCGTTCTTTCTGACTTTATTTTCTCTTTTTTCTCAAGGACCTTAGCATCCGCATGATTTGGGCTAACAAATGCAAAAATATGTTTTCAAATCAGACTGGCAGTTCCAGAGATTAGCGCGTTCAAACAAACAAACTCCTCAGTTTTATTATTAGTAATAATATCGATTTGTGTAGATACAGCATCAAGCAAAAACACACAAAAGCGCTAAGTAAAGTAATGGCATATTGACTGATCTGTAGCGTTGATTTGTTGTCTGGGGCCGACTCAAAGTTGTAATTTACGAGCTTAGTTAGACTTCAGGGACTATTAAAAAAAAAAAAAATTGACAGTTTGGCATAAGTATTTTCTAAACAACAACAGTCAAATCGACATATTTATTCCTCAGATAAAAGTTATCTGACTATTGAAGAATCAGCCCTTACAGGTTAATTTTTTGTTTTTTCGTCGGTTTAATTTTTTGTTAAAATGTTTTTAGAAACATTCTTCGTCGATATTAGTTTTTAGTGACAATGTTTGTCGAACAAATCGCGACACTCCTTGTATTTCGGTCGTAGTTCCATTCAGTGACAACAATTTTTTTTTTGTTTCAGCCTCTTTCTTGACTATTTCTTCTTACATTGTTAGTTTACACGAAGTTCACTGATAATTAGTTCTCCCAGCTCTTTCGATTTCCTGTGCTGCCCACGTTATAGTCAACAATAATTATTATATTGTTTACAAATAAAAATGCTTCGCAACAAAATCGAAAATCGCAAAAAGAAAAGTGGCGCCATCTACAATGCCACAGGCGAACTATTCTTAGAAATTCTACATCGCGCAATTAGAGTTTACCACGACAGTCGAATAGATAAAATATCCCGACTGTCGGGCAGTTGCCCACCAGACAAAATACCCGTCTGGTCGGAGGATCCTCCTTTACCGACATAGGTATGAGTGAACTTTACACCCTGTTCCTCATACCTCTAAACCATCATATATTTATTATATTATTGTAGGGACTCAGCAATAACAGCAGCACAGGTCGATCAATCAGACACGAACCAACTGCGGCAACCGTAGCTAACGCTTGGCGCAGTTGGTGTATCTGGGTGGCGATCTTAACATACCAAGCCCCCTCTGTGCCTTGAAAAGCACGGTCCCGGCTGTCATTTGTAGATCTTTGATAGTTGTTACGGGTCGTCAGAAGCCCGAAAGTCTGACAACCAGTCTTACCAAGGGGTATCGTGTCACCCAGTAACGGCAGGGTTCCCAACCGTCCGGTTTTCGACCGGACTGTTGGGTTTTAGAAGGAATTGTTGGGGTCAGGTCGCTAACTTCCGACCGGATGCAATTTGTCCGGTCAGGTAAAATTGCTGATTCGCTGGCGACGCGTCGCCGGCGAATTAGCGATTAGTTGATACATCTGTATTTTTCTTTATAAAACTCTTTTTAGCGATTTTGACCACGTATGACCAGATTAAATTTGTTGTCCGGTTATGGCAGCTGGAAAAGTCGGCAACCCTGAGTAACGGGTTGTAGAGCTCAGATATGCAGTCGATCCATGTCAAATACTGGTATTCAGCTGCATCCGGTTAGACTGGAAGCCGATCCCAACATAGTCTGGAAAAGGCTAGGCAGATTATCATGAAGTCACAACATATTATTGTTGCGTACACGCACTACGCGTTTTGAGAGGCCCTGAATTCTAGATTGACCTGCGACCTCGCCGCGTGATGGACGCTTATCTCTGTTTACTAAGATTAATATATAGCTCATTTTTTAAAACAACTGATAAAAGTACGATGGCAACTAGATCAAAATAGTTCATGGCCAGTGTCTCATCAATAACGTAGGTTAATTAGGTACCATTTTAATTTTAGAACAAACAAACTGATGTAACAATTCCTAACTAAGCCAGCCAGCCCTGACCGGCGCAACAGACATTTTAACATTCAACGGATTAGTCACTAAGCCATGTCCATGTCATTAGTCAATAGTTTGTTGTGGATTGCTGTAGCATGCAACGAGTGCCTTGGATGTAAATTATTTTTTACATCTTTTCTTGGAGGATCTCAATAAATAAACAAATTACAGACTATATTACCAAGTTGTTTCCCAACTAGGGAACATCGGCTACATTCTTCGGCTCATTAGTGCCGTTTCAGGCGATTAAATTCGTGTGAATCGATCGCACGAATTGAAACGCCCGAAACGCGAATTGACAGTTTTAAATAAATGTTATTTTATTTTCTATAAGCGATTCCCACGCAATTGTTTTATGTTGGCAAATCAACGACTCCATAAAAGCGTATTACGTTTTGAATTTTATGCAATAAAGTATAACAGTAGTTCGAGTTTCTTCTATTATCAAGTGAGAGATCTACGGCACGGTTGGCGCAGTGGTTAAGCAATTGACTGCTGCGCTGCGTGTCGCGGGTTCGATTCCCGCACGGAGCAAATATTTGTACGACCTATAAGTAGTTATTCCGGGTCTGGCTGTTTTGTATGTGAGATTAAATGTTTGTAAACGCACCCATAATACAGGAGAAATTCCTAGTGTGGGGCAACGTTCAAAACGTGCAAAGTGTCTCATACGTATTTCTGGGGTTGTTGATTAGCTCCCAAAAACATTAACTGATTCTTGCGTTTCGGGCGAATAAATTCTAGCGAATTGACTAATAAGCCCAATCTTCTATGCCTGCTTCTTTTAGTTTGAAGTGATATCGCCCTTTTTACCATTGTGGCTTGCTCATTCACCTAGGTCTCTCCAATAGCTACGCCATTTGACTCGATCCTCTCCTACTCCCGAACGATAAGATTGTTGGTCGCTTCGATTGTTGTCGCTCAAGACAACGTTTGTGATCTTTCACCAGAATTAGCTTACCTACTGACAGGTTATATGAGTTACTCCATAGCATTGTTTATTTTATTTGACTGTATCAACCATTAAAAAAAAAAATATGAAACCATTTTTTTATGAAATTTAATTACTTACCTATTACTGTATAGAATAAAGTTCTTCCAACTTATCAGATAGCTGTGCTGCTGGGGAGTTTGTTGCGCCACTTCTTCTTCCCAGCTAAAGCACTAGGAAGTGTCGAAGGGTGGGCGTTTTTGGGGGACTGTCTTTTGTAATTTTGACGTTCGAAAAGTACTGACTCTCAGCCTAGTTTGAATAAATGACTTTTGATTTTGATTTTGATTTCCCATCTAGGTAGTACCCGCATTCGGCAAAGATCTTTCCTCCACGTAATTCGAGGTCTATTTGCCCGATCCTTCGTTTTTCGTTGTTCTACCGATTACCACTCTGTTTTATGAACTTGAGCAGTGGTGTCCCAGTAGTACTGACTTACAAGTTGCATGTTTGGAGTAGGTTCGAACCCTGACAGGCACTTTTTTTCTGTAAATTATTTCATCACCACTCCGCTCAAAACGGAATGAACGCAACATTCTAAGACATGTGACATCTACCTATGACATCTACTTATGTTATATGAACCTTATTTATTCTGTGGACTTTCTGGACAATTTGTACAAATTATCTTTTGTTGCAGTTGAACACAATTCGGGCTATAGTACACAATCCTCAGTACAAGACACTAGCAGACCTGTATTTGGACAACAACAGTATATCAGCCGTCAAGGAACTGGAAGGTACTGAGTGGTTCTCAACTTTTAGAGTGCTGAGTCTTCGTGGGAACTTGCTGAAACAGGTACGTTTGAATTTTGCCCACCAAACGAATATTGGTCACTGTCACGTATGGCCATCTGCGCTTCTGAAAGCATCTAAGACCTTGCCATCCCAGAGTCAAAGATGAACAATGTGTGCTTGTCACTACAAACAAGTTGACCCAGAAAAAGTTCTGAACAATGCTAAACTATAGAAGGAATCAACGACAGAATAGAAACTACATATACCTGTTACTTGAATCTGGAACCCTAGTACCACTTCATTTTTTTTGGTTATTGTTAACTATGTTCATTAAAATTGGAGAGAATCAAATAATGTGTACAAAAAAGGTTATATTATACGAGCGTTAGATATCGCCTCAAGGTTATTTTAATCCCAAATATCAAAACTTGCGAACATATTATAATTCGCTATATGATTACAACAAGATAATAATTGTGTAACTAGACACGTTGAATTCAAGGAAGTTATATGTCTGGAAGACAGTTTCGAATTGCATGGAAGCGCAAATAATAAACGAACGGTATCTGTGACGTTTCCTTCCTGAATAAATTGCGTACAATTGTTTTTCGAAGCAATATTACATCGTGACAAGGCGGCCTTATTAAATCAACATACCGTAACGGTAGGAGTTTGCTCAAACTTTAGGAGTGTTTTTTCAAAGTTTTATTGATGTTATGGTCTGAGTTTATTCTGAGTTACTTGATTGCCAGTTTTTAAGTATGCATCTATACCTTATACAGACTGTTTCAGAAAAGTCATTTTAAATATTTTTATTGTAATCCTTCATTCTTGGAGATCTTCATCAATATGTTTGATATTATTAACGAATTTGTACGGAAGCTGTCCAGTGACGACTGCTCCATTTATTCTTAGGGCCTCTTAAATAAGTTCTTGAGGAATATTTATTTTTGGTAATTGTTTACTTTCATACGATTTCCTCAGAATAATCCACTTAGCTATCTATGAATATGGAGTCAAAGATTATGCGTATTTTATAAATTCGGAGCATGAAAAGATTTGAAAACATTACACAGTAGTCCAAATCTCTAATCAGCGAAAAACGTCTGCAGTTGTCCAGTAAACCAACGCCTTTGAGAACCATTAGGAGTACTTAAACGAGGGGCAAAAAGAAGCAGAAGCAGAACCATTGGGCTACGAACAGCCAAGAAAAGCGTACGATTTTACGTACCAGAGAGTCTAGAGGCTCAACTAACGAGTTAGATGACATAATACGTAAACAAGCAGCCAATTTCAATGCGTTTAAGTGATCAGCTGGTTTTATCGACCTAGACTCCATGTCAGACAAATGGGAAGCGGAGGACGCTTTAAAAACTTTACAAGCGCGATGGTCACAAATTTACTCTTTTCATTGGGAGATTGATAGCGAGATAGGTGGAGAGGACGAAGATAACGAGGCAATCTATACTTAGCATGAGCGATTATTCATTCATTTTATGAAAATGGTGGACAAAAAGCTTTGCAGTGTATCACATAGAGAGCATACCACATCGAAAATGGATATAACTGTATTTTCAGAAACAGCATTAGACGTCGCCGTCGTATAAGGACCTCTTTACCGAAGCTATTCACAGCATCTTGTCGCAGGCGCAAAAAAATCAATTTTTGAAAGGAAAGTTTAAGAGCAAGGCTTACAGACTCATTCAGCATCTTCCCATGTTCCAGTAACTGTGATAACTGTTCGGAAATCTTAAACCTCCGGTATAACAAGAATCGACATGTCGTAGAACCAAGAATTCGAATATATGACATCTACCAACCCGAACTGGGCCCGCGTGGTGGATTACGGCCAACTCTGTCTCACAGACAGACTCAAGCCTCCGCGCGGGTTCCTAGCAGTGGGAAAATTATAGGTTGATTTGCTTTAACAATAAAAAAGTTAATCTTTACATAAATCATCAATAATATGTCAGATTTATCTAGTACATATGCAACATCACATACCAGGTCATATTAAAAAAAAAAATTGCATAACGATGCGTTCAAAAGCCTTACACGTGTCAATCAACAAATACTCATTTCGCGGTCTACAACATGCCATGTTCAATTGCGTAATATTTTCACAGTTGCCTAATGAATCAAAATAAAAAAGCAACTGCAAAATCGAAATTATGGCAAAATTGTTTATTTAACCATAATGGCAAGCAAAGCATTTCCTTTAGACGATGTCGCAAATGTGACGGAAACACCAATCCGTTTTACATGACACCGGCTCAAAAAATATCGCAAACGCATAGCTTAGTCATAACAACAGTTGACCTAGATCAGAAAGACAATGTCGCAATGACTGCGCAAGTGTCACAAAATAATCCAGGAATGAAAGAAATTTTGTTACCCACAGCCTTGATTAAAATAGCAGCGATTTATAACACCAATTACATTAATTAACGCAGAAACAATATTATAACGTGGCAAATAACTACGTTAAGATATATGATTAAATTTAAAACTAACATGGAACAGTAGACTCCTTTGCGTATTTTCTCTCACAGAGCACCAGACATTTAAGCATAATTTTATTCCATTCATCCGCAAACACATCACATTTAGGGTGGGCAGTCAGATGATCATTGAGGGCTCTCATTGGCCCTGGATCACAAGTTTCTCTGATAAGAGAAAGTGCATAGAAGAAGTTGGAATTACAAAGATCTAAATTCAACGGATTGATTGAAAGTTAACAGGAAAACAACTGTAACGTGAGGTCACACTAAATTCTTTCTCTACACATAATACGTACTAATCATGGGTAACTTCATAAAAGTGGTTCCTCCACACACAAAATCTTAAATTAGCTGATTCATATTTTAACTAAATCCGTCCAGTGGACTTATTAAAAATCGCTCAAGTATTGGGAGGAATAATCAAAGGAGATCGCAACCTTGGTTACAAGAAACCCAGCTTGGGTGGATAATTTTACGGTGGTAGCCAAATGTCATCACTTCAATGCAACGTCGTCATGGATAATATTCAGGATATTCAGCAGTTTTGGGAAATCGAGGTTATAAGCGAAATCACGAACTTGTCGTTTGAAGATCAAGAATGTGTCGATTTCTATTCTTTAACAACAAAACGTCGTGAAGATGGGCGGTACGAAGAAGATTGCCACTGAAAGCAGATAGATATAAATGAGATACTAGGTTCATTGAAAGAGATGGCCATAGCACATATACAGAATAGGTCTAAATACATAACAACAATAACGAAACCAAGCTGTGGTGATACGTTAAGTCAAAGGATAATCCGGCTATGAGGACCATGTAGAAGGTTGAACGTTATTATAGTCGATGATACTGCTGAGCTTAAGGGAAAATAAGTATATGCCAAGGACGAAAGGTTATGTAATAACATAAAGGAGCTAAGGAGCATACGCGATGGCCGTTAATCGTGTACTAATTGCTTAATTAATATGAATGAATAAAGTAATGTAAAATTGCTTATTCGGCGATAGTGTATGGTTTCACAGTACATAACAGTCATCTAGACGTTTGGGTGTTTATAAGGTTTACTACTAGCATGTTGTTGTTTGGAAGATTCGTGACACGCTTTTTGTACGCTTTTGTAGTTTTTTGAAATTTCATCGATAACAGATTTGATGCAGAGATCGCCATGGAGTGTCTTAATTGAGTCTTTGAGACATACCTAAGTACGTTCGTTATAAAAAAAAAGGGAAAATTACAGCTAACATAAACAGTGTCATTAAACAAATTGAAACTGAAGGCCATAATTACACAAGTTTCCACTTACACTTAACACTTAATTTGAAAACCACAAAAAAAGGTCGGCAGCGGTTGTTCGTCATGTCACATGATCATTTATCTGGTTTTAACTCAAAAGCTCTTTTATATTTTCCACTAATCTGTGTACTGTTCTATATAATTGTGGTTCTGTGTTGTATGTGTGCGAAAGCCATAATTTCCGATAATCTGAGACAATGTACGTGGGATAAGTACGAGTATCTCCATGATTATCGAGGCAGGCTAATAGGTCTTATTTGCAACAAAATAAACAGCCGTCCCATACATTTGTGTCGAGTATTGAGGGATTGATTTTTTTTAAACCTACGATGTTGATCTCATGGAGAAAGTTGTTTCAGTTTGATGGGTACCACATCCTTCAATTTCACCAGACTTTTCTGAAACATGATGTATAGTTTAACAGTTCAAGTTTGTAATCAGAGAAAATAATCACAAACGTTTAGTCCCATTACCAGCTTTCGGAAGCCTTCTCAAGTTTTCTTTATTTGAGAAATTGAGATCTGAGGTTACGTACTCGCAAGTTAATGAAGTCCTACAAGTTTTAAATTGAAACGTAATATTCGATTGGTGCGCGTTCTGATCTTGCGTTTTCCTCCTCAGATCCCTGTGTACGCGTTTGACAAAGCGATCCAATTTAATAACAATATAATGCACGTGTTCCTGGGTGACAACCCCTGGCGGTGTGATTGCCACTTCATACCTCGTTTTCAAAGCTTGCTGCTGAAATATAAGAGAGTGATTAAGGACCAGCATAACATCAGGTGTTCTAAATCCAGCGATAAGAAGACTTCGCTTATACAGGTACGTTTGTTGTTTTTTACCTATTTCTCCAGATATGTAAATTCCGGTAAACTTATCTGGAAGATAAATTCTAACGAATTATTATGTTCCAATTATGAATATATTTGGTAGAGAGTACTTACCTTGTCTATCTATACACAGATAAGGTTTATTTTTTACTTTTGGTATCTTAATTTAAGAAAAATACAGAGCTTACCGTTAGAGCTGCAAACACTGATTTACTTAATGCTGCTCCAAGTACTTTTCCTCGAAACCTAATATACCTATCAGAAACTTCGGTAATTTTTTGTTACTTTTTTATTTGATGATATTTATATATACCAACATAATTAATAATGTTCCAGTTTTCCTTAAGGAATTGTCTGCAGACTGTACAAAATGCTGCACATACACATGTGCAAAATTGCCGCAGTGAACTACATACCCGCACAGCAGGCATTTCATCTTAATAAAATGTTGTATCTGTTCCGTCAACTGACGGTAGTGCACGTTCCTACAGCAATTTGTATTACGTGCGACAATATTAGACGACTTCTAACAGTATTAGTTGATATTGTAACTGTAAATGTCTTTGAAATATCATGGATTAAAGATAAAATAAATACAAAATTGTATCTCAGGTCAACTGTGGCAGAATTCGTCGGTAAAACTGGTATTAAGTCGAATTTTCTGTGAATGTACTACATGTCGGTTATAATGTTATTTGTTGTGGAATGTTTAACTTGATATCCCTTTTATCTTTCTTGGGGACTATTTCTAATCACTACAACTCCTAGGCCAGAATCTACAATAAAACGCAACGCCGAGACATAAACCTTGGCGAATGCCAGTAAACGAAACGTAAAAATTTCCAAAAATAAAATAAAAAAAATACACTATAAACATTTGAGGAGCAGAAAATACGACTGCGTTTCGTTGATAATAAAAATATGCTAGCCTGACATTACAATCTGCTAGCCTTCACCTCAAATCCAGGAATGCTACAGATAATTTCATAATTGAAACAATTTGTTTTCGGCGAACGTCAAAATATTATCACCTTACCTCTCCGACATTCAATAAAGGTCGTGTCTTAATTCTCAGTAATTAATGTGGGGACGAAATAACAACTCAATCAACATCCTTTCAGTAAACTCAGAGGCATTAGGAAATACTGTTTATTTAGGTAAATTATGGCATTGAATGGCCTGCTTGGTGGATTACAGCCCACTCCCAGGCCTGTATCCCAGCAGCGGGCACATCATAGGCTGATTATGCATGGCATCGAATTGATGATATAATTGTTCAAATAAATCATCCAATTCAAACAGTATTCGCAGGAGAATCATGCATCACGCTCGAGTTGAGGACATGTGCCCATATTAAGACAACTTGTATTATTAATATACTATAGTTAAATTAGATAGATACTCAGAAACTGGGAAGTGGACATCCTCTAATGCCTCTATGTGACTAATATACCAATCGGATGATGTCTGATAACACGTTATGAAGAATTATGATAAAACGTTTCTGCTCTGCGAAGCTGTACAGTACAACGTCTTTTTCGGGCCCCATCAAATATTCTTTGGGACGTCTCGTGTTTAGAAAACTGTACGTCCTATTTATAAGTTACTAATATTCTCATTTCACTTATACTTTTTTTTTGGCTGGGAAGTCATCAAATAGCTTCTCCCGCTCTGGGTGGAGCAGGAGGGCGTGTCAGACTTCTACTGACTAAAACCCACCCGTGTTCCTTCAGTAGCCCGTATGCCAGGGGCTGTGGTATCTCTTTCAAACAAACCCGCACCCATGGCAGGCATCGGCCCTTGCGGGCCCCATCATTTTGTGCTGACATCTCTTTGAGGTGCGCGTGGAACACAACACGCCGTCGACCTGGGCATGGTCCTTACCGGACAGCGAGTTACCCATTACTCGCCGTCCGCAAGCCCACGTCTACGGTGGCCAGGAATCAGCCTGGGATTCCCGACACCCAGGGCGTCTCCTGCGGCGACTAAGGTCGTGGGGGCGCATATACTGCCTCTCCATTTTGTTTTCAGTTTTGACTTTTATCGGCAGTTCCCAAGCACTCATGGTTATTTTTTATTGAAGCAGAAAATTAGAGTAGCATTTCAATTATTATAATGAAGAAAAGACGTCTAAGACCTTATTAATTAATCAGAGCCTAGTACCCTAGCAGTGTTTGTTCGGTACAATAGAATATGCTTCGTTAAAAGAAAGTAGGCCTAATTCCAGACAGCCTGATTTAAATTATACGTTTGGTAATATAATAATTTGGCGGCACGGTTGGCGCAGTGGTTAAGCGATTGACTGCTGCGCTACGTGTCGCGGGTTCGATTCCCGCACGGAACAAGTATTTGTAAGACCTACAACTAGTTGTTCCGGGTCTGGCTGTTTGTTCATGTGAGTTTTAAATGTTTGTAAACGCACCCACAATACAGGAGAAATTCCTAGTGCGGGGCAAAGTTAAAAAAAAAAAAAAAAAAAAAAAAAAAAATTGCGACGGATGCTGAATCTTTGACTAGACTTTGAATTTGGCACCCTTTGTCATTCTTTCTATCCGAGTTTGGCCATAAAGCCAAGATTTTAATGAGAGTCGGCGGTATTTCATCTTCAACATCATTGTAGTACTCGACGGTAAAGTTACAGTCACAAGAAATGGGTCAACGCCAGTCACTTTCATGCATTTAGACCATACTGTAAGATTAAGAGTGATTGTTGACATAATTATGGTAGGTAAGGTACATGATTCAGCTCCCTAATTGCGTAACGCACAATCAATCATAATCTGAATCATTTTGAAACAGATTGATAATGCATTGCTTCATATGTTCGAAAAATGTGTCTGCTCAACAACGTAAATAACGCAATGAATAATGTTGAACTGTCAAAATGAAACAGATTATGATTGATCGTATGTTACGCAATTAGGGTGCTGGATTATGAATCATTGGATCCAGAATCATGTACTTAGTGAATCCGTGGTACCTAGCAGGTTTTGCGTTGATGTAAGTACCTACCACCTCCTACGCAAAACGTTCTACCCAAGGTTGGCAATAAAGCCAAAATTTAACAGTTGCCAACATTTCATCTTCAGCATGAATCTGCTTGCCAATCGTGACAATGGCAATACTATGTTGAGTGCTAGAGTGTGTTTAACGAAAGAATTCCCTTCACCGTAATGTTGGTGGCACGTAAATTCAGTGTTTACTCTACAGACTGATAACTGTAAAACTGAAACTCTACATCTGAGAATGATATCTACTATATAAAAATAAGTCGGGTTTTCCTTCCTGACGCTATAACTCCAGAACGCACGAACCGATTTCCACGGTTTTGCATTCGTTGGAAAGGTCTCGGGCTCCGTGAGGTTTATAGCGTTGGTAGGGTAGGTAGGTTAGGTAGGGTAGGTAGGGTAGGTAGGTAGGGTAGGGTAGGTAGGGTAGGTAGGTAGGGTAGGTAGGTAGGGTAGGGTAGGTAGGTAGGGTAGGTAGGGTAGGTAGGGTAGGAAGGGTAGGTAGGGTAGGTAGGGTAGGTAGGGTAGGTAGGGTAGGGATTCTGTATGAACGACTATTGGACGGACAGGACAACGTCTGTCAGGTCAGCTAGTTGATGTATAAGGTTTTGAGAATTTGAATTGAAAAAGAAGATGGCGGCATTTGTTCGAATTTTTCCTCACCCGCTAATATTTCCTTGTTAACCTACAGTTTTACGAGTATGTCCCTAGAGAGCCAACAAGTCTACCAACATGCTGGCTAATCATAATCAAAATATAATGTTCTTCCCACTGCTGGGACACAGGCCTTCTCTCGGTGAGAGGGAGTGGGCCGTAATCTAACACACGGGCCCAGTGCGGTTTAGATGTCATGTCTGCAAATGTTTAGCTTTAGGACATGCCAGTTTCCACACCATGTTTTCCATCACCGTTTTGAGAGCTACAGTCATGAAATAATTTACACAAAGTACCTGTCTGAGTCCGAGAACCTACGACTCGTAAGTCACGGCCGTTCCCACTGGGCCACTACTGCACTAAGTACGTGGTGATTGATTCATATTTCTGGCACGGCTTTAGATATTCTCGTAAAGCTCGACACACACAAGAATTCTCTCGCATAAGCTCATTGAAGAGGTCATGTTCCGTCGTAGACTTAGAGCCTCTGGCTCTTAATATGAGGTAGGTGCCAACACACTTGCTCTCCGTATGTGTGTATGTGTCGCAGGGATATTATGAAACCAGTGATATACTCGTAGATTCACTAGTCAAATTATAATTGCACGAAACTATGTTAATCACCTCCATTTCTTACTAATTCACGGACTTTTTTAGTGTTATTGTAATTTCACGGGAAGTGATTTTATTTCATTAACCTAGGTATATTATGAATGAGTCAAGTTACAATTAGGCGAGTCACAATTTAACCGGCTTGTACATTCAGTGAAATTGACAAATTATTATTGCCTTGCAATATCACTGTGTGGCTGTGTGGGTCCAGTGGAATTAGAATGTCACTGAAAAGAGCCCGTGAAATTGTGAGAAATGGAGGCGTTTGACAAAGTTTCGTGCAATTATAATTTCACTATTGAAATGATAATATCACTGGTTTGACAATATCTCTTTGCACACGTGATAGCTATAACTTTATGGCCTGTATTGTGTTGAGTCTGTATTAGATAAGTAGTTTTATAAGCGGTTTAATTTTGATCTAACACTTGTGTTGTTTCTAAATATAATATGACGGGATAGCCGCTGAAGTGAACTTAGTAAAAAACTAAATTCATCCTTTTTGAAGCAAATATGCAGTCCAGCTTTTTGAAGCAAATGTTCAGTTATTTTAGACAGTGTGTACTTTTAGTGGTACTCGTACACAAGTAGGTACTACTCGTATTTCGTGTCTTTCAACGTGACCATGTTCTTCTTCTGAACATACAACGGATTTTGATGCAAATCACCATTATTTACAAAATTTATTCCGGAAGACTTAAGTGTAAAACACATAAATATTAAACTTATCTCGACGTTTTTTGCTAAGTTGCAAAACCATGCGAAGCAGGGGTGGGTCGCTAGTTTAAATAAAGTAATTTGACACAGATTAAAATATCTGCATCAGAGACGACAAGTTAATCAATGTCATGGGTCGTCTGTGGTTCTGAACGTTCCTTGCGCAGTGTGTAGATGTTCACTAGTTTATTTACAATGTTCACGTTCGAAGTATTTTCTTTAGACATTTCTATTCGTTAGCCCTGTTAACATTCACTCCGTATACAGTAAATGTTTATGTTCCCTGATGCGTCAAACGAGGTGCCAATTAGTGTGAAAGCAACAGGTGAAAGGTGCAGAATTGCACGATGCTTTTCCATTTATTTCTTTTGTTCAATATAACTAATTAGTTTTGCGAAGTGGGTAGGTAGAATAGAAAATACTGCTAAGTAAGTGCATATGTGCGTGTCACGTAGGTAGTTTTGTACAATAAAGAAGTGCCTAGAATTATATTAATTTAAAAACGGTCACATAGTAACGGGCTACCTACCGAAAAACACATAAATTCTCTAGTTAATGGGACACAAATTAGGGACAAGTGCCGGCTGATAATTTCGAATGCAATATACCCACTACTAAAAAATTCTAAAAAACGAAATTCTAATCTCAACCTACAATACAAGTGCCTCATCTGTTCGAGCCCAACAAAACTCAAACGAACCCTTTAAACAATAGGGTATTTTCTAATTTATTAAAAACTATTCTACTTTGAAGATTGGGACGAAATAAGTAACAGAAAAATAAAAGTAAATTGATTTAAGGTCAGGTGGGGTAAGTAAAACACACCACCCTAAATAATAAACTATTCAGTTCAGCTTTATTAATGATCGGTCGATAAAACAGGATCGACGAAGAGGTTTCAATGTTCTAGCACAGATGTTGCTACGATGATTCTACAAGGCTTTATTAAAAAAAGAAATCTGCCATCTTTAAAATCTCAAAACACGTGTTAGACGTTCTCAATCTTTTCGCTGGTGCCAAGCAATTTAATAGTGTTTATGAAGATTTTATGAGCTAAGTAACATAATCAAACTATAGATTTTATGTTCTAATAGTTATTTCTAGCTAAAACGTGCAGACAATTGAATTTTAAGGCGGTAGAAGTTCTAACTTGAAAATGTACTGATTGGGGAAAGTGAAACAGTGTTGGTCGGGGTAAGAGAAACATGGCTCACTTCCCTCGTGCCAGAGTTTCCAAACATTTTTTTGAAAACTTATCTCATGTCTTTTGTTAAGTTTTACTAGGTACTTGATTTATTGGTTAACGCCAGACATTTCGTTCGCGCAAAGTTCTGAAATTTACCATAACCGGGTTATGAAAAATTTGCAGAGGCATTCGACCGAACTGTTCGAGGATCTCTCATTAGTCGATAGCAATCATTTTTCCAATAAATATAATAAAAATATACGTTTATTGTCAGACAACAATGTCATCTTTGAACAAATAAAAGCTTATTACGGTTTTTTTAAAGTGAAAGTAGCGAATTTCATTTATTAATTAATAGATATTTTTCCAGGTCATGTAAATCATCATGCCTCGAAATTACATCTGAAAAACTAATAAAGCTGCAACTGCTGCACTGCACTGATTGATTGCTTACATTAGTTGTTGATTAATTATATTTAAATCAACAATTAATTGACATATTATATTTGAATTAAATAAACATACTTGAATTTTTAAACTAAGTACCTAAATAAAGGCATTAATTTGTTTAATACAATTTTACTAATTTAATTTATCAATCATTAAGAAATTATAAATCTTGTTCGATTTTTGCACTTGTTTAGTACCCCTGACCACCGTGACTATGTTTCACTTACCCCAAATTCAATTTTTTTAATTGATTTCCTAAATTAAGCCTAATACCGACGAAACACGATTCATATTAGAAAAAAGCATTTTGACATGTCATTCTAGTCTTTTTAATAGTTCCGTAGACTCAATAGTATAGATATTATAGCGACAGTTTCAGTTACCCCATATACGGGGGAAGTGAAACAAAACCACAGTCTGCTTAAATTTGATGATTTTATCGTTAAATGCTCAACTATAGAGCTTGGAGTATGTTTCACTTCCCAAGCAGCACATTAGCGAAGATTACATCCATTAACAGGCTATATTGCAGTCAAAGGCTCTTATGTAGCTGTACTAATGGATAAGACGATTCTTGGGGCTGTATGGGGGGTGATCTCTACACTGTTAAACAGCACAGCTGACTAATGGCTGTACAATGGACAAAAAAAAAAATGCATTTTAGTAGAACTTGAAAGAACCATTGTCCAGCGTTTGACTACGTATAATGCTACTAGCTGGTTAAGAAGACCAACGCTTGCAAACAGCTGGTTAACGCGATAAAGTCACACCCTTTCTAAGCTATGAACTGTATTAGAGAATTAAATTTAGCCATTGGTATTTTTTATGGTGTACAATAATTCTATTATAATGCTTCCTCAATGAGCTTGACACTAGCTGGCTAAAAGCATTTAAAGACTCTACTTTAATTCCAAAGCTTATAGTGTAAATATTAGTTATTTCACAGCCTCTAGAATTATTGAAGAGTAGACTTAGGTGAGTAGTGCTATGATAACGTCAATTTTGTCATAACCCCGTAACGCGACTTAATCACATAGATTTTGTTACCAATGATCATATTTCCGTACAATTTAAGGATTCGATCAGTGACCTTTTTAAAACAATGATTGTGAGTAGAAATGGTGAAAGTTTTGAATCAAACCAGACATGAGGGAGATAATATTATATTTTATGGGCAATAAAGAGAAATATTGCTCAAGATGCACTGATGGAATTACTAATAATAGTGAATTAAAGATTTCCAGATATTGTACGAAAAGATCCGAGAACGATTCTACATAGGTACAGGTAGAAAAATTACCATAAAATTAATCGAATCTGGTGGTGAATACTGGCACAATGGACTAATCAATCCGCTAACTATAGTTTTAAGTACGAGTAAGTGGCATTGGTGCCGATTCTGTTGTACAGAGGCCAGCACATCAAGCTACCCCAATCTGTCAAATTTCTTTGATAGTTTTTCAAATTTATCACAAAGGAATAAGGTTTATGTTCAATTGGGAAAATTTGACAGTTTAGGATAGCTTGACCTGCTGGCGACTGTACACCGAACTAAACTATAACTAAAATTCCTTACTTTTGCCTATGAGAATCTTAACGCTATTCTGCAAAAAAATATCTCTAAATTGAAAAACTATTTTGACACAACTAAAATCGGATTTGACAATCGCGACTCGCACGTGGTATGTTTTGGCTTCGCAACGTGGTACTTGTTTGCCCTACCACGTGATTTTTTTTTAGAGCCAGCGGCTATTAGGTGCGGCAGCCTCGACGTGATTTAAATGGAATTTTCACTTTTTTCATGGAAAATATGACAAATTATTACCCACATGTTGAGTTTTAGAGCTGTTTGAGGTCTTATAAAGGGGGCCGAAATTTTCATTATTTTTGCGATAGGACACACCATTTTCGAGATATAAGCAAAAGAAAGAAAAAAAAATACAGTACTATTTTTGCACCAGAAGTCGAGGTGTCGGTGTGAATTTTAGTTCTTGACAACTAATTTTATTCCACACCTATTTAATCGCGATTAAAAATAGTCAGATTTAGCCAGACAACCAAAATTTTAGGTTGTATAGAATAATGAAATTGACAACAACAGAATAGCAAAATTACCATTTTCACTAACCTAATAATTCAGTACAATCTTAGTGCTGTCAAACTAAAATATAGTTAAGTTGTGTCACTTTGGTCAATTTCAGAATAGGAAATCGTCGTTTGACAAGAATAAACTAAATTTTGGTGACTTTTAGTCTAGTTTAGAGAATTTTGTGACAACAGAATCGGCATCATTGACAAGACATTTTAGAAAATAATAAGAGCATTAATTTGAACATGAGCACTGATGGTTTCCGTCAAAATAAAAGTTCGAAATATGAGTTTTGGCCGATTTTGTGTAATGTTTTTGAAATAGCCAACCATTTATCATTGGCGTTTATTATGGTGTCGGAAAACCGAAGAATCTTGATATTTATCTAGAAGATTTTGTAGTAGAAATAAAACAGTTATTGAATGACGGAATCCTTCTATCAACTAGCAAGATCATAACAGTCATAATTAGATGTTTTTTCTGCGATTCACCCGCAAGGGCTTTTAATAAAACGTACAGAGGCCAGCACATCAAGCTACCCCAATCTGTCAAAGGAGATTGCCACGGAGCAGGTCCCTATTGTGGTATCGTGTGCCTAATTTTAATATTAACCTAAAACTATTATTCATTTTTTTGTGTACAGGGTATTTTTTACACAATTTCTTTGACCCTGGGAATAGAGTTAAAGTTAATTAATAGTTAAACATTACGTCGACATCCGTTTGATTCAATGTAGTCTGTGGTTTGACTGGTATTCAAAAACAGTGGCCAGGTTTCAAAGAATTAAATAACGAATGCCATCTTTTAATCAATTGAGTAATCGGTATCAATATAAAACGATAATGAAACATAAAAAAAAAATTAAGTATAAACCTACCCTATGGACAGTTTACATCTCAACATTTGACAACTTCAACGCTACTGTGTTAGCATTTTGTTTTGCGACCATGAAGTAGAATGATGTTATCCCTGTCCTTTTTATATGTATCTACTATTGTAACATATATATGTGAAATCAATAACAACAGAGGGGCAATTCTGGTAATTTTAAGAACGTTCACAATCTAATCTCAGTGTCAATCTGTCAAAAATTCCTATACATTTTTGTAAAATTTTTGAATTTCGATTGTCGCCGTGATGACACTGCGAACGTTTTTAATTACGAGAATTGGCCTTCTGGTGTACGCCAAATATGAGTTTATGTTAAGTGTTCTTGATGACGAAAACCATTGGATAATGAACACTGCTCATGGTCGATGCGAGTATAAAACCAATGGAACGATGACAATAATAGGTTGCATAAATTCATAATAGGCACATTGATAAATAATAAATGTTGACAAAAGCAATAGACACAAAAGTAATAGCAATATTTATTGAACAAAGTAGTGTTTATCGATTGATCTATAACTATTTATTATGTCAATGTCAATTTCTCATTATAACCTAGATTTTTACAACAGAAAAACAATGATATCTTTTGAACCAGGGTGAATAAATGAAAAATGGTTTCTGATAATGAAAATACTATGTTTTTACTATTATTTAAAATAAAAATCTTAAGGGCACAACTATTTTCCACTGGGACCCAACTTTCCTTACAAATCGGGCAATCTCCTTTCTTTGATAGTTTTTCAACTTTATTTCAAAGGAATAAGGTTTATGTTCAATTGGGAAAATTTGACTGTTTGGGATAGCTTGACCTGCTGGCAACTGTACGTACATTTTCATGCCCTCAGCGCCACGTCTTTATGAGAAGACAAATTTTAATATTGTTTGACCGTTACAAAACAATAAAGACGTGTCAGTGGCACTCAAAAGTTTTTATTTATTAATAGCTGTTGGGTAGGGAATGGTCAATAAAAATAAAAGTAATGGTATACATTTACTGCGTTTAATTTTATCTGTCACATACTCCATATTTGGCTTTGGTAATTCTATATGTTAAACCATTAGAAAAAAACACTTTTGAGTAACGTCGTGAGATAAAGTTATTAAATATGTAGGTACTAAATGTGTTGTGGTCAACGATTTCGTTTAGTATATTTATTTCTCCAGACGTGTTACTATGGTTCAACATTTCACTTAATTCTTTTTCTGCATTATTATAAGTTGCAATGGATGACCGTTTCATTATGCATTGCATTTTTTTTCAATCTTTATGAGGCTTTGAATATTCTAGTTTATTCAATTTCGAAGTGACGTTTATAATAGGCCATCTCAATCCTTTTCCCAAGCACTTGGTATGATTATTTTTCTTTCCCTCTTTCTTTTTGAACGACATTTCTATTTTCTGAAAACAAAAAGAATTAATTAGCAATAACATTAGCATCTTTACCTACTACGTCATAAGTAAGAGATCATTAAGTATGCGAATTTAGTATTTGTGCCACTAAGTAAAACTCTCTAAAGCGCCAAAGCATCTATTACAGGCACTATAACAAAAATATGTACACTCTAAATGTGTCATATATTGACACATTTAGAATCTCTCTCTTGAAATGTGTCATATTTTGACACAATGAAAACTCTCAAAATATGACACATACACAATACACGTGCCTTTACTTTAACAGTACTTTGATAATATTTTATCAGATCAGAAGTGACTCTCATAATAGGTAATAATATTGAATTTTTAGTCTCAGGATGGCCCTTAGGGCTATAATTAAGACCTAGCAACTAGAGAGTAGAGATCTGTTTCAAAATTACAGAGGGCGTGCTCCTTGACTTGAACAAAGAAATATAACAATAGACGTAACCATGACATTTGATTTACTAATTACTGTGATAAATTTCAAACCATATTCATAGTAACCAAGGCCGCTCCAGATCAAATGGCAGATAAAATTGATAAAACCGAAGTTGTTACCAAAGTAGGGTAAAAGTAATTTTAATAAAACTCCGTAGCGTCCTTTGGGATCCTTAACCGTTTCTGCTTTGATGTTTGACCAAACCGTATTTTATTAATAAAGGGAAGAAGATTACAGAACCCTAGAAGTTGATTACAGGCATAAATCTTCCCCTGTATAAGGTTTCTTTTGATCCTATATTTATGCTCAAATACAGTGGTATGAAGAACTTTTTATGTTGCGTAATTTCAGGGCGATTTTTCTACAAAGAATATGGTATAAGATTGGTGCCGATTCTTTTGTTTACTCCTCCTCAGTAGTGCATTCTTGACATGTTTGATGATGATGCATTTTCTTTGGATGACGTAGCTCTCGTTATGCGCCTCCACTTGTTGCGGTCTTCAGCGTCTCGGGAGCTTTGGACTATGGACGTTTGTGTTGCAGCTGTTATAAGGTCTGCCCAACGCGTATGTGATCTACCGCGTGACCTCTTGCCTTCTACTTGCCTCTGGACAACAAGTCGTTCCACAGAGCGTTCATTTCGAACAATGTGGCCGAAGTATTAGAGGTTTCGCATCTGTACAGTCGATGATAACCTCTCCTTGATTCGAAGTTTCTCCAAGATCGAGACATATTATTGGTCTTAAACTAAAATAAGAGCTTTCTTTTACTGACAGACCGCGAAATAAAAAGACATGTGACGCTTTAGAACTGACAAACTCAATCACTCGATTGCCTTGGATATGGAGTGATTTTAAGCATGATGCATTTTAGTTTGTCGTATTTGCGTCGAAGAAAATCTTTGTTCAACTTTGACAGTTCTTTCCGTCTCTTTCTTGTTTAGCTTAGAAAAAAAAAGATAGCAATAGCCTAAATTAAATTTGGTTCGCAACAGGTGGCCGACTCTCTAAGCATAAAATCCGTAACCTAGGTCGAAGTAAAGGGCGTTTCTTACTTCGTATCACTTACGGACCTATGATTAATTTGCGGCCCAAACTAAGAATACATGATTTGACAGTTTTTCCTACTCCCTTTATGGTTTTATCCGCCCAAAAGAGTTAATTAATCAGCTTCTTCTTCTTAGCGAGTCGATAGCAATCTAAATACAGTCAGCCCAGAATTTGGCTACGATTTTAGCACTTTCAGCAGCGACCATTAGCTCCTGCAGTGTCCAGACTGCAGGACACGCTGGGCAAGATAATACGTGCCCCATTGTTTGTGGGACAGCACCACACTTACACTCCAGGGCGGAGTCAGCGGTGAATTAATCAGCTGTAGGAGTCATTTTGAGGTTTCGAACTATTTTCGGATGGACCCCCGTTTTCGTTGACAGAGTTAGAGAGTAGCCCCCCAGAATCAACATCATTATCTGTTTGAAGATTTGAAACGATGTTATTTTAGGACAGAGCGAAGTTCTACGGAAACAACGAGATTTTAATATTTAGGGACCACTTAAAATCTTCGCTATTTCGTAAGCGTATTTGTTTTACGAAAAATTAAACAGATTTTTTATGTATTCTGCCGATTAGTGGAAGAGGCCATATTGTTTTTAGGGTTCCGTACCTCTAAAGGAAAAAACGGAACCCTTATAAGATCACTTTGTTGTCCGTCCGTCCGTCCGTCCGTCCGTCTGTCAAGACCGTTTTTCTCAGGAACGCGTGGAGGTATCAAACTGAAATTTCTATATGATACTTAGTTCTACTGTCCCTGGAAGCTGTAGAAAAATCAACCTTCTAAGTCAACGCAATCAAAAGATACAGCCATTTAGGCCGCAAAATTCCGCAAATTTTCGAAACTCGCACGGGAATCAAAACCTACAGGGTACTTCCCGTGAACTTAGAATCTTGAAATTTTGTACGAAGTCACGTCTTATAGTACAGATATAGGAAAAATTACGAAAACCGAAAATTTTTAGTTTCGTCATATAAAAAAAAAAATATTTTTGACAATTTTGAACTTTTACTTATATACCCACAGGTTTGTACGGAACCCTCGGTGCGCGAGTCCAACTCGCACTTGACCGGTTTTTTTATTTTTATCGTACTCTACAATGTTTTGTTTTGTTACAGATCAGCACAATAGCACTCGGAAACATCTGCGGGAACGACGATGTCATGCCTATTAGTCCCATAAATATAGTCAATTTAGTTCTATTATCGTTAATATTGTTAGTAGTCGGAAGGTTTCTTTACGACTGGCAGAGTTTCAAAAATACTGGTGAACTGCCCTGGTTGTCTTCAATATTACCTTAAATAGTTTGTAAATTAGAGATTAATATTATCTTAAATGTAAGTTATATAATCGAATAGTCTGAACTTCGATTGAAATAAAGTTATTTTGACTAATTGTTTCTTTCTATTCTTAATATTTTTGTTTATTCTGTGTTATACAACGTGTTGATTTGCATCCTCGCCAAATTTCAGGAGGCTGTTATGAAAGACATAAATAATCAAATAAAATTACGATAATTGCTCACTAATGAATACATGCTTGTTTTTTTCGTTATTTAAATTTAACAGTATTTCAGAAAACACCTCTTTCAAAGAACAGAATCGCCCCGTTCCGTATGCGGTAGGCAGTGTCGCATGACTATATCGCTGTGTGTTACAGTGCGGTATCACACGGGCCGCGTTTTTACATGTGGGTCCGAAAAAAAAAAAAATGCCAAATGCCGATTTCCGAAAATATGAAAAAAAAAACCTACTTATTTTATTATTGATTCGTGTCGAGAATCATTAGCATAGTTACCTCCTTGAATTTGACGAGGATGCAAAACAACACGTTGTATTTATTTGGCAGCACGATAATGTCAATAGCAATACCTTAACCGAATGGAGATTCCTTGAAGGTTTAAAAAGTAATGGTCAGAACCATTAACCTTACCCCCAACCTTCATAAAACCTTGCTGTGCATTAGCATAATCAGCTTATATTGTTCCCACTTCTGGGAAACACGCTACTTCTGTTCGAGAGGCAGGGGGCTGTAATATTCCACGCCCAGTGCGGGTTGGAAGATGTCATACGTCTTTGAAATTTTTGGTTCTAGGACACTGATGAAAATATTTACAAAAAATAAAGCGCCCATCTGGGTTCGCACTACTCTTGAGTCGAGGCCAATACCGAATACTGGTCCACTACTACTTTACCTTACCTTTGCCGTGGTGTGGTTCAAAATACTACATATTTGATATTTCTTAGCATAATACAATTTACAACTGAATCAAAGAGGGCAGTGGCAGCGTAAGGAATATTGCAGCGTTTATAGTCGCAGTCATTAGTGTGTGCATAGTTATCTACATAGCGGCATGCGAACTATGAATCACACATGACGTCACGCAAAATCCTGCATCGCGCAAGCAGAGTTTACCGCCAACTAGCTGAATTAGAACATTTACAACGTACCGACATCAATCGTCGGGCAGTTGCCCACCAGACCTAACACTCGTCCGGATCCTCCATTCTCTATGGAGGAGGAGTGAATTTTACACCTTATAATAAGGGAAATAAAGACTGTTAATTGTGCTATTGCAGACCTGTTTTATGCCAATGAAGTTCACCCTGAAAAGGCGTTTGTGTGTATGGTATAAAAAGCTTAAGGATTTAAAGACAGAGTTTCATCCACCAGAAAATACACTGTCAAAAACAACTGAGCCAACTTAAACCGCGGAGCCTGTTTAATGAAAGTTTAACCAAATAGCGAAGCCAAAATCTTAATATACATACTTTTACACAGACATGGGTTGAATAAAGGAGACTCGGCAAAATGGTTAATAGATCAATAGCAATACGGTTTTGATATTTGCGTAGGGATACCTCAACTATAGCCTTGAGCAAAGCTAGGGGAATCAAAATCGGAGGCAAAAATAAAAATAAACATCAGCACAGTGTGACCTACACCCGCACTTAAGTCACGCTTTTCTGTGACTGCAGTAGACCATTATTGCACACGTTTCGCAATGTTGTTATGGTCGGGCGCTAACTCCACGCTGTGCAATTTTGGACTACTCCAGTCACACGTAAAGTAATGTTATAATGGACAGTCGCCATAACCAAGGTCATCGGATATAGTTGAAGCTTTAACAATCCAAAGCTTCCCTCTTCTTTATTAGATTTACATTTTAGTGCGTTTAAAGCCAAAGTAAAATCCAACCTTTTTTCTAAGGCATACTATTCTATTAACGACTACTTAAACGATAAGAATAGTTGGTCGCTGTGATTAACTCAGGACAATGTTTGTGTTCTTTCACCAGAATTAGCTTACCTACTGACAGGTTGTATGAATTACATTAATATACTTAATTGTTTATTTTATTAGACTCTTTAAATCATTTTATTTTTTACTATTGTATTGTACAGAATCAAGTTCTTCTAACTTAACAGACAGCTGTGCTGCTGGGGAGTTTGTTGCGCCACTTCTTCTTCCCAGCTAAAGCACTAGGAAGTGTCGAAGGGTGGGTGGGCGTTTTGGGGGGACTGTCTTATGTTTTTTTGTTTTTTTTTTTGACGTTCGAAAAGTGCTGACTCTCAGCCTAGTTTGAATAAATGACTTTTGATTGATTTTATCCGATTGATGATTTCGAATGAAATTTAATTTGAACAATTAGGTACCTGTTTTTCTTTTCTTCTATTATTTAAACTTACTGACTGACAAATCAACGCACAGCCGAAACTATTAGGTCTAGGAACGTGAAATTTTGCACACGACTTCCTTTTATAATGTAGGGGAGCACTAAGAAGGGGTTTTTGGAAAATCGACCTTTAAGGGAGTGAAAAGGGGGATTTTATTTGTATGAGAAATCTTATTCCTTGAGTTAATAAACTTGAAACTTGGCAAAAATACTTATCTGAGTAAATTATAAAGTTGGTAATTTCTTGTTTTCTAAATTAGCCCCTAAAAGATTGGGGGTTGTCAAAGTTTGTATGGAAGAAGTTTAACACGCTGTCTGATTTACGCTAAAGTGATTGCACCGCACTTTAATTAAATGATAAGTGAATATTGAATTACCTACATTTAAATACATACAAACATACTAACTAAGCATGAATATAAAAATAATAATTACACAGTATGTACAAGATTAAATAAAGTAAAAAAAAAAAAAAAAAAAAAAAAAAGGGGGAAGAGCTCACTGGGCATCAAAGAATTCGTCCGCATCGCTGTCAGTGGGAAAAGTGCCCAAAAGGCTGGCAGCGTTGCCACGTTGGATGGCAACGCTGATTCTTTGACCTAAGAATAGGCCAGCCCTTTGGTCACGTGAAGAGTCGACCAACCGCTTGGCGATGTCCCGAAATACTCGATGAGCGCTCGGACCCCACGGCCCTAGAGTTTCAACCCCAAACGGCTCAAATATATAACTCCCAATAAGGTTGTTGTATTTGCGCCGTTTGAGGTTTTCTGCACCTGCAGCAGCCGCACCAGCGCAGCCGGCGTGCTCAGAAGATGGGATGGCGCGAGGGTGTCGACACAGGTAGCATCCCACACCAAAGGCCTACCCACCTTCCAAGGCATTATTGTCATTCCGTCTGGCCTCTTTCCATCGTCGCGTGCCAAGCCATTCGGTTCTAAGACAGCTGGCACCCCGGCGGTGACAAGAGCCCGACGGATGATGTCATTAATGCTGGCGTGCCGTGCCAGGCGACCAGCGCTCTTGCTGCAAGCAAGGCCATGGTGTCCGAGGCGATCAACTGCTTCACCACACTGACAGCGATGCGGAGCCACGCAAGGTGCACCCAGACGCAGACTTGTAGCGAGCCGGAAGGTAGAGTCACCCAGCATAGTACCTATGTTAGGTGACGGTAGCGCCTGAAGCCAAAGTCCCGACTCCCATTCTCCCACAGCCAGCAGGCGGGCACGCTCAGCAGTATTGGTGGACGTATTAATGAGATTATTCCGTACCAATCTGCAGAGCGGCTCATCCCACTGTCTCTGGGAAGATGGGTTCAAGGGCTGAACCGTATTCGGACAAGCCATCTTCCAGGCGTTCATAGCATCGGTCAAATACGGCACTTCAGACTCAACCTGAGAAGGGGCTAAGATTTTTTTGGTTAACTGTTTGGTGCTGTGGACCGAGGACAGGAACGCCGGTAAGCTTACACTAGCTTACTCTTTTTAACTGGCATTTTCGTTGTGAACAGACGTGTCGATCATTTACTAAAATTAATAAATAATAACTTGCTGAATCGTGACCTAGTTTTACCAAATAGCCGGTAGTGAAACAAACTGTGTCGTACGTAATTATAATATGTTAGGTATGTGTAACGCGTATCTGTGAAAATGTGTATAAGTTATTAACCAGTAAATAACTTGTATTTCAATGGCAACCAGCCCCTTCAGCCGCGGTGGCAGATGTGCTCGGAGCCCACCTCCTACACCCGTGCCCGTACCAGCACCTGCACCTGCACCCGAGCCCGCACCCACACCTCGCCCTCAACCGCCCAGCCAAAGAGACGATGACGCGTTGGAAGTAATAGCAACATCGGAAATCCAGAACTGGATGTCGTCTATTGAGCAGTGCCTGACTGAAGTGTGCTCTATTACATCAGATGGGAAATTAAACATGGAGCAAAAACTACGGATTAGTGCCCTATGCCGAAAAGTTAGTCACGGAACATCGCAGATGGCCGTCCAGTACCAGTCTCTTAAACTGAGAGCCGTCCGGGCCCACTCCACCGTCCAAACACTCGAAGACCAAATTGATCTGTCGCAGCAACTGAAAGACCTGAAGCTGAAAATCGGAGCTTCAAACAAACCAGTTACGGGAACTTCCTTTGCTGACATGGTTAAAAAAGGTGATAACAATTATATACAGCCGATAAATTTAAGCTCAGTGGCCATATATCCTAACGACAAACTGAAGTCAAGTGAGGAAACAAAAACACTAGTCCAAAAAATTATATGCCCTGAACAAATGAAACTGCAGATAAGAGGACTACGTAAAACGAAAAATGGCGGTGTGATTATCAGCACGGAAACAAAGGACGACATTGAGAAGGTGAAAAAATCTATGAAGTTGTCAAATTCAGGCCTTACAGTAGACGAGCCCCCAAAAAGGAAGCCCAGAGTAGTTGTTATCGGAGTCCCCTCATCCATGCAAGAAAATGAAGTTTTTACTTGTTTGTTCCACCAGAATCTAGCTGAAAACCTTCAAGATTGCAGCCTCGAGACCTTTTTGACCTCCATTAAGTTAAGCCATAAGTCAGGTAAGAAGGACGCTGAAACCTGTAATTATATCATTGAAGTTTCTGCAGACATACGTAAAGCCCTAATTTCTAAAGACAGAGTGTTTGTAAATTGGTCATCATGCCCTGTGAGAGACTTTACTCTAGTCACTCGCTGTTATAAGTGCCAGCAGTATGGACATGCGGCCAAATCATGTCGGGAGACCACCAATACCTGTGGTCATTGTGGTGATCAGGGTCACTCAATTAAAGATTGCACAAAGAAGGCTGAGGAACCAAAATGCGCTACTTGCTTGAAATTCAAAAAGCCGAGCAATCACAAGACAAGTGCTGTTGACTGTCCAGCGAAAATAATGGCTGAAAAGAGGTACATAAATTCTATTAATTATGGAGGCGCCTAAGAGCGCCGTTAATTACGTATTTTTGGCCCTTGTCATTGTTTTTATTAGTTATAATTATGATGAATAACTTAATTGATGATATAGATAATTTCTCTGTTTCTGAATCCCATGCTTGTGACGTTGAACACTGTAAAAAATATCTCTCCTCCTACACTAGTCCACTAACCATACTAACTCAAAACATTCGCAGCATTTTTAAGAATTTTGATAATTTAAGCATTTTTTTACAACGTCTAGACATAAACTGTGACGTTATTGTTTTGACAGAATGTTGGCTATCCAAACAATATAACATACCACTAATTCCAGGATATAATATGTACAAAACTAGCATAAACCACAATCAGAACGATGGGGTGATAGTTTACGCTAAAAATCATCTAAATGTGTCTATCGAGGAGCCGAATATGCACGACTGTAGCAGATTGTTAGTAAAAATTGGATCAGAATTCGCAATACTTGCCCTTTATCGTCCTCCCTCTTTTAGAAATATAAACAATTTTACTGACTCTGTAAACGACACGTTGCAGAACCTGTCATCTTTCAAAAATACTATATTAATTGGAGATATTAACATCAATATTCTTCCAGAAAATGCTGACGCATCCGCTGAGGAATATCTCAACCTATGCGCCTTCCATGCTTTGCTTCCAACTCACACGCTTCCTACACATAAAAGTGGTTCCTGCTTGGACCATATAATGCTCAAATCGAATTTTCCTGCACTAACCCTTGTAATTAATTCAACAATTACCGACCACAGTGCTAACCTACTTATTTTAAATTGTAAATTACCTAAAGTAGTCACTCGCACAATTTCTAGTTTAAACGTACATAAACTTGAAGAAGACTTACGCAATATCGACTTCGACCCAGTCTACGATTCCGCTGATCCGCAGTTTTGTATATTGTACCTAATAAAAAAAGTGCAACATGCAATTCACAAGAACACTATTGAATCTCGACTAAAAAACAAAAACTACAACATAAAACCATGGATCACGACAGGACTAATTCGCTGCATGAAAAATAGAGATAAACTGCATATGAAAGCGAAATCTAATCCAGATAATTTAATTTTGCAACTGTCGTATAAACGATATCGTAACTTTTGTAATGATCTCCTTAGAAAAGTAAAAAGTAACTACGATAAAATTGCACTTGAAAAGGCTGGTACAAATAGCAAAAAAATCTGGAATTATATTAAAAATGTAACGTATATCACAAAACAAAATCAATCATCCTCAAGCTTATTACAATCACACTCATCACAGTTAACGTCTGCGAACATTGCAAATAATTTCTTTGTGAATGTTGGAAAATGTTTGGCTGAAAAAGTTCAGGGCCACTCACAACATCTAACAAGTACTCCATTATCGTGTAGCACTATATTATCATCCTTTGTGTTGCTCGACACTGACGAGCCTGAGGTAGAAACGATAATTATGAGTTTGAAAGACGACTGTGCAGTTGGCTGGGATAACATCTCAAATAAAATTGTTAAAAAGTTAAGGCACATTTTGGTACCACCATTAACATATATTTTCCAAAAATGTTTATCTACGGGTCTTTTTCCCGAATGCCTAAAAAAAGCTGTTGTTGTCCCAGTTTATAAGTCGGGCAGCAAAGATCAAGTAACAAATTATAGACCGATTTCCTTACTGCCTTCAATGTCTAAAATATTAGAAAAAATTATAAATAAAAGGCTTCACAAATACTTGGAGGATAAATTAATTTTATCGAAGCGGCAGTTTGGATTTAGGCCTAAAATGTCAACAGACGATGCCGTCCACCATCTGACTGACTTTTTAGCAAAAGAACTTGATAATGGTAACCACACAGTCGGAATCTTCTTGGACCTCGCCAAAGCTTTTGACACGGTTTCTATTCCTATTCTGTTGCACAAGCTTGAAGCCATAGGTATCAGAGGCACCCAGCTGAAACTATTTAAGAGCTATCTAGAAGACCGTACCCAATGTGTAAGGATTGGTAATATCGTCAGCGATGATAAAAAGAACACGTCCTACGGCATTCCCCAAGGAAGTATTTTAGGGCCTACGCTATTTTTAATTTACATAAACGATCTTTGTAATCTAAATCTTGATCACGGCCAAATTGTCTCTTATGCTGACGATACTGCCCTTCTATTTTCCGCTGACTCAGAAAACAATGTCTTCAAGTTTGCGCAACAAGGATTCAATGTTGTTAACAAATGGCTTCAAAATAATTCACTAACACTAAATGCAGACAAGACAAATTGCATTAAGTTTTCAATGCGCAAGCAAACTTTAACTGGCACTAGCTCGACATTATATGCTCATTATTGCGCTATTCCTACAGATAACCAATGTGGTTGTCCTAAAATTAAAATGGCAAAAACAACAAAATACCTTGGTATTATAATGGATGAAACACTTTCGTTCAAACAACATATAGAAGCTTTAAATAGTAGAATTCGCAAGTTGATATTTGTTTTTAAGAAAATACGCTATATTGCTGATCCAAAAATTGTTAGACAAGTCTACTTTGCTCTATGTCAATCGATATTAACTTACGGTATTACCACGTGGGGTGGTGCGGGTAAAACACTATTACTAACCACCGAAAGAGCTCAGAGGGCTATTCTCAAAGTGTCTACTTCCCGCCCTTTCCTTTTTCCTACTAACCTACTATACAAATCTTGTGAAGTTTTAACAGTTCGACAACTTTTTATAGTGGGCATTGTGCTAAAACAACACACAGCTCTACCTTACAGTACAGAATATACTAATAAAAGACGTAAAGATATCGTCTGTCCACAAAATATAACTAAACATGCTTTTATATCCAAATTTTACCTGTACCTCGGTCCTCTCCTCTATAATAGACTAAACTCGAAAGCAAACATTTATTCCCTGAACTACACAACATGTAAGAGAACTCTCAATGATGCACTCCAAAGCATGTCTTACGAAGAAACAGAGAATTTACTAACTGTGTTAAAGTAATTTTAAGTGAATATTTACGTTAAGTATTTGTAAAATTTAGAAACTAAGCCACTCTTCATTTATAAAAGTATTTGTGTATTTTCAACTTGTGATTATTTATTAAATTTGTAACACTATTTTAGCTCTTTTTGCCTGAAATACAGGATTACCTAGTTCAGGCACGTAATTCTTAGAAATAATATTTATTACATTTAAGCAAAACTGTACATATTTTTAAGCCTTTTATTTTTTGAATAAATATATTATTATTATTATTATTATTACTAGAAATTTTGCGGACGCCGAGCCCACCAAAACGGATGGGTAGTGTGGCTTGCAGCCACGAGCGGTCGTCTAATGCCACATTTAAAATGGATGTTAAAGTGCTTTTAATAATTTTATCGGCTTTGTCTAAAAGGTGTGGTTGCTTCCATAAAGGGGAAGAGCGGAGGAAATACATGAAATTTGGACCGAAACAGCAGTATCTGATAAGGGTGAATGCCGAATGTAAATTAATTTTAGAAAGTCTATCCGAAATATCGTTAAAATGTTTAATTTTGTCGTCAATGAAACGTGAAAAACTGTCTTCTAGAATTGGGGAACCTAGGAGGTGCAGTGAACTTTTTTCCAAAACTTTGATATCTGGGGCGATAGAATTAAATTTGTGTATCGTCGGTTCTCTGTCGGTGTTGTCACTAAGGTAAATTTCGCATTTTGAGTAGTTGAAGTCAAGGCCGATGGATTGGAAATGCTGCTTTAAGAACTGAAAATCTTTTAGAACGGTGTCTACGTCACCTCCTAGGGTTCCATCATCTAAGTACCACACATTAAATTTTGAATTTAGTTGTTGTATTATGGGATGAATAGCCAAACTGAAAATGACTGGCCCGAGAGGATCACCTTGTTGGCATCCGACTGCAGATTCCAAAACGTTGTCTTTATATAATAATTTTGATGGGTGTCTGTTATTCGCTGTCTGATTAACTCGAAACTCAGTATTTATACCTAAAACCAAGAATAAAGAATAACGTGTCGTGTATCAGGGTTTTTCGAAAATCTACCCCTAAAAAAGGCTAAAAAAAGAGTAACAAAGGGTAGTCCGTAATATTACAAATGAGAAAGTTTGTGAAGATGATTGGATGTTTGTTACTCAGTCACGCAAAAACGGCTGTACGGATTTGGATGAAATTAGATAGAATATAACCTAGATTAACACATAGGATACTTTTTATCCCGGTAGTACGTTCCTGCGGGATAGGCGAAGCCGCGAGCGGAAGCCAGTATTCAATAAAAGAAAACATCGATCGGTTTCTTACTATTTTAAACTTCAACTAGTTATGTATATCTGACGACCCTGATAACTTACCTCCATTGCTGACTGTACTATTATGATTTACAGAAGCTACAACTGTTAAGAAACCAGAGAGAGCTAGTAAGAGAGTAGTAATACTGCCGTCCTTTAAGGCCCCTCGCCCACGGCCACTTTTTGCATCGATGCTGTCGCGCGTTTACAAAACGCGCGACAGCGATGCAGAAATCGCTGCTATCGCACGTTAGTCGCGTTTGCAACGTGTGACAGAAACGATGCAAATGCGCGGCTTTATTGATGCATCGATACAGTCGAAAGAAGAAAGAAACCTAATAAGATCGCGACTGAAGCGCGACAGCATCGCGATTGTAGCGATACAGAATCTGAGCGAAGTACACAGCCAGCGACAGCATCGCAGATGTATCGATTCATATGCGCGACAGCATCGTTACAAAAAATCGCCGTGGGCAACGCCTCTAACTAGAAAAGTGTTAACCCTCACTTGGTCAATTTTAATAGAATCTAAGAGAGTTCACAATTCTATGTATTTCTGTCTAGCAAACATTTTTACAATTCAAATAGTTTTCAAGATATGAGAGTTTGTAGGCCGTTAACTGGAAAATATTGTTTAGGATAAACAGAAAGAAATATCAATTGATGTGTCCTAAACAACTTTTAGGGCTCAACACCTGTCTAGTTAAAGGACGGCAGAATAGTAACAAAAGATGACAGCTAGTAACAAATTGGAAGGATAGTCTATCCTTAATGGTAAGGGAATACAGGATCATCATCATCTGCCTAGCCTTTTCCCAACAATGTTCGGGTCGGCTTCCAGTCTAAACCGGATGCAGCTGAATACCAGTATTTTACATGGAGCGACTGCATATCGGACCTCCACAACCCAGTTACTGGGTAATACGATACCCCTTGGTAAAGACTGGTTGTCAGACTTTCGGGTTTCTGACGACCCGTAACGACTGTCAAAGATCCACAATTGACAGCCGGGACCAACGGCTTAACGTGCTTTCCGAGGCACGGAGGTGTCTTGGTATTTTAAGATGGTCACCCATCCACAGACCAACCGCGGCAAGCGTAGCTTAACCTGATCGATCAAACCGTGCGGCTATTGTAACTTAGCCACAACCCCCTATGGTACAAGTCTTGTACCATAACATAACATTCTGTATTCCCTGAAGGGTTAGGCAGAGGTGTATCTATAGTGCACCCATATTTCTCCAGTTACATTTAAGCCCCATGTTAGGGCGAGCCTATTGCCATTAATCCGGCTCAGATTTGGACTCCGAGCTGCAACTGAGAAATTGAAGATGACAAAAAGTCAATGACACTTTGCTCGATCTGGGAATGCAACCCAGAATTGCAGCTTGCGACCACTACACCAACGAGGCAGTTTAAAACAAATAGCGTTATAAATACAAGGTAGGTAATAGATACTAATTTATTCAATAACTAGCAGCGCTCCGCGGTTTCACCCGGGGATAGTGTAGCTTCCCAATATTGAAAGAATTTTTCAAATCGGTTCAGGAGTTTCGGAGCCTATTCAATGCAAACAAACAAACAATCAAATCTTGAATCTTTATAATATTAGTATAGATAAAGGCAACGAACAACCATATCCGTAGAAGAACCAAGGTGACCGACATAGTCCAAAGAATTGCTAAACTTAACTGGCAGTGGGCAGGACATATTTCTCCCAGAACAGATGGCTGATGGTGCCGAAAGGTTCTGGAGTGGCGTCCGCGTACTGAAAGACGTAGCGTTGGAAGGCCTCCTATAAGATGGATCGATTACCTGGTGAAGGCCGCAGGAATCCGCTGGATGCGAGAAGCACAGAACCGGTCAAAGTGCTTGGGGGAGGCCTATGTCCAGCAGTGGACAGTTGTCCATAGAGATCTGCGTTTTGGAATGGGAGCCTAGCTTCAACTTCGATTTTTTTTCAAAAGGTTTAATTGAAATAAATGCTTTGACTGCAGGTTGAGTTTGGACATCTTTCGTTTGAAATGATGATGATGATGAAAGACAGCGAACTGCGAAACAAACACTGAAAATATTCAGCAATCACTGTAAATATCTAAGGAAGGAAAGTTTCAACATGTAGATTCTCTCGAATGAAATTTTATTTGTTTCCTTAAACATTTTCAGTTTGTTTCAAAGGTCAGATAACGTCTCAGAAATCGAAGATCGAACATGTCATAAACTGATATCAGTTTTCTAACAAATGAGTAAAATATGGAAGACGTGTGAGAGTTATTGACTTTAAACAGGAAGATGATGAGTAGGAGTCTTCAGGTCGCTTATACTAACATTGGCTTGGCATTTTCCCCAGCAGTGGGACAATATCAATCTGCCTAGACTTTACGCAACTATGTTGGGGTCTGTCAGTCTTACCGGATGCAGCTGAATACCAGTATTTTATATGGAGCGAATGCCTATTAGAACCATTCACGTCAATGAAAACGCCAAAGAAACGAGGCCCAGCAACAATGAATGCAACTATGCTATTGTAGAAATAATAATTTTTCATTAGCCGTCTCCCAACGTGACAATGTTTTAATAAAAATATTACCTACGACTTATAAGGTCAATAAATACAACGTGTCGTTTTGCATCCTCGTCGAATTCAAGGAGATAACTATTCTAATGATTCTCGACACGAATCAATAATAAAATAAGTAAGTGATTTATTTTTTTCATATTTTCGGACACGCATGTTAAAACGCGGTCCGTGTGATACCGCACTGTTACACATAGCGACATAGTCGTGCGACACCGACACTGCCCACCGCATATGGAACGGGCGATTCTGTTCTTTGAAAGAGGTGTATTCTGAAATACTGTTAAACTTAAATAACAAGTATGTATTCATTAGTGAACAGGTATCGTAATTTTATTGGATTACTTATGTCTTTCATAACAGCCTCCTGAAATTTGACGAGGATGCAAAACGACACGTTGTATATTTTCTTTACTTTAATTTTTGGAGAGTTGTGTTAAGGACGGGGGTTTTTTAAATTAATAATTTTTACGAAAAATACGCGAACGGAGGAGTATGGCACAGTTAAAGTTTATATGAAGAACGAATGCAGAAAACTAAATGTTTTTATATAAAAATACATTGGAATAGAGTACAGTATCTAATGAATTATGGTTGAATTTCGACCACTGGGCGACCAATTATGTTCTTTATAGCGGCAATATACAGCGGTATTTACACACTCTGTGAATATTTCAACTGTTTACCTATTATGGTTCATGTGATACAGTCCGGGGACAGACAGAAAAGCGGAGTCTTAGTAATAGGGTTCCGTTGGCACCGCGTATCGGAAGACGTAGAGTAGGAAGGCCTCCCACAAGGTGGACCGATGACCTTGCGAAGACCGCGGGTATCCGCTGGATGTGGGAAGCACAAGACCGGTCGAAGTGGAGGAGCTTGGGGGAGGCCTATGTCCAGCAGTGGACGTCTTTCGGCTGATATGATGATGATGATGATGATGATGATGGCACCCTTTGGCTACCAAACTCAAAAAAGCAGATACATACTCGTACACAACTCGTACATACATAAACTCGCGTATTCTTCCCATGGGGTAGGCAAAAACTACAGAACGCCACCTACTACGATCCTTACACACTTCTTTTGTTACGCTCGTACATCTGTGGGCCTAGTGTGAGTTTCATCTCGATCAAACGCTTCGAGCACGTTCGGCGCTCCGATTGGTACGTCATCAATCCGGGGCCAATCGGAGCCGCAAACGCGCTCAAAGCGTTTGATCGAGATGGTTAAATGAACCTCGACCAGAGGCGTTGCCTCTGGTCAGACACGCATTCCGATGGCGAGTAGGTACTACGCAATTACGCACCTGGCCTTTCTGATCCACATCACCAATAAGGTCATTTTGTATAAAAAGAAGATCTTAATCCATTATTCAGTAATGTTTAATACCTACATTCTATCAGTATTAGGTTATATTAATTTTTGCCTAAATTTTATTTTTAAAATTTGCTGAAATGTTTAATAAAATTGACCTTTTCAGAGCAAGAACAACAAATGCGTTTACGTAAATATTATTATAGTGGCATTAGAAATACAGACTCTGTGAAATTTTTATTACGGTTCATGAGATACAGCCCTCTGACAGACGGATGGACGCATTGCGGAAGCGTAGTGATCTTGGGTTCCGTTGGCTTCATTTAGATATGGAACCTTACTAAATATTATAAATTATAGTCCTACGTGCGTCCTTCATAAAAAAAATGGTACGCTGGTTATTATATTTTTGTAGACGATATACATACATATTTCGCACTTGTAAGTTTCATTATTATTGTTAGAATAAGATTTATCAATTGGATTTTCAGCTGGCTTAGGATTTGCGCCTCGCTATGTTCGAAATTGAATACCTAATTTTTGGACTTCATGCTATGGTCTGATATTTCTTAAAATAGGTGTTGTATCGGGACATTAAATTGTTATTATAACTGTAAGTGCTTTTTTAACTGTAGATATGTGTGGGTGGCAAAGCTTTTAGGCAATTTGCAGAGGTTTTAGGAAGGTCACAGCCCCACGGCCCATTAACTGATGGGCCGAGGCGGGCGTTGCTACGCTTACGCGCCTGAAGAGGCCTTTTGTGGCATTGCCGAGCATTCCCATATAAAATAGGCAAAATTAAAAGCCCGTGCATATCATACTGGCCGCAACAGGCGCACGCCCGCCACGCCTTTGAATTTATAGACTCCCAACAGGATAGATCGGATGCGACGCCGACGCAACGGTTCCTATGGCTGTCGGCCTGGCTCGGCGCGGCGCCACCCGTCAGTTATCGGGCTGTGGGACCGTGGCATTAGTAATTGGTAGATATTTATCTTCGAGGAATCTTTTCTATATTATAATATTAAGATAAGAAGTCTTATTATAAAATATTGTGACCACTTACTTATGGCATTCTATCTAATTCATTGCTTTAAAATAACAGGACAAGTTTTTAACTAGTGCGCAAACTGTAACGTTATGATCTTCTTAGCGTATCAATGGCAAAAATAACATGAAATTTGTGGTATATCCCACGAAGTTTGTGGTAAAACCTATCATAGATAATATTGGTGGACTTTTTGTTGGACGTTAGTTCATTTAGGCAGAATATCACCAGCACCCTAATTGCGTAACATACTCGTACTATCTATCAGAATGTGAATCATATTGAATCATATTTATTTATTTAGGACCTCCGACAAAGCATACACATATAGGGTACGTTATTAATCACAGTAATGAAAAGGTTATTTTACGTGTGCTCCTTCAACAGGAGACCACAGCATGCACATATGACTAAGTGTAAACACAATAAGAATAGTGAAAACAATGATGAATGATGAAAAATTAACTATGAAATTAGAGAAAATAGAACTAAACAAATTAACATGTCAAGGTTAGATAAGCATTTAAAATAAGATGGTGTAAACAGGATAAAACATAAAAATAGAGAAAATACATGATTCAATTAGAGTAAAATAAAATAATAATTAATATGTCAAGATTGAGCATTTTGCTAATCCATTGCTTCTGATATTGCTAATCCATTGATTCTTATGTTCCAAGTCTGCTCAACAACGTAAATAACGCAATGAATGTTGTGGAACAGTGGCCCTAGTGTGAGTTTCATTTGACCATCTCAATCAAACGCATCGAGCGCGTTCGGCGCTCCGATAGGTCCGTCATCAATCCAGGGTTAATCGGAGCACCAAACGCGCTCGAAGCGTTTGATCGAGATGGCTAAATGAAACTCACACTAAGGCCTCAGAAAGCGATTGTTACTGTTAGTGTGTTACACAATTACCCCGCGGACCTTATTTTCCCATTGGTACCTACTTAAAATGAGAAGTGCTTGTCTCTTAGCTAAAATATTAAGTAGGAAGCGCAAGTAATATGAAGGGGAAAAGTTCTAATACATTTGTACCTAATTCCCGTAAAGTACGTACCGAAAACTATAGTTCTAAAAAAGGGAGTGGTTCATCAGGCAAATTAAAGACTCAAGGTTTCATAAACAAAAAGACGACTTTAAAAAAAGTTAAACGAGCTACTTACACAGTCAATTGGTAAATTAATGTAATCATTTTGAGCGAAATTCCTTAAATGATCTAGTTTTTTGTTCTGACAGTCTGCTTATGGCCACCTACAAAAAATATTTTCGTGTCTTGCCTCAAGGCAATAAAAGTAACATACATATCGGGCCTTCTTGTAACCTCTTTGGCATTTGGAACAAATGAAGCTAATGTGCGTTCTTAAAAAATAAATTGTATCCAATAAACCGACAAAGCCTCCCGACATGACCTTAATATGTTCAAAGAATATGTACAAACGATAACTTAATGAAAATATCAAGGAAATCTGTGAAGTTCATGTTAGTATGTCTCTTTGAAGTCGAATCAAAATTCTAGACAATGGCAATAACGTGCTTGAGGCTTACAAAAAATAGCATAAGCTGTTAGATTCACCCTACTTCAATGTTTTTAAGGTGGGTACAAACAGTAATGTGTAATGTAATTCATCGTGGAATGTAACACGAACTCTGCATGTGGAAGGACCACGAGCATTACCCGTAACGCTTGCACTGATCCATCGGCTGGTTTTTAGTGCGAAAACAACAGTGGCCCCTAGTGTGAGTTTTATATAAGGCGGAGATTTCTTGAAAACGCTCAAAAAAGTGGTTTCTTAAACCAGTGTATCTTTTTAACCGTAAATAATTTTGAAAGCAAAAATTATACATATGATATTTTCATGTCTTTTGTGCATACAGTGATCGTACTCAAAACATAATTAAATATTATTATTATTATAGTTAAAAACATACCATAAAATTATAAATGCCAAACTGCATCCAGTGATGGATTATTTACTTTCAAATAATTAATATCTAATTTTATACGATTTTATTTGCATTTTTACGACAATGCTTGCTCATTTATTACAACAGATTTTAACCCGTATCGGATTGCAGTAAGAACTATTATCGCTCATAACGACAATATGACGAGTACATTCAAAATTACCAGGGCCATAACCTTCTCGCTCAAATGCTTCGAGCGCGTTCGTCGCTCCGATTGGTCCTTCACCAATTCAGGGCCAATCGGAGCGCCAAACGCGCTTGATGCGTTTGATCGAGATAGTAAAATGAAACTCACACGAAGGCCTCAGCTCTCGCAGTCGAACACATACTTTGAGTTTGTATGCCTTCCTCACTATTCGCATTACATTACACGCCTTTAAAGCGAAGCTAGCCGCACTGGTCCATCGATTTCACACACTGTAGTAGACAGTGAGGTGAAATCAATGGACCAGTGCGGAACTGTGCAGCGTAGTATGTTATACCTTTTCAAAAATTAATAAGATTAATTAAGGTAGCACTGTAAACTCAACAGCAACTAACAATTTTAGATAAAGTATTTTTCACAATCTCAAAAATAATACTCGTTTAGCAGTGCAAAGTGAAATTCGTGGTATGTCCAATGGAACTGCTTTATTTTATGTTCTTAAGAGGGGCCAATGTGTTGAGGACTGTGTATTTACACAGGCCTGAATTTCAGTACCTATGAATTACAAAATTCTCAACGTGAGCTGCTTTACAACTATAGATACTGGTGTCAAATTATAGGATGACAAAAAAAATATAATCTGGCAACAGAAACGGTGAGCCGCACTAGAGCAAAAAAGGGCAATCGAAGCGAAAAAAAACAGCGGACATAGCTCTGATAAGTACATTCCAGAGCTGAAATGTATGTAACCATTCTCCGCTGGACTGTATTTAGACATGTTCACTAAAGCGGAGCGGAGCGGAGCGGAGGCGTGCATTTATTGGAATTCTATTGGTAATGTATTCCTAGCTATGTGCTTTTCGCTCCAATCGACAAGCAGCCAAAGGAAATGGATCCCACGCTTGACAAACGTAGAGTCTCATGCAAGTGTTGTCTTGTTAAATAGTACCATTGGACTAGCGAAGGCAAAGAGGTCTGGAGGTTCTTTGAGTTAGTACATTGGTAATTTTGTTAATTAGCGCACTGTCAAATACTTGTTCATGCTCCGTCTACAAAGGTGGGTGACATGATATCACAAAATATTAAGTTACTTTTGGGAGGTTTTAATAAATTATTTTGTAATGATAACGCTTTGATTATATACCTGTATATAATCAAAGTTATAACGCTTCCCACACGGAGGTGCAAAGCTGTTCAGTTAATCATTTGTGTGTCTTAATTAAATAGTTTTATTTAAATATATCTTCTATATTTAAATATAAATGCGGGCTTCATACGGGTGCAATTTACATGAGAAGACTATATTATGCACAAGTTTATTTATTTACTTCACGCACAGACATTTACAGAGGCGGAGTTTAATGCCATAGGCATTTTCTACAAGGCGACCTTTGTTTTGGTGATGCAGAGACAAACAGTGGTAGGTGCAATTACGTAGTCGTGTCATTAATATTTATTCAAATATCTATAAGTAAACATTTATACATATTATACCTATATATACAGACTATAAATATGATAGAAATACAGGATACATTTTAAATAAGCTGTTTCATAGAAAAGTGCAATACCTACGCGGTCAAAATGTATGGAACAGCTGATTTATTTTGAATAACCAACGAAACATTTCTGCGGTGGTGGTCCAGAATGATATGCTGAATTCATGGTTACAGTTTGCGCACTGGTTAAAACATTATCCTGTATACATATACCTAAGTTCTGAACTTCTGAGTAGTGACCTCACAAAAAGTACTAGGCTTGCATGAATTATAATTAAATAACTGTTTACAATACTGTGTCCACCTGGAATAACGTACCTTAAAAATAGTGATGAAAAAATCTGAGCGCCACTCAAAAATTTTTTTGAACCACCCCGTTCCACAAATATTGATTAGTAGGTACTGAATTATTTATTTTGGAATTATTAAGTCACACTAACAAAGCTTTTGATAAAGTTTCATGTAAATCTTGCATTTACAAAGGATTCGTTAGTTAGGTACACACTATGTATTTATATTAAATTTCGCCAGTGTCTCCCACACGCTAACCGGAATGCAAAGCAAAAATACCACCAACATATTGGTTTGGCCACATTGTGAACGGCATTTTTTGCATACTCTTCATTAAATTTTAGGCATAACCAACATTATTAATTGATTAATTATTTGCTTATACATATGTATTTTATTGTACACCACAAAAATACATAACAGAAAACAAGGTACACTATAAAATATATAATGGGCGGCCTTATCGCTTTCCGCGATCTCTTACAGGCAACCTTGGCAGAGACAGAGATTAGTTTAGACATAAAAAACCCACTTATTTATAAACGTTGCTTAACGTTAAGTAATGATTAGCAACTGTTTAACCATACATTTAGAGCGTTTATGAATAAGGTGGAAAATGGGGAACATTTTATATTTTCATCAGCTATACGGACTGCTTTTCTCCATTTTGTGATTACTTACGTATAGTAGGAATACAATACACAAAGACGTTTGTTGAAAGTCTTTACAGTATCAAGATCTATTCTCCCGTCACAGGAAAGCGTATGTGCTTGTACCAGGATTATCTTGTGAAGACTGACGAGGGTTTCATACGCGGTCAGCAAAATTGTATTGTCAGAGCTTCAGAGGCAGCGTACATATGCTGTGGCTTTAGAAATTAAAGAGTAATGTGTTGGTGGCTATGGGTATCGTGAAACTGTAAAAGACGAAACAATATTGTCTTAAGAGGGCCTTTCCTGGTCCGTCATCCAATATGTAAGGGAGTGAGAACGCGATAAAATCGAACGAAAATTGGCGCAAGAAGGTTCTAAGAAAAACGCGTTCTTAAAAACCCTTGCAAATTTTGGAAAAAATCTCTATTACCTACATGTGCGAGGTTCAGACGTATTTACTGAATTAGTTTCTTAAAAAAAGCCTTAAAACTAGATACAAAACACCACCTGTGTGTTTAAAATATCTGGAGGTAAAACTTGTAATAACGCCATAATCAGGTACGAGTGTCTGAATGAAAATCATGACGCATTGGACGCTCTTAAGAATATAATGACATGAATAGAAACTGTCTTGTGCGTTAAAGTAAAGACAATCTTGATACCCTAAAAAAGTGTAAAAACTCTTTCGACAATTGCATTATTAACAAATCACGAGTGTCTTGTAGCCAAAATAAAACTAGGTCAATGAAAACACCGCTTAGTTATAAAAACACACCGTGCCACGAACACAAACAAAAACATGTTTTTAAAACGGTATTCATACAAATATTATTGACGAACTGTTGAAAGGTTCAGGACCGCGTAATTAAATCACCCTGTATTGTTCACAAGCGAACGTTGTATTGTATGTCTGATACAGGGAGTTCATGAAAACGGTACTGCGCTCAATTTTGCGGTCATCGGTTGAGAGCTAGTGACCGGTGATATTACAGTTCATTTTCTATTGGACGTGAGCCATTACGGTCTGAAATGAACGATTGAACGAATGCTCTTTTTGTTCTTACAGGAACAGTAAAGGAAGTAAGTATAATGTACCCTTTTAACTTCAAAGTAATAATATTTGGCATAATAAGGTAAAGGTGACGATATCTACCACTTGAATTTATTTTTATCCCGGTAGCACGTGTACGATCCCGTAGGATGGAGAGGGGCTTGTGGATGCAAACAATAGCTGCACGGGTCGATCGGCCAGGTTAAGCTACGCTTGCCGCGGTTGGTCCGTGGATGGGTGACCATCTTCACATACCAAGACCCCTCCGTGCCTCGGAAAGCACGTTAAGCCGTTGGTCCCGGCTGTCATTTGTGGATCTTTGACAGTCGTTACGGGTCGTCAGAAGCCCAAAAGTCTGACAAACAGTCTTACCAAGGGGTATCGTATTACCCAGTAACTGGGTTGTGGAGGTCAGATAGGCAGTCGCTCTATGTAAAATACTGGTATTCAGCTGCATCCGGTTAGACTGGAAGCCGACCCCAACATAGTTGGCAAAAGGCTAGGCAGATGATGATGAGTACGATCCCGTAGGATAATTACCGACCTCCAAGCGGGAGAAGCCGCTGGCAAAAGCGAGTATTATATATTTTTTCGGGGGAAAACTAATTTATTCTTTTTACGAAGCGGCATTGCTAATCTTATTAAATTTGAAGGATTCCGATTGTTAGTTCATAGAATTGCATGGCATGACATGATGGCACATTGCGTCTTCTTCTGTTGTGTTGTGAACTTGTAGAAAGCTCACGAATTTTGGGAAAACATCCATAACACAACCGACTGCAAAACTCTAGCAAAGTTTGCTCTAGACGTTCTATGTCTTCCACACAGTAACGCAGACTGTGAAAGTTTTTTAATAAATAATGTAATCTGGCAATTTCATTTTTTTCCCATAAATACGGCAAACCAGACTGTGACATACAGCAGCTCAGATTTTTACGATAACAACACTGGAAGGATACGTTTGTTACTAGGTAGAGAGACCGGGGTCGGAAGTCACATGTAAGTATGTTTTTATTTTTGATACCCGTGTTATGGACGGTGAATTTGAATGTTATCTATAAGATCTATTAAATTACCGAAATGTTTTCCTTTCGGGGTTCAGTTTTAAGGTTTTATAAGGATTTTTGAGATCCACATGCGAAAGTAATACAATTATTAACAATTAGTCAAAAGGTTCTGTAGTGACGACCATGTACCGGAAAACGTAGAGTTGGAAAGCCCACAAGGTGTAACGATGACCTTGTGAAAGCCTGCAGGCATCCGCTGGATGCGGGAAGCATAGAACCGGTCGAAGTGGCGGAGCTTGGGGGAGGCCTATGTCCAGCAGTGGACGTCTTTCGGCTGAAATGATGATGATGATGAATATTATCTGCAAACTTTTCGTTTAATCGTAGGAGGTTATCTTATCGTTCACTATTATGTTAACGTCGTATATGTGGTTTATGCTGTTTTCTACGAGTTGCCATTGTCAGGGATCAGGTGGTCAGGGAAGACACTTGTGTAGGTAAAAATAACATGCAGCAGTAAGATGCAATAGAAGAGGCGTTCATGAGTCCACGGGGCTCCGAAAATCGGGAAACACATAATAGATACGAGTAAGCGAACTGTCTGTTGTCTGACGACCGTTTGGTTCACTTGCCAAAAAAAGAATGCTCAAATTCCAAACCATTTGGCTTTGAACTTAGGGCCCTTCCCTCTGCACGTTTGCATAAGTATTTCTAAAAACTAAAGTTTACAAAAACATCAGGAGTGGTAGTAAAGATTTATGGCTAGATAGTGAAGTGTTGTGGGAAAGGGACATGTTATCGTTTCACCCATAGATATAAGAAAGAAGGTTTCACCATTTTATCTAATTGACAAAAACTTAACCAAGAATAATATTAAGATGTTTATTTACTCAAAAACAAAGCATATCATGCTTTGTTTTTGAGTAAATAAACATCTTTGAAGTGTGTGTGTGTGTATGATAGTACACACAAAAAGATAAGTTTTATTAAACGTGAAAATAAAATATTTTTTGCAAGGTAAATAAATGTGTATGTGTGTGTGTGAAGTGTGTGTGTGTTGTGTGTGTGTGTGTGTGTGTGCATGGGTGTGTGTATGTCGTATTGGCTTGTCCACGTTGTTTATGTTTGTCTTAGCATTTTTTCTGTTTCGTCATATGACTTATTTTGCAGGTACGATTGCACAATCTTCTTGCACCTGTTATACGGTCGTCCGTAGATTTGACAGTCTTCGTTTATTTTATTATAAACGAAGAGTGAAATCTTAAGTTATAAGATGTATGATGACATGTTTACTCTTAATCTACCTAATATTGGTGAACTTTACAAAGTTGAGAGCATGTGAGTTGTAAACATCCTTAAAAAAGTGTACAGCAGGCGTTGTAGCTACGGTTGTTCGCGCTCTGCAGTGCTATTCTCTAAGAAAAACGCATTGCGTGCAGCGCTGCCGCAACGGTAAAAGAACAATGTGGTATTAACTAAGCTGCGAGTAGCTACACTAGCGCTCAAAGCTTCGACGGCCGTGAGTTAGAAGTAGTCAGGTGTAGGTAATATTTTAAACCCATAAAAATCTCAGACGTTTAATGATTTAAAAGTTGTTGCAAGGCCTAATTCGTCTACGAAATAGTGACGGGGAGGTTACAGTCTAGAGTTAGTCGACGAATCAGCAGATGTGCCGAACGGGCGTGATCGCTTCGACGCGAAAGGTGTGTAGGGAGGGGGTATGCCGTATTCTTATCCAGGTTTTATCTCGGTGTGTGTAGGTCTTCCAGTCCACGCGGCGCTGACGTCCTGCACCTATAGATTCCAGATATCTATAGGACGGCTACTATCTTCCGTTTTTCATGACGTTACGAGATGTATCAATGTTTTTGAATTTCCCAATACCCCGACTTCTGACTAGGAAGGGGGATGTTTTAAACGACTTCTGACAAGGGCTACTATAACACAAGTTTCTTACAAGTCTTCGGGAAGGGAACACTACTTGGACTATAACTATTTGCAAACCGTTTGAATCAGCGCTGCACGTTTGGTTAATCTCTGACTGTCTCGACGACCCCCCCCGAGTGGGTTCCCGCATTGTCGTTGCGGGGGGGCTCAGTAATCGTGGATTCCGGCCACGGTGAAGCCAAGAGAAACCCAAAGGTGGGGCCGCTCGTCAGGGCTTTTGCCTTCAAGCCATTGACGTAGCGGCCAAAAAGTAGGTTGCGGTGAGGTGCACCGCAACTGAGGTGGGCCGCGATGTCGAATGGGAGGCATCGCGGCTGAGGGTTACGGGCTGCGGTAGAGGAGGAGTGCCGGTGCTTCTGAGCAGCGCTCTTCCCTTCCGTGGCCTGGACGGGGCCGCCACCGTTTGATGGCGGACGCGGTGGGGCTGCAGGGGAAGAGGAGTGTCGGTATAGCGTCGGCCGCTCTCCCTATCCCCTGCGGCCGAAAAGTGGTAGACGGGAAAGATGTCAGCAACCACTGGTGGGGTCCGCAAGGGCCGATGCCTGTCAGGGGTGCGGGTTTGTTCGAAAGAGATACCACAGCCCCTGGCATACGGGCTACTGAGGGAACACGGGTGGGTTTTAGTCAGTAAAAGTCTGACACGCCCTCCTGCTCTAATCAGCAGGAGAAGTCATTTGATGACTTCCCAACCAAAAAAAAAAAAAAAACTGTTTCGACGACGAGCTCGACGTGGAGTACAGCCAAGAAATTGTTTTTTAGAGAAAATGCACGCTTCGCCTCAGAATACATAAAGTCTGAGCGCATAGCATAGCTGACCTGGCGCCGACATGCGAGTATTATATGTTTTGTGTAGTGTAGCTAAGTAACTAAACTTATTTACTGAGTCCGTTCCGAAGTCAGTAGGTAACTTGACTTTTGAACTGAAACCTACGCAAAAACAACGTTATCTTTTGAGAAGTACTTAGATATTTTAGGTACCTTGCCAATTTGAATTTGCGTGATTGTCAATAAGGACTTGCTGGGCCTACATTAATACTACCTTTGTACGGCTTTGGGTTCTATCTGATTCAGAATTATCTTTTTAAAATGTTAAAGGTAAGCGTGGGATGTCTTTGACTACATATTCTAAGAGATGATCTTTTTGAATCGTGGGAGATAAAACATTATCTCCCACGACGCCTCAAAAAGAATCAACGATAAAGATAAGGAATGCTTAATTTTATTCTTATTTTCACGCCCACCTAGAGAAGAAATTAAGATAACAGTTTATTCAAATGAAGAAAATTGTTCCTACCAGTTTATTTAAATGAAGAAAATTGTTCCTACCAGTTTATTTACTTGCTTGTTAATTTATTATGAACAATAACACAGTGGCATAATAATTTACTGTAAAATGTATATTTCATTAGTAGGACCACCTGTAAGGTGTTTTTTAAGTTTTATAATAATTTTTGTGTAATAATCGGGGCAAACCGTAACACCTGGCAGGCACTGGCCTAAAAGTTGTCCACGAAGATGTTCAGGGTTGAGAAAAATGCGGGTATGACTGCTGTCGACTGCTGCTGCTTCGAAGAACACTGTGGTTTAGTTAGTAAGATTCTCATAGACCCTTCGACTCTTCCGTCCGCCTCAGGGCGGAAGACGTCTATGGAGTGAGATGATACAAGACATGCCGATCACCGACGACTGCCGACCAGCTTTTATGACAAGTCTTTTACAGTTCAAGCAGGGCCTGAATTCACTAGGTATGACCTCTTAACGATCCCTTATTCGTAACCACGTCAATCACACACGAATTCTGCTAATATTGTATTAATAATATCGAGAAATTGTCTTGGAATACAAAGAGTATGACATTTCGAGATTTCTTACCGTTACATTGGTTTAAAAAAAAACGATATTGACGTAGTTTGAACGTAGTAACATTCCGCGGGGAATCATTATAACGATACAGAATTGGTGTCATGTACGTTTATGGAATTCCTTTTTTTTTGGGTGGTTGATCATCAAATGACTTCTCCCGCTCTGAGTGGAGCAGGACTTTTACTGACTAAAACCCACCCGTGTTCCCTCAGCTGCCCGTGTACCAGGGGCGACGGTATCTCTTTCGAACAACCCACAGCCCTGGCAGGCATCGGCCCTTGCGGACCCCTTGGTCACCCTGCGACGGGTCAGCACAGTGGCCCCGCCGCCTACCACTTTTCGGCCGCAGGGGATAGGGAGAGCGGCCAACGCTATACCGACACTCCTCTTCCCCTGCGGCTCCACCGCGTCCGCCATCAAACGGTGGCGGCCCCGTCCACGCCACGGTAGGGAAGAGCGCTACTCAAAAGTACCGGCACTCCTCCTCTGCCGCAGCCTGTAACCCTCAGCCGCGATGCCTCCCATTCGACATCGCGGTCCACCTCAGTTGCGGTGCACCTGGCCGCAACCTACTTTTTTGGCCGCTACGTCGTCGGCTTTGAGGCAAATGCCCTGACGAGCGGCCCCACCTTGGGGTTCCTCTACGCTTCACCGTGGCTGGGAGACCACGGCTACTGAGCCCCCGCAAACGACAATGCGGGTACTCACTCGGGGGGTACGGAATGCCTTGCTCACGCAAGGCGCGCTCAATCATTGTCCACTTTTAAAATTCTTCTCTCCTTAACATTATCTTTACATTAAGGTAGTTCCTTGCTATTGTTATGTGAATGGTACACCACTACCTGCAGTATTGTCTCTCCCACTCCTTTTATTCCATATAAAGGTTGTAGTTATGTAAAATATCGCTTTTAGCAGACCGCCCATTGTGTAACCCTAGGTAAAATTTCTACATTTTATTTTTTGTAACGGCAAACATAGTAAAGAGTTATTATATCTGTCTGAGAAAAAAGTGTAGGCTGTAAGTCCTCCATTTTATTGTTCAAAAGCATTATTGCCTTTACATCGACGGCGGTAACAATGTCACGATAAACTGGTTTAGTGCACTCTCGTAGGGACGTAAAAATATCACAGCGGAAATTTTTCGCGCAGGGTTCTTTTTGTTGGTGGGCGGTGGCCCAGTGGTATCGGCTTCGACTTACGAGTTGCAGGTCGTAAGTTTGAATCCAGGCAGGCACTTTACTTTGTGTAAACTATTTCATCACCACTACCTATAGATAGTTCAATCCATGAAGACGCGCCCCACTCTTTGACATTAATTGTACTGAGAGCGGTCCAAAACCAAAGAAAGGGGCAAAGTGGGGCGGGTCATCGTGGATTGAACTATCTGTACCACTGCTCTCAAAACGGTGAAGGAAAACATCGTGAGGAAACCGGCGTGTCCTAGAACCAAAGATTCGAAGACATGTGACATCTACCAACCCGCACTGGGCCCGCGTGGTAGATTACAGCCCACTCCCTCACACCAAGAGGAGGCCTGTGTCCCAGCAGTGGGAACATTATAGGCTGATAATGGTATGGATTATGGGATCTTTAACGCACGGCTTAGCGCCGACGAGAGTTCATAACCCAAGGCGCGAAAAATCCCGCTGGAATTTTAATACGTCCGACTGTCCGACACGAACGTCGACTTACTGCTCAGGAACTTGTACACAACGCGTCGTGAATAGAATACTGTCATCACATGTAAATTTCTGGTAGTGTTAAGTGTTGGATTCTCAGTTCAATCCCACGGCGATATTTTTACGGCCTTGCGTACGAAGTTTTAGTATTCTACTGAAACTCTTTACTACGCTAGGCCAGCTCAAGGAATTACCACTGCCGTACGATCAACTGTTCCTACACTTAAATTCTCCTGTAGCTCGAGCCTTAACAAACCCCACAGAGGAATTTTAAGTTCGTATTCATAGACAAAGTTTTAGGTCCTGTTGTACAAATAAGTAGGTATACTTCAAGCCAAATATAACAAGGCCATTACAGCCCGCAGGGGCATAAAGCAGGGTTGTCTATGTGTATTTTGCGTTGAGTGTGTAGTAGTGATGGGTAACTCAGAAAATTTTATGTGAGGATGAGGGAGCCCCTCAATTTGCTTCGCGAGGTCCTCACGAGCGGTGAGGAATCGTACGACGGCGTATTCACCACTCGACTCGTGAGTCCGAGCCGAACTCAGACGAAGCTTTGAGTGAGCGAGGCGGGCGGGTGCAACGACGACTCACGAGTACTCACGAGTCACGACTCTCCGATAATCCGATTATTCACGTCCTTATTTTCTTTAGCTCACAAATTTTAGACCGCCAAAATAACGGAATCAATGACACTTTATTACCAATCGAATGTTAATGTTTTTAGAGTTCATAATAATTAATGATAGCTGAAATAAAAATATACAATGTTTACTGTGTTATGGTGTTATAAAAACTTCAAGATCACACCTCACCTCGCTTATTCTCAATTCTGTATACCTACAATTTTTGGGTCGGTTCATTCGCTCACTGAACACTCGCGAGTACCCGCGAGTTACGAACTCGATTGCCTCGATTTCCTACTGTCAATAATGTCAATGTCAATGTTAATTTTTAAGTGAGGGGTGATGAGGAATGAGGTGGTTCAATATTGAAATTCCAGTAACTCTTTCAATTTACGGTCACGAGTACCTCAAAAGAGGTGTGAGGGACACATCACTAGTGTGTAGCGGCATCTGCAACGCTAGATGAGAACTACGCATCACACATGACGTCACGCAAAATCCTGCATCGCGCATATGGCATATATATATCTCGCCGGGCAGTTGCTCACTAGACACAACCCCCATCTAGTCGGAGGATTCTCCATTTTCCATAGAGAATGACGAGTGAACTGTATGCTCTGTTCCACATGCCTCTAAAGGCGAAGCTGTGAATAATAAATTTAAAAAATTACTTAATTTTTATTCGCTATTTAATTAAATAATTAATTAAATAGCGAAGCTCTTTTGATACAGTGTGTACTCTACGAGCATATCTACATAGACTGCATATCATGGGCATTTTCAGTAACACTAGATGAAATCCAAATGAATGCCTAAATAAATGCGTGATATTAGATTTTCAACTTTTAGCGCTGGGCCAAGCGTTGCGAATCCAATAGAGCACTTTTAAGGGCTAGTAGGTAGGTACTTACACTGAGGTGTTATTACTGATATCAACGTTTGAATTTTGAATATAAAAGCGAACGTGCTCTGAATTGCGTGGTTCTAACTAGCTAACTAACTGAGCACATTCACTTCATTAGCACAAAGTAATCGGCTTATCATCGTATGTATTAGACTATTGCCAGCAGTCGATGAAACGAATAGATACCTAGAACGGAATCTAAAAAAATGAGAAATAAACTGTCGATTTCCTACCCTCCACTACTTCGTGTCACAATAAAGATCGTGTGTGCCAATGACACTCAGTAATGGTGATTATTAATATATAACGTTAATAATAACTTCAGAAAAATACCTACTATTCATAGAGTAAATTCATACTCAGCTTCTAGCATTATTTATTTGTAAGTTCAGATTCGCAGGGACTTAAATATTTCGAGACCGGTTTTTTTTTCTCACTGGACTTGCAACGCACTGTTTCGAACGGTGTGTTTTTCGACGTGCTGGGATGCACTCTATTGGATTCTCAAACCTCGGTTCAAGACCGAGAGTTGAGAATCCCGCCGCAAAATTTTTACGCTCGTGGAAACGAAGAAGCCGTCAATTCGGATATCCTCAGATTAATTTATTCGGGCGAAAAAGACGTAGGTATCCGTATTGCGAACAGAATGAAAATTATGAGAACCTTCGAATTTTTTTGAACAAAATTATTTTCACGGGTTAGGTAGGTACCTACACTTATTTTATGAGATTACATACAGGTGTATGATCCGTAGAACATGACACGTTTTCTCAGAATTTATTGTTTGTGAGTATGACGAATTTTCTGTAAGATTTTGATAAAATGAAGTGCCTATCGATTGGCCATTGTGACGCTCGTCACACGATATGTTTGCCGACAGTTTGAGTGAATAGCGTAATACAGAGTCTGCCATTTCAACGAGCTTCCCGTACATATACGTTGCCCAACACATTTTTTCATGAGACAAGTACTACCTAAACTGAACGGCGGAATATGAAATGGAAGTGGCACTTTGTGAGTTAGAGGCGTTCCAAGTAGAGAGTAAAAAACGGAGCCGTCCATCAATTTATGAAATAGGTATCAGAACTTTAGAAGTGATGATGGATTTCAAAACTACTTTTCTTTTAACGCTGTCTTTGTGCAACTGGGTGTAGCTAGACACCCATTTGCACAAGGTAAACATTAATGCCACATTAAGTACATAATGTATCATTAACGCTAATACGTTCATTAATTTAAGGAGCTTAGATGAGCTAAACGCAGGTTTTGTAATGCCTAAAAGATTATGATCCACTGCAGTAAACAAAATCAGAAAAATATATGATAATCTTCAGGATATATGCTAGTTAGATAGTGTGTTGAAACCTAATACAACTAATTTCATACGATAGAAAAAAATCACGAAGTTACCTCTAAAAATTTCTTTTAACGATTAAAAACCATACTAATAATATTGCAATCATTCTGATTTTTGTCAGATTATTCTACAAGCAAAATACTAGCATAATAGTGTTTAAATTTTTTAGTCCGATCAATAGATTTTTCGTAAATCGCATTTTCCTATTTTCGAACATAATACGTTTACATGTGTGCGTAAACGCCCGTGTACCGACAACCGACAGTGCCGGCCGGTGCCTGATGCTAGTAGGACGTGTCGCGCTTTTCGCCGCATTATTTCCGTTGAGATTGTTTACTGTTTTCGTAGGCTATTTTGTAAATTATTTGATTCTTATATTCTTTCCTTAAAAATTCTTCATTCTTGTAATTATAAAATACTTTTAGTTCAATAGCGTAAAACACCTTCTACTTAGTTTTTAATCATTACCATTTGTAAATATGGGAAATAAAGTTAAACCCGTTACGAGAAGTAAAAAACGTTTATATAAATCAAATGCCGAACATAATATGAACAATATTAAAAGGTGAGAGCATTTTATTATTACAAATTTTTATCAAGATATTTAAGAATTTGGAAATGTACTGCACAGCCAGTTCGCATACGATCAGTTTTTTCAACATTGCGCTTAACTGTCACAATAGCGTATTAGGTTGAAGTCTAGACTAGCATAGAAGAGTGCTCGGGTTCAAACCCCAGGACATTTCGGTATAGTTTTTTCTTTTTATTTTTATCTAAAGTACTACTATATTTAGATATATTTATTAAATACTTTTATAGATAACTAGAAAAAACATTGAAAATGTATTTGTTTTTTATAGGAGCAAGAAAGTTGATAATATCAACACAGAAGTTATTTCGAATGTGTAAGACTATAATTTATTGATTTTGTTTTTAGTAAATAGGAATTATAATTATGTATGAATGTTAGGTATCTATATTCCATTTGAAATAAAACATTTAAGTACACAAGCAATTTTACAGTCCATTCAACCGATTATGACTTTTATACCTTAAGCATAAGCACTACTTGCGCGCCGTTGCCGCGCCATTTATTAGAATACTCCCGAGTATTCCAATAGATGGCGTGGCATCGTAATCTCCCTTTACCGCTAGTGCTAAACTTCGTATTTGTTTTGTGTGATACTTGTTATGGCCGTCGTCGTTAGATGGCATACACGTCGATTATGTAAATGTGTGCGTGCGTTTTTCAAGGCCACATTAGGTCTTGTAGTCGTCGGAGGTCTTGTAAGTTCGTTTCTGCAACGGGCTGTTAGTTGTGAATAAGTTGTGCTAAACTGATGGTGGACATTTCTCAGTTTCGAGAACTATCAAACAAAGAACCCTGTTCCTTGGGCATGTTCAAACGCGTTTTTACTAACATACCATGTTGGCAATATGGTAGCAATTGTTGTTCTTTTATTATTTCTAAATTAATTTAAATACTTAGAATTTTTTTTTTTCATGTACTAGCTTTAATTTCATTCTAAGTAAGCAATCTTAATTTTATCGTTTTGCTGTGCCCTTACAGGGTCCATATTTCTTTAGCTAGCTTTAAGCCCTTTGTAACATCTTTAATACAATATGGAATGCAATAAATGGATATGAATACCAAAGTTAAAGTTAATTACTTTACCACTGGTAAAGAACTTTGATCTCACGTTACACAATATTTAAGTAAAGTACAGGTCGGGTCATCAAAAAAATCGGCCCCCCTGCAGTGTTTTCGGAAATCACGTTATTTTTTAGAGAAACTAAACAAAAAGATTTAGTCATGATACATTTCATTTGATTTGTTTATTAACACTAATTGTAGCAGAATATAAAAATGAATAAAAAAATATTGATTAGGTACTTTTAAAATATTTAAAATTAAAAATATTCGACCTATTTTCGACAAAAATCGATTCGCAAGCGACTTTCTAATTAAAAAAAAAAAAATGTCCTTTCTCGTGAGATTATAATATTAAAAATCCACTGCGGAAATTGAAAAATCGGGTAGGTAACATGACCTAGAAAAAAATTCAACTGTCACGAAATCGGTACCTAGATAAATGAATTATATTTTCATAAAAACTTAAAACACTATCTAATGCATTGTGTTTTAATGTGTTTTTTAAATTAATTTACAGCCTGCCTTGTTGAATTCAGGAAGTTCAAGTACAACTTAACCTCAAAATTTTGAAAATCCTCATTTTTCGGTACTTATAAGAAGACTTTCAAAGTCAGTAATGTTTTAAGCTTTTTTCAATTTCCGCAGTGGATTTTGTAGCTTATAATCTCGTTGTATTTTTTTTAAATTTTTAATTACAAAGCCGCTTGTGAATCGATTTTTGTCGAAAATAGGCTGGTTTTTCTACACTTTGCGGCGGCGGCGGCGCGGGAGCGGCAGGATCTAATGCGTAAAACCAAATGAACCGGCCAGCCAGCGGCCGGCCCGGCCCTAGAAAACAGCGGCGCGGCAGCGGCGCGCGGCGTGGGGGCGGGCAACGAGCGGTGCCCAGTGCCCTCCAGTTAAGCGGTGACCAACCGCGCGTCTGAATTGCAATGTTGTGCAATTTATTTTTGTGACGTATCGAAGTGACATAGTCTCTGTTCTTCATAATTTCGATAAAACTCGCTTTTTATTTTCCTTGCCCTATATTAGGGATTCACTTAGGGAGAACGGCACCCTAATTGCGTAACTCGCGATTCATCATAATCTGTTTCGTTTTGATACAGATTGTTAAACCATTGCTTCATATGTTTTAATAATGTGTCTGCTCAACAACGTAGATAACGCAATGAATACTGTTGAACTGTCAAATTGAAACCGATTATGATTAATTGTGAGTAACGCAATTAGGGTGCTGGTCTGCGTTGCCCCCCCCCCCCCCGCTCTCGCGCCGCTGCCGCCGCCGCCGCCGCCCCGCTGCCCACAAGATTCGAGGCAGAAGCCGTGTTATGAACACAATTGTTGAAGTTTAATATTGAGTATGCCCTCCTCTTGGTCGAATGATGGCCTGCATTCGCCGTTTAGTGACCTAATCAAGGTTTTGATGGTCTCTTAGGATTCGGTACCATTCTTCCCGGATGGCGGTTTCCAGGTCTCCTAAGGATGTAAGGGTTGGAGTAGGTACAGGCTCTAAGCTTTTGTTTCAGGGTGTCCCACATGTGCTCAATAGGGTTAAGATCAGGGCTTCTTGCAGGCCATGACATAACCCTAATGTCGACCTCTTCAAGGTAATCGGTGACAATGCGCGCTACGTGTAGCCGTGCATTATCATTATCATGCATAAGTTCAACATTTTTACCACATGGTCCAATTGGTACCACATGGTCTTCCAAAATCTTTGTGATGTAGCGTACCGCAGTTGAAGCACCACTTCTTATAAAAACCAGCTCTGTGCATCCAGTTAAAGATATTCCAGCCCAAAACATTACAGAACCCCCACCATAAATGACTGTTTCTGTTATACAACACTGTACATAACGTTCACCTAGCCGTCGCAAGATATTACGGCGTCTATCAGAACCGCATAAAGTCATCCATCTCTCATCACTAAAAAGAACTGGCTCCCATTGGACACGTGATTCTGCGCAAATTGAAGTCTGGCTTGCCGATGGGCTGTGGTTAATTGTGGCCCAGTTGCTGGCTTGTGTGGTCTTAAATTCTGCTCACGTAGTCTCCTTCTTACAGTACCTACTGTCACAATAGTCACACCCCGATCTTCACGTAAGCGTCGCTGGAGATCAAGGCCAGAAAGGTGGCGCTTTCGTAGAGCTGATTGGACCACAATGAAGCGGTTATGCCTTTGATTTGTCACAATATGTCTCCCAGATCCAGATCTTCTTCGATACTGCCCAGTCTCCAGAAACCTTTGGTAAACTCGGTGAACTGCAGAACGGCTGAGATTTAACCTTCTGGCCACGACTCGTTGACTTAAACCTTGTTCCAGCAAAGCCACAACTTGAGCCGCCTCAGCTTCAGTGGTGTCCATTATTTTTAATCAAAATTAATCAAAAGTACTGCCTCAGCAATTAAATTTAACCAAAATGTGCATGAAATTCCTCGAAAACTTTGTTTCTGATTGGGAAAATGGGTAATTTTGTTCCGGAGTAAAACCACTCCACCACCACCAAAACAGCACTCAACAGTATTTCTGTATGAAAAATTGTTAAGTACCTTAAAGTGCAATAAGATTTATGACAAATAAGATGTCAATCGACCCTCAAAATAAAAAAAACAAACATGTGCAACAGCTTATCTAAGAAACAGTCGACAAATATTCAACAAAAAGTGGGTGGGTCGATTTTTTTGATGACCAGCGTAGTTAACAAAGAAACAAAGATAATACTTGTCAAAACTCGACAAAGTGTAGGCTAATTTAAATCAACTATCTCGCAGATCTAAAAAAATCACGATAAATGTCTCCTTTTTATATCGAATACATTGTAAACCTGAAAAGCCCTTATTTGATAAGAAAGCACCTTCACCCTTGAGCTTTGGACGTTGATAACAACCAGTCATTGCACGGCTTCTTATTCACTCCAAAATAACTTTTATGGGGTATAAAAGAGGATGATGAAAGAACCTTTATATACAGGGTGTCATGGACATCTGCGCATAAACTGTTACCATGGTTTCAGTACAATCATGATGGAATCTTCTGGATCCCGACGAACATTTTGAAACTTTTCGTCGGTTAATAATAAAAAAAAAATGTTACATATTAATCGTGTGGGTGTTGCAATTTTCTAAAAGAGCTGTTTATTTTTGGGTACCCGACAAAGATTCTTCGCTTGGGGTCTAGAGTCTAGTTATGTGCTGAATTCAAGGTTACCAGTTCGTCTCAGTCGATGTCCTTGAAACCTTGTGTAGACACAAGTTTTTCTAAAAAGATTCAGACAGTACTATAATCATCATCATTTCAGCCGAAGGACGTCCACTATTGGACATAGGCCTCGCCCAATTTGGGGGGTTTGCTATATTCGCCACGCTTGGCAGGCGGGTTGGCGATCGCAGTATGGTGGTAAAATGCATAGAGAACGCTGCTGCCCATTCTCTAGTAAGTCCTTTAGTCGTCTCATACGACTCCCACGGGAAGAGATGGGACGGTGCTTTTCTTTACGTCCGGCACCACACGGTACGATACCTAACTACCTGTAACAATAAGGTGTTTATCGTAAAGTAAGCCCAAGATGAAGATGAAAGCAAATTAAGCCACTCTTGTGCCTCCATCAATGGCTCATGCCTCCAGAATGGTTACTATACTAACAATAGTGTTTATTTGCTAAAACAGTGCTTTACATTTCCTTATTGTCTATATCTAAGTACTCCACATTAGGCTGAGCTGGAGTCCTTGCTTGACACTACTCAATACTCAATTCTTTATTGCATTCCATATGTATAGTAATAGATGGTATAAACAGTGAGAACAATATGGACCCTGTCGGGCACAGCAAAGTTAGGAGAGGAAGAGGGCTACGTACAAATTCAAGCAATTCAATACATTACTATTATAAAATTATTAGATGTATAAATGGGTGTTTAATTATCTACATATAGATGTATAATTATGTACAGGTGTATATAGGTAAGGTTTGTGTCTATAGGTAAAGTATATTTGTTACTAGCTTCCGCCCGTGGCTTCGCCCGCGTGGAAGTCGGAAATTATCCCGCGGGAACGTACTCCCGGGATAAAAAGTATCCAACGTGGTTTCGAGTTAATTAGAGAGCGCGTTAAAATTCTTCCATACAAACTTTGAGACCCCCCAATTCCCATTTAGGGGGTAATTTAGAAAAACAATAAATAACCAACTTTATAATTTACTTAGATAAGTATTTGTGCCAAGTTTCAAGTTTACTAACTCAAGGAATAAGATTTTTAATACAAACAAAATCCCCCCCTTTTCACCCCCTTAAAGGTCAAATTTCCAAAAAACCCCTTCTTAGTGCTCCCCTACATTATAAAAGGAAGCCGTGTACAAAATTTCACATTCCTAACCCTAGTAGTTTCGGCTGTGCGTTGATTGATCAGTCAGTCAGTTTCTCCTTTTATATTTAAAGATTAAAAATTGTATGTATTGCACAAGAATTATTATTTGTTATTAATGTTTTCATTATTATTGAATCTTGTTATTATTTATGTAATAATATTATTATTTTATTTATTTTCATATTTATGTTTGATTTTCTATATTCCGTACTACAAATTAATTGTACTGTTTTCTGATTTGGCAAACGAAATCTGAAGCAATTTGCATTGAATGTGGGTTGCATTGAATGTGGGTTGCATTGAATGTGGGTTGCATTGAATACTCAAGACGAAAAGGTATGTATCATACAATCGTTGTCCAAGATTTCTAATGCCATTTACGTTGAACGGATAAGGTTCCGTTCATTAGAGTTTTCGGAGAATAACCTGCACCCTAATTGCGTAAATCACGATTAATCATAATCTGTTTCAATTTGACTGTTCAACAATATTCATTGCGTTATTTACGTTGTTGAGCAGACACATTTTTCGAACATTTCAACCAATGGTTTAACAATCTGTTTCAAAACGAAATAGATTATGATTAATGTGTTACACAATTAGGGTGCTGACCTATAAAATAATCCAAGAATTTACCTTGAACCCAGTCAAAGTTACCGTTTCCCCGAAATATTGGGAAGACAGTTAAAACTAAAGTAAACTTCTTTCCTTTGAACTGGGTAGGTACCTAATTGTATAATAAGGCACCCAGTTCAAAGAAAGCAAGTTTTCACTTTGTTGCACTTTAAACTTCGACAGTACATAATTATTGTTGCATTAATATCAACAACAACCTCATTATATAATATACAGTACCCGGCGATAAATACAGGGTAAGTTTTTATCCAGTGCGCAAAGTTTAACCATGAATTCATATGCATATCATTTTGGAACCCCTAGCGCAGAAATTTTTCGCCGGTTATACAAAAAAAATCTGCTGTTTCATAGAAAACTGCAATACCTACGCGGTCAAAATGTATGGAACAGCAGATTTTTTTTTGTATATCTGGCGTAAAATTTCTGCGCTAGGGGATCTAGAATGATATGCTGAATTCATGGTTAAAATTTGCGCACTGGATAAAAACTTTTCCTGTATTGAACATCGACCTTTGGAAGGAGACAATCGGCTAATTTCGGCTTCGTAGAGCGTTATCTCTGTCGCACACTACCTATGTGACTATGACTAATGTGACGTTTTGTCAGTCGTTGTTCAAGTGCGATAGAGTGCGGCGGTCGCGTCCAGTTCAAAATATATATTTAGAGTTGTTATCACCCCCAAATTTGAATAATTTAAAGATGTATGGCAACTCTTTTTTGTTTTATTTTACCCCAAGCTAAAGCCATCACTTACAGAAAAATTGGTGTATTTCATACAAAGAATAAAAATAATTATCAAAAGAAGCAAATCATAATTGTTTTAACAGCTTCTAATAGATACCAGACTGTTTGTATTTCGTGCGACAGAGAAAACGAAATTAGCCGATTGTCTTTTTCGAAAGGTGCATTTATCGCCGGGTACTGTACTAGTAGCGCTCCGCGGTTACACCCGCGTAGTTCCCGTGGGAATACGGGGATAAAATGTAGCCTATGTCACCCAGAGATAGTGTAGCTTCCCAACATCGAAACAATTTTTCAAATCGGTTCAGTAGTTTCGGAACATATTCAATGCAAACAAACAATCAAATCTTTTCTCTTTTAAATATTATTATGTAGTATAGATTATTATTAAGCATAGATTATCGCCTATATAATAGTCTTTCTAACTTATTGAGGATGGGTTTCCAGCCTGACCGGTTGCAGTTAAATACTACTATTTTAGAGCGACTGTCTTACATAGAGCGACTGCCTATCTACTACCTTTATAACCCGGTTACTGGGTTACAGTGACGTTAAAATCTATTTACCTCGTTACGGGTCGAAAGCCCGAAAGCATAATAACCAGTTTTACCAAGGGATAGATGACAGCCGAAACCAACGCTTTATCTTGCATTCCGAGGCACGGAAGTTTCGATATGAAATAGATGGTAACCTACACACGGACTGAGCTCGGCAAGCGTAGCTTAACTTGATCGATCGACTTTAGCGGCGGTTATTACTAAGCCACGAGCCCTTGACACGTTGACATCCAAAGACAATACTAATGAAACCTCATGTGTGTCGACGCGCCTGTAAATAAACCATTACCTTAGAGTTTCGTTTTTGTGAGAAGAAGTTTTTAGAACGTCGTAATTATGTCTTTTTAGGGTTCCGTACCTCTAAAGGAAAAAACGGAACCCTTATAAGATCACTTTGTTGTCCGTCCGTCCGTCCGTCCGTCCGTCCGTCTGTCAAGACCGTTTTTCTCAGGAACGCGTGGAGGTATCAAACTGAAATTTCTATATGATACTTAGTTCTACTGTCCCTGGAAGCTGTAGAAAAATCAATACAGCCATTTAGGCCGCAAAATTCCGCAAATTTTCGAAACTCGCACGGGAATCAAAACCTACAGGGTACTTCCCGTGAACTTAGAATCTTGAAATTTTGTACGAAGTCACGTCTTATAGTACAGATATAGGAAAAATTACGAAAACCGTAAATTTTTAGTTTCGTCATATAAAAAAAAATATTTTTGACAATTTTGAACTTTTACTTATATACCCACAGGTTTGTACGGAACCCTCGGTGCGCGAGTCCAACTCGCACTTGACCGGTTTTTTTTAAATAATATGTAACGCAACTAACTAGTTTTCTACCTATTATAAGTAGGATAGTAAATTCTGCTACACATGCATAAGACTTTCGAAGAAAAAGTTTCTGCTGACACCTGCATTTGCAACGGTATCAAGTTAACGTTTTCCGCGTATCGAATTATAGCTACCTATGTTATTATGTTGGTGCTATGTATGCTTATTATGTGGTTTATTTAGCAACTATTAACAAAGTGACTACGGAGCGTTTCATGGAATATCAAATTGGATATAGGTCGTCATGTTACATTGTTTGCGTCAACTTTATGAACAGGTATTCAGGTGGCATTTTTTTCTACCTGGTAACACTAACATGGCTTTCTAAGAAACAGCTGAGATAATTTATAAGAAGTTACCCAAGCAGCACGCAAGCGTTTTCAACATCAATAAACCAGCCTATTTAGAACTTAGAGTTCTTTTAGAGACTTACAAGAGTGTCAAAATATTAAATAGTAGTTATAAGAAAGATTTATGAGATAATATACAGCTCAAACTGCATAAAAGATTTATTAAGGGATCCGCGAACGCTTAGGGTATTTAAACAGAATATTTAAACTCTATTAAAAAACTTAAGGTATTTCTTGAGACTTTAATCTGGTTTTATCGTTAAAGCTGTATGCAAACTGTATTTTGCATGTGATCACTTACTTATTACAGCTCTAAGTGTTATTACAGCATCATTTGATACTTGTTTCTGTACAATGGTATATGCAAACTCCATTGTAAAACTAAGTTTTATGGCGTAATTGGACACTCTTGTAAATACAGTGGTTTTATGATTTCTGTCTATGAGGGCGTTTTAAAACTAATAAAATTAATGACAGCTATAGTACAGCTTTATTTTGTATTCATGACACAGTCGCTCGACAAGACTTAACGGTCAACCGCCAATTCCGTCGACGTCCAACGAAGAGGGTTCCGTACCAAAAACATTAAGCAGTGATATTAATGATCATAATAGTTATGTTAAATGTGTAGATTTATTTCAACCTTCGTAACCTTATGATGACGTTTCTTCTTGCAGCAGCGCAATTAGTTCAATTGATGATTTATTTGAACCATAAGATCTTGTTGTCTTACTATTTCGTCATATGACGATAATGATAGCCTTTTCACACAGCATTTTGAAGTGGGCCAATTATCTAAAGGCCGAGATGTTTCATCCTTTACTAATTTGTTGACGTTTAATCGCTTTCTTGGCCATCTTAACTCGCCTTTTGATTCCCACAAACTTGTGCAATGCAAAGCCTGTTTTGCTCTTTCTCAATGGTTTTTATAAAAAATAAAGGAAAACAGATATAATATATACAACGCACTAATAATACTTTACAATAAGTTTACTTAGGTATAAAATAAACGGTCAAATTGAGAATCTCCTCCTATTTTTTTGTCGGTTAAAAATTAAACAGCTAATTATTTTGGTTTTACCATACATAGGTACTTATCATCATCTTGGGCTCAGGGTTTTTATTTGTTTTAAGAAACTCTAAAGAGAATTATAAACGATGTATTGAGAACTGATATACAGCCTAAGTAATAAAACTATCCTATTATAAAGCTGATTTACAGCTAAATGCTGTAAAATATACTCCTTAAATTACTTAGTACAGCTACACAGACTATAACACACTCCGAATATCGTTTAGGCTGTTTAACAAATTGTCGTCGTTTTAGCAATTTCGAATGTATAAAATTATAAACTATGTATTGAAAACTGATATACAGCCTAAGTAATAAAAATATTCTATTATAAAGCCGATTCACAGCCAAACGCTGTACAATATACTCCTTAACTAACTTAGTACAGCTACACAGACTATAACACACTCCGAATATCGTTTAGGCTGTTTAACAGATTGTCCCCATTTTCGTAATTTCTAATGTATGAAAACAAAATTTTAAATACAATTTAAGGAATATTTTATAACAGTTAAAGCCATATCATGATTATCAGCTTAATATGAGGGCACAATGATCACACTGTGCCCTCATATCTATAACTTTTATATATTTATTATACTAAACTAAAAAATTATACACTTACTTACCGTATTAACAGTATGTTTTCTTTAAGTCAGGTCGATTATTTTGCTGGTGCTTGAATATATTGCCGGAAAACATAAACAGGTTCACAATAAATTTAAATCCGAACTTGCAGTTATCACCTTCACATATCTAAGTCCAAGATTTCTTTTACTCACTGATAAATATTGTAAATAATAATGTCGCCATTCACGTTTCTATTACATTGAAAATCTGTTCGTCGAAATTGTATTATTCTGTAATTCTTTTCAAAAACCTATTTAGAACTCTTTTTGTTACAAGAGATTTATAAGATAATATCTGTAGTGTAATAGTTTCTTTGTACGCCGATTAACAGCTGTAATACAGCTATTAAACAGCCTCTTTCTTGCTACTACAGCTACTATACAGCTCTTATAACGCAAAACGCTGCATAAAATGTGCAGCTTTTTTACTTATAAGGGCTGTATAAGCGCTTATACAGCCTATATACAGCCTGATATACAGCTTAGAGTACAAAAAAGAACTTAAATACAGCCTATATACAGCTTGCAATGCTGATTGGAATTTATTCAAACTAGTCAAATATTTAGTCAGTCAGTTTATTAGTCAGTCTCCCAAAACGCCCTCCCTTCACTACTTTCTAGTGTTTTGGCTGGGAAAAAGTGGCGTAACGAAAAATCTCAGCAGCACAGGTGTCTGTTCAGTTAAAAGAATTTGAGTCATACCATAGTAAGTACCTAATTAACGTTAAGAATCATGAAACATTAAATTGAATTATGTCAGCTAGCAAACGTAAATATACATAGGTACTAACAAAAACATTGAAACTATTGCAAAAACAATTAGGTATGGCGATTTCCGCGCTCACTTTACAAAGTTAGAATGACGTCATCGGAGCGGCCTGGTGGCCTCCAACAGCGGAGGTGCTTGTGCTGCAGTATTCCGAGCCGGACGTAAACATCGATAAGATAGGGTCAAATTTCATCATGGGAACATGAACAAGAGCAGGGTTGCGACCATTGTTACATAAATAGTAAATACTATGAATGAGGGGACTTTTTGGGAGACCGCTGTAAGAGGCAGTCGTTTTATGTGTTAAATATATCTCTTGGCGTGCTCGCTTACATATAAAATGATCATCATCATCATCATCATCAGCCTATAAATTTTCCCACTGCTGGGACATAGGCGTCCTCTCGGTGAGAGGGATTGGGTCGTAAACCACCACGCGGGCCCGGTGCGGGTTGGTAGATGTCACATGTCTTGGATTTTTTGGTTCTAGGACATGCCGGTTTCCTCACGATGTTTTCCTTCACCGTTTTGGAGCAGTGGTGATGAAATGATTTACACAAAGTAAAGCGCCTGGCTGGGTTCGAACTCACGACCTACATACATCTACCTACCTACTCGTAAGTCGCGGCCATTGCCACTTGGCCACCACTGCTATCTAAAATGATCATACAGCAGGATTATGTTCATAGAACCTTTTCTATATACAGTGAAACCTGGTTAAGTGGGACCTGGATAAGTGAGAAACCTCTATTATTGAGAACTACAATGAGGTCCCGGCACTTTTTCATCGAATTACCTCTGTTAATGGGACTTTTCGAACTTGGTTAAATGAGATTTGATTTCTAGGATTTTTTCGATGTTTACCTCTATAATTGGGACTCTGGAGCTCAATTCCCTTTATAAGTGAGACAATTTATCAGGTTGGGACAGGTTACGACACGATTGTTTATAAACATTTGAATTTCTTTCACAAAATTTCCACCTTTATAAATGGAATAACGGTACATTTCGACCTCTATAAGCGGGCCCTCTGTAAATGAGACAACTAAATTTTAAACCTGTCTAATTGGAAAACTGGATAAATGAAAACCTCTTTAAATGGTACAAAATCCTTGGTTCCTTGAGATCCCAATTAACCAGGTTTCACTGTATATTAATGATATAATAGATAATTTTGAGATAAATTGGTGATTGAGAACGTTTTATAGCACAGATGGAGAGCAGGGAGGAGGATGGTAGCTAGAATAGCTCCTTTTCCTCACATCTAAATTAATAACTACCAACGTGTCAAGATAGAGCCTTACAAAATACTGTATAAGTACCAAACATTACGTTGGTGGATGAAAATAGAATGAATGCTCAATAAAAAATATCAAAGAACCTTCCACAATTTCTTACTCCAAAATTTCTTCATATTATGAAAAATCCTGTACATTATCATTATCGTAATTACCTGCTACTAGACGTATTCATTGGGGAATCGTGCCAAAAATCCTCGAAATGCCGAATACCTCCGCCCACGAGGTAAGAATTAAACAATCTTTCATAATATTTGTAGGATCGGGTCATTTACCAGACTTTCTACAGTTCTAATTACAGATCTTATTAAAAGGGTACCAAGTCTAGAAAAATACGATTTTAATTTCTTAGTATTTTTGAAACCTGTGAAACAAGAAAAAGTAGGGTTTCAACTGATTCCGACCGTGGTTCTTTGCATGGTCGGAAGCGAAAACGGGTTTCGGATGCTGTCGCTTCTTTTTGCGAGGAGGTGATGCATCCACTGGAGTCGGCTGACAAGGAGAGCGCTGCACCAGATGAGCAGCCAGACGCCGAAGGACGCTCAAGAATCCCCGGCTACCATAAGGAAGGGCCTGTGGGCGGCGAACTCTGCGTCTCTCGAATAGTCCGGCCCAAGGAAATGGTAGCCGGTAGGCGTGCATTCGCCTTTATGGGAGGACTTGCGGTCGTGGGATCGGCCTCACTTGTTGATGGGGCCCGCTAGCATGGCGGGCTGATACCAGTCGGGACCTCAGGGGTGCGGTGAATGTACATTTATCTCCCGGACCTTACGTCACCTGTGTGTTTATAAATCAACATACAAATTATAAACATTTTAAAATATATTATTCGGCTATTATCCCATTCCTCTGATTGTGGGTCGACTTTTTTGATATATTCAAACGCAATGTGAACTGTTACTAAATAAATAAATTGAATTGTGAAAACACTTTTTGTAAGCAAAATATTTATGTAGGTCACCTCTTGCGACAAACGCATTACTTGGGGCTTTTAAATCGAGGTTCTATAAAGTAAAAAGCTTCTTTTGTGGAGCTTGTAATTAAATTTTTATGATAAAATGTCAGACAATCGAGTTTGGATCGAATGGAGAATTTAAAAAGCTGTCTGTCTCTTTCAGGCTTACAGTTTCCTAGTAGAGCGGTAACCGCCACCGAAACCGAACCTTCGGCTCCTCCACAAGTTTCGGCCGAAACCGAAACCGAAACTTATGAAGTTATGAAACGTTAGTTGATTAAATTATAATGTTATCTGAGACCCGTTTTTTTTTCGTCGATTTGTTTTAGAGTTGATTTTGCAATTAAGTATCAGATTTTATCTACCCAAAGAATAAATAATAAAATAAATAAAATAGTTTATTTCTCACCAGCATAGCAACAAGGATTACATATTAAAATTACATAATACCAGGTAAGTATACTAATGTCATGAGTTAGCAATTTTGAATGCTTGACACTTAAGGACATTGCTTTATTGCTCCGCAAAACAGTTCAGCATCGTTAGAATATGCAGTTTTTAAAACGAAAGCTAAAACGTAAGAGTTTCCGAATATACAGTTGTTATGATGTATCTACATGTAGCTGTTGTGCTTAGACCTTGTTTCAATCTTCCAGAAAGAGAAAAAATCCCTACTCGCTGTTACTAAAGGCAGCATGTCTGCTAAGAAATTGTACTTCTATTTGTAAGGAAACACATATTTTTTCGGTTTTGTGCAAAAATGGTGAAAATGGGGGTCCCATTTTCACCATTTTTGCACAAAACACATTACAAAGACTATAACTGTCAGTCCATCTGGCAGTCGTTCGTATTTTATTAAAAACCGACATCTCACGAACGCCTCACGCTGGTTTCGGTCGCGCCGAAGATTCGGCCACTTTATAGCCGAAACATTTATTTGGCCGAAGCTGGTCGATACCGAAATCTAGCCATCGGTCGGATACTACAAATAACGACAGACCCGAAAATTGACTTTAATTCATATTCAGTACGAGTATTGAACATCACTTACCTACATAATAGAAAACAAAGTCCCGTCACGTCGCGCGTCGTCGGGTCGGTCTGTCGGTTGTCTGAAAGCGAAAAACTCAAAAAGTACTGGATATCCAGCCAGTTTTCACTAATGGACTCATGAGGAAGGTTAAGATAAAAAGGATGTTTGCATGAGACTGAAATATGTCGAAGATGTTTGAAGAAAAAAATCATGCCGTGTAAACATTGACTCATACATATTATTATTACTGCGCGTGTAAACCAATAGATTTACATGAATTAAATGGTAATACGTTACCGTGGGTTCTTTTATGACATCCACAAGTAATAAGTTTAAGTATGGAAGGTGGTTCCGTGTGGTGCCAGACGCAAAAGAATAGCAGAATCCCATTTCTTCCCGTGGGTGTCGTAGAAGGCGACTAAGGGACTTACTATAGAATGGGCAGCGGCGTTCTCTATGTATTTTACCACCATACTGCGATTACCAAACCGCCTGCCTAGCGGCGATTATGGCAAAACCGCCATTTTGGGGGGAAAGCCTATGTCCAGCAGTGGGCGTCTTTCGGCTGAAATGATGATGATGGAAGATACATAGTATGGGGAAGTAGGAATGTAGTACGGGTATGTATTGGTTTATTAAACCCCTTATTGAAATCTTTGCTGTCTCTGCTCTCACTGAACCAAATTGTAAACTGATATTTAAAGTTTTTAACAGTTTCCGCCGAATTATAGTTGCAGGTATTTCATTCATTAACGTGCTCGTCTATCTACGTTAACACAAAGTATTTTTGGGACATGAAATACTGGGGAAGCCTGATATATTTCAATGAAAGGCATGTCGACATATTTAGTAAAGGTTTCAGGAATCCATATCCCAAGGGCTTAAAATGAGGTCTATCTCATTTTCTCGTAAATGGGTCTATGGGTCTTCACTTGATACTTTGTCGGATTGCTCGTGTGAATCGCTGTGATATTATTATAGTATCATTTGCCGAGTTGTTTAGATAGTAATTTAACATTTGATTCAAGGTTTGTTTGTTTCTTTCACACATTTATGAAAACGTTATTCATTTAATTTCTGGATCACTGAGTGGTGGAGTCACTTTTCGCGGGCTCGAACTCACTGGTGGGCCTGGCTAAAAATCACACTGACTCACCAGGCTTGGTATCCGACAGAGATAGTATCAGTGATGGAAATTAAAGAAAGTCCTTCGGAAGATCGGGTTTTATGAAAAAACCACGGCATAAATCAATGACCAATAAAGTTTATTGAACTTGTCGATAATTGAACTTTGTCGGTACCGACTTGATTTTGGAGATTTTACACTTCTTTTATTACATAAACACACCCAAAGTTAGGTTAAATTATCAAGAAAAACGAATCTTTGTTGGCTCATAACTTTTTAATGTGTTTTTATTTTAGCATTCTGTTTCCGTAGCGACAATGTTAATAATGAGACAAAACCATACCATGTTTAAGTTTTGATGTACATTGTCAAAAAGTGGAGTAAAACCCTCCCGAAGTATGTATGGAAAAAATGTGGACTTGTTTCATCTTGTACACATGCTCATAAAATGTCATGCTTAAAACAAGCGTGTTCTTCAAAGTGACACATTTGCTTTTGTTTAGCATGCTTTTTTCAAGTATAAGTAGGTACTCATAAATAAGCGTGCTCAAAGCAGACAATTGAACACACATGCTATTTAAGCGCAGGCTGGAAGCTTCGGTATTCGACATTCTAGCAAGTTTTCTGCCAGTGCAGATGAAAAATGGAAAACCAAGTGGTCCTCTCCACAGAATTGAATAAAATCATAATTTTGGTTACAATACAATGTGTCCAAAAACTGTTGTCAATAAAGAAAAAGAGAAGGAATAAGAAGATTAACGAACGTCTGATCAATACTAGCATGCTCAATAAGCAAAACCTCTTCAGACGCGATAAAAGCACGCCCCCATCCACCCGCGCTGCAGGTAGCATGCCCAAAAATCGCATGACCGTCGATTTTTGAGCAAACTCAAAATTAGCATGCTCATTATTAGCGATGTTTCGACACACATGCTACTAAGTACCAATTGCTCAATAGTGGCATGCTTTCGTGCTAGTAAAGAGCATGTGTAACTGTACCTGTAATGAGCATATGGAACTGTACCTGTAATGAGCATGTGGAACTGTATCTTTACCTACTTCATGATCAGTGTTATCAAGCAGTGGTGGCCAACTGTTAATGGCCGTGTCTTACTAGTTGAAGGTCGTAGATACGAATGTAAGCTATCACGCCCTTTATACCAGTAGGTTTTTATTTTGGGATTATGCTTTTTTGCTTGCTAAATCTTTCTGCTTGAGTTTAGTTTTCCTTTTATTTGTTGGTATATTGGCATGGCTAGCTGATATATGACTAATTATTTAATTAATGTTCTGAGTCTCGTAATGTTTATTAATTTGTCTATGGATGTATAGAATCAAGTCTATCTGACTAAGCAGACAGCTGTGCTGCTGGCGTGTTTGTTGCACCACTTCTTCTTCCCAGCTAAAGCACTAGGAAGTGGTCAAGGGTGGGCGTTTTGGGGGACTGTCTTATGTATTTTGACGTTCGAAAAGTACTGATTCTCAGCCTAATTTGAATAAATGACCTTTTATTTTGAACCTAGACAGCCGCTTTAATTTATGTTAATTATTTCATCACCACTGCTTCCAAAACGGTGAAGGAATCGGCAGATGAAGGAACGGAATAGCGGCATGTCCTACAACCATAACAATCAATGACGCGTGACATCATGAAGACATGTGCTATCTACCAACCCGCACTGCGTCCGCGTGGTGGATTACTGCATGTTTCAATACAATAAAATACATCCGTCCTATTTAAATAGTTTGAAAGTCTAGATCTCAGATTATAAAACAAAGGCAGATAGACCGCGTGGAACACCAAGAGTGAAGCCAAAAAAGCAAATACTAAAGCGACGCATTGTTTTTGACTCTAGGGTGTTCCGCGTGATCTATCTGCCTTTGTTTTACAATATAAACCAAAAAAAAAAAAAACAAATGCTAAAGCCTCGCATTATATACAATGCAACGCTTTAGTATTTGATTTTTTGGCTTCACTCTTGGTGTTCCGCGCGGTCTATCTGCCTTTGTTTTATAATCTGAGGTTTAGACGCTAGTGTTCCGTGTGGACCAAGCAAGAGCGCACACACGCCTCTCCTGCTAGATAAATATAATAAATAAAACAGTGGAAATTATAACTGTTTCTTCTTTCATTGGTTCTCAAAACCCAACACGGCATACTCTCTCTCACCGAGAGGAGGTCAGTATCCCAGCAGTGGGAATATTATAGGCTGATTATGCTATCGAGTTGGATGCTGACCTACCAACCTAATAAGTATTTAATAAAGACAACAGCGTGAATACACTCACAGGCACAATGAATCGCCCACCTAATATCATTCGTCACCCTGTTTGTTTACGTTAACTATGGCTTATCAACTGTTTTGTTTTTTGTTAAGTGGGTACTCTAGTGTTAGCTCTATAGGTATTTAGAGCACCAACTATTAATTGAAACCACTTTGTACTTTTTACAATATAATAACTTCGAACTATATAATAAAGATACAGAATGACAAGAGAAATATTTAACACATGAAACGACTGCCTCTTACAGCGGTCTCTTATGAAGTCCCCCCGCTGCTGTTGTTTCTGTTCCCATACTGAATTTTGACCCTATCTTGAGGATGTTTACGTCTGGCTCGGGATACTGCAGCACAAGCACCGCGTCTGTTGGAGGCCACCATGCCGCTCCGCTGATGTCACTCTTTACATTGTAAAGAGAGCGCGGCAATCGCCAACACGGCTGTCCTGCCAGGTGCCTGTCCCACCAGGTACCCCACGAGTTCAGATAAAATGCTGAAACACAAATTATTAATAATTTAACAGTTTGCCTGTTGCACATGAATTGGTTGTCTATCGAATGTTCAGGATTATAACTGCCATATTTCATTACACATTATTTCATCAGTGTATCCGAGGGTAGGCTTCGAATGAACTCAAAAATCGATAAGACCACTTGCACTTAAAGGGCCTTTAGCCTCACTTAAGAGTACCAAGTTCGTCTTATTGTCACTTGCGCTTAAAGGGCATGTAGCCTCACTTAAGCCTACCAAGTTCGTCCCAGGACCACTTGCACTCAAAGGGCCTATATCCTCACTTAAGTGTACCAAGTTCGTCCTAGAACCACTTGCAGTCAAAGGGCATAATATCCTCACTTAAGCGTACCAAGTTCGTCCCAGAACCACTTGCACTCAAAGGGCCTATATCCTCACTTAAGCGTACCAAGTTCGTCCCAGAACCACCTGCACTCAAAGGGCGTTCCCAATTGACCGTTCGTTTTCCAATTGAACCTACCACTCGGCTTCGTTCTTTAATGTGTAATACGAGTATACGATATAGAACATTTATTATTCCTTAAAACATTTTATCTTGACTCGCACATACGCCTACGAAACATTTCAAATTACCATCGCCAACACAGGCAGAAATGCTTTAAGTTAGAACGTATGTTTATTCATCTCCCAATCGTCACTCAATCAATGTGTATCAATGGTTTCATGTTCTCGGCAGTGGTTAAGCCTGTGCACTTTGTAGTGCTCTTTCCTATGCTTTTTACATTCGTCACCTCATATCTATTATTCCGCAATACCTTATTCATATGAAAGGGGCAATGGCCGTCATTATTCTGGCTTAGTATTTTAGTGAGTACCAGATCTCCTTCGACGTAACTCGTGCTTTTGTACGGTTTCTATCAAATCGCTGTTTTGGGTGATTTCGCATTGGACTTTTATTTATCTCTGTCCTCTCACGTAATTCAGTTACATCAAACTACCACTATCTCCTGTATATTAGCACCTACTATTTTTAGTGCTTCTAGAGTAGTCTTTTTTTTTTTTTAAACGCTCATCCTGGCTACTAAAACAGATGCAATTTTAAATATACAATGTTCAAACTTCATTTAACGTCACTCGATTTAACGACAAACTCCCTAAAGCGTCGAAATTACTCGGCTTTAGTTGGTTTAGCTTACATACAATGATACACTCTATATAGCATTATACCCACTCTTAATAACGACAACAATTAAATGGCTGTGTACGTTCTTTGTCACTTTTCATCCTAGCCCGTAATAAACTCGACTGTCGGTATTATACACACCGAACTTTCTAAGAAATCCGTTCTTTTGTTTACAAATTGGGATTGCTTGCACGTGTAAACTGTTGTTGGTAGGAGTCATGGATTGTATATCTATACCTACGTTATCATCACACACTTACTCACAAACTTTTGATTGTAATTACTAATACTAGTCTGAAATAAACTTTCTATTTTTGTAATATACATTTTTCTTCTCTCCATTTAACGAAAACTCTCAATAACGCCGTAAAATGCGCAATCCCTTCAGTGTCGTTACATAAGGTGTTTTTTTTTATGATATGTCGCGATCTAGGAAAACAATACAGATGGCTTACTCGTTTTACAGTTTTATCAACCGCCCGAGGTCGTCATGGTTACATTTAATTATTTGCTAAATCCGTTTCTTTGGGACCACACACTGGCGACCTCGGGTTGTTCTTTTGTTAACTTTCCCATCGAGGACTACACATATATATTTTTAAACATCTTCATTTATTTATTGCATTCCACATTGTAAAAAAAGATGTGATTAGCTTCGGCCTCTCCTGATTCTATGTATAATTGTTCTATTACGTTGTGACTCGGAATCTTGTAGTTGTACCGAAAGCAACCAATCCGCTTCCGTTATTGACATTATAATCTCGATGTCTGTTTTTTTGTTTTTTCAGAGTGCATTGGGTTACGAGTCGACTCAAAGCTCTATGTGTATTTACGATATCAAACGAGAATTCTCGAATAAAACCCAACGCGCGATCCGAGGAATAATCTCTTCTTTTTTGTTAATGTGGCGTTGCAATCGGTCACTATTTTAAAGGATGATACGAATAGGGATAATCGGAACTTCCTAAGCGAATTAACAATCGTCAATAACTCCATTTCAAACGAGCGGTACTTTTTCTCATCTTCCGTAATTTGTCTGTTATTGTAATGTACTGGTTTCTCACCTTCATCGGTGATTTAAATAAGTATACCAGCAACACCATCTCTACTAGCACACACTTTCAGACGTTAATTTATTCTTAAATTATTGAAATACGTTTTTATGAACCTTACCCCATACCCAGACCGAGTCGTTCTTCAACAGATTTGAGAGTGGAGCAGTAATCATGGTGCAGCTCTTAATCAATTTTCTTAAGTAGGTAGCTCACAAGGCCAATAAACTGTTGAAGTTGGTTTATTGCTTAGGGAGTGGGGTAATTTTGAACAGCGTCCAGTTTGCGCTGATTTGGCATCACACAATCCAGTTTGATTTTGAAGCCTATAAATTCGATTTCAATTTTGAACAAATGTTTCTTTAAATTCTACGTAAGCCCGATTTCCCTAAAGATTTGGAGAACTATTTACGTTAACTATAATTTCGTGGCTGTTTAGCTTTCCTAGTTCTTCGATATTCGATTGAAAAAGTGTTCATAATTCATTCTGATGGGAATTGTTACCGAACTCGAAACTAATAATTGTGTTACAAAACTCTGAATATGTATTCGCATAGTCAAATTAAAATCTGTCACCCACTCGTGAGTATATCAGTCAATCAACCTGAGTTAGACATAGACACAGAATCAACTTTCAGATCAGCTGTTAATCTTGTAGGTTACAAACTTAGAACTTTCTTTTGAGAAACCTTGAAACGTAACTGGCGCAGCCAGCTCAATGTTTTCTATTGAATGTCTTACATAATATTTTCACAAATTTGTTTCGCAGGTCAGGGGTTGAAAATCTTTTTGTTTTTTTGTTAATCTGGTATGAATCTACATGTTATATGTGTTGTTGCTCAATTTAACTCATTTTTTTTTGTAAACAGGACTCAAGGGTTTAAGCTGAAAACCAGCGCTTAGTAACCCGCTAGGGGGACCGAAGCATAATGCCGATGCTTAAACCTTTTGCTTCCGGTATTCTAGTTTTTTGTATAAATGTAACTACTACTACTAGCTGTAATACTGGAGACAATAAACGTTATTCTATTCTATTCTATATGTCGAATCTAAATGACCGCGCTTGCCACAGTAATCACATTTATTTGTAATTTTGTATCACACTGACTTCGTTTATGGTTACCGTCGCATAGATACCTAACACTTGATCTGTTTCCGACCATGTGCCTGGTCCACGTCTTAATTATTACTAGCAGTCAGTCAGATCAGTTTTGTCTGGCCAGCGCGTGTGTTTGCGCCTATCTGTTTCGCAATTTTTGATGTAAACGTTCGATCAGGTAGTAAACTAGCCAAACCGTCGTGGGTATGTCACAAAATTGTTTTCTTCAATTGATGCGCCTATACCACTGTCTTCTATATTGCCGACAATAATAGAAAAAATATCTTGTGCCGAAACCTAGTCGCGTAAAAATTAAGAAGAGTCCATCGGAAGATCGGGTTTTATGAGAAAACCACTGCATAAATCAATGACCAATAAATTTTCCTGAACTTTAGATATTTGAGCTTTGTTGTTACGGCCTTGGTTTTGAAGATATTATACTTCTTTTATTACATAAACACGCCCAAAGTTTGGTTAAATTAGCAAGAAAAACTATTTTTTCTGTTTCCGTACCTCCAATATTAATAATGAGACAAAACTATATCATGTTTAATTTTTGATGTACATTGTCGAACAGTTGAGCGATACGAAGTGTATTGTTCAACGCTTGTACGAAAAAAGGTCGACTAGATTCACCTTAAACGATCTATTTTACAGTGTTCTTCAAAATAGAACTCGTAAAGCGACTGATTTTCTAACAGCCTTTTTTAATACTTAATATCATTTAAAAGATCGTACATATTCCGACGGATTTAAAAACTGGAAGCCAACTTACGTGTCCAGTCCATCCACATCCACGTAGGCCAATAACTATCCGATCGTAACATTGAGTCATACCAACAATGATATTACCACACATTTGCGATCCCTTTAGTTTGTTAAGAGCTTGAAAACGAGTCATTTCATCAGTCCTTTTAAATTTTAGGCGTAGTACCTGATAATACTAAGCCAAGCGTTCACGTCGTCTCTCACCGGATCGAACTCGGGTATAGTGATATTCAAAGTATGATTTGTACTCACAGTCGAGGTATCAGCCTTACGTGATACCTGTTTCCTGTGTTTTGGCGGAGGTGCCAGGTCCTGGCACTACTACTGCTGCTGCTAGAACTTGAGCTTGAACGTATGCGTTTTGTTTACTTTATTTACCCATAGCTGTGGGCGGGTATCGCATCCCACTTCTGATGTTAGCTCTATAGGTATTTAGAGCACTAACTATTAATTGAAACCACTTTGTACTTTTTACAATATAATAACTTCGAACTATATAATAAAGATACAGAATGACAAGAGAAATATTTAACACATGAAACGACTGCCTCTTACAGCGGTCTGTTATGAAGTCCCCCCGCTGCTGTTGTTTCTGTTCCCATACTGAATTTTGACCCTATCTTGAGGATGTTTACGTCTGGCTCGGGATACTGCAGCACAAGCACCGCGTCTGTTGGAGGCCACCATGCCGCTCCGCTGATGTCACTCTTTACATTGTAAAGAGAGCGCGGCAATCGCCAACACTAGCAATAAATTCAACACCTATACCCTTATTTCTTTATTGTATATAGGTATCTACCTAAACCTGATAAAAACAAGTGCGTGGTCATGAGAAAGAGTTGGTGCTGGTATACGAGTATTTGTTTACAATTACTTGTCGTTTCGCAACGTAATGAAATATGTAATAATTTTAGTAAGTAGGTGCAATCTTGCATAAGCAAGCAGTGGGTACTTACATGGTTTCGTTTGCAAGTAAGGTGTATCGTTACAATAACAAATTAGTGCCAGATCGGCACATTGTTCGAATGACAGTCTTCTTGTGAAATAATACCTACACTGTTAAATTAATTTTAGTCATAGCTGTGTCGGTTTGTTTGATTAGGAAAATGCTGGTAACAGTGCGCAGAGCGTGCGTCGTGCTGGACGTAAAAGAATAGCTCCATCCCATTTCTTCCCGTGGGTATCGTAGAAGGCGAGTATGGGACTTACTAGAGAATGCCCAGCAGCATTCTCTATACATTTTACCACCATACTGCGATCGCCAACCCGCCTGCCAAGTTTGGCGATTATGGCATAACTCCCCTTTTGGGGGAGGCCTTCGTCCAGCAGTTGACGTCTTTCGGCTAATTTTGACTTTGCTCAAAAATCGACGGTCATGCGATTTTTGGGCATGCTACCTGCAGCGCGGGTGGATGGGGGCGTGCTTTTATCGCGTCTGAAGAGGTTTTGCTTATTGAGCATGCTAGTATTGATCAGTCGTTCGTTAATCTTCTTATTCCTTCTCTTTTTCTTTATTGACAACAGTTTTTGGACACATTGTATTGTAACCAAAATTATGATTTTATTCAATTCTGTGGAGAGGACCACTTGGTTTTCCATTTTTCATCAGCACTGGCAGAAAACTTGCTAGAATGTCGAATACCGAAGCTTCCATCCTGCGCTTAAATAGCATAGCATGTGTGTTCAATTGTCTGCTTTGAGCACGCTTATTTATGAGTACTTACTTATACTTGAAAAAAGCATGCTAAACAAAAGCAAATGTGTCACTTTGAAGAACACGCTTGTTTTAAGCATGACATTATATGAGCATGTGTACAAGGTGAAACAAGTCCACATTTTTTCCATACAAACTTCGGGAGGGTTTTACTCCACTTTTTGACAATGTACATCAAAACTTAAACATGGTATGGATTTGTCTCATTATTAATATTGTCGCTACGGAAACAGAATGCTAAAATAAAAACCCATTAAAAAGTTATGAGCCAACAAAGATTCGTTTTTCTTGCTAATTTAACCTAACATTGGGTGTGTTTAAGTAATAAAAGAAGTGTAAAATCTCCAAAATCAAGTCTGTACCGACAAAGTTCAATTATCGACAAGTTCAATAAACTTTATTGGTCATTGATTTATGCCGTGGTTTTTTTTATAAAGCCCGATCTTCCGAAGCACTTTCCTTAATTTTTTCGCTAATGTTTTGGTTTAAATGTTCCTGCATCTCACTCAATAACGTTGTGCGTGTAGACTAGTTTCTAACTGCTCATCACTGATACTATCTCTGTCGGATACGAAGCCTGGTGAGACAGCGTGATTTTTAGCCAGGCCCACCAGTGAGTTCGAGCCCGCGAAAAGTGTCCCCTCACATTTTGTAACACAATTTATGTATGAGACAGCTCAGTGACTCTCCACTCAGTGATCCAGAAATTAAATGAATAACGTTTTCATAAATGTGTGAAAGAAACAAACAAACCTTGAATGAAATGTTAAATTACTATCTAAACAACTCGGCAAATGATACTATAATAATATCACAGCGATTCACACGAGCAATCCGACAAAGTATCAAGTGAAGACCCATAGACCCATTTACGAGAAAATGAGATAGACCTCGTTTTAAGCCCTTGGGATATGGATTCCTGAAACCTTTACTAAATATGTCGACATGCCTTTCATTGAAATATATCAGGCTCCCCCAGTATTTCATGTCCCAAAAATACTTTGTGTTAACGTAGATAGACGAGCACGTTAATGAATGAAATACCTGCAACTATAATTCGGCGGAAACTGTTAAAAACTTAAATATCAGTTTACAATTTGGTTCAGTGAGAGCAGAGACTGCAAAGATTTCAATAAGGGGTTTAATAAACCAATACATACCCGTACTACATTCCTATTTCCCCATACTATGTATCTTCCATCATCATCATTTCAGCCGAAAAACGTCCACTGCTGGACATAGGCATTCCCCCAAAAGGGCGGTTTTGCCATAATCGCCGCTTGGCAGGCAGGTTAGTAATCGCATTATGGTGGTAAAATACATAGAGAACGCCGCTGCCCATTCTATAGTAAGTCCCTTAGTCGCCTTCTACGACACCCACGGGAAGAAATGGGATTCTGCTATTCTTTTGCGTCCGGCACCACACGGAACCATCTTCCATACTTAAACTTGTGGATGTCATAAAAGAACCCACGGTAACCTATTACCATTGAATTCATATAAATCTATTGGTTTATACGCGCAGTAATAATTATATGTATAAGTAAATGTTTACACGGCATGATCTTTTTCTTCAAACATCTTCGACATATTTCAGTCTCATCTAAACATCCTTTTTATCTTAACCTTCCTCAGGAGTCCATCAGTGAAAACTGGCTGGAAATCCAGTACTTTTTAAGTTTTTCGCTTTCAGGCAACCGACGGACCGACACGACGACGCGCGACGCGGCGGGACTTTGTTTTATATTATGTAGGTAAGTGATGTTCAATACTCGTACTGAATATGAATTAAAGTAAATTGTCAGGTCTGTCGTTATTTGTAGTATCCGACCGATGGCTAGATTTTGGTATTGACCAGCTTCGGCCAAAGAAATGTTTCGGCTACAGTTTTGGTTTCGGCTAGAAAGTGGCCGAATCTTCTGTGCGACCGAAACCAGCGTGAGGCGTTCGTGAGATGTCGGTTTTGGTAAAAGACGGACGGCTGCCTGATGGACTGACAGTTATAGTCTTTGCAATGGGGTCCCATTTTCATCATTTTTGCACAAAACCGAAAAAATTAAGTGTTTCTTTACAAATAGAAGTCCAATTTCTTAGCAGGCATGCTGCCTTTAGTAACAGCGAGTAGGGATTTTTTCTCTTTCTGGAAGATTGAAACAAGGTCTAAGCCTAACAGCAGATATGTACATCTTAGCAACTGTATATTTGGAAACTCTTACGTTTTAGCTTTCGTTTTAAAAATTGCATATTGTAACGATGCTGAACTGTTTTGCGGAGCAATAAAGCAATGTCCTTAAGTGTCAAGCATTCAAAATTGCTAACTCATGACATTAGTATATACTTACCTGGTATTATGTAATTTTAATAAGTAATCCTTGTTGCTATGCTGGTGAGAAATAAACTATTTTATTTATTTTATTATTTATTCTTTGGGTAGATAAAATCTGATACTTAATTGCAAAATCAACTCTAAAACAAATCGACGAAAAAAAAACGGGTCTCAGAGAACAAAATAATTTAATCAACTAACGTTTCATAACTTCATAAGATTCGGTTTCGGTTTCGGCCGAAACTTGTAGAGGAGCCGAAGGTTCGGTTTCGGTGGTGGTTTCCGCTCTACTAGGAAACTGTAAGCCTGAAAGAGACAGACAGCTTTTTAAATTCTCCATTCGATCCAAACTCGATTGTCTGACATTTTATCATAAAAATTTAATTATAAGCTCCACAAAAGAAGCTTTTTACTTTATAGTACCTCGATTTAAAAGCCCCAAGTAATGCGTTTGTCGCAAGAGGTGACCTACATAAATATTTTGCTTACAAAAAGTGTTTTCACAATTCAATTTATTTATTTAGTAACAGTTCACATTGCGTTTGAATATAACAAAAAAGTCGACCCACAGAGGAATGGGATATAGCCGAATAATATATTTTAAAATGTTTATAGTTTGTATGTTGATTTATAAACACACAGGTGACGTAAGGTCCGGGAGATAAATGTACATTCACCGCACCCCTGAGGTCCCGACTGGTATCAGCCCGCCATGCTAGCGGGCCCCATCAACAAGTGAGGCCGATCCCACGACCGCAAGTCCTCCCATAAAGGCGTATGCACGCCTACCGGCTACCATTTCCTTGGGCCGGACTATTCGAGAGACGCAGAGTTCGCCGCCCACAGGCCCTTCCTTATGGTAGCCGGGGATTCTTGAGCGTCCTTCGGCGTCTGGCTGCTCATCTGGTGCAGCGCTCTCCTTGTCAGCCGACTCCAGTGGATGCATCACCTCCTCGCAAAAAGAAGCGACAGCATCCGAAACCCGTTTTCGCTTCCGACCATACAAAGCACGGTCGGAATCAGTTGAAACCCTACTTTTCCTGTTTCACAGGTTTCAAAAATACTAACTAAATTAAAATCGTATTTTTCTAGACTTCAATTGGTACCCTTTTAATAAGATCTGTAATTAGAACTCTAGAAAGTCTGGTAAATGACCCGATCCTACAAATGTTATAGTTAGGAAAGATTGTTTAATTCTTACCTCGTGGGCGGCGGTATTCGGCACTTCGAGGATTTCTGGCACGATTCCCCAATGAATACGTCTAGTAGAGGTAATTACGATAATGATAATGTACAGGATTTTTCATAAAATGAAGAAATTTTGGAGTAAGAAATTGTGGAAGGTTCTTTGATATTTTTTATTAAGCATTCATTCTATTTTCATCCACCAACGTAATTTTTGGTACTTATACAGTATTTTGTAAGGCTCTATCTTGACACGTTGGTAGTTATTAATTTAGATGTGAGGAAAACGAGCTATTCTAGCTACCATCCTCCTGCCTGCTCTCCATCTGTGCTATAAAACGTTCTCAATCACCAATTTATCTCATTATTATCTATTATATCATTAATATATCTAGAAAAGGTTCTATGAACATAATCCTGCTGTATGATCATTTTAGAGAGCAGTGGTGGCCAAGTGGCAATGGCCGCGACTTACGAGTTGTAGGTCGTGAGTTCGAACCCAGCCAGGCGCTTTATTTTGTGTAAATCATTTCATCACCACTGCTCCAAAACGGTGAAGGAAAACATCGTGAGGAAACCGGCATGTCCTAGAACCAAAAATTCGAAGACATGATGATGATGATGGGACTCCCTTTTCCGCACGTAGACTCCCATTCGGTCCGTTGTGCGTGGGGATACTGGCTAGCAGAGCCAGCCTAGCTCCGCCCAAAAGCACAGAAGCTTCCTGGGAGCTTCACAGGCTTCGCGGAGCGACCTCACTGTTCCGAGGATTTCTTCACGTTGAGAAGCCACGGCCTCGCATTCCAGGATGACGTGGGCGGCTGATTCCTCGGCGTCAAGGCAGCCCCTGCAAAGCGGGCTGTCTGTGGCGCCTATGTTAAAAAGGTGTTTGTTAAGGGTGTTATGGCCCGTAATTGTTCCTATTATTATTCTAAGGTTATTTCTGCTCAGGCTGAGAAGTTTTTTGGTTAATCGCGGGTGTACAACCGGTAAAGCCAATTTTGACTGTCTACAGTCTGTTGCCCGTGACCATCGGTTGTTATGGAGTTCAGTCGACCTTTGGCGAATCCACGCACGAAATTGTGAGAAAGGCAGGGGGAGAAGTGGGTACGGGCCTAGCACTTTCATATCAGAGCTTCTCTTCGCAAGTTCATCTGCGGCATCATTGCCTAAAGATCCACTGTGCCCTTTGATCCACTGGAGTGCAATACGATTGGACGTCGATAAACTCTCCAAGGCAAGATGGCACTCAAAAATTAGTTTGTTGTTAGTTTGTTTGTTTTCTAAAGCTTTGAGCACAGATAGGCTGTCGGATAGGAATTTAATGCCGTAGTTCCGGATGCCTAAGCGCTTTACTGCTGTAGCGGCTTGTGTTAAGGCAACACATTCACACTGAAAGATTGAACTGTGTGTGCCTAGCGGTATGTGAAGGTTGATGTTGAGGTCAAGGGAGTGTGCGCCAGCACCTGAACCGTTTTTTGTTTTTGAGCCATCTGTGTAGATGCGCACTTCATTGGCTCCCGACTGATCCCTTTCTTCCTCTACTGTTTGTATGATATAGTTTTTGTTGAACATAGGTTGGTTTGGTGTTCTATCACACGGGGCAGCGATGAGTGGCTGGTACTCAATCGCCCGGTCCAGGATTTTAGCGTGTGGACTGGTTAAATTCTTGCCCCATATGCCCAGATGCATTAGCCTGATAGCAGCTAGTGCGGCCTCCTGCTGTATGTACAGGTCCAGGGGAGTTAATTGAAGGGCTATCTCCATGGCTGCTGTTGGGGTGGTTCTCATGCAGCCAGTGGTAGCTGAACAGGCCAGTCGTTGGAAGCGCTGTAGTCTAGTATTGGTGGTTGAGAGTTCGGCCCTCGTCCACCAAACCAGAGCGCCATAAGCCAACATTGGCCTGATCACCGCTTTATATAGCCACAGGGTAATCTTCGGAGAAAGCCCCCATGTTTTTCCTAACATTTTTTTACATTGGTATAGTGCAATTGTGCTTTTATTGAGTTTGTAGTCAAGATGCTTGTTCCAGAGCAGTTTGCTGTCAAGGATCACCCCCAAGTACTTGACTTCGTCTTTAAGTGTTAGTTCTGTGTTGAAGAGTTTTGGAAGCCTATGGTGTCCCAGGGTTCTTTTGTTGGTGAACATTATTAGTTCTGTTTTCGAGGGGTTAACCGATAGTTCGTGTTTCGTGCACCAACTCTCGATTATTTTGAAGGCACTTCTCATGAGATCACACAAGATGCCCTCAAATTTCCCCGAGATTAGAATTGCTATGCGAAGACATGATAAATGATAAATGATTTTATTTCTGTAAGTAGGTTTGTACAAACACTTTTACACGTCAATCATATTTTTTAAACTAGATGAGGTCGGCGTTTCCTATCTGACTACTCTGAGAAGAAAGGCCGAAACAAACTCAGAGGTCACAGTCTCTTTTAAAGTCCAGACATAATCTTGGTCAGATCATGTGAAGACCATGTGGATTGGTGTCTGAAATGGTCTTTTGAGGAAAGAACCACACAGGTTGAGTGGACCTGTCCATTCAGTGCACGCATGTATCAGTAATCATACGGTTCAACTCAGAACTTGAGGAGCTCAATGATTTGACGAACAATACCAAAGAAAGGACATTTGGGTAGGCCGCATAAAGTACTCAAACTGCCAGATTAACATTAAAAACGAACTGAGAAAGAGACGATACACGAAAACAAAAATACCACATAGTCCTCACATTCACAATAATTAAAGCAAAAATAATATTATACTTCTCAAAGTAAATATTCATGTCAAAGTGTATATTATAATAATCAAATGTCAAAGTGTAAATAATAATAATCAAATGTCAAAGAGCAAAACAAAGAAAAAACAACATTCAGTATACAAAATTGGAGCAGGTCAATCCCAAGCTTTTTTGTCCTCAATGTAATCTTTAACGGTATAAAAGGCTTTCAGGCACAACTTACGTTTGATGAATGATTTAAATTTATTGAGACTTAGATCTTGAACATGGCATGTGACATCTACCAACCCGCACCGGGCCCGCGTGGTGGTTTACGGCCCAATCCCTCTCACCGAGAGGACGCCTATATCCCAGCAGTGGGAAAATTTATAGGCTGATGATGATGATGATGATGATGATCATTTTATATGTAAGCGAGCACGCCAAGAGATATTTTTAACACATGAAACGACTGCCTCTTACAGCGGTCTCCCAAAATGTCCCCTCATTCATAGTATTTACTGTTTATGTAACAATGGTCGCAACCCTGCTCTTGTTCATGTTCCCATGATGAAATTTGACCCTATCTTATCGATGTTTACGTCCGGCTCGGAATACTGCAGCACAAGCACCTCCGCTGTTGGAGGCCACCAGGCCGCTCCGATGACGTCATTCTAACTTTGTAAAGTGAGCGCGGAAATCGCCATAATTGTTTTTGCAATAGTTTCAATGTTTTTGTTAGTATGTATATTGGTGTTTGCTAGCTGACATAATTCAATTTAATGTTCCATGATTCTTAACGTTAATTAGGTAGGTACTTACTATGGTATGAATCAAATTCTTTTAACTGCACAGACACCTGTGCTGCTGAGATTTTTCGTTACGCCACTCCCTCCCAGCCAAAACACTAAAAAGTAGTGAAGGGAGGGCGTTTTGGGAGACTGACTCATGATATTTGACTAGTTTGAATAAATTACTTCTTATAAATTATCTCTTATAACGTTCATTTCAGCTGTTTCTTAGAAAGCCATGTAAGTGTTAACAGGTAGAAAAAAATGCCACCTGAATACCTGTTCATAAAAGTTGACGCAAACAATGTAACATGACCACCTATATCCAATTCGATATTCCATGAAACGCTCGGTAGTCACTTTGTTAATTGTTGCTAAATAAACCACATAATAAGCATACATAGCACCTACATAATAACATAGGTAGCTCTAATTCGATACGCGGAAAACGTTAACTTGATACCGTTGCAAATGCAGGTGTCGCAGCAGAAACTTTTTCTTCGAAAGTCTTATGCATGTGTAGCAGAATTTACTATCCTACTTATAATAGGTAGAAAACTAGTTAGTTGCGTTATATATTATTTAAAAAAAACCGGTCAAGTGCGAGTTGGACTCGCGCACCGAGGGTTCCGTACAAACCTGTGGGTATATAAGTAAAAGTTCAAAATTGTCAAAAATATTTTTTTTTATATGACGAAACTAAAAATTTACGGTTTTCGTAATTTTTCCTATATCTGTACTATAAGACGTGACTTCGTACAAAATTTCAAGATTCTAAGTTCACGGGAAGTACCCTGTAGGTTTTGATTCCCGTGCGAGTTTCGAAAATTTGCGGAATTTTGCGGCCTAAATGGCTGTATCTTTTGATTGCGTTGACTTAGAAGGTTGATTTTTCTACAGCTTCCAGGGACAGTAGAACTAAGTATCATATAGAAATTTCAGTTTGATACCTCCACGCGTTCCTAAGAAAAACGGTCTTGACAGACGGACGGACGGACGGACGGACGGACAACAAAGTGATCTTATAAGGATTCCGTTTTTTCCTTTAGAGGTACGGAACCCTAAAAAGACATAATTACGACGTTCTAAAAACTTCTTCTCACAAAAACGAAACTCTAAGGTAATGGTTTATTTACAGGCGCGTCGACACACATGAGGTTTCATTAGTATTGTCTTTGGATGTCAACGTGTCAAGGGCTTAGTAATAACTGCCGCTAAAGTCGATCGATCAAGTTAAGCTACGCTTGCCGAGGTCAGTCCGTGTGTAGGTTACCATCTATTTCATATCGAAACTTCCGTGCCTCGGAATGCAAGATAAAGCGTTGGTTTCGGCTGTCATCTATCCCTTGGTAAAACTGGTTATTATGCTTTCGGACTTCCGACCCGTAACGAGGTAAATAGATTTTAACGTCACTGTAACCCAGTAACCGGGTTATAAAGGTAGTAGATAGGCAGTCGCTCTATGTAAGACAGTCGCTCTAAAATAGTAGTATTTAACTGCAACCGGTCAGACTGGAAACCCATCCTCAATAAGTTAGAAAGACTATTATATAGGCGATAATCTATGCTTAATAATAATCTATACTACATAATAATATTTAAAAGAGAAAAGATTTGATTGTTTGTTTGCATTGAATATGCTCCGAAACTACTGAACCGATTTGAAAAATTGTTTCGATGTTGGGAAGCTACACTATCCCTGGGTGACATAGGCTACATTTTATCCCCGTATTCCCACGGGAACTACGCGGGTGTAACCGCGGAGCGCTACTAGTACAGTACCCGGCGATAAATGCACCTTTCGAAAAAGACAATCGGCTAATTTCGTTTTCTCTGTCGCACGAAATACAAACAGTCCGGTATCTATTAGAAGCTGTTAAAACAATTATGATTTGCTTCTTTTGATAATTATTTTTATTCTTTGTATGAAATACACCAATTTTTCTGTAAGTGATGGCTTTAGCTTGGGGTAAAATAAAACAAAAAAGAGTTGCCATACATCTTTAAATTATTCAAATTTGGGGGTGATAACAACTCTAAATATATATTTTGAACTGGACGCGACCGCACTCTATCGCACTTGAACAACGACTGACAAAACGTCACATTAGTCATAGTCACATAGGTAGTGTGCGACAGAGATAACGCTCTACGAAGCCGAAATTAGCCGATTGTCTCCTTCCAAAGGTGAAACGGTTTAACGGCACGGTTGGCGCAATGGTTAAGCGATTGACTGCTGCGCTGCGTGTCGCGGGTTCGATTCCCGCACGGAACAAATATTTGTATGACCTACAAGTCGTTGTTCCGGGTCTGGCCGTTTGTGTATGTTAGTTTAAATGTTTGTAAACGCACCCACAATACAGGAGAAATTCCTAGTGTGGGGCAACGTTTTTTTAAAAAAAAAAAAAAAAAAAAAAAAAAAAAAAGGTCGATGTTCAATACAGGAAAAGTTTTTATCCAGTGCGCAAATTTTAACCATGACTTCAGCATATCATTCTAGATCCCCTAGCGCAGAAATTTTTCCCCAGATATATACAAAAAAAAAATCTGCTGTTCCATACATTTTGACCGCGTAGGTATTGCAGTTTTCTATGAAACAGCAGATTTTTTTTGTATAACCGGCGAAAAATTTCTGCGCTAGGGGTTCCAAAATGATATGCTGAATTCATGGTTAAACTTTGCGCACTGGATAAAAACTTACCCTGTATTTATCGCCGGGTACTGTGTATTATATTATGAGGTTGTTGTTGATATTAATGCAACAATAATTATGTACTGTCGAAGTTTAAAGTGCAACAAAGTGAAAACTTACTTTCTTTGAACTGGGTGCCTTATTATACAATTAGGTACCTACCCAGTTCAAAGGAAAGAAGTTTACTTTAGTTTTAACTGTCTTCCCAATATTTCGGGGAAACGGTAACTTTGACTGGGTTCAAGGCAAATTCTTGGATTATTTTATAGGTCAGCACCCTAATTGTGTAACACATTAATCATAATCTGTTTCGTTTTGAAACAGATTGTTAAACCATTGGTTGAAATGTTCGAAAAATGTGTCTGCTCAACAACGTAAATAACGCAATGAATATTGTTGAACAGTCAAATTGAAACAGATTATGATTAATCGTGATTTACGCAATTAGGGTGCAGGTTATTCTCCGAAAACTCTAATGAACGGAACCTTATCCGTTCAACGTAAATGGCATTAGAAATCTTGGACAACGATTGTATGATACATACCTTTTCGTCTTGAGTATTCAATGCAACCCACATTCAATGCAACCCACATTCAATGCAAATTGCTTCAGATTTCGTTTGCCAAATCGGAAAACAGTACAATTAATTTGTAGTACGGAATATAGAAAATCAAACATAAATATGAAAATAAATAAAATAATAATATTATTACATAAATAATAACAAGATTCAATAATAATGAAAACATTAATAACAAATAATAATTCTTGTGCAATACATACAATTTTTAATCTTTAAATATAAAAGGAGAAACTGACTGACTGATCAATCAACGCACAGCCGAAACTACTAGGGTTAGGAATGTGAAATTTTGTACACGGCTTCCTTTTATAATGTAGGGGAGCACTAAGAAGGGGTTTTTTGGAAATTTGACCTGTAAGGGGGTGAAAAGGGGGGGATTTTGTTTGTATTAAAAATCTTATTCCTTGAGTTAGTAAACTTGAAACTTGGCACAAATACTTATCTAAGTAAATTATAAAGTTGGTTATTTATTGTTTTTCTAAACTACCCCCTAAATGGGAATTGGGGGGTCTCAAACTTTGTATGGAAGAATTTTAACGCGCTCTCTAATTAACTCGAAACCACGTTGGATACTTTTTATCCCGGGAGTACGTTCCCGCGGGATAATTTCCGACTTCCACGCGGGCGAAGCCACGGGCGGAAGCTAGTAACAAATATACTTTACCTATAGACACAAACCTTACCTATATACAGTCACGAGCAATAATATGTATACACTTACCAACTTTTAAAACTAATTTTCTCCAGTTTTACTAATTGTAATCTTATTTTATTATGAAAATAATATTTTGGAACCCACACTGTAAAGAAATATCTAAGTTATCTCAAGGCTGCAATCTCTATTTAAAAGAAAATCGCTTTTGAAATTAGCGATGTGTTTACATGTTATTGCTCGTGACTGTACACCTGTACATAATTATACATCTATATGTAGATAATTAAACACCCATTTATACATCTAATAATTTTATAATAGTAATGTATTGAATTGCTTGAATTTGTACGTAGCCCTCTTCCTCTCCTAACTTTGCTGTGCCCGACAGGGTCCATATTGTTCTCACTGTTTATACCATCTATTACTATACATATGGAATGCAATAAAGAATTGAGTATTGAGTAGTGTCAAGCAAGGACTCCAGCTCAACCTAATGTGGAGTACTTAGCTATAGACAATAAGGAAATGTAAAGCACTGTTTTTGGCAAATAAACACTATTGTTAGTATAGTAACCATTCTGGAGGCATGAGCCATTGATGGAGAAATTTTTCCAGATCAAAGGGATCCAGAAGATTCCATCATGATTGTTCTGAAACCATGGTAACATATTGTGCGCAGATGTCCATGACACCCTGTATATAAAGGTACTTTCATCATCCTCTTTTATATCCCCATAAAAGTTATTTTGGAGTGAATAAGAAGCCGTGCAATTACTGGTTGTTATCAACGTCCAAAGCTCAAGGGTGAAGGTGCTTTGTTATCAAATAAGGGCGTTTCAGGTTTACAATGTATTAGATATAAAAAGGAGAATTTATCGTGATATTTTTAGATCTGCGAGATAGTTGATTTAAATTAGCCTATACTTTGTCGAGTTTTGACAAGTCTTATCTTTGTTTCTTTGTTAACTACGCTGGTCATCAAAAAAATCGACCCACCCACTTTTTGTTGAATATTTGTCGACTGTTTCTCAGATAAGCTGTTGCACATGTTTGTTTTTTATTTTGAGGGTTGACATCTTAACTGTCATAAATCTTATTGCACTTGAAGGTACTTAACAATTTTTCATACAGAAATACTGTTGAGTGCTGTTTTGGTGGTGGTGGAGTGGTTTTACTCCGGAACAAAATGACCCATTTTCCCAATCAGAAACAAAGTTTTCGAGGAATTTCATGCACATTTTGGTTAAATTTAATTGCTGAGGCTGTAGTTTTGATTAATTTTGATTAAAAATAATGGACACCACTGAAGCTGAGGCGGCTCAAGTTGTGACTTTGCTGCAACAAGGCTTAAGTCAACGTGTCGTGGCCAGGAGGTTAAATCTCAGCCGTTCTGCAGTTCAACGAGTTTACCAAAGGTTTCTGGAGACTGGGCAGAATCGAAGAAGATCTGGATCTGGGAGACATATTGTGACAAATCAAAGGCATAACCGCTTCATTGTGGTCCAATCAGCTCTACGAAAGCGCCAACTTTCTGGCCTTGATCTCCAGCGACGCTTACGTGAAGATCGGGGTGTGACTATAAGTGACAATAGGTACTGTAAGAAGGCGACTACGTGAGCAGAATTTAAGACCACACAAGCCAGCAACTGGGCCACAATTAACCACAGCCCATCGGCAAGCCAGACTTCAATTTGCGCAGAATCACGTGGCCAATGGGAGTCAGTTCTTTTTAGTGATGAGAGATGGATGACTTTATGCGGTTCTGATAGACGCCGTAATATCTTGCGACGGCTAGGTGAACGTTATGTACAGTGTTGTATAACAGAAACAGTCATTTATGGTGGGGGTTCTGTAATGTTTTGGGCTGGAATATCTTTAACTGGATGCACAGAGCTGGTTTTTATAAGAAGTGGTGCTTCAACTGCGGTACGCTACATCACAAAGATTTTGGAAGACCATGTGGTACCAATTGGACCATGTGGTGAAAATTTTGAACTTATGCATGATAATGATAATGCACGGCTACACGTAGCGCGCATTGTCACCGATTACCTTGAAGAGGTCGACATTAGGGTTATGTCATGGCCTGCAAGAAGCCCTGATCTTAACCCTATTGAGCACATGTGGGACACCCTGAAACAAAAGCTTAGAGCCTGTACCTACTCCAACCCTTACATCCTTAGGAGACCTGGAAACCGCCATCCGGGAAGAATGGTACCGAATCCTAAGAGACCATCAAAACCTTGATTAGGTCACTAAACGGCGAATGCAGGCCATCATTCGACCAAGAGGAGGGCATACTCAATATTAAACTTCAACAATTGTGTTCATAACACGACCAACCGCAACGCAGACCAGCACCCTAATTGCGTTAGGTACTCACAATTAATCATAATCGGTTTCAATTTGACAGTTCAACAGTATTCATTGCGTTATCTACGTTGTTGAGCAGACACATTATTAAAACATATGAAGCAATAGTTTAACAATCTGTATCAAAACGAAACAGATTATGATGAATCGCGAGTTACGCAATTAGGGTGCCGTTCTCCCTAAGTGAATCCCTAATATAGGGCAAGGAAAATAAAAAGCGAGTTTTATCGAAATTATGAAGAACAGAGACTATGTCACTTCGATACGTCACAAAAATAAATTGCACAACATTGCAATTCAGACGCGCGGTTGGTCACCGCTTAACTGGAGGGCACTGGGCACCGCTCGTTGAACGCCCCCACGCCGCGCGCCGCTGCCGCGCCGCTGTTTTCTAGGGCCGGCCGCTGGCCGGTCCATTTGGTTTTACGCATTAGATCCTGCCGCTCCCGCGCCGCCGCCGCCGCACAGTGTAGAAAAACCGGCCTATTTTCGACAAAAATCGATTCGCAAGCGGCTTTGTAATTAAAATTTTTTAAAAAAATACAACGAGATTATAAGCTACAAAATCCACTGCGGAAATTGAAAAAAGCTTAAAACATTACTGACTTTGAAAGTCTTCTTATAAGTACCGAAAAATGAGGATTTTCTAAATTTTGAGGTTTTTTTTTTTTTTTTTTTTTTTTTGGGTGGGAAATCATCAAATAACTTCTCCCGCTCTGGGTGGAGCAGGAGGGCGTGTCAGACTTTTACTGACTAAAACCCACCCGTGTTCCTTCAGTAGCCCTTAAGCCAGGGGCTGTGGTGTCTCTTTCGAACAAACCCGCACCCCTGGCAGGCATCGACCCTTGCGGGTCCCATCACTATTTGTGCTGACGTCTCTTTGAGGCGCGCGTGGAACACAACGCGCCGTCGACTTGGGCTTGGTCCTTACCGGACAGCGAGCTACCCATTACTCGCCGTCCGCAAGCCCATGCCTACGGTGGCCGGAAATCGGCCTGGGATTCCCGACGCCCAGGGCGTCTCCGTATCCTGCGGCGGCTGGGGTCGCGAGGGCGCATATGCTGCCTCTCCCTCACGTGCGCCGCCTCCCTCTTCGCGAGCATCACTGCTTCGCTGAAGGAGGTGACGGCTCCCCATGCCCTCTCGCTCCGTACCATGGCCTGGACCAGGGCCGGACGCGAGAGATCGCCGCCGCCGATCGCCTCCACGAGGACACGGCGGTGCTCCGCCCAAGCAGGGCAGACCGCCACCGTGTGCTCCACCGTGTCCTCAGGGCGATCTTCGCAGTGGAAACACCCGGGCGTTTCCTCCCGCCCTATCCGAAACAGGAACCTCCCGAAACAACCGTGTCCGGTGAGGACCTGCGTCAGGCGGAAGGTGAGGACGCCATGCCGCCTCTCGAACCACTCCTCAAAGAGGGGACTTACCGCCGCAATCGTGGCGTGCCCATAAATTTTGAGGTTAAGTTGTACTTGAACTTCCTGAATTCAACAAGGCAGGCTGTAAATTAATTTAAAAAACACATTAAAACACAATGCATTAGATAGTGTTTTAAGTTTTTATGAAAATATAATTCATTTATATAAGTACCGATTTCGTGACAGTTGAATTTTTTTCTAGGTTATGTTACCTACCCGATTTTTCAATTTCCGCAGTGGATTTTTAATATTATAATCTCACGAGAAAGGACATTTTTTTTTCTTTTTAATTACAAAGTCGTTTGCGAATCGATTTTTGTCGAAAATAGGTCGAATATTTTTAATTTTAAATATTTTAAAAGTACCTAATCAATATTTTTTTTATTCATTTTGATATTCTGCTACAATTAGTGTAAATAAACAAATCAAAAGAAATGTATCATGACTAAATCTTATTGTTTAGTTTCTCTAAAAAATAACGTGATTTCCGAAAACACTGCAGGGGGGCCGATTTTTTTGATGACCCGACCTGTACTTTACTTAAATATTGTGTACAATCGCGACTTCTTTCGCACGCGGTGAGCGTAAGGGCCTATACTACCTCAAATAGCCTAGCATGATCCGTCGTTACGTCGAAAGTATTGCAGCATTCATTTTGAAATAAATATATGGTAAAGTTGAGGATTTATGCTAGGTACTATGTGTGGCGAAAACACGATTCCATAACATTTTCTCGATAGAAAAAAAATCCAAAGTTAGGTTCAAACCGAACTTTAAACCGCTGGTATTCAAAAAATACTTCAAATTAGATCATGAAACTTTGCATACTAACTGAACTAACTATAAAGCAGGTCTTATGTGTTTTACTTTTTTTAAATTACCATTATTTTCACCGATTAAAGAAATTACCTAAACTATCAGCGTCTTGAAGTTCGTTCTCTGCCGCCCGACACCCCCGCTCAGTCTTGCTTCGGCTTTCGAACGGGAGGGTTGTGTCGCTTGCGCTCAGAACATACATTACGCAACAGGACGACGTAAAAATAAAATGTTGAAAGTAATTAGGTTTATAGTATTGGCGCAATGGGAAATAACCGAAATAAAAATAAGAAGCGACTGAGTTAGCGTACAGAATCAGGCAAACATTGTATCTACCGACCTATTAATTTATAGTACCTATTAGTGATTATAAACATATAGGTAGCATATGACTGGTTTGGTGCAGTGGCTGAGCGATTGGCTGCTGCGCTACGAGTCGCAGGTGTTTCTGCATGTGTGAAGATTTGTGTTTGTAAACGCTCACCGTTCACGATTCAGGAGAAATCCAGCGTGGGGCAACTTTTATAAAAATAAAAAGATAATATCCTCCTTTTTTTTGAAGTCGGTCAAAAGTTATCTAAATGGGTTTGTTTCTGTTATGTGTATTTTTTTTTTACGTTACCCTGCTCCAGGATTTCTCCTGAATCGGAGACGGTGCGATTACAAACACAAATCTTCACATTTACAAAGGCCCAGACGTACAACTATCTGTAGGCCATAAAAATATTTGTTCCGTTCGGGAATCAAACCCGCGACCCGTAGTGCAGCACCGAAGGGTTTAGAAAGTAATAAAAAAATATAAATATGTTCGGTAAGTACTTACCCATCTAACTATAAGAAACAAAACTGTAACTTAGTTATCTGACTGCATTGCTGCCTATCACCTGCATAAAAATGATGAGCCTACTGACGTAGTTTGGTAGTTTAGCTAAATACCGAGCAGGTGTTGGCCCGCATGAAAGCAGGCAGACTCCGTTACCCTCAGCGGCCGCATACGGCATATATATATGCACGGCTACATAATTATCAAGCTATGTATTTCCAGTATAAGCTGACCTCTCATTGTACGGAATGCCGATACAATGTGAGATCAGCTTATACTGGAGATATATAGGTTGATAATTATGTAGCCGTGTATATATATATGAGTTTCTTCTACCTACCTAAGTAGGTAGAAGAAACTCATATATATATATAGCTTATTCATGCGGAAAGTCTGCTTTTATGGACGATTTCGTCTTCCTTTGTGTATTTTTAGGGTTCCATATCCAAATGATAAATAAAAATATGTAAGGTCTAGGTACCTAGATATTATTAACTTGCCACGTGTGATTGTTGCAGGACCCAAATAAATTCGGACGAAACGATATCTTCATATATTATAAAACTAGCTTTTGACAGAGGTTTCGCCCGCGCGGAATGTCATCCCCTATCCTTAGGGGTTGAATTGCGAAAAATACTTGCTTATTCCTTGTCTACATTATAAAGGGAACCTCTGTACAAAATTTCAGCTTTCTAGGTCCAAGCGTTTGAGCTGGATGAGTCAGTCAGTCAGGACTTTTCTGTTTACTACCTATTACAAAATATAGAATTGTAAGTATCATACGTATTTGATCATCACGAAATTAGCTGTTGCCTGCCCCATGGCACTACCGCTGGGTACTAATTCGTAACGGTACTATCACCAAATTAGCGAGTTCACTATAAAACTTTTCATAATGTTGAACTTTTTAGGGATCCGTATTATTTCTTCATGTTGACAAAATAATGCTTCCAAGTGTACTTTTATAATGAACTAGCTTCTAACCGCAGCTTCGCCCTCGTGTTAGTCGGAAATTATCCCCGATAACGTACTTCCGGGATAAAAAGTATCCTATGTGCTAATCTAGACTATAATCTATCTTTATGCCAAATTTCATTCGAATCATTTTGGCCGTTTTTGCGTGAAAGAGTAACAAACATCCACATCCATACATACAAACTTTCACGTTTACAATATTAGTAAGGATGTTGCGTTTTCTTGCATATCACGAGTACCACCTGAGGACATGAGCTGTTCACTGAATATACATAGTGACGAAAAAATATTGGCTGCGTAAGCTTTTTATTAATAATACTTTTGATTCTATTAGTAAATAGATGGCTCTGAAGCAGCTCAAAAATAATAAGGCGCCGGGTCATGACGGAATCCGGAAAAGGCTGGCGGGAAACCTGTTCATAAGGCCCTCCAGAAGCTGTTTGATTCCGTCATACTCGAGGGCAAAACGCCCCAGGCATGGAACAGTGGTGTGGTGGTACTTTTCTTTAAGAAGGATGACAATGCCCTTCTAAAGAATTATAGGCATATCTCACTTCTGAGTCATGTCTACAAGCTGATTTCCAGAGTCATCATGGGTTCATGATGACTCTGGAACACTAGACGGTTCGTCTAGTGTGTAGATTTGACGACTTCAAGCCTCCCGAACAAGCCGGGTTCCGTAAAGGCTTTAGCACAGTAAAACATATACATACGCTGTGGCAGGTTATACAGAAGACCGAAGAGTATAACCTGCCTCTCTGTTTAGCGTTTGTGGACTACGGAAAAGCCTTCGATTCGAGCGAGACGTGGGCTGTACTGCAGTTCCTCCAACGGTGCCAGATAGACTATTGGTACGGTCGCGGTCAAGAGTCCATTCTCATGCTAAGGGTTATATTGCTATGACTCGCGGTCCAGGCCGTACCTACAGCTGTGTGTATAAGTGATGTAACCAGACCGCACACCACAGTAGGTACTCACACACCACTGTCGTCGAAAGATACAAAAAACATACCGTCGCACAGAGTACTCTGTCTCTGTCTGTACTGTGTTACGTAGTAACTACGTATGACCTTGGTCGGTTCATACGATCGCTAAAATTCACGTTCTAATGTCAAGTCTCGGTAGCTCGCAGCGTATTGTCATTGCTTAAGAAACACAATGGTCTGGGTTCAAATCTCCCGAAGAGACTTTTATTTATCTTTTCAACAATTTCATCAGTTCTTTTATTATTCGTTATACGAGAATGTTTTTTTAAAATTACTTAAATTATTATTTAAACAAAGGATTAAGAAGATTATGTGATTACAAAATGTTTATTCGTTATAATTTTATGAAGTAGGTATAAAAATAACTACTAATAACTTCTTGTTAACAGTTTATTTTCTCATAAAGAACAATTATTGAAGTAAAGTAGCTAATTGGTGAACCATGATAATCAGGCTATTGTATCTTAGTAATATAATAATATTGTGCTGTAATTACTACAATGTGCGGTACTCTAAAGAAATCACATTTTTCTACGCAAATCTACCCACGTAAAAATAACAAATGCAGACAAGTTGTCACAATACAATTAAATGACTCAGTAGTACTACTATTGGAATAAATCTACTGCGAGTGAGTTAGTTCTCTCAAACCTCAAAGTTAACAAATTGTATTTATTAGGACTTATCGAAGTTATAGCTTAAGTAATCATTTTCATTACGAAAAGAAGATTGAAACTAAACCTCGAAATAATCCATATTACGGATATGACACAATATTATGTGAATATTACTAAAATCAATAAAAGTCAATAATAATAAATATTTCTAATTTATATCTTAATGTTAATGTTTATGTTTTTTGAGCTGGTTTTCCATGATGCAAACCTTCTGCGTGGAGTGCACAGCGCACTATGAATAATTTGGCAAAATGTCTTGTCTTTTTGAAACCGCTTGTGCTGTTGCTTTCTTTTATAAGCTGGGGTCTTCCACTTTGCTTTCGACGGGCAAGGCTACCCCCTTCCTCATATCTTTTCATCCACTGACTCACAGTATTTCACTAAAACAAAAAAGGGGTACTGTTAGGCTACTAAACAAAATACATACTAATATGTATTACTATTTAGAAACAAAATTATTTGAAATATAAATTTCACATAAATATTTAATCTAGGAAATAAATTTACTTTGAAATTTTATATTTTTCTTCTATTTAGACGTTATGATATTTATAAAACGTTTAAAAATTACTACAAGGATCAGCAGTTACACTTTAAATAAGTGCTTAATAAAATAATTAAATCATAATACTCACACTCAGGCCGGTTTCATCAGTTATTTGTGATATTTAAGTCCGCTTTTATGCAGCGCAATAATATTCGCTTTCATTTCTATTATTCAATTTGCTTACATTTTAAAATGAACTAGAAGACCGCTAATAGATTAAACACACGTCACTAGCACACAATAACAACCAACACCGTTCTATATGTCACGTCGAATGAGTCGTAAGTTAACTATCATTTAAATTTATTTAGGTTTCTGTGGGTATATTGATAAAGTTTTACGAGTTTAGTGAACAAGACGAATAGAACAAGAAACTATAGTCAAAAGCGATTTTTAAAACAATAAAAAGGCTAGCACACCGCGCGTGGGATTCGAACCCGAGACTCGTTGCGCACGAGGGCGCTAATCCAAGAACAGTAACCACTAAGCTATCACGTCATTTACTTTAACGGTTGAATTTATGGAATACAATCATTTGTAGACGTATGAGAGTGTGTGTGTCTACAGTATAGAAATTACTTAATATAAGAAGGTCGTAAGTTAAACCGTAGTGTCAATCTATTACTTTTTGAGATTGGTACTCCGCTTTTGGATCCTACTGTACATGAAGGTGTTGAAGTGTCAGTACCACGGTTTGTACGAAAACGCCATTATGCTAATCCGATTTCAGGACGGACTTCGAAACCTATCCTTCTGCAGCGAGGTGTTAGACAGGGAGACGCTAACTCTCCGAAACTGTTCACCGCTGCACTGGACTGGAAAAGGGCTGGCATCAACATCAATGACGTGTACATCACTCACCTTCGGTTTGCCGATGATATAGTTGTCATGGCTGAGGCTATGAAGGACCTCAGTACAATGCTCGATGACCTCGGTAGAGCTTCCGAAAGAGTGGGTCTTAAAATGAACATGGACAAGACAAAGGTCATGTCCAATGCCCATGTAACACCCTCTCTCATAACGGTCGGAGGCACTGCACTGGGAGTTGTGAACGAGTACGTTTACTTAAGACAAACTGTCAAGTTAGGTAGGTTCAACTTCGAGAAAGAGGTCAATCATCGAATCCGACTCGATTGGGCAGCGTTCGGGAAGCTACACAATATCTTCTCGTCCTACATACCGCAGTGTCCCAAGACGAAAGTCTTTGACCAGTGCGTGTTACCAGTGATGACACATCGAACCGAAACGTGGTCGCTCACAATGGACTTTAAGAACGGTTAAAGTCACCCAAAGGGTAATGCTTGGAGTTTCCCTACGTGATCGAATTGGGAATGAAGTGATCCGTAGGAGAACTAAGGTAGCCGATATAGCCCGAAGAATTGCCAAACTTAAGTGGCAGTGGACAGGGCACATTGCTTGCACAACAGATGACCGATGGGGCTGGAAGGTACTGGAGTGGCGACCGCGTACCAGAAGACGTAAAGTTGGAAGGCCTCCCACAAAGTGGACCGATGACCTTGTGAGGGCCGCAGGAGTCCGCTGGATGCGAGAAGCACAGAACCGGTCGAAGTGGAGGAGCCTGGGGGAGGCCTATGTCCAACAGTGGACGTCTTTCGGCTGAAATGATGATGAATTACCATAAAATGTGAAATGATTGAAAGTGAAATTGTGGTAAAGGTTATATTATCGTATTGTCTCGTTGGTCTAGTGGTCTCAGGCGCAACTGCTGAACAGAACTTCCTCGGTTCGATTACTAGGTCAGGCGTAAATGTTGGTGAGTTTCTCTAGCCTAGATTGTGTCACTGTATGTATAATTTCGACATTTATTTTATTGTATTTTATTATAATGAGTATTCTTTTCTTTTGTGGAGTCTAGATTTGTGCCCGCTTGATGGCAATAGGCTCGCCCCTTATAATGTGGGACAAACACATACTGGTGAAATGTGGATGTTCTATAGGTAACTACCGCCCTGTCTAACCCCCGTTGTTTTATGAGGCGTGTTGCTGGTATTATGTAGTAATCATTTTATTATTAGGTCTTTCAGCTGAAATGATGATGATAGAAGACTTCAAGAAATATGCAATCATAACAAGGCATTCCTTGGTATATGCAAGTGCAGGGACAATTACATTTCACTAGTAGGCGAAAATGTATTTTCGGAGACTGGACTGGATGCGACAAAGACATCAAAGCTGGAATTATAGATAGAAACGACCAATATTGGGAAGAAATGGAACCAAAATTAAAATATTTTTATATAACATGCATGTTGCCTGAGTTATGCGGTATGGCTAATATGACAATTAGAGATTTAAGCGTGTTAAAATAAATTTTTCATAATTTTGAGTATTCTTTATTACTTTCCAAAAACTATGGTATATACCATAACTAACTACCTACCTACCCTACCATACATACCAACCTACCTATCTACCTACGTACGTACCTACCTACCTACATACTTACCTACGTAACTACCTGTCCTACCTATACCTACCTATCTTATATTTATACAACCCTTGTCCTGACAATCACGATCACAAAAAAAAAATCAATTTGGTGTAGTCATTCGGAAGTTACTCGTATGCGCGTACATACATTTCGGCGATTTATTTATATTTATAGAAAGATATATGTGCATTATGCATAATAACTAAGAAATTAGTAAAACAAGGTGAAAAATATATTATAAGATAGTAAAATGGCAAAGCGTAAACTTACTACCAAGCCATTGTACCTACAGAACCCTCAGTGCAGTGGTGACTTGCACTTGACTAGTTTTTTATAGCAGTAGATTTTATGTAGTGGTTTAGAATCGGTTTGCAAAATTTGTAACATATTAGTATGTATATGGAGATACTTACATACACCTACTACCTACATAATTACATACGCAAACGGCTGTCACATTACATACATACATGGCGAAAACTATAAAACGCAAACTTACCACTAAACCAATGGGCGGAACCCTCAGCGAAAAATTGGCTCGCACTTGACTAGTATCGTGTAGCAGCAGGTAAAATAGTGCGTACGGCTACACATCAAGCTATGATTTTCCAGTATAAGCTGATCTCGCATTGTATAGGCTTCCCGTACAATGAGAGGTCAGCTTATACTGGAAAATAGAGTATGTACATTGCAATTAAATTTGCGATGTATAATTTTGTTCTTATAGTGAAGTTTATAATAAGTTTAAATTATTTTTGATAATTTTATTACTGAGCCTGAGCACTCATCCGATAAATAGCTTAAATCTATGGTTTTGACCAATAGAATGCACGAAACATATTTTAGTAGTGTTCGTAGTAATGATGTATAGAAGTGTGACACTCACACAGGTGCGTGTTATGTTCACTAGTTTGTGAGATTATTTTTGAATAGGCACGGCCGGTATGAGCTCTTTATGAATTATTTTTGCTGACAAGAAGTAATTTTGTACTCATATTTATCTTCTTTTTGGTTTAGAAAATGAATCATTACTATTGCTTTAAGTTAAATGGAATAATTGTTAGGTTCTTAATGTGTTTTATTTTAATAGGTTTTAGGTTTGTTTTTAGCAGAGGAGAATAAAACTAATTCATGCCTTGCTTGACACGAGACCAGAGAGACGGTGTCACTTTTTTACTATCGCAGGCAATAAGACATCACAAAAGATCAAACAGTAATTGTAAACAGAATCTTATCGATTAGCTTTATGTTTTTTTTTTTTTTTTTTTTGTTAGTTTTTTATTTATTCAGCTACTTACTAGCAGCGCTCCGCGGTTTCAACAGCGTAGTTCCCGTTCCCATGAGAATATGGGGATAAAATATAACCTACTAGCTTTTGCCCGCGGCTCCACCCGCGTGGATGTCGGTTATCGCGTAAAAAAGCCTATGTCCTTACCCATATCCCAGGCTATATCTCGGCCAAATTTCATGACGATCGGTCCGCTCGGGTGATCACGGGTACTCAGACTACCCAAATAAATTTTAACATACATTTTTTATTGGTATGTACAGTCGCCAGCACATCAAGTTACCCCACTTTGACCTTGAACGCTTTATAAGCAGCAACAGTGAGAATCGTGTGAAAGAGATATACAGCTTTTTGTCCGTTCTTACTCGTAATGTTTCGTGCTGCAGTGCGTACGTGAGAGTGTGTGCGTATGCGCGTCGTGGTGTAGAATAACATACTTTGCGATAAGAAATAGCGTAGCAGGTTGAATACTTGAATAGCGTGGTAGCAAAAAGAAGCGGCCCGTGCACGGCGCATTGCCTAAAACTAAACTATTTAAGACAGCTTGGATATAATCGTTTTTTATATTTTATTTCTTCATTTTTACTTAAATAATAGTTGGAAATACCTGTAAGTATTAAGTAGGTGTTACTTACTCATATATTTAAACAGGTAGGTAGCGAAATTTCATGCTCTCGGAGAATAATGTTAAGTAGACAGGTAGGTAATCTGATGTGAAAAAAACACTTTTTTTATTATTTCACGGCAGTTTTTAATTACTTTTCCGAGTTTTGTTACCTACTTACTGGTGGGTTGGCGGTCACCTTTTTTCGTGCGTTCCTTGCTCTTCTATTCTAAGTATTTTTACGAAGTTCAATGCAAAAACCCATGACACAATCGGCTTGAAATTTCGAAAACAATATAGATTGATGATTACCCACCACAAACGTGGACGAAGTTTTAATTCACAATACCTACAAAACGCCTCTTGTCAGTCCGCCTTGTTTGAGATTAACGTTTGACACGATCTTATTCCCAAAGTAATAAGGTTGAACTTAGTAACGGAATTACCTATACCTACCGAAGTTTGCTTTTACATGAAAGTTCAAACTTATTGCGCAAGAAATAAGATATGATTTCTAGGGAAATAAAATTCGAATCTATTTATTATCGTTACTTCATTACATTCAAAATATTTTATAAATAAGAATATGAGTTTCTTTGTTTGTTACGCATCATCATGAAGGACGTGGGTTCCCATACGAGGTTCATTATGCAGCTACACCCGAATTCTCATAAGAATACCTATTCCTGTGAGGACTCTTATTTTTTCCGAGTTTTGTTACCTACCTACTGGTGGGCTGGCGGTCACCTGTTTTTGTGCGTTCCTTGCTCTTCTATTCTAAGTATTTTTACGAAGTTCAATGCAAAAACCCATGACACAATCGGCTTGAAATTTCGAAAACAATATAGAATGATGATTACCCACCACAAACGTGGACGAAGTTTTAATTCACAATACCTACAAAACGCCTCTTGTCAGTCCGCCTTGTTTGAGATTAACGTTTGACACGATCTTATTCCCAAAGTATTAAGGTTGAATTTAGTAACGGAATTACCTATACCTACCGAAGTTCGCTTTTACATGAAAGTTCAAACTTATTGCGCAAGAAATAAGATACGATTTCTAGGGAAATAAAATTCGAATGTATAATTATTGTGGTTACTTCATTACATTCAAAATATTTTGTTATTTGGTCAATGAGAATATGAGTTCCTTTGTTTGTTACGCATCATCATGAAGGACATGGGTTCCCATACGAGGTTCATTTGCGGCTACACCCAAACTGTCATAAAAATACCTATTCCTATGAGAACTCGGATGAAGCCGCATAAAATACAAAAGAGAGTGTTTATTTGTTACCTACGCTTTCAGTTTTTACGCAGTGCCGTAGTTAGCCCTTATGGGGCTAGCTATAACGCCCCATATAAAAATATCTTGGTGGGGTCTTTTGCAAAAAGGACGGTGACGTTTTTTTAAGTAAATAAATATACCGTCGGCGTCGGGGTCCCGAATAATAGATTCAGTGGTAGCTAGAGCCCCTATATTCAGTGGTAGATAAACCCCCCTACTTCTGGCGCCTGAACTACAGAACCGATCATCATGGAATTTTGCATACCTCAGCCTTTAATGTTCCCACTGCTGGGACACAGGCCTCCTCTCGGTAAGAGGGAACCTACCTATCAGAAAAGGACAAAGGATACGTTCTTACGGGAACGTATGTGAAACCGCGAGAAAATTATAAAAATAAAATGCGGAATAAAAATCGTAACCTTTTTATTTTTAAACATTAATATAATTGAAAACTTAAAAACAAAACCTACACCTACTCTAAATTAAAATAAACTTACAACAAAATTTATAAACCAAACCATACAAATAGACAATAGATTAAAAACAAGTTGTTAATATATTTTTTACAAGTTTATATTTTTTTTTGATTTTTGTAACAGATTAATTATACAGTCTACCAATGACTACCAAGCAATTTTAAATGCTGCCGCGAAACAAATGTAAAATTTCCATCCATTCAATTGTCAATTTTTTATTGTCCATTTGAAATAAGATTAGATATTTAAACTAACCTGTTTTACAATCGGTTCAACCGATTGTGACTTCTATTCCATAGGAATAAGGATGGCGTTAAAGCAAAAAAATGGTTACAATACCAACTGTTTACTGCAGATACCATTTATCATGCTTACAACGTAATAGTGGTCAAAATCAGTTGAACGGACTGTAAAAAAAGGTTTAATTAACTGTCTAATGTTATTTCAAACGGAGGATATATTATATAGTATAATTTGACTGGGCTGGTGCCCGGGAACATTCCCAGTTAGTAAGAGAGAAAACTAACACATAAGTTAGATTTTTTTCTTTTTTTAAGTTTTTAAATTAGGTTTCTTATCGCATGTTTCATGATAAAATAATAAAAGATAGAAATTAAACGCATATCTTTTACACTCACAATGTGTTACTGAGAATTTTCGACAGTTTATTGATGTAGTTGGAGAGTTTAACTGATAACAAAAAACTATCCTTATAACTGTGCAGGTGTGATACTAATTTTGAGAAATGTTATTTACTTATCCTTTGTGCATCATTTATGGCCCAACTAACCGGTCGGCGTAACAAAAGAAGCAAACATAATAGGCAACTCCAGAAATATAAACTTCTATTGTTTAGCTTGCCGCTCATTAGTAATAAAGGTAGCGCGTTCAGTTTCAAAAAACTTGGAAAAGGGTCGGTGTATGTTTTCTGATTAAGTATAGGATGCAAAATTGAACGACAAGTTAGTAAATGAGCACTTATTACATGTCACTTCTACTTACTTGCTAAATCTTACCAGTAACTTAGTATGTTACTATATTTTTATTTTTATTATAATTCTATGTGGTTTCACCGATACGTTCCCATTCCCAGCAATTGGAAATATTCCCGGGCACTGGAAAGATTCTTTTGGGAACATTTTCGGGAACGGCACATTACTACTCACACTATTCCTTCTCTTACAGACTTACACTCTACATACACATGTATTTTATTTGCTATACTAAAATTATAAAAAGGAAAGATTTGATTGTTTGTTTGTTTGCATTGAATAGGCTCCAAAACTACTGAACCGATTTGAAAAATTATTTCACTGTTGGGAAGCTACACTATCCCCGGGTGACATAGGCTATATCCCCGTATTTTTACGGGAAAGGGAACTACGCGGGTGAAACCGCGGAGCGCTGCTAGTTTTAAATAAATATGCATCTGAATACTTATGCAATCCTAATACTTTAAAAGTCGCTTCCATACTAAACACCTGAACTAGAAAGCTTTATAAATTCCCGGTGTTCCTGGAATCCCGGGATATTTTTTTCCAAAAATAATAATTTAAGAAGCCACTTCCATACTTTCATAACGAAAAATGAACTTTAGGTAAATTAAATATGCATCCGATAATCCGATTTCTAATTATCACACAACATCAACGAACGACATGACTGGCGTCTTTCCCAAATCGAGCAATGGAAGAAAGAATCAGTGTTTGAGAAACAATGCTTAGAAACCTTAATTCTTTTATTTTGATAAATCAAATAATTACAAAATGAAAATACTACTTATGGATTGTAAAACCGTGCTACTATTTATTGTGAAAGTTTGTGGGAATGGATAGATATTGTTTGTTACTTTTTCACGCTAACGGAAAAACCGATTTCAGTGAAACTTGGCACTTACATTGACCACGAGCTGTATGAACACACAGGATTGGTTCCTACGGAAACCCGGGTGAATAAAGTGCATTATTTACTAGTGCCCTAGAATCGGAGTTCGTCATCTAAAGCTAAGGCTACGACACTATACACCGTGCACTCAGTGTGTGCTTCCTAATGCGCCTAGGTCATTACAATCTTGGCAAGACGGCGGCATTTCTTTCCAACGTTCTTCAGGCGCCTTCTGACGGTGTCTATTGAAATCTAAAACAAATAAATAATTTCAATACATACTTACATAAAATTCTTTATTATGAAAAATGGTACGGGACGGGCCAACTTGACTAAATGAGTATGTGACGGTTAAAATTATTATTCTTCAAAATATAAACATAGACAGATAAATAATCTGTCGTATTGCGTACTTCCACCTTTTTTGGGGCGCGTTGTAGACAACTAAACATTTATCTAATAGTAATAATTTTTACTGAGTCTGGTCCGCCGGCACGCGTAAAACCGGTTTGAGTGCGCGCCGAGCGCCCTTACAACATGTCTATTAGGTAGTAGGTATTACCTATTTTAATCAATGTTGTTTTTCACTTCTCAGGAAAACCATGTAGGTATAAGTAAATAATGAATAAGTTAATGTGATAAGTGTGATTACAAGCTAAGCTATGCATGGACTCACGCTGTACGCTCGTGTAGTCAAAAAATGATCGGAACCGACCATAGTCGCATGGTCCGCCGTCTTGGTTCTCGCCTAGAGTTGGCGGTGGTGGGCTTCTAGGGTTCCGCTTTCTTGCCACCGCCGCCGCCGCCCGAAGCCAGAAGTAAAAAGTTTTGTTTTTTCTGGAACGAAACAAATAGCTATCGTTTATTGGCACATTTTTACTTAATTTATTACTACAGGCAAACATGTATTAAAACATAAATATAATTTCCTACAAAATATAATCTGCCTAGCATTTTCCAAACTATGTTAGAGTCGGCTTCCAGTCTAACCGAATGTATTTGAATATCAGTATTTTACATGGAGCGACTGCCTATCTGACTTCTACAACCCAGTTACTGGGTAATACAATACCCTTGATATGACTGGTTGTCAGACATTCGGGCTTCCACCGATCTTTAACGAATGTCAAAGATCCACAAATAACAGCCGGGACCAACGGCTTAACGTGCTTTCCGAGGTACGGAAGTGTCTTGGTATATGAAGATGGTCACCCATCCATGGACCAACCGCTCAAGCGTAGCTTAACCTGATCGATCGACCCGTGTGGCTGTTATTACCTAGCCACAAGCCCCTACAGTAATAGGTAGCTAACTTATAATCATTAAATTATTTATTTACACACAAACATCGCTTCCTTTACTAAACATTTACAATCCGATTTCGTGGTAACTAGATTCTAACTAAACTTGGGCTCGCGAACACGCTTGACCCAGCAATGTTTCAACGGACTAAAAGAAAGTGCGTAATTGCGTAGGTAAGTATTTAATCCTATCACTAGCTACTTATTGGATTAACTTTTGTTTAGAATACCTATTTCATGACTTAATCATAATGGAATCAAAAACAATAGTTCATTGTGAATTTAAGCTTTCACGGGGGGGGAGTGCTGCAGCTAGCAGCTACACTCTACTTGGAACAGCGCTCACCATTAATAACTAACATTATCAGAAACTCTTAAAAAAGAACACAAAGACGATACCTACTTAATTAACCCTTCTGTTAACTTATTTCGAATATTCTATAGAAAAACACATAAGACACATTTTTTTTATTTGCCTTTGTTTATTTTAATTAAAAATAAAATATTACTCACCGTTATGTCCGTCAGCCGACAAATCTCTGTCACCCATCCACTCAATCGAAGCGCTATGATACACTCTCTTTCAACTTGCGTCAACTGAGGCGCCAGTCGCCATATTAATATTATTTAATAGTTTTAAAGTTACTAATTTCACGCACAGGACGACTACAGGACGACTTCACGAAATTGTATTGACTGACGTAAAGAATAAACGAACGATGTGATGAGTGAAACTCGGGAGCGGTGACGTACGCGCAGGGGGGCGTGGGTGTGGCTTATTCCTAGTAAAACATGATAATTGGCTCGAAAATATTAGTATGTGCAGCAATTGGGCAATTTTAGAAACGTTTAAACTTCCACCAATCACGTCTATGATACTTTCTTTCTAACACTGCATGGCCCGTCGTAGTTATAGTTATGTATAGGGTTTAGCTTGACGTGCTGGCGACTGTACTTAGTGTGTGAATGGACTTTTTAATTTGGCATTTGACATTTCATTCATTTTAATTTTTTTTCTCTTAATTTATAAAACTTGACATCGTATAAAAATTAATAACTACCCATTTAATTTTCAAACGAATTTAGTTACATCTATTTCAATGGGGACATTAATAAATATTTCTACACCGCCAACGAACAAGATCTTAATGTACCATATACTCAGAAAAAAAAAGAAAAAAGATTACCTCCTACATACAACTCGCAAATTTTACCTCATTTTAATCCCTATTTATATTATAAACGCGAAAGTAACTGTCTCTGCCTGTCTGTATGTTACGCTTTTACGCCTAAACCGCTAAACCGATCGTCATGAAATTTGGCAGAGATATAGCTTGGGACACGAAGAAGGACATTGGCTACTCTACTTACGCGCTTTGATTATGGACAGGTATATAATCAAAGCTTACGTGATAACCGATCTCCACGCGGGCGGAGCTACGGCCAAAACAACTATTACAAATACAGGATAATTTTTTATCACTGCGCAAACTGTAACTATGAATTCAGCATATCATTCTGGACCCCGTAGCGTAGAAAGGTTTCGTCGGTTATGCAAAACCAAAGTCAGCTGTTCCATACGACCGCGTAGGTATTGCATTTTTCTATGAAAAATCTTTTTTTTTTGTATAACCTACGAAAAATTTCTACGCTACGGGGTCTAGAATGATATGCTGAATTCATAGTTACAGTTACGGCGCACAGGTTAAAAACTTATCTTGTATGTATACAGTAAACACAATACCCATATAATTATAGCACCCCCTGTGAGGTACGGACCTCAGATTAGGGCATAGCTGATAGAATGCAGCAAGGGACAGGCTCGATCGGAATTATTATTACTACAGGCTCAGCGGCGCGTTACTGTATAAGTGCCTGTAACTGTTTTATTTGAAACTAGCTTTTGCCAGAGCCTCCGCGTGGATGTCGGTTATCGCGTAAAAAAGAAGCCTATATCCATCGCGTAAAAAAGTTGCCTATGGTCTTCTCCATATTCCAGGCTATATCTCTGCCAAATTTCATGAGGATCAGCGATTTAGGCGTGAAAGCGGGACAGACAGACAGACCGACAGACAGACAGAGTTACTTTCGCATTTATAATATAATATATAAATTTATAGTATATAAAAAATATATAATATAATAATATAGAAATATAAAATATATTTATATATTACATATAAATATATTCTGGATGTGGGAAGACCGGTCGAAGTGGCCTATGTCCAGCAGTGGACGTCTTTCGGCTGATATGATGATGAACACGATAGGCCAGCGTCTTATCCGCGTCTTGTCGTCGAGCTGTCGCAGTTGCATGTCGCATAGTGTGCGAGCTAGTATAACTTTAATAACAATAACATTGGTTGTGTACAAGACATTTCCTGTCCTCTCTGCTTCAATGGACTCGGCTCCAATAAGTATGATATCTCTGCGAATGGCACCAGTGACATTTATGGATAATGTTTCGTTGTTTGTGACATTGTGACGTAATGTCGTTTCAATGTTACGGTTTATTTAAGCCCTACTGAGAAGGTAGGTACCTACTTCCTTTATTAATAAACTGTGGCTTTTATTAAAACACGTGATGTAACAGTCTAACGCCCTTTCAGCTTATAAAAACAAAAAAAATTAGAGCCACTTAACATTACATGGGGTTTATTTATAAACGTAAAGTTAAGACATGTTTAAACGTCAAAAATGTTTGGTTAAACAGTCGCTAATCATTAATTTATGCAATGTTTATAAATGATGTATGTTTATTAATATTTTTTCAACACACTTGCTCATAAAATGGCTCTAATTTCATTACAGTTAGGCACATAATGACACCTATTATCAAACTGTGACTTTTTCATTACTATTATTCACTAGTGAGTTATAGAATTGGTTGAGTTGCTTTGTTCTTAGTGAGTTATAGGTTGTTTTTTGTTTGAGTTGCTTTGTTCTTAAAAACGATGATGATGGATGATGCTGGATGATGATGGATGATGCTGGATGATGATGGATGATGATGATGGATGATGATGGATGATGATGAATGATGATGATGGATGATGATGGGTGATGATGAGTGATGATGGATGATGATAGATGATGATGGATGATGATGGATGACGATGGATGATGATGGATGATAATGGATGACGATGGATGATGATGATGGATGATGATGGGTGACGATGGATGATGATGGATGACGATGGATGATGATGGATGATGATGGATGATGATGATGGATGATGATGGATGATGATAGATGATGATGGATGATGATGGATGATGATGGATGATGATGATTTAGTATTATTTTCTTCGCAAGTGTGTTGAAAAACGTCGTATGATACACGTGTGTATTGATGATTATCGTCCTCGGCTCTCTTAAGACCCTCGCCTGGCGGCTCGGGTCTCAATGGCGCCTCAGCGATAATCACCAACGTTACACACTTGTACCATAATGTACTATTATTTATTCTGAATTTATGAAGTTACAAACTAAATGAAATTTATCTAACATGGTAGAAAACACGTAGAATACCAGAAGTATAGGTTCATAACAATATTGACAATAGGACCAACTATAAAATTATTTAGCTAGGTACATAAAGAGACAGCGGCTCATGTGCTGTTAAACTGCCCGGTGGTCGGTAATTACAGGGCAAAATACTTCGGTAACCCAGGTACCCTACATGAGATTGTCAGCAACACCAAGGCGTTGCTGGCCTTTCTCGAGGAGCTGGGGTGGATCGAATGACCGATTCTCCCACCCATACGCAAAATACGCGCTTTGACGTGGAGTTGCGGACAACAGCTCGTTTTACCTAGGTACCTACTTATAGCAATTTGTATTTCGACAAGGTAGGTATCGAGTTGTTTTGTAAACAGCTTCAGAATTTCCTCGTCGTATGTTCGCAGCTTTCATGAATCTTCATCATCGTCATTTCAGCTGGAAGACGTCCACTACTGGACATAGGGCCTCCCCTTCTTTCATTACTCCGTGGGCCTCCCCTAACACCGCCACTTCGACTGGTTCTCGCAGCCAGTGCATTTCTGTGGCCTTCACCTCATCGGTTCACCTGTGGGAAGCCTTCCAACCAACGCTAGGTCTTCCGGTATGCGGGCGCCACTCCAGAACCTTTCGGCCTCATCTGCTATCTGTTCTACGAACAATGTGCACTGCCCATTGTCAGTTAATTTGGGTAGCTCCTCAGTCTATGTCGGTTAGCTTGGTTTTTGATCTAGTAGTGTGCCTTCTTCATTAACCATTGGGTGACTTTTAGCTTTCTAATGAGGCCCATTGTGAGCGACCAAGTTTAAGTGCCATGGTCATCACTGCAAACACGCATTGGACGAAGAATTTCATTTTGAGAGACTGCGGTATAGTAGGACAAGAAAAAATGGCGTAGCTTGCCGAACGCTACCCAGCCGACTTGGATTCGACGATTGAACTCTTTCTCGAAGTTGGAAGGTTGGACTTACCTTACTGGAAAGTTTGTCCAAAGGAAACATTATGAATAGGCACATTGATTTACAAAAAACCTAAGATACACAATCGGCTACGCAAAAACGCTCCATAAATAGGGCGCTATGTGCGCAGATGTGAAATAGTATCGTCAGTCATCTTTCAGTCAGTCTTTTTGGACATTGATTTGTAAAAACCGCTTTAAGACATGCGTGTAAGGTAGAATTTGCAAAAACAAAAATGTGTTTTTATCATAACAGCTATAATCACTGACGTATAATTGGAGACTGTTTTCAGTGTTAGTTTAGTTCGAGATTGTGCATCTTGGGTTTTTTGTATATCAATTAATAGACAACAGAAAATTCTTCGAGTTGTTATAAACTTGCTCCACCTACACGTCAACCATAAAGGTTTCAGCAGTTTTTAAGCAGAGCGCCATCTCTCGGAAATGTTGTGAGTTTCTTTGCTTGGAAGTTATCTTCTTTCATCTGTTTCAGCCGTGCTATGAGCATCAAATCACTTCTTAACGATCGCTTTAGTTCCAACGTCAGATAATAGATGTCGTGATTTTAAAAGTAGTCATTAATAATTTTTTCTGTCTATTGCTAGCCTGACCCAGTGCTGACCATACTATAAAGATAATGAGAAGTTATGAGCCGATAATATCTACTTAAAAACAATAATATTGACAGTCAAGGTCCTAGAATGTGATGTAGTAGGTACTTCCATGATTGTTAATCTAATTTTACAATGGTCTATGCTAAGTTGCTAAATAGGGCAGCAGCGTCTCACAAATATCCGTGATATGAAACTCACAGTTGAGATTCGTAGCAGATTTTAGGTGGCTCGTAGCAGTCGTAGCATCACGCCCGTACCGCGTAGCATTTGAGCAGGTGGTTCGTAGATAGCGATGTGGCAATGAATATGATTATTACATCTGAAGAGTATTGATTGGTTTGGGTTAACGTGTAATTACTTTAATAAAACCACGGAGTGAAAAATCGGTAAAACTATATTGGCGGCAAAGCAGAGAGAATAATGACACAAGTCATTTTGACATTGACATAACAATGTTGCCATTTTGGACAATGTTGCATTCACTATTTAACACCCCCTTTAGAATGCAATCCCATTTCCTTTGTACAAAAATAATGTTTATTGAAGGTGGTCCCCTTGGTCAATATGTCGGCTACCATATCAGTTCCTTTACAGTTTATAAAATTAACATTTCTATTGTGATAATTGTCTCTTAAAAAATGGAATCTTATATCTATATGTTTTGTTTTAGGTTTATAACAATCTGTTGAAGCTAAACGAATTGCACTCTGATTATCACAATAAATTGGTAAGGGACCTTCTTCTTGCAAACCAAGTTCCAGCTGCAGTTGACGGAGCCACAACGCTTCCTGTGTTGCAGACGCCATAGCCATATATTCTGCCTCAGCTGTAGACAGAGCAACTGTTGGTTGTTTGCAGGAGTTCCAAGCTATACTACCATTCTGGAAAATAAAAATGTATCCAGTGCAGGACCTTCTGTCCTCTGGGCTGCTGGCCCAGTCTGCATCGCAGTAGCCTTCTATTCCCTTCGACTCATCTTTCCTGAAACACAGTTTTAAATCTTTTGTTCCTTGTAGATACCTCATAATTCTTTTGACACCCAGCCAATGTTGATGTCCAGGATTGCTGACATATCTGCTTAGTTTATTCACTGCAAACCCAATGTCTGGTCTTGTTGCCTGGGCTAAATACAGTAAACATCCCACTGCCTGTCGATAAGGAATATTATAATTTCCTTCAGTATCAACTGTGTCAAATTTAGCATTCACTTCTATAGGTGTTTTCACAGGTTTTGATTCTGACATCCCAAAACGCTCTAAAGTTTCTTTAATGTAATTTTCTTGATCAAGCATGCCAATTCCTTCCTTACGATTTCTAGTGATGTTCAATCCAATAAACTGTTTTGATTCTCCAAGATCTTTCATATGAAATTCACCTTTTAATTTATCTTTAATTTCTGACTTCAAATTATTATCATTTGAAAATATAATCAGATCATCAACCCATACAGCAACAAAAATCATAGTTTGTTGTCTCACATAATAATAGATGCATGGATCTATTTTTGATCTAGAAAGTCCAATTTTCTGTAGCACACCATCTAATTTGACGTTCCATTGCCTGCTGGCTTGCTTTAGGCCATAAATTGATTTTTGTAACAAGCATACTTTTGTTCCTTCTTCATATAACTGGGGTTGAGTCATATAAATTTCATTCTCTAAATCTCCTTGTAGGAATGCTGTTATAGCATCCATCTGATCAATATTAAGGTCATATTTTGCAGCCAGTGCAATCAGGTATCTTACAGAAGTGTATCTTACAACTGGCGAGTATATTTCGTCATAATCAATGCCTCTTTTCTGTTTAAAGCCTTTGACTACAAGTCTAGCCTTATATCTGTTCACAGCTCCTGTTTCATCAGTTTTCGTCTTGAAAATCCATTTACAAGGAAGAGCTTTCTTTCCAGGAGGTAGGTCAGTAAGAGTCCAGGTCATATTTCTTTCTAGAGATTGAAATTCTTCATCCATGGCATTTCTCCATTTATCACCCTTTTCTGAGGACAAAGCTTCTTTTACAGTTTCCGGATCTCTTGGACTTTTAATGGAACAATAATAACTAGGTTTTGAAATCTTTTCAGATTCTTCAGGTTTGTTTCTTGGACGTAAGGTGATGGTACTTTCTGGTAAGTTCTTAAATATTTTATCTGATTTTGTACTGGGAACATAAACATCATCTTCGTCTGAGTTTGTTGCATATTCATCGGAGCTTTCACTAACATACATGTCTGAAGATTCTAATTGTTGTTTTTCTGTTCCAGTTTCAATTGCTGATGATGCAGGTACGACGGTGGAGCTCTCAACATCACAAGGTAAGTATATATTATGGTTTTTATTTGTGTTCTCTAAAAATTCAACATCTCTACTCTTGACAATTCTGTTTGTTTCAGGATCAGCGAGGCGGTATCCTTTGGTGTTATCACAATATCCAATAAAAATCAGTTTTCGTGATTTCGGGTCCCATTTCTTACGTTTCTCCTTGGGAACTTGTGTCATGACTTCAGAACCAAAGATACGCATGTTCGACAAGTTAGGCACCTTACCGTACCATAATTGATATGGGGTCTTTTTGTTTATAGCTGTAGTAGGCGAGCGGTTAATTACATATGCTGCAGTAGCTGTCGCCTCGGCCCAATAAGGTTTTGGTAAGTTAGCATCTAACAGCATGCACTTAGCTCTCTCTACAAGAGTGCGGTTCATCCGCTCTGCAAGACCATTTTGTTGCGGTGAATATGGTGTAGTAGTTTGATGCTGTATGCCATACTGACTCAAATAATTGTCAAAATCTTTGTTACAGTACTCTAGACCATTATCGGTACGTATAACCTTAATTTTCTTATTACATTCATTTTCTACCTTCTTGTGAAAATCTTTAAATGCATTTAAAATACTGAGCTTGTCTTTTAGGAAGTATACATGCACTAATCTTGAGAAATCGTCTATGAAAGTTATAAAATATCTCATACCTCCTAGGGACCGAGTCTCCATTGGACCACACAAGTCAGAATGTATCATCTCTAGTTGTTCTGACGCTCTGGAACCAACACGGTTGAAAGGTAGTCTTGACTGCTTTCCCCCTAGACAGGTAGTGCAAGTTACGGATAGCTTGACCTTTTCTGAAGACAGGTTCACCCCTTCGGTGCATTCTGGTAGTCTGTTTACATCTGGGAAATTCAAATGTCCCATACGTCGATGCCACAGGACAACATCCTTAGAGATATCTGAAATACTCAGGTTGGCATTTATTTCTCTGTTAACATTAAGTACATATAAGTTGTTTTCTAATTTAGCTGAACAGATAAAATCTCCTTCACTGTTAAAAACTTCACAATTGTTTCCAATAAAGTTAACTTTGCAACCATTCTTTACCATTGCACTGACAGACAACAAGTTTCCAGCAAGTTCAGGTATGTACAAAACATCTCTTACTTGTATTCTTTTTTCATTATTACCGTGCAACACCAGATTTACTTTTCCTATTCCTTTCACAGGTAACGGAGTCTTATTTGCAACTGTGATGGTAGAAATTGGGGGACATTTGACATCATACATCCAATCACTGTGATTTGTCATGTGCATCGACGCTCCTGAGTCCACATACCATCTATCATGCTCTGTAACTGATGAAGCCGAAAAAGCTGCCACAAAACCTTTTTCTTCACTTTTATTTGGTGTTTTCTTCTGTGCACGACAATGTTTACCCAAGTGACCATGTTTATTGCAGTTGAAACATCTTGGACCTCTGTGTTTTCCACTGTTCTGTTTTGCAGAACTTTCCTTCTTGGCTGAGTAAAAAGCAGTCGTTTCTGAACTCTGAACTTCTTGTAAAAGTTTAGTTTTAATGATATCTGCACTGATTGTTACTCCGGAGCTCTCTATTGCCATAATCATGGGTTTGTATAAGTCCGGCAAACCCGCAAGCATTAATGTGCCAAGCCATTCGTCGTCGACGGAAAATCCAATATTTCTCAACTTGTGTGCAGACGTCATGAGTTTGTTTACGTAATCTTCGACACTTTTGGAGGATTCCAACGTTGTTGTAATCAGATCCTTCAACAATGCTACTTTTCGTGATAAACCGTTATCATCAAATGCTCGTTCTAAGTTGGACCAGACTTCCTTCGAAGTTTTCGCATCTTGAATGTGAACATAATTGATAGCATCCACTAATAAGATCAGTTTCGACTTAGCTTTTATGTCTTTTGCGGGGTCCACTTTGGCGGGATCTTTAGTTTCAATGCACTGCCAAAGATCTTCAAGTTCGAGATACGCCTTCACTGCGAACTTCCAATTGGCATAGTTATCACGGCCAACGAGCTTTTCAATGCTAAATAACGAATTTGTAGACATTTTTTTTTTTTTTTTATGTTACGACAAACTGTGTGCCGGTGGAAATTTTTCGACGACGGTTGTTGTTCGGATTTATTTTCACTAATATTCCGAGTAATCACTATTAGGTAACCAAACCACGCTCTGCTACCATGAAGAGTATTGATTGGTTTGGGTTAACGTGTAATTACTTTAATAAAACCACGGAGTGAAAAATCGGTAAAACTATATTGGCGGCAAAGCAGAGAGAATAATGACACAAGTCATTTTGACATTGACATAACAATGTTGCCATTTTGGACAATGTTGCATTCACTATTTAACAACATCGAAGTGAAACACAATAAATATTCATCGAATCACGAAATGTAGTTACGACAGTAATATTTTCGAGTTGCAAACTTTATTGTATCTGCCGCTTTGAATGCATTTATTTAAAAAAAAAGGAAAAAAAAACTATAAGTTGAAGTGTGACTTGGAGTTTGTCAAATGTCAAACTAATTTTAACAAATATTGGTCACAAAGTCAGTGCATTTTATCTACAAATATTAATTTTAGTTTACAATTTCACGCGATTGTTCATTAATGAGCCTCGATAGTCTTCGAGTCGTCAGTAATGAACAACCGTTTGTGAAATCGTTCGTTTCTTCAAAATGGTACAAGATATGAATGAAGCCGCTGAAAAAAAATTGAGGGTTGTTTTTGAGAAAAAAAAGACTAGTTACATTCAAAAAGATGCCTACCTCGAGAAAAAAGCGAAGATCCATATGCAAAAGAAAAAGGTCGTTTTGGACAATAATTTAACTCTAAAAATGCAAGAGAAAAAGATTGATGCAGTTCGTGCAGAACTAAACAAAGCCAGAGAACGGAAAAAGAATATACACAATATCGGCATATCTCTGCAGATGGCAAACCAGCGCGAGAATCTAGTCACTGACAAATTTGTCCAGGATGTAGAAACAATGGTCACACGTTTCAAAACAGAACTTGACAAAATGAAGGAACTTTTTGGCAACATTCTGCAGAAGTTGCCACAATTTCAGTTTAATGTTGCTCTAACAACGTGTTAATCTCACCAGTGTCCAATACATTGTAATTTTGGTTTTTGGGTATTTAACATTTTATTGTTATCTATAATATAGTTAGGTACAAGAATAGCAGTGTGATCTGGTCCAGTATTTGACTAACATTAAAATACACACAACATACAATACTTTCGTTTTTTTTCCATTTTAATAAGAAAAGAATTAAAAGTCCGATTTAATGTTATCTGTATTGGTTAATAGCATAGATCTATGATAATTATAATCTAGTATTATAGAGGTGCGTAGTACTCGCAATCGGCGTGCGTATATGACCAGGGCCTAGAGACAAAATACATGACACTGCGGAAAGGTTACGTCGTGTTCTTTCCGCAGGTAATGTCATTCCCATACATTTTGGCGTAGCGTTTGGCGTGAACGCTAACAGAAATGTGTTTTGTCTAGGCCTGTTGAGGCCCTAATGTCAGTTTCATTAACCTATCTCGAACAAACGTATCGAGCGGGTTCGGCGCTCCGATTGGCCCGTGGTTTTTGAAGGACCTATCGGATTGCCGAACGCGGTTAATGCGTTAGATCCAGTTGAACTTAGATGGGGCAAAATGGGTATGTAAGAATCGTAGTAGGTAGGTTTTATAGTTTCTGCCTACCCCATGGGAAGAAGGCGTGAATTTATGAATGTATGTATGAACAGAAATCACCAAATGAACACTTGAAAAGTGGGCTTTCCTGTGATAGCTGTTTTTAACACGCTTTTAATAGCTTCACTTGTATGTTTGTTTGTAACCGACTCCTTTGGACTTGATTTTGACCCACTTCAAACTTTGTAGACTTATCGAGGAAATGAAAATCCAGCAAAAAAAAGCGTGGGTGAGGCGCTTTTTAATAGAATTAAATGATTTTCAGGGAGCAGTGGTGGCCAAGTGGTAACGGCCGCGACTTACGAGTTGTAGGTCGTGAGTTCGAACCCAGACAGGCGTTTTACTTTGTGTAAATTATTTCATCACCACTGCTCTGAAAACGGTGAAGGAAAACATCGTGAGGAAACCGGCATGTCCTAGAACCAAAAATTCGAAGACATGTGACATCTACCAACCCGCACTGGGCCCGCGTGGTGGATTACGGCCCAATCCCTCTCACCGAGAGGAGGCCTGTGTCCCAGCAGTGGGAACATTATAAGGCTGATGATGATGAAATGATTTTCTACTTTTTTAGTTTGGTTTTTAAAGCATGCTTTTTAAAAAAAAAATATTCAGACCTATTTACTAAGACCTAAGACACAATTTTACTTAACATCGTAGTTATGTAACCGACTACTTACATAACTTAGAATACATTAAGTGTTTACTTATTGTCTTCAAAAACGTGACTAACATTCAAGAATTGAATTAATAACATGAAGCCATCTCCTATTAAATTCAATTTCGTAGTAAAGTGAGAGCTTGTGCCAATAAATTGAACAAGAACTGATTTATCTTGAAAGCCTGAAATCCACTATGTTCGCGACCGGGGTCTGAAGCTAACCATAGTGAAAAGTATTGAGGCTAATTGAATGTTCTCTATTTTTGATTTTAATGATAAGGTGATGAGATAATCAATCAGCAGTGCCATGAATTTATTGTTTACTAGCTTTTGCCAGTGGCTTCGCCCGCGCGGAACTTTCATCCCCTATTTAACTTCCTTAGGGGTTGAATTTCGAAAAAATCTTCCTTATTCCTCGTCTACATTATAGAGGAAAACTCTGTGCAAAATTTCAGCTTTCTAGGTCCAAGGGTTTGGGCTGGGCGTTGATGAGTCAGTCAGTCAGTCAGGACTTCTCTTTTTATTTATATAGGGTGACTGGTAATTAGTGACAGACATTTAAACACATGATTGTACTCATCATTATGAACAACTTTTACTATGGGACCAAACCCGAAATCGCGAAAAAAATCATCAGGTGTTCCCTACATTTTGACGAGTTATGCGAATATAAATGTAGGGAGCAGCTGATTTTTTTTTCGCGATTTCAGGTTTCGTCCAATACCTAATACCAAGTGCAATACCTACGTGATCAAAATCTTTTCCTGTATACATACCAAGTGCACGGCTTGTTTTGATGATATCAAACGATATTGGAAGGGTTATTTAATCCTATCTCTACATGTACCGAAGTTATGAGAATTTTTAATACATTGATACCAGAAACCGAACTTTTCAAATTGAAATAAACACATCACTCGGAAGAGATTTGTCGTGATATTGGCAAGTAACGTGGAAAGTTATTGACCTACGTAGTGCGGTGATACGTTTGTTATGATTTGAATTAAAGAAACATAACATGTGAAACCCGTGTGTGTCGTAGTCCCGTGTGTGTTGCCGGGCGTAAAAGAATAGCACCATCCCATTTCTTCCCGTGGGTGTCGTAGGAAGCGACTAAGGGACTTACTGGAGAATGGGCAGCAGCGTTCTCTATGCATTTGACCACCATACTGCGATCGCCAACCCGCCTGCCAAGCGTGGCGATTATGGCAAAACCCCTCAAATTGGGGGAGGCCAATGTCCAGCAGTAGACGTCTTTCGGCTGAAATGATGAATATATGAAACCGAAAATTCAATCTTAGAGTGTTTTATTTTGAGCTGAAACTATGCATAGTGATTCTATACCAGTTGTTATCTTTAGTGCTTAAATCTGTCAAGTCCGGCTAATGAGACACAATTGATTTTCTATTGTATCGTACCCTGTCGGGTGCGGCCGGGGCTTGACCGGTAGGTTAGCAATAGAGTTCCCGTTACACCCTGTATATGTATGGATGTTGCTTTGACACGCTCTGATTTCAGCTTGAGAGGTGCCGTTAGATTCGTCTTAATTGTAAAATTGACACTGGGTACCTATATCAAAATTGAAAAAAAGAAATGGCCGTTTTTTGGCGCCATATTGTTTCTTATTTTTTCTCAAAACCTATTGAGTGGGGTATCAAAATAAAGGGTTTCATAAAAAGGTCTCATTAACGTCAAAAATATTATATTAACTAAAAACCGTGAAATATTTTTTTTTAACAAAATTACAAAACCCCGACTGCCTAAAAACTGTATTTTAATTAAAAAAGATGGAAACAAGAAATTTGTTTTAAAAGGATGACAGACTGAATACTATAAGCAATCTTATGCAGTCGGAGCCATCTTCAAAATTTTTACCTTATAGACTTTTATTGCCTCTGCTGGGTGTTTTTGATTTTGTAGGTAAATATTTTTTTCATTAGTGTCGCCCGCGATCGTTACAGAACATTTTTTCTTTATGCAAATCTTAATTTTTGGGTTTTTGGACGCCTTTTGGAAATACGTATTACACTATCCAATTTGTAGGAAATCGAATTAGAAAATTGGAAGATGTAATCTCAGTTAGAACAGTTGGATCCGATTTAGTGAGATTGGAAGGTCCCGACCTCGATACTTTTTACTAAATTGTTGCATTCCAATGTAATTTTACTTCTTACGCGCTTATGAGTCATCCGTCCGATGTCGAATTCGATTTAGTCCAGTGTGATCAGTAGGTTCCAATTGGCTAATTAGAGTGTTCCCAGTTAGAGTTTCTACAAATTGGATAGTGTTTTTTTTTTTTGGTTGGGAAATCATCGAATAACTTCTCCCGCTTTGGGTGGAGCAGGAGGGCGTGTCAGACTTTTACTCACTAAAACCCACCGGTGTTCCTTCAGTTGCTTGTGTGCCAGGGGCCACGGTATCTCTTTCGAATAACCCGCACCCCTGGCAGGCATCAGCCTTTGCGGGCCCCATCACTTTTTGCTGACATCTCTTTGAGGTGCGCGTGGAACACAACGCGCCGTCGACCTGGGCTTGGTCCTTACCTGACAGCGAGCTACCCATTACTCGCCGTCTGCAAGCCCACGCTTACGGTGGCCGGGAATTAGCCTGGGATTCCCGACGCCCAGGGCGTCTCCTGCGGCGACTAAGGCCGCGAGGGCGCATATACTGCCTCTCCCTTACGTGCGCCGCCTCCCTCTTCGCGAACATTACTGCTTCGCAGAAGGAGGTGACGGCTACCCATGCACTCTCGTTCCGTACCATGACCTGGACCAGGGCCGGACGCGAGAGATCGCCGCCGCCGATCGCTTCCACGAGGACAGGGCGGTGCCCCCCGCCCAAACCACAGACCTCCATCGTATGCTCCATCGTGTCCTCAGGGCGATCTACGTAGTGGAAACAACCGGCGAAACAGGTACCTACCGAAACACCCGTGTCCGTTGAGAACCTGCGTCAGGCTGAAGGTGAGAACGCCGTGGCGCCTCTCAAGCCACTCCACAAAGAGGGGTCTTACCACCGCAAAATTGGATAGTGTAATATGCACTTTAGGACTTGTACTACACTTGTGCTAGTGGTGTACAAACGCAATATTGCGGTTGAATATTGAGAAAAGGTGAATCACCACCACTCCACCGTGGTAATAACAAACGAGAGCAGCTGGTAATAATAATATGGACAGTGCTGCAGTAAAATAACACTGAAACTGCTATAAATCTTTGACTGTCGATCTGTCTTAAAAAGATATGGACAAAAAGATCTTCGCCTTTTCTGTTTCATTCTCTCTTTGTTCCAGATTTCTGCCCAGCATTTCCTATCTGACTAATCGAATAATAAGACTGTGTGTACAATCGAGCACAAAACACTAATAAATCGAGTTCGGTGGCGATATATCACATCGGTGGCAGCTCAGCTGAGTCGGCAAGAGGTTGCACATAATGACGTCATCCGTTCGCGGGACGGCGTACGTACAATGCCTTCATTATACCCTAACAGCTTGCTTACCATTGTGCCGACTGCCTGCCAGTTAATGGAAATAGACCGTTGGCAGTTGGTACTGACATCGAGTCCATTTCAGTATATTTGAGCTGGAATTTTATGGTGTGGTTTTAATTTCTGTCGTAGATAGTTTTTGTAATCAGGGGGCTTGTGGCTAAGTAATGAAGGCTGTGGTGGCAGACAATTCTTCCACCATATTAGGCCATTTTGTGAGAAGACTAATAACTTAGTGGCCATTTGTCAGTATTTTAAGTTGTTTGGTGGTCTTCTCAGTCATTTGTCTTTAAATTAAGTTACTAACAATAGTGTTTTAAGCAAATCTGTTACTAACAATTTATGGATTTTATGTGTCCAAAATAAAATGATTTGATTTGAATAAAAGCAGGGGTCATTCGTTCAGGTTAAGCTACGGTTACCGTGGTTGGCCCGTAGATGGGTGACCATCTTTACATACCAAGACCCTCCTGTGCCTCAGAAAACTTGTCAAACCGGTGATCCAAGCTATCACACGTGGATCTTTGACAGTACTTACGGATCGTTAGAAGCTCCGAAAGACTGACCACCAGTCTTACCGAGGGGTATCACATTACCCAGTACGGTATTGTGGAATAAACTATTTTAATTCATCTTTTTTCTTTTCTAATGATGTGAATGTGTGATGGAGAAAAAATTCCGGTTAAACAATCGTAAATTAAAAAGATTGCATTTGAAAAAAAGAAAAATAGTTTTCCCAGAAACTTTATAAAAGTTATTATCAAACATTTTATGAAAAAAAAAGTTTAAAATGATAGATATACACCACTCTAAAATATAACATAGTTGAACCTAAGCTTCCCTAACTAACTTTCAACTGTAATACAACCACGTACAACAGTGTTCGCTCATTTTGAGTAATCAGCACTAATTATGGTTATTATCCGTATACGAAGCAAAGCACATGTGTACATGTATGTACGTATGTATAGTACAGATGTAAGGAGTGTTTCCAATTTGCGATCTCTGCCGAGGGTGGTGCCGTTTATTGAGACTGAAGCGAGGAACTTGTTATTGGAACTTAGAAATAGGTGGTAAAATTTTGTATTCAAGTTTGTTTTTATATATCTGTGCAGATATTGTTGTGTATACTATGTGTTTTAGTTCATAGATATAGAGAGGTAAGTAGAAAAGAAAAGCAATCGTTTCAAGGAATGATACTAGTATATATCTTGAAACGATTTATTGTATTTTTGTAAAAATTTTGGGTTAATTTAGAATAGATATTAAAGATATATTTAATAATTTTAATATGATATATTATTATTTAGATAGATTATTGATATTTAAATATTACAGGTTCTACTTAAAACGTGTTCGGTCTTATTACAAAACGAGAGGATTTTTGCTCATCGAGCCTGTTTTAGAAATTAGCACACAATTTTTTTTTTACAGATATCAAAATATAGTTCTATTCACAAAACTGACAACTTTTTTTTTTTTTTTTTTTTTTTTTTCTTTATTTAAAGAGCTTTATCGCTGAGCGATAACGTCGCCCTGTAACATCAGCAGAATCAACTAAACTTAACTTACAATCAGTTAACGCTTACTTTAAAATAAAAAATGCCAGTTTGTACAGTATCCTAGCCTGTTCCGATAAAGGGCAAGCAAGGATAGCATTACACTCTCCAACATCGTACTTAGTTTTTGGACCAAGTAGATTAAATCTCAAAGCCTCATTCCGCACACACTCCATCAAAACATGTTGTACGTCTTCGACTACTCCACATTCTTCACAGTTGGGTGACGTAACCTTTTTCATCAGAAAGCCAAATTTTTTTGATGGGATGTGACCAGATCGAAGTCTTAGTGCCATAACTACATAACTTCTGCTAAGCAAATTTTGATCAGTCCAATTATACACTGGAAGCTGTGGTTGGATGGTCTTGTACCAAATTCCCTTTTCTGTTGACCTCTGGTTAAAATATTCATTCCACTCATCTTTACACTGCTGTTTTATTAATCTTATAAAATCTGTATATAAGGGGGGAACATTTACAGAAATTCCCTCTGACACGGCTAGGTTGGCCAAAAGATCTGCTCTTTCGTTATCCTGAATCTGCACGTGAGATGGGATCCACTGTAAGACTATCGAGATTGACTTTTGACTTAACTTGAATATAGACTCCAAAATTGTGTAGGCTATCGGTACTCCTCGCATGGACGAGGTGCACCGAGCCAAGTGTTGCAGCGCACTCTTTGAGTCTGTTAGGATGACAAATTTATAGTGACTAATTGAGTTAATATAAGAAAGAGCCTCTGCTATTGCAATTAACTCGACATGCATAATAGAAATATCAGAGTCTATAGCAAGTTTGACATTTGAATTTAATTGTGGATCCCAAACCGCAGCGCCACTACCAGCTCTACTCTTAGAACCATCTGTGTAAATCTTATGGAAATCAACATATTGCTCCTCTATAAAATTTGTGCAGATTTGTCTCACACGATTGCCGTCATAATGTCGTTTAGGCATAGTTATAGATGGAATATTATGTTTAATAGTCTCACGCACATTGATGTTGCTGACCCATGTCTCCAGAGAAAACATCTCAACCAACCCGACTGAGTGGATAGTAGAAGATTTCAGCTCATTGTAAATTGAGACCAATAGAGGTTGCTTTCTACCTCTCCAATATTGAGAATTATTAATGTTTAAAGCTAACGACTCAATCAAGCTAACCGCAATGCTCTCCCGAAAAGACATACATTTTAGACAGTATTTGCCTCCTAAAAATTTCCTACGACAGTGTAACGGAGATAGATTTAATTCACTCTCCATCACGTGGATGGGAGTGCTTCTAATAAAGCCACCAATAACGCGAAGAGCTTTGTTTTGAGCTTTGTCCAATTTAGATAAATGACACTTGTAACTACAATCATACAGGAAACTACCATAATCTAACCTACTGCGGATTATGGAGATGTATAGTCGACGCAGATGTTTAGGGTGAACACCCCAACCAGGACCTGCTAAAACTTTGAGAATATTTATGAATTTTAAAACCTTTTGAACTGATTCATTAATATGTTTCCCCCATCTGAGCGACTGATCCAACCACATTCCCAGGTACTTTATGTTATTGACTACAGAAAGATTATTACTATTAACTTTTAACTTAATAGGTTGTCTGCACATGCCTCTTTTAAAAATACAAACCTTAGTCTTAGTAGGAGAAATTTCTAAACCTAGATTATCAACTATGGCAATAAATGAATTTAACGCAGCCTGTAGCTCTGAAACAACTGCATTGACATTAGGACCTGATTTAAATAAAACAAAATCGTCAGCATACTGAGAAATATCAACGTTGGTAATAGTGTTACAAATATTGTGAGTCACGACGTTAAATAAAAGAGGTGAAAGTGGGTCTCCCTGGGCCAACCCTCGTCCCGTAGATCGCGAATATTCTTTGTTATTAACTGAAATTTTAAGTATTCTTTCATTCAAGAATCTCCACAAATATGAACACAACTTACGACCTACTGAAAGTTTATCGAGAATGTTCAATAGACTAGCGATATCGACGTTATTGTAGGCATTATTGATGTCAATGAAACAGCCAACTGTGACAAGATTTGAAGTAAAACCAAGTTGAATCTTTGTCGTCAAAGTAAAAAGACTATCTAAACATGATTTAGATTTACGAAAGCCTACAGTATTATCGGAAAATATACATCTATTTTCGAGATACCATTCCAAACGTTTGTTCAAAATAGAGTGAAAAATTTTGCATGGACACGACATCAGAGAAATAGGACGGAGGGAAGATGACTGTCCCGAAATTCGTCCTGGTTTAGGAATAGGAATTATTTGAATATTGCGCCATTGTCTTGGAACACAACCAGATTCGTAAAATGTATTATACATAGATAGTAATAATAGTTTACCGATGGTTGGGAGATTCTTGACCATAGAAAAGGAAATTTCGTCACCGCCAGGTGTCGTATCTTTTGATTTAATGGAATTTTCTAATTCATGAATGGAGATAGCAGCTTCTAATTTATTATTACAGGATTGAAAGCAGGGTTTAGGGGGAGAAACGTAATCAGGCGTTAGGTCATTAAGAAGCCTTTCCGCTAAACTTGAGTCAACCTGTTGATATTTAGATTTACGGCCTTTTACCCATCTCATTTTGCGCCACATATCACTAGCTGAAGTTGTTGCATCAATACTTGTACAAAAACTTCTAAAAGAAGCACCTATTGCCTTACGCGTCAACCTCTGCGATTCCTGGATATTTTCCTGCAATAGTGCATAATTTTGAGGCGTAGGGTTACGCCTAAACTTTGCTAACGCTAAACGTCGTAATGCAACCGATCTGGATAGGTCAGGGCTCCAATAAGGTTTTGGTTTAAATTTAGAGCTGATATGTTGAGGAATAACAATATGAGGAATATGGGAATCTGCTGCTTTCTGTAAAGTGTTTTCAAAGAAGTCATAACACAACTGTGGATCTATCGGGAGGGTTGAATCACGGAGAACACTTTCTATGGACGAAGCATACTTCTCCCAATTAGCTTTTTTAAAATTTCGTTTACGAATGGTTTGTTTAGTAACATTAAAATTGGTAGATAATTTAATAATTAGGTGGTCACTCCCTAAGGATTCATTTGTAACTTTCCAAATAAAATTTAACGCTAAATCCACAGAAATAAAAGAAATGTCGGGAGAGGATTGTTGCACAACGTTATTCACTAATTTTATACGAGTCGGGCTACCGTCATTAACTGATATAAAGTTATGATCTAACATAGAATCGAATATCTGGGATCCACGTTGATCAGTTTTATATGACCAATTGGAATGGTGACCGTTAAAGTCTCCTAAAACTAAAGTTTTGTTGTTTGCTATCGAAAATATATTATCCCAATCTCTTGGTAAAGTACGAACAGTTGAAGGGCAGTAAATAGCGACGATATTCTCAATATACTGACAATTTAACAATTGAATGCATATGAGTTCAATACCTGGATTATAATTATGTACATTACGCAATTGCGCTTTAATAGATTTGTGTACAATAATAGCTACCCCCCCATAACCGTCATAACGGTCCATTCTGAAAAGGTTATACTCGTTCAAATTAAAGTGGCTGTCTGGTTCAAACCACGTTTCACTGATAACAGCAATATAAATCTTATCTTTGAATAAAAGTTGTTCGAACAATGCAGATTTCGGCCGCAAACTTTGTGCATTCCATTGTACAATATGAAATGCTTGAGAATTATTGTAACAATCCATTAATAAGATTACTTACAAGTGAGTTTTCTGGCAAAGTATTAACCACAATTGTTACCAACCATTCTACGAGTATCTTAACCAAGCTGTTTATTTTAGTTTTTAACGAACCTTTCTTCAGAAGTATATTCGAAATGCCACTTATTAAATTACCAGATGACGTATCTTTTCGATTATGATCGCTAGATTTCTTTCTATGATGATGATCACTTGACGTCTTTGTTTTATCGGGTTGAGACGATGTTTCTTGTTCTTCACTCTTCGAAGTCGTAGATGAAACGTCCGAGTCCCAATCCATAACGCCGACGTCCGCGGCCGCGGACGGACGAGACTGCCATTGTTTTTTATGTTGATTTGTTTTCTGTTTCGAATCTCGTTTTGAATGCGAACTATTAGTCGCCTGCTGATGCCCACGTATTGAGATAGGTGTTTTAACTTTATCTGCAAAGGTTGTCTCATCCTCATATGACTGTTCTGGGTTATTATTTTCTAGTGTACTTGTTTGAATATTTTCCTGTGTCACACTTATGTTTTCTACGAGAAAGGTAGGGGGAGGAGATGGAGGTACATATAATAACAGAGCTTTACGGTATGTACAGTTAAATTCATTCATTAACTCTCGTAACCTTTTTTCTTTTAAAAAGATAGGGCATTTCTTATCTAGGGCTAAATGATTACCCTTACAATTAACACACATAAATGTAGTTTTATCGCAGTTATCATGGCTGTCACCACATTTAGGACATTTAGCTTTACTAGACGCACACATCTTTGCAATATGTCCATATCTCCAACATTTGGAGCATTGAGTTACGGGCAATGTGAATCTCTCGACTTTGGCTCTCATACCGTATATAGTTAAATAGGAGGGTACGTGTGCACCTTTAAAACAAATACGTATAGACTCGCTTGCCGTCCATCCATTAGGGTTATCTCCTTTATTATCCGTATCTTTACATCTACGGTTGAGACGTATTGCTGACAGAATTTCCACCTCACACGAGACATTGCCCACAAATTCCTCAATTGAAAGATCCAATTCTATATCTCTGATAATCCCGTATGACACTGCGACTTCCCATGATTTTTGTGAACGCCAACCTTTTTCGATAAATGCTTTGCAATTGATCATTTTTTCGGCATGTGATTCATTGTCAAACGTGATCATTAATTTGTACGGATTAATATATTTCACGCGTGATATACCGGCTATCTCATTAGTTTTAAAAAGCTTTGCTAGCGCAAATTGTTTTGGAAACTTCTCGTTATTGTAAACGCATATCTCAATTGTTTCTTCTCCATTGTTACAGCTAATATCCTGAACTGGGGTTTGTCTTCTTGCGATTCTCTTCCCCTGTTTACTTACAGTAGTCCAGCTTCCGGATGAGTCATCCTCCCTATCTCTTTTTCTTCCTAAGTTATCGTCATCTTCACCTTCTATATTTCCTTTTTCTAATTGTATAGGTACCTCCATATCCAAGTGTATTATATCCTCTGAGTCTTCTCTTTGTGTATCACTACATTCAGCTATCAATACGCCATTGCGTGAGTTATTCATAATCTATTAGATCGAAGGCCGGCCGGCCGAGCGAGGCGGCTCGGCTACAATCGAAGAAGTTCTTATCGCAACACCGGTAATTAGCGTATACTCGTACACACGACTAATTTACCCGAGGCGCAAATCGACACTAAAACTGACAACTTAGTCCGGTGTTAAGTTGTCATTTTTGAATTAAGAACTTTACTCAAATCGAAATAAAGTTGGAAATGCAAAAACTGACTCGGAATTGAAAACTATAACTAAAATTAGATCGCGTTTTGTAATAAGATGGATCAGGTACACCTATTCTAACGAATAGGTACACATGACGACATAATTATCAAGCTATGTATATATTTCCAGTTTTTACAATGAGAAGACAGCTTATATTTGAAATGTTTAGCTTGATATATCCTCGTGCATACTTTAAACATAAAATTGTGTGCTGACTCGAAATAATGTAGAGCATTTAGCAAGCCTCTCTTAAAGTAGTAGGCTACGGTTCTTTCTAAGGTTATTTTGAAGGCAGTTATTTTATCGATTTCATTCAAATCAAATCAAATCAAAATATGTTATTTCATTTATACCTGCATGGGCACTTATGAAACGTCAGAAGCTAAGTGCACGGTTCCAAATTGTCGCTTCCTATGGAGAATAGCCGGCAAGAAACTCCACGGTTACTCTTTTAAAAATAATTGGCTCTAACAATGTTTTCAAATTACAGTGATAATAGGTATGGGAGGACAGTGCAGGCCTGTCAATAAGTACCAGGTACTTAGAGGAATGAAAATACATAATAGAAAATCGTCTACGAATCTACAGTCTGTAAGGCTTACAACGTTCTCTCATTCACAATATGTAAAAGAATCTACATAAATAAAATGAACCTATTTAAACATACTGACATGATTTTAATGACAATCACTAAAAATAGTCGATATTAAAATTGATGTATAATGTCAAATAATGACGAGAATATGTCAACATTTTAAAAATAAAAAGAATAAAAAAGAACATTGTATTTGAGAGCAGTTAATAGACTTTCACACAGTTCTGCTGTTAATGAGGTACCAGGGAAGCCACATGTGCAAAAGGAATTAATGCCAAACTTCCCTGTCATCAACGTAGTCTTAAAAATCAAATCAAATCAAATCAAATCATTTATTTTTGCAAACATGGGTAAATGGTACATAGATGTTTTGCTAAAAAGTAGTCCTCCATATTCTACCGTCTCATGGGCATATTCCAAAACGAGACAAATTCTATTAATGTTATACCTAATAAAAATAAATGTCAAATCATTAGAACACAAAACAAAAATAGAAACAAGAAAATAGACTAATAACATTTTTACAGTAATGTCAAAAAAAAAGTAATGTTAAAATGTCAATCTTAATAAAAAGTGTCAGAATAGGAACATGTAGGTATGTATCATAAAATATGGTTTTTTGATAAGGACACGTTTGATGTGAGTTTTAAACATTAGACACTTACATTTTAAATCATTATCATAAACTGTTCACAAACCTTTCAGCGATTTAGCGAGAACGCACACAAATAAATGTAGGTACTACCGCTCAGCGACATTTGGTCGCATTCGGAACCGCCATTTTTTAGTCCCAAAAGCCTTGTGGTCGCATCCCCGACCGCGCCGTTCAGGCGGTTTTTAGCCTTATTTCTGAATATAAATAAAGTTCTATATCGTCTGTGACAATTTTACTGTAATGCTAGTTACACACACAGTCTGTTGAACTAAATCTCTATGGAAAATATAATCTGGTAACACGATAAAAAAAAGTTGAAAGTGACGTTTCGAACTCGTTGGTCATCGGTACTTTTTCGTGGTATGCTCTCTAGTTTTATAGTGTTTTTTCTTATTATTTGTGTGTTTTCGACGATAAGTGGATAAATATTCATTTAGAAGTAGTTATTACATCGTTTTAGGTAATATTTGTATCAAATAGCATCATAAAAACTTATATTTCGACGAAATATGAAACGTAAACAAACCTTTGTGAACAATGTGCAGTGATATGAGAATTGTGTTTATTTTGAGTGATTCATGGTGAATTATGTGGATCCTGGTGTATAAAATGGTATGTAAACAATGTATTTTCTTATTAGAATAAGAATCTTATTAGATTCACGTAGTTATATAGTAAAATAAATCCTTTGAATCTTCGAGTGCACAAAACGGACGTTGACCTCCGCGCGATATGAAGTTTGAGTTTAAATATTACGAAAATGTTGAGTAGGATTCCCAAAATAATACTGCTGTTCGATTATTAGTCTATTCAATAAGTAACATCCAAAATTTCGAGCAAATTGAGACAGCAGTTCTATGACAAATCAACAACAAACGGGAACAAAGACATGCTCAGTCATTGTCTCTAATTTCCATTGTTTATAATAAACTACAACGTATTTTAGAACGACTCACAATGTTTATGTTATGGCTTGCCTATTCAGGAAGCCATAAAACTTATCTCTAAGTAGCTGGAGGCAACAAAAAATCGACACGGACGTTTTTTTTGCTCGCCGAACGAAAAAATCTCAAGTGTCAAATGACGTCGGGCCTTTGGTGTCCGGACGCCACTTTTCCGACGGGCCGTATGTGGGGTTCTACCGTCTCATGGGCATATTCCAAAACGAGACAAATTCTATTAATGTTATACCTAATAAAAATAAATGTCAAATCATTAGAACACAAAACAAAAATAGAAACAAGAAAATAGACTAATAACATTTTTACAGTAATGTCAAAAAAAAAAAGTAATGTTAAAATGTCAATCTTAATAAAAAGTGTCAGAATAGGAACATGTAGGTATGTATCATAAAATATGGTTTTTTGATAAGGACACGTTTGATGTGAGTTTTAAACATTAGACACTTACATTTTAAATCATTATCATAAACTGTTCACAAACCTTTCAGCGATTTAGCGAGAACGCACACAAATAAATGTAGGTACTTTAATACCAAGTATACTTATCTTTTGGGATTGATATGAAAGAGAATTTGTCAAGAGTTGGAGATCAAAAAGGTATAATATTCGACCTTTGTTGTTTTTCTAACAATAGGAGGCCAAACCATGATTATTGGACGGTTGGGATCCGACGAATGAAAGCAAATTGTTTATGGGGCTTTTTCATGAACACAAAGACTGAGATATGATTTACTTTAAAGGCCTGTTTTACTATGCCTGGATAGTAACTATCCAACAGATATTTTTGAAGTGAAAACTTCTTTAGGCGTGTTGAGCACTTTTTGGGTGAAGAAAAAGCGTCACGTCATCGTCACCGAATGGTTTCCATGAGCTATATGCAAACTGTGTACATAATGTGTACTTTTTGGGTGAACAAACAGCGTGAAACTCGCGTCATCGTCACCGCACGCTTCCCATGAGCTATATGTTTATTTACTGTGTATGTATTTTTTATAGTAAGTAATAAAATCTAGTGGAAAAAAGTAGAAGAGGTGGCGAGACGATCTATACGCGTATTGCAAGGTTTTAATCGAGTTGGCCCCTGAAAAGGATACCTGGAAGGATTTGGGGGGGGGGGGCGGTTTGTCCAGCAGTGGGACAGGTGTAGGCTAATTTTTTTTAAATGTTTAAAATTATATCAAAACGTACACTTAGGTACATAGTCGGAATTGAGAAAGAAAAAAATTACTAATTAAAAAAAAACTACAATATTTTAGTTGTACTAAAATGAATTGGTCCGCACATTTTTAGGAGTCCACCATGTTAGATTTATAATGATGTCACTCAGCTATTTGCACATCGTCATCCAAACCAAACGTGTATGTATAATTTCAGTTCGCTTTAGGACGGCGAGTAATGGGTAGCTCGCTGTCCGGTCCTTACCGGGTGTCCTTGTCCTTACGCGCCGTCGACTTGGGCTTGGTCCTTACCAAGCCCAAGTCGACGGCGCGTTGTGTTCCATGCGTGCCTCAAAGAGATGTCAGCACAAAGTGACGGGGCCCGCAAGGGCCGATGCCTGCCAGGGGTGGGGGTTTGTTCGACAGAGATACCGCAGCCCCTGGCATACAGGCTACTGAGGGAACACGGGTGGGTTTTAGTCAGTAAAAGTCTGACACGCCCTCCTGCTCCATCCAGAGCGGGGAAGTTATTTGATGATTTCCCACCCAAAAAAAAACCAAACGTGTATGTATAATTTCAGTTCCATATCGGATGGGGATAACTGTTACAAAATTCAGTAGCAATATTTGTCCCATACATACGATATATATTATATAATACACACTAATTAACAAGGCAAGTTAAATAAAAACACTTTTCTCAACCCAGGGATCGAACCCAGGACGCCATGCTCACTAATAGCGCTTGCGAACACTACACCAACGTGACAGTCTAATTAAAATACTTACCCAATTAAGAAAGTAAAAGTAACAGAAGAAAATAATATTTCCTCATGTAATAAATTTTTGATCCAGGTAAATAATTCAGTTCCCCCCAAACACGGTGTTCCGTTTCTAATGACGCTTTTCTTCAAAAAATATTAATTGGCAGTGAACGTTGTGAGGTAAAAATTCACTTCTCTTTCATAATTCTTAACAAGAGGAAGGAAAATGTCATTATGAATGACATTTAAATATGAGCGCCTGTTTCGTTAGGTACGAACCTGGCTATTTATTTTAATTGTTCTCTACAAAAAGCAGAATTTAATCTTGTGGATTTTGTGGCGACGTTTATTAACATTGTTGGGGGTTGTTATTTAGTATTTGTGTATGCAAGTAAGTTCTATTGTAGTTGGTTCATCTTCTACTATTTTAAAAACGATTTAACACTCGAAACGCTGAACTCGTGTAGTTTTAAAAATTTGATTGACGTGTAAAAGTAATTGTACGAACCTATTTACAGAAATAAAATTATTTATGAAATTTGATCCAAGTTCAGGTAACTGAAGTCTAATGAAACGACAACCACGCAATTAAAACCAACTAAAGGTAACAAAGTAGAATAGCAAATACTTAACAAATTGCTAATTTAATTCATTATTCTGCATAATATTTCGTTAACTCTAGAAAGATTCAAAAGCTTTCAGACATGTCCCTATTAAAGCCCCCCTCTTGCAGGTGGAACTTATAATGCACTTGGAGTTTCAGTTAACTTTCAAGATATGAACAAGTTTTCAGTGGCGTGCTTTGGTTCTTATTTGTTTTATGGCCCATCAGACGAACGATGGGTTCTTAAGATTATGCGGCGCTACGTGACATATGGAATTGTTTGATGTCAAGTTTGGGTGGAAGACATGTGACATCTACCAACCCGTACTGGGCACGCGTGGTAGATTACGGCCCACTCTCTCACAAAAAGAGGAGGCCTGTTTCCCAGCAGTGGGAATAATGTAGGCTGATTATAATGAAGCTTTGGTTTTTTAACTAAACAGTGAACGGTAACACAAAAGCAGCTTGCCAAATTATGATGTTTTTTACATACTTTTTGATTTCTTTAAACGTACAGCGTAAAAAAGGTACAGCGGCGGACTTAATGCCTCAGGCATCCTCTACCAGTTAACCAAGAGTGGTGAAGAGATTATATGGCAGGTGCTTTGGTTGAGAGGAACAATGACAATTTCATGTTGTTACTCGGCACGGAACTATCATGGCACGGCCCGCCACGCCATACTCATATAGTTACTAAGCATGGCAAACTCATGGCACGGCACACTCGTGGCACAGCACACGCATGAAAATATATGAAAACGCGCTTGAACCGTCCACGATAACGTACCTATGTGCACGTTTTTTCCACGATAATATCTAATCTCTTGTTTGTATATCCTGTGCGTGTCCCTTATAAAATAGTTTTCTTTAAAACACTGCCAGTTACAACATAAAACCTTTTTGAACACTATCAGTTACAACTTACAACAACATAAACAAAATTTTAATGTTATGAAGATATTGTACTAAATCCACCGTTATTTTACATTGAAGTTAGCAATATGTGCATGATTTGCCAAGCATAACCTTTTATAGCCTATCCATATTAATCCCGACACAATATTCAACCTTTATTTAGCACAAGAGACAAATCAATCCACCACTACGCCATCTAAGTCGAATAAAACCGACTCAATCAATAATAGTCGCATATAACATTATAACTACGTTGTTGGTCAATATTTCTGGCCGCCACTTGATTGATAGCGTCGCTAGGACATAGGTAATGTCGTGTCACACATCCATCACATTTGTCCTTGGCATTGGCAGATTAATGGAGTGCACACGATCAATCCGTTTTATTGGAAATGGGGACGAAATAACTGCGTGATTAGGTCTGTGCTTTTGCTAAATATTAGGTCTTTACCTATGAAATTGCCGTTCTGCAGTACTGGCCATTTCAAATCAAAATAATTTTTGTTTGGCTAAGAATTCTAATTTCAAATTAATTTTATTTTAAAAACATGGATTTTTTTTTCTAAAAGTAGTCATTTCTTTATTGATTAGTGTTACATTTTCATCGCATTTCAATCTTTTTCGTCATCATGGATACGTTAAAAATTCGAGTAATTATGGAATATGAGTACCGTCGTGGCAGCAACGCGGCACAAGCGGCACGCAACATCAACGACGTTTACGGAGCTAACACTACAAACCAACGCACCACCTGTTATTGGTTTGCTCGCTTCCGTTCTGGAAATTTCGACCTGAAAAATGAACCACGCGGTCGTCCGAAGACTTTGGTCGACAATGACGAATTAAAGGCGATTGTGGAAGCTGATGATACACAATCTACGGCTGAATTAGCAGCAGCTTTCGACGTTAGCGTCAAAACAATATTGGTCCATTTGCGTCAAATTGGCAAGGTAAAAAAGCTTGACAAATGGGTGCCCCACGAACTCAATGATCGCCAGCGCGAAGTACGCGTCGAGACGTGCCTTGCACTGCTCAACAGACACACAAATGAAGGAATTTTGAACCGCATTGTTACCTGCGATGAAAAATGGATTCTGTTTGATAACCGTAAGCGCTCAGCAAGTTGGTTGGATCCTGGTTCAGCACCTAAACAATGCCCTAAACGAAAACTTACCCCTAGAAAAGTGATGGTCACTGTTTGGTGGTCTAGCGCCGGTGTGATTCATCACAGCTTCTTACCAAACGGGGTGAGCATTACTGCAGATGTGTACTGTGAAGAACTGAACACAATGATGGAGAAGCTGGCGCATCTCCAACCAGCATTGGTCAATCGCTCGTCTCCGCTGCTCCTGCACGACAACGCGCGACCTCATACTGCACAGCAGACGGTCTCCAAGTTGCAAGAACTGGGGTTGGAAGCTCTCCGTCATCCGCCCTACTCACCAGACCTTGCGCCTACAGACTACTACTTTTTCCAGAATTTGGATAACTTCTTGGCGGGAAAAAAATTTAATACCCGAGAGGCAGTACAAAATGCCTTTGAAGAATTTGTTGCCTCCCGTCCAGCTGATTTCTTTAAGAAGGGCATCAATAAACTGCCACTGCGATGGCAAAGATGCATTGATTGCATGGGTGATTACTTCGATTAATACAAATAAAAAATTCATGAAAAAAATTCGTTTAAATTTTTTCATACAAAACGGCAATTTCATAGGTAAAGACCTATTATAGTTAGGTTGATTTAATTTTATAAAAAAACATCACAACTTTGTCAGTTGTTTTTTTATAACCACGAGTACGTACTTACTACCCGGATGAAAAGTATCATTTGTCTAAACCCAGGCCATGTTTCATCCCCGTTCAGACGTTAAATGTAACAGACAGACAGACAGAGTTACTTTCCCATTTATGATATGAATAAATAATATATAATATATATATATCTACTACGTCAAGCAAAAACTGCCCTTTTGCGGAGGAGTATAAAAGGTACGGTGAAGTTTAATTATGCAGAAAGTAATTTTTTAAATAATAATGCATTAGAAATATCTACATTAAGTTATAAATGAAATAAGATTGAATTTCGACCACTGGGTGGCCACTAGTATATACAAAACTGCTGTTTCATAGACAAGGGCAAGACATATGCGGTGAAAATGAAAGTAACAGCATTTTTTTTTGTAATAATAGACGAAAAATTTCGATGCACGGGGTTCAGGTTCAAAATCATAGGTATACTGCATCCATGGTAACAGTCCATGCCACCTTGTATAGTATAGGTTGGTATGAATGAAACTAGTATAATTATCTAAAAGGTTACCCTACGCGTATGCTGCGGGATAAGTCAGCATATAACAAGACATCCCATCCTTACAGTTCTTAAAGCAGTAGACTGACTATTGCTGACCATAGCCAACTTTGTTTCAACAAGAATAATCATTAATTAGTAAACCTTTGGAAACGAACGCGAGTATTCACTGAACTTGTTCCTCCGACGTCTAAGTAACAGATACTAACAGATACTTGTCTAGACAAAGATTGAAATAGAATGTGATTGATCAGACTATTCCCAAGTGGTGTAGAAGTTCACCAGGCCGAAATACCTATTTGTTGAAGTGTAATAACTTCACAAATTAAACATCAAAGAAAAACTATTACCACGCGTCACGCGTCACCCATAACCAAAACATGCAATATTTGAAAGATGTGATCAAACTACCGAACTTAGAATTTCCTACATCTTATAGCAAGTATTGGATACGTGTGGCTCGTGTAGTTTCAGAGACATTAATTAAAGGAGGCTGCCAGCACAAGAAGGCGCTTCTACGAGATCAGACAAGCAGCAACACATGTCCAACATAAGTAGACCCTGCACGTCTCAACTGAACCAGCAAATAACGTCCTTTCTTAGGAAAAAGTCGAGTCGTCGGAGGTCAGGGTAAACTGGTTGATCCTGGTACACACGCGTCCAATAGATTAGTTTAATTATAACACGCCCCTAATAAATGACACTATCTTTACAGAGCTTAGTTTCGAAATTCTGTACGGTAATTGCATGTTCATAATTTTACTAATTTTGCTACAAAGGCTGGTTCTTCGTGAAATCTTTTGGCTATTTCCACAACCGGTTAAGTAGTATTTTGTTCTTTGACAAAGTTTTTCTATTATCGTTTCTTGATTCAGGGACATTGGCGTTTTGTACGTGACAGTCTTTAAATTCCTGCTGTGTTTAGTAAGATTCGCCTTATAAGTCGATTCAATTCTGATATTAGTAATGCAGCTACGGTTGCGCATAATTAATCTGTTTTGGTTTCCAATATGTTTCAATAATTCATCATCATCATTTCAGCCGAAAGACGTCCACTGCTGGACATAATTCTCCCCCAAAAGGGGTGTTTTGCCATAATCGCCACAGTTGGCAGGCGGGTTGGCGATTGCAGAAAGGTGGTAAAATGCATAGAGAACGCCGCTGCCCATTCTCTAGTGAGTCCCTTAGTCGTCTTTTACGACACCCACGGTAAGAAATGGGATGGTGCTATTATTTTACTTCCGGCACCACACGGAATCAAATCAATCAATTTATGCTTGTTAATATTATTCAACATTATTTTGAAGACTTCAAGTGCAAAGCAATACACCTTCATCGTTAATAGTTTTATTACAGTAACAGTATTAAAATTGTGGACGAAGCTTATTTATAAAAAAATTGAGAAGATAAAGTTTTTGAAAGCAATTAAAATCAACTGAAACAAAACATTAAAAACCAGTAATGCGAAATGAGACATCGAATGATCAGACCAATGTAGACGTTGAAAAGTTTAAAACGTATTTTATATGTGCGATTGACAAATATCAGCCCGTTGTCATCGATCACGGGCACTGAACGGGAACAGATAAATTGATGAAGCATTTTTCGAAATCGACTCCGTCGAACGGGGAACGAAATGTCGGTATCGGAGCGACATAATAGGCACCCATGTATAACGCAAAGTCATGTTTATCTCGACATCAGTTTCCTACCGAAACTGAAATAAAGTTTGTTGTGTCGAATGGCTTCGATATTTCAACAAATATTCGCTGAATCGTAACAAATGTTAAAAGATGTTATGTTGTCCTGTGTTGTACTCTTTTGTCCCCATTGTTGATAAAAATTATTTAGCAAAACTGAGCGATAAGCATCGAGAAAGGGTTGGCGTAGTATCGGAAACTCCATCGCATTCACATCTTATCGATTAGCAATTAGTACTACCTGTGTTTTTCAAGTATTACATCACACAGACAGGTAGACGTGTATTATGAATTATGGAGGTATAGTGTACACACATTTTGCCTAGTATGCTAAAGTAAGTACCTATATATATAGTTAAGTGTATCGCATTTTTATTAGTTATCAAAATATTCCACGAACATGTACCGATCCATCCAATTTCAGCATCAATTAATACAAAACTAAAGTTATGGAACACACGCCGTTTTCCTCCGTGTAATGAAAATTGACACGTCAATAATTACTTTTATGCGAAAGTTATTTCATTGATCGATTGGTGTTCGAGTACTCCCACAGGCTTTTACTTAGCATAATGGGCTATATGTATAATATTATGCTATGCTTTGTGTATGACATTGACATGATCTAACCAAGCTTATGTCTGTGCCTAGAGACAAAATACATTTCTGTTACCGTTCATGCCAAACGCTACGCCAAAATGTATGGGAATGACATTACCTGTGGAAAGAACACGACGTAACCTTTCCGCAGGTAATGTCATTCCCATACATTTTGGCGTAGCGTTTGGCGTGAACGCTAACAGAAATGTGTTTTGTCTAGGCCTGCAGGACTTTTAAAAGAGACTATGACGCCTGAGTATGATTCGGCATTTCTTCCGACTGACAGCGACATCTAGTTTTGTAAATATTATCATTGACGTGAAAGTGTTTCTATAAACCTACTTACAGAAATAGAATCATTTCATCATCATCAGCCTAGGGTTTTCCCAACTATGTTGAGTTATGCTTCCAGTCTAACCGGATGCAATAGAAATTTTAAAGTTTAAATCACAATTGAATTGTATGTCAACGTTGTATGTACAAAATATACAGTAAATAACTTATCACAACAATAGTTGACTGTACTTAACAAGATTTCCAAGACTTCACCTAATAGACTGTGACTTCACATAGCATAGGTAGTAACTACGAGTATATCGTCCCATTATCGAGCTAACTCGCTCTCTGCTTACAATGCAGTTACGCCGAGTGGCCTCTTATGTTTTACACACACTTCACTGGCTATACCACTTGCATACAGCTTGCCTTACGACACACAACTTGCGTTACGACATAGACGACTTACGACTAGCAAGCGATAATGCGTCTCAAGTCCCGCAGTCTCGGAGTCTTGGTAACAAGACCATTATGTGCTCTGAGAATGTATTATCTGTGTAGATACAGAGGCCAGCACATCAAGCTACCCCAATCTGTCAAATTTCTTTGATAGTTTTTCAACTTTATTACAAAACAATAAGGTTTATGTTCAATTGGGAAAATTTAACAGTTTGGGATAGCTTGACCTGCTGGTGACTGTACAATCACCAAAGGAGTTAAGTAACCAGGGTCGCCAGATACAGTTGAAATTTAGTAAGAAACCGATGGATGTTTCCGAATGAAATTTAATTTAATAACTGAACTGTTTGTTTTCTTTTAATTTTATACGAAAATATACATCCGTTTCTTACTAACAAGTACGTATATCCGATCATCATGGTAATTTTCCTCTTTTGGAGACTGTCCATAGACTGTTTTGTTTTATTAGGCTTAAAGAACTTTCTGTATCTTATTTACGCAAACAATGATTTTTCATTTTAAGGTGACACTTGTCCACATTTTTTCCATACAAACTTCGGGAGGGTTTTGTCTCATTATTAGTATTGTCTGTATGGAAACAGAATACTAAAATAAAAAGCCATTAAAAAGTTATGAGCCAACAAAGATTCGGTTTTTTTTACTAATTTAACATAACTTTGGGCGTGTTTAAGTAATAAAAGGAGTGTAAAATCTCGAAAACCAAGTCAGTACCGACAAAGCTCAACTATCGAAAAGTTCAATAAACTTATTTGGTCATTGATTTATGCAGCGGTTTTTTCAGAAAATCCGATCTTCCGAAGGACTTTTCTTAATTTTTTACGCGCCTACTTTTTACTTTAACTGATCCTGCAGCTCACTCAATAATGTTGTGCGTATATACTAGCGTCAAACTGCTCATCACTGAGACTACCTCTGTCGGACACGAAGCCTGGTGACACAGCGTGCTTTTTAGCCAGGCCCACCAGTGAGTTCGAGCCCGCGACTAGTGTACCCTTAAAATATGTACCTAGTCGTCTAAATTATCACTATTTTAATCATGTTCAGTAACTATAGTAATGTTTGAGTGGGTTCAACTGAATTGAGATAATATCATGTCGATGGTCGACCGGCAAGTGATGTATTATGTTGACTGCGTTTGTATCACTCGATACCATTTTCAAAGTGAGGTTGAATCGATTTTGCGTATCACCATTGCATACTTTAATGCTGTAGAATTTCACAAAGGTTGCACATGGTGCAATAATGTGAGTGAGATTTCCAATGGTAAAATGGTGATAGTTTTCACCAGAAACCGTTTAAAAGTATTATCCTACTACTAATATTATAAATGTGAAAGTTTGTGAAGATGTTTGGATGTTTGTTACTCAATCACGCAAAAACGGCTGAACGGATTTGTATGAATTTTGGTACACAGATAGAATATAATCTATATAAACTCATAGAATACTTTTTATCCCGGTAGTACGTTCCCGCGGGATAATTTCCGACTTCCACGCGGTAGGAAGCTAGTAATTTCATAACACATAACATAACGCCCTGTTTCCCCGAAGAGCTAGGCAGAGATATACCTATAGTCAAATTCAAAGTCAAAGCATTTATTTCAATTAGGCACTTTAAAGGCACCTTTGAACTTTAGGATCACTAAGCTGGATCTTCCAACCATAGTATACTAGAATACTATACCAATAAAACTTCACACACTACGCTTACATTTTGTTTCTTACATTATGCATACTTTCCAAGTTTACACATAGATACATGGCAATCTTACAAATATTTAATACCTTAAACATGGCTACTAAATGGTCACAATTTATTACGGGATCAAATGCAATCCGAGAAACAGGTTTACCACCTATTTCGGATGCAGATAGTCCCAAAATTACAAACTTTAAGCCATTACTTAGTGTTTAGTGTTGTAATACGTGTTCTTATTTCAGTGAATAATTTATTTAATATTTTCCTTAACTTTACAAAAAAACAGTCCCACAAACAACATACATCTTCCGAAAATCCTAACAAGCGATTCATTTCAGACCAGTCCAGCATTCTAGAAAGATCCACATGCAGCCCCACATAACATTGGGGCAGTTATCTCCGGGCTAAGAGCGTCAGTAAGACGTACTTAAGAGCTAAACCAGTTCGGACAGCCGGCCCCTATCAGCTGCCCCAACGGGCAGGGCTTACGTGCCCCGTAATAGATATTCCATGTAAGAGTAGTCGAGTACCACACGACTGTGTCATACGATAACTCTTAAGTGCCCCGAAATGGGTTGTTTACCGAAGTATTATAGTGCAAATGGTTCTTATTGTGGATTTGGTTGACGTTTTTCGGTATATTGAGAAGGGTCTGTTTCTTGGAGAAATGTTTTTTATATCATTTGCGGTAGTATTTAAATTTGTGAAAGGCGTTTTTTTTTTTGGTTCATTGTATTGCATACAATCTGAGAGCATCACAGTCCATTGCTGTATATAGGTAGGTATGCATCTCCCTAGTTCCGTTCTTAAGGCCATCAACGTGTCCCATATTTTTTTTGTTTATTCATCATTAGACACGCGGATTACAATTATTTTACCATATATGCATTATTGTATAGTTTTTAGTAATTTCACACTTACCCATCTTATTTCATTTCATTTATTAGTTTTTATTTATGTTTCTGTCCGTGACATCACAGCGGGCCCTATCAGAATACCAGCGCTGCGACACTTTTTAAATGTCGCAGCATCGTGCTGAGATAGTGGCCTTTTGGCCTCGTACGGGATCTTGTTTTTAATTTTACTTTTTTTATGTATAACTCTAATTTTAATTTTATTAAGTACCTAGCGTAGCGTAGTTGTGTTTTAGTTTTTTAGTGTTTAATTTTATTGTGTTGTAGTTATTTATTTATTTATTTATTTATTTATTCTTCAGAAAGCTTACAGTCTAATATCTACTTAAAAAAAAAATATAAATTTAGCGCTTACAGTTGCCATTTACAAGCTTCCACAAATTAAAAACTATGTACCTAAAGTTAAAAGAAAAAAAAAGATCAGACAAAAATGAAATAAAATCTTCTCACAACAAATAAACATAACAAATTATTCTTTCTAATAATTAAAAAAAAAAAAAACAAATTCACATAATGTATACTTATAAACTATTAATTTTTTTTTTTTTACAAAATGCAATTTCATGTGCTTTAACTAGGAGTATTGGTATTATTGTCTTTTCCAAAGTATTCCTTATTTATAGCTTGTCTAAATGTGCTTGGACTGGTTCTAAATAAATCAACATCTAAGTGAGAGGGAAGATTATTGAAACTAGTTGCGGTACGTGAGAAGTAGGCATTCCGTCGGTAGTTTGTTGACGCGAATGGAACGTGGAGAAGTGGCCGCTGTCTAAAACCTACGTGATGTGTTCGGAGTGATAATTTTGAGAGGAGTTGGGAACAATCGATGGAGCTATTGGCGATATTTAATAAGAAAGTAATATCATTAACATGGCGTCTGTTTTCCAGCGGTAGGAAATGGTATCTTTTGCAACGATGAGTGTAATCCATTGAGTATTGCTTCGTCTTATAATCTAGATATCTTAAAAACTTTTTCTGTATATTTTCTATTCGGGACTTATACACATCATACTGTGGGTTCCATACTTGAGATGCATATTCTAGCTGGCTGCGTACATATGAACAGTACAGTATTTTTATTGGTTTTAGAGAGCTAAAGCAAGTAGTTGACCTTATGATGAAACCCAGGGACTTGGAAGCTTTCTTAACGATTTCGTCAATTTGCATTTCGAATACGAGTTTTTCGTCCTGGGTAACGCCCAAGTCCCTAATACTGGTCACCTTTTGATGATTTTATGTTTGTGATTTTCCTGTGCGAGTCTAATAAATACTTTTTCTTTCTTTCTTTCTTTATTAGATAGGGCTTGTGGCTAAGTACCTACTAACAGCCGCACGGTTCGATCGATCAGGTTAAGCTACGCTTGCCGCGGTCGGTCCGTGGATGGGTGAGCACCTTTACATACCAAGACCTCTCCTTGCCTCGGAAATAATGTTAAGCCGTTTGTCCCGGCTGTCAGTCGTGGATCTTTGAGAGTCGTTACGGGTCGTCAGATATCGGAAAGTCTGACAATAGTATTACCCAGCAAATAGGTTACAGAGGTCAGATAGGAAGTCGCACCATATAAAATACTGGTATTCAGCTGCATCCAGTTAGAATGGAAGCTCACTCAAACATAGTTGGGAAAAGGCCTTAGCAGCTAAGGTCAGCTTCCAGTCTAACCGGGTAGCACGATACTTCTTGGTAATAAGCACTGGTTGTCAGTCTATCAGGCCATATAACGACTATCAAAGATCAAAGAATTACGAGTAAGTCAGATATTTCTAACAAATCAAAAGTTCATTTTCAGCTTTTTATAAACATAAATAAATATGACGAAGAATTTGGAACCAGACATTTGTACTTCATCATCATCATCATCATATCAGCCGAAAGACGTCCACTGCTGGACATAAACCTCCCCCAAAAGTGGGGATATATGCCATAATCGCCACTCTTGGCTGGCGGGTTGGCGATCGCAGTATGGTGGTCAAATGCATAGAGAACGCTGCTGCCTATTCTCTAGTAAGTACCTTAGTCAACTTCTACGATTCCCACGGGAAGAAATGAGATGGTGCTATTCTTTTAACTAATTTGTACTTTACTTAGAGAATATTGTGAAGGATTTCCATTCAAGGGTTATTTAAAACAAAATATATAACAGACCTACCTTTATAATTCCATTTAATTAACAATGTTGTTCTTGCCTCTGAAAATATAAAGACGTTTTCCGCCGGGTACATTTTGTCTGTACATTTGATTTTCTGTTTAAAACATTTGAATACGCAATGAGGGATAGAAAGATTAAAATAAAAACTTCCCGCTGTGGACAGTTACATAAATGTGGATCTTGGCACTTTATACAGTAATTTTCAGAGTTCCGTACGTATTAAAATGCATGGGAGAATATTATTATCAAGGGCACATAACTGAAAATATTTAGATAATAATGTGAGTTTAGTATACAGGGTGGCAGGTATATACGTAGTTCTGCTCCTTGTTTCGATGGCTCAATAGATACATGATTCTGAACCAAATTGCGGAGAAAAATTACATCAGTTTAAAAAAATAGTTGTTCCATAAATTAATATTAGGTCTTTACCTATGAAATTGCCGTTCTGCAGTACTGGCCATTTCAAATCAAAATAATTTTTGTTTGGCTAAGAATTCTAATTTCAAATTAATTTTATTTTAAAAACATGGTTTTTTTTTTCTAAAAGTAGTAATTTCTTTATTGATTAGTGTTACATTTTCATCGCATTTCAATCTTTTTCGTCATCATGGATACGTTAAAAATTCGAGTAATTATGGAATATGAGTACCGTCGTGGCAGCAACGCGGCACAAGCGGCACGCAATATCAACGACGTTTACGGAGCTAACACTACAAACCAACGCACCACCTGTTATTGGTTTGCTCGCTTCCGTTCTGGAAATTTCGACCTGAAAAATGAACCTCGCGGTCGTCCGAAGACTTTGGTCGACAATGACGAATTAAAGGCGATTGTGGAAGCTGATGATACACAATCTACGGCTGAATTAGCAGCAGCTTTCGACGTTAGCGTCAAAACAATATTGGTCCATTTGCGTCAAATTGGCAAGGTAAAAAAGCTTGACAAATGGGTGCCCCACGAACTCAATGATCGCCAGCGCGAAGTACGCGTCGAGACGTGCCTTGCACTGCTCAACAGACACACAAATGAAGGAATTTTGAACCGCATTGTTACCTGCGATGAAAAATGGATTCTGTTTGATAACCGTAAGCGCTCAGCAAGTTGGTTGGATCCTGGTTCAGCACCTAAACAATGCCCTAAACGAAAACTTACCCCTAGAAAAGTGATGGTCACTGTTTGGTGGTCTAGCGCCGGTGTGATTCATCACAGCTTCTTACCAAACGGGGTGAGCATTACTGCAGATGTGTACTGTGAAGAACTGAACACAATGATGGAGAAGCTGGCGCATCTCCAACCAGCATTGGTCAATCGCTCGTCTCCGCTGCTCCTGCACGACAACGCGCGACCTCATACTGCACAGCAGACGGTCTCCAAGTTGCAAGAACTGGGGTTGGAAGCTCTCCGTCATCCGCCCTACTCACCAGACCTTGCGCCTACAGACTACTACTTTTTCCAGAATTTGGATAACTTCTTGGCGGGAAAAAAATTTAATACCCGAGAGGCAGTACAAAATGCCTTTGAAGAATTTTTTGCCTCCCGTCCAGCTGATTTCTTTAAGAAGGGCATCAATAAACTGCCACTGCGATGGCAAAGATGCATTGATTGCATGGGTGATTACTTCGATTAAAACAAATAAAAAATTCATGAAAAAAATTCGTTTAAATTTTTTCATACAAAACGGCAATTTCATAGGTAAAGACCTATTATTTAGGTAGGTATTGTACTTTTCTGTGAAACAGCAACTTTGTTTTAATAATCCTACTCAGCCTATAACGTTCCCACTGCTGGGACACAGGCCTCCTCTCCATGAGAGGGAGTGGGCCATAAAGCATCACGCGGGCCCAGTGCGGGTTGGTAGATGTCACATGTCTTCAAATTTTTGGTTCTAGGACATGCCGGTTTCCTCACGATGTTTTCCTTCACCGTTTTGAGAGCAGTGGTGATGAAATAATTTACACAAAGTAAAGCGCCTGGCTGGGTTCGAGCGCACGACCTACAACTCGTAAGTCGCGGCCGTTACCACTGGGCTACCACTACTCTCCACTGGGCCACCACTGCTCTCCACTGGGCCACCACTGCTCGCCAGTGGGCCACCACAGCTCTCTTGATAATCAACTAGCAATAACTATACCATAGCTAGGAGGTCAGCAGGCTAGCTTAGAATCATATGCTGAATTCGTGGCAACAGTTTGCGCGTCGAGGTGCCACACGTTGAAATATTAAGGTGTATTATTGACAGCAAAAATATTTTTATATGATTATTCACTTATCGTCACAAAATAAACTTATAATCACACACGAAAAAGAAAACTACTCATTTAGAAAGATAAAACTCAATCCAAATCCCCGACACAAAGCGTAATTTTTGAGTCGCTTTTTATTTAGAACTTAATGAAACATAGTGCAGTACGTCTGGGCTGCAAAGAAACAGAAACGTCTGTATCGGCTAATCAGTAATTAAGAAGATAAACAGTGAACGTTCGCAGTATTTTCCAGCGGATCGCTAAAAGCAGAGGTTCTGAAACAATAGCAGTTTATTTATATTTGCGACGGCTAAGTCTTTCCGTGAAAGCTCGTTAAGAGGACAAAGCCATTCTGTTTATTAGCTCTCTCACCTGGCCCTTTTGTTATTATTATGAAGCAGACAAAGATTTTCAAAAGAAACACAACGTTTTAATGTCATTTCGACCATTTTCCGGTCTTTCATGCATGTTTTTGATGTTACATGGTAATAATATGTACAACATATAGTAGTGTATTGCTGAGCGGCTTGTGGCTAAGAATAACAGCTACACGGGTCAATCGATCAGGTTAAGCTAAGCTTGCCGCGGTTGGTCTTTTGATGGGTGACCATCTTTACAAACCAAGACCCCTCCGTGCCTTGGAAAGCACGTTAAGCCGTGGGTCCCGGCTGTCATTTGTGGACCTTTGACAGTCGTTACGGGTCGTCAGAAGAACGAAATTCTGACAACTAGTCTTACCAAATAAGGGGTATCGTGCTACCCAGTAGCATGGTTGTGGAGGTCAGATAAGCAGTCGCTCCAAGTAAAATACTGGTATTCAGCTGCATCCGATTAGACTGGAAGCCGACCCCAGCATAGTTGGGAAAAGGCTAGGAAGATCTATGATAGTAATGTATTATATTGTACATTATGTACAAAATGGACATCTTTTACAGGTAGGGTAGGAGCCAATAATTTCAGTAGCGGTTATATTTTATTTTTCTGTTTAACTTAAAGCGATGTAGAAATAGCTCGTGATAAAATAGATTAAGTGTATATGTCAGCATAATATTGTGAAGACCGTTCTTTTATAATCTATCTAGCGATATTAAAAACTGTCGATAAATTGTGAACTGCACCATACTGCTTACCGACCCATTAAGTTAGGTTAGGTTAGAACTGCGACCTCCCCGGTGGGTTCCCGCATTGTCGTTGCGGGGGGGCTCAGTAGCCGTGGCTTCCCCACCCACAGTGAAGCGAAGAAGGACCCCGGGGTCGGCGCCGCTCGTCGGGGCTGCTCGTCAGGGCCGCTCGTCGGGGGTGCTTCTGCCAAGCTGACGACGTAGCGGCCAAAAGTGGGTTGCGGTGAGGTGCATCACAACTGAGGCGGGCCGCAATGTTGAATGGTAGGCATATCGCGGCTGAGGGCTACAGGCTGCGGAGGAAGAGTGCCGGTGTTTCTAAGCAGCGCTCTTTCCTTCAGTGGCCTGAACGGGGCCGCCACGGTTTGATGGCGGATACGGCCTCAGGGGAGGAAGAGTGTTTGTATTGCGTATGCCGCTCTCCCTATCCTCTGCGGCCGAAATGTGGTTGGCGGCGGGGCCACTCTTCCGAACCGCCGCAGGGGGACTTAGGGTGCCAAACACGGGGTCGTCTGGCACCCATGCGCTATTGCTCCCTGGGGTAGTCATGGCGTGCCATGTGTTCTGGTGCGCCGGTGATGGGGTTACTCCGCAGAAAAGGGTCCGGTAACGGACGGCCGCGGCGGTTTCGCGGATGACATCCGCGTTCCCGTGTTCCCGCCACAAGCGGTACTGTAGGACACCGTGGAGTTTTAGTGGGTTAGAGTCCCACATAACTGCGCTATGTCCCTGTGGTAGCGCAGTATGCATGAGCACTTCTCCACGCAAAAAAAAAAGGGTTAGAACTCCGACCAACCGCGCGCGAGCCGAGCGTGCGAAGCGAGCGGTGCCGCGGTACCGGCCGGCGAGCGCTACTTCCAAGTTTAGTGGCAGTTACATGACTATTTAGTAATAGGGCCAGGTACTATCCGCGTGGATAGCAGTTCACAATTCGATAGACAGATTATAAATTATCGAAAAATAGTGCGTTCAATTATAAATGGTTTTTGCAGTTCACAATTTATCGACAGTTTAAAATGTCGCGAGATAGATTATAAACTAACGGTGTTCACAATCTTACGGTGACGGGGTCACCAGTGTAGAGGTATGAGGACCAGGTAGTAAAGTTCACTTATACCTTTTTGTTGGTAAAGGAGGATCCTCCGACCAGACGGGTATTGTGTCTGGTGGGCAACTGCCCGACAGTTGATGTCGGGATTTTGTACCTATCTGGGTGTCGTGGTAAACTCTGATTGCGCGATGTAGAACTTCTCTGATAGTTCGCCTGTGACATTGTAGATAGCGCCACTTTTCTTTTTGCGTTTCTTGGATTTTGTTGCGAAGCATTTTTATTTGTAGTGCCGCTATAACAAATATAACTGTTGTGGATTACTCTCTCTCTTCAGCGACAACAGAATTATAATTTTGTCATCATCACATATATTTAGGTAGGTACATACTAGCTTATGGCAGCATGTAGGTCGCAAATTTCCCACGGGAACGTACTACCGGGATAAAAGTATCAGGTCATAAACTGAGTGCAAAATATCTTCCAAATCCGTTCGGCTGTTTTGCGTGATTGAGTAACAGACATTCAAACATCAAAAAATCTGAACATCCAAACATCTAAACATTCAAACATAAATACTTTCAGATTTATAATATCAGTAAGATTAGTAGGAAGTAGGATAGGACCAGGATAGACATTACAAATGGATGTTAGAATAATTTACTGTCACTGTTGCAGTGGTGGCCAAGTGGTAACGGCCGCGACTTACGAGTTGTAGGTCGTGAGTTCGAACCCAGACAGGCGCTTTACTTTGTGTAAATTATTTCATCACCACTGCTCTCAAAACGGTGAAGGAAAACATCGTGAGGAAACCGGCATGTCCTAGAACCAAAAATTCGAAGACATGTGACATCTACCAACCCGCACTGGGCTCGCGTGGTGGATTACGGCCCAATCCCTCTCACCGAGAGGAGGCCTGTGTCCCAGCAGTGGGAACATTATAGGCTGATGATGATGATTGCTGTTGCTGTATGTATTTAGCAAGTGAAGGTAGCAAGTAAAGTATATGATGTTGTGTAGGGTAGGTACCACACCAAAAAAGTAAAAAATTAAAAGTTTATTTAAAAAACAAACCAATAGACTTCCAAAAAAAAACACTGCAAAATGAAAAATAACTTAAATTTCGGAAATTGATGGCAAAAAACCTAAATATAAAACCAAAGACTTAAAAAACACTGACTTCCGAAATTAAAGCCATGTTTCAAATTGTAGTGTTTTTTTTGGAAGTCACAATTTTTTTTTTACAGTTTCTGTGTATTACCGTACGGACGTAGTAAAGTTCATAATCTATACTAATACGAGTATTATACAGCTGAAGAGTTAGTTTGTTTGTTTGTTTGAACGCGCTAATCTCAGGAACTACTGGTACGATTTGAAAAATTCTTCCAGGTTTAGATATCCCATTTATTGAGGGAGCCTATAGGCTAGGAGCAAAAAGAAAAAAGTCACGAATACGAAGTACTCGCACGGACAGGCGATTTGATGCGACGGGGTGGGTCGGGGGGGAAGAAATTTGATGCAGACGAAGTTGCGGGCAGAACTTAGTATGATACAATGATGGGCTTGAAGGTTTCAGCTAGAAGTAAGAGCGCGATTTGTAATTGGACGGATAGAATTTAAGAAAAGTTTAGCTTCTGGATTGTTGTCTTTATCACTCATGCATGTGTGAAAGTCTCATTTCAGATTTCCATGTGTCATATTAATGTCCGGGTTCTGTAGCTAGGTATTTGGAAAGCACAAAACACGAAATAAAAAGGAATTTACAGAAATGCTAAACACGGCAGCGTGACTGAGCGGCGTTTCATTAGGGAGAAGTCAATTACAGAGAAAGCCGCCGAGAACATATGGTGGGTCATATTTCACCTCAAATAACCTTCATTTTGCCTCATATCGTGAATGAAAAAAATTTCATTAATGGAAAATGAGAAACATAAAATGTCTCGTAAATATTCGTTTTATTTTCGCCTTTTGTTTTATCATTTGTCATGGCGTTACTGTGTATGTGCTACATACGTACGTGTGACGGTAGGAAATTGTGTTATTTTGTACATTGCTGAAACATATCATATATGTGCCAATTTGATAAGTAACTAGATTATTGAAGTATTGAATTGTCTTTTGAGAATAGTCGCGTATAGACGGTCACGAAACGCCAGAACGGACAAGTAGATAGTAAAATATTTGACCTTCCACACTCAACTGATGATGCGTTAGTGCGTTGAGTGTATCAATGGGAAGTCAAAAAAGTAAGGGCTAAAATATGTAAGCGTGACGTCTCAACGTGTCACGATCACGATGCAACGTCGTATCGTGTTTTTGTGTTTAGGCCCAATTCACATAGGTAGTTTTCACGGCACGACGGCGTGCCGTGCATCGTGCCACGAAGCAACATCGTATCGTGTGTAAATGTTTAGGCACTATTTACATAAATGTAGTTTTCACGGCCCGAGGACGTGCCATGGATCGTACCTCTATTCTTTACGTCCGGCACCACACGGGACGAAACGGGTTCGGCGGTAATCAAATAACGACCCAACCAACTTTGGGTCCGCGCAGAGCAAAACTAGTTGAATAGTGAGTGGCTGTGGCTGGGCTTGCTGCGGGACGCCACGACGTGACGCGGCATGCCGCGTCATACCAAAGCGTTCTTTGAGCTGCCGAAGCACGCCGTGCCATGCCGTGCCGTGCCGCGACGTCAGTCTGCGTCGGCTTTTACACGTGATTATAGTCGTTCTACCTCACGTGCGCTACTTGTGACGTAGTCACAAACATGACTGTTATCAATTATATTATTGATAGTTGAACGGCATGTTCATCAGGAAGATGGTGTGGGTTTATGTGTCTACTCCCTAGGAAGGGGTCCAAAGATCCAAATAAAAACCTGAGTTAGCAAGTTAACTATATATAAGGTTTCTTATAACGTAATCGATACAGTTTGGCAGCTTACAGCCTTTATATCGAACTCCTACTAGTACGAGTACTGATTCAGTCTCTAAATTAAAAATCAAATTGATTTAGCGAAGTAATTAATTTCGTAAAATCAATTTAGATTTCAAGATCAAAGGGATTTGCTTCTTTCATTTGACTTAATAAGCTTAGGAGCTAGGGAGTTTAATTTAAAGTTGTTTAATGTATTAAACCTCGAACAAATAGTTGTGGTCTTCGAGAAGGTGGATTATTTTAGTGTTATTAGATAGCAAATCAGCCCCGGTTTAACTAATGAGAAATGGTCAGTGCCAATTATCGTAAAAAAAGGAACCAAGAGCAAGTCGGGCTCAAACAAAAGAAGACGGAGGGGAGGGAGGGGCTGTACTACAGTAAAATTATTAATATCCAGCAAAAAACGCCGCAAAACATGTTTCTTGTATGACCCTTTGACTTTATTTTACTACTAGCAGCGCCCCGCGGTTTCACCCGTGTAGTTCCCGTTCCCGTAGGAATACGGGGATATAATATAGCCTATGTCACCCGGGGATAGTGTAGCTTCCCGACAGTGAAAGAATTTTTCAAATCGGTTCAGTAGTTTCGAAGTCTATTCAATGCAAACAAACAATCAAATCTTTCCTCTTTATATATTAGTATAGATTTGTTGTTACAAACCATTACATACAGGATAAGTTTTTATCTAGTGGGCAAACTGTTAACATGAATTCAGTTTATCATTCTGGACCCCCCAGCGCAGTAATTTTACGACAGTTATAGAAAAAATAATCAACTGTTCCATACATTTTGACCGCGTAGTTATTGCACTTTTCTATGAAACAGCTGATTTTTATTTGTATAACCGACGAAAAATTTCTGCACTGGGGGGTCTAGAATGATATGCTGAATTCATGGTTACAGTTTGCGCACTGGATAAAAACTTATTCTGTATAGTAGTAATACATTCTCTGAAAATTTCAAGTGACCATCTATTACAGTTCAAAGGTACAGCCCTGTGATAGACCAACGGACGGATAGCGTAGCCTTTCTAACTAAAACTTTTGGTACGGTACCCTAAACAGCAACACTGACATAATCAGATGCATTTACATCCCAGCGACAAAGTAAATGCCGGATCTTACTTGGTGACTACTTTGTCTGTAATTTGCTTAGAATTTGTCTTTAGGTCGTTAACTGAGAGCAACAAACGGTAATATGTCGACAATAAATGTAAGTTATGATCTGGGTTACAATGAGCAACAGGGTTCTAGGAACATCTTGTCTGTTGTCTTGTGAATACGTTAATCAAGCCATATAATCTTTATATATAATATGTGGATTACTACAAAGTCCTTCGCCTCATCTAGGTCTGTGCGTCCGTTCGCGATAAACTCAAAAAGTACTGATCAGATTTTCGTGTTCTTTCACCAATAGACAGAGTGATTCATGAGGAAGGTTTAAGTAAGTATATAATTTTTTAAGGTTTTGTTTCAATTGGATAAAGCGGGCGAAGCCGCTGGCAAAAGCTAGCTTATAATAGTGATTTTTTAAGTTCTTGCGAGCCATCAATGTTAGAGCTCATGATTTTTCGTATCGATTATAATGTAGATGGGCTAGCCCATCTAAAGCCACATAATGATCGCGCGCGCACCAATCATGACGACGCTTTATTAATTGATACACTTAATTGTATTATATAAATTGAAATTGATTCGATAGAAGTTTAAACGCTTGGCGAAAACACAAATTGAACTTTTGTTTGGATTGAGAGTTTGAAGCAAATATGATTTTCATCAAGCTCAAGGTATTAGTTTGTGTAGTTTGAACTTTAAAATTGGATTACAAAATTAATTAATTAATATTGGAATAGGCTGAGGAACTCTGAAAGGGTTTTATGAAATAAAGATCATGAACTGTATACGAAATTCAACCATTTTGACTAAACCCTCCTCCAATCTGCCTACACTTTTGTATTTTTGAACCGACGAAAAAACGGAGGAGGTTACTCAATTCGACGCGTATATTTTTTTTTTTTTTTTTTTATGTATGACCACGCATAACTTTTTCCAGAGTAGTCCGATTTTGATAATTCTTTTTTTATTGGAAAGGGTATACCTCGAAATTGGTCCCATATAAATTTCGAAGAAAAATTCCAACCCTAAGGGTAAGAAAACAGGGGATGATTGATTGTTTACTCACAGATTTTAATACTGAGTTGTGTATTAAATCAAAAATTAAGCATGTAGTAATTAGTAGATTATAGCCACAAAAAATTCTAAAATAAAAACTTTTTAATAAAAAAATTAAACCGCCGAAACACCGAAAAATAAAAAATTATAAACTAGCTTTGTCCAACCCCAATAACTAAGTTCAGAAGTCGGTGACTTTGGATATGTATTTAATTATATGTCACCGCCTTCCGAACTTAGTTATTGGGGTTGGACAAAGCTAGTTTATTATTTTTTATTTTTCGGTTTTTCGGCGGTTTAATTTTTTTTTTAAAAAGTTTTTTAAACATAACATCATTCCTATAGTCCCCGAAGGGTAAGGCAGAGATCTGCCTATTATTTTTGAGGGCTTAAGTAAAAGGGGGTGAGTCTATTAACATTGTTTTTGAGGGTGGGACATCATCAAATAACTTCTTCCGCTCTAGGGTGGAGTGGGAGAAACACAGGTTAGTTTTATCCCACTCGTGTTCCGTCAGCCTGTGTTCCAGGGGCCACGGTATCTCTTTCGAACAACCCGCAGCCCTGGCAAGCATCGGCCCTTGCGGACCCCACAAAGTCTATTACCATCAAACCGGCACAAATTCAGACTCCGGGCTCCTACTGCCCCAATAACACTGCCTGATCTGGGAATCGTGCTCAGAAGTAGCGCTTGCGACCACTAGACCTAGAGGCTGTCAAAATAACTTTCAAAATAAAACCTAACTCAATTTACCACAAGACAAGATTTTAATTGGCTCCCATTTCATCAATGAACGGATCTCCCGTTGTGTTGGTAGGACCGTACCATCGTACCAACTTCTGTTTATTAATTTTTATCACCGGCTTTTATACGAACTCCGGTATCAAAGACGATTGTTCTTTTGATCTATAAAACTGCCATTGTCCATGATTTATTAGCGCTATAATGAACCCACTTGAGCGAATCGCTGGTAATTAGGAGTTTAGATATCGCTTCTTTTATAACTAATGTCTGATCGTAAATCTGTGTAATGTACGTTGTGATTTTTTGATATTTTAATGATGATCTTTCTTTTTATCAAATATATTTGGGAACTTTTAACAAAAGTGTTATATAAATGACATTTCGAGGTCTAAATTTGAGGTCAAAATTACAACACAGGTAGTACAGGTTAGGTACTATACAAGGAGTACAGGAACTAAACAATATTGGTAATTTTGTAATTTTAGTTAAAATAAATATAGGACGGTACTTAGTTGCTAACGTGTCCTTACTGTCGCCTTCTTCCAAGAATGTGGCGGCGTGGCCCCGAAAATGACGCTATTAAGGAGTTTTACGAGAACTTATATTTCCTATGGGTTCGACCACAAGCGCGCAGCAACTCAACCCTAATATCGTTGGGCACGCCACAATTGCGGTGGTAAGTCACCTCTTTGAGGAGTGGATTAAGAGGCACCACGGTGTCCTCGCCTTCCGCCTGACACAGGTCCTCACCGGACACGGCTGTTTCGAGAGGTTCCTGTTTCGTATAAGGCGGGAGGAAACGCCTGGGTGTTTCCACTGCGTAGATCGCTCTGAGGGCACGGTGGAGCATACGTTGGAGGTCTGCCCGGCCTGGGCAGAGCACCGCCGTGTCCTCGTGGAGGCAAAGGGCGGTGGCGAGCTCGCGTCCGGCCCTGGTCCAGGCAATGGTTCGGATCGAGAGTGCATGGGTAGCCGTCACCTCCTGCGAAGCAGTAATGCTTGCGAAGAGGGAGGCGGCGCACGTGAGGGAAAGGCAGTATATGCGCACTCACTGACCTAGTGGCCACAGGAGCCGACGCCCTGGGCGTCGGGAATCGCAGGCTGATTCCCGGCCGCCGTGGGCGCGGGCTTGCGGATGGTGAGTAATGGGTAGTTCGCTGTCCGGTAAGGACCAAGCCCGGGTCGACCACGCGTTGTGTTCCACGTACACGCGCGCTTCAAAGAGATGTCAGCACCAACTAGTGGGGTCCGCAAGGGCTGCTGCCGCTGCCAAGGGAACACTGGTAAGTATTAGACAGTAAAAGTCTGACACGCCCTCCTACTCCAAGAGTGGGAGAAGTAATTTGATGATTTCCCAATCTCAAATAAAAAAACCCTAATACCGTCCTCACCGGGTGTTTTTCCATTGTGCATTTGTTAAAGACCCTTTCCTACCTCGCAAGAGTCGCAGGTCATGGTATTTGGTCCAGCAGAAACTCTGCCAAATATTTTTTCTTGTGGTAGCGTTGATGCTCTATTGGTAGACCTCTAGATTTCTCACCTGGGAATGTTGTTTCTGCCAATTTTAAAGCACATATTTCTTCGTAGAATTTATCCATAGCATTTTACACAATAATTGATTGCGGTCTGTAGCAATCCAAAAAGAAATACATTCAATAAAAAACCTCTTTGTAGCTTGACTCATAAACTATTGTGTCATTGATGACTGATTCATCAGTACTGTCACAGAATAAGAAAATAGCTGTAGATTACTATTTATAGTTTTGTTTTATTGTTAAAAATATAGTATTCTTTAAGACAGTAAAAGTCGAAACTGTCGAAATATGGAACAGTTGAAAGTTTTGTTGAGTACTGTAGACATTATGAATAAAACCGAAGCGGTGTTGGATACTGTTAATGATCTGGTCAAGGCTTCAGAATGTAAGATTTTTATTACTTCCATAAAACGCGTAAATATCCTCATGGGCGCGCAAAATTTAATCCTGTAGTGGTGTAGTGGGTAAGGACTAGTGCAAAATCTTATAAAAAAATAAAAAAAATTGTTAGGGATTTGAAAAACATGCGAGCCAGTTTTCTGAGAAATATTAAGTATGGCCAGCATAGCTTCGCTATGTGTTCTGCTAAGAAACCAAATTTGGTTCACATCATACTTACCTCATACTATCAGATTTGGAACCCCATATTCTTAGGCCCCTGATCATTAGAGCTAATGATGGTTTAAAAAATATCGCTAATTGGCAAGAAGGGTGACATATCTTACTAAAAAATCTGCAATTTATGTATACAGGTGGACACGGCGGATTTTAAAATTTTTGCTACAAAAACTGACATTACGCTAAGCCTAAAAATGAGGGAGCTAGAGGGGTTGTGACTTTATTCTTGCCACACTCGTATCGCTGCTTTTAAACTTTTAAATCATCACACCCAAAAATTACTCTTTTTGTATTATGTCAAACTTTTCACAAATGAACGATATTATGATCAACGCTAAACTTATTGAAAAAAAAATGTTATCCTTAGTATAATTTAGTAGGTTCATATTGTGCAGTGTATTTATGTTGTTATGTAGAGCAGTGGTGGCCCAGTGGTATCAGCCACGACTTACAAGATGTTGGTTGTAGGTTCGAACCCAGACAGGCGCTTTACTTTGTGTAAATTATTTAATCAGCACTGCTCTCAAAACGGTGAAGGGAAACATCGTGAGGAAACCGGCATGTACTAGAACCAGAAATTCGAAGACATTGTGACATCTTTCAAGCCGCACTGGGCCCGGTCCTTCTCACAGACAGGAGGCCCAGCTGTGGGAACACAATACGCTGATTCTTCTATGCTTATAGCTATACAGGGTAAATTTTTAACCAGTGCGCAAACTGTAACCATGAAATCAGCATGTCATAGAATGACTCCCCCTAGCGTAGAAATTTTACGTCGGTTAATAAAAAAAATCTGCTGTTTCATTGAATAATGCAATACCTACGCGGTCAAAATGTATGTAACAGCTGATTTTTTTTTTGTATAACCAGTGAAAAACTTCTACGCTAGGGAGTCAAGAATTATATGCTGAATTCATGGTTACAGTTTGCGCACTGGTTAAAAACTTATCCTGTATTTTGTTAATGTTGCAGCTCGTGGCAGTGTGCTCGAAGACACTGGTCATACAGGTGCGGGTGACGCACCAGTAGCAGTCTTACCCTGCACCGCATGCAATGATGGTGGTCAGTAATTCCTTTTACTCTTTCATCATCATCATCATCATTTCAGCCGAAAGACGTCCACTGCTGGATATAGGCCTCCCCCAAAAGGGGGGGTTTTGCCGTAATCGCCAAGCTTGACAGGTGGGTTAGTGGGATGTTAAATGGGATGGTGCTATTCTTTTTATGTCCGGCACCACACGGAACACTCATTATTAGCACATTATTTCCTGGTCATAATAGTCTATATATACAACGTGTCACACAATTAACGCAAGATCTCATACACCTCTCCATTAGAGTATTTAGTTAAAAGCATAATACAATTACCATTTTTTTTTTAAGCTAACCGTTTTTATTATGAAAATTGTGCTGTCCCTACCATTATTTTATGCATTTCAAATTGAGTCTTATTGACTTGTTATAAGATTGAATTTTCTTTGGCTTCATCGGCGGAGGTTTGGCAAAAAAAAACCTATTTTAAAATTACTGAAATAGATTCAGTAGTTTATTATGAACTAACTACTTTCAGTCGTCTATTCTGTTACATCTTGTAATGTATATGGCATTTTCTTACACCTTAAAAAGAGCAAATCTCGTCATTGTCATCTTGGTAAACGTTTTAATATAGTAGGAACAGTACACGGCTAGCACATATATGTTTTTAGGAGACATAGTCTTTTTAGGGCATTACCTTCGTTTCCGTCTGTTTCTAAATACAACTCGATGTACCATTTGTTCACTCCTTGGTACTGTAGGTACCTTCCTTTAAAAGTGAGATATTAAATATAAGCAAGGTGTAATATGGCGCCTGATATAGCGTTCGGTCGGGAGCGGATGGTGCAGACGCGTCGTGTCCGGCGGGGGCGAGCGTCCGACGTGCGCCTGCCCTTAGGTTACATTGAGCAGGGAATTTACGCAGAGCAGACATTTTTCTTCGGATTCTTGCCTTTACAAAGTATCGGTAAACCTTTTTTTTTGTTAATCATTATTTATTTGAAAGGGTTTTATCACTTAGTGATAATGTCACCCCCGTAACAGAAAACATTAAGCAACTTAAAACTAAACAATGGGTCCACATTGTTGGAGACTTTTCAGCACTACGCCTGTAGCACAGAACCGGTTGAAGTGGTGGCGCTTGGGGTACGCTTATTTCCAGCAGGCTTAGCATGACGCTTTATATTTCTACAAAGAATAGACAGTGCTTTTTCAATACAAAGTGACATTTCGTTCTCCACTTTTGACATCGCACCATAGCTATCCTTCTACAGTCTGTAATTTTGTCTTTCCTTTCTAACGATCTTTGTCTAGGTCCATATAAATGCAGACTATATCAGAAGAATATTTCTTCCCAAACTGTCAAAATCACACTGACAACAAACTTTCTACTCAACGGCCACAAAGTATATACGATTATCTACAAAATCATGATTCGTTTAGAACGCATAAGTCTGATAATTAATAGAAAAAAATAGCTATCTTCTCCTATTGTACATTATTTAGTTAATAGTCATGTCTATTCTTCCGTCGACAAATCGGTGCTCGTGCTAAGCCTGCTGCAGTGGACATCTTTCGGCTGAAATAATGAGTAACTCTTTTTTCCTGATGTGAAATACTTTGCTGCTGACTGTGACGTGGTGGTGTGCCGACGCCGTTAAGCTATCCTCGTTGAACTAAGTCAGATCTGAGTTCTATTGCCAGATTAAAAAAAGACAAAAACTAAACTGAATGTGTAAAATTAACTGCAACACCACAGATCACCTTATGAAACAAATTCAGGACACAGACGAGAAACAGGGCCGTTCAAGGCAGGAGTTAGGCTTGTCATTTATTATACGGATTGCCCCAAGCAGTTGTTATGAGCGACGAGCGCCATGACAGTGTACGAATCACTCGAGCAGTATGTCTCCATTCCATCCAAATCCCCTTCTGTTAGGCATTAAACTATCTAGCAACATTTATCCACTCTATGCCCCTCCGTCCGAGTAATTCCACAGCAAGTTAGCGATTTATTATCGACTCACTTCAACGCGGTACGTCGGATGCGATAGTTTATAGTTTTCGCAACTGTTACTTACCGGCTTTACCGCACCTTACCGCTCACGTACCTCTCCTACCGATTACGTACCGCGTGGTACTATGCTAATCAAGATTGCCATTAGGTGCAGAACGAACGTAATTTGTTTTAATGTTGCCTATCTAGGAGTGTATCACATGTTTGTGGGTTTTGTTATAAGTAGGTGCCTTGTGGTACTTGAGTGTAGTAAGTTTTGTATGTACGAAGCAAATGGTAATTAGGAATTCAGGATTGCATTTAGCATTCAAGTCTATACAGCATGTATCGGAAAGGTGCTCCCAAATTAAGAGTGTCATCATCAATCTGAATAACATTTCAAAGTCAAAGCATTTATTTCTAATAGGCACATAAAAGGTACATTTATCAATCAACAATCAATCAACTCAGCCTATCGCAGTCCGTTGCTGGATATAGGCCTCTCTCAGGCTGCGCCACAACACTCTATCCTCCGCCTTCCACATCCAGTCTGTCCCAGCCACCTCAACAACAACAACATCGTCAAAAATTATACTCAAATATAATTGATTCTAGTCAGCCCTTCTAAAAGGTAAATTCGTATGGGGAAGAATGGGTAAGAAACTCCACCGTTACTTATTCTTTTAAAATGTGTTTTATCCATTAACTTTAAGTGACGACGATGCACCTGGAATAAAATAACCAAACCAGAATAGGTAAAAAGTATTGTAAATTAAACAAATAGAATTAAAGTAATTATATGATGGAGACCGTAAGATGGGATAGAGGTAAGGCGATCGTGACGATCGCGAAAAAAAAAGAAAGAATGAAAGAAATTTACCTCTTTCCCATACAAAACTGCCATAGCCTAGTTGACCCAAATGGATGCGATGGCTGATTATTTGGCAATTACCATGTTGGTCCCATTGAGAAACCTTCAGTTTGATAGTCTGTATCACACCCTAAAATATGGCCACACCATTTTGATACACGCTGTATACTACCTGGGTAAAGATTTAAATGATAAAAAAAAGGTTTATGTGACCAGATATCAAAAGGGGTTATTTTTTACACTTAGGTAGATACCTATATTCGTATTGGCAGATCCAAACAAAATGCCCAGTTTGCGTTATTTCATTTTGTAATATCGTACTGTAATATTTTCCAATATTTGCTGACGCAGAAATAATTCGATTCAGTGAAGAGTGTTCGTGTATTTAATAAGATTGAATTCAAACAATAAACGGCAGATAGTATTTAAAACGGCGTCCATGTTTTTTTTATCAGAACTTTTAACTTTAGAACGTAATTCGATTTGTGTTCCATATTCTGTCATTATTATTTCGTTAACAACCTTAAATAAAACGGTTTTTTTCAATAACGTGTTAAATTTGTAAGCAAAGGCACCATTTGTGCGTTTAGTAGAAGAAAAAGTGCTGATTCACGCTCCATTATGGAAAATAAATAAAGCGTAAAGCTCAAATTATTTCAACTCTTAAACGAAACGGAGGTAGCCAATGATGATTCTGCAGTTCTGTGGGTCGTATTTGAACAATAGTATCAGGAATATCGGTTTTCATATCGATAACGGTATAAAATAATAAGTAGGTATTTAAAATGATATTTTGGCCTGTTGGTATAAATTTACATGAAATTTGAATGAGATATCGTTTTATCAATATGCTTCCTACAATTTTGTAACTATAATTTCCAAATTCTCTTTAATGAGCCATATATGGGATAGCTGGCATTTTCGTTGTGAACAGACGTGTCGATCATTTACTAAAATTAATAAATAATAACTTGCTGAATCGTGACCTAGTTTTACCAAATAGCCGGTAGTGAAGCAAACTGTGTCGTACGTAATTATAATATGTTAGGTATGTGTAAAGCGTATCTGTGAAAATGTGTATAAGTTATTAACCAGTAAATAACTTGTATTTCAATGGCAACCAGCCCCTTCAGCCGCGGTGGCAGATGTGCTCGGAGCCCACCTCCTACACCCGTGCCCGTACCAGCACCTGCACCTGCACCCGAGCCCGCACCCACACCTCGCCCTCAACCGCCCAGCCAAAGAGACGATGACGCGTTGGAAGTAATAGCAACATCGGAAATCCAGAACTGGATGTCGTCTATTGAGCAGTGCCTGACTGAAGTGTGCTCTATTACATCAGATGGGAAATTAAACATGGAGCAAAAACTACGGATTAGTGCCCTATGCCGAAAAGTTAGTCACGGAACATCGCAGATGGCCGTCCAGTACCAGTCTCTTAAACTGAGAGCCGTCCGGGCCCACTCCACCGTCCAAACACTCGAAGACCAAATTGATCTATCGCAGCAACTGAAAGACCTGAAGCTGAAAATCGGAGCTTCAAACAAACCAGTTACGGGAACTTCCTTTGCTGACATGGTTAAAAAAGGTGACAACAATTATATACAGCCGATAAATTTAAGCTCAGTGGCCATATATCCTAACGACAAACTGAAGTCAAGTGAGGAAACAAAAACACTAGTCCAAAAAATTATATGCCCTGAACAAATGAAACTACAGATAAGAGGACTACGTAAAACGAAAAATGGCGGTGTGATTATCAGCACGGAAACAAAGGACGACATTGAGAAGGTGAAAAAATCTATGAAGTTGTCAAATTCAGGCCTTACAGTAGACGAGCCCCCAAAAAGGAAGCCCAGAGTAGTTGTTATCGGAGTCCCCTCATCCATGCAAGAGAATGAAGTTTTTACTTGTTTGTTCCACCAGAATCTAGCTGAAAACCTTCAAGATTGCAGCCTCGAGACCTTTTTGACCTCCATTAAGTTAAGCCATAAGTCAGGTAAGAAGGACGCTGAAACCTGTAATTATATCATTGAAGTTTCTGCAGACATACGTAAAGCCCTAATTTCTAAAGACAGAGTGTTTGTAAATTGGTCATCATGCCCTGTGAGAGACTTTACTCTAGTCACTCGCTGTTATAAGTGCCAGCAGTATGGACATGCGGCCAAATCATGTCGGGAGACCACCAGTACCTGTGGTCATTGTGGTGATCAGGGTCACTCAATTAAAGATTGCACAAAGAAGGCTGAGGAACCAAAATGCGCTACTTGCTTGAAATTCAAAAAGCCGAGCAATCACAAGACAAGTGCTGTTGACTGTCCAGCGAAAATAATGGCTGAAAAGAGGTACATAAATTCTATTAATTATGGAGGCGCCTAAGAGCGCCGTTAATTACGTATTTTTGGCCCTTGTTATTGTTTTTATTAGTTATAATTATGATGAATAACTTAATTGATGATATAGATAATTTCTCTGTTTCTGAATCCCATGGTTGTGACGTTGAACACTGTAAAAAATATCTCTCCTCCTACACTAGTCCACTAACCATACTAACTCAAAACATTCGCAGCATTTTTAAGAATTTTGATAATTTAAGCATTTTTTTACAACGTCTAGACATAAACTGTGACGTTATTGTTTTGACAGAATGTTGGCTATCCAAACAATATAACATACCACTAATTCCAGGATATAATATGTACAAAACTAGCATAAACCACAATCAGAACGATGGGGTGATAGTTTACGCTAAAAATCATCTAAATGTGTCTATCGAGGAGCCGAATATGCACGACTGTAGCAGATTGTTAGTAAAAATTGGATCAGAATTCGCAATACTTGCCCTTTATCGTCCTCCCTCTTTTAGAAATATAAACAATTTTACTGACTCTGTAAACGACACGTTGCAGAACCTGTCATCTTTCAAAAATACTATATTAATTGGAGATATTAACATCAATATTCTTCCAGAAAATGCTGACGCATCCGCTGAGGAATATCTCAACCTATGCGCCTTCCATGCTTTGCTTCCAACTCACACGCTTCCTACACATAAAAGTGGTTCCTGCTTGGACCATATAATGCTCAAATCGAATTTTCCTGCACTAACCCTTGTAATTAATTCAACAATTACCGACCACAGTGCTAACCTACTTATTTTAAATTGTAAATTACCTAAAGTAGTCACTCGCACAATTTCTAGTTTAAACGTACATAAACTTGAAGAAGACTTACGCAATATCGACTTCGACCCAGTCTACGATTCCGCTGATCCGCAGTTTTGTATATTGTACCTAATAAAAAAAGTGCAACATGCAATTCACAAGAACACTATTGAATCTCGACTAAAAAACAAAAACTACAACATAAAACCATGGATCACGACAGGACTAATTCGCTGCATGAAAAATAGAGATAAACTGCATATGAAAGCGAAATCTAATCCAGATAATTTAATTTTGCAACTGTCGTATAAACGATATCGTAACTTTTGTAATGATCTCCTTAGAAAAGTAAAAAGTAACTACGATAAAATTGCACTTGAAAAGGCTGGTACAAATAGCAAAAAAATCTGGAATTATATTAAAAATGTAACGTATATCACAAAACAAAATCAATCATCCTCAAGCTTATTACAATCACACTCATCACAGTTAACGTCTGCGAACATTGCAAATAATTTCTTTGTGAATGTTGGAAAATGTTTGGCTGAAAAAGTTCAGGGCCACTCACAACATCTAACAAGTACTCCATTATCGTGTAGCACTATATTATCATCCTTTGTGTTGCTCGACACTGACGAGTCTGAGGTAGAAACGATAATTATGAGTTTGAAAGACGACTGTGCAGTTGGCTGGGATAACATCTCAAATAAAATTGTTAAAAAGTTAAGGCACATTTTGGTACCACCATTAACATATATTTTCCAAAAATGTTTATCTACGGGTCTTTTTCCCGAATGCCTAAAAAAAGCTGTTGTTGTCCCAGTTTATAAGTCGGGCAGCAAAGATCAAGTAACAAATTACAGACCGATTTCCTTACTGCCTTCAATGTCTAAAATATTAGAAAAAATTATAAATAAAAGGCTTCACAAATACTTGGAGGATAAATTAATTTTATCGAAGCGGCAGTTTGGATTTAGGCCTAACATGTCAACAGACGATGCCGTCCACCATCTGACTGACTTTTTAGCAAAAGAACTTGATAATGGTAACCACACAGTCGGAATCTTCTTGGACCTCGCCAAAGCTTTTGACACGGTTTCTATTCCTATTCTGTTGCACAAGCTTGAAGCCATAGGTATCAGAGGCACCCAGCTGAAACTATTTAAGAGCTATCTAGAAGACCGTACCCAATGTGTAAGGATTGGTAATATCGTCAGCGATGATAAAAAGAACACGTCCTACGGCATTCCCCAAGGAAGTATTTTAGGGCCTACGCTATTTTTAATTTACATAAACGATCTTTGTAATCTAAATCTTGATCACGGCCAAATTGTCTCTTATGCTGACGATACTGCCCTTCTATTTTCCGCTGACTCAGAAAACAATGTCTTCAAGTTTGCGCAACAAGGATTCAATGTTGTTAACAAATGGCTTCAAAATAATTCACTAACACTAAATGCAGACAAGACAAATTGCATTAAGTTTTCAATGCGTAAGCAAACTTTAACTGGCACTAGCTCGACATTATATGCTCATTATTGCGCTATTCCAACAGATAACCAATGTGGTTGTCCTAAAATTAAAATGGCAAAAACAACAAAATACCTTGGTATTATAATGGATGAAACACTTTCGTTCAAACAACATATAGAAGCTTTAAATAGTAGAATTCGCAAGTTGATATTTGTTTTTAAGAAAATACGCTATATTGCTGATCCAAAAATTGTTAGACAAGTCTACTTTGCTCTATGTCAATCGATATTAACTTACGGTATTACCACGTGGGGTGGTGTGGGTAAAACACTATTACTAACCACCGAAAGAGCTCAGAGGGCTATTCTCAAAGTGTCTACTTCCCGCCCTTTCCTTTTTCCTACTAACCTACTATACAAATCTTGTGAAGTTTTAACAGTTCGACAACTTTTTATAGTGGGCATTGTGTTAAAACAACACACAGCTCTACCTTACAGTACAGAATATACTAATAAAAGACGTAAAGATATCGTCTGTCCACAAAATATAACTAAACATGCTTTTATATCTAAATTTTACCTGTACCTCGGTCCTCTCCTCTATAATAGACTAAACTCGAAAGCAAACATTTATTCCCTGAACTACACAACATGTAAGAGAACTCTCAATGATGCACTCCAAAGCATGTCTTACGAAGAAACAGAGAATTTACTAACTGTGTTAAAGTAATTTTAAGTGAATATTTACGTTAAGTATTTGTAAAATTTAGAAACTAAGCTACTCTTCATTTATAAAAGTATTTGTGTATTTTCAACTTGTGATTATTTATTAAATTTGTAACACTATTTTAGCTCTTTTTGCCTGAAATACAGGATTACCTAGTTCAGGCACGTAATTCTTAGAAATAATATTTATTACATTTAAGCAAAACTGTACATATTTTTAAGCCTTTTATTTTTTGAATAAATATATTATTATTATTTTGACATATATTTTATATTCTCGGCTAGCCGGAAAAGCTGATAACACGGGCCTAAGCCAAGTGATTATCAGTTGGATTAAGTGCGGTCACGTGCAGAACATTGCACAGAAGATGGTACAGTATTTGTGTTCTGATGTGGGTTTTCTGAGTCACATTGCAGAAACTTTCTCACGAGTCTGCATGTGTTTAGTATCGCTGCCTTCTGCAGCAGGTGGTAAGTATTTGGGGGTAAGTTAAGGGAATTAAGGGATTGGTGAAGTTGTTTCGGTATTACTCCTGTTGTAGACAATACTATTGGTACTATTGTAACTTTTTGCAAATGCCAAAGTCGGGTTACTTCATCCTTTAATTCAGTGTATTTGCTCAGTTTTTCTGCTATTGTTGTTTGCAAGTTATGTGTATTTGGTATGGCAATATCTATTAAATATCCAGTTTTGTTTAACTTATTAATAAGTGTAATATCTGGTCTATTGAAATGAATGGTTCGATCGGTAAGAATGGCGCGGTCAAAGTATAGTTTTGTTGAGGGGTTCTCTAATACAGTTTCTGGATTGTATTTGTAGTATGGTGTAACGGAATCTATAAGTTTGAATTGGTGTGCTAATTTTTGGTGTATAATGTTGGCTACTTGATCGTGTCTGTGTTTGTAGTCCGTTTGGGCAATCGACTTGCACGCGCCTGTGATATGCTGGATCGTTTCTGGAGAACTATTGCATTTCCTGCATGTGTCATTATTTAAATTCTTTATGATGAACTTTCTGTAATTTTTGGTTTCAATTACCTGGTCCTGTATAGCAAGCATAAACCCTTCAGTCTCCGGGAAGAGTTCGCCTCGATTTAGCCACGCGTTCGACGCTTCTTTATCGACATTTAGGTGGTTTAAGTCTTGGCGGTGTCTTCCGTGTAGAGATTTCTGGGTCCATTCTAAAAGCTTAATTTTGTCGTCGATTGCTTTTTCGTTTCTCTGTTCAGATGTATCTTTTAAATTTAGGGGTGTTAAGTTTTGGTCGTTATATGTTATCACTTTGTGAAGAATAGATGTTTCAATTTTTGAATAAAAGAATTGTCGAAGTGCCTTTATCTGTCTATTGTGTAGGTTTAGAATGTCAATAAGTCCTCTACCTCCTTCTTTCCGCGGTAGTGTTAATCTCTGAAGACAGGATCGTGGGTGGTGTTTGCGGAATTTTGTCATTGTGGTATTAATTTTTCGTTGAAGGTTTTTCAGGTCGGTTTTGGTCCAATTGATTATCCCAAAAGAATATGTAAGAATCGGTATGGCGAAGGTGTTAATCGCTTTGATAGTATTTCGAGAATATAGTTGCGTTTTCAAAATTGTGTTCAGTCTGTGTTGAAATTGAAGTGTTAATTTTTGTTTAGTTTCTTTGTAGTGTATCTGTCGTGATTGTGTGTAGCCTAGGTACTTATAACTGTCTTGTTCCTCTAATGGTTCTATCTGTTCTCCTGTACCTAAAGTGTATTGGTGTTGGTAGTTTTGTCCTGCTCTAATTGAATTTATTTTACATTTATCTATGCCGAATTCCATTTTAATGTCGTTTGAGAATTGTTCTGTCAATTTTGCTAATTCATAGAGTTGGGTCTCACTTTTGGCATATAATTTGATATCGTCCATGTACAATAGATGATTTATTTCTATTTTTTGAACCTCAGTATGTCCTTCGGTACTTACATGTTTTAATGGGATTCCTAAAGTAGTTGCATTTAATATATTAGATAGGGGATTTAGAGCAAGACAGAACCACAGTGGGCTTAAAGCATCTCCCTGAAAGATCCCCCTCTGAATTTTTATTGGGCTGGTATCCACTGTTTTAGTAGGGGAAGTTAGTCTTAGGACAGTGGTCCAAGACTTCATCGTGGCCTTTAGGAATGATACTATAGTTGGATGTATTTTGTATATCTCTAAAATTTTTACAAGCCACGAATGGGGTACAGAGTCGTAAGCTTTTTTATAGTCAATATACATGCTAAACAGATCGCTTTTGGATTTTTTAATATTTTTAAGAATTACTGAGTCTATGATTACTTGTTCCTTGCAGCCTTGGCTGAATTTACGGCATCCTTTCTGCTGTTCAGCTAAGATATTATTAGTGTCGATGTGTTGATATATTAGTTCAGAAATACAAGATGTGATAATTTTGTACAAGGTCTGCAAGCATGTTATAGGTCGATATTTTGCTGGATTTGAGAGATCATTACTATCTTTAGGTATCATAAAAGTTGTACCTGAAGTTATGTAGGATGGTATTGTTTTAGGGTCCTGTATGAATGTATTTATGTGATTATATAGAAAACTATGGATAAATGTAAATTTTTTGTACCAATAACTATGAATGTTATCTGAACCTGGTGCTTTCCAGTTATGTAAACGAGAAAGTACTTTATGGAAAATTTCTGGGGATATGTGGCCTAATGCCATTGCTTGAATATTGTTTTGGCTATTAATCAGTTCAGCTTGTATCCAATCTGCTTGGGCATTATGTTCGACTGGTTGTTCCCAAATTCCTGCCCAGAAGTTTTGTAACGTCTCTGAGTCAGGGTTGTTATGATCATCATCATTTTGGCTGTTATCCTGAACGTTAGATGTCGCCTGTCTAATATTGCGGTAGAAAAGTTTTTCATTGTGGGTGAATTGAGTGTTTTGTGATTTTCTTTGGGTACATGCTTTATATCGCTGTAGTCGGCCTGTTACGACTGACAGTTTTTGCTTAAGTGTGTCTAATGTGTGAGCTGCTTGTGTATTTGGTTCTTCATGAACAGTGTGAATTTTATATTGTTCTATTATCTTGTTAACGTGTTTAATTATTTTCCTACTTCTATTGCCATTGATGAATTGGGTCATTCTAGCTATCTTTGATCGTAAATCATTTAATTTTCGTTCTAGTCGTTTTTCCCAGTTAGGTTTATATTCTTTTTTTGCCCTTTGGGACACTTCTCTTGGTTGAAGGTTCATTTTTGCTCCGTTAACTTTTGCCGCGGTCCATGCCGCACAATATATATTAGTCTGTAAAGTGTAGAACTCAGTTTCTTTATTAACGTTTTCCGGTAAAATTATTTTGTTTAGGTAGCTCACAATTCGGGCAAGTTTTTTAGAAGGTTTTTGTTTGGGAATAAAAATTCTATTTATAGGGCTAGTATCTTTATAATATTGCAGTGCTTGTTGGAACGTGTCATCTATTAATGGGTCCCTATCTAGGTTAGCTTGTTGGTTAGGTAGAATTTCTTCTGCAATGTTAGTAAATGAAGATTCTTGGGTGGAGTTAATATCAATGCTGTTTATAAATTGAGGTTCAGAATTACTGTTGTAGTTTGGATTTACTATCGTCGTTTCACTTGTGAGGTTGCTAAAGTTAAGGTTATCTAGCCGTAATTCTTCAGATATTTCTAGTTTTAATGAGTTTAATCTGTCAGTAGTGACATATTTATTGTTTATAATTGCTCTCCTCTGATCAGCTATTCGTTGTTCGCTTAGATGAGCAAGTGCGGGAAAACTGTTAATAAAATCTTCATACATGCGTCTTCTATAAACTGTTTCGTTTCTACCCAAATCTGTTACTCGATAATAGGATCGCATTATAGCTTCATTTTGTTCATTGGTCCATCTCATTCGAGTCTGTGTTCTACTTTTAGTAGTTTGTGTTTCTGGAGTTCTAGGTTGCATTTGGGTAGATTGTGTGGGTGTAAGTAATTGTTGTACATGGTTGATGGAGTTTTGTGACTGTTGGGTGGAGTGATTAAATTGTAGAAGATCTAATTCTACTTTTACGTCGTTTCGTATCTCCTGTATAGTTTTTTGTGGTAGTAATTTGTTGTTTATTATAGCTCTACGTTGGTCTCCTATTCTCTGTCGACTAACCTGCATGTTCGGGTATTTTTCTAGAAATTTTAGGTGGAGCGGTTCAAGGTAAGTTTTTCTGTCTGTATCCAGTGCGGTCAATTGAAAATAAGTGCGCAGTATGAACTTATTCATTTCAGGTGTCCATCGTCTGCGCTTACTTGGGGCGCTTGTAGTGGGTGCAAGCTCAGAGTCAAGGTTGACTTCCTGCACAACACTATCAAGCGTGGTGGTGGTGGACAAGCTAGCTGTTCTTCTTGTCATGTAGGAGGGGCGAGAAGAAGGGATGGATGAAAATAATGAAATAGTATCATCGCCCGTAGAATCGGCTGTGGCTTCTACGTAGTGAGCCCGCCTGTTCAACTCACTACGACCAGCTGTAACAATTTTTTCGGTGGGAGCCCGCTTGCTCAACTCCTCACCGCCGATGGTTCGCATGCTGTGGCACCTAGCATCGGCTCCAGATGCGCCCCGGCGCTCCCCGGGAAGCGACCGTAAATTGTATACTCTCTTATTACTCATCTCCATAAAGGGTTACCTTTCCTTGTTAGCCGCGTAAGTTTTTTGTACAGTTGTACAGTACGCGTGTCCGCCCCCCACGTAGCCAGGTGTTCAGCTTGGACGTAAGGTAGGATTTTAGGGGGCTTATTATTATTATTATTATATGTATAATTTTTAACCGACTTCAAAAAGAAGGAGGCTATCAATTCGACATGTTTTATTTTTATTTTTTATGTATGTGCAAAATTCTTTTTTTTTTGTTCGAAAGGAGTTAATTCCGAAATGGTCCCATAATTTTTAGGGTTCCGTACCTCTAAAGGAAAAAACGGAACCCTTATAAGATCACTTTGTTGTCCGTCCGTCCGTTCGTCCGTCTGTCAAGACCGTTTTTCTCAGGAACGCGTGGAGGTATCAAACTGAAATTTCTATATGATACTTAGTTCTACTGTCCCTGGAAGCTGTAGAAAAATCAACCTTCTAAGTCAACGCAATCAAAAGATACAGCCATTTAGGCCGCAGATTTCCGAAAATTTTCGAAACTCGCACGGGAATCAAAACCTACAGGGTACTTCCCGTGAACTTAGAATCTTGAAATTTTGTACGAAGTCACGTCTTATAGTACAGATATAGGAAAAATTACGAAAACCGTAAATTTTTAGTTTCGTCATATAAAAAAAAATATTTTTGACAATTTTGAACTTTTACTTATATACCCACAGGTTTGTACGGAACCCTCGGTGCGCGAGTCCAACTCGCACTTGACCGGTTTTTTTTTAATAGATCTGATGATGAGTTTCGGAGACAGACAACGGAACTCTTCAAAAATGACAGCAAAACAACCGAGATTGCTGCGCTGCTATCGCATAAATATGCATTGTTTTGACCCCAAGGATGATGAAATTTCGAATTGGTGTGTACTAAGTAACTAAAAAAATGAAAAATTAAAACTTAAAAAAAAAAACAACTGACTTCCGGAAAAACAAGAAAAAAGTTTTTTTAAATTAAACACAGTATTTACTTACTCCAAAACATCCAAAATGGGTGAAAAATTATGAAGCGTTAACTCTATTTATTGCAGATCCTTTTCTCCCGTTACTGGTTGAAATTAAATCAATATTATTTACTGGCTGCTGCCTGCGGCTCCACCTGCGTCAATGTTGAAAACACTCTAGAACTGGCTTCTCTGGCCCAAGGAATAACATTTTTCATATTAACTTCCACCCCTTTTTTCACCCGTTTACGCGGGGTTTCCTAAAATCCTTTCTCAGTTGACGTCTCCTACACATAATATACCTCTGTGGTAAATTTCATCTTCGTAGGTCCAGTAGTTTTTGAGATTACGTGATTAATCAGTGAATGAATGAATGAGTGACCTTTCGCTTTTATATACAGGAAAAGTTTTTATCCAGTGCGCAAATTGTAACCATGAATTCAGCATATCATTCTAGAACCCCTAGCGCAGAAATTTTTCGCCGGTTGTACAAGAAAAAAATCTGCTGTTTCATAGAAAAGTGCAATACCTACGCGGCCAAAATGTATGGAACAGCAGATTTTTTTTTGTATAATCGGCGAAAAATTTCTGCGCTAGGGGTTCTAGAATGATAATTATGCTGAATTCATGGTTACAATTTGAGCGCTGGATAAGAACTTACCCTGTATAGATAGACAAATCTGCAGGAACGCATATACTAAGAACATTGAGAAAACATGTCTAGTACATAATCGTCTCGTGAAAAATGAACAATAAAACAAAATGTAAGTACCTACCTAAACGTCCCAATCTGAAATTATTTTCGAATCCTTTTTCCATTAACACAACGTCGAGCCTGGAAATTTTCGACATATAAAAAGGCGGGTTTGGACTTAAGTTTACGAAGCAAAAAATCGGTCGACAATTTATTCGTGGGCGGGTTGGGCATCACTAATCGGCGTCATCAATCAGCTGGTCCCGCGATCGGATCAACTGACGGACAACCCCCGCCTCCCGCGCCCCACAACCCGTGCGTCCCTTGCCACACCTCATCTCACACCCCGTTAATAGGAGGCCGACTGGGCCTCGTGTAAGTGGACTGGACTGGACTGGCATATACATTATAATTTCAGTATTTATTTTGTTTCGGAAAAAAAGATGCAACTTACCTTAAGTAACTTACTTTAAGTTACCATTGTGTTAAAATGATATGAGTTGGGAAGAGTTCGAGGAAATTGAGGTCTGGCATGAAGTTCAGAATGATAAAAACTGTCAATTGACAAATATTGAGGCACAAAACTGCGTTATTAATGAACTCATTCCAGGCTATAATTCGTTTACGTTGAATTGGATGTTCGTTATGTGATATTCGGGGAGAATATTGACTACAAACACTGCACCGTCGAGTTTCGTGATAATTTATCGAGTTCGAAATTGAGTAAAAATAATTAAATTTTATCAATTTAATTATTTTTACTCAATTTCGAACTCGATAAATTATCACGAAACTCGACGGTGCAGTGTTTGTAGTCAGATTAATTTTTGACTGATGGACGTTGTTCGGTCCAAATTGAAATAGTGTATTTTTTTTTTTTTTTTTTTGGTTGGGAAATCATCAAATAACTTCTCCCGCTCTGGGTGGAGCAGGAGGGCGTGTCAGACTTTTACTGACTAAAACCCACCCGTGTTCCTTCAGTAGCCCTTAAGCCAGGGGCTGTGGTGTCTCTTTCGAACAAACCCGCACCCCTGGCAGGCATCGACCCTTGCGGGTCCCATCACTTTTTGTGCTGACATCTCTTTGAGGCGCGCGTGGAACACAACGCGCCGTCGACTTGGGCTTGGTCCTTACCGGACAGCGAGCTACCCATTACTCGCCGTCCGCAAGCCCACGCCTACGGTGGCCGGAAATCGGCCTGGGATTCCCGACGCCCAGGGCGTCTCCGTATCCTGCGGCGGCTGGGGTCGCGAGGGCGCATATGCTGCCTCTCCCTCACGTGCGCCGCCTCCCTCTTCGCGAGCATTACTGCTTCGCTGAAGGAGGTGACGGCTCCCCATGCCCTCTCGCTCCGTACCATGGCTTGGACCAGGGCCGGACGCGAGAGATCGCCGCCGCCGATCGCCTCCACGAGGACACGGCGGTGCTCCGCCCAAGCCGGGCAGACCGCCACCGTGTGCTCCACCGTGTCCTCAGGGCGATCTTCGCAGTGGAAACACCCGGGCGTTTCCTCCCGCCCTATCCGAAACAGGAACCTCCCGAAACAACCGTGTCCGGTGAGGACCTGCGTCAGGCGGAAGGTGAGGACGCCATGCCGCCTCTCAAAAATTGAAATAGTGTATAATGTATATAAAAATGAGTCTCATAGAAAAAAGGGACATTGCAGCTTTTCCCGAATTTTCATGTTTTTCGGGAAAGTTTTTCAATTTTTCATTGCATGAAATCTAATTCAGACAAACAAAGATTGAAAAAAAAAAAAAACATGCCATTGGTCCAGCCGTATCTATGTACTTGAGTGATGCGCTAACCAACGAATAGCATTTCAATTTTATTTCCATAGAGACCTTAAGTAGTTTAAAATGAACTGTACATAAATAACAACGTATACGTAATTAATTAAAATATTTATACAGGGTAAGCTTTTATCCAGTGCGCAAATTGTAACCATGAATTCAGCATATCATTCTAGAACCCCTAGCGTGGAAATTTTTCCCCGGTTGTACAAAAAACAAAAAATAGCTGTTTCATAGAAAAGTGCAATACCTACGCGCTCAAAATGTATGGCACATCTGATTTTTTTTTGTGTATCCGGCGAAAAATTTCTGCAGTAGGGGTCTAGAATGAAATGCTGAATTCATGGTTACAATTTGCGCACTGGATTAAAACTTTTCCTGTATTACACTAGCTGACCCGATAGACGTTGTCCTGTCTTAGCTATGAATAATGAATTGGAATTAGCTATACCAACCTTGTCCTGACGGTAAGGAACACATACAAAAAGGAATCATCCAATTTGGTGCAGTCGTTCGAAAGTTATGCGCGTACATACATTTCGGTGATTCATTTTTGTACATATAGATAGATACATAGATTAACATAACTAAAATAAAATGAAATAAGTTATTTTTTATGGAAATTCAGCAACAAAAAAATATATGAAGGGAAAAATAATAGCAAACGAGAGTTTCATGAGGTGGAAACAAAGAATGCTTGAAATTTCATCCGCATAATATTTGACAAAACCAATGTTTACCTGAGTCGTTGGGCTGGCCGTTGTGTTATCTATGACAACAGTCTGCTCCAGGCTTGTCGCGATGAACGCACAGAAATATTCCTGCTAGCCTAACAAACTTAGTATTTATGCCGTCTGAATAGGGTTCAAATCATTTTTGCGCAAAACAATCGCCAGTACGGAACCTTCTCGCTTCGCTGACATGGGTAATGTTTGCACCCGTCTCCGAATTGATTTACCCACATCCGTAAATGTCACGGTTTTTCGCGCCGAAATCGACTATTATTGGAATATGAATATGTCTACAAATATGGCAGTACCGCTTTTTGTTTGTGGCTATTGTTGCGTGGTATATAATTTTTGATGTGATTATAGTCAGGCGTTGGTTCGGTGATCCCCGTCTAGTTTGTGTGAATTCACCGTACCTACGTATCAGCCAAACAATTCGGCTCAGTTTTTATTTTTCAGAAGTAAAATTGAGTTTGGTAGCAACGGCTTTTTGTATTTCGCATGTTATAAAATTGTTTTTCAAGATATTTTTGTGCTACAAAACCGTCAAGTTAAGGTGGAACTTCGTAAGTCGTGAAATTCAAATTTTCTTACGTTTATCTATTACAATTTGTAGGTGAGTGCCAAATTGTATGTTGATTAAAATATCTCTGATAAAAATTACAAAAGAACTTATAATGTGTGTGACATCCGTACCTACATTATGAAGAAGATAAGCATTGAAGTTAAAATTGAAAAAATGGATATGAAGTTAGCGAAGGATTACGAATCATTCAAAATATTCGTACCTAAACGTTCGTTAGTCGTTTTCCTGAGTGATGACTTCTGGCCAAAAGGGGTAGCTTAACGTCGTTTTATAAACATCATCAGACGTGATAAGGAAAATGTCCGTGTGACTGGCGAGAATATTGACAGTTCTAATTTATGAGTAACATCAATTTAATAAGTTTTAACTGCAAAAATGTAATGAGATCAGTGGAATGTGTGCGGACGCTTTGTCGCTCGGCTGATGTTGTGGCGCTGCAGGAGACGTGGCTAATGCCGCACGACCTCGGGTACCTGGCCGCGATAGATGACGACTTCGCCTGCACGGGTACCTCTGCAGTGGACACCGCGGCAGGGGTCTTACGCGGTAGGCCCTACGGCGGAGTTGCTCTGCTGTGGAGAAAGGTAGCGTTTCCAACGGTAACCGTAGTGAAGTGCAATAGTGTTCGTCTCGCCGCGATTAAAATTGAGCTCAGTGATCGTTCCATTTTGATATTTTCTGTGTATATGCCTACCGAGTCCAATGAAAACTTAGTGGAGTTCACAGACTGTCTCGGTGAAATGGCAGCCATAATTGACAGTCACAATGTGGAATCGGTGTTTATGTTAGGGGACTACAATGCGCACCCCGGTGAGTCATTTATTACTGCACTTTTAACTTTTTGTGCGGAACAATCATGGTCCTGTGTAGACTTAGAACTGATGCCGCCGGACAGTCATACGTTTGTCAGTGATGCGCATGGCTGTCGGCGCTGGCTCGACCACTGTCTTGTCACTAGTGCCGCGCGGCACTCTGTGTCCGCGGCCTCTGTGTTATATAATACCTACTGGTCTGATCATTACCCTGTGTCTATACTATGTAATTTTAATTTAATTAAGCCTAAGATTTGTATGCCTACTGCTTGTATAAATAGAATAGTCTGGGGTGAACGTGACTCCACTCAGATAGCGAAATTTAAAAATGTATGTCACTCTAGACTTCGTGAAATTGATTTTCCTTCAGAACTAAGAAACTGCTCAGATAATATGTGTTGCAACAAGAGTCATAAAAATCTGTTAGATAACATGTATGACAAGATTATTTGTATACTGTCGGAGGCGGCTATAAGTAGTTATAATGTTACCGAAAAGCGTAGAGGTAAATACATTACCGGGTGGAACAAGCACGTCCGTGGCGCTCATGGGAGGGCTCGGCTATGTTTTCAGGCTTGGTTATATGGGGGTAAGCCCGGGGCTGGCCGTCTTTATAATGATATGTGTGAAACTAGGCGTGCTTTTAAATCAAAATTAAAGTGGTGTCAGAATAATCAACAAAAGATAAAAATGGATATTATAGCTGAACTACATTCAAAAAAGAAGTTCGGTCAGTTCTGGAAAAGCACCAATAAAATGAATCATAAGCCGGACCTCCCCGTCAGCGTGGCGGGAGTGCACGAGCCAATCGAGATCGCCACTATGTTCTCCCACCATTTCAGGGTGGACTCTCCTCTAGGGGAAGCGCGGCAGGAGCCTGATGCTGAGGAGGGTAGTGACCGTAGTGTTCATTTTACTACGAATGAAGTGCGTGCGGTGATCAAAGGCATGGTGAGGGGTAAATCCCCAGGTCACGACAGCCTTAGCATTGAGCACCTGCTGCACGCAGGTGCACACCTACCCAGAGTGCTTTCTATGTTTTTTACACTGTGTTTAGGCCACTCCCATCTGCCCGATAATCTAATGCGGACTATAGTTGTACCAATCATCAAAAATAAAACGGGTGATGCATCAGATGCAAACAACTATAGACCGATCTCTCTAGCCACAGTTGTTGCCAAGGTGCTGGACAGTCTGCTTGGTCAGCACCTGGATAAACACGTCGCGCTTAACGACGCGCAGTTCGGCTTCAGGCCCGGTCTTTCCACCGAGAGTGCTATCCTATGCCTCAAGCAGACTGTACAGTATTACACAAGTAGAAAGACCCCAGTATATGCATGCTATCTTGATTTATCGAAAGCGTTCGATCTTGTATCGTACGATATTCTATGGGGTAAATTAAGGGATGAAACTTGTCTACCTAAGGAAATTGTGCTATTATTTATGCATTGGTATACCAAGCAGAAGAATTATGTAAGATGGGCAGGCGCTGTCTCGAAGGAGTATGGGCTGGAATGCGGGGTGAGGCAGGGCGGTCTGACCTCTCCCACGCTCTTCAACCTGTACGTCAATGGATTGATCGATGAGCTCAGCGGCTCCGGCGTTGGGTGTCATATAGATGGAGTATGTGTGAATAACATCAGCTATGCTGACGATATGGTGCTGCTGAGCCCTTCGATTGGTGCATTACGGAGGCTCCTGAAAATTTGTGAGTCCTACGCGGTGACTCATGGGCTCAAATACAACACGAAAAAGAGTGAAATAATGATTTTCAGGCCGGACAAAAAGCGATACACATTCGTGCCGAAATTCACTTTATGTGGTACAGCTCTAAACAAAGTTGAGCAATTTAAATATCTGGGCCACTGGGTCACTGAGGACCTTAAGGACAGTGTGGATATTGAAAGGGAGCGCAGAGCGCTGTCTGTCCGATGTAACATGTTGGCCCGCAGGTTTTCACGGTGTGCGAGGACTGTCAAAGTTGCGCTTTTTAAAGCATACTGTCAGTCCTTTTACACCTGCAGCCTGTGGGTTAACTATACACAGCGGACATTCAGCGATCTGCGCGTCCAATACAATAACGCGTTCCGGGTGCTGATGGGGCTGCCGCGCCACTGCAGCGCCTCCGCGATGTTCGCGGCGGCTGACACAGACGGCTTTGCGGCGATCATGCGCAAACGATGCGCTTCTATTATGCGCCGCACGCGCGACAGTCCCAACGCCATCCTGTGCGCGCTGGCGGACCGGTGGGACTCTCCGATGCTGGCTCGATGGATACGAATGCACGCAGTCGTATAGATATTTGTCACCATCATTCGGGGAGTCCACCCGGACCCGCCACGCCACTATTAAAATTTTGTAATTGTTATTATTAGTACTAACACTAGTTTATAAGTTCACAATTATACTAACAAATTATGGATGTTATCATAAGGTGAATCCGAAATAAATGAATTTTATTATTTATAATTATTTATGACGATGCTAGTCCCGAAGTGAAAGTAAAAACGATTAACTTATTAATATTGCAATTAAAACGTGGATGCGGCATCAGCAGTCCTTGAAGTGGGTGAACTCTTGGCGACACGAGGCGTTGATTCGAGGATTTGGCAGATGGCCTGTTGCAATTTTACGTGGAAACATCCGATTCACGTAAACAGCTAATCCTGTCGCTATTTAGCTATTTGGTGTAGGCAGGGCACGTAACAAGTGCATTAACAAATAAATAATTAAATAAATAACCGACAAAAACGCAGGTGGAGCCGTGGGCAAAAACTAGTTTTGAATAACTAACGAAGTTTTACAATGTTTAATGTGTTTAGGTTGTGCAACCTTATTTATGTTATTCAATGTCTTTGCAGCGGGCATAGTATGACTCTTTGTATTTCTACGAAGAATAGACAGTGCTTTTTAATTCAGTAGGTACAAAGTGTCATTACGTTCCTATATTTTTGATATCGCACCTTAGATATCCATCTACAATATGTCATTTAGTCTTTCCTTTCTAACGATCTTTGTCTAGGTCCTTATAAATGTAGACTATTTCAGAAGAATATTTCTTCCCAAACTCAAAATCTCACCGAAAACAAACTTTCTACTCGACGGCCACAAAGTATATACGATTATAAAATCATGATTCGTTTATATAACGCATAACTGTGATAATTAATAGAAAAACATAGCTATCTTCTCCTATTGTACAGTGCGACATAAAAGAGTAGAAAATAAATGAGGGCGCCACAATTGCTCAGGTAGCAACCCAGTTAGTACGACCCAGCTGATTTTGATACTTGAATAATATGATTTATTTATTACATTTAAATAATGAGACAATATTCTAAACTAGCTTCTGCCCGCGATTTCATACGCGTGGAAGTCGTAAGACAACACAATTATTATTATTTTGACATGGCAAAACAGACACTTAAATTTTATTTATTTGTATACATTGCTTTCAATAAGTTCCGCAGACATAGATAAAAGATTAGCCTCCTTACTAATAAACGTATTACATCAGACTGGCTTCTGCCCGCGACTTCGTTCGCGTGGAAGTCGTAAGTCACAACAATTTACTAAATTAACAGCCACAATTTATAAAACTTTCCATATACTACGTTTCCAGTTTTGGTTACAGTACACTATACCGTGTAAGTAGCAGCGTGTCCTGAAGTCGACATCCGCCCAACGGTCTTATGGTCATTGGCCTTCAATTTTCTAGAGAATACTGTGGTTGTGCGCTGCAGCTTGATAATTTTTGAACGTTAAAATGACCCGTTCACACACCCGAGAATTAGAAGTGCATCAGACGAATCTGATCTTCTAAAGTGGGAACTACGCTACCAAGAGCCTCTGGTAGGTTCACCTACAAATGCTCTCCTCTGGTAGAGTGTCTTCACTAACTTTAAAAAGAACTCCCATGCTGATGGTCAAGCGCAGTCTATAAACTTGCGTCCAGTCGACCTATTCAACGTAGCATTCACCTCGTCAGTCCTAGTTCCTTGGCTCACCACATGTAGTGTTTGCCGGAAATCGCCACTAAACAGAACTGTGATACCACCCATCATGTGTTTGTTGCTGCGGATGTCTTTTGCTACCAAGACGCGTGTGATAGCGATTCCAGAAGACTTCCTAGCGTTGAACGTTTCCTAGTTTTTTCACAATGTGTGTTAATGTTATCCTTGTAACAGATGATTTATTTTGTAAGTTATTTTTGTAATTTATTTATTTCAAAAAGTGTGGTACAGTCTGTTACAATAAATATAATTTTACAATGTAGGGTTAAATTGAATAGAAAGTAACATTATTGAATCTGGCGTCCTAGCTAGGTTACATGGTAACCTGTATTAAGGTTCGCCAGCCCGGGTTCCCACAGGGGTACAAACATTTTAATAGACTGCTTAAGACTATAGGGTCAAACGCATTTGACTTATACTAAGTGTTAGTACGTATGTGTATGTTTTGTGATGTTGGTGTGGTGCTTGTTTGTGTGTTTTGTGATGTAGCTGTGTGTGTCTGTGTTCAATGATGTAGGTGTAGTGTGTGTAAACGGAAGTGAAAGAGGATGAGTTTAAAAACGGGGTATTAGAGAAGTCATTACGATTGTGAAGTGAGCAGATATTCAGTGTCGTCGTAGTTTAAAGTGGTTAAAAAGTCTGTTATCAGTTTTTTACTCATTTCATAAGAGGATTGATGTAAAGGGATAGTTTTGTTTATTCTGTTATATAAAAATGGGCCAAGATAGTAAAAGAAACGTTTAGTAAAAGCAAAGCGTGTGAAGGGTACTTTGCAAATTTCGTTCTTTCGCCTAAGTAAGGATTGAGTTTGTGTAAAAGGAGTTTGTGTGTGTTGTTGTAATAAAGTGTTGAGAAAGAATGTTTGCCGGACCGTTAGAACTTTGCATTTTTTGTACAGCTCAAAGGTCGGGAAGAGCATTGGTCGGAAAGTAGCAACCTTAAGAATGGCTCGCTGAGCCACTTCCAGAGGTTTGAGTGTAGTTTTCGCAGCTCCACCCCAAATATTAATACAGTATGAAATCACTGACTGACAAATAGCAAGATACATGGTGCGTATCACATAAGTATTGGCAATGTGTCTGAGTGTTTTAAAAATATATATGAGTTTACGAACTCGAGCTGTAAGGTGGGTGATATGTGCTTTGAAGTTAAGGTGTTTGTCTAGGATGATACCGAGGTATTTAGTCATGTCAGTAGAGAAAATTGTAGGACAGTTGCAAGTAGTCAGATTGGCCCGGCAGGAGTGAGCTTTTAGAGTGATGGGTGTCAAGGGTTGCGTAGTGGAGTTTAGAGAGAATGTTAAGAGTCTAGTTTTATTCGTGTTTAGCGTGAGTGAGTGAGAGATAAGCCATCGATATATTATATCAAATCCAATTTGAGCAGTTGTTTTCAGTCCAGCCCAGGATTCTTCATGAAAGGTAATTGCAGTATCATCGGCAAAAGAGACAATGTTACCAGTGCTCAGGTGCATATTGCACAGGTCGTTTATGAACACCAGGAACAAAGTAGGGCCTAAGATACTACCCTGAGGTACTCCGAATGCAATGGGCAGCTCCTCACTAAGACAACCGTCGATTTTGACTATCTGCCTACGGTCTGAAAGATATGAATGGAAGAGCTGGAGCTGCATACCACGTACGCCGAGACATTCTAGTTTAGTAAGAAGGCAGGGAATAGGAACGGTGTCAAATGCCTTTGCAAGGTCAATGAACACTGTGAGGCATTTTTTGCGTTGATTTAGTTTATCAACTATTCCATTTATCAGTGCCAAGGCTGCATCAGAAGTTGATCTTTTCTTCCTGAATCCAAACTGATTGGCTGACAATAAATTGTTTCCTTCAAGGTATGAGGTCAGTCTATTATTAATCAGTCGTTCTAAGATTTTGGACATGGCAGGCAGCACCGCAATAGGGCGGTAATTATTGACAGATGCGCGGTCACCCCCTTTAAAAATGGGATGAATAATGGCCTTTTTGAAAGAAGATGGAAAGGTACCCGAGACGAGGCATAGGTTGAAAATATGGCAAAGTACGGGTGCGAGGATTGTAGAGTACCTTTTTATCATGGTTGTAGAAATGCCATCAAAACCCACTGCAGCATTGGGCTTTAGAGAACCAATAATAGAAGCAATCTCCTCCGGATTTGTTTCCAAGAGAACGAAAGAACTCAAACTATTGGAGTTATTGAACTGGGAATTAGGAGGGCAGTCATCCATTACATTCCGAACACGATCAGAGAGGTCTTTGCCTATATTTACAAACAATGAATTAACATCGTTAAGAGATTGTGTAGGGGTTTCCGAGGAGGAAAGTAACTCCGTGGGAGGGTGAGTAATTTTAGTTGTGTTCGTGACACGCTTGACTGTATCCCACAACATTTTTGTGTTACGACCAGCTTTGGAAATTTCATTTGAGTCGAACTGTCTTTTAATTTTTTTAAGAATCTTGTTGCAGAAATTTCTGTATCTTGTGTAAGTAGCTTTAAGGATTACATTATCAGGGGACTGTTTGTATCTTTTGTGTAAAGTGTCTCTGTTCCTCATGCATCGGAGGAGTCCGGGAGTAATCCATGGTTTCAGGATTCTCTTGCGTTTAGCTGTAGGCTTCAGGGTTGAGTGATTATTAATCTCCTGCGATAGAGTTTGGATTAGACAGTCAGTAGCAGCATTTGGATCATCCATGGAATAAATATGCGTCAATTCCAGATTTTGCATAGAGTTGTCAAGTGAGGCAAAGTCGGTCTTTATGATTGAGGTATTGGAAAAATTACAGGGTAATTTTAAATTTAAACAAAGGAGGGTAGAAAAGTGATCAGTAATTGTGGAATCAAAAATAAAGGTAGAAGAGGGTAATTTAGTTTTAAGGATTGTGTGGTCAAGGCAATTATTACCTCTTGTGGGTAGGTGGTGAGCAGGTAAAAACCCGTGATAAGAAAGACAGTTAAGGTATTCGTGCGACCAAGGGTTCATAGTTGATATTGTGCTATCTATGTTTATGTTTATGTCACCTGTTATAACTACCCCCTTGAGCGCCCGGGGGATATATTTAATCCCACGCGCAAAATACCCTTGAGCGACCACGGGATCAAATCTATCCCACGCGCGCTATTTTTTGGAGTTTTGCGGAGTGACTCATTTATTTTAACTCGTGACAAAAATCGACTAAATATTTCTCTATGGTAACTGTACATTCTGATTCCATGCTCAATATACTACGTTTCAAGCTAAGAAAAACCTGGAACGCTCGAACAAAAATATTTTTAATCTATTTGTTTTGCGAGGTCTGTCGTAAAACTTACGTCAGGCAATTGTTATTGTTTTGTTTTGTGACGCTTGTGGATGATTCATTTTGTACTAAAGGTAGGTGGTTTTATTCATTTGTTATGCTAGGAATATACACACCATGCATTTAAAACCATAAAAAACATAGGTCATCGCTTGTTTTTTTTTGTTATTGTCATTTTTTTCGATAGCGTAAACATTCTAACGTAAACATTCCCACGCTCATTTTCCACGAATTATCTAATTTTTTACGACCATTCATTCAAACGAAAGTAACAATAGTTAAATCGTCCGTTTACTCAGGAATCTATAGCAACAAACGTTCGAACGACTCCACGAACAAAGAACCCTTGTTTTTTTCGAGTTTGCGATAAGAGGCGGACCACCCACGACGCAAATGGGTGCGATGACGTCATCGCGGGCGTTTTACGTTATTTAATTTAATTCGCTTGGGCGCTCGACCGGATATAGTTTGAAAGGTGGTCAAGGAAGATAGTATTTCGTTTAAGGATTTGAGATTTCAATACTCTCGTTAGAAGGGGATCTATAAACGCAGAGGATAGCAACATCAGACGGAAGTTCGATGATTAAACCAGAAGCAGAGTCATGAAATTCAGGTTCGTGTACTTTGAATTCAAGATTTGAATTGATGTACACGACTACACCGTCACTCTGATTACGGTGTTTAGTAGTGTGGATCGAAGAATAACCCTGGAGCTGGGGAAGGGTGGTATTCCTGAGACAAGGAAGCCAGCATTCTGTTAGAACAGCTACGTCACACTCAAAAGAAAGACGGGAAAGTAGTGTTTCAAAATCATGAAAGTTTCGATTAATTGATCTGATATTTTGAGAGAGAACTTTTAGGTAACTATGCGGAGAATTTAAGGTAGATAAACAGTCCTCTGGTGTGCACTGATACACTTTAGATACAGAAAAATCGTCTAGGTTGTCACCTAACAATTTTATGTGATTGAATGTTTAGGTTTAGTTAAAAATGATTTGGGGGACAGTTCGTAGAGTGATTCTTGGTTTTCAGGTAAAAGAAGCAATATTAAGGGATTACAGTAAGGCGTGATGTATGTAAAATGAATCTGAGATGTAGTGGTGAGTGATTGGATATTATTTGAGTTGCTGTGTGTTTAGATTAATATGTGTGAACTAAAGTGTAGAGTAAAGTGTTTGTTTATTCTGATGAAAAAATTTATGAAGAATAGTTACACACCGATTTCTCTTTTTCAGTCGTCAGTAATTTGACTTTCGAAAGAAGAAGGCAAAGCATTGTGTAACTATTCATCTGAGATAATACTTTTTTAGTAAGGAGGTATGTATGTAGTAGTAATAAAACAACAACTCCACTCAAATGTAAACTTGAATTAGGAAAGTACACTAATCGAATAAATTAAAATCTAAATATTATAGATCTTCCATGGGATCACTTAAGTTCGTGTCTATTTTCGGCTCTGGCATTGATTCGTCACTGTTTTCTCAACCAATCTCATCGTCACTGCTGTCTGCACCAACCTGCATAACTAAATGGTCTGTGTCCTGGTACAGAGGCCAGCACATCAAGCTACCCCAATCTGTCAAATTTCTTTGATAGTTTTTCAACTTTATCACAAAGGAATAAGGTTTATGTTCAATTGGGAAAATATGACAGTTTGGGATAGCTTGACCTGCTGGCGACTGTACAATGTTCTTCCACGCTCGTAATATTTCTTCTCAATTTTCATAACATGCTCACAGCAATTCTTTTTTTTATTTTATTCAATTTCAATTCAATTCGATTCTGCGCATTGTGCTTACAGAAACACCTAAAACAAACAAAGCATGGAGTTAACATTTAAAAAAAAATTGTCAGTCTGACGACAGAAGTCCCGCGAAAAATATGTTATTAATTAATGTGAAAATATTTTCAAATTATGTTTCTTTACATTTAGTATGTTGCTTCCACGAATGTGCTTATAGCAAAAAAAAAAAAACAATTCGTAAAATGTATAATACAAATAACATATATTTTTTGCCTTACTTTCAAAATTGCTTAGTCGCGCTATAATTACAATAGTATTTGTTTATCTAAACGTAACCTCAAAAATTATAGACAAATAATCTGCAAACAACATTTCATTCTAAAATTTGGCTCCCTGAATGTATTAATCGTCTGTCATGAATGTTTGGTGCAACTTCCAATAGTTACTTACCATTAAAATCTGCTGCACGTGTGTAAACATCTTCGAAGTTGGCTGCAGCTTTCGAACTTGAAATTCTGTCATTCACCGATTGAAAATTTTATAAATTATTTCACGGGCACCACCACGAATTACCTTATTCATGATGTATCACTGTTTTCTTGTCCACACACAGAAATAACACACAAAAATCAAAATTCTAACGCAAAACGAAACCGATCGAGAAGATTTGACAGGTCAAGACTAATTTTAGTGTTGCTAGGAAATGAAATCTGTTAGTTCCAAAATATTTAATTTCTACTCTTTAATGTCGTACTGTACATCATTTAGTTAATATTCATGTCTGTTCTTCCGTCGACAAATCGGTGCTCGTGCTAAGCCTGCTGGACCGATTGCCATTGACATATTCCATTTTTTGCTCTTCAGTGGGTACAGAAAGTCATGCCTACCCACTGTATCTATGTGTAGGACTAGTTGCTGCCCGCGGCGATGTTAGAAATTATACTACGGGAATATGCTACCGGGATAAAAAGTATGATACTCCTAATAACATCAGCTATGTACCAGTGAAAGTCCTGTCAAAATTGGTTCAGCCGTTTCGGAGATTAGCCGGAACAAACAGACAGACACTCAATCCAAATGGTTCTTTTTAAATCGACTTCAAAAAGGTTATCGACATGTTTTTTTTTATGGATGTTCGGGCATAACTCCGTCATACCGTACATAGACGGATTTGCAAAATATTTTATTCGTAAGGGGTTTATTCCGAAATGGTCCAATTTAAATTTCATAAAGATCTGATTATACATTTCGGAGACAGACAACGGAACTCTTCAAAAAATGACAGCAAATCAACCGCGATTGCTGCTATCGCATAAAAATGCATTGTTTTGACCCCAAGGATGATGAAATTTCGAATTGGTGTGGGGTAGGTACAGACGCCAGCAGGTCAACCTACCCCAAACTGTCAAATTTTCCCAATTGAACATGAACCTTATGCTTACGGTATAAAGTTGAAAATCTATCAAATAAATTTGACAGATTGGAATAGCTTGATGTGCTGGCGTCTGTACTATAGCGAAAAAGAGAAAAATAAAACATTTCCAACAAAAAAAAAACCGTCTTCCGGAAAAACACTACAAAGTGAAAAATAACTTAAAATACGTATCCAAAGTCACCGACTTTTTCTTTTTGATAACCTTGCTTTTGACTATATCAAACCTGAGTAAAATAACAAATGTTTTTTGTTTCAGAACGAGCTATACTGTCTAGCTATGTGTCACTCATTCGCCAATGCATTGAGCTTGCTGAAAAAGTTGAAGCAGCTAAGGCTTAAGCAGATCAAACTGTCACTCCGCTATTATTAAAAATATTAAGTTTTAAATAAAAGTGTTGTATTTCACATTTATTTCGTGTAATTTTTATTTAAAAGTGCATTTAAATAAACGACTGTTTGGTGTGTTGGCAGAATAGTATGATAGATTTTAAGTTTTGGTTTTCCCTTTACACGCTGTCTACTCACTTCCTCTATTTTCCTGTAGACAAATAAGCATCGCCTTTGTGCCAATTATTCTAGTTTTTTCTTCTCGTCTGTTTATATAACATGTGTTGTAACAAATCAAACTTAAACCTAAGGGAAACAAAGATTATAAGCAGATTTTTACATTTTTAATTTAAATTAATAAAAAAATACAACTAGTTTTATAAAAAATTACCGATCTCACTAGAGTCCCTAAGTATCAGGTCACAAACTGGGAGGAGGATATATCGTGAGGAGGGTTCTTAGGTCACACACACTGGGAGGAGGATATGTCGTGAGGAGGATCCGGTATGAGCGCCTTGTTGTCCTCTGGAGCTCGGTTCTAGAACATTTCAGTAAGACGAGCAGTAGAAACAGGAGGGACTCGATAAAACTCCGAAGCCCAATAGTAGAGTTGCAGTAACAGTATTAGTAGAGGCTTTTCAGAAAAATAAATAGTTCTTCCTTATATCAAATTACGTCGTTGTCCCTCTTCGTAGTCCCCTCTCGTAGTCGTCCCGCTTTCTGCGCTTCGTCCTCTATTTATACTAGAGTTTCAGCCGTTCCAGAACATTTTAAATTTTAAAATTATATCCTCCAGTGGCCAGACACATGTAACCAGCCAGCACATATTATACAACCATGTGTGTGTAAAGAATTTAAAGATATAATTTAAAATTAAGAAGTAAACAATCATAGTTAATAAAATATTTGATAAAAATAATTTATAATAATTAAACCAAAAAGTAATTCTTCATAGACTAGTGAGAAACTCTATGGGAAAAAAGAAAAGTAACTGACAGTTTGACAAATCTTGACATACATGTCACAACATAGAAAATTACAAAGATCAAATTTTATTTTATTACAGATATTAAAGAAATAGTTATTGTAACACGCAAATACTATATTTCCTTCCAGAAAATGAGTATGAAGGTACATAGAGAATGCTTAAATTTCAAGGTTAATGTTAACAAAATGTAAGTATAAAGAATAATCATTAAATATTGCATTACAGTGTTTACATAAATGGGTAAATAGATTGTGACAATTTGAGGAATTAAAGAACAGATATTATTTCCTCTTGATCGTCCAACCTTAGTCAATAGGACTTTATGGCGCTACTGCCTAGTTATCGCTGTAAGTGCTTATACACACGACAACAACGGCAGAAGCTGCCGTCAACACGTCCGCGTTTAACGTCGACGCGTCCGCGGTAGACGTTGACGCGCTCGCGGCTGCCGTAGACGCGTCCGCGGCTGCAGGTGCGTCTGACGTCAACACGTGTCGCTCGTGCTCACTGATAGCTGGATCCGCAGCAACAAGCTTGTTCGTTCTGCATTGATGTTACCCACAAGAAAGCCCTCTTCAAAGAGGCGATAATCCGACAGTAAGCCAATGACGATAAACACAGATTAGGTAGGTACTTTAAAAATCTGTAAAGCCTTCTAAGGATCGTGACCTAAGTATTTGTATCTACTCCAGTACTCCTGAATATTTTAGTAGCTTCTCCTTGCTAGACATATCGATCAATATTCGAAATAGAATACTATTTGTGTACCCCGAGGCGAGGCAAAAGGAATTGTGTTTTTTGTGGTACCTCCCTATGCGTCAGCGAAAAAACCACTTGAAGTGTCTCTTTACCGATTTCTCCAACCCCACAGAAAGGGGTTCGAAAAATGTTTTAAAATGCAATTTTGTCACACAATACTCTGTTTTTGATCGACTACGTACGATATATATAAGGTTTCAAAATTGTTGTCAATTTATACCTTTATTCAATTTATTCTATCAGAAACATGAGTGACTATTTTATTCAAAGAAATTACCAGAATGTATCTAAAATGTTTTACTTTGCTTTTTATTTTGGATCGTCACTACAGATTGGCTAATGGATAAGAAATCACGCTGCACGGGTCAATCCGGTCCGTGGTCTGGGGTCCCTGGAAGTGTGACCATCTTTACATAGCAAGACCTTTCGTATACCAAAAGCACGTTAAGCCGTTGCTCCCGGCTGTCATTTACATCTTTGACAGTCGTTACGGGTCGTCAGAAGCCTGGAAGTCTGACAATCAGTCTTACCAAGGGGTATCGTATTGTTCCGTGTGGTCCCGGACGTAAAAGAATAGCACCATCCCATCTCTTCCCGTGGGTGTCGTAGAAGGCGACGAAGGGACTTACTAGAGAATGGGCAGCAGCATCCTCTATGCATTTTACCACCATACTGCGATCGCCAACCCGCCTGCGAACCGTGGCAATTTTGGCAATACCCCCCCTTTTGGCTCTCGTCTTTCGGCTGAAATGTGCTAAGTTGTAAGTTGTGGAGGTCAGTTAGGCAGTCGCTCCATGTAAAATACTGGTATTCAACTGCATCGAGTTAGACTGGAAGCCGACCCCAATATAGTTGAGAAAAGGCTAGGCAGATGGTGATGGTGATCACACACATCACACCTAATAAAAATAAGGCACTACTTGTACTATTGTGAATTCTGTGGCACTAGTCTATGGTAGGCACACTTTCCCGGAAAAATACGAAACCACTTTTAGATCAACATTTATTATTTATCTGCATCAAATGAGGTTACGTGGTAAAGGGTGTGGACCATGGAGTCCTGCCAAATTTTGAGACATGTTCAAACATGTCCTCTTTGGTGTCACCTCTGCGTATGTTTACGTAGTCGTCGTTTGCGTTAAAATTATATCAATATACCGCACCTGCTACTAATATATGCTTATGTTAGTAATGGTAAACAGCTGGCGACGGCCTTTTTATTTTGAACATGTTTAGACATAACTCTTTTAGGCATTTTGTTTTTATTTATCGAGGGGTTTCGTTCAACTTTGTTTTTTTTTCCGTCGATTTTCTGACTGTTCATTTTCTGACTTTTGTTATAGCTTTTGTTATGCAGCAAATCGACTAGTTCTTTACACAGTTTGCTGTAAAACTTCCTAGTGCATGCTTTGGTAGTTTATTAGTCTGATTTATCACGTAACTTCCGTTTTTATTGACCTCTAAGTATTAAGATTCCCGTAGACAGGCGCATCGTGACGGTGCGACGCTCTTTTGGTAGAACAATTGCCATGGAGTTTTCATGTAGGTAATTTGTTTTACTAGAGTCTTTAGGTAAGCAACAAAGGACAATACCCATTGTGTTCGGCAATTTTGGATAAAAAAAACAAAGTTGGCGGCCAGGAATGAATTACATTTTATTTGAATCATGGCAGTAGTAGAAACATGTATTTTCGTATGGTGACGCTGTAATTAATTTGCGAACAAAGATTTATCTGTAAATGAAATAAGTTATGTCGTTCCGTCATTTCGTGTAAGATCCAGTATGTATACTATATACTATTCCACTATTTTGACCTGGGTACCTGACACATAAACTGGTAGCTAGCCATTCTGTAATCGGCGTAGTATGGATTACAATAAAATTGAACGAAAATATCAAAACAAAGCACATGGGTACGTGTGCGAGAGGCTCCTCCCGCGCCTCTTCCCTCCTGTGATCTGTTTTATAAAAGCCTTTTATTTTCAAACTTTGTTGTGTAAAAAACTGTCCTAGCACCTTCGTGCTAGGCTAGGACAGGTTAGATCTGAACTAAATGTGCAGCGCGTATTTGGACTGTCAAAATTATAATAATTGCTTCCCGTTGTCGACGTTATCTGTGTCTTATCTGATATTCATATATTTCCGAAACCAAATTGTTCTCGACATTGACGCCTTAGTAAAAAATAATGCGTTCAATGACTATTTAAAAAAAAGAGTAAACATTATTGATAGTAAAAAAAAAAACCGCTCAGAATGGGTGATCTCCTTTATTATGTTTTGTTCATACATATACAAGAAGAAAATCATTCCTTATTAACTATTATTAGTCAAATAAGCATTAATAGTTTCTTAGTCACAGCCCGGATTATGGATTTGTGCTCGGTTGATGGCAATAGGGTCGGCCCCTACTACATAGGACTTAAACATAAATGTGATTTTAGTTTAGGTACACTTCTGCCTAACCCTTCAGCGAAACATGGTGTGATGTTATGTTATTACAAACATTAATGTTGGTGCAGACATAAACATTTTACCACAGGACAATGACTGCTCAGAGAAACGTCAATACATCTCCTTAATGAGGTCTATTTTCGGAAATTTCAATAAAGAAAATCTACTATTGAATTCATAAAATTCTCCAAAGTAAACATTCTATTCTTGTCATATTTATTCTCGACATAATATCTACGTTAGTTTTTGTCATTGAAAATCTGCCTCCATACGTGAACTTCGTTAGTAGTCTTAACGAGGTCTTGTAAATAATTATTAGTTATTCATAGATAAGTCGTTGGTGATAGCGGACATTTTTATCAAAAATATGGCCACGGGAATTTTTCACTAAAATATCATATAAAAATATCTCATTGATACCTACCTATTTTTCAGCTCATTATTCGAAGTCAATTACTTATCCTTTGTGATAATAAAAATGAAAAATGGTTTTCATAATTCTAATGTGAAAAGTGTTTTACTTCGAAAGGATAAAGAATGAGATGCATGTTCAGTAATAAAGGTGACTCAGACGACCTGACCTTGGGACGAGTTCACACGTGTGGTGTTCAAAAGATTGCTGTAATTCTGTAATTATGAAAAAGGAATGCAAGCCTTCGTGTATTTTGATGAGAAACGCTACCTTTTGATGTTCGTGTAAAGATAACGAGATGGTTAAATTTAAAGTCTTGTTTTTATGGCCATAAAAGATAGTTTCTACCGTGTCTGTTGTTTCGTTTTTTTTACTACGCTGTCTCATTCCTGGGAAAAGGTCTACCTCCACTCCTTCGATATTTCCTTTGTATAGGCACGAAATAATTTTGCAAAAATTGTCCAATATCGAGCTCCTGTATCCAGGATACAAATTCATTAAAATCAATAACACAGCGGGAGTTATATTAATTTATTTTACACCAGCTTTACAAAAGATTTCTTTGGAATTAATTTCGCGCCGTCCTCCGAAATATGAAGAATCATAATTATTCGGAGCGAAATATTTGGATATTCGAAATTATAAGCGCCAAACAATATGAACGCTGTGAATGACAATCTATACTTAAAGAAAGTAACTGTAATTGCCTGCGACGAGGTCAGGTGGGTCGTCGCAGGATTTATAAAGGGTCTGTCCTTTATTCCCTTCCTCCTTGATTTTCCGGTGCAGAACAAAAGCTATGGTGGCCTGAATGAGACCTCCTGCCCTGTTCTGTTGTCCTAGTACAGATTAGATGTATACTATAATACGTACTTGAGTACAGAGGTCGTGAGTTCAAAGAATATCCATTATTACGGATGCTTTATTGTCTTCCGTCTTTAGTATTATATAGGTATGGTAACGTTGGACTACACAACATACTTGTGTCTACCTACTTATATGTTCGTTATGTATGTATTGTAAGTACAATGGAGTGTTGTGCTTGTGATCCTGTCTCATAATTATGAACAAAACTCAGAACAGATTTTTAGTTTTGTCTTTCGGGTGGCGACGATGGGATGTCATACTAGACAGCCAGTAGAGACCTCTTGTGAGCTTGTTTGTCGCGCCAACTCAGTTCAGAGCAATTAAATAAAGGTATTTTTTCAGGATCCCTATTTTTTTAAGTAGGAACAATAATGAATGAAAGAATTGATAACTTTTCGAATAAGTCAATCATTTTACATAATAACTACTAATATATACTGTCTGTCGCGCTTTCACGCCTAAACCGCTAAACCGATCGTCATGAAATTTGGCAGAGATATAGCCTAGGATATGGAGAAGGACATAGGCTTACTACTTTTTTACGCGATAACCGACCTCCACGCGGGCGGAGCCGCTGGCAAAAGCTAGTGTGAAGTAAATGGCTTTTGATTAAATCAATGTTAAGTATAGACCGATGTTTTTATGTGAGAAAGTTGCACGATGCATTGTAAATGTACATAGGTACGGTGTGGTTGATGAAGGTTTATAATTGTGTAATACGTTTATGAAATAAGAGTGTGTGCGTGACTTCGTATTGATTGCTTTTACTGAACTGCGTGTTTTAAACAGTCCCTATAATCTCCTTCTTTCTTTATATCTATGGTTAATACTTACTAATATTTAACAAAAATTTAAAGGCTTTACATGCCCATCATGTATTTTAACAAAACAAACACAACATGCAATGTAACAACTTGTTCATCCTTGCTATAAAGTTCGCAAATGTAAATACAAGACCGTTATTTTCCTGTCTCCCGTTAAAAGAAAACGTGATAACCGCTGCAACCCTTCTGAGCAAACCACTGGATTTTCTGTCCCTAAATAAACATTCGCTTTCTTAATAGTGCCCCAACACATGTGACATTTGTCATTTGTCTTTTACGAACTATGTCGGGATATAGTTCTGACGTCGAAGGGGAAAGTATATCTTTGGGTTTTTCATAAATGCAACTTGGACAGGGTTCTTTTTAGGGTTCCGTAGCCAAAAGGCAAAAAACGGAACCCTTATTGATTCGTCATGTCTGTCTGTCCGTCAGTATGTCACAGCCACATTTTTCCGAAACTATAAGAACTATGCTGTTGAAATTTGGTAAGTAGATGTATTCTGTGAACCGCATTAAGATTTTCACTCAAAAATAGAAAAAAAATTGGGGGTTCCCATACTTAGAACTGAAACTCAAAAAAAAAAACATCAATCCCATATGTGTGGGGTATCTATGGATAGGTATTCAAAAATGATATTGAGGTTTCTAATATCATTTTTTTCTAAACGGAATAGTTTGCGCGAGAGACACTTCCAAAGTGGCAAAATGTGTGTCCCCTGTAACTTCTCAAATAAGAGAGTGATAAAACTAAAAAAAAAAAATATGATGTAAACTTCCAATGAGAATCGGTTTGAAAGAGATCTAGTAAGTAGTTTTTTTAATACGTCATAAATCGTATTATGTTACTTGCTGCTACGGAACCCTACACGGGCGAGTCTGACTCGCACTTGGCCGCTTTTTTATTTAATGTTTCATGGTTTGCAAGGGTAGTGTAAAAAGCGGGATAATTGCGTTACAAAGGTGCGCTTACAAGAGCAACTAAAATTGCTCCATCTTCGGCAATTCTCATCAAATATGACGTCACTACTACATTCAGCAATTTCAGGCAATGGCAGCATGTAGCAACTTGTTGCCAAAGATACGGCCACACAATATGGAGCAAATTAAAAACTAGGCAATGCGCCTCCCTCGCCGCCTGCACCGCCGGCCGGTTCCTCTCGCAAAAACGAGACGTAGTTATACGTACAAACGAGATAGAAAGATAATTGACTAAAAAATTCCAAACCGATTGGATATTCGGCAACTCATGAAATATAATCAAAAGCAACATTGCCGAAACACATCGGCAATTTATTTTTGTTGCTTCACATTGCTCCACTTGATTGATCCGTTAGTGTTACCGAGCAATAATTGCTCAAAAATTGCCCGTATAAGAGCACCTTTATAGTTAGAAGGGCTTTAATTTTGACAGTTCAACAACATTCAATGGGTTATTAACGTTGTCCTTCAATTTCAAAATGATTCACATTTTATTGATAGTGTGTTACGTAATTAGGGTAAAGATTTTCATTTTATATGATCAAAATAATATGAAGAAAATGAGTTCAAATTCGTATACATAGGTAAATGAAATAACGTAATCTGGTAATAACACTTCATTATAATAAAAACATTAATAAAGATCGGCCTATGTAATTTGTATATGCTAAAATAAACATTTCAAGCCCGAAAATATTGAGCCATATTTTACAACAGTTTGTGGCAATTTATATTTCACTTAAGTTACCCTATTACCTACTTTTGAACGTGGTACAGGGAATAATTTAGATTTAATGGCGCAGAAGATATTATAAGCTACCTCTCTGTATAAGGCATGATGAATCGGGCTAAAGTTGAGAATTTTGTTAAGTTTCAAGGATCGCGTTGGTCGTCGTCTGCGGAAAAGCGCACTGGAGTGTTTCTTTATGATGGAACTTGAGGAATTTTTGAAATATCGATTATAGAGTTTCATTCAAGAAGTTCCGCTCTATATTTGGATTTATTAATAAAGCATTCTTAAATTGAAAACGTGCCGGTGTTCGCTTAATCTTCGGGATATTACTTCCGCGATGCTCATTGATCAAATCTTGTTTGATGTTAAGATTTGCATGCCAGTCATATTTACTGTACGTTCTGTACCCCAAAGGCTTATTTATAGACATTTCCTTTTGCACTTTAGTACCACGGCGTGAAAGAAGGAGTATACTACCTGCCACACATTTTTAAAACAGCAATATTTTTCCCGAATGCTTAAAATACCAGGCCACTCAGAAAGTATTGCGAAAAAAAGTATTATGTATGAGAGAATAGCCAGATATAATCTATTTTGAATTTTTTAAAGTAACAATAGGTATGTTCCAATTTCAAAATTTTCCTCCACATTGTTTGCGAGCTAATTTAAATTATCTTAGGGGCAATTCTACTAATTTTAAGAACGTTCACAGTCTGATCTCAGTGTCAATCTGTCAAAAATACCTAGACTTTTCATACGTTTTTGACATTTGCTTGTCGCTGAGATGACACTGCGACTAGATTTTGAACGGTTTTAATTACGAGAATTGGCCTTCGTGTCTCATTAAAAATGGACCTGCGCCGGAAACACTTTCGCGCTATGATTTTTTACGATTTCAAGTGTTGCCTGAAACCGGACGAATCATACGATAGACTTCAAATGACATTCATAGATGAAGGCCCTTCTAAGGCAACCGGGTATCGTTGGTATAACGAATTCGAGCGCGGCGACTAACTTTGGGGGATGAAGAAAGAAGTGCTCGCCCTTTGACGGCTGTTACGGAAGAAAACGTGCTAGCAGTGAAAAATGTAATCCATGACAATAGGCGAGTTACGTATCAAGAGACTCAGCACATACTGCAGATTGGATCTGGAAGCCTTCACGAAATTTTACACGTGCATCTTTGCGTGAGGAGAATTGTTTCACGCTGGGTGGGGCACAACCTCACCGATGCTCAGAAGCAGGCCCTGGTGGAATGGTGTCGTGGTATTATAAACAAAATTGAAGCAGGCTCGTCTCGGCGTATTTACAATATCATTACAGGTGATGAGTATTGAATTTAACAATACGATCCAGAAATGAAGCGCCTGTCGACGCCGCGACGGTTTGGGTGTTTCAAAACGAATCAACGCCCAATAAAGTGAAGCGATCTAGAAGCGGGGTTAAGATTTTGATCGCTAGCTTTTTCAATTTGACTGGCTACTTGATGTCAATTCCTTTACGGAACCAAAGAAGAATCAACGCTGAATGATATACTACCAAATACTTGCCAGAAGTTTTCTCTTTTTTGTGAGCAACAAGCGACCAAACACAGGACTCCGCGGGCTACTGGTCCACCACGACAACGCGCCTTCGCACACTGCGCTCAAAACAAGGGACTTCCTGGACAGCACGCCCGTCAAACTCCTGGGTCACTCCTTACAGCCCTGACCTAGCACCGTGTGACTTATTTTTATTGCCGAAAATAAAAAATCAGCTCAAAGGGATACAATTTCCCCCCGAGTGGGTTCCCGCATTGTCGTTGCGGGGGGGGCTCAGTAACCGTGGATTCCAGCCACGGTGAACCCAAGAGGAAACCAAAGGTGGGGCCGCTCGTCAGGGCTTTTGCCTGTGCCGTAGCGGCCAAAAAGTAGGTTGCGGTGAGGTGCACCGCAACTGAGGTGGCCCGCGATGTCGAATGGGAGGCATCGCGGCTGAGGGTTACGGGCTGCGGTAGAGGAGGAGTGCCGGTGCTTCTGAGCAGCGCTCTTCCCTTCCGTGGCCTGGACGGGGCCGCCACCGTTTGATGGCGGACGCGGTGGGGCCGCAGGGGAAGAGGAGTGTCGGTATGGCGTCAACCGCTCTCCCTATCCCCTGCGGCCGAAAAGTGGTAGACGGGACGGCGCGTTGTGTTCCACACGCGCGCCGTCAAAGATGTCAGCAACCACTGGTGGGGTCCGCAAGGGCCGATGCCTGCCAGGGGTGCGGGTTTGTTCGAAAGAGATACCACAGCCCCTGGCATACGGGCTACTGAGGGAACACGGGTGGATTTTAGTCAGTAAAAGTCTGACATGCCCTCCTGCTCTACTCAGCGAAGGAGAAGTCATTTGATGATTTCCCACATAAAAAAAAGGATACAATTTTAGTCGCCGGAAGATGTGCTGTCAGCGTTCGAGCAGGCTGTAAACGAGATGTCTGCGGCGGACTGGAAAAAGTGTTTCGAAAACTAGTTCAGACGCATGAAACTTTGCATAGAGGTTAGTGGAGAGTAATTTGAAAATTTAAAAAGAAAAATATTTACCTACAAAACATTTATTGTTATTTTCGCAATACTTTCTGAGTGTCCCACGCAATTATGAAACGCAGATCTAATAAATGTCATTTATGTACCAATGTTGTTTTTTTCCTATAATTTCTGAGTTTCTTTCAGTCTTTTTAACAGAGTACCTACTCGGTTAAGAAACACCGAACTTTTAAATGTAAATTCGCCGTGTGTTTTTTTTTAACTTTACAAACGTCAAAGTCATTTAAATATTTAACTAAAATTCAACTTGATAATCACTTAAAATGCCATTAATTCTAAGGGCGTGGTTGCCCAATTAGTTTTGCAAGTTATCCTATCCCAAATTAATTCCTACATGTAGGTACTCGTAGGTACAGAAGTTCTAACAATTGGGAAACTTGTTTGGGGACGTAGGTGAAGGGTATTCTACCTGCGTCCTCCTTAGGATATTTGGAGGTGAGGTTGTGGTCGAAGAGCGGAAGTGAAACTGCAACTTGTTGATTGTACGATTGTATATTGTTACACACGTCTTATAGATTAGAATCAGATAGGTACACACGCTATCACGGTTATAAAACTAATTAAACTTGTCGGGACAGAATAAACTAATGATTTCAATCTAGTAAGTAAGACCCGAGTTCATCAACTACAAAGTGTCCCGTGACGGTTGACTACTAACCGAGGGACGCTAAGGGTAGCGTCCCGAATTGTAGCTCAGTGTTGCCACTTGACAAACTAACACAAAACTTATACAACTAAACATAGTACAAACAACGCCACGTAATAGGGTGCGTACACAATTGCACAATACGTGACGCCACACCACCCCCCCACGGAGAAGGATGAACCGGTTTAACAGAAATCGGGGAAATCCTTGAACTTTACTTGTCTGCCGGACCGAGTGGTATATGGCAGTTTTGTAGTGGTGCTTGGTTCAACGTCTGTGTTTGGAGATGGAGTTGGCTGTTTTAGTTTGGATGTGGAGGTGTTATTAGGTCTTGGTATTTTCGTCGGCGGATCGAGGGTTGTAGGACTGGCGTGTTCTATATACGCCGGCTTGACCCGATCAATGCTAACAGTGACGTTTTTACCCTTGATGGCCAAAGTCATTGTTTTGCCATCGCTGGCCCTATTAATAACTTGGAATGGACCCGTATATGGCGGTTGTAAGGGGCGTCTGACTGTATCGTCACGAAGAAAAACGTGAGTTGCTGACGAGAGATCTTTGAAAATAAAATATGGTGAATGTGTATGACGAGATGCAGGGATTGGTCGTACAGTAGACATTTTACGTCGAAGTTGTACGACAAGGTCTGCAGGATCGTTTATAGTGTCAGTTTCGGAAACTGAAACAAGCATTTCGCCGGGCAACCGAAGTGTTTCTCCGTAAACCAATTCAGCAGCTGTGGCTTTCAGATCTTCTTTGAAAGCGGACCGCATGCCAAGTAGGACGAAAGGCAGTGCCCGTAGCCAAGATTCTGGGTGGCACATGAGAGCAGCCTTGAGTTGGCGATGAACACGCTCAATCATGCCATTGGCGCAGGGATGATATGCCGTTGTTCTTATTCGCTTAGTGGCGAAGTGTGTCGTCATTCGGCGGAATAAATCAGACTCAAACTGAGTGCCTTGGTCTGTCGTGATGACTGACGGTACACCAAAACGAGCAACCCATTCTCGAGTAAAGGTTTCTGTTACTTCTTCCGCAGTGATAGTTTGCATTGGCCAGACTTCAGGCCATCTAGTAATTCTATCGATAGCTGTCAAACAATATCGGTAGTCGCTGCAAATTGGCAGGGGGCCGATGATGTCAATATGGACATGTTTGAAGCGACCAGATGGTAGTTCGAAATTACCGATAGGAGACAAATTATGACGCGATACTTTGGCGCGTTGACATGCCTCGCAAGTTCGTGCCCATTCTTTGCAATCCCTGTTGATAGAAGGCCAAACGTAGCGTTCGGTCACTAAGCGGGTGCTAGCACGTCCGCCGGGATGACTCAGATTGTGGACCTTGTTAAACGCTTCTCTTCGAAAGGAAGGGGTTAGATAGGGACGAGGCTTGTCCTTGGATACATCACAGGTGACAGAGATATTCGTTCCTGGAATATTAACATTGGTCAATCGCAGACTTGACCCTTGGGTTCGCAGGAAAGATAACTCTGGGTCTGACTTTTGTGCTTCGGCGAGGGCTTCGTAATCCTGGTCAAATGTGATAGCATCGATACGTGACATAGCGTCAGCGACGACGTTATCCTCTCCCTTAATATACTTTATGTCAGTCGTAAACTGACTGATAAAGGACAGTTGGTTTAACTGAGCAGGGGGAAGTTTTTCACGGCGCTGTATAAAAGCATAGAGAAGCGGCTTATGGTCAGTAAAAATGGTTACGTGTTGGACCTCAAGAATGTGGCGGAAATGTTGTACGCTTTCGTACACCGCCAGTAACTCACGATAGTAAGCCGGCCACTGAGTTTGCTGATCTGTCAGTTTCTTGCTGAAAAAGGCAAGAGGGACCCACTTACCGCTAACTTGTTGTTGGAGACAGGAGCCAATGTGGACGTTGGATGCGTCAGTAAATAGTCCGAGAGGCGCGCCGTTTATCGGATATTGCAGAAGAGTGGCATTAGCTAGACTCTCTTTGCAGGCTTTAAATTGTTCCAAAAGTAAAGGTGTCCATATGAATGGTTTGGCACCCTTGCCTTTGGTTTCAACCACAGATTTAATAAGCGGAGCCTGGAACAGTGCTGCGCGGGGCACGAATCGGCGATAATAGTTTAACATGCCGAGAAAACGCCGCACACCTTGGACTGTTTTAGGAGGTGGAAAGTCTAAGATGGTTTGTACACGGTCTTGAGGAGGACGGGTTCCATCGGGACTTATGTGGTAGCCTAAGAAAGTGACTTCTCGTGCACCAAGGACACACTTGGAGGGGTTGATTATGACTCCATAGTCTCGCAGGCGTCCGAAGAGAATACGCAGATGTTCGCAGTGAAGAGACTCATCAGCTGAATGCACGAGGATATCATCGACGTATGGAAAACAGAAATCGAGACCTCGTGTAACCTCGTCGATAAATCGCTGGAATGTTTGACCAGCATTGCGGAGACCGAAGGTCATGTAAGGAAATTCGAAGAGGCCAAACGGAGTAACGATGGCGGTCTTCGGGACGTCCTCTTCAGATACAGGAATCTGATGGTATGCTTTCACCAGGTCGATGGTGCTGAATATTTTAGAACCGGTAAGGTTGTGAGAAAAATCGTTTATGTGTCGGACAGGGTATCTATCCGGTACAGTTCGGGCGTTAAGTGCGCGGTAATCGCCACAGGGACGCCAAGTGTTGTCCTTTTTCAAAGTCATGTGCAACGGAGACGACCAGGCGCTCTTGGAAGGTCGTGCTGTGCCAGAATTAACCATGTCCTCAAATTCCTTTTTGGCAGATGTCAATTTTTGAGGTGCCAGGCGGCGAGAACGGCAAGAAATGGGAGGTCCATCCGTTGTTTTTATGAAATGTACCGTGTCATGTTTGATTATTCTGGGTAAGCCAGGAGGACGAGTGATTTCCGGGAATTCTGTAAGCACTTGTGCAGAACCGGAATTCGCCGGGACGACGGCCTTGACACTCGGTTGGTCTGATGTAGTCGTGGAGCCGACAGCCGAAAGACCTGTCAAGCCGTCAATCAAACGCTTGGTACGGCAGTCTGGTAGTAAATTGTAATATGCCAGAAAATCCGCACCGATGATGGCGCTGTTGACATCTGCAACGACAAAAGTCCAAACGAATTGGCGACGAAGTCGTAAGTTAAGAGTCAAGGTCACGGTGCCATATGTTTTAATTCTACTACCGTTAGCGGCGCAGAGTTCATAGTCGGAGGACTTCCTACGATCTGTAAGCCAGCGATGGGGATAGCAGCATAAGTCCGATCCGGTGTCAATTAAAAATTGACGTTTGGTATTCTGATCAGTTACAAAGAGACGGCGGCTGAGAGGTTGAGGTGAGCTGTCGCAATCAGTTGCCGCCACTACTGATTGCTTGTCAGGTTTCCCGACTTCCAGTTACATGGGGAAATGCACTTTTTGGCTTTAGGGCCGAACTTTTTGTGGTACCAGCAGCATTTATTAGTCACGAAATCATTGGTTCTGTGTGAACTAATGCTCCGTGATCTGGAGGTATTACGGGACCGGTATCGCCCGGAAGTTAAGGATTCAACTGTCCGGCTCAGCTCCTCAATTCGCTCAGCCATTTGGACCGATGTAGGTGTGGCTGCTATTGCACACATGCTTGTAGGAACAGGCTGAACCTCAACAATTTTGTCAGCGATGTCAGCTATCCTGTCAAGGCTGAGATCAGCCTGGGCTGCAAGGATACCTTGCACATGGTGAGGCAAGCGGCGAAGCCATAACTGACGCAAGATGTCGTTGTCAGTCAGTATGGTTCCTGCGAGTGACCGTAGGTGACGAAGAAACTGTGACGGTTTTCTGTCTCCAAGTTCTTCGTCGCTAAGGAGTCGTTTAATTCGCTGCTCTTCAGAAATTGAAAAACGTTTGAGTAGCGTTTCTTTCAATTTCTGGTACTTGCCTTCAGCAGGTGGGTTGGTGACGATGTCCTCGATTTCACCGGCGGTTTTATGGTCGATTTGGCTGATAATATGACTAAATTTTGTGGCATCCGTTGAAATGCCAGCCAGAAAAAATTGCGCTTCAGCTTGAGCAAACCATACCGCTATCCTATCAGTCCACAAGGGTGGCAGCTTGACAGTGACTGCCGCAATAGTGGCGGACTGAGGCTTCGACTGTTCTTGTAGGGCGCGTAGAGCTACGGTTTCAGCTTCCAGTGCTACTAAACGTGCCTGAAGTTCGTCAGCCATGTCAGCCAACCCTTTGTGAAGAGTTTGGTGAAATGTGTAAGAAGGTACGATATTGTAAGGAACGAGATGGAATGGGAACTAAAACGATTGGAAACCAAACCAAGTTGTGAAGTAGTGATAAAAATCCTTAACCGTGGGTACAGCGGTACGAATTACATATAAAAATTATCAAATAAAAATAGTTCTCAATGTCAACGGACAAAACACAATCACAAACTGAAACAAATAGTTTCGAAAAATAAAAAAATAACACTTGAAGTCAATGTATATGTTTAAGCAATAGTTAAAGAAAAATAAAAACAATTGAGAAGATAGAAAAATATCTAAAAATATAATAGAAAATTATTCAATTAGTAAAGACTACGTAAAAAGTAAAACAGCATAAAACACAACAAATGTTCGAGATATAATCATGAGCAGTACTTGCGTGAACTGGAACGTTGATGACAGTTGACAGCTAACAGTTGACAATTGTCAGTAGTGACAGCTATCATTCGATTTGTCAAATGTTGTCGCCGTATAGCGACAGAGGGCGTGCGATGCGCCCGACTCTCATTTCAGTGAATGTGCAGTTCGGGTTGGGTTCAGCTACCTGAATAACCACTTGAATCCCGAAATGTCTAAATATAGAATGCGCACTCACAAAAAAAAACGGATTTGACTCTGTAGCACTTGGATTACACAACGATTTTGGAACACTGTTAGCACTGATACACGGCCAGAAAACGGGCGATGGCTTGGAGAAGCCGAAGTCTCGCAGTCCGCAGGTTCCGACGAGGCAGCAGTGCCCAGGGCGTGGTCGATTTATTCTTCGTTTTTAACTTCCACTCAGACGCGGGTTCGACTTGTAGCTCTTTGTGTTCACCTCAGGTTGACGCAATCGCGGATTAACAATCACGTCGGGGTCACCACTTTGGGGACGTAGGTGAAGGGTATTCTACCTGCGTCCTCCTTAGGATATTTGGAGGTGAGGTTGTGGTCGAAGAGCGGAAGTGAAACTGCAACTTGTTGATTGTACGATTGTATATTGTTACACACGTCTTATAGATTAGAATCAGATAGGTACACACGCTATCACGGTTATAAAACTAATTAAACTTGTCGGGACAGAATAAACTAATGATTTCAATCTAGTAAGTAAGACCCGAGTTCATCAACTACAAAGTGTCCCGTGACGGTTGACTACTAACCGAGGGACGCTAAGGGTAGCGTCCCGAATTGTAGCTCAGTGTTGCCACTTGACAAACTAACACAAAACTTATACAACTAAACATAGTACAAACAACGCCACGTAATAGGGTGCGTACACAATTGCACAATACGTGACGCCACACTTGTGACAACGGTATAATGTCTCCTGTCACTTTGGGTGCCAACTATCGACGTAATACCTATCTATATTTGTTATCAAATGGTTTTGAACGATGATTAAGCACTTACAGGTTTTTGAAGCGAACATTTTGCGGGACCTTTATCCTGCAGTGAACGTCTTTCGGCTAAAAATGATTATGAATAGAGCCTTATCTTCGTAACAACAAAAGAAAACTTCACCTTAATTTGTATGTAGTACAGTCACCAAAAGGGATGTGTAACCAAGGTCGTCGAATATAGTTGATGTTAGGTAAGGAACCGATGGATTTATTCGAATAAAGTTTATTTGGATAAATAATTTAATTTAAATTTATGTGAAAAATTCCATCAGTTTCTTACTAAACTCCAACTCTATCCGACGACTTTTTTCAAATTTCGATGGTATGGAATGTGACAGTAATTAATGGCATTTTTGTATCTGTGTATTAGGTACCTACATATAATACAGGGTGTAAGGGGAACGCTTCCGAAGCCAGAACTTAGGTTATATGATACAACCTAAATGCAAACGGATACCAATACCCTTTCGCCTTAAATTGGTTATTTTGCATCAATTTAAAACGTTTGACGCTTCTGTAATGTTTCTATTTATTTTATTTTGGCGGCGCTTAAAGGATACCTAAACCTAAAGTCGCCGCCTGGACTTGGGGTCGTTTTTAAATATGTTTAGTCTCAAATAATGATTCATTTAACTGTTCTCACAGCAAAATGTACAATAAATGCAAAAAAAAAAACTTGGTAGAAATCGTAAAACTGGTACTGTATCGAGAATCACTAGCCCTATCACCTGTCTTCGTTTTCGGAAGCATTTTCCTTACACCCTATACAGGGTGTAACAGAAACCCTATTGCTATTGTTGCGCCGCACAATTAATGTTTGGTTGCCACTAGCGCCATCTCTTATCGAATAGCGAAATTAATTGTCAGGAGCTTTCTAGAAAGTTCGATGCTAGAACTTTCTGGAACTATCGACATGCGTTCGGTCAGGGCCGATATGTACTCGAACATTCTAGATGCTTCTACGGTAGAAGGTTCTGGAACTATCCGAGGGCCCTATATAAGCGGGAACGGAGCGCGTCTCGGGGTAGTTCATTGGAAGCGATACATGCGAGAACATCTAAAGCGATCTTCAAGTGCGACTTAAGAGTGATCCGTAGTGCTATTGTGTTGTGTTATTAGTGAGTTTAATTAAAGTGTTATTTTTGGTAATTCATATCGGCAGTTTTTAATTGTCACGAACCCCTAGCTCGTAACAATTGGTGTCAGAAGCAAGGATTAAAATCATGCTGATTTTACCTAAAGACGACATGGAGGGTATCCGTACCCGGAGTCATCGCCAGCAGGAGACGGACCAGAGGCGATTTGGTGGAGCAATGCCACAGGCGTCGGAGGGCCAGCTACCAACCACAGAGGCCGGCCCGTCCACAGCTGCTCAAGCATCACCAGCACCAGATTTTGCTGCTCTGATGATGATGTTGCAGGAGCAGGCCCGCCGACAGGAGGAACAGGCCCGCCGACAGGAGGAACAGGCCCGCCGATTGGAAGAACAGCTCAAACGGGATAAAAAGGAGCAGGCCCGCCGACAGGAGGAACAGGCTCGCCGACAGGAGGAGCAGGCTCGCCGACAGGAGGAGCAGGCCCGTCAATTGGAAGAACAGCTCAAACGGGATAAGGAGGAGCAGGTGCACCGCCAGGAAGAGCAGATGCTCCTCATAAAGGACCTTCACGCAACCTTCGGGAAAGACATGAAGGAGGTGAAGGAGAAGGTTGCCCAGCATGACAACCGCTTGTCAGAAGCTGAAACTCAGATCAGCAAGTTCAGTGACGTCATTGCTGATGTGAAGCAAGAGTTGGGTAACCTCAAACTTGGGGATGGAATCGCAGCTCCCGTAGCTACAACACCTTCGCTACGTGGATTCAAAGTGCCGCCGTACGACGGGACTTCTTCCTGGTCGGCCTACAAAATTCAGTTTGCGGCTGTCATGAAGGCGAACGGGTGGAATAAAAGTCAGGCCATGACTGCCCTCACTCTAGGCCTGCGCGACCAGGCTTTAAATGTGCTGGAAGCTCTCGGTAAGGAAGTGACTTACGAGCAGCTCCTCGAGGCATTGGAGGCTAGATATGTCGACGCTCACCTGGAACACGTGTTTCGTGCGCAGCTCAAGGATCGTGTGCAACGCAGTAACGAAAACCTGCAGCAGTGGGCCCTTGAAGTGGAGAAGCTGGTTCGAAAAGCGTACCAGTCCGTACCTGCGCTTATTGATGGGAACCTGGTGCAAGCATTCATCGACGGCATCCGGGACCTTGAAGTTAGAGCTGCTGTGAGACTCGGTCACCACGGGACGCTTAAGGACGCCTTGGCCCATGCACTGGAGGTGGAAGCTGTGCGGCAGGGTCATCGTTCCCATCGCGTCAGGGAGGTTGTAGCGGCTACGGTTCGCGATCGTAAAGGATACAGCCCTAGGTGCTACGGCTGTGGGGAAAGGGGCCACCTTCGATCCAGTTGCCCTAAACGAACTGCAGAAAGGGAAGATGGCCGGTCTCCAGAGGGTAGCGCGGCTAACAGCACTACCCAGCAGCAGCAGGGAAACGAGTAATAGCCAGGACTGCGGGGCGGGTGCTGGCTGATGTTCAAAGAGCCCCAAGGATTTCGATCACACAAACCCATGACGGGAACACCTTAATCATCAAGGGTGAGATCAACGGAATGCCCTGTAAGCTGACCATAGACACGGGAGCCTCTCGTACGGTCGTCAGTTCCAAAGTTATGAGTCGGCTCCTTGGGGACTCCGCATACAACCGGGAACGCATTAATTTGGTGACAGCCACCGGTCAGCGCATACCCGTCCGTGGAGAGAAGGAGATGGAGTTAAAGCTAGGCAACAGGACCTACCTGCATAAGGTCATCGTGGCTGATATAATGGACGATTGCATCCTGGGTCTTGACTTTATGAGAAAGAATTTTTGCGAGATTGACGTCAAGCAGGGAGTTATGAAATGTGGACGAGAGGAACTTTTTATGGAAGGGGCGTTACCAGGGAATGTGTACAGCCTTAAGGAAATTGTTCTTCCTCCGAAATCAGAAACGATTGTGCCGGTTAGTCTTCCTCGGAATCCTGGGAAAACTCATCGTTGTGTACTCGTGGAAAGGGTAGACAATGACCTTCCATGGAAAGTGGCACGAACTTTGATCAGAGCCACCAACATCTCAGGGGTACGTGTGCTGAACCTTTGTGATCAAGAACAGACTATTAAAAAAGGCACACTGATTGGTACTTGCGAGGAAGTGGATTGGCTGCGTCAATGCCAATATCTATCGACTGGGACCCCCAGCAAGGATGCACAAACGAGAGTGACCACACTTTTAGAAGAGTGTCGCAGCGCTCTGTCTCAAAATGAGATGGGCAAGGCAAACAAGATATTACTGAAGTACGCCGAAGTTTTCTCCCTAAACGATAGTGACATTGGGAAGACTGGCCTAGTTCAACACAAAATAAATACAGGAGACGAGTTGCCTATCCGTCAGCGGCCAAGGAGATTGCCGGTAGCGCGTGAAAAGGAAGTAGAAACCATGATTGAGGGAATGGTGAAGGATGGTGTTATTGAACCTTCATCTAGTCCATGGTGTTCACCGGTAGTGCTGGTAAGGAAGAAGGACGGCAGCATGCGGTTTTGTGTTGACTATCGTCGTCTGAATGACGTTACGAAGAAGGACAGCTACCCTTTGCCAAGAATTGATGACACGTTGGACATGCTCACTGGAGTAAAGTGGTTTAGCACGCTGGACCTGAAAAGTGGCTACTGGCAAGTGGAAATTGACCCCAAGGACAAGGAGAAAACAGCATTCTCGACAGGAAAGGGTCTGTGGCAATTTAAAGTTATGCCGTTTGGATTGTGCAACGCTCCGGCAACGTTTGAAAGGTTGATGGAACTTGTACTGACTAAGTTGATTGGCGATGCCTGTCTGGTCTACTTGGATGACATCATCATCGTTGGCCGTACGTTTGAAGAACATCTTCAAAACCTGGAACGCGTGCTCAAGAAGATCCAGAGTGCCAACCTCAAGTTGAGTCCGAAGAAATGTTCACTATTCAAACGGCAAGTTAGCTTTTTGGGATATGTAGTGTCGGAAGAAGGTATCCGCACGGATCCAGAGAAAATCGCCGCTGTCAAGGATTGGCCAGTTCCAAAAGACAAGACGCAGGTCAGAGCGTTTTTGGGGTTGTGCTCTTATTATCGGCGATTTGTTAAGAACTTTGCGGATATTGCCAAACCCCTGCATAAGCTAACCGAAGAGAAGCGACATTTCTGCTGGGATGAAAGTTGGATTGAGCTACTGCAGGAATACGACTTTGTGGTCGAACATCGTAGCGGGAAATCTCATGGCAACGCAGATGCATTGTCAAGAAGACCTTGTCCTGAAGACTGCAAGCACTGTACTAGGCAAGAGAGTAAGGAAGTGGTACCTGTGAGGATGCTCAGGACAGACCTCAGCAACGAGTGGAAGGAAAGCCTACAAAGTGCACAGCAGGAAGATTCGGACATCAAGCCGATTCTGGAGTGGATGAAGGCCAAAGCTCCTAAGCCCAGGTGGAGCGACGTCTCAGCAATGAGTTCCATCACAAAGAGCTATTGGGCCCAATGGGACAGCTTGGTGATTCAGGATGGAGTCCTGTGCCGTAAATGGGAAAATGCTCGGGGAAACAGCTGTCACTTACAAATGGTTGTCCCTAAATCACAAGTACCGGATGTTCTGCAGCTGTACCATAATGGTTGTTCAGGAGGTCACCTGGGAGTAAAACGGACTCTACTGAAGATACGAGAACGGTTTTACTGGGTCCACTGTCGGGACGATGTCGAGGACTGGTGTCGCAAATGTACAAGTTGTGCAGCTGTAAAGGGACCTCAGACGCGTAGCAGAGGTGCATTGAAATTGTACAATGTTGGTGCACCATGGGAGAGGATAGCCCTTGACGTTGCGGGGCCGTTTCCGGAAAGTGAAAGTGGTAACAAGTATTTCATGGTTGTGATGGATTACTTCACTAAGTGGCCGGAAGTCTTCGCCATTCCAAATCAAGAAGCTTCGACAGTTGCAGATAAATTAGTTCATGAAGTCTTCTGTCGTTTTGGAGTACCTTTAGAGATTCACAGTGATCAAGGAAGGAATTTTGAGTCTCAAATATTCCAGGAAACTTGTCGAGTGATGGGTACTCATAAAACAAGAACAACTTCTTACCACCCACAATCGGATGGAATGGTGGAACGATTTAATCAGACATTAGAGAGGTACCTAGCAAAAGTTGTGGAAAATCGGCAAAGAGATTGGGACAAGCATATACAACCGTTTTTGTTGTCATATCGAAGCGCTGTTCACGAAAGCACATCGGTGACACCAGCTTTCGCAAACTTTGGAAGGGAATTACGGCTACCTGCAGACCTGATTACCGGAATACCACCTGATGCCCCACGCAGTATAACCGATTATGCGAATGACTTGCGGAACAAGATGAATGACATTTATGAGCACGTCAGACAATCAGGCCAGCAAATGTCTGAAAAGATGAAAACCCGTTATGACCGCAAAATGAACAATAAAGGGTTTGACGAAGGTTCACTAGTGTGGTTGCACAATCCAGTCCACAGCAAAGGGAAATCTCCTAAGCTTCAAGCTAACTGGGACGGACCGTACCGGATTGTGACAAAGATCAATGATGTTACCTACCGGATACAGAAAGGTGCAAGAGGTACTCCTAAGATAGTCCATGTGGATCGACTGGCGCGTTATTATGGGGCCGATAATGCTCGGGACGAGCATATCTTAGGTGGGGGCAGTGTTGCGCCGCACAATTAATGTTTGGTTGCCACTAGCGCCATCTCTTATCGAATAGCGAAATTAATTGTCAGGAGCTTTCTAGAAAGTTCGATGCTAGAACTTTCTGGAACTATCGACATGCGTTCGGTCAGGGCCGATATGTACTCGAACATTCTAGATGCTTCTACGGTAGAAGGTTCTGGAACTATCCGAGGGCCCTATATAAGCGGGAACGGAGCGCGTCTCGGGGTAGTTCATTGGAAGCGATACATGCGAGAACATCTAAAGCGATCTTCAAGTGCGACTTAAGAGTGATCCGTAGTGCTATTGTGTTGTGTTATTAGTGAGTTTAATTAAAGTGTTATTTTTGGTAATTCATATCGGCAGTTTTTAATTGTCACGAACCCCTAGCTCGTAACACTATCCTTCAGCATTAAAGATAACAGCTGGTATGGAACTATAGGTACAAAGTTTCAGCTCAAAATAAAATACTCTAAGAACTGATACCAAATTTTCGGTTTCATGTTTCTTAAATTCAAATCATAACAAACATGTCACCGCACTACATAGGTCAATAACTTTCAAAGTTACTTGCCAATTTCACGATAAATCTCTTCCGAGTGTTGTGTTTATTTAAATTTTTAAGTTCGGTTTCTGGTATTATCATTGTATTAAAAATTCTCATAACTTCCGAATATGTAGAGATAGAATTAAAAAACCCTTCTAATATCGTTTGATATCATCCAAAGAAGCCGTGCCCTTGGTATGTATAAACCCTTTCCTTTACACGTTGTATATAAACTCAGTTCCTCTCAGTATTTTTTGCCGATTTATATGTCTCTGGTAATGTGACAATACAACACTAAAAAAAATAACATAGGTAGCTATATATCGACCACGCACCGGCTGCGACGCTGGTGGGTCGGAAGCAAAGCCAAACAGATTATGGTCGAAGCTCTAGGGTATCCATATCAAAATTCAAATTTTCTTACTTTTTTTGCAAGTTGCAGGTCAGTGCCAGGTTGTATGTTGATTAAAACATGATTCGCGACCTTATCACGTATTGACAGAATTATATATAGTCATTTAAATCATCTATTCTGCGAGCAATGTGCCCTGCCCACCTCCACTTAAGTTTGGCAATTTTCTTGCCACAGGAAACCGCTGGATGCGAGAAGCACAGCAGGCCTAGACAAAACACATTTCTGTTAGCGTTCACGCCAAACGCTACGCCAAAATGTATGGGAATGACTTTATCTGCGGAAAGGTTACGTCGTGTCCTTGCCGCAGGTAATGTCATTCCCATACATTTTGGCGTAGCGTTTGGCTTGAACGCTAACAGAAATGTATTTTGTCTCTAGGCCCAGAACCGGTCGAAATGGCGGTGCTTGGTAGAGGCTTATGTCCAGCAGTTGCCGTCTTTTGGGCTGAAATTATGATGATGATTTAAATGATCAATAAAACACTCCAAGATAATTTAATTCGATTGAATGACTATATCATGAAAAAGTCATTCAATCGAATTAAAGCTTCCACCGTAATCGTTGTCATATCTGTTGTGTTAGTGACAAGAGGGGCAATTCTGGTAATTTTAAGAACGTTCACAGTCTGATCGCTGAGATGACACTGCGAACGTTTTTAATTACGAGAATTGGCCTTAAGGTCGATGCGTCTGACGCTAGCCACAGAAGTCTATCAAAACGTTACAATCAAGCACCAAAAGCATTCAATCACATATTAATGAACGTACTGCTTTATTTTAAAATACTCTTCGACGAGGTCGTTGATAGATAGGATAGATAGGCAGTTAGATCTCATGTTTCTCGCCCGGCGCAAACAAGCAACTAACACTGGACTTCATATAAGGGTAAATCTGTAACGTAGTACGGGCTCTCAAAGGATTTGCCCGTACAGCCATCGACAAATATTTGTCACTCTCTTTGTTTCCATTCGAGGAACATTCTTCACACTAGTTTCAGCCCCTGTGATAGAGAAAATATTAGTAGCACGTTTGTTTATTTACACTTAACTTGTCTTCTGCTTCATGCTAAAGCAGTCCGTTTTTGAGACATAAAATATTTTTATGTTGTTAATAACCGAGCGTTTTATTTATTTTACATTAATTAAAAGAATGTAGGGTATAGTATGTAGGATCGTAGTAAGTGGTTCCGTAGTTTCTGCTTACCATATATGAAAAAGAGGGTATGTGTCCAGTCGTAAATCTTACGACTGGAGTCGTGTATAACCGTGTATATTCAGTATCACCAACCCGAGCGTGAGGTTCAGTTTCAGAAAGTACGCAAAATAAGTTTTCACTTCGATTCAAAAGGCGTGATTTTATTTATTTAGGTAAGTAAATAACTAATTAGTCAGACATTCAAACAGAGAATAGATAATATAAAAATAAATAAGCCACCAGCTAATTTATTTTGGCTATAATTTAAGTCATCGTTGTCGTAATAATTAAGGGATAAAATTAATGTTTTTTTGTTATTATAAATCCTACATTGCTGTGCCAAAGAAGAAGGATGCAAATAAAAAAAAAACGCAACTAAATTTTGCTGAAAAACTTCAAAATTTAATACTAATTTAGGATGTTTATAGCTCACCGTGGTTACAGCGGAAGCCCGACGGCAGTCGCTCGGTGTAAATTCTGATACGCAGGAAGCCGACATCAACTTAGTTGCTAGGCAGACAAGATAAAAATATGAACTGGAAAAATGCACCCTATTTACACACGACGCTAAAAATAAATGAACCGTAAATAGAAAAAAAAATACCTATCACAGGATCTATGAAGCTATAACGTATACAATTTAGTCCTGAGTTTTCCTGTTTTTGTGTGTTATCGGCAGGCGGCGCTGGTGACGCGACTAACGACCGATGTCGACATCTCAGTGAAATGTCACAGTGATTTATCGGCTATACCACGACCGTATATGCCGGATATATGTACGTATATATCTATACTCGTAGAATATACATACCCGAGATGTATATGGTATAGTTTTGAGGGGCGAAATGAGACCATAATTTCTGGCTGTGCGTAAGATATTTTTTTCTGTTTTATATTAATTAAATCAGTATATTGTTTAGCTTAGACAACTATGGAATAAGTATACGAACGATTAAAATAACGGATTTGATCCTAGAAGCACTGACGTTTTATAAACGCTTTAAAAGTTTTAAGATGTGGCGTAAGATGCATATCATTTAAGACATCTAACATGTCAAAAAAAAAAAAAAAAGTTCTTATACATTGTGACAGATTGTAAGAAAAAGAAAAAAAAAAATAACACCAATGTCCAAGTCATCATAAAAATACCATTAAAATATACTGATTACTTTTAGAAAAGAAACAAAAATATGTTGCACAGCTTGTATTGCATTTAAATGAACAGATTATCTTTTAATTTGTTTTCCAGCTATCCGAACATGCAGTGGACGCCATACATTTTAATATTACTTTACTCAAATAAATGTGTAGTAGGCATTTTGTATATGGATAAAGTTACTAGACATGAATATTCATGTAAATGAAAATTTTATTTTCGTCTATATTACAACAATTATTTTTAAGTATAAGCATGTCCCAAATTTTTATTGTTTCATAGTAATAATATATTTTATTCCGAGTCATATCTTTTTATTTTCGAGGCCAAAACGGTTTTAACAATTTAGATTTATATTTATTGGTATTTGTACGATAGGTACCTATACAGCGTGTATGAGAAATGCGTGGTAATATTTAAGGGTGTGGTACAGACCATCAAACTGAACAACCTTATCTATGGGATTAACATCGTAATCACTAAATACGATGTTGGTCCCACAGTTCCCTCACTCTTCAACTGAACAGATTCAGTCAACTCACACAATTTCACTCACAAGCATATAAACACGTATAACTCTTTAGTATCATAACTTTCTTTCTGTAGTTTTTATTCCCACATATGCGTGTTTTACCTTCTTTTTGTACTATAGAAGTAATTTTACCTATTTATTTTAGCAAATGGCAACCACCTTGGCTTTTAACTTTGTAGCGACACTCCTCCAAAATGCTGTTAGATTGAAAATAGAACCCAAGGCTGAACGCTGACCCGTAAAATACAGGTCCTGTAGTTTGGTGGTTAGGATCAGATTTGTGGCTGGACATCTATTTTAAGTGTAATTTTTTTTCAGTTTGATGGTCAAACCTTTAAATAATACCCCACACTTTTATAAAAATTGTATATGTGAAGATCCAGTGCGTAAAATAATCCCGTCCGTGCGAGCGTGGACTAAGAGTGAGTTCACACTGTTTTTGTGCGTTGCGTTGCGTGTCGTTGCAACGCTATGATTTAAACGCATTTAGTGCCACAGGGGCAGTGTGATATCGCAATGCCATGCTGCTTACTACCATGTCACAGCGTCTCCGTGTTGGGTGGGTCAGTCTTTATATAGTTCACACAACACTGCGATTCCGCTCCGCGTCACACCGCAACATCCCTCCCCGCTTCGTCTCTCTCGTCCCTTTTTCCGCTGAGCGTGCGTTGCGTCGCCTTACGTCGTCGTAACGCCACTCCGCGTCGCACCGCATCATCTCTCTAGTCCCCTGTTCCGTTGCGTCGCCGCACGTTGTCGCTATGCTGTGTATGGCATGTTACTGTCACAGTAGTGGCACGCTACGTTATCCTACATTTTAACCACAGTGGTTCCTATATAGGATTACGTAGCGTCACCGCTCAGGCAACGCAACGTTCCGGCAACACTTCGTCTGCCTTCGCTCTTAAAGATTATTTCAAAAGAAAAATTATAACGGGCCTAAATTACATAATTTTTCAGTCTATAGATTTTTTGATCTGAATTAGACTAACCACACCATTCCCCAAACTCCATTAAACTAATTTGAAATTACTCCAGCCTAAAATTTACATTCATGTTCATTGATATTACCGATTTTGATACACATTTCTGTGGCGCGTCGAATTTTCGATAAACGCGCAGGCCACTTATTTCAGGCAAATTTGTGTACAGACGTGTGCAAAATTGGAACGCAGAAATTTTCGGTTTATACGATATGGGGAATACTGAAGATGGGGCGTGGTTATTTATGATTGTGGTGTGTGTTGACTTCGTTTTTAATCCTTTTTTTAAATTATTTATGGAATTTTGTGATTTTAGTCGGTATTGTCTGGTGGGTTTCCAGGTATGATTTTTTTCTCTATTTCGGGGAAGTCTGTTATTAAAAGGGGGTTTTACATCTCTGCGTACTGGTACTATCCAAATTATGTATCTTTATAAAAAGTCGATTTTCTTCTTTTATTAATAGGGTCAGCTCAAATTAATGAATTTTAAAGGCTCCCACAGATAGATGCGAAGCGATTTTAATAGAAAAAAAAAAAAATCTAGTCACGTCGCACTTGTCTGTGGGAGCCTTAAATCGTTGAACTAAAATATTTGTAATATTTTGTGTTTGCCTTTTTTTAAAACCTTGATTTACGACGGAGCTGTTTCTGTACGCCTTTAATAAACATTATTTTTAATTAAACAATATTGCAGGTTTTTCATTTAATAAAATGTTGCCATTATGAACTGTTTTTAATTTTGTTTGCTTAATCAGGGTAGGAACCTACTGACATTATTATACATTTTAATATGCAAAGCTGAAATGGTTATTGTGAAAAACCATTAATTATTATCTTCCTTAACATTATAGTATTATAATTGAAATTCATAATGTATTTGTTACTTCATTGCGAATTACAGCGGTTATTTTAAATAAGATTAATCGGATACTGTGGTAATGTATTTGTGAATTGTATATATTGGAGCACTGCACTACCTTTTATTTCAATTCCTGTTTAATTTATTAGAGTGTAAATTACTATAATAACATAATAATTATACCTAATTATTATTAATGTGAACGTATTAGTTACAATGGTTATTCTGCGTTAACAACCAGCAGATTACTTTATATTTCCAGCTATAGTCTGTTACAAAAGTATCTGCCAAAAGTGGAAACAAACCCTATTCTGGTTCGCGCAAATATGGGAGTGGCGCGAGGAGGCCAAACGCCGGGGCGTAACTCCGCTGCCGCAGGAAATCGCGGCACAGCGGACAGAGCTCCGGCGGGATCTCATGGCGACATGGAGAGAGCGATTGTCGCAACCCAGTGCTGGGCACGCCACGATTGCGGCGGTAAGTCCCCTCTTTGAGGAGTGGTTCGAGAGGCGGCATGGCGTCCTCACCTTCCGCCTGACGCAGGTCCTCACCGGACACGGTTGTTTCGGGAGGTTCCTGTTTCGGATAGGGCGGGAGGAAACGCCCGGGTGTTTCCACTGCGAAGATCGCCCTGAGGACACGGTGGAGCACACGGTGGCGGTCTGCCCTGCTTGGGCGGAGCACCGCCGTGTCCTCGTGGAGGCGATCGGCGGCGGCGATCTCTCGCGTCCGGCCCTGGTACAGGCCATGGTACGGAGCGAGAGGGCATGGGGAGCCGTCACCTCCTTCAGCGAAGCAGTGATGCTCGCGAAGAGGGAGGCGGCGCACGTGAGGGAGAGGCAGCATATGCGCCCTCGCGACCCCAGCCGCCGCAGGATACGGAGACGCCCTCGGCGTCGGGAATCCCAGGCCGATTTCCGGCCACCGTAGGCATGGGCTTGCGGACGGCGAGTAATGGGTAGCTCGCTGTCCGGTAAGGACCAAGCCCAAGTCGACGGCGCGTTGTGTTCCACGCGCGCCTCAAAGAGATGTCAGCACAAAAATGATGGGGCCCGCAAGGGCCGATGCCTGTCAGGGGTGCGGGTTCGTTTGAAAGAGATACCACAGCCCCTGGCATACGGGCTAATGAAGGAACACGGGTGGGTTTTAGTCAGTAAAAGTCTGACACGCCCTCCTGCTCCACCCAGAGCGGGAGAAGTTATTTGATGATTTCCCACCCAAAAAAAAAAAAAAAAAAACCCTATTCTGGTTTAAATTCTTACAGAATCACTCACTAAACGAAATTGGTAACAATTTCATGTGTATTGAGGTTTTTACTAAATCTTACCACTTTTTCATCATTAAATTTTAATATTTATGGTGATTATACTCGTATGTAATTACAATTTTGGGATATAGTTTATTCTTCATTCTCAAAAAAAAAAAAATAACAACGAAGAACTCAATTTGTAACTGGCACTACAAATTGACAGGCCACATGTAAGTTTTGTGATCTATTTGTTCACATCTTCATTAAATACTTTTGGAACAGACTGTAGCGCCATCTACATCGCCACAAGCAAACTACGCATCATACTGACGTCACGCAAATCCTGCATGGCGCAAGCAGAATTTACCGCGCAACTAGCATACGTAAATACAATAGCAGTTGCCGACCAGACACTACACCCGTGTGATCAGAAGATCCTCACTTTTGAATGGATGATGAGTGAACTTGTTACCCTGTTCCTCATGCCTGTAACATCTCATACACGGGTTGATGCTGCCAAAATAATCCGGACTTGTTATTATGCCTGCTAATGCGTAACACACAATACTACTGCTAATATCTATAATATTAACCGAGTAGCTTTTGCCAGCGCGAACTTTCATCCCCTATTTAACTCTCTTAGGGGTTGAATTTCGATAAATGCTTCCTTATTCCTTGTCTACAATAAAAAGGGAAGCTCTGTGCGAAATTTCAGCTTTCTAGTTCCAAGGGTTTGGGCTGGGCGTTGATGAGTCAAGCAGTCAGTCAGGCCTTTTCTTTTTATTTATATTGATATTTGGCTCCATTGCTAGGCACAAACCTTTTAGTAATAGGACAAAGAAGACCAAGTCTTGTAATCACAACTTCCATGGCATTTTCATTTCATTAATTGAACATTTGATAATGTTTTTCTTGCAGAAAACAACCTTTACACCATCTATTTTTAGTATAAAATTGGGAATCCTGGTTGCTTTTGAGAATCGAGTAATTGCGTCATATAATATCAGTAACAATCTCTTTCATTTTGACAATTCTACAACATTCATGGTGTTGTTTTTCAAACATATATATATAACATAACTGAGACCATGAGTGCCAGAGAGTACTAAATATAGAAACAAAATTTTACAGTATTAAGGAAAGAGGCCTGATTTCAGATACTTATAACTTTTGTAAATTTAGTTATTGGATACATACTGCCATCTACGGAAAAAAAAGAAGTAATTTTAGGCCGTTACTGCTGTATTATTTTTGCAGTTTAGAGCAGATTCCAATACAAAGATCAATATTGAAAAAATGCAGTTAGACTACTCTGGCGCTCATCGCATCAATTATAATGACGATAATAATACAACATTATTACGAAGAAAACTATTTCAGTAAAGGGTTCATATTCACGAATTTTTCTCCCACTTTTAATAGGGACAATAAACCTAACTGAGTTACGAGACACGGGTCAAATGTTTCACATACAACTATTTGGGAGCGCTAAGCGGTAATAGGTAAAGTTAATAGTTTAATCCAATTTATATGACCATAAATCCGGGCTCAGACGTCTGAATTCTGAATTAGCTTTACGAGTGAATAATTTTGTTGATACCTACCTAAATTTTTTGTTTATCGAAAATATTGGATTATTGAGACAGTCTAGAGAGATATATATTTGAGGATGAGTAGTGGATTTTAGGATTATGACCAAGATGTTTATTAGTAGGTAACTTAACTTAATGGGTAGGGATCGGATCGAAATGAAAAATGCAGGAGAGCCATTTTGAAAAAATTGTCATCATATAAGCAAGTCATATAAATAATTTTGACCGAAGTAGTAGAAAGTGTTATTGACTTCAGTAAAGTAAAAGAACTTTCCAAAAAAAAGATGACGTTGCAAATTAGTTTTTACAGATTTGCAGTCTCATATTGAAGCTAGTTTCAAGATAATAAGCGGTTTGAAAGCTTAGAAATATGACATTCTGCAAATAAGTTGCTAAATGTTTTATTTGATAGTTAAAACTTTATTAAACTGAGGCTTTCTTAAAAATCACAGGTACCATTTTTTTTTATAATAGGTACAGTGTGCCTACCCGTGTCCTAATCAAAAAGATCGTTGGCAGCAATGTGCAATTGTCACGTTCATACTCGTACTCGTATGTAACTCATTTGTTCACAAATCCCGAAGCTTTACCAGTCGCCCTACTGTGAGTTTCTTTTCACTATAAAAAGTAAAGTAAATGTATTAAGACACGTTTTTTGACACTAGCACAACAAGTAAAATATAACAAAATAAAATGAAAAAATAAATAAATAAAAGGTGCAGTAAAGTAACCCTAGATCCCACACTAGGATACCCTGTGTCGTAGGATCTAGTTATTTCGATTAATAGACCTATTACAAGTGCAATATTGGGTAGTTCAGTAATAATTTTGTTGCTTACTCTAAACAACATTTAGAATTACATATATAAAGGAGACATGTGAAATTACAATTATAAGGTTTGTGTAGTGTGTAATGTAGTGTAGTTTGTATGTATTTGTAGTGATGTGTTTGTATGTGTAATTATGTGTGTTAAAGGGATATGATACGCCTGGGTGAGCATTTCTGAAGAATTTAAAGTAAGTGAGTCAGGAGAGCTTCAGTCTTTGCATATAGTCCTGAGCTGATAGCCACTTAATTACTTTAATTTAACTATCTCATCTAACGGATCGAACGCGTTCAGCGCTCTGATTGGCCCTGGATTGGTGCAGGTCCAATCGGAGCGCCGAACGCGGTCGATGCGTTTTTGCGTTTTTTATGCGTAAGATCGATATGGTGAAAATAAACTCACACTAGGGTCACTGGTGACGCGACGATGCGATCCTGTGCTGACCAAAATGAACCGCAATGATCGCATATTTTGCGCGACGATCTCGTATTCGCAAGAACGATATTTTTAGTTAGGCCGAGAGGCCGCGGTTATGCAGGAGAAGTGCTACTGAATATAATAAAATAAATTGAATATCACTTGTGACACCCCATTAATACAGATAAATAACATTCCTTGTCTGACTTGGAAAATACCTAAGCATTTACAAGAAATTTTCGCCGCCTCTTTAGTCTAATCGAATTCGAAACAACTACCTACATACGAGTAAATCCTAAAATATGATGTCACGTCATCACATATAGACGTAATAATCTACTAGAATAGCGTGTCGACAAATGAAAACGGCGTGTTAATGCCGCGTCGATTTGTGTAATGCTGGTTTGCAGTTTATAGCCAATAGGTACATTTTAGCCTGTATTGTGGTATCAACAACTGGTATACGTATTACTAAACACCTGTGCTAATGACTGTCATTAATGAGAATCGTGATTTGGTTACTGGATGAAATGGGCTTTGTGGTCGTGAGCCGTCTACAACTTTTGTCATTGCTGAGGCTATATTAAATGTGGATCGGAATAATTTGGCCGGATTACGTGGCAGTGTTGATTATTGCGAGTACGAATTTTGGGTGCTTGAATATTTTAGTGGTGGAGATATTTTCTAATGGAGAAGATTTTATATGACTAATTCTGTCTGTTCACTCTGGTTGAAATGCATGATCACTTTTTGACTAAAATTCAAGGGAATTGGAAAATGATGATGAGATATTTTACCCAACTACGGCGAAGCAAAAAGGAGGGTTGTGATTCTGACCGGTACGTATTTAAGTATGTGGGTATGTATGTATGTTCATATGTTCATAACTTTTAAACTACTTATCATAATTTGACAAATAAGAAAACGTCGGTTGGTTTTGAGCTATGTGATATTAAATTGAATATGACGCCCTCTAGAGGTCATACAAATTGCTTTTTTTTTTGGCTGGCGTGTTGGATCTCAAATTAAAGAGCTTATTTAATAATTATTAATATATAATGTTCCACACGCGCCTCTGAGATGTCAGCATCAACTGGTGAGGTCTGCAAGGGCCGATGCCTGCCAGAGGTGCGGGTTGTTCGAAAGAGATACCGTGGCCCCTGGCACACAGGCAACTGAAGCAACACGGGTGGGTTTTAATCAGTAAAAGTCTGACGCCCTCCCGCTCCAACCAGAGCGGGAGAAGTTATTTGACGACATCCCAACCTCAAAACACAAAAAAAAAACTGTCTAGCATTTGCCCTGCCTCTGCTTCTAGTTCCTCGTGGTTCAGTTCATTTTGTAACTCTGGATAAAATACCTATACTTATTTTCTTAAATAAATAATTCACGACCACGACATGTAATCGAAATCATAATTCTTAATAGGCCTTGCGTTACGTAATCCAAACGTTATCCTACTCTGTTATTCTATTAAACGTTGGATAATCAAGGAAATTGAAATTTTAATAAACTGTTTAATTTCGCCGTCGGGTCGTCGCAGATTCAATATGGAGTATTATAAAGTATTATTAAGTTAACTCGGGCTATTTCTTTGCTCAGTTTCATATCGTAAATCCGTCGGGGGCAGCTCATTGCAGTTAAATCAAAACTATGTAATACGCTGTACATAGCTATAGAACGGTGTTTTATGTTTGAAGGAGTTTTTGAACAGTCGTCGTGATCTGGTATCGAAAGATTTATCGGGCAAGTGAATAACTGTTTGGAAGTGAGCTGTATTTTAGGCTAGCTTTTGCCCACGGCTTCGCCCGCGTGGATGTCGGTTATCACTTAAAAATTTTGCCTATGTCCTTCTCCATATCCCAGGCTATAAATATCTCTGCAAAATTTTGTTACGATCGGTTCATCGCTTTAGGCGTGAAAGCGTAACACACAGACAGACAGAGTTACTTTCGCATTTATAATATTAGTAGGGATTTGAGGTTAAACTATTTGTGCATTTAAATTGTTTTTTTTTTGTCATTCGTATGCTGTATGAGTTGACGTCATTATACGTCAACGCCGGTTGTTGCTGAAAATCAGCGCTGGTTCTCTGCTTCGTATAGAATCGTAGCATTTTGCAAAGCAATGGCCGTTTTACGTGGATATGACGCATATTTCCCCCCTACTTGTTCTTTTTTGTGTTTTTGTTCTTTCTCTGCGTCATGTTTCCCGCAAATAAACGTTTTTTTTTTGTAAGTTACGATTTTCTGCTCAAACAATCATCTAACCTAACCTAACAACGAAGTCTAGTTGTAATATTTTGAGATTTGAGTGGCGTGTCAAGGTTTAATTATTATTAGTGTCAAAAGCACTGAAATACATAGTATCCAAATAACTTCACTATCCAGTTACCATTTAACAATCAAGAATAGATATTCCACGGTACATGCAGAACAGGATCATAAAAAAACACTGTTTCGCTATCCGTATTCGACACCAACGAAAGAAATTTATAAAGAAACAAAACTGATGTATATCAAACAACTTTATATGTATAACACTTGTATCTTGATCAGAAAAGTAATGGATGGAACTTTAGAGGTATGAGGAACAGGGTGTAAAGTTCGCTCATCCTCTATTGAAAAGGAGGATCCTCCGACCAGACGGGTATTGTGTCTGGTCCGGGCAACTGCCCGTCAGTTGATGTCGGGATTTTTGTATCTATCTGAGTGGCGTGGTAAACTCTGATTGCGCGATGTAGAATTTCTATGATAGTTCGCCTGTGGCATTGTAGATGGCGCCACTTTTCTGTTTGCGTTTTTCGATATTTGTTGCGAAGTATTTACTTTTTGTGGTGCCGCTACAGAGCCATTCACACAAACATAACATTTACTAAAAATCGCACATAAGTAAACGCAGTCTTCGTAGACCCAGCTTACTTGTCCTGCCAAGGACACGTACAAATTATGCTAAAAAAATATCACCTATGTAGGAGCACAATGTTATAATAATTTACCATCCCACATAAAAAATGTAAGCTCTTTCAGTGGTTTCAATCATCAAAACTATCAAAATACATAATGGAAACCACTTGCTAATAATGTTACTAGCCTAATAGTTGAGAATAAAACCGCTGAAGGTGTAACCCAAACAAGATAATTTTTCTTAATGTTTTTATATTTTTATACTAATATTTAAAAATGTAATTTATATGTGTTTATGTTAAAATAAAGGTTATAACTATTATATTTTACCAGTAACCGTGTCCTAGAATAAGCTTATTACAATATGTTATCTTATGTTCTCACGTAAGTGGCTCTTTTGTCTTTTTGAGAATAAAGTGTATAAACCTTCAGTAGGTGTGAGTAATAATTGCGACGGGATTTTTTCGTGGACTGGATTTCTACTCTCGGTGGTGAACCGACCATTGATAATCCAACAGAGGGTAACGCGAGTGAGTCTCAGCACGCCGAAAAAACTCAGTGTTCGATTTCCAACTCTCGTCGCTAAGCGGAGTGTTGTAATTCCACTGCGCGAACTAATCCCCCCGTAATTCCATACGTCCATGGGCACGTGGGCTTACCCCTATAATCAACTTAGGTACCTACACTAATATCATCATCATCATTTCAGCCGAAAGACGTCCACTACTAGATATTGATCTAGGGCCCCCCCTCCCCTAGGTCTATAATATCGGGTTGCCATAATCGCCACACTTGGCATGCGGGTTGGCGATCACAGTATGGTGGTAAAATGCATAGAGAACGCTGCTGCCCATTCTCTGGTAAGTCCCTTAGTCGCCTCTTACGACAACCACGTGAAGAAATGGGATGGTGCTATTTTTTTACGTCCGGCAACACACGGAACACAACACTACACTAATATATTTTGTATGAATCTAAAAAAGTACTGCGGTCCACATCCAAGTCTAGAGGTGCATATTATATGTAAGAAATAATTACTTAATTTCAACTTAATTTAATTTCCAGACATTAATTCGAATTCCCAAAATATAATCAAACTTATAAAACCGTTTCATATTCCAGCTTTTATGGAGAAAATCTTAATTATAGTAACTGCAGCGGATGAGAATATGTACGTTGCAAAGTGTATTAGACAAAGTTCGGGCGAGCAGGTCGATAAGTGCCACAGGATACGTGAATTAACTGGAATCGACTTGATTAAATGTCAGCCATGCGTAGGTATACTGTGCTTCTGGATGTCTGGAATTTCTGCCAACCCTCTTGGAAAGATCACGTGAGTTTCATACATCACTGAGTGAGTTTCACGGTCTCTCCTAAATACAGATCACTCAGTAATCAGGCTACGACCAGTGATTCACCCTACAATTTGTTGTACATACACCATGTAGATAATTATGCATACTTTGTAAGTCCCTCATGTACTACTTCATGTCTTATATTATTTACCTAAATATATATATTATTATCTATACTATATAATTATAATAATCTACAAATAATAATGGTTTGAAAAATTATTTCACTGTTGGGAAGCTACACTATTCCAAGTGACATAGGCTATATTTTATCCCCGTATTCCCACGGGAATGGGAACTATGCGGGTGAAACCTCGGAGCGCTGCTAGTTATACATAAACTCAGGAGTGAGTTTATGTATGAAACTCACAGAAAGCACTAGCAGTAGTAAGCAGAAACTGAATGTAAATTTATGAAACCTGCTTAAGAAGAGCCGATTATCAAGAGCAGATTTCAAAATCTCAGCAAGGAATATTCTGATGGGTGACGTAAAGATATGATGAGACTTGCATAGACTAGGGAAGCATAGCACAAAAGGCTTTGGTGTCTGTTCTCCAAATACGGTGAGGTTTCGTTCAAGATCCATATCGCAATAAAAAAACACGCTCTAGGAAGCTCTGGTTAGGTAGATTGGCAAAACCCTTGTAAGATTTGGAGAGCATGATTAACTACCATAAAATGTCCGATAAATCTTACGTTTTCAGAATCCTGTAAGTTCAGGTTTTCTGTACTGCCTAGCGGGGTAGATAATAGTTGCAATGGACGCTGAAATTTGCTCCGTAGTAAATATTGGTACACCGCATAGACTTTAAAAACTTGATTAATTTTATATTCACAGTTTAGCCAATCTACTATCCGTACGTTTGTTAGCAAAGATAGGCGACATGAAAACCGCTGCGAAAACTAACACCTACCAACACAGTTCCGGGTTTTATTTTAACCTTTCCAATGCGGTTTTATTTCGTGGCATTCGGATCGAATGATGTACAAATAGCACAGTGAACTGTGAAACATGAACATGATGTTTCGTTTTCGTTTTTTGGAGCTGCGTATCAGATAAAAATGAATGGTAAAGGGAATTGATAGCTAGAGGCTACGCAGCACTCAGTTTATGGACTGGTAACCGTGCGAAAGCTAACGTGATCTGTGCAAAACTAAGTTGAGTGGAAGTTTAGAATATGTTCGATAGGAGAATTTACATAGTTTTAGAGCAAGATGGATCTCTGTTTGTTAAATTGTGGTAATACTGACTTGACTGTGTCGTCTGTCCTCTATCGTATCCGGCGACAGTGAACTAGTCCACTTTTCTTTTCTTTCATAAGCTCTTTGATGACTAGCACAACGAATTTGATCTTCAAAACCCGGTCACACCTTGTACAGAAGAGCTGATTAGCATCGTTGTATGTATATGTGTATGTGCATGAAGGCTTTGAACACCTTAACCACAGAATTCGTATTCTGAGCCCAAAGATACAGACTAACTGTCTAGTTTGGGGTTCACTGGCAAACGGGTAATGTAACTAGCTGTAAGTAATATTTAAGCTACTCAATATGTCGTCTAAAAACTACAAGTAACACTTTAAATTATAATATGTACAGGTATATAAAAAGAAAATATCATAAGGCATCAAAAAATATATCCGCATCGTTGTCAATGGGAAAAGTGCCCAAAAGGCTGGCAGCATTGCCACGTTGTATGGCAATGCTGATTCTTTGGCCGAAAAATAGGCCAGCCCTTTGGTCACGTGAAGAGTCGACCAACCGCTTGGAAATGTCTCGGAACACTAAGTGGGCACTCGGACCCCATGGCCCTAGAGTTTCAACCCCAAACGGCTCGAACATATATGTTCCAATAAGATTGGAATATTTGCGCCGTTTGAGGTTTTCCGCACCTGCAGCAGCCGCCCCAGCACAACCCGCCGTACTAGAAAGATGGGATGGCGCAAGGGTGTCGACACATGTTGCATCCCACACCAAAGGCCGACCTAACTTCCAAGGCATTATGGTCATTCCATCTGGTCTCTTCCCATCGTCGCGTGCCAAGCCATTGGGTTCTAGAACAGCTGGCACCCCGGCAGTGACAAGAGCACGACGGATAATGTCATTGATGCTGGCGTGCCGTGCTATCCGGCCTGCGCTCCTGCTGCAGGATAAGCCATGGTGTCCGAGGCAGTCGACACCTTCACCGCATTGACAGCGATGCAGAGCCACGCAAGGAGCGCCAAGACGCAGGCATGTAGCGAGCCGGAAGGTCGAGTCACCCAGCATGGTGCCTATGTTGGATGACGGTAGTGCCTGCAGCCAGAGGCCCGACTCCCATTCACCCACAGCCAGAAGGCGAGCACGCTCAGCAGCATTGGTGGACGTATTAATAAGTTTATTCCGTACCAACCTGCAGAGCGGCTCATCCCACTGTCTCTGGGAAGATGGGTTCACGGGCCGATCTGTATCCGGGCAAGCCATTTTCCAGGCATTCACCGCATCGGTCAAGCACGGCACTTCAGAGTCAACCAGGCAACGGGCTAAAATTTTCCCAGCCAACTTTTCAGTGCTGTGGACAGAGGACAGGAAAGCCGGTAAGCTAATACTAGTAATTTTACGGACGCCGAGGCCACCAAAACGGATGGGTAGAGTGGCTTGAAGCCACGCACGGTCGTCCAAGGCCACATTTAAAATGGATGAAAGTGTGCTGCGAATAATTTGGTCAATTTTGTCCAAGAGCTGTGGATGTTTCCATAAAGCTGAGGAGCGTAGAAAATATATAAAATTCGGGCCAAAACAACAGTATCTAATCAGGGTGAATGCCGAGTGTACATTTATTTTAGAGAGTCTTTCCGAAATGTCGTTGAAATTTTTAATTTTATCGTCGATGAATTGAGAAAAGCTGTCTTCCAAAATTGGGGAACCTAGGAGGTGCAGTGAACTTTTTTCAAGAATTTTGATTTGTGGGGCTATTTCGTTAAATTTTTCTAAGGTTATTTGTCTGTCGGTGACGTCAGAGAGATAAATTTCACATTTTGATGGGTTAAGGTCCAAGCCAATAGATTTAAATTGTTGTTTGAGGAGTTTTAGGTCTTTCAAAACGGTGTCTACGTCACCTCCTAGCGTTCCATCATCGAGATACCATACGTTAAATTTTGAATTTAGTTTCTGGATAATGGGATGAATAGCTAAGCTAAAAGAGAATTTTTATGTAGGTAAATGATAATATAGAAAATTCAGTAAACTGAAAAAATATGTCGTCGCAACTTGATATTAACCTGTTTTCCTTGGGCGAGCTCTGAGTAGAAAGCAGTTTTAGGTAGTGTACTGGTATCCATGGGCTGTACATGACCACAACTTCTATGTTGGATCGTTATCAAAATCGTCTCCATGCCCATACATTATGCCCATCTCCATGTCTAATCTCCTTGTCACACGCTTCTGCCATTTGATGGCAATGACTAGGTCCTAAAACTATGTGGCTAAACTTTTTTATCTTATATAGATAACATTTCTATTAAGTTTATCTTACATTATATAGGTGCGTATAAATGCTGAATTATGAAATTCGAGACGATAAATAAATCCGCATTTTACGCATAAAAATAAATAACATGCCTTATTTATAATACTGCATGCAGGCGAGAAGTATCGTGATAATGTCGTGTTTGTTACAAATTAACGGAAGGTGGGTGTTGCAAGGAAACACATTTCTAACGCGACCGCCCCGCTGTCGTCTCGCGAACGCCCTGTCGCCGTCGGGCTCATGTTGTGTTAAAACCTGAAAAATAAAGTGGGTATTTTTATCCCTTTTCCTAAGGCTTTACGACAGGCTAAAGAAGAATTATTACGACAAGAAATTCATTTGTAGAAATTCAGTTTTGAATTTAACAATACTCTCACAGAGCTGCGTGTTGCTTATTGTTAAAGCTGCAATTTCTCATTAACACTCATTTCTTTGTCGTTTATAATATTCCGAAAATCTAAAAGATTTTAACGTTTTGGAAACTCCTTATTATACATAAACATGATATAACATCCAAATAAGTGGCAAAAGTTTGGAAGAGGTGCACCTATAGTAGACCTATATTTCGCAAGTTATGTTTAATTCCCCATGGGAATTAAACATTTCATCCCTATTGCTAATCAACCAGGCACAAATCTGTAATGGGTAGCTCGCTGTCCGGTAAGGACCAAGCCCGGGTCGACAGCGCGTTGTGTTACACGCGGGCCTTAAAGAGATGTCAGCACCAACTGCTGGGGTCCGCAACCGCCGATGCCTGCCAGGGGTGCGGGTTGTTCGAAAGAGATACCGTGGCCCCTGGCATACAGGCAAGTGAAGGAACACGGATGGGTTTTAGTTAGTAAAAGTCTGACACGCCCTCCTGCTACAGCCAGCCAGCTGCCCAGAGTGGGAGAAGTTATAGTCATTTGATGATTTCGCACGCTCAAAAAAAAAAAAAAACCCTGTTATTACAAGAAAAAAATAAAACACTTAAACGATGATAAGCCATAAAAGATGTTTACTTGTTTATTTCCCTCAGTCACTTCCAGCCTCTTTAGCTCCACAAGTATAGGTGAGCAGGCGATCTAAGCAAGGTTCTCTAGTCACGTTCGCAACGTTTATCGCGGACACGTTCACTGACGGTAATAAAAACTTCTCTAAAATGAAATATTTAATGCCTCCCCGCCTGAGTGCTGCTCATGTTTCAGACGCGTCAATGAACAAGCGAGTTTATTTTTAAAATAAACTCACACGGGTTATACACATACACAGGAGCATTAATAATCTGCGAGGTGTGGGTAAGGTGATTTTTGTTACACGTTTTTTGGTGTCTTGGTGGGATGTCGCTAAGGGTTTTGTTCTCATTAGCTTTATACGGCATGTGGTTTAATTTTGGCGCGTGTTTCTTCAAAGCATTTTGTGGAGTTGATGTCGTTGTCATATTGCTATAATCAGGCAATATTCAGTTTAATATAGAGCACCTGTCATTTATCGTTGTTGGAGAAAATGTTTACCTATTTTCTGATATCTACTTACAACTACCTACGTGATCACATTTAGTCTTTAGTTTATTGTACATAAGTAAATGGAAACGCCAATATTACGAAATAACTACTCAGAAATATGAAGTAGGAATCATATGAATATGTGCCGCTGTTAGCCCCAAAAATATGTAAGTAAATGTTAAATGTCCCTGTGTCATGGTCCCTGAATAAAAAAACTTTTTAATAAAAAAATTAAACCGCCGAAAAACCGAAAAATAAAAATAATAAACTAGCTTTGTCCAACCCCAATAACTAAGTTCGGAAGGCGGTGACATATAATCAAATACATATCCAAAGTCACCGACTTCCGAACTTATTTATTGGGGTTGGACAAAGCTAGTTTATTATTTTTATTTTTCGGTTTTTCGGCGGTTTAATTTTTTTATTAAAATGTTTTTATTTTATAATTTTTTGTGGCTATAATCTACTAATTACTACATGCTTAATTTTAAAATCTGTGAGTAAACAATCAATCATCCCCTGTTTTCTTACCCTTAGGGTTGGAATTTTTCTTCGAAATTTATATGGGACCAACTTCAAGGTATACCCTTTCCAATAAAAAAAGAATTATCAAAATCGGACTACTCTGGAAAAAGTTACGCGTGGTCATACATAAAAAAATAAAAATAAAAAATACGCGTCGAATTGAGTAACCTCCTCCGTTTTTTTGTCGGTTCGATAAAATAAATGGAATCGTTACAGCTGGCGATTCAACCTAAAATCTCATAAGACAGTGCAGTAGGCCTTGGTTTTGACAAGCCTTCCATTTATCTTCGTCACCAACAAATTCAACGCGGTTGCTAGTATCATAAGTTGTCTGAATTCCATTATAACTTCCCTAGGTGTGTATTAACTTATCTCGAAATTAATACGAATTTCGCCATTCCCATGCGGTGTAAATTAAATATGTTAAAGGCGGTCAGACTACTAATTCCTGAAATTAGAGTTCATAGAAAATGACCAAATGTAAAGTCCCCGCAGAAGCCAAATGAAGGCACAACTTGTACAGCACAAACACACTGGTCAAATATTAATTCGGGTCACATTTGCCGCTCCGAATGTCCGTGTTTGCAGAGATACAACTTTCGGGCCATCGAATTTAGAATGGTTTACTTTGGGCCTTGTGTATTTGACTATTTATGTAAATTTAATTTGACTTGGTAACGCGGGGCGGGTGCACTAGACACGGAACCCGCCCGCCAAGCCGCTTGCGTAATCCGATATTTTACGCACCAGTTCCAATTAGCACAATATTCCTTTAAATATTATGTTGGAATGGAGGGTGTCTCTAAGTTTTGAAATCTCCTTCTTTAGATAATGTTCTCTTGGAAAACAGGGTATATTAAGGTGACACTTGTTCACATTTTTTCCATACAAACTTCGGGAGGATTTTAGTCCACTGTTTGACTATGTACATCAAAACTTAAACATGGTATGGTTTTGTCTCATTATTAGTATTGTCTGTACAGAAACATAATACTAGAATAAAAAGCCATTCAAAAGTTATGAGCCAACAAAGATTCGTTTTTCTTGCTAATTTAACCTAACTTTGGGCGTGTTTAAGTAATAAAAGGAGTGTAAATCTCGAAAACCAAGTCGGTACCAACAAAGTTCAATAAACTTAATTGGTCATTGATTTATGCAGTGGTTTTTTCAGAAAACCCGATCTTTCGAAGGACTTTTCTAAAAAATTTACGCGCCTGTTTTACTTTATCTGATCCTGCAGCTGACTCAATAATGTTGTGCGTGTAGACTAGCGTCTAACTGCTCATCGTTGATACTACCTCTGTCGGACATGAAGCCTGGTGAGACAGCGTGCTTTTTAGCCAGGCCCTGCGACTAGTGACTAGTACCCTTAAGCCGTGATTAAGCTCGAGGTAAAAACGGATGAAAGTGGGTTCAGGTCAGCATTTGCTATGCCCCACATGCTGGAGTGCCTTAAGTGCCCGTTTACCTGCACCTTGGATAATCTGAATAGTGCCACAGATGCCGCAATAAACGTGGCCACCTACTATGGGCTCTAATAATATTTCCAAAAAAAAAAAATGTACGAATACTATCGATACGAAAAAAAGAAGAAAGTGCGGATTTTAATGAACTAGGTACCATATCTGTCCTAGGAATTCGCTCTCAGATTTTGCTACGTAATATGGATCCTTTGGGACCTACTCATACTTCGTTTTCCGCACGATTATATTGATGAACAGCTAAAAACCTATCACCAGTTAGATGATAGATTTACACCCATAACGCAAGAATAATGCGCAAAAATCCATTTTTTATTTCATTGGATTTTCCAGATAGTTGCAGATAGTTTGCACCGATTGACTGATTTTGTTACCAATATCACAGTTCATCGCCTTTTCGTTAGATAAACAATAGTACGAAATAAAGGTAACATGTGTGGGGATAATAGATGATTTAAGACCTCCATGGTGAGACAGGTAGGTAGGTATATGATCTCAGTTTGCACGTGGGGGGAGGTGAGGCATCAACAAAGGGCAGTAAGCCAGAAATCCTCAATTTGATCGCTGTCTCTGAGAAGCTTGACAGATGATAGCCCGGCTTGCGAGGGCAAGATATATTTAGCTATTGATTATACATAACCATCTGCTATATGTAATCATATACACACTACTGACTAACATATTCGCAAGTTTTCACCATATTTGGCTCCTTCTCAATTACATACACATTCCCCATACATAGGTACTTTGATAGGCCATAGAATATTTGCATTTATTAGTAAATAGTTTTCTTAATATTAATATATTGTGCTTGTCTTACAACTACTGATATATGTTCAATGATAGGCGAGGACGCTGGCACCCTAAACACAAGTTAAATCATACATTGGGTGCCAGAGTTTATCGAAAACACTCTTTCCCCTAGTTGTAATGATGCATAGTGTTTAAATAAGTGTTTTTTTTGTACAACTGAAGGTAATAAAGAAACTTTTTTTTTTTTTATATGTTAAGTTATAGAAATAGTCTGGTTAGAAGTGTGGTTGGTATTTGTATGATCCTGAAATAATAAACTTACGTTTGAGAGGCAAAGAAGTTATTTTCGTAGATTTTAGCGAAAATGATTCAGATGTAATCATATTATCCCTACAACAGTTAGTAATAATTACTTTTGTAAGGATAACAAGAAAAACTATGCCATGCGTGGCATCTGAACAATGACATTTCAATGCAGCTCAGCAAAATGCTGTAAATTTGGACAAACCTATAGTCAACAGCGCTGATTTTCAGCAACTAAATCTCGATTGACGAAATGACGTCCCCCTGTGTAATATAATAAATTGGGTAAGTATAATTTCCTACAGAAATAAGTGTGATTCTAGCTGAAGCAGTATACTTACAGCATACTTTGGAACGAGTTGCTGAAGTTCAGAGTTGAGCTGCATGATTACTGATAAATGCGTGCATTGATTGGACAAGTCCACTCAATTTGTGTGGTTCTTTTCTCAAAAGAGCATTTTAGACACCAATGCACTTGGTCTTCACATAATGTTACCAAGATTATTTCTAGACTTTAAAAGAGACTGTGACCTCTGAGTTTGTTTCGGCCTTTCTTCTCAGAGTAGTCAGATAGGAAACGTCGACCTTATCTAGTATTAAAAATATGATTGACGTGTAAAAGTGTTTGTACAGCAATAAAATCGTTTATCATTTATCATAATCAGTGATCGGAATAGGCTGACTATATTTGCCTAAACTTCGGAGAACAGAGACAGAAAGTGGAGACTTCCTTACGACTATATGTTTTTTCCCGGGATTTAGCTTTATATAAGATGTGTAAAAGCGATTTTTAACTAAAGTTACAATTACCAAATTTTCGGGATTTTCTAGTAAAATCCCGAAATAAATAATCTAACTTTAATTCACGTATTCGAATTATATTTACGATCCAACTAACCGTTGTATCAAATCATGAATTAAAGTTAGATTATTTATTTGGTAGTGGCAAGTTTCTTGTTATCTAGCTAGCTATCTTTAAAGCTTATTTTCAACTTATTGAAGATTTTCCCCGAATCCTGGGAAAAAAGTATAGTCGTAAGGAAGTCTCCACTTTCTGTCTCTGTTCTCCGAAGTTTAGGCAAATATAGTCAGCCTATGCCGATCACTGATCATAACTCAAAAGTGTCTTAACCCATATTTAGATCTATGTAAAACGTTACATGATTTTTATTACTGAATGGGCCTTCTCTTGACCTCGATCACGCCTGATGGAAAGCGATTGTTGAGGTCTAAGATGGAACGAGCGCGCCCAGAACATGTTCATTCTTTATTTAGTACGGTAGCCCGAGGTCTTTTTGTACCTTTGTGTTGATTTTTAACCGACTTCAAAAAGAAGGAGGTTATCAATTCGACATGTTTATATTTTTTTTATGTATGTTCGGGCATAACTCCGTCGTATACCTATAGACGGATTTTCAAAATTCTTTTTTTGTTCGAAAGAGGTTTATTCCGAAATGAAAAAAAAAATATATCATTAAAATTTCATATAAATGCGTTTCGGAGACAGACAACGGAACTCAACAAAAAATTACAGCAAATCAACCACGAATGCTGCTATGCATTGTTTTGACCCCAAGGATGGTAAAATTTCGAATTGGTAGGTAACTAAAAAGTGAAAAATAAACACTTTTTCAAAAAAAATGACAAATAACTTTAATTTGGGAAGGCTGTGACAAAGAATTAAAATACACATCCAAAGTCACTGACTTCCAAAATTAAAGTAATTTTGCACTTTGTAGTTTTTTTTTGGAAGTCGGTTGTCATTTTTTTGAAAAAGCTTTTTATTATGTTAGTATGTATTTACGTAAAACAGATGCGTCATCAGCACACACAAAATTAATTTTGTGCTGCTTAGTTATAATCCAAACAATAATTTCAAAACGGCTGTTACAAATCGGACTTGTGCGTCTACATAATTTAGTTATAGCATCCAAAATGTTGCATGTAACACCCACTGTTCCATAATTGCCATATTTAGTGCATTAGTAATATTTGCATGTATTTAATACACGAACTGGCAACTGTATTGTCACAGGCTTTAAGTTAATATGTTTGATGAATTTAGATTCAGTGATATGAGAGCAGTGGTGGCCCAGTGGTAACGGCCGCGACTTACGAGTTGTATGTAGGTCGTGAGTTCGAACCCAGCCAGGCGCTTTACTTTGTGTAAATAATTTCATCACCACTGCTCTCAAACGGTGAAGGAAAAAATCGTGAGGAAACCGGCATGTCCTAGAACCAAAAATTCGAAGAAATGTGACATCTACCAACCTGCACTGGGCCCGTGTGGTGGATTACGGTCCACTCCCTCTCATGGAGAGGAGGCCTGTGTCCCAGCAGTGGGAACGTTATAGGCTGAGTATGTATGTATGTATGTGATGTGAGAGTATTAAACAGATACAGAGCAGACTCACATTTATTCAGCTAACAAACAAACAACGATTTTGTATAGATTTTTGTTTCCGTGGCTGAACGGATGCGTACGCATCTCATACAAAATCGTTGTTTTCTATGGACAAAAGTTGAAATGAGCTGAATAAGTGTGAGTAGTCCCTTATGGTAACCTTTCCACATGTTATTTAGAAGCTAGCTTCTGCCCGCGACTTCGTTCGCGTGAATTTTCTTGTTCCCTGTCGCCCCCCTGTTTTCGTTTAGCATTTTTCTGACTATTGTTCATTTTGATCCACTCCTAAGTGCCGCGGCGTGATGTATACACTATAAATTTCCTCTAAAGTTGGGCTACCAAATGCAAAAAGGGATTTTCAAATCGGCTTTGTGGTTCCAGAGATTAGCGCATTCTAAAATATAAAAAAAAAAAAAAAAACTTTTTTTTCATTTATTTTCTTTCAAACATATTTATTTGGTACATTTTTAAATATTTTTAGAAAAATCGTACAAACATTTAAAAACATAAAAAATAGTGGCCCATCGGCATCAGGAGCAGGGTCCAAGATGTCGGTGGTCAGGGCTCTAGAGAAAGGAACCTCCTGACTATGCGTGCCGTGTCTAGGAGTACTGCTTTCTGAATCAAGCCCTTGATCCAGCCGTGCAATGAGAGTCTCCTAAGATGTTGGTCGAGGCTCTTCGCTATTAGGCCATTTACTGTAATGCTTATCGGTACAATGATTGCTGAGTCCACGTCCCACATGTCGACAACCTCGTGAGCTAAGTCAAGATACTAAATTTTCTTATCTTGCTCAGCTTTCACGAGATTCTCGTCATGAGGGATAGCAATATCAACAATCATTGCACGACGTTCTCGTCGATCTATCACCACAATATCAGCTTTATTATTATGAGAAGAGATTCAAATACCTATATAGATCCATCCAGGTTTCTTCAATGAAACTGCTTAATAAATAAATAATTCCATTAATATTTCGTTTTACTTTCAGTATATTTAAAAAAGGCTACGAGCAACCAGTTATCGGTAAATCAAAACGATTCACATTCAAACAAACTAATAAATCGTCGGTTTTTGCCAGGCCTATTTTTTCCTTTGTTAGTCTGGCTTGAACAATGCAAACTACGGAACATTAGCTAGTACATAGCCGTCACGCCTTTGAATCCTGAAAAGTACTGCAGATAAATAAGTACCGAATTACCTTATATTTCTCGCGAGTATAATATGTGTATGTTATTATTCAAACCTTGTTAACAAATATCGTTGGTAACAATGAAGACTACTACAAGAGCTAACGTTCGAGCACATGCAGAAACCAAACGCCCCAGATGTGTTTCCAAAAGTGGTAGGCAGAGACGTTGCATACATCGATTTCACCAGAAGAGTGTCTACAACGATGTTCAACGAACTATCTAATTTTTTACGACCATTCATTCAAACGAAAGTAAGAATAGTTAAACCGTCCGTTTACTCAGAATTCCAAAGCAATAAACGTTCGAACCACTCCACAAACAAAGAACCCTTGTTTTTTTCGAGTTTGCGATAAGAAGCGGACCACCCACGACGCAAATGGGTGCGATGACGTCATCGTGGCCGCTTTACGGTATTTAATTTAATTCGCTTGGCCGCTCGAGCAGATATAGCATGAAAATTTTACAGTAACGGGCCATACTCTAAGACAAAACAAAAACAAATAGTGGTCAAAACAAATCCAAACACGACATAATCTGCTATTAGTTTTTCAAGGGTGTAGGTACTAAGTATGCTGGATATCTTGGCTAAAAACCACCGCTAAAAACCTATTTTGAAATTAAAAACCGTACCCAAGCTGGTTCATCGGCCTATGAACTACGGTGCCACAGACAGACACACATAGCGGTCCGCGGGGGTTAAAAATGGTGACACTCATTCATTCTCTGAAATATGACATACATTGTGATGTATGTTATGTAGGCTGTGTGCAGCCTAAACCACTGGATCTAGAAACATGAAATTTTGCACAATTTTTTTTTTTGGGTTTTTGTCTTCGCACGGTTTGTGCATTTAACCAGTGTCAAGTAATTTTACTTTTCCATCAAATGGCCCGATATAACATATGCACGAAGTAACAAAAAAGTCATAGTCAGTCAAGTCAAAGTAAGTCAAAGTAATTGTAAAGCGGTAGTAACTTTACAACAACCTACTAGGAGTTTTTGGTCTTATTTTCACCTTCACTACACTTGTGCACTCACACGTAACTAAATTGAATAATTTATACAATTTAATTCGCTATTTCACGAAATTTCATGAAAATGAAAATTCGTGCGACATGTTCCAACGCGATCCTGCCAAAAAAACCTGCACAAGAGTTTCTTCTGAACCGAAAGTGAACACTGAGGAAGGGTTTTTGAAAGTTCAAAATCAAAAGTCGTTTATTGAAACTAGGCTGAGGGTCAGCTCTTTTTGAACGTCATAATTACATAAGACAGTCCCCCCACATCGCACGGTCTCTACCACTTCCTAGTGCTTTAAAGAAGCTAGTGCTGTGAAGAAGAAGTCACGCAACAAACTCCCCAGCAGTACAGCTGTCAGTTATTTCAAAATCACGTTTTTATTACAAAAAGGACCAATCAAATTTTCAACGAACATCATAAGTTAAGACCTGGCCACAAGACGGCCATCTGTGTACCATTTCCATGTAAAATTAAAATTCAACCAAGCAAAAAGTTTAGTTATTTTTTACTTTTTTTTCATAAAATGACCACAAGAATCGATATATCTCATATCCTCATGGATTGGACCGAGTTTTTGTTGAATATTGTATTATGTACACAAAATATGAGCTCTACAATCCATAATACACTCCTTCTCAATAAAATTAATGTAAAAGCATGCTATCTGTTTTACTGTTGCTATATTTCGATGTTTTGGTATATTGCGAATTTTATGTACTGTCGTAAAGATCAACTATATCCACTGGATGTTAAAAGTTTATTGTTGTGGAAATGCAATATACTAGTAGAATATATTTTTATTGCTACAAACCGATTAATTGCTATTTTTTGTACGTAATAAAGTTTGAGTGAGATTTTATTGGCAATATATTACTTTCATGACACATATACTCCAACTTTTATTTGTCAATTATATTTTACAGTAAAGTATGTTTTTAATTCACTTTTATTAAATTCATAAAAATGAAGGTTATACATTTAAATGAGGACACCTATTCCAGTATACATATTTCTGTATTTAAATTCTTGTATACATACAAACCTGCAAATTTACAGCAACATTCAACCAACAATCTACTAAAATACTGAGCATAATTTATCAATATGGACTTATTCAAGACAATCTTTTGATTACGACGCTCGAAGGGAACTGACTTAGAAAACTAGGCGATGCTTTCAACATCATCATGCTAGTAAATCAGTTACTTAAAAAACAAAAAAAAAACTAGTACTTACTTACTTCCACGGTAAATGTCAAAGGAGATACTTTTTAAACGTTACTATAATGATGCAAAATCATTTGAGGCAAATCACAGACTTTCAATTTATAGTTAGTATTTGAAATCACAACAAATCTTATTAATATTTAGAAATAATGACAAAACTGTGATTGATATACGTTCATTAAAAATATGTATTCAAAAATAAGACTGATTGCAAAACTGAACCCAGTCCTAAATAAATACTAAAATATAATTATAAAAAAATACCTACATCAATCTAATAACCATAGAGGGGAACCCCAAAATCCACACATAATCTGCAACCCTCATTGCAAAATTGATCACAGTCATTAATAATTCCTAACCTAACCTAAAAACTCTACCGCAATGACAAATTACGGGCACAACTGAGCCTTGCATGCCCTTAACATATAGCGAGGATGATTTTTCAATCCGCACCCATTATCTAGCGATTACAAGGGTGGGTCCAGACAGATTTGGGATGTTTTTGCGAGTTTTCGCGTAGCGCTGACAGGGGGCGCGCGGGGCGTAACGACCCACCATGATTTATTGACGTCACTGGCGAGCTGTTATTTTTTAAACCCCGTTTTATCTTAAACGTTTTTCGATCAACGGTCTATGAGATTAACGGTGGTGTGACGTTACGTGTAAAGGGTGTGCTCCAGACAAAGAAAGGTACTTTGTCAAATGTGTGTGCAAGCGCGATGGAATACTTCCTGTAAGATTCGACGTCTTAGCACTTTTCAATTCATTTTCAATGTTTAGGAACATGAATCAGTTAAGTATCGATTTCAATTGACGTATAGCTGAGATGTCAATTGAAATCGATACTTAAGTACCAGAGGCTCGGTATTTTATATTATTTATCCTGTCTTATGTAGCCAACATTTCACATATTCTCGTAGAACATCAACCTTAGAACATGTAGGTCGGTACATTTTCTTCTACAATTTTGTTAATAACTTCCAAACGCATTGTCCGATTTACATAATTTCATTTGGAATATCCATTTTATATATATTATTTTATCCTTTGAAAGTAGTAGTACTTGTAATGGTATCATCCAGCCCACCCGCAGGCTTAGCATGACGTTTTCTATTTCTACGAAGAATAGACAGTGCTTTTTAGGGTTCCGTACCTCTAAAGGAAAAAACGGAACCCTTATAAGATCACTTTGTTGTCCGTCCGTCCGTCCGTCTGTCAAGACCGTTTTTCTCAGGAACGCGTGGAGGTATCAAACTGAAATTTCTATATGATACTTAGTTCTACTGTCCCTGGAAGCTGTAGAAAAATCAACCTTCTAAGTCAACGCAATCAAAAGATACAGCCATTTAGGCCGCAAAATTCCGCAAATTTTCGAAACTCGCACGGGAATCAAAACCTACAGGGTACTTCCCGTGAACTTAGAATCTTGAAATCTTGTACGAAGTCACGTCTTATAGTACAGATATAGGAAAAATTACGAAAACCGAATTTTTTTAGTTTCATCATATAAAAAAAAAATATTTTTGACAATTTTGAACTTTTACTTATATACCCACAGGTTTGTACGGAACCCTCGGTGCGCGAGTCCAACTCGCACTTGACCGGTTTTTCAATACAAAGTGACATTTCGTTTCTCGATTTTTGATATCGCACCGTAGATATCCTTCTACAATCTGTCATTTTGTCTTTCGTTTCTAACGATCACTGTCTCCCCCCAGTGGGTTCCTGCATTGTCGTTGCGGGGGGGCTCAGTAGCCGTGGTCTCCCAGCCACGGTGAAGCGAAGAGGAACCTCAAGGTGGGGCCGCTCGTCAGGGCTTTTGCCTCCAAGCCGACGACGTAGCGGCGAAAAGTAGGTTGCGGTGAGGTGCATCGCAAATGAGGCAGGCCGCGATGTCGAATGGGAGCCATCGCGGCTGGGGGTTACAGGCTGCGGCAGAGGAAGAGTGCCGGTGCTTCTGAGTAGCGCTCTTCCCTTCCGTGGCCTGGACGGGGCCGCCACCGTTTGATGGCGGACGCGGTGGGACCGCAGGGGAAGAGTGTCGGTATAGCGTTGGCCGTTCTCCCTATCCTCTGCGGCTGAAAAGTTGTAGGCGGGACGGCGCGTTGTGTCAGAGATGTCAGCACCAACTGGTGGGGTCCCCAAGGACCAATGTCTGCCAGGGGTGCGGGTTGTTCGAAAGAGATACCGTCGCCGCTGGCACACAGGCAACTGACGGAACACGGGTGGGTTTTAATCAGTAAAAGTCTGACACACCCTCCTGCTCTACCCAGAGCGAGTGAAGTCATTTGATGATTTCCCAACCACAAAAAAAAAAACAATCTTTGTCTAGGTCTTTATAAATGTAGACTATTTCAGAAGAATATATCTTCCCAGACTGACAAAATCACAGTGATAACAAACTTTCTACTCGACGGCACAAAATCCACAAAATCATGATTCGTTTAGAACGCATAATAGTAATAATTAATAGAAAAACATAGCTATCTTCTCATGTGCATGCATCTTCATCATTTAGTTAATAGTCATGTCTATTCTTCCGTCAACAAATCGGTGCTCGTACTAAGCCTGCTGGTATTCGTCAAGTGCCATCAAAATATCTTCTTATTTTACCTGACTAATGTGAAGCAAAAAAGAGGTTTAAGAATTTATCCGATACGTATATATGTTCATCTGTTCCCGTATAACTTCTAAACTACTTATCATAATTTGACAGATTAGGTATCTTTGGAAGCGTCTTGATTGGCCGTTAGCTATGTGATGTCACATTAAATTGGATATGGCGCCTTCTTCAGAGGACATAAAATAATGAAACCCTTTGTTTTTCTTTATGTGATGTCGCGTTCTGGTAACAAATGAAAAGGCTAAGGTAATTAGCACATTTCAAAAGTACATATTGTGAGCTACCCCTAAACTAATTTAAATAAACTTGCTTTTTTAACTAAATATTTGCATAGGTAGCAAATATTAAGCAAGCCGCGGTTACGTAATTTTTTAAGAAGTCACAGTTTCTTAACCAAAAGTAACTACTGTACCGGACATATACCTATTATACTTGTAGAAGCTAAGCAACTGATTTCAATGAATCGTTTGAAAATTTCTCCGTCTTCAGTCGCTCGTAAGTTGTAGAGGCTACGAATAGTGAAAAGGGTTCTATCGATCAGCGTCGACATTAAGCGCTATTCATCGATTGCTCTGTACCAGTCCATGGTAACTGTTCCGATTTATACCGTCAATACTTCGTTAACTACCGCAAGATGGCGCTGCTAGTGGTACGTGCGTTGTGCATTTAGACGATAATTGGCGACCTTTTTGTAATTTTACGTGATTAAATTACATTTATAAATACATTTTATAAATACCTTATATGGCACTGGAAATCTAAGGATAATTCAGCCCGTTAACTTTCTGGCAGTTTCATATAAAATGAAATCACACAGACTCAATCAGATAGGTTCATTTCAGCAAACGTTCATGTATTATTATATAGGTCCTTGAGAATGTTCACGTTCAACAGTGGAAGTTTATGAGCTGTTACGAAAGAATCGGCGGCGGCGATCTCTCGCGTCCGGCCCTGGTTCAGGCCATGGTACGGAGCGAGAGTGCATGGGTAGCCGTTAACTCCTTCAGCGAAGCAGTAACGCTCGCGAAGAGGGAGGCGGTACACGTGAGGGAGAGGCAGTCTATGCGCTCTCACGACCCTAACCGCCGCAGGAGACTGAGACGCCCTGGGCGTCGGGAATCCCAGGCCGATTTCCGGCCACCTTAGGCATGAGCTTGCCGACGGCGAGTTAATGGGTAGCTCGCTGTCCAGTAAGGACCAAGCGCAAGTCGACGGCGCGTTGTGTTCCACGCGCGCCTCAAAGAGATGTCAGCACAAAGTGACGGGGCCCGCAGTGCGTGCGGGTTTGTTCGACAGAGATACCGCAGCCCCTGGCATACGGGCTACTGAAGGAACACGGGTGGGTTTTAGTCAGTAAAAGTCTAACACGCCCTCCTGCTCCACCCAGAAAGGGAGAAGTTATTTGATGATTTCCCACCCAGAATTAAAAAAAAAAGCTGTTTCGAAAGAAATCTCTACATTTCCTATTAAAAATCTTGAAAAGATCTGTCAACAAACTAATTTCACGGACGCTAAGCCCGTGTATCTAAATACATAGCTGACCGTACGCTTCCATATATTCCGTCAAACCGAATAGCCTTCCGCCTTTTCAATACCTCAACGGCTTACCCAAATCCTTAGACCTTATGTACATACGCTTTTCCATAAAAAGAAAAAAACTTTGCCTTTTGATGCTTCAAAATCGACCAGCAATAAGGGTTTTATCCGAAGATATTCGAAAAAATTACACTTTTCTATCTCAAAATATTTTCTCCGATATAAAACATGACAAGGGTCTTGAACCGTCTGTGACTAACGAAAATCCTAACTTTTTGTCTTCGAATAATGCTCCAATTATACGAGTGATAACTTTCACATTTACCGGAGACCAACCTCGTTATTTCGGGAAGAATAATAAATAAAACATCACTCAAATAATTCGTTCATTCACTTCGGCGGTTGAATTTTGATTCGAACCAGAACCGACTCTTCTCGATTTACATGCAAGAGACAAGGAACGTGATAGCCTATTCATATTCATTTTTTCAATATGAATTAGATACAGATCTGTAATTGGTTTAAAAGAGTAAATGACGGACGAAGGTTGTCTTATTAAAATGGTTGTCTTACGTAGAAATTAACTATCATTATTATGCCTGAAAACTTGTTTTGAGTCTACGTCACGGACTAATGAGTCTAATTGTGGGATTAGTGTTTATCAAAACAACTATTGAAATGTTTTGCCATCATTAAAATGAGCCCTGTATCTTCTCCCAACATGGTAACGGCATGGAAATATAATAATTTTACGCTCAAAATAAGTTTAATCACGAAAAAAAAGAAAGTTGGTATTATTATTTTACACAAGTTTTTGGCAGCGGCTTCGCCCGCGGGGAGGTCTAAAATTATCCCACGAGAACGTATTATCCGGCTAAAAAGTATCCTTTGTGTTAATTCATGTAATAATCTATCTGTGTGCCAAATTTAATCAAAATCCGTTCAGCCGTTTTTGCGTGATTGAGTAACAAACAGCAAAACATCTTAATATCCAAACATACAAACTTTCACATTTAAAATATTCGTAGGATAGGTATAGGTATATATGTGGGAATAAACAGGGCTGAGGTCAGAAAACTAAAATAGATCTTTATTAATAGGTCTTTACCTATGAAATTGCCGTTTTGTATGAAAAAATTTAAACGAATTTTTTTCATGAATTTTTTATTTGTATTAATCGAAGTAATCACCCATGCAATCAATGCATCTTTGCCATCGCAGTGGCAGTTTATTGATGCCCTTCTTAAAGAAATCAGCTGGACGGGAGGCAACAAATTCTTCAAAGGCATTTTGTACTGCCTCTCGGGTATTAAATTTTTTTCCCGCCAAGAAGTTATCCAAATTCTGGAAAAAGTAGTAGTCTGTAGGCGCAAGGTCTGGTGAGTAGGGCGGATGACGGAGAGCTTCCAACCCCAGTTCTTGCAACTTGGAGACCGTCTGCTGTGCAGTATGAGGTCGCGCGTTGTCGTGCAGGAGCAGCGGAGACGAGCGATTGACCAATGCTGGTTGGAGATGCGCCAGCTTCTCCATCATTGTGTTCAGTTCTTCACAGTACACATCTGCAGTAATGCTCACCCCGTTTGGTAAGAAGCTGTGATGAATCACACCGGCGCTAGACCACCAAACAGTGACCATCACTTTTCTAGGGGTAAGTTTTCGTTTAGGGCATTGTTTAGGTGCTGAACCAGGATCCAACCAACTTGCTGAGCGCTTACGGTTATCAAACAGAATCCATTTTTCATCGCAGGTAACAATGCGGTTCAAAATTCCTTCATTTGTGTGTCTGTTGAGCAGTGCAAGGCACGTCTCGACGCGTACTTCGCGCTGGCGATCATTGAGTTCGTGGGGCACCCATTTGTCAAGCTTTTTTACCTTGCCAATTTGACGCAAATGGACCAATATTGTTTTGACGCTAACGTCGAAAGCTGCTGCTAATTCAGCCGTAGATTGTGTATCATCAGCTTCCACAATCGCCTTTAATTCGTCATTGTCGACCAAAGTCTTCGGACGACCGCGAGGTTCATTTTTCAGGTCGAAATTTCCAGAACGGAAGCGAGCAAACCAATAACAGGTGGTGCGTTGGTTTGTAGTGTTAGCTCCGTAAACGTCGTTGATGTAGCGTGCCGCTTGTGCCGCGTTGCTGCCACGACGGTACTCATATTCCATAATTACTCGAATTTTTAACGTATCCATGATGACGAAAAAGATTGAAATGCGATGAAAATGTAACACTAATCAATAAAGAAATGACTACTTTTAGAAAAAAAAAATCCATGTTTTTAAAATAAAATTAATTTGAAATTAGAATTCTTAGCCAAACAAAAATTATTTTGATTTGAAATGGCCAGTACTGCAGAACGGCAATTTCATAGGTAAAGACCTAATATATAAATAAACTAAAAGCAATATTATATGAATACGATTTTGGAACACACGTCTTCTCGTCTTTACGTCCTTCATCCAGCCTTCTGTCATTCTACCTTTTTAAATCTCTTCCACGTCATCTCAAGCATGGACCTTTGGCATACGTCATCAGTCCCACTTACACCTTAGCATTCAGCTCTTTCACAGAATTCATACATTCATCAACGGTCCATTCCTACATATTTAAATAGTAGGATTTAAAGTTTCAATTATAAATATTCCTAACTAATCGCCTCGACGTTCGAACAAAATTTTCCAATAACTAATCTTCGTACCTTTTAAATATTTTTATCCAATAAATTGCCTTCAAATATCCATCGCAGCAGACACGTAGCGCCCAATCAGGGAGATCTCGTTTCTTTCTTCATTAGAGCTGCATCAAAAAGCTTATTCTGCTTAAATTAAATTGGCTCAATAATCCCAGCTCAGCGATAGTTGCTTTGTTCAATGAAGCCAGTTCGAACGCGTCCCTAAAAAAAAAGAAAATACGGTGCATGCAATCAAGCGTCCCCGCTGCGATTAGCTCGCAAAAGCCGATGACACGTACTCACCATTTTATTATGCCTATGTGTACTCGGTGCACCTTGTTATTTTAAATTGGACGCTCAATACAAGAGTAATCGAATAATCAACGTGATTATATAGATTGCATTTACATTGCTCTGTTATCCATTTCCTTTAGTTACTACACCTTTCGTTTTTATAGACGGTTTATTAGCTAACGATAATATTCCTATAAACTTACTCAAATGGCATTATTAATATCGTATAGCATTTTCATCCATAATTTAAAAGACCAAAGAAAAATAGCGCATTTCAGTATGCCTTGAATAGTTTAGAGGTGCAAAAATTCTTGTAATCTTAAGAACTCTCGGGAATTCAGCTTTCTGAGTTATTTTATTGCAATGTAATGTTTTTGTAGTGTTCAGCTTAAGTTTAGTGTGGTAATTCTAGAACTCGAGATACTCCTCGATTCTAGGTTCTGTGAAATGTGAATCCATAATGCGAGGATAACGTTAGTTATATTTTGTGTATTTATTTAACATTATTTTATTTTAGTTGTATACGTCACATGGTTTAGACCACAACAACACTGCCCCAAAGTTTCACTGCCATTGCATCCATGTATTTGAGGGATTTTTGTGATGGTCAGGAATCAATATATATAACTTCTCCCGCTCTGGGTTGAACAGGAGAGCGTGTCAGACTTTTACTGACTAAACCACCCGTGTTCCTCCAGTTGCTTGTGTGCCAGGAGCCACGGTATCTCTTTCGAACAACCCGCAACCCTGACAGGCATCGGCCCTTGCGGGCCCCATCAGTTGATGCTGACACCTCTTTGAAGCGCGCGTGGTACACAACGCGCCATCGACCCGGGCTTGGTCCTTACCGGATAGCGAGCTACCCATTACTTGCCATCCGCAAGCCCGGGTCTACGGCGGCCGGGAATCAGCCTGAGATTCCCAACGCCCAGGGCGTCTCCTGCGGCGACTGAGGGCGCAGATGCTGCCTCTTCCTCACGTGCGCCGTCTCCTTCTTTGCGAGCATTACTGCTTCGCAGAAGGAGGTGACGGCTACTCATGATGTATTAAAGATGAAACATGTTGGGAACGATTGGGTATACGATAGGACTACAACCCACTTATTTATTTTATTATATATGTAGCTACTCCATCTATTTAGTAACATACTTAGATCAGTGGATTTCTTGACGTGTTGTGAAACTTTTGTTGACAAACCACAATTTTCGTATTTCCAAACCATGACAAACTTTACAAAACGTAAATTTAGAAAAAATCCACGGGATGTAAAGTGACCACTCAAAATAACTGCATAAAGCAGGAAGTCCTAAAACAACTTTTCAGCTTTGGGAAGTTATAGAGGGTCCCCTTGTGAAATAGGTTCGATGCGATAGTTTCAAAAGTCACTGAGCACAAGTTTCCTTAGAGTGACTACAGACTCAGGTCAACTTTGAATTTCACTACCAATTTCTATTGTGCGTCCGAAATTCGAAATCCGAACTCCATTTTTAAAAAGTGATAATAACAAGGTGAAAAGTTTTGCAGGACGTCGATTTCATCAGGCTTACAAACATAATGTGGGACAAGTTGGCAACGCGGGCGTCCGCTTCAAATTTCGTAATACTTTAAGCAAACTTGTGAAGCAAAGTTAGCGAGTTGTCGGGGAACAGGTGCTGCATCGAATACGTCCTGATATTCAGTGGATCATGCACATAGAAATGAGCAGACGTGCCTTCGACGTTATACTGCCAAACAATTTGTTTTGTTCCCATTACCACATTACTTTTCGACGAAATTCTTTACTGTTATATATAAAACTGGATTTTATTCTCTTTGTCATAATCGCGACGGAATTATGATCAGTAAACTTGAGAAGCCTGCCAAGATTTATAAACAAGAAGATTAATGTGACAGTAAAATATACAGCCACTATAGGAAATTACCCAAAAATATAATTTTGCAGTACTAAAGTCTCGTCTACTGATTTGTATTCCCACGTCAGTCGTACGTTCATGGTATGCAGGGTGCCGCTTTGGGGGTGGCAGTGCAGTTCGAACGAGATAACGAACCCGTTCGAGAGCTACGTGCCTTTCTTGACTCCGTCTGTCAAACTTTGGATTGATTATTTTGTCAAATAAATCCGCGTGTGCCCCGTAACTTTGGATAACTTCAACTATCTACAGTTTGCAAATACCTATTATGATTTATTAGTTTAGAACTTAGAGCGGAGATTCTAAATTACTAAGATTTTTATGATTTATTATACAAGAAGCTATTTTTAATGTTACTCAGTAGAACTTGCAAGTAGTTATAGCAGCGTAAAGAGGTATAACAATAAAAAAATACCTGCGACATTTTGTGGTACAATTCAAAGATGGGCTCAAGCCTTGTCATTACACAACATTGTTCTAATAAGGCCAAGTTTATACGTTTGAACTGACGACGAAAAAAATAAAACACAAAGCTTAATAGCATGCCTGGGTCGGGCGAATACCGTAGCTTATTTATAAAGAACAAAAGCTGATTAAATTGCTGTTGAGACCGACGAGATGCTCTTTATTGGAGCGCTCGGCTGCGGTCGGGGGCGGTCGAGATCTTCTATACATCGTGAATTTTCTCTCGCGAGGTATATGCGGGCACAAATTCGGTTTAGTTAGGTGTTTTGGCCGGAAAATATACATTTTTAAGCAGGTTGTGATGAGAGTTTTTCTTCGTGCTTTGTGGATTTCTATTTGGTTTTCTTGAGCTGTTTCGGCCGGTGTTTCCAAACTTCCGCTAAAATCTGCTATTTTTAATGACTCTGTAAATAATTCTTTGTTGAAATAATACCTAGTATCTAGATCTCAACCTGATCTATGATCTATGTTAAAGGAGTTCATTTCCGCACTTAGTCCGCAGTCAGGTCCTGGACCCCTAAAGAGGAGGAAAGAGGGGGAGGTCTTGATTTGATATAATGCCAATAAACGCATCTTCTTTCCGGTGGACGATTGTGCGCGGGCCATGGCCGCCTTCGGTAGTTATTCTAACCGGCCTGGTGTCTCTACCTGGTCTAGAGGAAAACATCGTTTAATAAAATGGTAATAAATACGTTGAAAGAATTTTATAGAAAAATGAAAAATTCGCCAGATAAATATTCATAAAATTTCATATGTCATGCCGCTGGTGGATGGGACATGGCAATCATTAATCATTCTTATTGTTATAGGTTTGTTGTTACAATATTTTTATATTCATTCGTACGGCATGTTGGGAGCATGTGCTTGAAGTATGGCTGTGCAACAGTAAGTCCTATGGTACCTATTATACAACATGACATATCTGTGGCATATAGGTATTTAAAACAAAAAAGGCGCGAGTTTTTGATTTAACTGGGTTCAAAAAGAAAGAGACCGTCAATTCGTCTGTTTTTTTTTCTATTTATGTTTAGCGATATCTCCGGGAACTGTGGGTTGATTACTATAAAAAAAAATATAACAATGGCACTCCGGGAGTGCCGACAGAAGTGAAAACTTGAACAATTACGTGTGTATTTTTTGAATCGTCAGGAAATATTTTTTGGATCGTCAGATTAGACAACGTTCAATGTTCAACGTTGTTCGTTCATACGTTCGTGTTGGCAGTGGCGTCGGTAACAATGTCGTGAGTTCAATTGTTTTTTCCCATCTCAAAAAATGCCCAACGCGACTAAAGAAGTTTTTACTTTAAAAAATAATTAGGAATGCTTCAGGGGTGGTCCAATACAAATTTTATTAACTTTGTGTTTGGATAGTTTTTGCGTTAATTTCTCTAATACGTATTGAATCCAATTTGTGTATTGTGATGATATTTTAAGTAAGCTACTTACGTCTCTTTTTTTCTGTTCTTTATCTAGCCAGTGGTGGTATAAGAATTAGTGTGCGGGACAAGTGATAGAACAGTGTATATAACAGAATAGTGTATATAAAGTGATACATAGACACTCATAAGACAGTAAATAAGTGCTATAGTTTTAAGTCGTAAACTTAGTACTAGGGGTAAGCAGTAATTAAGTGTTTATGTTATATTTTATATTGTTTTCTTTGATTTTATATTTTTCTTAGATAGTCCTTATTACATAGAGTCGAAATATATATAGTTTTACCTATGTAAATGTAATAAAAATAGTGAAAAACGCGAATAATGTAGCGCAGTCCTCATTACGGTAAAGATTGGAGGCATGTAGGAAAAAATGTACTATAAATGAGCTTCGCTCTGATTGGCCAACAGTTTTCGCGCATTTTTTAATGATGTTTTTCCTTTTTTTTATGTATAGCTAACGATTTTCGCGCGCTTTTTGATTATTGTGATTGGTCAAATCGATTTCGAAACCTTATCGAAAATTGTATAAAAGTAGGAACATTTTTGTAATTCGACACATTCAGCAGGCGAGCTACCTATAAGAAAGTACTCCAAATATCGAAGCAAGAAGTCTCCAGTGGTTTCATTCCCCGCCAACCCAGCACACAAATGTGGCAGTAGCCCACAATTAGTGTGAGGTAATCAAACTAAAAAATAAAATGACAAAATAACAAGAATTGCAGATCCAAATATCCGACCTCCAAAAAAACACTACAAGCTGAAAAATATTTTTTAATTTGGGAAGTCAGTGACATTTAACTAAAATAGAGATCCAAAGGAAGTCGGTTCTTTTTTGGGACATTTTCGAATAATCCGTAGTTTATAGTACACGTATTCTTTTTAATGCGTCAATGAATAAGAATGTAGTTCTTATTTAATAAACGTAACGTGTAATAACGTCCCGTGTGGTGCCGGACGTATAAGAATAGCACCATCCCATTTCTTCTCGTGGGTGTCGTAGAAGGAGACTAAGGGACTTACTAGAGAATGGGCAGCAGCGTTCTCTATGCATTTTACCACCATACTGCGATCGCCAACCCGCCTGGCAAGCGTGGCGATTATGGCAAAACCCCCCTTTTGGGGAGGCCTATGTCTAGCAGTGGACGTCTTTCGGCTGAAATGATGATGATGTTGAACGTGTAATAAACTTTAGATAGTTTATAACAATATTAGCATGGTCACAACACCAAAAACTATCTCGATCGCGAAACCCATGCTATGGAAAAGAACATGTGTATGAAAGGTACTAGCAAAGTTCACCAAAGCCGGTCTTAATTCCCAAGTCATAAAATGCAGACACTCCACACATCGCCGACATAATTTAAAAATTAAATAACGTATATTTTAAGGTAAACACCTCAGTGACCCAATATTTTATTAAAATGCAGATCCTGGCTAGTCCGTTGAAAGTACATGCAAACTAAGGTGGCTGCAAGTAAATTGGTACTTATCTCTCGACTCGACTAAAGGTTGATGAATGAGTATAAATCCCGTATATGTACCGAGGAAGCCCCGGGAAATTTATCCAGGCCTTCGGGGAATAATGGGTCATCGCATAAAATCAAAGGGGCTAGATTGCAAAGTAGGCCGTTATATGTAACTGGTTGGTTGTACTGGGTGATAAAGCTTAATTAAATCAAACCCTGTGTGCTGTTAATACAGAACACAGGGGTTCATGTTTGGATAAAAATCCAAACATGAAATATATATCTAGAACTAGTGTTCTAGATAAAGTTTTGCAAGTTTCATGTTTGGATTTCTATTGACGGGATTTAAGTTTAAGTCGCCGTTTGGCCTTACCATCATGTATCTATTGAAGAAAAAATAAGGTGATTCAATAAGTACCTAGCCTCATCGCCAGAGGGCGCTGTAGTTTCAAAAGAGTTTTACCACAGTGTAGCACATTCTTTTTTAATTCTTTTTTCAAATTTTCATTCCAATCCCTTCATTTGTTTTAATTTGACAACTTATGGAAGCGAACGTGTCGATCGGTTTTACAAAAATGGAAAAAGAGCAATATCGTTCGGTGATTCGATTCCTGTTTTTGGAAGGGAAAACGCGCATCGAAATCAAAGAGCGCTTGGATGCTGTGTACGGTGACTCTTCTCCATCGATGGCCTCCGTCAAGAATTGGTTCAACGAGTTTGCACGTGGCCGTACGTCGGTTTTTGATGAACCACGTCCAGGTGCACCGAAAAAGCTGCTACGGAGGAAAACATTTAAAAAATCCATGATCTCGTATTGGCAGATCGCCGATTGAAGGTTCGGGAGCTAGCTGAGACTGTAGGCATTTCAGAAGGAACAGTGCATCATATTCTTCACGAGGAACTCGGCATGAGAAAGCTGTTGGCGCGATGGGTGCCGCGTTTACTCACACCAGAAAACAAGCGCAACCGTGAGACCACATCGGAGACGTGTTTGGCGGTGTTTAAGCTGAATCCAGCGAAGTTTTTGCGTCGTTTTGTGACCGTCGATGAAACCTGGATCCACTGGTACACACCAGAGACCAAGGAGCAATCAAAACAATGGATCCAGACCGGGGAACGTGCTCCAAAGAAGGCGAAAACTGTAAAATCGGCCGGAAAAGTTATGGCCACCGTTTTCTGGGATTCACAAGGTGTGATCTACATCGATTACCTAGAGAAGGGTAAAACAATTACAGGGCTTTACTATGCCGATTTATTGGGCCGATTCGACGCCGAATTAAAGAAAAAACGACCCCATCTGGCGAAGAAAAAAGTGCTGTTTCACCACGACAACGCACCGGTTCACACGTCTGCCGTTGCCATGGCCAAATTGGTCGAATTACGCTACGAATTGCTGCCCCATCCACCGTTTCTCCAGATTTGGCCCCTTGTGACTTCTTTCTGTTTCCTAATCTGAAAAAATCACTCGCCGGGAATAGATATGGATCGAATGAGGAGGCCATCGCCGCCACGGAGGCCTATTTTGCAGAGTTTGACAAAAACTATTTTTCGGACGGGTTAAAAAAGTTAGAGCATCGCTGGGCTAAGTGTATCGAACTAAAAGGAGACTATGTTGAAAAATAAATTGCCACTTTTCCAAAATTTTCGTTTACTTTTTGTAGGCTAAGTATTTATTGAATGACCAAGAGAAACATTACGGGAGACTTTGTCCTGCAATGGTACGAAAGAAGCTAGGGGTGATGATAATAACAAGTTTATAAGTTAACTTTCATCCCTTATTTAACTCCCTTAAGGTTTGAATTTCGAAAAATCCTTCCTTATTCCTAGTCTACATTATAAAGGGAACCTATGCAAAATTTCAGCTTTCTATGTCCAAGGGTCAGTCAGTCAGTCAGGACTTTTCTTTTTATTTATATAGATATAGGCACAGCAAGGCCGTTTTCTTGTTTGTGTCTTTTCTGATAACTACCATTGGTAATTACGTGTAAGATTATCAAACTTTGATTATTGTAGAAATAGAAACAGGATATAACTATGCATTTTTTTGGAATCGGTACCTACATGATTCTAGACCTCGCTCTGTTGAAAGTCATCGTCGGTCATTAAAAAAAAAAAATGTCGTTCCATACATTTTGACCGCGTAGGTAATTTACTTTTCTAGAATCATGCTGAATTCATGTTCGTTTCAGTTTGCGCGTCGACGTGTGATACCACCCTGCATTTCGTTTGTTTTACTAAATACAATGTGAAGTTTAATTTACAATGCGTCCTTAACCACCAATCAACCGAAAAGCCTGATATATTAAATCATACGTATCTGTATTACTGTTGTTTATAGGGAAATGTATGCAGGAAAACGTGGCCGAGCGTACATCACGGGATTAATGCCTGCACCCAATTTCTAACGTGGCTGCCATAAAGGCAAATATTATCCGCCTCGCTTGAAACCCTGGGACAGCAGGACGTACTAGGAGGTTCTATTGGTTTAATGGTGAAATATCATGATGCGGACCGCGAGCCGTGATTTTGAGTGAGTACTGATACCACGGCTAACTTGTCCACTTACTGTGTCCGATACTGTGTTCAAACAATAGATAATTGTATTATGCTTGACTGTTGTGCCATTCCTAGTAGCAAATTGAACAGCTGAGTGTACGGGTTCGGCAATGTGTTATGGGTTTATACAGGGTTATTGGAAAAAACACCAACAACCTCTTAAGAGGTCATTGTACTCATCATTATGAACAACTTTTACTCTGCGACCAAACAACTCATCAAAATGTAGCGAACAGCAGATTTTTTTTCGTGATTTTGGGTTTGGTCCCAGAGTAAAAGTTGTTCATGATGATGAGTACAATGACCTCTTAAGAGGTTGTTGGTGTTTATCAATAACCCTGTATAATAGGAATTTCTCAACCCAACTCTGATGAAAATATAAATTTCAAAGTAAAGTACCCAACTTTTTTTTTTAAATCCTGTATTTATTTCCCTTTTCCCAACTGTCTTGGGGTCGGCCTCCAGTCTAACCGGATGCAACTGGATAACAGTATTTTACATGAGGCGACTGCCTACCGGACCTCCACAACCCAGTTACTTGGGTAACACGATACGCCTTGGTAAGGCGGGTCAGACTTTCGGGATTTTGACGACCTATAACGACTGTCAAAGATCCACGAATGACAGCTTGGCTTAACGTGCTTTCCTAGGCACGGAGAGCCTTGGTATGTAAAGACGGTCACCCATCCACGGACTAACCGAGGCAAACGCAGCGTAACCTGATCGGTCGACCTGTGTGGCTGTTATTACAGAGCCATAAGCCCCTTTTAAGAGTAAAATCAGCCGTCAGTTTTGCGCCTTTTTTTTTTAAACCTATACGTATAGATACCACAAATTCAGAACCAACACATTGTTTTATTTGTCTGTATTAAAAAAAAAAAATTAAGTTCAGCTTTTCAGGCGATGTTGTCCCAGGGCATTTATATTCACAGGTTTTCAGTGCATACGTGTGATGCTCATTTGAAACAAGACTCAATGAAATGGGAGACATCCCAAGAGGCTTAAAGTGAAGGGGTGCCAGACGGTACAAATTGCAAATGTTAACACTATAAAACATACATATATACATAAATTCAAGCCTTTTTCACATGGGGTAGGTAGGCATGTAGCGGCACTACAAATAAAAATGCTACGCAACAAAATCGAAAAACGCAAAAAGAAAAGTGGCGCCATCTACAATGCCACAGGCGAACTATTCTTAAAAAATTCTACATCGCGCAATCAGAGTTTACCACGACACTTGAATAGATAAAATATCCCGACATCAACTGTCGGGCAGTTGCCCACCAGACACAATACCCGTCTGGTCGGAGGATCCTCCTTTTCAATAGAGGATGAGCGAACTTATACCCTGTTCCTCATACCTCTATAGGCAGAAACTAAGAAACGTCACTTGCTACGTTCCTCACATACGCCTTTTGCTTCGTTTATGTTCATGCAACTGGTTCATACAATTTAATCAATGTGAAAGTAAGTTTGTTTGTTTGTTACGGTTTCACGCTAAAATGGCTAAACAGATTTGCATGATATTTGGCGCACAGATAGACAATGACATGGGTAAGGACATAACCTATTTTCATCGAAGATCGCAGACAAAGTTGCGGGCATCAACTAGCACAGAATAAAACGTCAACTATAACTACATATGGATACGTGAAAGACAACTTAAAATTTAGTATGTTTGTCATTATTTGTGGCCAAAATTCGCAGTAAATTGTAGGTTTCTTGTACTAAAAAACCCTGTCTGGAGAATTGTGTCCATGCTCATATAGGGTGGCAGTGATGTAGAAACTGTAACCTTTTTACGGAACTGTAAACATTCTTCACATGTTTCTTAGACACCCTAACAAAATATTTTTTTGTCGGTCAGTAAAAAAATTGTTTAGTGGACTGTATTTTGTTTTTATGCTATGATCAACTTTGTTTTAAATTTAAACTTTATTAGAACTACTAAAGGCACTACTAACACCAGCCAGAACAGTCCATAATGAAGAGGCCTGTGTCCCAGCATTGGGAATGTTAAAGGCTAATTATAAGTAGAAAATACAGACCACCAATAATGGTACGATTGTCGCAAGACAACCTAAAATCAGTGTTCGTTCGAAATGAATTTGGATTGCTTGTAGACTAGTTAGTAGCAAGAAATACCTTTCAGTATCATTATAATTTAGGCATTCAGCTTCTGCAGTTTGCTGTAATAGAAAGGGTTTGCGTTGTACTGGCTGCAAAATAATATCCAATGTTGCTTTTATATGTCACTTGAAAAATGCAAAATCACATGTATGCAGCATTTGCAAATGTGATTTCACAAGTTCATAAAAAAACTTCTGTTGTATGATTGTATTTTCATCATCACTTCAGCCAAAAGACTTCCACTGCTGGACATAGGCCTCCCCCAAGCTCCGCAATTTCGACCGGTTTTGTGCTTCTCGCATCTTCTGTCCACCTTGTGGGAGGCCTTCCAACTTTACGTCTTCCGGTACGCGGTCGCCACTCCAGAACTTTTCGGTCCCATCGGCCATCTGTTCTGCGAGCAATGTGCCCTGCCCACTGCCACTTAAGTTTGGCAATTCTTCGGGCTATGTCGATTACCTTCGTTCTCCTGTGGATCTCTTCATTCCTGACCCGATCACGTGGGGAAACTCCAAGCATAGATTGTATTTTACTACAACCGAACTGACTGTATCAAATTCAAACTTTTTGTTTAAGTTCGCAGAAATTTGCTCTACGCCTTCCCAAGCTTCTCAGTTTAGTTTTATAAAAAAGTGCAATAGCTACTAGTGAAATACTAGTATTCAGCTGCATCTGGTTTAGCTGGAAGCCGACCCCAACATGGTTGGGAAAAGGCTAGGCAGATGATGAAATGATGAATCTTTTACTTGTGTTGTTTTCTAATCGAACATCGTTAGGTTTGTCGACTTTGACAAACCTAACGATGTTCGAGTACAATCTGGTTTGGCTGGAAGCCGACCTCAACATAGTTGGGAAAAGGCTAGCCAGATGATGAAATGATGAATCTTTTACTTGTGTTGTTTTCTAATCGAACATCGTTAGGTTTGTCGACTTTGACAAACCTAACGATATTCGAGTACAATCTGGTTTGGCTGGAAGCCGACCCTAACATGGTTGGGAAAAGGCTAGCCAGATGATGAAATGATGAATCTTTTACTTGTGTTGTTTTCTAATCGAAAATCGTTAGGTTTGTCGACTTTGACAAACCTAACGATATTCGAGTACAATCTGGTTTGGCTGGAAGCCGACCTCAACATAGTTGGGAAAAGGCTAGCCAGATGATGAAATGATGAATCTTTTACTTGTGTTGTTTTCTAATCGAACATCGTTAGGTTTGTCGACTTTGACAAACCTAACGATATTCGAGTACAATCTGGTTTGGCTGGAAGCCGACCCCAACATGGTTGGGAAAAGGCTAGCCAGATGATGAAATGATGAATCTTTTACTTGTGTTGTTTTCTAATCGAACATCGTTAGGTTTGTCGACTTTGACAAACCTAACGATATTCGAGTACAATCTGGTTTGGCTGGAAGCCGACCCCAACATGGTTGGGAAAAGGCTAGCCAGATGATGAAATGATGAATCTTTTACTTGTGTTGTTTTCTAATCGAACATCGTTAGGTTTGTCGACTTTGACAAACCTAACGATATTCGAGTACAATCTGGTTTGGCTGGAAGCCGACCCCAACATGGTTGGGAAAAGGCTAGGCAGATGATGAAATGATGAATCTTTTACTTGTGTTGTTTTCTAATCGAAAATCGTTAGGTTTGTCGACTATGACAAACCTAATGATGTTCGGGTACAATAGTACCTACTTCTTCATTCGTTATTTTTAAGACTTTGTAAGATGTAGGTATATATAGGAACCTAGGTCCGTACACTTGTTGTTGTAGGTATGTACGTAGGTATTTAATCTGCTCTGCAATGCAAAGCAGCTTAGTTTCAAGATTACACTTCAGAGAAACGAAGAAGTTGGCTACTCTAAGTTTCATAGCGTTTTACGACTAAACTATTTGCAACATAATCTTAGCATACTAAATGAAATACTTTGAACTGCAATTTGTAATTTACGGGATAAGAACAACGTACGTCGAAAAAAAAAATACTACAAATTGAAAAATAATTGAAGAAATGAGTGGATGAAGGTTATATGTCACATTTTCAGATTTTCGCTGTTCACGCCTTTTTTGACTAAATACCTACACTTAATCGGTTTTCAAAACCGATTAAGTGTATTTAGCCAAAAAAGGCGTCTAGCGGCGTAAGCCTTTTAATATTTGTTTATAATAAGAGAGAGATTAAATAATTCGTACAACAGAAAGGCGTAACCCGTTTAATATTTTTTATAATAACTGCGAAAATGCGACATATCAGCTTTCCACTCATGTCTTCAATTGTAATTTGGGAAGTCGGTGTCTTTGGTGTTGTATTTTCGTTTTTTTGCAACCGACTTCCGAAATTATAGTTTTTTGGAAGACGGTTGTTTGTTTTGCAAATAATCTTTTTAAATTTCAGTTTTTAGTTGTAGTACCTATCTTACACAAATTCGTATACCTTCATTTGCTTAAAAACATCATCATCATCATCATCAGCCTATAATGTTCCCACTGCTGGGACACAGGCCTCCTCTCGGTGAGAGGGATTTAGGGACAGGAAATTATTTTAACATCATTAACATACACAAATTGGAAAAATACGTCACATTTAAGCTAATTTAAGAACCACCAATCAGAACTTACGCCAAATATATCAAAATAAAAAAATAAAAAAACAAACATCATTTATTCAAATTAGGTTGAGAATTAGCACTTTTCGAACGTCAAAATACATAAGACAGTCCCCCGAAAACGCCCACCCTTCGACACTTCCTAGTGCTTTAGCTGGGAAGAAGAAGTGGCGCAACAAACTCCCCAGCAGCACAGCTGTCTGTTATATGTGTATATGGGACCACTCAAGTAGGTATAGTATACTCGTATTTCCTTTCAAACCAAAGAAGATGTTTTCAAACGGTGACGGAGTTCCAAGCCATAAAACAAAAAAAAAAAAAATGTGGTCCATAGTAAGGTAGGATAATCTAAACTTCCTTCGTACATCCGCCCATCTGTCTATCAGCGGTCTGTATTTCATGATCATAGGTAGACACTTGAAATTATCACAGAATGTGTTTTTCTGTTGCCGCTATGATAAAAAAAAACCGGTCAAGTGCGAGTTGGACTCGCGCACCGAGGGTTCCGTACAAACCTGTGGGTATATAAGTAAAAGTTCAAAATTGTCAAAAATATTTTTTTTTATATGACGAAACTAAAAATTTTCGGTTTTCGTAATTTTTCCTATATCTGTACTATAAGACGTGACTTCGTACAAAATTTCAAGATTCTAAGTTCACGGGAAGTACCCTGTAGGTTTTGATTCCCGTGCGAGTTTCGAAAATTTGCGGAATTTTGCGGCCTAAATGGCTGTATCTTTTGATTGCGTTGACTTAGAAGGTTGATTTTTCTACAGCTTCCAGGGACAGTAGAACTAAGTATCATATAGAAATTTCAGTTTGATACCTCCACGCGTTCCTGAGAAAAAACGGTCTTGACAGACGGACGGACGGACGGACGGACGGACGGACAACAAAGTGATCTTATAAGGGTTCCGTTTTTTCCTTTAGAGGTACGGAACCCTAAAAATAATAAAAATAAAAGCAAAGTTAAAAATTAAGGGCCTTACAAGAAAAGTTTTTCGATGTTTTTTGCCTTGTGGTACGGAACTTTATTACCCTTCGTGTGCGACTCCGATTCGCACTTGACCGATTGAATTGAAGTCGAAGAAAACTGTAGTTGTATGAGTTCGAAATCTACGCTATCTAGAAAATCTTGTATCTTATAAAATAAAGTGCCTAAAAGCGCAAAAGTGTAAATAATATCGGCATCCCATTCCAGCTTAGTCGAAATTGAGGGCTTGTTCACAGTGCGCGGAACACCTGTGCCCGAAATGAACGACAATGGGTACGTGTTTGCGAGTTCGGGCACAAATTACGTGCATTTCATTGAACATACGTACCCGTAGTATACGTAGTGAGTACGGGAATATATTGATAGGGCGTGCGAGTCTTGTAAATTAATCGAACTTCGAAGTGGTTTTTGTTGACAGTCGAAAGTACTAGGCGCATGATAAACAATGGTTTTGGCATCGAGTTTTAAAGCATAAAGCTTAACATTTTCCTAATTCATCTGCCTAGCCTTTTCCCGACTATGTTAGGGTCAGCTTCCGGTCTAACCAGATGCAGCTGAATACCAGTATTTTACATGGCACGACTGCCTATCTGACCTCCAGAAACCAGTAACTGGGTACTACGATACGGTTTGGTGAGACTGGTTTGTCAGAGTCTCAGGCTTCTGACGCCCCGTAACGACTGTCAAAGATTCGTGAAAGACAGCCATGGTTGGGACCAACAGCTTAACGTGCTTTGCGAGGCACGGTAGGTATTGTACGTCACTCACCTATAACTCACTCAACTGTAACTCACGTTATTGTATGTATGCAGGTTATCCATCCACAGACAAACCGCGACAGCGTACATTTCTGAGTATGGGAATTATTTCAATTACATTCTTGTATGATTTTTAAGTTAAATATAACCTTTTAGACCTTTTACGAACGTACATACTTGTATCATATGTCAGATACTCAGCACGATCCTAAACATTTGGTGGGTATGTGTTTATTTAAAAAAATATCAGTCCATGGGCGGTAAGTACTTGTGTCGATCGAAAAAACATGTTGTGCACTTGTCCATTGATCTAAACAACGTGTTCATTGATCGAAAATACGATCGAAAACTTCGTGTTTATTGTTACCATTCAAATAAATGGTTGTTCGTCGATGTTTTGTTTAGTTTAAAAACCAAATCGGGAAACATATGCACTCCCATATCGGATTACATATAGCTGGATATTTGAATTAACATTGAGTCTAATTGAGTTAATACCTAGTGCAATATCTCTATTTTGAAACGTGCATTCGGGAATAATTAGTATCAGGAGCTCGTGGCAAATACTGCCGTTATAACTGCCGTACGGGTCGAGCTACGCTTACTGCGGTCGGTTCGTGGATGAGTGACCATTCATAACAAATCGACAATCGTCGTGACATGCCTCGGAAAGTAACTTAAGCCGTTGATCCCGGCTGTTATTTGCACATCTTTGACAGTCGTTATGGGTGATGCAGAAGTCCGAAAGTCTGACAAGCAGTTACCAAGGGGTATCGTATAACTCAGTAACTGGGTTGTGGAGGTCAGATAGGCGGCTGCCTATCTGTAGATAGTAGATGGAGTGGCTACTCCATCTACTGTTAGACTGGAAGCTGACCCAAACATAGTAAGAAAAAGGCTAGGTAGATTCGGGAATTATTCTTCCAGTAAACAAGACCAATTAATTAGATTATGACTAAAATTATTTTCTTCTTTATGATCTAGGTATGTTTATGTACGTGTATGTAGCACAGACGTCGTGAATTATCGTTCTTCATGCTCCAGTCGTTTTATTTCCAATTCGGCTTCCACCTAATGTTGAGTAGGTAAGGTAACAAGGAATAGACCTCACTTTGTTTATGCCACTTATCCTAGCCCTATCCTTTATTTCTGTAGTACTCTTATCTCTAAATCCCTAGCTTGTTAGGTTGTTCACGGTAATCATTTGCAATTGAAAAGGGTCCTAGTTACGTGACTATTCATCGTCAAAATATTACGAACTCACGAACTCTTATTGTCAAAATATTTGCTAGGCCAATAGGTACACTCAAGTAGAAATATAAGAGGGGTCAATCCCATAATTTTGAGAACGTTCATAGTCTGGTCTCAGTGTCAATCTGTCAATAATACCTCGAGTTTTCATACATTTTTGACAAGTTTTTGATACTACCGTGTTGCTGAGATGAGATTAAGACTAAATTTTGAAGGTTACGAGAATTAGCCTTCAAAGCGAATGGATTGAAAGAAAGAAAAATAATATTTTCGGTAAAAAGACACAGAAAATAAACAAGTTGGGGGTAAATATGGGTCACATCCATGCAAAAAGGCCATCGCGCAGCATAATGCTACGGTCCTATGCGAGTCGGAACCCCAAAATATGCGTTACATGCACGAAAAACGGCCATCGTTCAGCATAATGCTAAGGCCCTACGTGAGTCACAGCCCCAAAATATGAGTCAAATCCACGAAAAACGGCCATCGTTTAGCATAAAGCTATGTCCCTATGGTTTTTTTTGCGACAGCCGGCGTTGCTGTGATGTCGTCAACCGGTGCAGTAGTGCTAGTTATAGAATGCTAATAGTGTAAGAATGTTATCATGTAGCTGGTGATGATGATGAAAATAAGCAGAGTGGTTTACGTATATAGGTACGTCATTATATTAAACCCCGAAACCCACTTTCTGGCGAGAGTAGGGCTAGTTTTGAAAGTTGTCTGTTTGTCAATTATTCTTTATAACAAAGCCACTGTATTACGATCTTGCAGTTTCACCCACACAGTAAATTGCACATTCCAATACCCAGCATAGCCACAAAGTTATTATTTGCAGCGGGCACTTCGCATGCACTAAGTCGTTAATTATTCACTGCGCCGACACCTGACACTTTCTGTTCAGTAAAAAGCCAATAGTTAGGGAGCAAGGCTGCTAATTTATGGGTTCACTATGTTTATAGGTAAATTGAAATGAGAATTACTCTACTTTTGGTCTATAAAATAGTATAGTTATTTCGTTTTCGGTTCATTGAATACGAATGTTTTCAAACTCAAACTCACTCAAACTCAAAGCATTTATTTTCAAATAAACCAATTACAGGCACTTTTGAATTGTCAAGGTCGGTGAGTTAGAAAGATGAAGCTAGTTGCCCATTCCAAAGCGTAGGTACCTATGGAGAAAAACGGGCAAGAAACTCCATGGACACTCTTTTACAATCAAGATTTTGTTACAAAAAGTTGGTTACATCATTATGTTGAAATTATCAATGTGAGAACGATGTAAAAAGTGCACATTAAAAGCGTCCGTAATTAAAATAAAATAACAATTAAAATAAGCCGTGGGAGCAAAGAGATGACCAGTCCCTACTGGCGGCGCCCGTTCACGGACATGACGTATGCATCGGCACCATTCAGCTCAACCATTTTGAAGGGAACTTAATGATCCAACACACACGCCACCACCAGCGAGACATTTGAGTGAGCATGACATACTCTCAGCTGCCAGGACACATTCAAGTCAATGAAAGACGTACCCTGTAAATGTTTGCTTTATAGTAGGAACATAGTGCTCACACAAATGCTATGCAATTATACAATACTAAAATTTGAATTTATACAATGCAAAGATATCTAGCTTATTCAATTTAGTTTAAGCTACCTTGTGGAGCAGGACAAGTAGCGTTTAGCCAAGCATTTTTGTCAGCGATGTAATCCCCCAACTTATAATAAGCATGGCTGCATAGTGTGCTATTTAAATTTCGATTCATTCAGTTCGAGTATGTGGGGAGGTATTTTATTGTAACATTTTAAACAGTACCCCATGAAGGATTAGTCTACTTTAGCCAGTCTGAAGCCTGGTTGAACCAATTGGTGCCTATTTCTCGTTCTAATGGTGTGTCTTTCACCTCGTTTACTGAAAAGATTTAAGTTTTTCCTAACGTACATGATGTTCTCATAGATATATTGACAAGGTACCGTCATGATATTAATAACTTTGAACAGTTCCCTTAGAGAATCCCGCGTACGGAGGCCATATATTGCTCTAATGGCTCTTTTCTGCAGAATAAAAATAGACTCGATATCTGCAGCCCGTCCCCATAGTAAAATACCGTATGACATGATACTATGAAAGTAACTGAAATAGACTAGCCTCGCGGTTTCTACATTAGTGAATTGGCGGATTTTTCTTACAGCATATGCTGCTGAACTTAGCCGTCCTGCAAGAGCTGTTAAATGAGGACTCCACTGTAGTTTTGAGTCGAGCGTGATCCCTAGGAAAACAGTTTTATCGACGAATTCTAGTTTCTCTTTATTCAATACTACGTCACAATCAGTACTTTTAACATTTGGTAAAGCAAATCATATGCATTTAGTTTTTTTCCCATTTAACACTAAATTATCAGCAGTGAACCAATTTTGTACCAGTAGTAGGGCATTATTTACGTCGTCAAGATTTGATGCACGTCTATTTATTTTAAAAAATTAAGGATGTATCGTCAGCAAATAACACCATTTGTGGTTGGTTTTTTAATAAATGGGGTAGATCATTAATATATACTAAAAAGAGGAAAGGACCTAATATTGAGCCTTGTGGAACACCCATTTTTATTTTTAAACCATGTGAATTGACACCATTTATATGAACTTTTTGCTGTCTAACATTAAAATAAGGTTTTACTACCTTTTTACCTGTAATTAATTTGTTAATTTTTTATTAACCATTCCGTTCTAATTAAGGCAATTGTCTTGAAAAATATCATGTTTGTCACTAAAATACATTGGCACCCACTTAGATACTAATTCCTACATCACCCAGAACCCTAACTGGATAACTTGTCTATATTATATCGGAAAAAAATGGAGTAGTATCATTAAACCTACACCCTAAATGCGCAACACTTTCAAACACATTCAGCGAGTTTTGTAAGGTTTGTAGGGCTAATCCATTGCTTCACAGGTTTGAATTATCGTAATTAATGAGGGGCAATAACGGTAATTCAAACCTATGAAGTAAGATGATGCGGAGAACTGCAGCAAAGTTCATTTTCTCTTCATAATTCACTGGATTTGACAAAGACCCGGTACCCGGTTTACCCGGTAGGTAAAACGGGGTGAATAGAGACTGCAGTGGTGAATCGAAACGAAACTGTAAAAGTGGATTTTGACAGTAAACACATTAGATTCCTTTTTGGCTACAAACAATCATAATTTCAACAGTAAAATCAACTTCTCAAATCTAAAGTTTCGTCTCGATTCACCCCTGCAGTCTCTATTCACCCCGTTTTACGGTACAGTATGACTAACATATTATTTGCGGAAACTCATATAACAGCTTCGTTACTACTAAAAGTGTTGTTTATATAGACTTTACGACCTCGCGATCGAGATTAATTACTTGGAGGACCATCAAAAAGCCAATTAAATTGCCAGTGAAGTAAAAATGCATGTAAGGAAAAAAGTTTTAAGACTATTGTCATAATCTGTATCTTAAAAGATCGTATTCATTTTATTTTTATGAAGATTAAAATGTTTAGAAATGAAAATTGTGAACTTATAAATTTATTTGATGATGTTGATCCTAATTTAGAATCTATTATCAGGAAGGATCCAAGCAGTAATCTTGCACCTCGCCTTATCATCTGTCATCGTCTTGCCAAAGACACACACATCTTTCAGTTTTCAAAGTAAACGAAATCCACAAACTTTTTTTATTTTTAAAGGTTCCTAAATATACAAGTAGTAATTATACATGGCAATAGTATCTGAATCTTTGGGTTCAGAGTATGCACATCACATTGTTATGGGGGATTTTAATACCAACCTCCTTGCCCACAACTCCCCTCGGTCCCGTAAACTCCTGCATCTAATCGAGTCAGCCAGTCTACATGTTTTACCTCTCCAACCCACTCATCATAATGTAGTCAGTGATGACACTTGGCTTGACTTGATCCTCACCTCTAATCCTTCCCTAGTTTCCTCGCATGGGCAACATGATGCTCCTGGATTTTCCCATCACGACCTTATTTTCCTATCCTATGTCCTGAAACCCCCTAAACCAAAACCAACGTTCCAGTTCAGGCGTGCCTTTGCACGTATGAATAGCGAGAGGCTTCAACAAGATGCGTCCAATGTAGACTGGTCACCCCTGGAAGCAGCTGCCTCAGTTGACGAAAAAGTAAGATTCTTCAACGATGTCGTGGTCAAGCTATATAATGCCCATGCTCCAATCAAGAAAGTAAAGTTGAAGCGTGCGCCTGCACCTTGGATGAACACGGGAGTTCGGATGGCCATGCGACGGAGGGACCGCGCGTTTCGGAAGTTTAAAAAGGATCGCTCGGAGGACAATTGGGCCTTCTTTAAGGCTGCTAGGAATCGCTGCAATCAGATGATACGTAACGCTAAACGCCGTCATATTCTAAATAATATCACTTCTTCTTCTCCTGCCGATATTTGGAAGTTCCTTGGAACTTTGGGTATCGGCAAATCGCGACATTCGGACCTTCCTCACACAATTGGTTTGGACGACCTTAATCGCCATTTCGCCACTGTTCCTACTCTAGACAGTCTAACCAAATGTCAAACACTCGACTACCTCGCTGGTCTGACGCGTCCCAATATTAACCCCTTTATTTTCACCCCAGTCGACCCGGGAGAGATCAAAAAGATTATCCTTTCCATTAAATCCAAAGCCGTGGGTTGCGATGATATCAGCCGCCATATGATTGTGGCAGCTATTGATCAACTCCTTCCTGCGATCTCCCACATTATAAACTTCTCCCTTTACACCGGTGTTTTCCCTTCCCTGTGGCGTAAAGCCCTTGTCCGGCCCCTACCTAAGATACCCAATCCCTCTCTTCCAAGTCACTTTCGCCCAATTTCCATCCTTCCCTTTCTATCTAAAGTGCTCGAGGCTAGTGTCCATAAACAATTCTCACACTTTATTCACCGCAACTCCCTCATCAGTCCACTTCAATCCGGTTTCAGGCCCGGGCACAGTACCATTTCTGCTCTCCTCAAAGTGACTGACGATATAAGGCGTGGTATGGAAGACACTAAAGTTACAGTCTTAGTGTTAATAGACTTCTCCAATGCGTTTAATACCGTCAGTCACGAACTTCTTTTATCCATTCTTTCCTCTATTATGGTCTCTCCGGAGGTATTGGAATGGTTTGCCTCTTATCTTCAGGGGCGTCAGCAGTCCGTTCGTGCTGGAGACTCTTCATCGAGTTTCTGTGATCTTGCAGCTGGCGTCCCTCAAGGCGGTATATTATCTCCTCTTTTGTTCTCCATTTTTATTAATCTCATTACCACCGAGCTTCGAACTGCGTATCATCTTTATGCGGACGATTTGCAGCTTTACTGCCAGGCAAGTGTTGACAACATAGCAGATGCGATTGAGGAGCTAAACCGTAATTTAGTAGTGGTTAAGAACTGGTCTGATCGGTTTGGGGTGGCCGTTAACCCTGCCAAGTGTCAGGCTATCATTGTAGGGAGCCCCCACAGTACGAGGAAGATGAATGGCTTAACTGTGCCACCTGTAATGTTTGACAACTCAGTCATCCCGTTTAGCTCCGATGTTAAAGATCTTGGCCTGTATGTCGACACTTGTCTGGACTGGCGAAAGCAGGTCACGACTGTAAGTAAAAAAGTCACCGGAACGTTGCGGTCGCTCTATCGGTTGAAAAACCTTCTCCCATCACACATAAAGGCAATGCTTGTACAGTCCCTTATCTTTCCCATAATTGACTATGGCGATGTGTGTTACTATGACCTGAATGCAGATCTCCTCAATAAACTTGACCGCCTTCTAAATAACTGCATTCGATTCGTTTTCAATCTTCGTAAGTATGATCATGTGTCCGCGCACCGGTTGCTTTTAAAATGGCTACCCATCCGTCAGCGCAGAGAGTTGAGGGCTCTGTCAATGTTGTTTTCCATTCTCGATAAACCCACTTCTCCTTCTTACCTGACCTCCCAGGTTCAATACTTGTGCGCTGCGCATAGTAAAAACCTTCGGTCCACCAATAATCGTCTTCTACGATGTCCCTCTCACCGCTCTGGTTTCATTCAATCTTCTTTCTTTGTCCAGGCGGTGTTTCTTTGGAATGCGCTCCCTCTGAATGTCAGGATGGCAACCAGTCGGTTATCGTTTAAAGTGAAGGCTCGTGAGCATATTCGTAAGAAGTTGTCAGAATCATCCCAGCGCTGATATGCTAGATTCGTTTTCTCCTCTACCTATCGTTATTTCTCAAGACAAAGTTTTGTGTTCGTTATATGTATGTATGTATGTATGTATTTATGTATTAGTTTGTATTATTTTCCAGTAACCTATCCCTTATGTTGCACCTGCCATGTTTTCTCTCTGCATCACCCTAAGGTTGACTGGTAGAAAATGCCTCAGGCATTAAGTCCGCCTTTGTATAGTATTTTTTTTTACCTGTGCATTAAGTTTTAATAAATAAATAAATAAATAAATAAATAGTAACATAATATGGTAATACATGGTATAAAATTTTCATTAACAGAAGACTTAGATTAAGCAGCGAGTCCCACGGCACAGCCTGACCAAGTTAGTAAAACTGCTACCCTAGCGCTAGCAGTTCTACTAACTTTGTGTGGTATTGTTATTCATAAGTTAATTGCAAAATTTAGAAAATTTACAGTAATTTAAGTTCAAAGAATTGCCAAACTTAAGTGGCAGTGGGCAGGGCACATTGCTCGCAGAACAGATGGCCGATGGGGCCGAAAGGTTCTGGAGTGGCGACCGCGTACCGGAAGACGTAGAGTGGGAAGGCCTCCCACAAGGTGGCCCGATGACCTTGTGAAGGCCGCGGGTATCCGCTGGATGTGGGAAGCACAAGACCGGTCGAAGTGGAGGAGTCTGGGGGAGCCCTATGTCCAGCAATGGACGTCTTTCGGCTGAAATAATGATGATGATGAAGTACAAAGAAAATAAATAACATACATTTATACACACAAGAGAGAGATAAGTGGTGGCCAAGTGGTAATGGCCACGACTTACGAGTTGTAGGTCGTGAGTTCGAACCCCGCCAGGCGCTTTACTTTGTGTAAATTGTTTCATCACCACTGCTCTCAAAACGGTGAAGGAAAACATCGTGAGGAAACCGGCATGTCTTAGAACCAAAAATTCGAAGACATCTACCAACCCGCACTGGGCCCGCGTGGTGGATTACGGCCCAATCCCTCTCACCGAGAGGAGGCCTGTGTCCCAGTAGTGGGAACATTATAGGCTGATGATGATGATGATGATACACACAAGACCGTAATGTTGAGTAAGTGTGAGTGAGGGTATGTATTTTATCAGAGTTTGCATTAATAAATAATTTAGGTATACCACACATTTTAATTATTAAGTGAAACCAATTATAAATACAAGGCAATCCTTCTAGAATTGCCTTATATTTCAATAACAATAGAAAATCATTTCTATGATTTGTATAATTATCGTAAGGTTTTTTTTTGACCCGAGACCTACGTCATACGAATATAAAATAATGTCAGTTGTGATTAGAATAATCACCGGTAATCACAGAAAATTCAAATCATTGGTCACTTTCCTAAATAATCATAATTTTCCCAGTCTTTTCAGGTACATGCAATTTACAATAGTCTATGAATGTAAAAACATAGCTTACATAAACGGAGAAAGGAAGTACGCAGAGCGAGCGGAAAAAGGCAAGGATTGATCGTAGATTGCTTTCGCTATGCAAGCGGTGTTGTAGATTAGATCTAGTGACGTGTACAAAGCAAGATGAAAAAAATAAATAAAAGGGCTTTGCTTCAGTTCTTGATGCGGGAAGGCTATGTTTATGTATTTTCGAAGAATGAAGCAATCTTGAAGTGGCTACATCTAGGGTTCACTGAAAAGAGTAGAGGTACGACACATTTTTGAATTATTAACAGACATTTTTTTCCGCAAGCCCTGGCTATCCGTAGCCAGCATCAGCATCCGAAATTAGTCAAATCCTTTTTTTTTGCTCTCAATTGTAGTGGTGCCCCAGTAGTAACGGTTGCGACTGAAACATTAGATGACGAGTTTTGTGTATGTTTTAGTATTGTGTAACTGATGACGACGAACTTTGTGTAATTTATGTTTGTATGTTTTAGTATTGTTCTCAAGTGAGTGACATGTATGTCTTTATTGAGAATAAAGTTTCTTTAAACCTATTTATAAATTGAAGGCCGTAGGTTCAAACCCAGGCAGGCGCTTTACTTTGTGTTAATAACTTCATCACCAATGCTCTCAAAATGGTGAACGAAAACTTCGTGAGGATATCGGCATGTCCTAGAAGCAAAAATTCGAAGACATGTAAGACACCTACCAATCAGCACTGGTCCTGTGTGGTGGATTACGGCCCAGTCCCTCTCATCAAGAGCACGCCTGTGTCCCAGCAATGGGAACTTGAAAACATTTGCGAAAGCAATGTGATGCATACTCATACATCACATTGCTTTCGTAAATCTAAGAGTAGGTTGTCATTTTTCAGTAAAAACCAAAATAATACATAATCAGCCTATAATGTTGAAAAAAGCAAATCACATTTGGAACACACACATCACATGATGAGTGTGTTCCAAATGCGATTTGCTATTTTTGCAAGTAGGTACATAAGAAAATTTTAAAAGCAATTAAAAACAAGTTCCCTTCCAAAAGCCAAAAAAAAAACACAATAGCATTACTCTCGTATCATCAATTACTACAGGTTGGAGGCTGTGACTGGCTACTTTCATAATTGCCTCAGAAGTAACGACGCGGTGAGTTGGCCAAATGATGCGTTACCCCGATGGGGCTAAAGTAGGGGAAAATTGCTATAAGTTATGCAATTTCCCTACGCACCATTAGCTCCAGGCCTCCAGGCAGGGAATTTAGTACTCAACACTTATTGCAACGTCTGCAGTGGATTTTCTTTGTTCTAGTACTTTGTATTTGCCCTTTTGATGTGAGGATTCTTGCAGGAACTGAGTGTTCATTTGTAGTTTGAATTTGTTTTGTTTGCTGTACTATTTTATCAAGGGGCTAGTAATTAATATTCACACGGCTCGATCGATCAAGTTAAGCTACGGTTGCCACGATTGGTCCGTGGATTGGTGACCATCTTTTCATACCAAGACACATTCATGCCTTGGAAAGCACGTTAAGTCGTTGGTTCCGGCTGTCATTTGTGGACCTTTGACAGGCGTAACGGGTCGTCAGAAGCTCGAAAACAACCAGTGTCACCAAGGGTATCGTATTACCGAATGAATGAGTTGTAGAGGTCTTTACTTTGTGTAAATAATTTCATCACCACTGCTCTCAAAAAGGTGAAGAAAAACATTGTGAGGAAACCGGCATGTCCTTTCATTAAATTACAGCCCAGTTCCACTCACAGAGAGGAGGCCTATGTGCTATCAGTGGGAACATTAGGCCGATTATGCATTGAAAGGAAATGGTTATCATTCAAGCAATAATCCCGTACCTCACCCATCATCTCTCACCACAAACTAACCAAAAATTCATTAATCATCAGGTGTCCTATTTCCTCCACAGTGCGAGAGGTTACGTTTCATTAATGAGTGACTAGTAGTAAAACGGAACGAGGTTCAGCGAGGGAGCGAAACGACGTCGTAAAGTGATATAACTGACGTTCAAGTACTACTTCTTTGACTTTTACTTGTAGTTGTAGCGGCCTTGTCAGGGCACAGTTTATGTACGTACCTACGCATGCTTCTTTGAGACTAGTGTCATGAATTCTAGTTTTCATGGTCGTAGAATTGTTTTTTTTGTCCTAGAAATGATAGTAGTATTAGGTTCTTCTGTTTTATTGGTCCTGGTCGAATTGGCATTTGCAATTGTAGTTTTATTTGCGTTCGGGGCCGTATTTCTTTGAGTTAATTTCAAAGACTGTTTTTTTCGTGGCTAGTCAAAAATTCAATGAAGTTCGTCTACTATCGTCCGAAGATTTTGGCTTGATGTATTGTGAAAATATAAGAATATTAAATCTACATCTTTTATGATCTTTCATGTTTTACTTCTAAATAGATGAGATTTCTTTGAAAGCAATTGTATTTTCAGATTTTTAAGAATAGTATTGTAAGAACCACTCAGTTATTGTTGGATAAATATTTGATGCTATTAACTCGGAGTTTTCCAGTCAATAGACGTGAATATGTTACTTCTTAGCAACAAGACTAGGCTAGATACATCATCATCGCCACCATCATCTTTCAACATCAGCCGCGAGGATTAGGACCAAATTGGCAAAGAACGGTCGGTCTCAATTCAATTGTAATTTTATCAGTTATTATTCTAATGAAACCAATTCAACTTAACAACATCACAACAATCACCGATTTCCTCACGTCTGATTTCAAAGGCACTAAACGTTTCTGTCGTTAAATTAATAGTTAGAGAGCTCGAGGGGCGTTTATACAAAATCTTTTAAATAAAGCGGGTACGTGACCTCTCGCTACGTCGGCCCTGCCAAATGGTGCAACAACAGATTTTTGTAATGTTCTGTGTTGGTAAGCTAGGTCTGGACCGAAGCCAATTCGGCCATCGATTTACAAGTTCACTTTATGTTTTCCTGATACTTTCCGTACTAGACGAAATAGAGAAGACTTCCGTTTGTTTGTTGTGCTGTTTTCTTGTAATGTGGATGTTGATTTTGTTTTAATTTATGCTGATGGTTGGTAGAAGGTTGTCTGGTGGAGTCTGGCTCACGTTCGACCTCTTTATAAAGAATTGAGTGTTCTTCTATTGTTTCTATTGCTAAACCAGACTAATTTAATTTACCATAAACGAAAACAAAAAACGATTTTTACTGTTATGCGTAACTCCAATCAATGCGAAAACGGTGCAGTGTTTATCAATCAACTGAAGAAAACATGGAAGGTTTACTATCCACCTTTGTTTTTAATTCCATACATCTACGTGAAGACTAGAGAAGAAGAGGGACTAAGTAATAATACGCTTCCCGCGGCTGGTCCGTGGCTGGGTGAGAGACCATCTTTACAAATCAAGACCCCTACGTGCCCCGGAAAGCACGTTAAGCCGTTGGTCCCGGCTGTCATTTGTGTATCTTTGACAGTCGTTACGGGTCGTCAGAAGCCCCAAAGGCTGTGTATCCTTCGTTTATCCGAGAACCAGTCTTACCAAGGGTATCGTATTACCCAGTAACTGGGTTGTGGAGGTCAGATAGGCAGTCGCTTCATGTAAAATACTGGTATTCAGCTGCATCCGGTTGGACTAGAAGCCGACCCCAAGTTAGTTGGGAATACGCTGGGCAGATTATGACATTTACGTGAAGACAACACTTTTCCTGGGCAGGAAAACATCAGCACCAAATTGAACTTCTATACAAACATATAACTCACATTACACAAAACACACTCCTCAACCATAAATGTATAAATAAGTGGAACATATAAACTATAGTCACCGTATCTAAGGACTCAGATATGCCAAAGCTTTGACATCGTCCTTATTTTACATACTAATGTTTCACGTTACCGAGTTTTACAAACACAAGTGTGTTCTAAGGCGAGCAATTATACTGAGTGGTTTTGCGTGTATCTTACTTAGGTAAGTACTGGTACTTATCCTGTGTAATAAATGGTAATTATACGGTTTAGGAGGGAAATAAAAACATTTGATGATCTTGAACTCGAGTAGGTAGAAAGTTTGGTGACGTGAAATATAAAATTATTTTGTTTTTAACACGCTTTTATTCGCTTCACCTGTATGTTTGTTTGTTTGTAACCAACTCCTTTTTGTATCCGAGAGCAGTGGTGGCCTAGTGGTAACGGCCGTGACTTACGAGTTGTAGGTCGTGCGTTCGAAACTTCGAACCCAGCCAGGCGCTTTACTTTGTGTAAATAATTTAATCACCACTGCTCTCAAACAATGAAGGAAAACATCGTGAGGAAACCGACATGTCCTAGAACCAAAAATTCGAAGACATGTGACATCTATCAACCCGCGCTGGGACCGCGTGGTAGATTACGGCCCACTCCCTCTCATGGAGAGGAGGCCTGTGTCCCAGCAGTGGGAAAGTTATAGGCTGAGTGTGTTATGTATGTAACCAACTCCTTTGGACTTGATTTAGACCTACTTCAAATGGTCAGATTTCATTGAAACTTTGTAGACATAACGAGGACCGATGACAAATCAATAATAAAAAATAAAAAAAACGCTTTTGTAGCTAGCAGAACTATTTTTTTTTTAATAATCAATAGATTCAAAAATCTAAAAAAAAACACGTTAGTTTGGTTTTTAAAGCGTATTTTTTTTATTTTTAAACATGTTTTGTTTGTATATGTATTAGCGATCGTAATTTGCACGGTTTTTACGACTTGGCAAATCATCAAGATTGTTGTATCAAATGAAAGTATCACATCAATGTGGTATCCATATACATAAAGAATGGACTGCGCGTTCAGTATTCAGTTGTGCGGTGAATCAGACCGAAAAGTACGAGAGAGACAAAGCGACCAGTATAGTTGTCTCTTTCTAGTATGTTATTACAAGCTTGCAGAAAAGAGACGGGTATTGGCCGCACAGTCGCTTTGTGTCTTTCTAGAGAGTGGTCACTTCTGTAAGGATAACAAGACGAGAAGATAACGAGAATAAAAAAGTCCGTTCTCTATGTCTATGGTGGTATCAGATAGTCTAGTGGTCGCAAGCGCTACTTCTGAGCATGAGCTCCAGCTTGGCTATTCTGTAAAAAGCTCACCGTGAAAGCATAGATGAAGTGAGCTTATAGTGAGGTGTCATCCTATTTGATGCTTAAAGTGAGGTGTCATTCTATTTGATGCTTATAGTGAGGTGTCCTTATAGTGAGGTGTCATTATATTTGATGCTTATAGTGAGGTGTCATTCTATTTGATGCTTAAAGTGAGGTGTCATTTTAAATGATGTTTATAGTGAGGTGTCATTCTATTTGATGCTAGAAATTGACACCATTTACAGCTCACTTCACCTTCGTTTTCACGGTGAGATTTTTCAGAATAGAACTACTGGATTCGATTCCCAGGTAAGGCAAAGTGTTATTGAGTTTTCTTTCTGGAATTTCTCTTTAATCTTAAATCTTCTGTTAGTAAAACATAAACATAACATATAAAATTATTTAATTTCTCATTACAAATGTTGTTGTGGGCAGAAAGAGCTTAATCTAAAAATAGGCTTAACATTTGTGAGAGACTGGTGCCCGAATGGTAATAGGCTCGCCCCCTATTACATAGGACTTAAACTTAACTTCTCGGGAAGCTACGCAATATCTTCTCGTCACACGAGAAGACGAAAGTCTTTGACCAGTGGGTGTTGCCAGTGATGACATGGAATCGAAACGTGAAATCGCTCACAATAAAATTAACTGACGAAATGAGGGTGTACTATGGGTACAACTCTGCTCAACTCTTCGGGGTCATAAGGTGTGATGTGTTGTTATGTGATGGTGGTGAAAACCACATCAAAATTCTTTGCGTAATATAGAATAATGCGGTCACACAAACAGATACGAAAAGCAACTTTCATTTACAATATTTTTATAGAAGTTCTAATGAGTTAGAAATAAAAGAGAACTAAGAGAGATTTTTGAATACTAGATTGAGTATAAAAGGGACTTATTGAACGTTTCGTAATTAAAAACTTTTGTATTAAAACCTTTGATTTTGCAACGTAGGTATCACATTTGGGTTTATTATGGTTTTGGAGGTCAGTTAGGCAGTCGCTACATTTAAAAAAAAAACTAGTTTTCAGCTGCATTCGGGTAGATTGGAAGCCACCTCAACATATCTAGTTGGGACAGAGCTATGTAGATGTTAAGCAAAATTAGCTGTTAAGCAAATTAATTATCAACTTAAATTGTGCGTGTATTAAAATGACAAGTGACTTTCTTGGACAGTTGTATGAAATGACATATAACACGGCAAATTGACGAAGTGTATCAATTTCTTTGACTGTACTACTTTCTATCAGACGCACATGTTGTGGGTATATGTCGACGATTTAGTTTAAGTATAAGTACACTCAAAGTTTGGGTAACATACTTATTCATTCTGGTCTAATAAATCTTATATTATTACTGATACTTTAGATAGAAAGTTTCTTGACTGTTATTTCAACATGCCTATTAGCTTAAGCATAGTCTTTAGTCTTGTCGAGTTAGCCTCGGAAGGAGCTATTTTCGTTACTAATGCATTGGGACTGCATCTCAAACAGCTCAGTAGTGCATTATAAATTCACGTTGGTGGCCTATCTTATGTTATCCTGCTTACATAGCGGCCAGGTTTATTGCTACAGTGTATTTAAATGCAGTGTAGCTCTTTAATCAAGTGCTTCTATGATGGGTAAAAATGGTTCCCAATATACATAGTTACAATAAAGTGAGAACATAGAACAAAAAAGAGACTATGCCCTCTGACCTCGTTTCGGCATTTTGATCTTAGGGAACAGTCAGTTAAGAAATGCTGGCGCCATCTAGCTTAAAATATTGACGTGTAAAGGTGTCTTAAAAGATCTACTTGCAAATCTAAAACACTTCGTTTCATTTCGCTTGACAGACGGACTGTTGATCGCAAGTTTTAATTAGCATCTATTTGATAGTATACTAGCTTCTACCTGCAACTTCGTCTGCGTCAAATTTCTTGTTACCACGACTCACTCCGTCGCATTGAATCGCCTGGCTGTGCGAGTACTTTATATTTGTTACTTTTTATTTTTGCTCGGCTCTTAAGGGCCCCGGTGTGATGTTATATAGCCTATAGCCTTCCTCGATAAATGGACTATCTACAACTGAAATAATTTTTCAAATCGAACCAGTAGTTCCTGAGATTAGCGCGTTCAAGCAAACAAACAAACAAACTTTTCAGCTTTATAATATTAGTATAGATATAGATTGTCTCATGATTATTTTAACAGCAATTGTTAAAAAAAAATTATCTGCTTTTAAGTTATGCTGATGTTGGCTCATATTTGTTTTAACCCATTAGTCATACTCGTAACGACCAGCAAAAATAAATTAGCTGTTTTATACATTTTTACCGCGTAGGTATTGCAAATTTCTATGAAACAGCTGATATGTTTTGTATAACCGACGAAATATTTGTACGATAGGTCTAGAATGATATGCTGAATTCATGGTTATAGTTTGCGTACTGGTTAAAAACGTACACTGTATAGTCTTTCAACTTTTAGGTGAGTATTTTTATCACCCATCCCAACTGATCTTTTATCGTCATTCAGAGGCCATCATTAACTAACGTCAATAAGCATGTTTAGAACACGTGAGAACTTTTGTTGCAGGAGCCGAAAAAAAAAAAAAAAAAACAGGTATGTAAATCTAATAAGCCTGTCACTATGCTCAAATGATAAACAATGTTTTTCTCTTAATGCAAATAAATTCTAAACAGAAATTGGACTCGAAACGTAGACAAAAAGTCAGATTTTGCACGCGATTTGTCAGGTGAAGCGAGCCGACAGTAAAATATAGGGATCATTAATTGAATCGCAATATTGCTTTAACAAAACAAAAGGCCACTGCGAATGACAAATTTGTATCGTCCTGAAGGTATCAGTTGCTTACGAAATTTGACGGAACCCGCCCCGGGAGTGATACCAAAATAATAAATGGAACCCCGGCCGGCTTCAGATATAATTTTAAAGTATTCTTTATTTGATAAATCAAGATTTTTTCTGAATTAAACCTTGCTGCTCATTATGAAAAGTAAAAATGTTCGTAATAAATTATTATTTCAATGCAATATTTTAACTTTTTTTAAGGTTCCAGCGTATTGCCTCAATTTCAATTACAGTACGTTGCTGCTGGAGGAAAAATATTTAATATAAAAAACGGTCCCGTCATTCAGAGCAAAATGGGACGCTGTATTGACGATTACATCGGGAGTTTCTGCTAAATATAGTCAACATTTTAAGTAAATTATTTTCTTTTATGGAGCTCTTGGAGTTGGTCATTGCTTATTTTTAATTAATAAAGCTTTGGTGGACTATATTTACCTACATTAGGAACAGAGGGTAATACATGTTTTTTTTAAATGATATCCTAGAATTGTCGAGAATTGCGAATTACCTAGCCTATTCTTAACGGTTCACCCTTGTTTGATAGAACAACGTTTGATATAATATTACTAAATCGAACAACGTTTAAGAAAATCATCACTTTGTATAATATCGTTTGACAGAATTTTCAGTTCATCGAATATTTATTTGCTATAACAACATTTGCGCTAATGATCAAAAGGTATAATGTTCATTTTGACGTCATGTTCTATAAATAGAAACAGCGGGTGATTCACACGTATCAACTACATGTAACCTAACGTAACCTACTGTCAGATAGTCGTTGTAAATAAGGTTGAGAATAGGGCAGAAGTGTTTCTGGCACTCGTCGGCAGCTACCGCGGCACCGCTCGCTTCGCTCGCTCGACTCGTGCGCTTTGGTCACTATATAACTAGTTTTGTTGTTGTTGGGAAAATTCGGCGAAATGAAATTAGTTCAAATAAATAATTACGCTAAATAAAAATTTACCAATGAATTATTCGGTCAAATGAATAATTCTTCGAAATGACTTTATTGCAACTAAAATTCGATTTAGTAATATTACATCAAACGTTGTTCTATCAAACAAGGGTGAACCATTCTTAACTATGTCGGATATAGCTGAATACCAGTAATACGATAATACGATACCCCTTGGTACTGGATGGCAGACTGCCAGGCTCCTGAGGACCCGTATCGACTGTCAAAGATCCATGAATGACTGCCAGGACCATCGTGTTAAGGTGCTCTTCGAGGCACGAAGGAGTCTTGGTATTTAAAGATAGTTACGTGTCCATGGATCATCCGCAGCAAGCTTGGTTTATTGTTATCATACACTTCGTACACTTTGAAATATAACTATAGGTTTATTATTTTTTCAGCCGAACTGCCAGTATCCCTCTGAAAGAAGCTTTGAATAACATGCTTTTAGACGTAATATTTGAACTCCAAAATAATTTGTCACCACAGTGTCTCTCACACCGAAAATCTATTCAATTGCCTTAAAAATTACAGTTGGTTAAAGATACTCTCAAGAAGTAGCTACATGGAAAACATTACATCGCAAACAGAACTCACAATAAACATCATATTGCACTTTTCACTACGTAACCGAAACGTGAATGAGATGTTGGAACTTACGTTGAAACTAAGATCCCAATGGAGAGGAATTTATGCAAATGAATCTCATCTTAGTTGATGGAATGCATTGTTCTGCTATTTCACACAACGGATGTAGCATATAAATTATCTTTGTTAATGGAACATGCGAGGCGAGTAATTGCGGTAAGTTGATAGCTTGTAACTAAATCTGTGTATTGATTTGTTCGTGTAAATTATGTAGTAATAGACACAATCATATCAGGTTCGCGGATTCTCCCTAAGGATGTGCCGTGCCAATCATGGTTTCCTCGATTTTCTAATTCGGATCCCGTGTCCAAAAAGTTTGTTTCTTATTAAAATTGAGTTACATTTCAAACACAACAATCCAACTTTGTTACCAATAAAGGAAATGGATTCCCCGAGCTTTGTAAAATGTATAAATTTTTAGGATTATTTCAAGTTCTTTGTAACTTTTCCATTTCTTATTCAAGGCCACGATCAATCCGTTTCGGGTAGAATTTCGCTTTAATTTTCAACCCTGTAAATTTTTTCGGAGTGGTATTTAAAATACGTAGCGATATTTTCTAAAACGCGTCTGAAATTCAAATTTATTAGACGCTCGCATAAATTTTGCAGTTTAGTTTTGTGGCATTGCGCGGCGTGGTCGAGCTATAAATCTGCTGGTGCCGGTGGACGCTAATAGCGTGCACCTGTCACACGCGTGTGGCATTCAGAAAGGTATCTGTTGTCAGTAGCACTTTGACATTTCGAAGCTATGACGTCACTGCAGCCGTTACAACGCGGCAATTTTTTGCAAAAAGCTTTTTGAAAATGCGCAACATTCGAATGTGTTTTTGAGTTTTTGGTTACCACTTTGGGTTCTGTCCAGGTGCAATGCGCAAAAACGTTCGGTATTTAGAGAAATGGAACGCGGTAAATAACAGGTGAGGGGAAGATTTAGTGCCGGTATTAAGTAAACTGCCTCGGGTTCCGTAGCTGTTTTTTTTCATAATACAGACTTGAGTTTGACTACCGCTTTGCTTGATGGTCTGCAAAGATGTCGTTTACAAATAATACTAGAAAAGAAGATGTTTTTTAACACCTCTAGCATTAAGTACCTTGGAAAATTCAATTTAACACAACTGTGTTAAAGTGGCATAGCCTTTCTATAGAGTGAATTAAATCTCCCGGCAGTTTCCTTCATTAAGAGTTATTAGATCCTGACTAAGATTATTACGTAACACCTAACATACATTTATGTATGTAATATGCCAAAATGGTAATAATCATAATTTCTTAATCAATCCATTAGAACCATTCCTATTGATCTTTCATAATAATAATGTAGTCCTAGACATAGTAAGGGCCATTCACATAAGATGAATAGAAAGATAATAACTGTACCTATCATAATTTTCTCGTACTAAATTATGTTACTAAATATATCTGTTTCTAAGAATCTAGTGAAAAGTTTTTCAAACACGTTTTATTTTTGTGTGAACTATCCTTAGCTCAGGCGTGTGTATTATGGCTGACACTTAAAGCCAGTACACATTCCAGTAAATGGCACGACAGTAAGCAAGTAGTTAGCATGCTACTGACCAGGGCCGTCTTAAGTCTATTCAGCGCCGGGGTGCGGGTCTCAAACTGCGCCCTCGTTTTTTTTTACACTGCAGCATGGCACACGACCGACACACTGCAGTATGAAAGGGGTCCTAGTCAACCAAGAAAACACAATACTCGTGATTTTGATAATTTATTTATTTATTACTCTAAAAACTAAATTAAACTTAAAACTTCGATTACTAAATATCTATTTATTACATTGTACATACACATACATCAAACAAAATCAATTTTTCTTGCTTGTGAGTTGGCAAAGATTTTAATTAAATCATTAATTTTTATATCAATTTTGGATTCTATACTTATAATGGCTAAGTTTGTCAGTCTGTCTTGGGTCATGGTTGAACGAAGATAATTTTTTATAAATTTTAATTTTGAAAAGGATCTTTCACCTTCTGCTACTGTAACAGGCAGTGTTAAATAAATATACGCAGAGCTGTTGAGATATTGGGAAATGAGGAAATTAAATTATTAGAATATATATAGCTTAAAATATCAGTGGGAGTACCTGTTGATGCATTGGGAAAAAATATTGACAACAATTCTAATTAATTATATAAATCCTCCCCGTCAATATCAAATCTATTTTTCAGCAAATCGAATCTCTTATTTAATTTCGAGATAGCAGTGACCAGTAAAAAAAAAAACATACTTTAAATTTGTTGGTTGGGTCTAAAATGGGCTCATCTGCAGCCTCGTAATCAAGTTTTTGCTTACAATATTAATCTTTAGTAAAATATTGTATACCATATAACTACTGAACATATAAATCTATAAGACTGATTTATTAATGAACTCGCTATGCTTTTTGTGTCGCTGTTAGACTTGTTATTTGTAAAAATATAGTAAAATGCATCGTAAATTTTATCCATGTTAAAACGGAGTGCTCTAAGAGCATCAAATCTACTTTCCCAACGCGTATTTGAAAGAGGTTTTAATGTCAAAGTAGGTATCTGTTTCATAATTACATCCCAGCGTGATGTTGATGCTGAAAAAAATGCATAGATTTCTTGGACAATACAGAAAAAGTTTGTAATTTCCAATGAGCTTTTAGCGGCGTCATTTACTACTAAATTAAGGGAGTGAGCAGCACACGGTAATACGTAAAAAGCACGAGGATTCATGTCCATTTTTTTTTTGAGGGCTTTATTTTTCCCCCTCTTATTGGCCCCATTATCATATCCTTGGCCTCGCAAATCATCTAATTCAATATCGCATGATTTTAAGAAATCTAACAAATATGTCGCCAACCCTTGTCTGGTAGTAGGTATCAGTTACAGGTAAAACATACAAAAAAATGTTCTCGTACCTCAGCGCGTTTTCTCCCCCGCAGTCTGCCCCCAGTCTTTGTAACGAGTGGGGGCATTAAATGCAGTGACATTATTATTAAAAAGCTTACAGTGAAAACACAATACAGAATCAGTAGATGTGGAATATACAAGCCAAACTCGATGAATAATTTCGTTGTTTTGTAACTTTTTACTGTAATATGTATCTGAAAACAACCTCATGTTACACTGAAAAACCGAATAGGTTGTTTTAACCTTTTTTCAACCTTTATTTTAGGTTAATATAGCACCTACCGACATGATTTGTTGAATTAACAAAATAAAAATAGTTGCTGATTATATATATTTAACTTAGTTATTTTGTTGACTCTACTTCGTTAATATGTTGACTTGACTATATTATCAGTTAGACTTACTTTTAGATTCGAATATTGTGTCGTTTTAACGTCTTTTAGTGGTTGGTTTAACCTATTAATTTTTAACAATTTTCTTTTTGTAGAAATAAATGTTATATAATAGTTGTTTAAACATAATATTAGGTTAACGCAACTTACATGAAATCAACATTATGGAATTCAACCTATTCGGTTTTTCAGTGTACTATCTGAAGGATACCTAGTTGTTTTTTTTTATCTGAATCGGTCCACGTTAATTTTTTTTTTTGCTTGCGCATACATATTTGTCGTAAGTAACAAGTATATAAAACTGTGCAATGGCGTTAAGTTCAATGAAATATCCAAAAATTCAGAGCTCGACATGCGCCCCCGGGCGCTCAGCGCCCGGGTGCACCGCACCCCTTGCACCCCCTGGTAAAGACGGCCCTGCTACTGACCATTCAACAGAGTCTCATTTACAAATTAAAGAAAAACATGTAACCGATCCTGTAATAACGTATTGAACTTTTTAACTTACTGGCAATTTAAAAAAATAATTAACTTTATGTTTACTTTTTTGTTAATAATTGAGCCTTTTTTTACTTTCTGGCTTTTTCGTCACAGTTGGTCGCAGCAACTTATGTTAGGGTGGAACTGTGACTAACAATGCGCGAGCCAAGCGAGCAAAGAGAGCAGTAACACAACGTCGGCCGTCGCGAGCGCTACATCCAAGTTGGTCGCAGTTACTTGGATATTTAGCATTCTAGGACCTCGAAATAGGAATCATATAACGTTCGCAAAAAGAGTTATTATAATAGTGTTCAATAATATGATCAAGAGCGCAAAATGGGGATTATTGAAGGTTCTAATAAACATATGCCAAATTTAAATAGAGCACAGTTGCTTATTTACCCTAACAAGTATGAACCTATCCTTCAGCCTAGAAAGTGCTAATTTGGGTGTGTACCGCAATAGCACGCAAGCTACTTCAATGGTTGTGTGCAAGTTACTGTTAAGTGTATTTTTGTCCTAATTTAGAAAGAAAGAAAAATGCGTTTGTTACCATTATACCTTATAGAACCTTAAAACTACATATAAATAAAACAGAAAACAATGTTATTAATGCGAAGAGGTCCTCAGCTCAGTTAGCTCAGTATTATGTCAGATGGCCTGACGCAGATTTTTAGCTGCAACTCACAATTATTTAAATTTTATTCGATTTATTTAGAATTCGATTTAAAAAAAATCGTTACTGGTTATCAAGAGATCGTGACTTGAATGAAAATCAAAGTTTGTGTTTATTTATTGTGAACAATTGAAGGAGTTCCAGAAAATATGTAATAACGTTTCTTTTCAACTTTTATTTGTTTGTTCTCGCAGATCATAATATAGCCCAATGGAATAGGGTCGCATTTGTTTTAGTGGGTATCGAGACACGGAGTCGTTCTTTACCTAGCCTTCAGCCTAGTGATTACAAACGATCATTCTTCTGTGAGGCCCTATTTATTGCAGTTAACTTGAAACTACTGTTGATAGGAATGATATTCGCTTTTTCCGATTCAAAACATTTTTTTGTAAAAATAATAACTAAAACCAAATAAAACGAAATATTCTCCACCGCATATATCAGAATTACAAGGCTATACGTATCGGTAACTGAATAAACAAATATGTGTGTGCCCGCTACCAAATGCCGAATGTTATTACCCCACTTCTCTATATGGCAACACATGTACGAAGCATAAATTCGGTCCTGCACGTTAAAATTAGAAATGTAAGCGCGGTGCCGTGAAATATGTGCCTTTAAAATTTATACCGTATTATATTTGCTCACACCCGAACACCAACAATTGTTTTTATCCGTAAGCAAATAGTATCCTCAGATATTTTTTTTATAAACTGGCCAGTTCTTTGTTACACCTGCCCCGATTTTATTTTGAGGAAAACAGGATTTGGTCCGCAGTTGTTACAAATCCTGGGTTGATTGTTTGTGGATTTTCGTGTTAATAATTAATTTTTGAGACCCTTTCATGGAAGTACTTTTGGTGGAGAGCGTATTTAAAAAGGTCGCCCTACAAAGTGTAATACGGTTGAAGTTAAACAGAAGTATGTCTGTAGTATAGCATTCTCCTTACTTTAGATCTACAAAGGATACGAGGACGTCGATTTAAATAGCGTACTGGAAGAACGTATTATTTTGACAGAACTTTACACAAACCGGAGAGCAGTGGTGGCCAAGTGGTAACGGCTGCGACTTACGAGTTGTAGGTCGTGAGTTCGAACCCAGACAGGCGCTTTACTTTGTGTAAATTATTTCATCACCACTGCTCTTAAAACGGCGAAGGAAAACATCGTGAGGAAACCGGCATGTCCTAGAACTAAAAATTCGAAGACATGTGACATCTACCAACCGGCACTGGGCCCGCGTGGTGGATTACGGCCCAATCCCTCTCACCGAGAAGAGGCCTGTGTCCCAGCAGTGGGAAAATTATAGGCTGATGATAATGATGATTACATAAACCTTGTATCCTTATGTTTTTTTTTAGTTATTGACCGAAGCTTCTTTTTCGTATTCGGCTATTTTCAGCCAAAATATCATGATCGGTTTTCGGTTATAAAACCAGCCGAATCAGATATTCGTGAATTGTTGCGCGTCATTCAGCCTACTTCGTATTGCTCGGCAATATCAGGCTAACTGGCAGACGTTCGGCTGACTTCGGAGTGAATCGAGTCCGCTCGTGGTTTCATCCAGCTGATATAAGGATGGAAGGGATTTTAAAATCCAAATCCATTTTCGGTCAGACACAATTTTTCTCATCATCGTGCCTTTAATTTTTGGACATAAAAACAATCCCTCCCAAACGAAGGCTCTTTCTTGGCTATAAGAGAATGGGCAGCAACGCCTCGCTGCAAAAATGTGATTTAAAGTGTTTATAAAATTAGATCTATATTTGTTAGATGTGGCCATCACGGGCTCCACAGAAATATAAAAAAATATTTTCTATCCTTAGTTTAGAATCCTACAAAAACTCAAATTGGTATCCAGCTTCCTGTCATGAGCTGCCTATATAACACAACCCTCGATAAAAACACCAACCACCCCTCCAGGAACAAGTAAAACATTATTAATTCCAAAAATGTAAAGCGAAGCGCACGTGTATTTTACGGCGCAATACATCCAGCAACATTGTATGATCGTGGGTACTAAACCTCCAGAATTCTCATCTAGTCGGACATTGCAGTTTAATCAACTTCATTCTTTCCACCGTTATCTGCTTCCCTGGTAACTGGAGTTAGTCGTACGTAGCCAACGAAACTTTTCAATCAAGAATATCTTGATTAAAATATCGTTTTGAGTATGCTTGGAAGTTTTGATTAGTTCCTTTAAGGGTAGTGCTTTTTGAGGGTTTTTGGGCTTGGATTTTATTGCTTTGAATGATTTGTTTAGGTGTATAACATTGCTACGTTGGCCTTGGTCAATGGATATTTTAGTCCTCAGCAGGCTTAGCACGAGCACCGACTTGTCGACGGAAGAATAGACATGACTATTAACTAAATGATGTACAATAGGAGAAGATGGCTATGTTTTTCAATAAATTTTCACAGTTATGCGTTCTAAACGAATCATGATTTTGTAAATAATCGTATATACTTTATGGCCGTCGAGTGGAAAGTTTGTTGTCAGTGTGATTTTGACAGTTTGTGAAGAAATATTCTTCTGAAATAGTCTACATTTAAAGGGACCTAGACACAAATTGTTGGAAACGAAAGACAAAATGACAGATTGTAGAAGGATATCTACGGTGCGATGCTAAAAATGGAGGAACGAAATGTCACTTTGTATTGAAAAAGCACTGTCTATTCTTCGTAGAAATATAAAGCGTCATGCTAAGCCTGCAGCTGATAATGTATTAAATAGTCAGTACTTAAGTATTTTTGACTTAGTAATAACTGCGACACGGGTTGGTTGATCAGGGGCCTTAGTCTGCTATTTTTATAAATTCGTCATTCCAACACGATCCCATCGTCATTTTGCTAAAAGTTCGTAATCTGCTAAATTCATGATGGTCGATCAGTGGTCGGTCAATGGTCTCGTAATAGAATTGTGTTTTAATGGCATTGTCGTATTGCCATTATTATAAAACCCGTTTGTAGAAATGATTTTCGAAAAAATACTACTAAATTTGAACATTTATTCATGCCAGATTTCATTTATATGTATATTTGTATATATTTTTTATTTTTTAACATATTATTTTAGGAACTGTAAATTTTTTAGCAATTAGTTATTCATTTGCCATTATGTACGAGATTACCTATAAACGCTATTTCTTTCAATGGAGTGTCATTGGCTGACCACTGGAAAGTCATAATGACGCCATTATATTAGTTGACTACAAAACTTGTCAAAATCAACAATTATGAAATCAATGATCGACCATTCTGACGCTATTGCAATAGCAGACTTGAGGCCCAGGTTAAGCTACGCTTGCCGTTAATTGGGTAACCATCTTTAGATACCTCGAGCTTCGGAAAGCACGGTAATCCTTTGGTCGCGGCTGTCATTCGTAAATATTAAACAGTCGTTACGGGTCGTTGGAAGCCCGAAAGTCTGACATCTAATCTTCCTAAAGGGTATCGTATTACCCAGTAACTGCGTTGTGGAGGTCAGAAACACAGTCATTCTATGAAAAATACTGGTACTGAGTAGCGTCAGGTTAGTAGCCAACCCCGACATAGTTGCGAAAGAGTTAGGCAGTTGATGTGATGACCTAAGAAAAGTGTAATTAATAAAATTAATACATTTAATTTAATCTATGCTTGGTTCAAGATCGTTTAAGTACCTATAATAAAATGAAAGTAACAAAAATATAAAGCCTGACTAGACTACTTAACTTTAATGTTATGAGGCCAAATACGAATCTCGACTATGTACCGAATTTATGAAAAAAGTACCTCGTCAAGAATCTGACAGTACCTCTCTAAAGCTTTTATTACCGAAACTTTAAAAGGTTAAAGCAGTTACTGCAGTTCTTCAATGTTATTTCTAATTATCAATCTAATTAATAAAAATAACGACTACAAGTCTCGTCTACAAGACATCGTCTAAATATTTACCGTCTGCAAAAATAACGAAATAGCATTTCAGTAAAATTAAACCCTCTTACAGCACTTTAGCTATTAGTTTTAAGTGAATTCTAAAATCTTCAGTTATTAATAAAGTTGTTAAAACTTTTAGAACATTTGAAACCTCTTGTTTACTGTATCAAGTTTTCTTATTATGAAAGGTTTATTTTCCTAGAATCTTTGTCTTCGATGCAAATATATTTTACCTGTAATGATCTTCATTTCTTTGTTGTACATCACAAGATTCTTTTGAATACAACACAATCTTTACCGTTCCTTAACTGGAATTCTTTTCGAGACAAAAAGTCAACGGTGCAGAAATGTTTGGGGAGAGAATATTTCGTGCTTCGATTGTGATGTTTCACACGGACTAAATTACTATCGTACGGTTTTTTTTTTTTTGGGCTGGGAAATCATCAAATAACTTCTCCCGCTCTGGGTGGAGCAGGAGGGCGTGTCAGACTTTTACTGACTAAAACCCACCCGTGTTCTCTAAGTAGCCCGTATGCCAGGGGCTGTGGTATCTCTTTCGAAGAAACCCGCACCCCTGGCAGGCATCGGCCCTTGCGGGCCCCATCATTTTGTGCTGACATCTCTTTGAGGCGCGCGTGGAACACAACGCGCCGACCTGGGCTTGGTCCTTACCGGACAGCGAGCTACCCATTACTCGCCGTCCGCAAGCTCATGCCTACGGTGGCTGGAAATCGGCCTGGGATTCCCGACGCCCGGGGCGTCTCCGTATCCTGCGGCGGCTAGGGTCGCGAGGGCGCATATTGTGCCTCTCCCTCACATGTGCTGCCTCCCTCTTCGCGAGCATCACTGCTTCACTGAAGGAGGTGACGGCTACCCATGCACTCTCGCTCCGTACCATGGCGTGGACCAGGGCCGGACGCGAGAGATCGCCGCCGCCGATCGCCTCCACGATGACACGGCGGTGCTCCGCCCAAGCCGGGCAGACCGCCACCTTGTGCTCCACCGTGTCCTCAGGGCGATCTTCGCAGTGGAAACACCCGGGCGTTTTCTCCCACCCTATCCGAAACAGGAACCTACTATCGCACGGTAAGGTATAACTACAGCTTCTGCCTGACTGATATCGCTGTTATTTTGATAATTCGTTGCTTATAAAAGAAAAGATATCGACGAGTCCTAAATAAAAGGAAGCAAAAGATTTTGCTGTAGATATTGATAAAATAAAACCGACATGTGACATGGGAATCACTTTTATTGACTGTTAACAACAGTAACAAGACTAATAATTATTTAGTTTTAAGACACAAGTAATTTAATTTCTCGCATTAAACTAACCTAGCCAAGTGTTGCCATGATTTCAATCTAGTCATTCCATTAAAAATAATTACTTAACTGCAAAACCTAACTACACACAAGAAGCATGCAACTACGCTCATATTAAATTCTGTGGTCGAACTGTACGTCGCGACACCGCTCGCTATGTGTGGAAGGGCGTTAAGACTGCGAGCTTAGTGATTTCGTACAGCGAAATGATTTAGTAAGTCGCGTCGGGCCCGCTCGCGTCCTGTCGCGTGCCATTGTTTCACCTCATCACGATTCTACAGACGTACGCTTTGGTTTGTTCTGCTTTTCTCTTTAGATATGTACAAAGTTGTGAATTTTGTTAAGTTTTTTCATATTTTTAGATGTCATTGGTTGGCTACGTTTGGGTTTAGTCAAGAGTTATCGAGCGTTATTTAGAGCCTTTTATTTTTTTTTGAGTGGGAAATCATCAAATAACTTCTCCCGCTCTGGGGGGACCAGGTGTCAGACTTTTACTGACTAAAACCCACCCGTGTTCCCTCAGTAGCCCGTATGCCAGGGGCTGTGGTATCTCTTTCTAAAAAACCCGCACCCCTGACAGGCAACGGCCCTTGCGGGCCCCATCATTTTGTGCTGACATCTCTTTGAGGCGCGCGTGGAACACAACGCGCCGTCGACTTGGGCTTGGTCCTTACCGGACAGCGAGCTACCCATTATTCGCCGTCCGCAAGCTCATGCCTACGGTGGCCGGAAATCGGCCTGGGATTCCCGACGCCCGGGGCGTCTCCGTATCCTGCGGCGGCTAGGTTCGCGAGGGCGCATATGCTGCTTCTCCCTCACGTGCGCCACCTCCATCTTTGCGAGCATCACTGCTTCGCTGAAGGAGGTGACGGCTACCCATGCCCTCTCGCTCCGTACCATGGCCTGGACCAGGGCCGGACGCGAGAGATCGCCGCTGCCGATCGCCTCCACGAGGACACGGCGGTGCTCCGCCCAAGCCGGGCAGACCGCCACCGTGTGCTCCACCGTGTCCTCAGGGCGATCTTCGCAGTGGAAATACCCGGGCGTTTCCTCCCACCCTATCCGAAACAGGAACCTCTCGAAACAGCCGTGTCCGGTGAGGACCTGCGTCAGGCGAAAGGTGAGGACGCCATGCCGCCTCTCAAACCACTCCTCAAAGAGAGGACTTACCGCCGCAATCGTGGCGTGCCCAGGTATTTAGAGCCTGAGTCGCTAAAATCACTTTGCATTTGTGACGAGAACTTGATCACGCCATAAAATCATCAGTAAATTAAATAAAACGTAATTACGAAGCTTTATCACGACTTCAAAAGAGCTTCATTGCACGCACGTGCTACGAGTTTGCTACGCTAGCTACATGTCCGCTACACACTCGCTACGCGCTTGCTACGCACACGCATTCCCTGGGCGCTTCTACTCGCAAAAGTAATCGTGTACGCTTCGTATAAGTTGTAAAGACTTACTGTTTCCTTTATTACAACAGGTATCTCGGCTATATTACATACCTGAAACAATAGATACAGGGTTACAAATTAAACTTTCATGTTTCAAGTTGCTAAGTTACTTAGTGTAATTCATTTCGATCGTATCTAATCATGAACATATATAAATATAACATATAATATAATTATGCGCCCTTACAGCCCTAGCCTCCGCAGGAGACGCCTTGGGCGTCGAGAATCCCAGGCTGCTTCCCGGCCACTGTAGGCGCGGGCTTGCGGACGGCGAGTAATGGATAGCTTGCTGTCCGGTAAGGACAAAGCCCGGGTCGAAGGCGCGTCGCGGCGCGTTGTATTCCACGCGTGCCTCCAAGAGAGGTCAGCACCAACTGATGGGGCCCACAAGGGCCGATGTTTGCCAGAGGTGCGGGTTGTTTGAAAGAGAAACAGTGGACCCTGGCAGACAGGCAACTGACAGGGAACACGGGTGGGTTTTAGTCAGTAAAAGTCTAACACGCTCTCCTGCTCCAACCCAGAGCGGGTTGGAGCACGAGTTATTTGATGATTTCTCACCCAAAAAAGGGCTGATTTTTCAATAGTCAGATAAATTTTATCTGAAGAATAAATCTGACAGTTCAGTATATTTTCTATGTAAAAGTTGTTAAACCAACAAAATTCCCCAAATTATCTAAATATGAAAAATCAGCCCGAAGACGTGCATTTAAGTGCGAATAGTAAGATTGACAATATAACGAACTTCGTCATTCTTATATTGATATCGAAACACATACGACAAAGAAGGCCTTCCAGTATTCAAAGTAACCAACACAAACGACCTTCAACCTCTGAAACCCAAATCATTCCACACAATCTCAACAAAAAAATCTAAAACAATCTACTCGTTAGAAAAACGATCACGTCGTTTAATCAAACGAGTCAGCTTGAAAAAACCTGATTGAATTCCAACTTTGGCTCAATAAATCACATAGTGTGTCAGATAAGTTTACTGTCATCAATTTCATGGTACCATTAATCATCACTCAACTTACAAGTATGAGCATTATTTATTCGTGGGTTCGAAGCGGAAAAGCCTTTTTAAACAAATGGCTGGTCGCGTTCTTCGTGTTACGTATATAACTGAAGCATGTTTATAACAATTTCATGGGTTACCCGAAAATTATTCTTAAGCGACTTTAATTTTAGAGCTTCTGACGTTCCTAGTTTCTTGGAGAGAATTGTTCTTTTTTTTTGTATTTAATAGTTAAACTAAACCACTTAGGGCGAATTTCACCAAACTTTTATACTTAGAATAAGTCTTATCCTGAGAATAAATCTTCCATAGTAGAATTGTCAGACGTAAATTTGACTCTACGGATAAAAGATATCTGACTTTGGTAAAATTAGCCCTTAGGAGTTTATTTATAAACGATGATTTAAGTTAAGAGATGTTTAAATGTCAAAAATATAATGGTTAAGCAGTCGCTAATCTTTACTTAACTTTAAGCAGCGGTTATAAATAAAGGGGCTAAAGTTTTTTTTGAGGTTGGGAAATCATGAAATAACTTCTCCCGCTCTGAGTTAAGCAGGAGGGCGTGTCAGACTTTAACTGACTAAAACCCACCCGTGTTGTTTCAGTTGCCTATGTGCCAGGAGCCACGGTATCTCTATGGCAGGCATCGGCCCTTGCGGACCCCACTAATTGGTGCTGACATCTCATTGTGGCAAGGGGCTAGTGGTGGGCTTGCGGCTTAATAATAACAACCACACGGATCGTTCGAAGGTAAAGCTACGCTTGCCTCGGTCGGTCCGTGGATGGGTGACCAACCATTTGAAACCCCTCCGTGCTTTGGAAAGCATGTTAAGTATTGGTCTCTGCTGTGATTCGTTGATTTTTGACAGTCGATACGGGTAGAGAGAAGCCCAAAAGTATTAAAACCAGTCCCAAGGGCTATGGTGGTAGGTACCCTGTAAACGAGATGTGGAGGTCAGATAGGCCAGTCGCTTCATGTAAAATACAGGTATTCAGCTGCATCCGGTTAGTCTGGAAGCTGACCTCAACATCATTGGGAAAAGGCAGATTGAGTTAAGAATAGAATAGAAAAGTAAAACTAAACCACTACAATTATTTACAATACATTGTAATTCCCCAAAACTTTCTCGTCTCGGCAATAAACAGGCGAAAAACAAACTTTCTTTTCGTCTTCTATAACCGTACGTATGTGAGGTTTGTTAAGGAACCTTATTTTGTCATACAAAGGGCCCGTGCTTTGGAATAATGAGGTTCTCACGAGAGCACACTTGAGCGTCGTTCCTCCTATTTCAAACTTGACTTTACTGCATCAAGACACGAGATGTGAAAAAAAACTTTTAGTGGAACTTGTTCGTTGAAGTGTTTCTATTTTTTTAATGTTTGGTTGTATTGTTGTTTTTTTTTTCTGCTGGCTATTACAAATAATTGATGGTGTAGATAAAAATACAAAAGTATAGCTAACGCACTGGGTTATCTTGTTTTTATTAAAATCTACGTAATAAAGTAACAGACAGATCTACTAACTTTAATAAAAAAAAAATTGAGTTGGAAATCATCAGATAACTTCTCCCGCTCCGACTAAAACCCACCCATGTTCCTTGAGTTACCTGTGTGCTAGGGGCCACGGTATCTCTTTCGAACAACCCGCACCTCGCACTTATCTTTGTGTAAATTATTTTACCACCACTGCTTAGAAAACAGTGAAGGAACATATTGCGAAGAAATCGGCATGAGTCATGACCTAGAACCAAAAATACGAAGTCATGTAACATCTTCCAAACCGTGCTAGGCCCGCGTGGTGGATAATGGCCCACTCCCTCGCATAGAGAAGTGGCCTGTGTCTCAGCAGTAGGGCATTTAGGCTTATTATAAATTTTCCAACCACTTTTTTTGATAACCTTTACTGAATTCACTAACACTATCTAAAATATACTGCAGAAAACAATGAAGACAATATAAATAATAGTTTTTCCGGAATGTCTACACCAAAACAATATCCTCACATTATCATCCCTTCAAACACACCCCGTCAACATTAACCTACGAAGACAGAAAACTACAAAATGCTTTGTAAAACATCAAAGTGTTCATATGAAGCACGGAACAAAAATCTATTACGTTACGTTCCCATTTCTCAAACGTTTACCTGTACAATATATCCGTCTATTATCCGAGGCATGGATCAATATGGGTTCCGACAGAATGTTGTATCATTGTTTATGGAAAGTCATTCAATCGTTCCGTACAATGGAACATATCGTTCCAGTCTTGCGTAGTCTCATTAATCTTAATCTTTCTATCTGCTGGTCATGGCTCGCTTGGTTGAATGACGTAGAATAATAAATAATAACAGTTTTTTTTTTGAGTGGATTTTCTTTGTTGGTCTGTATTGCTGAAGTTTATTTAATGTTATATTGAATTCTAACAGGCGCGACGCGACAGTGCAACGGGACAGCGCGACGTGACAGTGTGACGCAACAGTGCGACGCGTCAGCGCGACGCGACAGCGCGACACGACAGTTCGTTTTCATAGAAATTGTTCTACGTGAGTCGCGTCGTACCTGTTTGAGGAGCCTTTGACTTCAGAACAGCACTTGCTATTCATTACTTAGCGCATCACTTCGGAATAGCTGAACCGATATGGTTTTTTTTGTTTTAAAATGTTCGTATTGGTCCGATTTCGATTCTTACGGAATGAAAAAAATTATAAGTTGCCGGGGAAAATTCGGGACAACTGAAACTGCATTTTCTATGAAAATTTTGTACGAATTATTGAAACTTTTACGGGTAAAAATCTGCAGGGGTCAGGAAGTTGTTTCATAAAATTAACAATGTATAGTCGGTCACGTTGTTTCTTTATCACCCTAAGGTTGTATTTCACTTTATTATTATTCATCTTCATCTTCCCAGCCTTTATCTAAGTTGGGTTCTATTTACAGCCTAACTGAATGCAGCTCTATGCCAATATTTTACATGGAGCGACTGCCTCTCTGACCTTCAGAACGTAGATATTGGTTGAATGACACTTGTATATATATCACACAACTGTTATTTTTTCCTTTTTTATTTGTTTAATTCAATTTGCTTTCAAGAGCAATATGACAGTTACATATTTTCAATCTTTGTGAAGTTTCAATTTACTGGGAATTATTGTCAAATGTGGTAAATTAATAACGAGTTCGACTTATTTCATCCCGCACATCCTATTAACGACCGAAAATTCGTTATTTTGAAATTATGATATTTAATGATTTTGTTATTACTAATCTGTATTAATAAATGAACTCACTACAAATAAACAGTTATAAATGGCTGTACAATGTTATTAAAAATTCACTATAATTAATTATGATTTTACCAAATAACATTCTCTATGCATTTTACCACCATACTGCGATCGCCAACCCGCCTGCTAAGCGTGGCGATTATGGCAAACCCCCCCAAATTGAGGGAGGCCTATGTCCAGCAGTGGACGTCTTTCGGCTGAAATAGTGGTGGTGGTGGTTACCAAATAACCAGTGACGTCTATAAGTGCTTCACATCAAAATAGTTTATTTACACCCGGTATCTGAATTGAGAATTTGAGGTTGACAACTTGCCACCTTTAGAGCCCCTTCACAGTAACGTTTGTGTAGGCGCAGCGCAGACGCCGCTACAATGCACCGCGTGCGTCGCGTTGTCGCGGCGTTTCCTCTGCCGTTCATTGAACGCTGTGCTAGCGTAGCGCAGACGTCAAACAATTGCGTTGTCGTTTCGGTATTATTGTTAACGAAATGGATTCCGACTAGGAAACTCAATTGTTAGCATTGCTTTTAAAAAGAAAACTAGTGCGAAAACGAGAAAATAAAAATTAAAGGATATGGGAGAATACGTTATGGAGTGTGCGGTCAAGTGAAAGTGATTATTTTGTGCTTTATTGTACACTAAAAAATTATTCAAAACATTTTATTATATTCATCCGTGACGCTAGCGCAGTGTAGTCAATTAGTCATGTGCCCGAGCAGAGACGCCACCTATTGTACTATCGTACCGTCGTTCGCATCGCGTTTCTTCATCGAACGCCTACGCTAGACAAACGCTAGTGCGAAGGCGCTACATTAAGCGCCCGCGAAACTCAAAATTTTGTTCTGTTTTTGCAACGATACTTTGTAATTTCGCGGACTTTCACCTTGCACAACATAACTTCAAACCTGTATTTGCCTTGCACAGTATAACATCATACCTATATTCACCTTGCACAATATAAAATCATACCTGCATTCACCTTGCACCATATAACATCACACCTATGTTCACCTTGCACAACATAACATCACACCTGTATACACTTTGCACCATGTAACAGTATTAACCTTTCACAACATGACATCACATCTGTATTCACCTTGCACCTTATAACATGACACATGTATTCACCTTGCATGACATAACATCACAAAAGGTATTCCCCAAAAGGCTAGACAGAGTATACACCCATATTTCGCCAGTTATGTTTAAGTCCCATGGTATTAGGAACGAGCCATCAATCGGTGAGTAGACTTGGACATATTCTCAATTTGAAACTATCAATTAAGAAACTGTACCTTGATTTTGTAACACATTCATATTCAGACTCATTTTGAAGTTATTTTTAATCCATTGCTTCCATATTTTCGAAAAGTTTTGTCTACTCAACAACAAAAATAACGGAATGAATGTTGTTGATTTTGATTTTTTACCCTTACCGTGCTACCCAATTTCTGTGCTGGTTATTATAAAGGGTTTTTCAATAAGGGCGGGTAGATCTTGAAATGAAATAAAACAAGCGATGTGTGAGGTATTAACAAAATACTTTTTTTATTTGAAAGGCCCACATGTTCCATTAAGTGTGGAATATGACATCATTCAAATGCCCGCCTCGGCTTTTTACAGTGGCACGGCTCCGAATGGTCCAATTTTCAATGACTCTTCTTCATAATCCGGTTCAATTTGAGTGTTGGCTTGTGTTATGTTCACCTTTATGACATCGGTCGATTGTGGTTTGTTTGCATAGACCTGCGACTTCATGAAACCCCACAAGAAAACGTCTAGTGAGGTCGATGAAGAGTCGACTGTGAAGCCACCACATCATCCTATGATTTTCCCACTGCTGGGACACAGGCCTCCTCTCGGCGAGAGGGATTGGGCCGTAATCTACCATGCGGGCCCAGTGCGGGTTGGTAGATGTCACATATCTTCGAATTTTTTGGTTCTAGGACATACCGGTTTCCTCACGATGTTTTCCTTCACCGTTTTGAGAGCAGTGGTGATGAAATAATTTACATAAAGTAAAGCGCCTGTCTGGGTTCGAACTCTCGACCTACAACTCGTAAGTCACGGCCGTTACCACTTGGCCTCCACCACGTCTACTGTAAAATGGACGCAATGTGTGCAACGTTTGCACTAACGAACGCTCATTTTGATAGTTAAGTTTTATCATTTTAACGTACTGTTCAATCGTGTAATTTGCCATGGTGATTTGGCTATGTAACTGAATAATAAATAAAAGATTTGATGAATGTCACCAAACAAAATGGCCGCCACGGGCTGTCAAAATCTACCCGCCCTTATTGAAAAGCTCTTTACTTATTAAGTATATTTTAAACTACATTTGGATAGCAAAAATGGTGAGATAGAAGCAGAGCCCACAACTTTGTCTTTAATGGTCGTACATGAGCACATATTTTCATACAAAGTAATGTTCAAGTTATACTCTTTACTTGGACCTCATCTGTTTTATTACAAAACTTATTTATGTAAGTACCCAAGTAGGTACAGTATTATAGTAGATACCCGATATTGATATTCTGACCAAAAACTTAGTAATTCGACGAAAATCTCCACCAATATTTCCGTAGGAACTATAAAAGTCAGTTTGCTAAGAAATAAAAATAATACTTGAAAATGAACTCAATCTGTGTGGTTCTTTCATAAAAAGACCATTTCAGACACCAATCCACATGGTCTCCATATGATCTGATCAAGCTTATGTCTGGCGTTTAAAAAAGACTTTGACCTCTGAGTTTGTTTCGGCCTTTCTTCTCAGAGTACTCAGGAAATGCCGACCTCATCTAGTTTAAAAAAACATGATTGACGTGTAAAAGTGTTTGTACAAACCTACTTACAGAACATTTATCATTGAACTTACATGAAAACTTTTTAACCTAAAAATTAAACCGCCGAAAAAACTGAAAAGAAAAGATAATTAACCTGCTTTTTTTTTTGGGTGGGAAATCATCAAATAACTTCTCCCGCTCTGGGTGGAGCAGGAGGGCGTGTCAGACTTTTACTGACTAAAACCCACCCGTGTTCCCTCAGTAGCCCGTATGCCAGGGGCTGTGGTATCTCTTTCGAACCAACCCGCACCCCTGGCAGATAATTAACCTGCTGTGTTTAACCTTAGTAACTAAGTTCGGAAGGCGGTGACATAAAATTAAAATACATTTCCAAAGTCACCGACTTCCGAACTTAGTTACTAAGGTTAAACACAGCAGGTTAATTATTTTTTTCTTTTCAGTTTTTTCGGCGGTTTAATTTTTTTTGTTAAAAAGTTTTTATTTTACAATTTTTTGTGGCTATACCTAATCTACTAATTCCCTGCTTAATTTTTTATTACTTTTTGTAATACACAACTGGTATTCAAATCTGTGAGTAAACAATCAATCGTCCCCTGTTTTCCTACCCTTAGTGTTGGTTTGTTTTTAGAAATTTATATGAGACCAACTTACCAATAAAAAAAGAATTAACAAAATCGGACTACTCTGTAAGCAGTTATGTGTAGTTTTACATTACAATCAGTGAGTGAACAATCAATCATCCCTGTTTTCCTACTCTTAGGGTTGGTTTGTTTTTCCAAATTTTTATGGGACCAACTTCGAGGTATACCCTTTCCAATAAAAAAATAATTATCAAAATCGAACTACTCTGTAAAAATTGAGTAACCTCATCCGTTTTTTCGTCGGTTAAAAATGGCGATTACGTTAGGTTCTAATTTGTGATTAAAATGGTGCTGACAGCACCCAAAACCAGCAGAACGTCGTTGCTAATCCTCCCTCATCTTATTCTCTATTTGCCTTTTCCACACTTTTTCGTGGAAAATGGAGACAGATTGGCTTAATCCATCAAAAGCAGAAATCCCAACTTTAGGTTGATAATCTATGTAGAATTTCGAATGAAATAATTATTTAATCCGTATTAAACATTTCTCTACACAAATATAGGCACCAAAAACTAACAAACCGGTACGGCAGACACAAAAAACGGCTATATTTTTTTAAAGGCAAACTAACGGTACCTAATCGAAAACTGTAATGAATCAAAGGACTGTTGCGTGGTTCAGATAGCTTTTTCCTGCTCCACCTTCCACCCCTCTCTTTTATTTTTACCTTTTACCCATCCGAGTCTCGTTAGCTGGAACTGAATTGAAATTATCTTGTTATTCGTAGTTTTTTTCAAAGTGGCGGTTTTAATAGACCTGTACTTTTTAAAGTTAGTTTTTGCTTGATATTCGTAACTTATTTTATAGTGGATAGGTTTTCTGGAACGCTGATTCTTTGTGTTGTATGTAGGTCAACAGGTAAAGCAGAGAAAATGAGGTTTATGTAAATTGTTTTGATGTTTTATTCTTATTTTCATTAACAAAGAGCAGAATATTTTTCAGCTCTGTCTGGCCAGTTGTTTAGTTCTTTAACTTTACTGCAGATATTTTTTTTTAATTTCACCGTGAAAATGATTGTGAAGTGAACTTGAAGTCAGCTTTCAACAGTGTCATTCCCTAGCATCAACGAGACTAGTGGTAGTCCTGCGCTAACGGCCTCGACTAACCCAGGTAAGCATTTTATTTTGTCAATTTAATTTCATCACCATTGCTCTCAAACGGTGACGTAACATCGAGAAGAAACCGGCTGGAAGATATGTCTTAAATTTTGATTTGACATCCACCAATCCGCGTGGTGGTTTAATGCCGATTCCCTCGACAGAAGGCCAGCAATGGGAATTTTATTCGTTGATTATGCCTAGCACTTGCTCGCTAAACAGATGGCCTATGCACTAAAGCACTAGGAAGTGTCGAAGGGTGGGCGTTTTTGGGGGACTGTCTTTTGTAATTTTGACGTTCGAAAAGTGCTGACTCTCAGCCTAGTTTGAATAAATGACTTTTGATTTTGATTTTGATTTTGATTTTATGGGGCCGAAAAGTTCTGGAGTGGCGACCGCGTACCGGAAGACTAAAGTTGGAAGGCCTCCCACAAGGTGGACCGATGAACCTGTGAGGGCCGCAGGAGTCCGCTGGATGCGGGAAGTACAGAACCGGTCGAAGTGGCGGAACTACGGGGGAGGCCTATGTCCAGCAGTGGACGTCTTTCGGCTGAAATGATGATGATGATGCCTAGCACCAGGTGGGACAGCTCAGTTCACCTAAGTTTCCTATTATACTGGCTAGTATACTAAGAATAGTATAGAATAGAATAAAGTTTGTTGTCTCCAGTATTACAACTAGTAGTAGTAGAAAAGCCCTAAAGCCTTAAAAGTTGTATAACATAACAAAGTTAAAGTCAAAGCATTTAATTCAATTCTCTAAAATAGAATGCAGGCCATATACAGCTAGTCGTTGCATTAAATTTAAAAATAATATAGCTCATAGAATTACATCATCTATAGTAGAACACGAGAATCCTAATGAAATCTATGGAGCCCTTTTTGATGTTGTGCAAAAGGAATACCAATCTATTTTTAAGACCAAAACCATTGATATTAATGGCACCTCCGTTGGCTTCAACCAATGGGCCACCCCAGGTATTTATAAAAGTAGAGCAAGACTATACGAGTTATACGGTTTAAAAAAATACAGATTTGACACTCCTTTCTTAGAATATATCAGAAATTATTCAAAATTATTTAAAAGAATCTGTGCTTTTGCTAAATCTAAATTTTTAAGCGATACTATAAAAATTCTAATAATAAAGTAAAAACCACATGGAAAATTATTAACAGTGAAACGGGTAAATCAGTTAAACAAGAAAAACAATTAGAGATTATGGTCAACAACAAATTAGTTGAAAAAGCTGCTGACGTAGCTGAGGCATTTAATGAATTTTTTGCAAACATACCTATAACTACGACTCACTCTTTAAATTCATCCCCGTCTAAAGCTGAAAACCTTTTGCATAGTAGTGTGCCCAAATGTAGTCGTTTATTTAGTTTCGAACATGTAACGCCTCGTGAAGTAGTTAATATTTTTAACACACTTAAGTCTAAAAACACTGGTGATTACTGGGGCATCTCCATTAAACTTTTAAGTAATATAATCGATATCGTAGCCCCATATCTAGCTATTACTTTTAATAAATGTGTTGATTTAGGATCTTTTCCTGACCTCATGAAGAGTAGTAAAGTCATACCTTTATTTAAATCGGGCAACAAAAATAACATTGGCAATTTCAGGCCTATTTCTATTTTACCGGCTTTTAGTAAAATATTTGAAAAGCTGATACTAAAGCAGTTGCTAAGACATTTTAATTTAAATAAACTCCTTCACGATGAACAGTATGGCTTTACAAAAGGTCGTTCGACTACCGATGCAGGTGTTGCTCTGCTGAAACACATTTTTGACGCATGGGAGAACTCGCAAAATGCTATTGGAGTTTTCTGTGATCTCTCCAAAGCCTTTGATTGCGTGCACCATGACACGCTTTTGCGTAAACTACGTCATTACGGTGTTCAAAACGAAGCACTCAACGTATTGAGTTCTTATTTGCAAAATAGGCATCAATGTGTAGATGTTAATGGTGTAAAATCCTCCGGGCTACCAGTTAAATTAGGTGTACCTCAAGGCTCAATACTGGGTCCATTCTTGTTCTTAGTATATATTAATGACTTACCATTCTATTTAAAGGGTATCTGTGACATCGTACTGTTTGCTGATGATACCTCTCTTATATTTAAAGTAGATAGAGGAATAGACAAGATTTTGACGACGTAAACAGTGCACTCGCAATGGTTACGGATTGGTTTACAACAAATAACCTAGTTCTCAATGCCAAGAAAACTAAATGTATAAAGTTCGCCTTACCGAATGTTAGGAATCTAGGACCGAACATCGTCGTAGATAATGAGGTACTTGAAACTGTAGACTCTGCAGTTTTCCTAGGCATAACAGTAGATGCCAAACTTCAGTGGGGTTCACATATATCAAGCCTAGCGGGAAGGCTCAGTTCGGCCGCCTACGCCGTCAGGAAAGTAAGACAATACACTGACGTTGACACAGCGGGGTGCTTGGACAGGAAACCTCCCCGTGTGCCCGTGGGCTGGAGTTTCCCTTGGATACGTCTGGGGGAAAGGCCAGTCTCCGGGACGGTGCACCCTGGGATGCGGGCAATGTCGCCCCATTGGGTACTATGCCTAAGGGGTGTCGTTGCCCGTATGCCAATATCCTGTCGGCGGGACGCTCCAACGCGTGTATCTCTGCGCTCATGCAGAGACGCACAGCGGCGGAGTAAGAGCGGGCTCGGTGTGCACTTACCCTGCCACCGGGCAGGCAAGAAGGAGTGCTCTCCTTCTGCCACCGTTAATCTCGTAGCCCCGAAGATTGTCACGGTCATGTCTCTGACTTTTGACGGGGGTCGAGGGCCTTGGCTTAACCGCCCGGGCCGCGAGGAAGAAATCCTCTATAAAAAATTACCCCAAACCTCCAAGCGGCGGCGCACCGTGAGGGAGGTTGTAAGCTTGGCTTAATTAGTCTCGAGTGCGAACCACTATTTTTTGAGTAAATTAATCGTTTATACTCGTGGGATCTAATATGGAAAAATTTATTAAAACAACACAAAACCAGGTAGAGGAGGAGAGTGATGCGGGGTCGGGGTCCGACTCCGCATCGAGTGCGAAGGGCTTTGAAAAGGGCCCGGAGCATGTGGCGGTGGGCGCTTCGAGGAGGACGGAGTTCCTCAAGAAGCGCCCCAAACCAAAGGACGGCCAGGGGTCGTCCTCGGATGGCGGGACGGCCTCGGCTCTAAAGCTGGGCAAGATCTGTCGGCAGGGTGGGGTTCGGTTAGGCCGAAGCCTAACCCCAAAAGAACCCGCCGAGCCGAGCGCCGGGGCGGCCCAGGCGGCTGAGGGTCAGGAAACCGAGGGACAACTTTCTGGAGGGACCAGCAGCAGGGCCCTCTCGGAGTCGTCTGGCGGTGAGCCGGACAACGCTGGCGGCTCCAATTCGGAGCGGACGGCCAGGCTCGCGGAGGTTGTGGCTGCTGCAGTCAAGGGTGTGTCCTTGAAGAGGCTTCAGTCCTCGAAAGGCAAGGCCATACCCGCAGCCATAGCCTCCATTATGGCGGCAGCGGAGGACTTATACTCCCGACCTCCGTCGGACGGTATGTCGGAGATGCGGGCGGAGGTCGCCCGTTTGACGGCCGCCATGGAGCTTCTCCGAAAGGAGAACGAGGAGCTCCGAGCGGACCTGGCCGTGCTCCGAGGAGCTGGCCCCACGGTTGTGCCTCAGAAGGGGGCGCGGCATGGGCAAGGTGGAACCAAGCCAGAGGAGGAAGACCGGTTGCTGAGCCTGGTGCGGAAGGAGTTGGCAGCCTTCCAGAGCCGGTTTTCCACCCTGGAGGCCATCGTCTTACGCCCCCCGCTAGCGGCAAATCAGCCGGTCTCGGGCCAGCAGAGGACCACTTATGCCGTCGCCACGACTGCCACAGTCAAGTCGGCACCGCAGTCGGGTAGGCCCCCGGCGAAACCGGTGCCGCCCAAGCCCAAGAAGGGCGGGGTGGCTGCGCAGGCGGCGACGGCCCCAGCTCTGGTGCCAGGACGTACGGCCCCACCTCCTCAATCTCCTCCGGCCGACCCCGAATGGCAAGTGGCCGGGGAGAAAAAGAAGGCGGGGAAGGCTGCTAGGGCAGCCAAAAGGAGGGAGAGGCGGCAGTGGCGCAAGAAGCGCACCGCCGCGGCTAGGCTACGCGCCCCGAAGTCCGCAGCTGTAGTGATAACACTACAGCCGGAAGCGGAAAAGAAGGGCGTGTCCTACCGCGACGTGCTTTCGAAAGCAAGGGCGGCGGTGAACCTCGCGGAGCTGGGGGTCACCAATGGCATGCGGATGAGGGTCACTGCGACCGGAGCCCGCATGCTGGAGATCCCCGGCGCGGCCAGTGGCCCGACCGCAGACGCCCTGGCCGAAAGGCTTAGGGCGTCCCTATGTGCGGAAGAGGTCCGGGTGTCCAGGCCCACCAGGTGCGCTGAAATGCGCATCTTGGGCCTGGATGACACCGTGACGGAGGCCGAGGTGGTGGCCGCCGTTGCCAGGACTGGGGGGTGCCCTGCTGAGCAGGTGCGTGAAGGCACCATTCGTTCTGACGACGCGGGCATGCAAACTGTAACGGTGAGCTGCCCCGTGTCGGCGGCCAAATTGATCACCGGGGAGGGTCGAAGGCTCCTGGTAGGCTGGGTGTCCGCGCAGGTCAAACTGCTGGAACCCAGACCCCTGAGGTGCTTCCGCTGCCACGTGGGCCACCACGTGGGAGTGCAATGCACCTCGGAGGTGGACCGCAGTGGGCACTGCTTCCGCTGCGGTCAGCCCGGTCACAAGGCCGGCTCGTGCAATGCCACGCCGCACTGCTATTCATGTGCGGCAGCTGGCAAGCCGGCCGAACACCGGGCAGGGAGCAAGGCCTGCGCTCCATCCACCGAAGCCAGGGGCCGAGGCAGGGCCAAACCCTCCGCCACCGCCGTCACCGCCGCAACCGCCGCCACTGTCGTCGCCGCTGCTGCCGCCTCCAACACCGCCGTCGTTGTCGCCGCCGTCACGGCAAGGCCTGCCGAGGAGGCCCCGGAGGGGGCGGATATGGAGTGTCAGTAACGGCCCCATTACGCCTCCTCCAGGCGAATATCAACCACTGCGCCGCCGCTCAGGATCTGTTGATCCAGAGCATGGCGCAGTGGTCGATTAACATCGCCGTGGTCGCTGAGCCGTACTTTGTCCCGCCCAGGGATGACTGGGTGGAGGACCTGAGCGGCTCAGTGACCCTCATTTCGTCGGCCGCTGCCGGTACCCCGACCCTCGAGAGTGTCAAGAGGGGACGGGGTTGCGTTGCAGCACAGTTCGGGGAGATAGTCGTGGTAGGGGTGTACTTCTCCCCGAGCCGAACTCTCGCCGAGTTCCACAACTCCCTTGCGGAGTTGAGAGACGTCGTCGTCGGGTTTCGTTCCCTCCCCGTGCTCGTCCTCGGGGACTTCAATGCCAAGAACTTGGCTTGGGGTTCCCGGTTGACGAACGTGCGGGGCAGGATGGTGGAGGACTGGGCTCTGGAAGCAGACCTGGTCGTCCTAAACCGGGGTTCTGTCGCCACGTGTGTGCGGATGCGGGGTGAGTCGGTGGTGGACATTTCGTTCGCCAGCCCCGCTCTGTCGCCGCGTGTCATCGACTGGCGCGTCATGGAGGGGGTGGAGACGTATTCCGACCACCGGTACATCCGGTTTGACGTCTCCGCCCAGACCTCGAGCGCGCCGGTCCGACAGGCCCCGTGTGGTCCGCGGTGGGCGTTGAAGCAGCTGGACCGGGAGCTTCTCCTGGAAGCCTCGATCGTGCAAGCCTGGGTGTCATCACCGGACAGGCCTGCCGACATAAACGACGAGGCCGAGTGGTTCCGGGAGACCATGTCCGAGGTATGCGACGTGGCAATGCCCCGGGTCCAGCCAGGTCGTGCTTCACGCCAGGTGTACTGGTGGTCGCCGCAGTTAACAACTCTACGCGAGGCGTGTGTTGCTGCGCGGCACCTTTACTCCAGGCACCGCAGGCTCCGTATCCGCCCTCCGGATACGGAAGCCATTGAGGCGGAGCTGTACGAGGGGTACAGAGTGGCGAAGACCGCCCTCCGAGACGAGATCCTGCGGGCCAGAATAGTGGCCCGCGAGGAGTCGCTGGAGACTCTGAACAGAGACCCGTGGGGACGCCCCTACAAAACGGTGCGGGACAAAATCCGCCCGTGGGCTCCCCCGCTGACGCAGAGTCTCCGGCCTCAGCTCGTGCAGGACGTGGTGAGCGCTCTGTTCCCCTCGCGAGGGGAGCACGCTCCCCCGCCTATGGCTCCGCCTCCTGCGGTGCCCGATGCGGACCACACCGACGACGACGACGACTCTCCAGAGGTGACCGAGGTAGAACTGAGAGTGGCGGTACGTAGGCTGAGTGCCAAGAATACCGCCCCAGGACCCGACGGCTTGCCCGGCAAAGCCTGGGTTCTGGCCTTGCAGGCTCTCGGGCCTCGACTAAGAGGGCTCCTAAGCGCATGCTTGGAGGAGGGCCAGTTCCCACTTCGCTGGAAGACGGGGAAACTGGTCCTCATTAAGAAGCCGGGGTGCCCAGCGGACTCTCCGTCCGCTTACCGGCCCATTGTGCTGCTCGACGAGGTGGGCAAGCTCTTTGAGAGAGTAATTGCAGACCGCCTCGTCGGGCGGCTGGTGCGGGTGGGGCCGGATTTGGCGGAGAGCCAGTTTGGTTTCCACAAGGGGCGCTCCACGGTGGATGCCATCATGCGCGTGCAAGCCCTCACGACGGGGGATGCTGTGGCCCGGGGTGGGGTCGTCTTGGCGGTGTCAATAGACATCGCCAATGCCTTCAACACCCTGCCCTGGAGTTGCATAAGGGAGGCACTCCGGTATCACCGGATGCCAACCTACCTCTGTCGTGTGGTCGAGGCCTATTTGACGGACAGGGCCGTCATCTACCCCGGTCACCTCGGAGAGTGGAACCGGCGAGAGATGTCGTGCGGTGTCCCACAGGGATCGGTCCTGGGGCCGCATCTGTGGGACATCGGGTACGACTGGGTGCTGCGCGCCGACCTCCCTGGCGGCGTCAGTGTAGTTTGCTACGCTGACGACACGCTGGTCCTGGCGCAAGGGAGGTCGTACCAGGCGGCGGCCGACTTAGCGACACTAGGGGTTGCGACAATCGTCGATAGGATCCGGCAACTGGGACGCGAGGTGGCATTGCACAAGTCCGAGGCCATGTGGTTTCATGGTCCTCGGAATGCGCCACCGACGGGTTCCCAGATAACGGTGGGAGGGGTTCACATCGGCGTCGAGTCGACCATGAAGTACCTGGGACTCGTCCTCGACAGCCGGTGGAACTTCGCGGAGCATTTCCGCCGTTTGGCTCCCAGACTGGAGCGGGCCGGGGCTGCGTTGAAGCGGCTCTTGCCCAATCTAGGGGGGCCAAACGCCTCCTGCCGGAGGCTCTACGCGGGGATCGTGCGGTCCATGGCCCTATACGGGGCGCCGGTGTGGGCGCCTACATTGAGGCACCAACCAGCTCGCAAGCTGAGGGCGTCCCATAGGGTCATGGCGATCAGGATGATCCGAGGATATCGCACGATCTCCGGCGAGGCGGCGGGCCTCCTTGCCGGATTACCGCCATGGGATCTGGAGGCAAAGGTCCTCGCGCAAATATGGGAGTGGCGCGAGGAGGCCAAACGCCGGGGCGTAACTCCGCTGCCGCAGGAAATCGCGGCACAGCGGACAGAGCTCCGGCGGGATCTCATGGCGACATGGAGAGAGCGATTGTCGCAACCCAGTGCTGGGCACGCCACGATTGCGGCGGTAAGTCCCCTCTTTGAGGAGTGGTTCGAGAGGCGGCATGGCGTCCTCACCTTCCGCCTGACGCAGGTCCTCACCGGACACGGTTGTTTCGGGAGGTTCCTGTTTCGGATGGGGCGGGAGGAAACGCCCGGGTGTTTCCACTGCGAAGATCGCCCTGAGGACACGGTGGAGCACACGGTGGCGGTCTGCCCTGCTTGGGCGGAGCACCGCCGTGTCCTCGTGGAGGCGATCGCTGGCGGCGATCTCTCGCGTCCGGCCCTGGTACAGGCCATGGTACGGAGCGAGAGGGCATGGGGAGCCGTCACCTCCTTCAGCGAAGCAGTTATGCTCGCGAAGAGGGAGGCGGCGCACGTGAGGGAGAGGCAGCATATGCGCCCTCGCGACCCCAGCCGCCGCAGGATACGGAGACGCCCTGGGCGTCGGGAATCCCAGGCCGATTTCCGGCCACCGTAGGCATGGGCTTGCGGACGGCGAGTAATGGGTAGCTCGCTGTCCGGTAAGGACCAAGCCCAAGTCGACGGCGCGTTGTGTTCCACGCGCGCCTCAAAGAGATGTCAGCACAAAAATGATGGGGCCCGCAAGGGCCGATGCCTGTCAGGGGTGCGGGTTCGTTTGAAAGAGATACCACAGCCCCTGGCATACGGGCTTATGAAGGAACACGGGTGGGTTTTAGTCAGTAAAAGTCTGACACGCCCTCCTGCTCCACCCAGAGCGGGAGAAGTTATTTGATGATTTCCCACCCAATAAAAAAAAAAAAAAAAAAAAAACGTTGACACAGCGCGGTTAGTCTATTTTAGTTATTTTCATAGCATTATGACCTACGGCATTCTGCTGTGGGGCAAAGCCGCAGATATTCAAAATATTTTTGTTCTTCAAAAACGAGCTGTTCGAGCAATTTATCAACTAGGTGCTAGAGTTTCTCTTAGAGTTTTTTTTTAAGATATTGGTATACTCACCGTGGCATCGCAATTCATCTTGGCCAACATCTTATATATAAGGCAAAACATACACTTGTACACTAAAAACAGTGATTTTATTAATACTTGATAATATTAATACTACAAATAAGGACAAACTACGTGCTCCCTTTCACCGGCTTCATAAGGTTCATAACTCATTTATTGGTCTTGGTATAACCTTTTATAACAAGCTTCCCTCTTCTGTGCTAGATTTGAATTTTAATGCGTTTAAAGCTAAAGTAAAATCCAACCTTTGCGCAAAGGCATACTATTCTATCAACGACTACTTAAACGATAAGAATAGTTGGTCGCTGTGATTAACTCAAGACAATGTTTGTGTTCTTTCACCAGAGTTTCCTTGCCTACTGACAGGTCATATCTTTATTAACATAATTGTTTGTTTTTTTATTTGACTATATAAATTCATTTGAATTTACTTAGTGTTGACATAATCTACTCATTGTTTTTTATTTTTAGTAATGAGTTAAATTGCAAGATGTAGCTAGCTAGCGACCCCGATAATGGATCTATTATATCTAGAACTAATTTCAATTTTGATATTCCGTAACCTACCATTGTATAAAATCAAGTTCTTCTAACATAACAGACAGCTGTGCTGCTGGGGAGTTTGTTGCGCCACGTCTTCTTCCCAGCTAAAGCACTAGGAAGTGTCGAAGGGTGGGCGTTTTTGGGGGACTGTCTTTTATAATTTTTGACGTTCAAAACGTGCTGACACCAGCCTAGTTTGAATAAATGACTTTTGATTTTGATTTTTTGATTTTGAATTAGGCACTTAAAAAGAACTTTTGAACGTCAACATTTACATTAAAATAGAATTGATTCTAGTCGCCCATCCCAAAATGTTGTTTCGTATGGAGAAGAATGGGCAAGAACCACCGTTACTCTTTTATAATGTTTTAAATATAATTTAACAAAGTACATTCATTTTAAAATTATTTGTGAAGTCGATGCACCCAGAATAAAATTACTGTACCAATACACGTAAAAAAAAAAAAATGCAATTGAAGCAATACAGTTAAATTAATTTTATGATAGATGCATGGTGCTCACATATTTACAATCTATTAAGAGAAAATATACGATTTTCCTAGAATGTTAACAAGTAATAAGTCAGTGTGTGAGTTAAAGTAATCACTAAGTGTAAATCAATGTCATAAATATAATAATTAAACAATTCAATTAGCAACCAGTTTGATTTTGTCTAGACTCTAGATTGTCCTATGGAGCAGGACCAGCATGTTTCCAAGCATTCTTATCTTGGATATAATCCTCTTATTTATAATACGCTTGTTTATAAAGTTTACTTTTAATGTGAGTTTTAAATTTCAATAACATACCATCACGCCCTGATTTTGCCAAAGGGTTCGGTAGAGGTGTACCCAAACTGTGATAATAGGTCTTTACCTATGAAATTGCCGTTTTGTATGAAAAAATTTAAACGATTTTTTTTCATGAATTTTTTATTTGTATTAATCGAAGTAATCACCCATGCAATCAATGCATCTTTGCCATCGCAGTGGCAGTTTATTGATGCCCTTCTTAAAGAAATCAGCTGGACGGGAGACAACAAATTCTTCAAAGGCATTTTGTACTGCCTCTCGGGTATTAAATTTTTTTCCCGCCAAGAAGTTATCCAAATTCTGGAAAAAGTAGTAGTCTGTAGGCGCAAGGTCTGGTGAGTAGGGCGGATGACGGAGAGCTTCCAACCCCAGTTCTTGCAACTTGGAGACCGTCTGCTGTGCAGTATGAGGTCGCGCGTTGTCGTGCAGGAGCAGCGGAGACGAGCGATTGACCAATGCTGGTTGGAGATGCGCCAGCTTCTCCATCATTGTGTTCAGTTCTTCACAGTACACATCTGCAGTAATGCTCACCCCGTTTGGTAAGAAGCTGTGATGAATCACACCGGCGCTAGACCACCAAACAGTGACCATCACTTTTCTAGGGGTAAGTTTTCGTTTAGGGCATTGTTTAGGTGCTGAACCAGGATCCAACCAACTTGCTGAGCGCTTACGGTTATCAAACAGAATCCATTTTTCATCGCAGGTAACAATGCGGTTCAAAATTCCTTCATTTGTGTGTCTGTTGAGCAGTGCAAGGCACGTCTCGACGCGTACTTCGCGCTGGCGATCATTGAGTTCGTGGGGCACCCATTTGTCAAGCTTTTTTACCTTGCCAATTTGACGCAAATGGACCAATATTGTTTTGACGCTAACGTCGAAAGCTGCTGCTAATTCAGCCGTAGATTGTGTATCATCAGCTTCCACAATCGCCTTTAATTCGTCATTGTCGACCAAAGTCTTCGGACGACCGCGAGGTTCATTTTTCAGGTCGAAATTTCCAGAACGGAAGCGAGCAAACCAATAACAGGTGGTGCGTTGGTTTGTAGTGTTAGCTCCGTAAACGTCGTTGATGTTGCGTGCCGCTTGTGCCGCGTTGCTGCCACGACGGTACTCATATTCCATAATTACTCGAATTTTTAACGTATCCATGATGACGAAAAAGATTGAAATGCGATGAAAATGTAACACTAATCAATAAAGAAATGACTACTTTTAGAAAAAAAAAACCATGTTTTTAAAATAAAATTAATTTGAAATTAGAATTCTTAGCCAAACAAAAATTATTTTGATTTGAAATGGCCAGTACTGCAGAACGGCAATTTCATAGGTAAAGACCTAATATGTTTAAGTCCCATATAATAGGGGGCGAGTCTATTGCCAACAAATAAATCTAGACTCCGAACTGTTACTAAGGCTTTCCAAATGAGCAAGTCGATATTACTCTGTCCGACTTGAGAATCGAACCCAAGACCTCTTACTACATAGTAGTAGCGCAAGGAGGTGGTATTACACCGACATGATCGACATAGCAATTGATAAGTTGAGCCATTGAACAATGTGAGCTATTAGGTACAACCACGCAATTAAAATGTGGATGAAAGAAAAATCAAAGAAAATGGTTGAGCTGGATGGTGCTGATCCATGCGTCAAGTTCGTGAACGGGCGCCGTCTGTTGAGACTGGTCATCTCTTATCTGCCATGGCTTATTTTGAATCTTATTTTTTTTTTTTTTACATTGTTCTCACTTAGAGAAGCACCAAGAAATGTTCCCAAAATTTTGTAATACCCACGATTTAAAAGAGTGTCCTTGGAGTTTCTTGCCCGTTCTTCTCCAGAGAGATCTACGTTTTTGGAATGGGCACCTAGCTTCAACTTCGATTTTTGTTTGACAATTCAAAAGTGCCTGTGAAAGGTTTAATTGAAATAAATGCTTTGAGTTTGAGTTTGAGTTTGATGGTCGTTATTTAATAGCCATTCATATTGATCAACATTGATTGAACGGGTGTAAGATTATTTGAGAGCAGTGGTGGCCCAGTGGTAACGGCCGCAACTTACGAGTTGTAGGTCGTGAGTTCGAACCCAGACAGGCGCTTTATTTTGTGTAAATTATTTCACCTCCACTGCTCTCAAAACGGTGAAGGACATGTGACATCTACCAACCCGCACTGGGAACATGCTGATGATGATGATGATGAAGATCATTTGATTATACCAACTAATAGGGGTTGCTAAAACTTCAGTGATTTTTCTACATCATTATGACCAATATTAAAAAGATTTTCCAGAAAAACAGAACTGCAAATATAGTTAGTTCTATGTTTTTTCGAGTTTTCTTATTTCAAAATAAACTTCTAAAACACTATACCAATGTTAATTTACAATTTATTCATTCCATTGATAGATGTCGAAAACAGATAACAAAAATAATACTCACACGAATATATACTGAATAGAATATACTCTGTTTATTTGATACATTTCAGCAGCATTATAGTTTATTTCGTATATTCAATGAACAAGAATAATACTCTGTAGACGTTATTGATATTCAGTCATATTGTTGGCAACGGTTCTTCATTTGTTTGACTTATCGTGTAGAAGTTTTCTTCAGACTGTTGTCTTACTTTTTGATCGGGTAAATGAATACATACTTTTTTGCCTTGATCTTATTGATATTTCTCGTTATTTTTATAATTTATATTAACTGAATTTAAAAAAATAAATAAAAAAAAAACAAGAAGGATGAAGTAAGATGTCTAAAGATTTTTTATCATTTTAACTTGTAACTTGACGAGAAACTATGCATTTTATATTATACCAGACATGTTACAGTTCATCCACGATCCATTTCTGACACTCTTCCTATTTCCAACGATTAGCAAAAAGCGAGTACAGCTAGAAACGAGTTGACGAGCAGCGAGTGTTATTTCCGCCAAACGACCGCTGCTGAGCGAGTTTTTTTCTTTCATAACTCCTTGTCGCTATGACAAACTAGGGGAGAGATAGTTCTAGGCGGCAGTGTGAATCATCAGCGGGCAACTACATATACTCAATACTTTATTGCATTCCATAATGTGTACATATAACAGTTGGTATGTGAAAACATTGAATCAATTATGGACCCTGTCGGGCACAGCAAAGTTAGTTTTAGTAGGAGAGAGGATGAAGGCCCTTTTTGTTAAGAAAAAATTAAAATAGTATCATTAGAATAGTAACTATCATTAAAATAGTATCATTTAAATTGTATCATTAAAATAGTCTCATTAAAATAGTATAATTAAAATAGTATCATCAAAATTGTGTCATCAAAATAGTATCATTAAATAGTGTCTTAAAAAAAAAAAAAAAATATTTATGTATCTCTTTTACTGACACGGGAGCTACATCTATAACTAATGTACGTTTTTGAGTAAGCAAGGAGTCAATAGCTAGTCACTGCCTGCCTCCGGTGGAACAGGTGCCTAGTAACGGCTCATGTATATAATAATATACAAACTAAAACCAAAAATTAAATCATTCACTGTGTGAACACACGGCTACACGTCACTCTATACATTTCCAGTTTACGCTGATCTCGCACTGTACGGAAATACTATACAATGCGAGATCAACTTATACTGAAAATGAAGAGCTTGATTTTTAGCCGTGAGTACTATAGTGTATGGTTAAAAATCTGTAGTAAGTAAGTAAGTTTGAGTAATTTTATGCGGCCTACCTAAATTTCCTTACAGTCGTATTGTTCGCCGAATCATTGAGCTCTTATGTTCCAAGTTAAGCCGCACGATTACTAAAATATGCGTGCTATGACTTGATGAGCCCACTCACTCAATCTGTATGGTTGCTTCCTCAAATCATCATTTCAGACACCAATCTACATAGTAATTTTTTTTTTTTTGGGTGGGTAATCATCAAATGACTTCTCCCGTTCTAGGTGGAGCAGGAAGGCGTGTCAGACTTTTACTGACTAAAACCCACCCGTGTTCCCTCAGTTGCCCGTGTACCAGGGGCGACACTATCTCTTTCGAACAACCCGCACCCCTGGCAGGCATCGGCCCTTGCGGACCCCTCGGTCACTCTGCGACGGGTCAGCACAGTGGCCCTGTCGCCTACCACTTTTCGGCCGCAGGGGATAGGGACAGCGGCCAACGCTATACCGATACTCCTCTTCCCCTGCGGCCCCACCGCGTCCACCATTAAACGGTGGCGGCCCCGTCCAGGCCACGGAAGGGAAGAGCGCTACTCAAAAGTACCGGCACTCCTCCTCCACCGCAGCCTGTAACCCTCAGCCGCGATGCCTCCCATTCGACATCGCGGCCCACCTCAGTTGCGGTGCACCTGACCGCAACCTACTTATTTTGGCCGCTACGTCGTCGGCTTTGAGGCAAAAGCCCTGACGAGCGGCCCCACCTTGGGGTTCCTCTTCGCTTCACTGTGGCTGGGAGACTACGGCTACTGAGCCCCCCCGCAACGACAATGCGGGAACCCACTCCGGGGGGGATCTACATAGTCTTCAGATGACTAAGATTATGTCTGGATTTTAAAAGAGACTGTGACCTCTGAGTTTGTTTCGGCCGTTTTTCTCAGATTGAAACGCCGACCTCATCTTATTAAAAAACTGAGATTGACGCCTAAAAAAAGTGTTTGTACAGATGTCATCACGTTAAGCTATCCCAAACTGTCAAATTTTCCCAGTTGAACATGAACCTTAACCTACTGTGATAAAGTTGAAAATCTATCAAAGAAATTTAACAGATTGGGATAGCTTGATGTGCTGTCTGTACAAACCTACTTAGGAATAAAATAATTTATCATTTACCGAACAAGTTTTTCTTCTAATTTTACATCACAAACACACTGGATATAAGAGGGATCTAATATCCTTTCCATTTATCTACATACAAATCGGAACGCCCTGTCAGTCTCGTGGTTCGTTGCTCAACAAAGGACGTATTTTCCCGCGCGTCTCGTCATTTCTTTTTACATTGCTTTGAAAAAATATGGCAGATTGTAAATTAATATCCGACTGAATTGGGATGTTTCGCTTATTGTCTTTTGTTTAGATTTAAAAGAATCTTAACATATTTGTGGTCTTTGGAATCGTTGTGAATAGGGTGCTATCCGATGGACAAAGGCTTTCCCAAAGTTATTAAAACCTTTAAAAAAAATCTTTTTTTGTAAGCTTATACTATCCCACTGTTGGGCAAAGGCCTCCCCCAAATCCTTCCAGGGACTCTTTTCCCGCGATACTTTGGACCAGCCCTCGCGGTACGCGTCACTTTTGCTATGTGAGTTTCGTAAGTATAGTCGTTCTACGAATCTTATTTTATATATTAGGTCTTTACCTATGAAATTGCCGTTCTGCAGTACTGGCCATTTCAAATCAAAATAATTTTTGTTTGGCTAAGAATTCTAATTTCAAATTAATTTTATTTAAAAAACATGGATTTTTTTTTCTAAAAGTAGTCATTTCTTTATTGATTAGTGTTACATTTTCATCGCATTTCAATCTTTTTCGTCATCATGGATACGTTAAAAATTCGAGTAATTATGGAATATGAGTACCGTCGTGGCAGCAACGCGGCACAAGCGGCACGCAACATCAACGACGTTTACGGAGCTAACACTACAAACCAACGCACCACCTGTTATTGGTTTGCTCGCTTCCGTTCTGGAAATTTCGACCTGAAAAATGAACCTCGCGGTCGTCCGAAGACTTTGGTCGACAATGACGAATTAAAGGCGATTGTGGAAGCTGATGATACACAATCTACGGCTGAATTAGCAGCAGCTTTCGACGTTAGCGTCAAAACAATATTGGTCCATTTGCGTCAAATTGGCAAGGTAAAAAAGCTTGACAAATGGGTGCCCCACGAACTCAATGATCGCCAGCGCGAAGTACGCGTCGAGACGTGCCTTGCACTGCTCAACAGACACACAAATGAAGGAATTTTGAACCGCATTGTTACCTGCGATGAAAAATGGATTCTGTTTGATAACCGTAAGCGCTCAGCAAGTTGGTTGGATCCTGGTTCAGCACCTAAACAATGCCCTAAACGAAAACTTACCCCTAGAAAAGTGATGGTCACTGTTTGGTGGTCTAGCGCCGGTGTGATTCGTCACAGCTTCTTACCAAACGGGGTGAGCATTACTGCAGATGTGTACTGTGAAGAACTGAACACAATGATGGAGAAGCTGGCGCATCTCCAACCAGCATTTTTCAATCGCTCGTCTCCGCTGCTCCTGCACGACAACGCGCGACCTCATACTGCACAGCAGACGGTCTCCAAGTTGCAAGAACTGGGGTTGGAAGCTCTCCGTCATCCGCCCTACTCACCAGACCTTGCGCCTACAGACTACTACTTTTTCCAGAATTTGGATAACTTCTTGGCGGGAAAAAAATTTAATACCCGAGAGGCAGTACAAAATGCCTTTGAAGAATTTGTTGCCTCCCGTCCAGCTGATTTCTTTAAGAAGGGCATCAATAAACTGCCACTGCGATGGCAAAGATGCATTGATTGCATGGGTGATTACTTCGATTAATACAAATAAAAAATTCATGAAAAAAATTCGTTTAAATTTTTTCATACAAAACGGCAATTTCTTAGGTAAAGACCTATTATATTTTTGTTCCTTCGACGTGTCAGCCAGTCCAGTCTAACTTTGTGTCAAGTGATGGCAATGAGCAGCCCTCTATTACATGTTATTCAAACACAATTGGCAAAATGTAGTACTAAAGGTATAGCCCTGCAGAACCCGTTTCACTAAATAAATCATCGGTAGGTTTAAATCGCACATAATTATGCCAAGTAAAATTGTTTAATTATACCAAAACATCCACTGTTTACTGTATACCTTAAGTATACCTTATATTATCTGTTATCATGCGGAATAGAGCCTTCAAATTTGTAGACACAGAAAACAAACATTGTTAACACATTACGTATAAACAATACAACAAGGTAACACAATACTTTGGCACAAATACAAGCAATTATGTTCTCATAACGTGTTTGTTATTACCTAACTATGAGGACATGTTGAATATACACATAAATAATACACGTACATTTGTCTATCTAAGTACAGCTGCAGACTAAGCTGCTAACCGCAGCAACAGTGCGGCCGCAAGTCGCCGCAAGTTGCGGTCGACAGTTCACATGCATTTTCTATGAAGTCTGCGCAAATTCGGCATTCGTCGCGCCTGACTAAGTTTGGAAGCTCGGTACGTCTTGAGCTAATTGTGGCCGGTATTTGCGGTCGCTACTGTGCTTATAGTGACCACAAGTCCGTGCTGACAGGATGGAGATACGAGCAAGCAGCTTAAAATAGATAATCTTGACTGCAAAGATGAAGACGAGTGGATAGACAGCCAGGTTTAAAAAAAAAATCTTTATTTAATTAGGCACTTTTATAACCGCAACACGTATGACAGGTCCCATCGTACCCTAAATATAATGCTTAATTACATTTGGGCTATGAACCTGAACAGACTCTTCGCATCATCACCATTTCGTTGGCACAGAATTTTATGAAATGTGCCCTTAACAAGTTGGTTCAACATCAAGGCCCCAAACAGATCATTTCCCTGAGACTCATACCGATCACAATCCATCAATAAGTGATGTAAATCGTCCACAACTCCACACTCCACACAATTAGGTGAGTTAGTCTTTCTCATCATGTACGCAAACTTATTACGGACGTATAAAACGGACTTATAAAACTAATTTTAGCCCCATACATAGGTACTTCACTCATAAGCATATCATCAAGAAGGCTTATGTAGGTGTATCCACTCACACAGTGGATATAGGACACCCACATTATGTTTAAGTCAGTGCCTAATTCATTTTTATTTAAAGCTAGTTAGTAACTGTTCTGTTATTTATGCAGTATAAAATTAAACTTAAATATAATTTTCAAGGACACAAATAAAGTTTGTGTTTAGAACATTTACAAAAAATTAAAAATATTAATGATGACAACCAGTAGTCCAGTTTGTGTGAGCGCTTACAGTATGAACCAAAGTTAGGCAACAAATCACATGTCTCATTATTTTATGATTACAATGCTGAATTATACAACTGTTCCATTTGTGTTTACGTTTATGAGTATCTGTATCTAGTGTGTAATACATCTTTCATTTATCGTTATTATCAGCTTCTAATTGAGTAGTATCTCTATCTACTGATCTGCGATGATAAGTTGCTTTTGCCACGGTAAGTTATTGAATGGTTAACCGTTATTTTTAAACAGGGTGTAATTCGTAATTGACTTAAACTGGTAGCGTAAAGTATTTTCTCCAGTAGTTACTTGTAATAAAAAACTGCAATCACAATTGCGTCGGCTTTATTCCTTTCCACCCTTCGTTATAGCAGTATTTATATTTAATTGTGATAGCTATATAAAATTGCCATCACGAATGCAACTGCACCCTTAGTGCGTAACACACTATCAAGATTAACCACAATCTGTATCATTTCGAAAGATCCATTGCTTCATATGTTGGAAAAATGTTTTGCTCGACACCGTAAATAACGCAATGAATGTTTTGGAACCGTCAGAATCAAATCCATTCCTACTGTAAGTTGTAACGCAACTATCTCACTGGTCAGCATTATTTTTTTCGACCCTTTGTAATAACAGTATTCATATTGCCATTGCAACAGTATAAGTACTTGAACAAAAAAAAAACATGTTTATTCATCTTTCAACTAAGTTAATAAAAGAGCAAATTCAAAACACAGTTCCTAGTGTTGTGTCGCTTAGAATCAGGAGAAAAAACTGAGATCCTATATATCATGTGAAACGACACGGCGTCAAAAACTTGCGAAGTAAAAAGTTTTAGCCTACTCACAATGACGGAGTCGTGGATAATGGCGACATAAAAGTCATATACTGAATTGTTTTATGACGTATTATTTCGTGCTCTCGTCTTGTTATGTTTGTGATGACAATTGTGCCATTTGGCTTGTGATTTAAAAGACGAACGAGACATTGCAAAGGCGTAATTAAGATAGAGAAGCAAATCATATATCGAATTTCCGTGTTCCGAACCGTAAGTCTGCCTACCAACCTACCGGCTATTAGACAAACCCAAGAATCAATTAGAGCTAACTTTCTGACAAGCCTATTCGTGCGTATACAGAATTATCAAGAGACTTAATTAAACGACTCCACGAAAAATAGCTTCTTTGACGACCGTTTACTCGCGAACAGTCTATAAACCCTAATCAATATCGATTTTACAATCAAAATCGTACAGCGTCCGTGTTTCCGTATTTCTTTTCCGCGTCTAAACTTGAGAATTACTCGATTAATCCAATGTGCGTAGGACGGTACCCATTCTCTTCATCTCAAAGTTAAAAACTGACGCAGCCGTCGCTTTATTCAGAGGCTTTCCTCCTTTACACTTTTTGTGCGCGTTCTCGTGACACTTCATTTATAATTCTGCTTAATCCAAGTGAGTGAGTTCTTACCGAATGAATTTGTAATGTAAAGATTAATGATATATCCTACGAGCTCTTTCAAACCGTTCTCTAACTGCTATTTCTTATCGTATTTATCAAGCCATACAGCTCCATTTACTGTCGAACTTACCTTTATTATTCGTAGACGACGTAATTAGCGTATAATATTCCCACTACTGGGACATAGGCCTACTCTCAAAGAGAGGACCGGAATCCACCAGGCTTTTGATTCTAGGACATGTCGGTTTCCTAACGGTTCTCACTCTTTTCTTCACTGTTTTGAGAGGAGTGGTGATGAAGTGGAATGGTGAAATAATTTACATAAAGTCTGGGTTACCCGTGCTCTCAAATCCGCAGACTATCAAGTATTAAATTGCGTGAAAGGCAAACAGTTTTTTGTAACACAAACACGGGTTCTAACCGATCCGTGTCCCTTATTGAAATGTTATGTTCAGACTTGGGAGTAAATTTAATTGTCGAAGTTCAGATTGAAAAAGTTACAGGCGGTCGCATAATTCCACAAAACGAGCCTCGGTGCCCGCGGCGTAATTATTAGATATGTTTGTTTTGTACAATTTGGTTAATGTAGCCGGTGCCGGTAGAGTTTTATGACTGAAATTTTCGGGAACCTCTTTAAACGTAGGTGGAAATTATTTCTTTAACTTTTATTACTTTCCCCTTAATAAAAGTTTTTAAGCTGCGTTCGCATTAAATTAAACAGCGTAACGTCGAGGTTGTTGCCTCGACGATTACTTACGTGTTTCAGCTTTAAACATATATTACTTGTAAAATTTTACTTAGTGCGGGTCGATTGATCAGGTTAAGTTACGCTTGCCGCGGTTGGTCCGTGGATGGGTGACCATCTTTACATACTAAGACCTCTCCGTGCTTCGGAAAGCACGTTAAGCAGTTGGTCCCGGCTCTCATTTGTGGATATTTGACAGTCGTTACGGGTCGTCAGAAGCCCGAAAGTCTGACAACCAGTCTTACCAAGGGGTATCGTATTACCCAGTAACTGGGTTGTGGAGGTCAGATAGGCAATCGCTCCATGTAAAATACTGGTATTCAGCTGCATCCGGTTAGACTGGAAGCCGACCCCAACGTAGGTGGGAAAAGGCTAGGCAGATGATGATGTTACTTAGTGCGGCGATACGGCTGAACTTAGTGTATGAAGATAGTCATTATAGATTACGTTCAGGTTTTGAGAGCAAACTGTGTGCGTATAATAAAAATAACATAAAAGTATAATATAGGCCTAAAAGCCTTACGAGTACGTGTTTATTTGTATCTTAGCTAAATACGCTGCCTAAATCTAGGTGAAAGAAAGCGGCCAATAACGGGTTCATGTAAAAGGGAACTCTTTGTTACATGATTTATTGGAACGACTTTCAATAATCCGGGGCCCATTGCCTTTCGCGGGCGTTAAATTTCGATGAAATTGGAAAAAAATGGTATGGAGCGGCGGAACGACCCCGGAAACTTTTCTTTATACAAAGGAATTTTCTTTATAAACTATTATGAGAATACAGAAGGGCAACGACTTGTTTGAAAATTTAAAACTTGCAAATGATATGCTGAATTTCTGTGTAAGACATCAAGTTAGCTAAGCAAGGATATTCTCAGTTTAAAAAAATGAGCTTGAAATCGAGTCTATGTATCCTAAGTTAGTATTATAAATGCAAAAGTGAGTTTGCTAGTTTCTTACGCTTTCATGGTAAAACGGCTAAATGGATTTGGATGAAATTTGACACACAGATAGACGATGACTTGAGTAAGGATAAAAGTGACCTACTTTTGATCCTGAATTGCAGATGAAGTCGAGGGCTACAGCTAGTAAGTAAATAAAGGGAAAAAACAGTGGTGGCTCCGAATAAATATATATTTTTACAATGCTGACATAGTCTTGTCATTTTTTGACAATATAATATATCAATTTTAATATCGACTATTTTTTAGTAATTGTCATGGAAATCATGTCACTTTGTTTAATAGGTTCATTGTATTTATGTTGATTATTTTACATATTGTGAATGAGAGAACGTTGTAGGCCTTACAGACTGTAGATTTGTAGACGATTTTCTATTCTGTATTTTCATTCCTCTAAGTACCTGGTACTTATTGACAGGCCTGCACTTTCCTCCCTTACCTATTATCACTGTAATTTGAAAACATTGTTAAAGCCAATGATTTTTAAAAGAGTAAGTGTTGGGTTTCTCGCTGGCTCTTCTCCGTAGGAAGCGACATTTTGGAACCGTGCACCTAGCTTCTGACGTTTCATAAGTGCAGTTATATGAAATAAAAATATTTTGATTTTGTTATAGAAAAACAAAAAAACAATAAATTCATTAACCAATAAACCTCTTACTTAAACAGAATGTAAAACTACCTGCAAACAAAAATCACGCACTTCAAAAGAGTACAATATCCACAATTTAAAAATAATTCATCGCGCGTCAATAGCATCCAATAAATTGGGGTAAAAATTGCTAACATACACGGCTCGCAGTAACAAGTTTGCCCAACGTTTTCATGTACAGGGTGTCCATTACGCGAACAATCCAGCTGCGGCCGAATTTAATCCATTTAACTGCATAACGCCGGCAAAGTTATCTCTCTGAATATGTGTGTAAAATCAGCCCTGGTTTAATGAGTCCAAAATAACGTTACACTGTGCGGTCCGTTTATTTGCACGCCGTGTTTTTCTCAATTTGTTAATGTTGTAATTAATTTATTTGTCTGTTTTGTTGACGTGTTTTGTTTTTTATTGGTTGTGTTTTTGTGTAATTTCAGATAGAGTCAGCGTAACCGTATACATACTGGTATGTAAAGTACCGCAATGCCTCTCCTACGAAGCCATTTTGTATGAAAAGACTTCTCACTACGGCGTAGCGTGCCGCTACGTCGTAGCACCATGCTACGCCAGTAGTCTTTCTTCTCCATTAACTTACGTCATAAGCAACGTCTTTAGGTTTTCGGATCACCTAACAATGTTCTTACTATGTTTAGTATTTCTCTGGTTAAGCTGATTTTAAGTACATCAAATATACCTATCTAAACATGTCATTCGTATGGGTTGCGATTCCAATTAGTAACGTTCGATCAGCGATACAATTTGTAAATGTAACTGCCAAAAGTGATGGTTATGGCGGGTTCCATCCCGTTCGTTGTAGAGATCGCCGGAAATGACTGACGTGTGGATCAGTATTGAGCAGAATAGAATATTTATACAAATGTAATTACATGAATGGAGCTTTACTTTGTTATCGATGTTTTTAACTAGGTGTTCCAGGGCGGACAGCCCCGTAACTAACCTTAACCCATTAGTGCATCATCATCATCATCATCATCATATCAGCCGAAAGACGTCCATTGCTGGACATAGGCCTCCCCCAGGCTCCTCCACTTCGACCGGTCTTGTGCTTCCCACATCCAGCGGATACCCGCTTAGTGCATAAAGTTTGATAAATCGGACGCTAGAAAATTGTAAATACTGTCAACAAATAAATAATTAAATGATTGGTCATTTTTATTTTTTAACGAAAGTTTGACAATATTTTTACATTTGGAACCCCGTTTGTAAACGTTAAATAACGTAAATCATCCGTCATTTGTAATTTTCGAAAATGGCGAGACACGGTCAGTCTGTTTTGAGAAAAAGGTAAGCTTTATTTTGACTTTTAATGTATTTTCTCATGAAAAAAGTAATAATTAATGTATAGTATCTCTTGAAACAAAATCTGTCTACGTAAAAATAAGCATTATTTCATATCAAAGTAGTTACTTTTCATTTTATGCTTGTGTTTTTACGGTGTACGATATATCGTACGCTATGCATAGCGGAGAGCAGTGGTGGCCAAGTGGTAACGGCCGCGACTTACGAGTTGTAGGTCGTGAGTTCGAACCCAGCCAGGCGCTTTACTTTGTGTAAATTATTCACAATTATTTACTTTGTGTATTTTATTCTCTCAAAACGGTGAAGGAAAACATCGTGAGGAAACCGGCATGTCCTAGAACCAAAAAATTCGAAAACATGTGACATCTACCAACCCGCACTGGGCCCGCGTGGTGGATTATGGCCCAATCCCTCTCACTGAGAGGAGGCCTGTGTCCCAGCAGTGGGAACATTATAGGCTGTTGATGATGATGATGCATAGCGGGTTTTACAGATGTGGTGTTTGCTTGATTTTACAGCTTGAAGGTGCATAAAATTCTATCAGCGATAAAATGCGAAGATGATAATGGGGATGCGGAGCACGTTATGTTGTGCCACCTATAGAACAAACTGGTCAAGCAACAGATGAGGATAGTGACAAGTCAGACGATGAACACAATGGCAACCTTCATAGTAGACACGAAGGAATAAAAAATACTAAATTCCACAATAAAAACGATTCCACGATTACTCGAATTTAGTCATATTTATTTCCCAGCCGTATATATATATCCCAGCCGAAAGACGTCAGACACAGGCCTCCCCCAAAAGTGGGGTTTTGCCATAATCGCCACGCTTGGCAGGCGGGTTGGCGATCGTAGTATGGTGGTAAAATGCATAGAGAACGTTGCTGCTTATTCTCTAGTAAATCCCTTAGACGCCTTCTATGACACGCACGGGAAGAAATGGGATGGTGCTATTCGTTTACGTCCGGCACCACACGGATGTATGCATGTATGTAAGTATATTCTCAAATTGTATGTTTCTATTTAAATTAGAGCATTGTTTTAGATTCTATGTATTTTGTTTTCGCATACTATGTCCAACATACTATGCCTAAATCTCTTGTTTATCTTTCGTCCTATCTTAGGTTTGCTGGAACGAAATGAAAATATATAAAAAACAAAAAAACCTATTTGATAGAAATATATTGTTGGTAAAGGTGAGTTTTCATAACTTAAGTGTCGTTATATTCTGCCTGCAAGCAAGCATACAAATTGTAATTCAGTTTACATACGTTTTTATTATATCACTATTTTTTTTCACTATGTAACTTTTATTAACCGACTTAAAAAAGGAGGTTATCAATTCGACATGTTTATATTCATATTTTTTAATGTATGTTCGGGCATAACTCCGTCGTTTAAAGATGGATTTGCAAAATTATTTTTTTGTTTACTCCAAAGAAAGGAAAGGGGTTTACTCCAACATGGTTCCATTAAAATTTCATATAGATCTGATGTTGCGTTTCGGAGACAGACAACAGAACTCTTCAAAAAATTACAGCAAATCAACCGCGAATGTTGCTATCACATAAATATGTATTGTTTTGACACCAAGGATGATGAAATCTCGAATTGGTGTGGGGTAGGTAACTAAAAAGTGAAAAATAAAAACTTTATTCAAAAAAATAACAACCGACTTCCAAAAAAACACTACAAAGTGCAAAATAACTTTAATTTCGGAAGGCGGTGACAAATAATTAAAATACACATCCAAAGTCACAGACTTCTGAAATTAAAGGTATTTTGCACTTTGTAGTTTCTTTTGGAAGTTGGTTGTTATTTTTTGAAAAAAGTTTTTATTTTATATTGTTCATAATTTAATTTCTTTCGAAAGAAATACGTTTTTTTAGAAATAACCTTTCTATACATTTTTCTGTTCCTTCTTGTCTGTATATTATATATGCGTGTACATAATTGTTTAAATCAATAAATAAAGTAAAACATTAGTAAATACTGTCAAAGAACAACAAAACTACGGTACAACATACTGGCGCACTTTCAAAGACTCCATCAGAATGATATAATGAAACTTATCAATTGAAAAATGGAAACTCTTTTGATCTACTTTAATCCCAGTATGTCGTGAACGAAGCGAGGGAATGAAACTGGAAATGTCTAACGAGATTTTATTTTGAAAAGAAACACGAAAACGCTATTTATTGCGAGTTCCTCTATTTGATTTGCTTCGGTACGGCTAGGTTTTGAAGTGTGCAAACGGATTAAAGGGAAGAAAAATATCTATTTAGCTCCTCTCCGCTAGTTTGTAGTTCTAAGCGGCGAACGAATTAAAGTATGTAGCCTTTTTGATGCATCTGAATTACTTACGTGATAACGTGATTTGTGAGGATTCGTGTAATGGAATCTAGGCTGGTCTAATATAAAGGTTCATCGAAGTACTAGTATTATACCGAGTAGCAGGGACAGTGACGTGCAAAATGTAATCATGAATTCAAAACATCACGATTATAGACCCTCTGGCCTAGACATTAACGTAAGTAATAAAAAATCGATGCAGGGGGTTTCAATTCAACATATTCTTCTTTCCAAAAAGTATGAAAAAAATATACATAACATTATAAAACATTATATATTTATTTAATAAAAGCACAGCCGCATCACGTACTACTTATGTGAACTATCTCTCACTTGTATTCATAGGGAAATATAATGACTAATGCTCATCATCGTCATAATTTCAGCCGAAAGACGTCCACTGCTGGACATAGACCTCACCCAAGCTCTGCCACTTCGACCGGTTCTGTGCTTCCCGCATCCAGCGGATTCCTGCAGCCTTCGCAAGATCATCGGTCCACCTATGCTATGCTCGTACCAAGCCGGAAACATATCCTTACACAATTACCTTTTTTTGTAAAATTAAGATGGAATTTCGATACCTAATTTTTAACAAAAATAATGCAACGACATCAGCAAAACAGATTTGATTAATAATTTATTTATGTAACTGCCTGTACAAATGGTTAATACGGAAGTATCTAAGCTCTGTAAGTAGGTACATGGCATAACACGTACTTGTACTTGTACTACTACTTATAATTCCGTGGAAGTAGCGAGACTCACCTAGGGAAAACAGGCTATTACTGGCGCATACGCGTTGACTATCAATGCGTGTGTTTATGCCCTGTTTGCCACATAACTGCCTTGTACCTAGTGCAGCTTCCTAGACTGGAAGCCATCCCACACGTATTTGGGAAAAGGATAGGCAAAACATGTCGGAGCAGCTTGATAGATTATATAGAAAACACCTTTCTCACATTTAAACTCTTACCCACATACTAACCTGGTATATAGCAATACATATCAAACTATTTAATTAGGTATTCAATATAATACGAGTAACAATATAGAATTCTTGAATCAACCTTCTCATTTTAAAGCTCGGAGAGAACGACTTATAAAACTAGGCGAATCCCCGAACGTCATATTTCCAATTCCTTCCGTTAAAACCAGTACTTTTTCGATAACTGTCAAATGAGATACTTCTTAAACGTCTTGAAACTGATACAAAATCATCTGAGGCAACTAGATACTTTTAATTTGATGAATATTATTTTAAATCACTACAAATCTTATTAATATTTGGAAATCATGACAATCCTCCCATTCATAATAACACTGTTATTTGAAAACATTGTAAAAGCCGATTATTTTTTAAAGATTAACCGTGGAGTTTTTTGCCGGCTCTTCTCCATAGGAACTGACAAATTGGAGCCGTGCACTTAGCTTCTGACGTTTCATAAGTGCCCATGCAGGTTTATGTGAAATAAAACATTTTGATTTGATTTGATTTGATGATCATCATCATCCAGTCCTTGTCTCAAGTTACTTGGAGTCGGTGCAACACGTTTTCTTCCATTCTTCCCTGTCAACCGTTAAGCTATCATTCACTCCCTTCTCTTTTATATTTACTCCTCACTCACACTAGGCATTCCTCTATCTCTCCATCTAGCTTGATAGATGATAATAGCAACTTATTAAACTGCTTTCTGATGTTCCTTATTGGTGACCACATGCCCGAATGTCTTAAAACTGGCAGAACTTTTAAATAGGTATCGATTTATCGACAGATTTTTCAATGTTATTTGTTTTCAAGCAGTACCTTTTATTCTTGTGTGTTTTTCTTTACTAAGTAGTGTTTTGTGTGTACATTAATAAACAACGTTCGTCACGCCTTGTAAAATGTTGATATTCAGCCGAATCTCAATCTGTTTTATAAAGTTATTTCAAAATATCCGATGTATAATGTTAGTGGCTACAGAAACCTTTTTGAATTAAATCAGTGGATGAAGGTATGGGCAATGAGAAATTAATATTAGTTACAGAGAACCTATTTAATTTAATCGTACAATTATAACAGATTTAGTACATAGACTAGAATAGACTTTAAGAAACTGACCATTGGTTCATCCAGTTTTCTAAACTATCAAGCGATCTAAATAGATACCAAAGCAGCCGCTAGTATTGTACATTCACAGGTCGTCTATACCGATATTGGGTTTGTCGCTATTTGTCGGGCACAGTTCCAATCTCTGGCTCCATTGAGAGTGTTTCGTACACGAGAACTTTATCACATGCGAATATTTTTGTCTGACTTAGGGACTTTTTCTAGAAGCTCAATATTTGATCCTTTGAGCCGAAATTGGTACTAACACTGTATATTGCTTATGATAAAAGGAAGTTGACGTTTATGAGTCAACATGACTTTCTACAGTCAATCTTATGTCAAGTGGATACATGTACACAATGTGCTATCAAAGATCTGCTGCGAAAAACCATCATAAACAAATTTTCACAAAATTCTAATTTCAAATTCAAATGTGACATGTTCCACGCAAAGTTTTTCATAAAAAATCTCTCTATTTAATCTGTGAACAATGACATAACAGACGTTGAAGTTCGATAAGTGAAACTTTTTATTCATGTAAATCCATATAATAATATGAATGGAACGGAACAAGAGCTTGCCGGGATTTATAAATGGAACATTCACGTTCAAATTTCAATTTCCTACCAGTAACAGCTATTCTGATTTAAGGTGACGTCATTATGGTAGTTCGTATTATCTACAGTTTTGTTTAATAGATATAGAGGAAGTTAAATCTGATTTCATCAGACTGCGATTTTGTTACCACCCAATAAATTTAGTTTGTGTATCACTCTATTTCTTCAATGGTAATATTCGAAGTCAGAAAAAGATAAAAAAAAAGATTTTCTACCTTTGATTTTGAACACTTTATTTACGGTATCAGATCAATATACGCTATCTCGTCTGCTCATTTCCCTACTATGTTGGGGATGGCTTCGAGTCTAACTGTATGCAGCTGAGTACCAGTATTTTACATGGAGCGTCTGCCCATCTGACCTCCACAACTCAGTAACTGGGTAAACAGATACCCCTTGGTAAGACTTTCGACTTCTGACGACACACTCTGTTGACGATCCAAGAATGACAGCCGGGACCAACGATTTAACGTGCTTTCCAAGGCACAGGGGTCTTGGTATGTAAAGATGGTCTCCCATCCACGGACCAACCGCAGCAAGTGTTGCTTAACCAGATCAATCGACCCGTGTTATTACTTAGCCAGATACGCTATCTATGTACATTAAAAAAGAGCAATAATAGAACTCTTCGAATATATACTCGTATAAATCGGTGTTATCATTTTTATTGGGTCATTTACAAAGAACAAGCGATCTTCAAATTTCCGGCAATTTGCTGCGTTTTGTTAGTAAGTTTATGATTGTACTTTACTGTCACTTGATGACTCCTAAACTTTGAAATGTGCGTCATAATAAAATTTAATGACGCTATTTCGAAAATATTTCTGTTTGACAAACATTCTCTTAAACAGCCGTATTTTTTTTTAATAATAAAGTCTTCGAATTTGCTTCCTTTTCGTTTTAGTATTGTACTCATTCTTCCTTATTCCGTTGTATGAGGATGAATCAATCGTGGATCCCTTTTCAGTTTATGATGAAGCATAAAAAGAATCAATTTTCTCAAATGCGATTCTGTTCCCTTCCCATTTCTGTCCTTCACAACCATGGTATGATAGCTTTACTGTAAGAGGAAGCATATAAATAATAAAAAAAAAACACTAAAAGTTCATTGATTAATTAAGTAATGTGAGAACCTGAGATTCCCCGTACCAGGAGCGAATAATGAAACCTTCCATGTGTTATTATGACAATTATTCCAAGATCATTCTACGAATCTTATTTCATCTTCTTCCTTCGGCTTGTCAGCTCTACCTCTCGCCTACTGATTTTCTACAATTCTCCCTAAAATTAACTAGATAGTTTAAATGTGATTAAAGTTATTTTATAGCCAGCCTGTACAACGTGGCGTCGTCTTTAGCAGACAACCTTTACGTTACTGCCGAAAGCAGTGAATACAATTTTTTTTATGTGTGGGAAATCAACTTCTCCCGCTCTGGGTGGAGCAGGAGGGCGTGTCAGACTTTTACTGACTAAAACCCACCCGTGTTCCCTCAATAGCCCGTATGCCAGGGGCTGTGGTATCTCTTTCGAACAAACCCTCACTCCTGGCAGATGCTGTCAAGGTTGAAATGTCTCCCAAAAATTAACACACACATCGACCGCAAACATGAACACTCTAAAATCCAATCTAAAAACTTTACATGAAAAATTTTTTGAAACGCAAACATAACTTAATACTAAAAGAATATCTCGTTCAATAACAATGATACAGTTTCAAAAACATGTCCGATCAAAGACAAGCAAATCATTAAAACTAACAAAGCCTCGCTTTGTAAAACACGGGAAGCCGGGACTCCTTCTATTAAAACTTACGGAGCCAGCCCGTTCAGACCATTCACCCGGATTACATGTAACTTTAAAATGTGGCTGAATAGAAACTGCCTGATTAGAGATATAATACAATTAGACGCTCTTAATACTTCGCGCGATTTGCTTTAACACTTGAGAATGGTGTTTACAAGCTAAGTGGTGCTTTGTTTTATTATTTTACTAGCAATTTGGTCTCCATTTCGTTTAAGAAAAACAGGTTCATAGTTTAAGTTCTATTTTCTTTTTTTAACCGACTTGTATGTTACGGCATGACGTCATCCCAAAAAACGGAATCAGGTACTCTACCCGTTTTTCTCACTTATATATTCCTGCTGCCGAGAGAACGCGTTTCTTAAATCGGACAGTTACTGGCAAAAGAATACACGAGGTTATTTCAAAATTCGAACTAATGTCGCCAGCTTGTTTTATTTACTAAACAATAATTGCACAAATGTGTATCAACTCTGCCTCCCTGTCAACGTCATTCGATCGTTAAAAGATCGTTGTCGCTGTGTCAGTGTTTTTTTAATTTGATTGTGATTCGTTCCTAATCATGGTTAAATTAATATCATTAATATATTGTTGGCACTGTGGTATCGGCTTCGACTTAAAACTTGTAAGTGGTGTGTTCAAACCCAGGCAGGCGCTATACTTTTTGTAAATAATTTCAACACATCTGTTCTCAAAACGGTGAAGGAAAACATCGTGAAGAAATCGACATGCCCTAGAACCAAAAATTTGAAGACATGTGACATCTTCCAACCTGCACTGGGTTCTCGTGGTAGACCCTCGTTGTAGATTAGAGCCCACTGCCTCTCAAAAAGAGGACGTCTTTGTCATAGCAGTGAGAATGTTATAGCCTGAACATGCATAATCAGTGATTATGCATGTTCAAATTAAAGGAAGATTTTTGCATCCATATTTAATCGCTACACCGCAGCTTGTTATAGCCAATAAATAATTCAGGACTTATTCAAACAGGCAGTGAGCAAGCTAGAAAATATGCAGAGTAACGACCAACGACCCATTTTTATTGCTTGCTGGTTAGGGTATAAATAAAACACGCTGTACAGTCACGAGCACTAATATGTAAACACTTACCAACGTTTAAAAGCGATTTTCTCTTCTTGTACTGATTGTAACTTTATGTTATTATAAAAATAATACTATGGAGCCTACACTATAATTAAATACCTAGGTTATTTCAAGGTTACAATTGTTATTTAAGAGAAAATCCTTTTCGAATTTGGCTATGTGTATACATATTAGTGCTCGTGACTGTACAACGCTAATATACTCTATTTCTGGTATTATCTTTAATCAATCAATCAATCAATCAATAGTCTTTATTTGTAAACATAGGTTACAACAGTGTGTAAGATGGTACAATAGTCAATTACAGTTTCTCTATGTTTTACGAATACGTTATTTATTAATTTTTTAAAGTAATAATAAATATTATTATTATATACCTACTAGCTTTTGCCAGTGGCTTCGCCCACGAGGTGGTTGAAAATTATCCCACGGGAACTTACTACAAGAATAAAAAGTATCCTTTGTGTTAATCCAAATTATAATCTATCTGTCATATCCGTTCAGCCGTTTTTGCGTGATTGAGTAACAAACATCCAAACATCTAAACATACAAACTTTCACATTTATAATAAACTAGCAGCGCTCCGCGGTTTCACCCACGTAGTTCCCGTTCCCGTGGGAATACGAGGATAAATATAGCCTATTTCACCTGGGGATAGTGTAACTTCCCAACAATGAGAAAATGTTTCAAATCGGTTCAATAGTTTCGGAGCCTATTCAATACAAACAAACAAACAATCAAGTCTGTCCTCTGTATAAAAAAAAAAAAATTGTAATCAACAGATTTAACAAATTAGTTATAGAGGCCTTCTTTTAAGTATGGAGATACCCTTTATTAATAGTTTAAAGAGTATTGATATAGATAGACAATATAGTATTGTAGAATTTTAGTTTAAGGAGGAGCTCGTGGCTAAATAAGCCACACGGTTCGATCGAAGGCTATGTTAGGCTTGCCGCGGTTTTTCCGTGGATGGGTGACCATATTCTCATACAAAGATCCCTCTGTGCCTTAGAAAGCACGTTAAGCCCTTGGTCCCGGGTGTTATCGGCACGGCACTGAGTCAAAACAGAAATCCATAAAAGCTAGATCGCATCGAATGCAGCTCTTAACACAGGATTGCGCTGTTGACATGACGCTAATGCACTGGATTCAGTGTGTCTAATTGTCTATCCATGAAAGTTCCCATTCATGATAACTCTCGTTGCAACAAGTATGCGTCACTCCTGTATTTCTTGTGAATTTGGGATAAAAATGCAATTTGTTCAAACATTAATAATTACTCTACGATCATCCTGCTTGGCCTTTTTTCCAACAAGTTTAGGGTCGTTTTCCAGTCTAACTAGATATATATAGTATAGGCAGCCTATCTGACCCCCACAACCCAGTTTCTCTGTACCACGATGCTCTTTAGTAAGGCCGGTTGTTAGACTTTCGGATTTCTGACTAACCGTAAAGACTGCCATTGATAAAACGATTATTATAAATAACTAAAATAAATAAATAAATATCTTTATTGCAGACCACATGATTTATATAAACACAACCGAAAAACAAAAAAAGTACTTAAAAATACATGAGTATTAATTTCTGTTAGCGCACCTGTGCGAACAAAACGATACCCTGAATGTTATGTTTTATTCTAAAGCTTGTATTATACATACTTAAAGGCTCCCTCGTGATGCAGGGTAACCGAGTGGTCGCATTATGCGACAGTGGCGCTCTCTGGGCCAAGTGGCTGCACGGAGGTACTATATAAATTGTGCACAACCTGTATTTAAAATACCGGTCGTTTTAGTTTTACGAGAAATAAGCTTTAAAACAGGCTTAATGGCTTTACTATTCCGAAAAATTTACAAATGTGTTTACTTACTTTTTATATTTTAGCTTATTATGTAGTACTAGCTTCTGCCCGCAACTTCGTCTGCGTCAAATTTCTTGCTCCCCAACCCAACCCGTCGCCTCGAATCGCCTGGCCGTGCACGTACTTCTTATTCGTGACTTTTTTGTTTTTGCTCGGCTCCTACCGGGCCTTAGCGTAATGTTATATAGCCTAGTCCTCGATAAATGGGTTATCTAACACTGAAATTATTTTTCAAATCGGACCAGTAGTTCCTTAGATTAGCGCGTTCAAGCAAACAAACAAACAAAGTCTTCTGCTTTATATATTAGTATAGATTGTGCGAGAAAGATAGAACGCATGAGTCGCACGCATGTCGAAGGGTGGGCGTTTTGGGGGGACTGTCTTATGTTTTATTTTTTTTTGACGTTCGAAAAGTGCTGACTCTCAGCCTAGTTTGAATAAATGACTTTTGATTTTGATTTTGATTTTTTGATTGAGCAATGAAATCATGATAGCTGTGCCTATTTTTATTCCAACTCTTTATAACCACACTTTTGGACGTTTCCATTTCTAATACCAATCATTCACGGCTTATTAGTCCACTCGCACGAAATAACTCGAACGAGTTGGGCGAATAGTCACTTTTAAATTATATAATATTTTCTATAGGCGACTTGCACACAGTTAATTTATTTGTCTAGACAATTGACACGTTTTGCATTTGGTATATTTTCATTTCAATAACGTTCACTAGATATAATAAACGTGAGTTATATCAACTGTTGATATAATTTCTTTAGATATACCTATGTAACATTTATATGCTCTAAAACTTATTTCGTATAACGTTATTGGATATAACGATTATTTAATCGAAAATAATTAGGCCTATCGTTTAAAATATGTAATAATGCGATTAATTTGATTGAGTGTGCTGCGGGAGCGGCGTGACAGAATCAAATCGCTGCAAAACCGACTCCACATAGTCTTGTCCGCCCTACCCCTAGAGTGTTATTTAAAATCGCGTAGGCGCGGAGGAGCGAGGCGGCCCGCGAGCTGAGGAGCAGGTGGTTTCAAAATTCGCCGCCGCGGCTGAGGCAAGCCGATTCCGCGATGGTGAGCGTGAAACACAACTGCGACGATAAGCTTGTATGGGACCGCTGGAGCCCTGCAGCGCCGGAGCCGTGACAGAAACCATGCCTGCTGCATGTTGCATGCTGCATGCGTGCTTGCATACTGCATGCTTGCTTGCATGCTGCATGTATGGTGTACGCTTGTTTGCATGCCTGCTGCATGCTTGGTGTATGCTTGTTTGCATTTTATAACAGGGAAATAAAAACCACATTATGTTCGCAATCAACTGTTTTATAATGATTCATGCTTCAATTGATCGACTAAAAAATAACAAAATCAAATCAATGAATCGAATAACAAAAAAAAAAAACAATGTTTTATCATATTAGACCAAATAGGTTTTATGTCTTTTGAGTGGTATATCAAACGATTTAATATTCAAAGTACGTTATGCTTATAAAAATGAGTTGCTTTAAAATTATATCAAACGTTTATTATATTAACTGATCATTATATCAAATAAAATTATAGATTCAATTGGTATGTCTTGTAAATATTAGAGATTTTGTAATTATTTCATATTTTACCCACCCAGTTCCGTGTGGTGCCGGACGTAAAAGAATAGCATCATCCCATTTCTTCCCGTGGGTGACGTAAAAGGCGACTAAGGGACTTACTAGAGAATGGGCAGCAGCGTTCTCTATGCATTTTACCACCATACTGCGATCGCCAACCAAGCGTGGCGATTATGGCAATCCCCTCCCCGTCTGGAGGAGGCCTATGTCCAGCAGTGGACGTCTTCGGCTGAAATGACGATTACTTACCCCGTTTTGCATTTTAGGTAATAAAGTTAGTGTAATTTTTCCTTAACTTTTCGTTGTTTCTTTAACGTTTCTTAAAGACGTGCCATTTGCCTAAAAAGTATTTCTGAAATTGTAGATTCGTCCACAAATAAATTAACTTCGTGCGAGCCACATAGAAAATTTTGTATTATTAAAATGTGACGGTTTGTCCAATTTGGGCGAGTAAATTCTTGCAAGTAGACTAATAAGCCTCCTACACGCATCAAATCCATATAAACATAAGTATCTACTTATAGGTACTACTTGCACAGCCTAAAAGCTATCTACCCTACTACCTACATCGTTCCACATCCCAATCACTTAGTCACGTAAGATGAAAGCATATATCAACCGGTATCAAAGGATCTCCGGGCCCCTAATCAGGTGTATCGCTCACTAATGATCAGATCTCGGCGCTAATCCGGTTCCAGCCAGGCGGAGCAGGGCCACTTTTTCTCGTTAATCCCTTCATTAAAGGTGCTTACAGCTTTCCAAACACACTGTACCGTCCAGGTACCTACTGTTCGTGGAAAGGTTTAGTGTCGGTTTGAGTAATGTATAAAGCATGATGTTTTATGCTCATTCTACTCACCATCTGCCGTGCGTTGAAAATCCAGTGTGCGAATAAATCCCGCAGAGATATCTTTTATTTCGGCGGGATTTATTCGCACACTGGATTTCCCATTACACTTTCCCAGTGACGTTAACAGCGTCACTGGGAAAGTGGATTTTTAGTTTTAACCTTTTTTTTAATTTATTTGTTAACTTAACTAAATAAAATATAGATCTTATCTTTGATCAACAGAGCGCTATGTTATGTCAAGAGGCTTAAAATTATGGTGTGGAAATCTAAATGACAAATTTAAAATTACAATTAAAAAATTACAAAAAATATTTAAAAAAAAACATGCAGAATAATACTGGAATTTAATGAAAAGATTATTGAATTAAAAAAGAAAAACAACAATTATACATTAATTAATACCATAATTATATGAGCTTTACTCAGATATATCATAGGAACCTTATAGTTCGCCTGTATAGTGCAACAGCTGGGCATTAAATATTAAAATACACTGAGAGTACTGTTGCGGCTGCCGTGACGTAGTGTATCAGGGATGTATGCAGATAATATAAATAGTTTCGCTGCCATAGTTAGGAATAAATGTGCATCTCTGATGACGCGAATTCGCGGCAGTACCAACAGTATTCTCAGTGTTTTCCCAGATCGTGGATGCAGCTGCACGTCGAATTTTAATTGTATATTATCTTTGTCTGTAACCTAATAAAACTAGAAGCTACCTAAGTAAACTTTTTACTAAACCTATGGAATTCTGTCTGTAATAAAACTTATCTATTTTATTTTCCTGGATGTTTTATAGTCATTTAAATGCCTACGCCAATATTCTATTACAGCAAAAACTGATTCCATACCATATTTCGATTCCACTTACAGCTTCAGTCTGCAAAATAAAATATAGAACAAAATATAAAGGTTTTAGTGAACTGACGCTTAAAAATCCCTGCATTAAGTAAATCCTGGTATTAGTACGCCCCTCTCAGTCCAGTATTATGCCAGTAAAGGGTTCGGTATTAAAAGTACCTATACATTTTTATTTAAGTACTTAGAATTAATTTATTAAAGTACCTTTCATAAAAAGCTATGTTGCCTTACGGAGATGACGACTAATAGAGAAGTGTGGAAGAAATTGACATGTTGCACCGAACACAAATAAATTGGGATAAGGGCAAAAAAATGATGACCGCTTTTGTAATTTGAAACAGTCGAAACTAATCTAATTCAATGTTTGTGTAGGTAATCTTAGATTGTTGCAATTCGTACGTACGGTACGATTCAGTTGAGGGATGTTTACGTTTTAGTTGATATGATTTTTTCTTACTCTTTTTCATACTTGATCTATAGCGCATACGATTCGATCTGGGCGAAGACCCCATCCTGTTGAATCGATTTAAAAAATCGGTAGATCTAATGGCCATGAATTGATCTTCCAGAAGATCGATTCAAATCGGGCATCGCTAATGGAACATAAGATTTTTAGTTGTATAGCCGACAAAAAAATCTTCGCTAGGGGGTTTTAATGATATGCTGCATTCATGGTTACAGTTTGCGCACTGGTTAAAAATGTACCCTATTCGCGGTAGCACCAACAACATTTTAAAGATGATAGTGAATAAGCCTGATTGCCCGTTCCTGGGAAACTGGACCAGCTTGCTCAGCGGCAGGTCTGGTGCAACGGGAAACGGACATAGTAATTATATGTTCATGTTTTTTTTTATGTTACTAACATAGTTTTAAAAGTATTTTTAACCACTATTTGAATCATTTGTTTTCGATTTGATAATGAATAGTAATTAGTCTCATATGTTTTTGGTGAAATCTACAGGAAAATAAATGAGATTCATCATCATCATCATTTCAGCCGAAGACGTCCACTGCTGGACATAAGTCTCCTCTAAACGGGGAGGGAATTGCAATAACCGCCACGCTTGGCAGGCGGGTTGGCGATCACAGTAAGGTGGTAAAATGCATAGAGAACGCTGCTGTCCATTCTCTGGTAAGCCTTCTACGACATCCACGGGAAGAAATGGGATGGTGCTATTCTTTTACGTCCGGCACCACACGGAACGGAAATGAGATTAAAAATCTATAAACCACAAAATTGTAACTTCAGTTCCAAAATTCTATATTACACTGCGGTTCGTTAGTTTGGGTTAACTTACATTTGAGAACACATTAAATGTCGGCTCTGCACATTTCGCCCGCTTTATCCATCGCCAATAATCCATCTATTACAAAAGCTTATTCAACCATTGGTTAAAGTTAATTCTGACAATCAAATATATGAACGAGCGTCTCATTCCGGCCCGGTCCGGTTCGCTAGCGTCCGGCATTCGGACGAGTACGGCTGTAATATTTTATAGATATTGGACCGCGTTTACTGTCATTATCGTAAAAGTAGCGTCAGCAAGAAAACTATTCCCTCTCTTCTATTACTTTCATAATACTTAAGTGGATCCGATACTTGCGTAAAGGAAATTGAATCATTTATTGTAACGGTATAATACTGCTTTATCAGATAGGTTACAGATGAACATACCTATGATTGTTTACTACAAAAGATACGAGCTAACCCTTGCTCCAAAAGAATTGTATACAGCCCAATCATACCGATATCAATATGTCCAATCAATTTTGTGTATACGATAAAAATTTATTCGGCAGAAAACAAGAATAGTTTTGGCGTGATTGAAAAAAAGGAATCCTCTTTTATTTTCGGTAATATTCAAATGTGTTAATTTTTTTTTTTTTTAATATAATATTCAAATGGTGTTTAAATTATTTTACATAGCGATATACGTCAGACACTCGTATTATAGCATGCATAACTATACAACAGTCGATTGCACACAGCAACGCCAAAAAATCTGGAGCAATATTAAAATGAAATGCAATTTTATTCGGTCAATATTCAAAGATATAAATTGACGGGTTAACCGCGCTCACGCGGCCTCACCCGTGCAATCATAAAATCAGAACTATAAAGTGGGTGGAACGTCAGGCGTCATGTGGTATGCGTCACACATTAATCTATGTACAGGGTGCGCCACTTGCAACTGTCCGACAAAATCCGCATGCGGTGGCCGACAGAGTAAAGCCCACCGAAAGCTGCTTTGAGTTTGTCCCTGAACGGATTAAAAGCACAGAGTTTGTTGAATGCAATTTTAAAATGAAACTTTTGTAAGCAAGTGCATTCTATTATGTTACAACTTCATTTATTTTGTAAGTAGCTCGAGAGCAATATTGGAAAAGGGTTCTATGTTTAGCTACATTATGGCATGATAAAATATTGTTGGCTACAAATATACCCTCTTTTTCTTTTTCTCCCGTCTTCGTAAACGTTTATTACCGCAGCAAGATAGGTATACTTTCGCAAATCACGCACGGATACGTCAAACATATCGCTTTTACATTTAGCAACAATAAAAACGTGCATCAGCACGATGTCATCTCAAAATCAAAAAGCTTTTAATTTTCTTTTTATTGTGTTCGACAAAGTTTTTCCATTTGCTCCGATTCTTGTATCAGCGACATTTCCGCCGGCAACTTTTTCATTTTCCTGCTCATGTTACTTTATACGAGTGCTTTCCCCTTCTAGGAACCCGCCTATTATGCGATAAAGATATTGACAGCAACTTTTCATCAGAAACCAAAACGTTCACGCAGATTATATCGTTCATTTGCATCAACACCTCTCTTTGTGGAGCGCCGATAACGTTATTGTTTAAAATAAATGGAATAAGTGAGTGAATTTGTATTCACTGTGAATGTTCGTTTACCATTATTCTGTTGCAGTGCGGTCGGCTTTTTGTATTTTAATCGTTTTGCTAAACTCGTTGAATATGTTTGCATTATTTCACTCTCGTTAAAATGCAATCGAGTGGCTTTACTTAAAATATATATATTAAAACTAGCTGACCCGACAGACGTTGTCCTTTCTTAACTATGAATATTGAATTCGCATTGGTATAATCTTAGAAAAGTTAATATGGCCGTTAAGTTTTCATACATTTTATAAAATTACGCGCAACTTTCTTATTTTTTTCTTTCATAAGAACCATCTCCTGACAATAAGAGACACAACAAAAAAAAAAACCGGCCAAGTGCGAGTCGGACTCGCGCACCAAGGGTTCCGTACAAACTTGTAGGTATATAAGTAAAAGTTATGATATTTTAATTATACCGCTATAGTAAAATACATGGGTAAATTTAGATTTTCGCGAAAACTTGTAAGTAACAAAATTTACCTAAAATTTTCAACTACTTTTATTTTTTGAATTTTTCCTATACCTATTCGTGCTGTAAGACCTTGCTTCGTACCAAATTTCAAGATTCTGAGTTCACGGGAAGTACCCTGTAGGTTTTGATTCCATTGCGTGTTTCGAAAATTTGCGCCATAAACGGCTGTATCTTTTGAATGCGTTGGCTTAGAAGTTTGATTTTTTCACAGCTTCAAGGGAAAGTAGACTTGGTTATTCGATATGAATTTCAGCTTGATACCTCTACGCGTTCTTGACAAAAAGGGTCTTGACATACAGACAGTCGGACGGACGGACAACAAAGTGATCCTATAAGGGTTCCGCTTTTTCCTTTTGAGGTACGGAACCCTAAAAACCTCGCAAAATTGGTCCAATCGTCCCGTAAAGGGAAATAGGGATTATTTTTTTATAAACATAGAATATTTAAAGTAATTTCGCTTAAACTAATCTATTTTATAACAATGTAATAAAGTTCATGAACGGATATTGTAAATAAAGGTACAGCCTGTAGTTGTTCCACCTGACAGCGAAGACTTGCTTATACAGGGTAAGTTTTTATCCAGTGCGCAAAATGTAACCATGAATTCAGCATATCATGCTAGAACCCCTAGAGCAGAAATTTTTCGCCGGTTATGCAAAAAATAATCAGCTGTTTCATAGAAAAGTACAATACCTACGCGGTCAAAATGTATGGAACAGCTGATTTTATTTTGTATATCCGGCGAAAAGTTTCTGCGCTAGGGGGTCTAGAATGATATGATGAATTCATGGTTACAATTTGCGCACTGGATAAAAACTTTTCCTGTATGCAAAGACAGAACAAGCGTTGAACCTGACTTACACTCAAAATTTCCAATGTTTCCCAAATTGGACATTTTGAGTGTAGCAGTTTATTACAATAAAATCAATACAAAGTTAACTAGAAAACTAATATGTTTCCATAGTTTTAACTTTAGTCATGTAATATTTAAAAAAAAAAAATAGGAAAATTTTTTTTGGATCAAAGTAGGTGGCAATTCCCATTCCGTCTGGAATATTCTGTAAGCAGTTTACTTGAACCTAGCTCCGTGTGGAGTCGGGCATACTTGGGGGCAACTCATCACTTCTTACGACCTCAACTATCCGGCGGAAAAATGATGTAGAGGCAGAGAGAAGGTACAGTTTTAATTCGGTTTGAGTTATACTGATGGTGATAGTTTAACTTTTTTATTGTACCTACTAACTTTTGCCAGCTGCTTCGAGGGAAGAGGTCGGCGGGAACGTATCTTCTAACTCGGTATACAAAAATCACTTTACATAGTATGCCAAATTCTATCCAAATTCGTTTAGCCGTTTTTGCGTGATTGCGTAACAAACATCCAAAAATCCAAACATTCACATTCATTATTGGTAGGATTTAGTTGTGTGGCGAGTGATTCTGGGGATCTTTTGACTATGTGTCACATTCAAATAAGTACTGTGAAGTTTTTTATTTTAATGACATCTCACAGGTCGAGGTTGTCAGCTGCTTAACCAGGCTTGCATGTGTGTATTGACAGGGCTTAAAAAGTAAGCAAGTACACGCTAAGAGCATCCCCTGTGGGGACGGACCTCGGGGGATTAAGTATCTACTGATTGATTGACACTTATTAGTGTTCGGTTTTGTTTGTAATGAATTCTAGACTGACATAGAATTAAATAAATAAGCTAAATTATTTAATTACTAAATAACACGGCAAATACTATGTGAGAGAAAATGGGCTGTTATCCACAACGCGGACCCAGTACGGGCTGGTACATGTCACATGTCTTCAAATTTTTGGTTTTAGGGCATTTCGGTTCCTTGGCGATGTTTTCTTTCACAAATTTGAGAGCAGTGGTGATGAAATAATTTACACAAAATTAAGCGTCTGTCTGGGTTCGAACCTACGACCTACAATAATAGTAAGTGACAGCCGTTACCACTTGGCTACCACTGCTCTATACTTTGATCAAATTAGCTGTTATCATGTACTAGAACATTATGTATAAACTCACAACACGATAGCACGTACAAACGCAAAAACCACGCCAACGATGAACTATGAAACATCTGACATAGTCTCTGTTTCAGTTTCGGCTCCTTTATCCCAGTACAAACATTTACATCAAAGTAAACATTCGTTTCTGACTGTACTCGGGCGAATTCCTTTTGAAACGATGGGACTAGTAATTTACTACAAGTTTACCGTAAAACTGGACTATGCTAGAATTGAACTACGAATTTTATTTTTGGTACCTAGCATGCACGAAAAGAGTGTTCTTTTTCAGATTTAAAATTTGGTTTTGGCCATTGTTTTTGTGGTTAACGATACTGTAAAGCTCAAAGGCAAAGTACAATCGCTTATTTCAAGTATCAAGGCCAATAAAAGGCACTATTGAACGTCAAAATATACAAAACAATTAAAAAAATAGAGTTGATTCTAAGCGCCCTTTCCAAAAGGTAGTTAGGTTTATATGGAGAAGAGTCTAGAGAGAAGTCTATAGTTAGTTAAAGATTATAAGCTATTAAAATTGATCCGACAACCAATGCTTTCTTCGCGTATCAATGGCAAAAAGTTCATCGATATAATATGTTTTTTTTTTTCGGTGAGAAATCATCAAATAACTTCTCCCGCTCTGGGTGGAGCAGGAGAGCGTGTCAGACTTTTACTGACTAAAACCCACCTATGTTCGCTCAGTAGCCTGTGTGCCAGGGGCGGCGGATGAATTTCTTTAAAGCTTAAATTCCTTAGACTTTTTCTTTTTATTATTCCTTTTAATAGAATTTTTAACATCTTGGTACTCAAGGGAAATAACCTGTCACAATTATACCAGTGTTTACTTAGTTTAGGTGATTTATTTTTGTTTTTAATTTTTTGGCAATATTCGGCAGTGTGTTCCACAGTACTTTTATACCAGACAATCTCTATACGTGAAGACCTGTAATTAGCTGTCAGATTATCATACTGTTATTTATTATTATTGTATTTAGCTGTAAGTCTTCCAAAGACTTTAAATAAATAAACTGCACAAGTAAAAGTGCAAGCACAAGATGGAAGGTGGGCTATTGTCTGTGGGGCGACGCCGAGTGCGCACTTGACATCTGAGCCGTCCATGAACCCGCACCAATGGAGATTGTCTTTGCTCTGCCCAACTACAGTTTATTTATTTTTATTTAATGGTCAGTCAACAATTGTTTACGCTGTTACAATTTTAAAATAATTCCGTCCCACTAAACGCATGATGTCATCGCGGCAGGCCGAGACGAAGATGGCAGGTCGAGCTTGACTCCTACCGAAAGGACTGGCCGGACTAGCAAAAGACTAATTGGGTGGAAAAGAGCTCTCCCTTTTGGGCTCGCCCTCTGGCGGCCTTTGCCCAGCAGTGGGACAATACAGACTAGATATCAGATTAGATTATATTAGTAACAATTTCACATAAATCTAAGGTTTGTGTAACAATTTCACATAAATCTAATGTTAGTGTAAAAATTTTACATAAATCTAAGGTTAGTGTACCAATTTTACATAAATCTACGGTTAGTGTAACAATTTCTGATCTGAATTATTTCGAAGCCTATTTAGAGATTTAACGGATTCTGCAGAAATACCCAACAGTTTGCACTTCATCTGTGTGGCTTAGCTACGAGTATATAAAACAAACTGAAGATACAAAGAGTACCGCACATCGTAATACCCACGTAAACTAGTCACAAAGCCATTCAATTCCATAAATATCTCGCCACCTGCCGACATATAACCGCGGCCGTCATTTCATCAACTTTGAGAGCCGTCAATTCCCTATACCACTTGGAAAACTTATCATTCAAGCGCACTCGAACTTCGTTTACTCTCGTAGGTATCTCTTCAAAGTTAGCACGTAGCGTTTTACACAAATGTGTACCTTAATGACAAAGAAATAAAGCGTGACTGGATGGAATATGGTTTGTTGGTTTTTGTTTTGCAAACTTAAGACCCTTGGAAGTGCATGAGGTCATTTTTATATGATTTGCTTCGTATCAGTATTTTTCATTCTCGCTTGCTTTGCAGTCTCTAATCAAGATCTTATCTATTCACTTTGTTAAAACTTCACAAAAATAATAACTCAGATCATTATTAAATTCGATTGAAAATTTACCAAGTAGATGCTAATTTCCATACGGTTAAGTTACGCTTGCCGTGGTTGGTCCGTGGATGGGTACTATCTTTACATACAAAGGCCCCTCCATGCCTCAGAAAGCATGTTAAGCCGTTGGTTCCGACTGTCGTTTGTGGATCTTTGTCAGTCGTTACGGGTTGTCAGAAGCCTGAAAGTCTGAAAAGTTGTCAGAAATTCGCCTCATCTGCTTAGCCTTTTCGAAAAAGGCGATGACGCGGATTTTCAAAAGACAAATTGGAATTTAAGTTTTGAATGTCGCCGTCGTAATTGGCTATTGTGGACACTAGAGGCCTAATTGCATGTATGTAAAGCACAATTTAATTATATTAATCGCGTAGCCTATCTCTGGATTACAATGCATGCTCGCATGACCAGCGTCATGCGCGTGCATCGCGTCATGCGACCAGCGTTGAATAAGGATTTGGATGTTATCTGAAATAGTTTCACTATGAAAACGTGTATGGTACAGTCACCAAAAGAGAATTGATAACTAGCGGCAACGCATCACTCAGTTGATCAATTGGTAAACATGCAATAGGTAACCTGATTTGTGCAAAACTAAGTTGAGTGGAAATATAAAAAAAATAGTCGATAGAAGAACTTTTGATTGGTCTAGTTTAAGTGCATAGTTCTATGTACAGTCACCAAAAGAGATAAGTAACCAGGGTTTTTAGATACACTTGAAGTTTAGTAGAAACCGATGGATGTTTTCGAATAAAATTAATAGAAAACAAACAGTTAATTTACCAAATTAAATTTCATACGAAAACATCCATCGACTTCATACCGAATTTCAACTATACCCTTTGACCCTGGTTACTGATCTGTTTTATTGACTGTACAATGTACATACATTTAACTATCTTGTCATAAGGGCCACGATGTATTCATTAGTCATAAAGCCTAAATCAACGTTTGAACTTGTTTTCTTTATAGGTATTAAGGTAGTAACGAATAGGGTATTTTCCGATTTGATAAAAACTATTTTAATTTGAAGATTGGGACGATATATTGAACAGAAAAATAAAAATAAATTTATTAACACACATTTTCTCAGTTGAAAACGATTAAAATCTAATTTATTTTTCGTTGTTTTGAATTTACCGGCAAAACGCTCCTTACGATGACTTTTATCACGTGACATGTGACGTCAACTCTGTATAAACGGCACTGGTACAAATACTTAGTTTGGCGCCGTTTTAGAAGTATAAGTAAGTGCACAGAGGCACCGCACACCAGTAATATCACTTTCTATCCATTAAAAATCTTGTTAATTATAAACTCGACATTCACTTATTTACTTAGTAACTACTTTAGTTTACACTAAGTTGACGTCACGTGATAAAAAGTCATCGTAAGAAGCGGTTTGGCGGTAAATTCAAAACAACGAAAAATAAAATTGGTTTAAATCGTTTTTAATTGAGAAAATGGATATAAATCAATTTATTTTTATCTTCTGTTAAATCTCCAATCGTTCCAATCTCCAAATTAGAATAGTTTTTGAAAAATTGGAAAATACCCTATTGTCTAATTAAGTGACATGACCTTTAAGCCTTTGGGTACTTGCGTAACACACCAAGAGTAATTTTTTAGTGTGGGAAATCATCAAATAACTTCTCCCGCTTTGGGTGGAGCGTGTTAGACTTTCACTGACTAAAACCCACCCGTGTTACTGCAGTTGCCTGTGTGCCAGGAGCCACGGTATCTCTTTCGAACAACCCCCACCGCTGGCAGGCGTCGGTCTTTGCGGACCCCACCAGTTGGCGCGCGTGGAACACAACGCGCCGTCGCCCCTGGCTTGGTCCTTACCGGACAGCAAGCTGCCCATTGGTCGCCGTCCGCAAGTCTGCGCCTACGGTGGCCGGGAATCAGCCTGGGATTCCCGACGCTCAAGGCGTCTCCTGCGGCGACTAGGGCCGTTAGGTTGCATATACTCTCCCTCACGTGCGCCGCCTGCCGTGACGGCTACTCATGTACTCTCGCTCCGTACTATGGCCTGGACCAGGGCTGGACGAGGGGCCACGAGGACACGGCGGTGCTCCGCCCAACACACCAGAAGTAAGAAAAAAAAAAAATATATATAATTTTGATCCATTCACAATTAGTGCGAATTCGGCTAGAAGGTGCCTTAAAAGTACCTAGCGGTTGGTTATTTTAATTTATTTTAGCAAAGTTTTAGTCATATCATTGCAAACTTAGTATTTAAATTACTTCTCTATTTATTTAGGCGATGGGTTAATTTTTCGTTGTTTTTATGCTCACACCATAAACTATTATTATAATAGGTCTATACGTGAGGATTTATAATTGGTTTTCTGGAGACTATAGTTTCCTTTTTGCTGTCTGTTTTTATTAGCTGTAAGTCCCCCATCTTCTTAAATAAATAAAAGTCGAAAAAGTTCCCAAATACTAAGTTATTGTAACAACAAAAATTCAAAACGAATCACACAAATGCCAAACATACACTCATGCAACATACATCAAAACTTACGAAATGCAGTTAACGATCCCATTACCTTTTTATTTATTTCCTAGCTTTTGCCAGCGGCTTCGCCCACGAGGTGGTCGAAAATCATCCCACGGGAACATACTACCGGTATAAAAAGTATCCAATGTGTTTACCCCGGTTATTATCTATTTGTGCACCAAATTTAACCCAAATCCGTTCATCCATTTTTGCGTGATTGAGTAACAAACATACAAACTTTTACATTTTATAATATTACTAGCTGACCCGGCAAACGTTGTTTTGCAGGTAATTTCTAGTGAACAACCCTTATCACTTTGGAGTATGAAAAATAGATAGTAGCCGATTCTCAGACCTACTGAATACGCATATAAAATTTGGTAAAAATTGGTAAAGCCGTTTCGGAGGAGTATGGTAACTAACATTGTGACATGGAAATTTTAAATATTAGAAGATATACATATAAGTAGGATAATGGGATTGGTATATCTATAATCCTTACTATTCAACTGTTCAACCAAATTAACTTAACAGCCAAGTAAAAAATATTAAGCGATAGACACAGCATGCCAAAATAATATAAGGTATATCAACAAGAAAAATACAGAAATGACGCATAATTTTAACTCGCATAGAAATCGTGCGTTACATAATAATGGTTGTCTAGATATTTTGGTGGTCTTGGCACTTGACTCTTCTAGGATCTCTAGCCCCGCACTCCGTATTCCCATTCAAATCGCTAAGTTGGTAGTACGTTGTAATTCCGATGCACTTCCAAGATAACTTTCTAGATAGTGCGGGGCCCGTACGACCTGATAAAGTTCCGCCACCTCGTCCCTCAGATTGTAACATTGTATTTAAGCGTTCAAGAATTCCGGCTATCTTTGAAACGAAAGGTATCCCGCCAGTGTCCCCTTTGCTTTAGCGTTGGGCATTTTAGGACGGACTGCGTGCCTTAAATGCCTTTGAGTCTTCCCCGTAATTAATTTGTGAATGTGAGTCGGTGATTGGGTTCTTTTTTCATATTTTTATGCTTCGTTGATCTTACGACATTGGGGAGTGAGTGCATTTTGACATTTACCTGTTTTGGGGTTTTTTTTTTTATTTTTTTTGGGTGGGAAATCATCAAATGACTTCTCCTGCTGAGTAGAGCAGGAGGGCGTGTCAGACTTTTACTGACTAAAACCCACCCGTGTTCCCTCAGTAGCCCGTATGCCAGGGGCCGTGGTATCTCTTTCGAACAAACCCGCACCCCTGGCAGGCATCGGCCCCTGCGGACCCCACCAGTGGTTGCTGACATCTTTGACGGCGCGCGTGAGAAACACAACGCGCCGTCCCGTCTACCACTTTTCGGCCGCAGAGGATAGGGAGAGCGGCTGACGCTATACCGACACTCCTCTTCCCCTGCGGCCCCACTGCGTCCGCCATCAAACGGTGGCGGCCCCGTCCAGGCCACGGAAGGGAAGAGCGCTGCTCAGAAGCACCGGCACTCCTCTACCGCAGCCCGTAACCCTCAGCCGCGATGCCTCCCATTCGACATCGCGGCCCACCTCAGTTGCGGTGCACCTCACCGCAACCTACTTTTTGGCCGCTACGTCAATGGCTTGAAGGCAAAAGCCCTGACGAGCGGCCCCACCGTTGGGTTCCTCTTGGCTTCACCGTGGATGGGAGACCACGGTTACTAAGCCCCCCCGCAACGACAATGCGGGAACCCACTCGGGGGGGACCTGTTTTGGGGTTCGCTAGTAAAGTCGTTTGATATTTTGAAATAGGTAGGTAGGAATTGTAGTATTTTTTAATTTAATTTATGATATATTTCGACATGATCGCAATTGAGTAATTACTCAGAAGATATACTGTTCAAACCGTGAACAATCAATATCATCACAGCGTCAGCGTACATCTTTTCCACGCGCCGGCAATACCGGCACACCGTTAGCGCTAAGAAGTGACCTACTGAGATCTTCGCTTCATTGGCTCAATACACACACAATACACATAAAAATAGATGTCAATGTGTATTGGCCAAAAAAATTGAATATATTTAAGTTAATTATTGTAATAAATTAGTCATCAAACTGGAGTCGACTGTGATTCATCTCCTATAACCTCCTCTTACTGTGGCCAAGACACCTTTAGCCATCATCGATCCTATGAGTCTGTGGGATCGGCAGTGAGAAAACCATTTCCTGTGTACATTGCACGACGTACATAAACCCCTATTCTTTCCCAAATTCCGTCTGTTACCGTAGGTCTCCGTGTAACAGGCTTCCCTCTCGTCAACCAACGTAACTTACGTTTGGTATGGTAGGTTAGGGCGTAGGGATAACTGGGGTACTAGGTAAAACCTAGAAGGCTAGGTAATCAGTTGGGTCTTAGATAACTGATAGGTACTAGGCTCAATTGTCTCAAACATAGCCACACTGTACGTAATTGGAAGCTACTAAGCTGTAAGTCCCAGTGCGTACATATACCTTGTTGGCAATATTTGCGATACCGAATAAGCTTACGCACGATTAAAATTTCTGAGTATTTACAGATTTTTTATTACTCATGTAAGGTAAAAGTTTATTCAGCATCTGCCTTCTACGTCAAATCGACTCATCGGGATTGACTCAGTTCACATGGAAAAATAATTTAGTTAGATTTATTTATAATGACTTAGGAAGCAATTTTGGTTTCAGAAAATCAGAACTCATCATTATCTGCTTAGCCTTTTCCCAACTGTATTGAGGACGGCTTCCAGTCTAACCGGATGCAGCTAAATATCAGTATTTTACATGGAGCGACTGCATATCTGACCTCCACAATCCAGTTACCTTCTGGGTAATACGATACCCCTTGGTAAGACTGGTTGTCAGACTTTCGGGCTTCTGATGACCCGTAACGACTGTCAAAGATCCATAAATAATATGGGACCAACGGCTTGACGTGTGTTCGGAGGCACGGAGGGGTGTTGCTATGTAAAGATGGTCACCCATCCACGAACCAACCGCGTCAAGCGTAGCTTAGCCTGATCGATCGACCCGTGCGGCAATTTATTACTTGGCTTCTTTCGTTCAACATTCAGTCCGTGGGCGCTTTGACACTTTTGACAGGTGCCCGGACCTGACATCTCAGTGCTGCCACCAAGTGAACGTCATTACAGAAACCCTTATTAAAATAGATTTCAGGACACATTAAGTAAAATATGTAATCAGCTTAGGCAAATAAATTGGCAAAAATATTGACTGGAAATTATGTTTACCACAAATTGGCCAATTAACCGGAAATGAGTATTTAATAAGTGGTGTGCAATTAATTAATTCATTATAAAAATAATCTCACTTTCCGACTATATTATAATAATTAACGTGAATGTTTGTATTTTTAGATGATGGATGTTTGTTGCTGAATCACGCAAAAACGGCTGAACGTATTTGGATTAAATTTGGCTCACAGATAGTTTATAGCCTGGATTAACACAAATTATACTTTTTATCCCGGTGGTCCGCTTCCGTAGGATAATTTCCAACCTCGTCCTTCGCTGGCAAAACTAATCTGGTATAAATTGTATCTTAGCAAACAGTAAAGTATACCTGTTAGTTATTTTATATATTTTGAGGGTGGGAAATCATCAAATATCTTCTCTCGCTCTGGGTGGAGCAGGAGGGCGTGTCAGACTTTTACTGAATAAAACCGACCCGTGTTCCTTTAGTTGCCTGTGTGCCAGGGGCCACGGTATCTCTTTTGAACAGCCCGCACCGCTGGTTGGCATCGGCCCTTGCGGACCCCACCAGTTGATGCTGACATCTCGTTTACCTGGGCTTGGTCCTTACCGGACAGCGAGCTATCCATTACTCGCCATCCGCAAGCCCGCGCCTACGGTGGCCGGGAATAAGCCTGTGATTCCCGACGCCCAGGGCGTCTCCTGCGGCGACTAGGGCCGTGAGTGCGCATTTACTGCCTCTCCCTCACGTGCGCCGTCTCCGTCTTCACGAGCATCACTGCTTTGCAAAAGAGAGGTGATGGCTACTCGTGCCCTTTCGCTCCGAACCATGGCCTGGACCAGAGCTGGACGTGAGAGATCGCCGCTGCCGATCGCCTCCACAAGGACACGGTGGTGCTCCATCCAAGCCGGGCAGATCTCCACCGCATGCTCCACCGTGTCCTCGGGGCGATTTACGCAGTGCAATCACCCGGGCGTTTCCTCCCGCCTTATCCGAAAAAGGCACCTCCCGAAACAACCGTGTCCTGTGAGGACCTGCGTCAGGCCGAAGGTGAGGACGCCGTGGCGCCTCTCAATCAGCTCCTCAAAGAGACTTACCGCTGCAATCGTGGTGTACCCAACGCCTGAACGGATTGAGAAAAAAGGAATAAAGATAATTTATTAGCTGGCTTACGATATAAGATGCTTTTTATCCCGGTGATACAGTCCCAAAGGATGACTTCCGACCTACGCGCGGGCGAAATTGCTGGCAAAAGCTAGTATTCTATAAAAATTTCAAGCATATTTACACAAACCTGTTTAAACAGGACACTTGTTACCAAAATTCTAAGAGCATTTGTCGAGTGTGTCCCACAAAATGTGTAACAAGAGCGCTGCATAACCAAGCAAGACGGAGGCAAGACAGGCCTGACGTCAAGTGAGAGGACTGGCCCATATTAGCACTGGGATAAGTGGAAACAAGACTGACGGGGATTTGCTGGGAATATGCAAGCATAAAATGAATTATACACCGTGAAATTGAAATGGTTGTTTGCCTGCGGCAGAATAACTTGACGTAAGGAGTACTTTCCGAAGCATAGAGTAAAAGTAAAAAAAAATAGGATGTATTTTTTTTTTTTTCATAAACTCGAAAACGTGAGAATCAATATTAACACTAGAGGTAACTTGTAGTTACTACTCGAATCGCACGCGCCGCCGACAAAGGCAACAGCGATCCATAAATGTTCAAAGCAAAATAAACTCTCGCACGTGGTAATTTTTCACAATTGTTAATCTTTCATTTCTTGTTTTTAATATTTTATTTGTTTATAAAACGATTGTATTACCAAGACAAAACCATTTCGCTGCGGGAAAACAACCACAAAAATTTCTTGGTGTACAGGTATTTAAAATATAAGGTATTTATTTTTGGCATTAAATACCTATATACACAACTTTATATACCTACGTAGTTCTAATTGATCAAAGCGAGGGGCTTGTGGCTAAATAATTATCAGCCACAGGGGTCGATCGATCAGGTTAAGCTACGCTTGACACGGATGGTCCTCGGATGGGTGAGCACCTTTACATACCACATATATACCCGTCCTTGCCTTGGAAAGCACGTTAAATCGTTGGTCCTGGTTGTCATTTGCGGAACTGAAAATCAAATTATAAATACTCAAATTGGTTCTGGTCTACATCCGCCGACCACAGCGCTATCTCCACGAAACTTCATTCCTTTTTTATGTGCGGGCGTCGCAACATCGCGTGTTTATCAAAAATGTCGTTTTTGATTAAAAAATATTGGTATTTTGTGGACAAAACGTTTTATTATGAGAAAACGAAAAAGGGAATGCAGTAACTCGAAAATTTGGCGACAGACAAACCGTTTGGTCTATAATATGCCTATCAATGGTTTCTATGCTGATTTTAAGAGAAAGAAAGAACTAAATATTTGGACCAGGTTAATATATAGAGAGCATTGGTGGCCCAGTAGTATCTGCCTAAACTTACGATTTGTAGGTCGTGGGTTTATTACCCAGGTAGGCGCTTTATTTTGTGTGATTAATTTCATCACCACTCTGAAAACGGTGAAGGAAAACATCGTGAGGAAATCGTCATGTCCTAGAACCAAAAATACGAAGGCTCGTGACGTCTACCAACCTCTCCAACTCAAAGAAAGGATGCCTGTGACCCAGCAGCGTTCCCAACATTATAGACACAATATATAAACTAATAAACAGAAAACTTAGCTATAAAAAGAACAAACTCGTCTACATCAACATAAGATTCCTGTGACCTTTTACAAAGCCTTTGTACGTTAAAAACCGACTTAATAAATCTAATTCGTGAACCAAAGTAACCTCAAAATAAAACTACAAGGCACAATAAGTCCATTTAGAATCAGTGGCACTTGTAGTACGTCGATTGTTTCGCTCGCACATCGTACTGTATTGCTAAGTCGAGACGACTGCATAAGCCACAGCTGACAACTCAGTTGGTCCCTTTCCAATTTGCTTCCGAATAAATGGAAACGCTCGAATCGCATAAATGAAAACGGTGGAACAAATTGATTTCTCACTCAAACAGAACCGTGCACAGAACAACCTATTACACTTTCTATTTTCTGTTGTGTTCTAAAAATATGTTTTGTAGTAATATGTGAGGGACAATTTTGAAGTAAAAAGTTTTGGCAAAAATTTTATGGCACTTTTTCGTGAGTTGGAAATATTGTGCCAGAAAAGAAATACAGTTGTTTTCAATCAACGTTTTGTATAAAATTCAAATCATTCTATCAATATGCAGACACTTTCTTTTTTGAAATTCCAGTTTTTACGGCTAGAATCTAGTTTTTTGCTTAAGAAAATAAAATAAAAATGTAAGTACAAATGCTTTTTTTTCTTATGTTTATATATCCAAGTAAATGAAAATGATAAGCCCACGAACTTAAACAATTATTGTGAATACGAAAATTATTTTGTAAATGGTTATTTTCCTATTTACGAGAAACGATAATACAACTGATAAAATTAAAGCAAGCGTCTATATGACTGGTATTTTAGTAATGTTCGATTTTCAATCAAACACATCAGACAGAATTCCATCGTACGTTTAGAACGGTTCATTAGAAATTTTCGCCCCTTCTCCATCCAGACCCCGGTCTAGCCGCCCGATACTTTCTGTCTGACGCTCAATCTACCTTTTTATGCCCCAACCAACTCGAAATTTCCGAATAAACATGTAATATGTAGTCTAGAACAAGGGTAGCTGTATACACGGTGTTCGTTGGTAAATAGGACTGATATGTATGTAAATTGAACAAGATACAAACTAGTTTTCCAAGGCCGGGGCCTCACTCCGCTAAGGACAGTATTAAACTTATATACCATCTGATAATTTTAGCAATAAATCAGACAACTTGTTAACTGAACTGCCACAAGAAAATACGTCCAAAATTTTCCCTCAATAGGTACATAATGTAAAAATAAGGGGTCCCTTTGTCGTTACGTGATCGTCAGGAAAGCACCACGCACGAACCGACCGAAACCAACGAAGCGTTGTCAAATGCCTAATTGAATTTTCAACCACGATATTGTGACCCTGTCAAAAAGATTTAATACTTATAGATTCTATGCTTGCTTTTATTTTCCGGTAAAAAGCAAATATACTACAGAAAATGGACAGGTTTTAAGGCTCGCTCAATACAGGTCGTAAATAGTTGAAGCCTGTGGCCATTCATCCAAGTCCGGTATGATTGCTACGTTTTTTGTGTCGTTTCTCTACAAAATGGACTATCCTGAATGAATGATCGCCGAAGGAATGGCCGAGTGCGATCGCAAAGTAGAAAATAATATGAGAAGAGAGTCCAGTTTTCAAATATTAATAAAGTTGGACTGGACTGCGGTTAAGTTGGTTAGTAGATTGATGGATTAAATATAAGTAATAATGATTTAGTATACCTCTTTAAAATATTTTACGTATCACAATGAAACTGATGCGTCAAACCTTAAGTAGGTACGCAATCGTTCTAAACTAAAGTACATATGAATATACAAGTTGTAACGTAAATAACGCACAACCTCTTAAGGGGTCATTGTACTCATCATTATGAACAACTTTTACTATGGGACCAAACCTGAAATCGCGAAAAAAAAATCAGTTGTTCCCTACATTTTGACGAGTTATGCGAACATAAATGTAGGGAACAGCTGATTTTATTTTCGCGATTTCAGGTTTGGTCCCATAGTAAAAGTTGTTCATAATGATGAGTACAATGACCCCTTAAGAGGTTGTGCGTTATTTACGTTACACCTTGTATATATTTCATACATGACAGCGGTGGTGTCCTTGTGGAAAAGGCCGCGAATTACGAGTTTTACATCGTAGTTTCGAATCCAGATTCGTGCTTCAATCATCATCGTTTCAGCCGAAAAACGTCCACTGCTGGACATAGGCCGCCCCCAAGTTCCACCACTTTGACCGGTTGTGTGCTTCCCGCGGCCTTCACAAGGTCATCGGTCCCCCTTGTAGGAGGCCTTCTAAATCTACGCCTTCCGGGACAAGCCTTTACTTTGTTTAAACTATTTTATCGCCACTGCTCCTGAAACGATGAAGGAAAACATCGTGACGAAACCAGCATGGCCTAGAAACAAAAATTCGAAGACATGTGACATCTACCAATCCGCAATTGCGTGGTAGATTACAGCCCACATAGAGGCCTGTGTCCCAGCAGTGGGAACATTGTAGGCTGTTTAAGTGCGTATACGTAAGTAGGCCGTGTATCATACACGCTGAGCATTCACTACAATAATTCGCGTAATTTCCCAGCACCGTTATACGAAGATTTATGTGAACAGGGACAAATAATGTGCGCAGAGCACACGAATTAATTCCCCGTTAACAGATTCACGCTTACATTCTCTCAATATTTTTTATTATAATTCCCATATCTGTTATTTTTTACTTGACGGCTTTGTCGACGAATGGGTAATCCTTTTCATCATATTCATATTTTTTCTGGATTTCTCGTACGTGTATTAGCAGCAGCTGCCTTATAATATTACCTAAGTGGTTTACATTTTTATATAGAAATACCTACTGGGTTTATTTCGTAAGCTAGCTATGTGAAACATTCTGACTATCTGAGAAGGTATATTACATAATATCTGACTGCGGCTGGTAAGACGTTTGATTGACACGAAAATGAAATGTTAAAACATAAAAACCATTTTTCTGACTATATAATTTTGTTCTCTAGTTTCACACTCAGATACATTTTTTAGAAAAGCTTTTGTTTATCTTTTCAACGTAAAAGTACAACGTCATGCTTTATAACATGAATGAATGATATACATACTTGTAAATCAATGCAGTAGGTATCCACCCTAAAAACCGCAAATTGAACATCTTAAGCTCCAAAAAAAAAATCAAATTAACCGCTTAAATAAACACGCCATCCGCCAATGAGCATGTTCGCTTTCTTTTGAATTTCGAAACGTAGACAAAAACGAATCGACAAATGTTCAGTCATGTATAAACCCACATTATTACTTGTCAATTCAAGTAACGAGATTCCGCTTACAGCCGATATTCGGAACAATTCAAGGCTGACCCGAATTTCTGAATGAGGAAAGCCTAGTCTCTCGAAATCTTGAGGAGGCTTCACTTAATTGAAAGAGATCGCCCCACACTACTTCAAGTTGAGGGTGAACAAACTATGAGATGCCACTTGCTTGTACTTGTGAGGGATGTGTGTTTTAGGCTTTAAAAGGGCAAGCTCTTTAAAATGTCTCGGTTATTCGATTATGTGTACGTAGGAACTTTGAATTAAAATTATACCATTTGAATTGAAAGAACCGAAAGTATCTTGGTTATACATACTAATATTTTAAACGTGAAAATTTGTATGCGTGGATGTGAGGATGTTTGTTACTCTTTCACGCAAAAACAGCTAACCAGATTTGGATGAAATTTGGCAAACAGGTAGATTATAACCTAGATTAACGCTTAGGATACTTTTATCCCAGTAGTACGTTCCCGCAGGATAACTTCCGACTTCCACGCGGGCGTAGCCGGGGGCGGAAGCTAGTAGTCTAAGAGTAGCTTGCCTGGAAGAGATCGCGGAAAGCGATAAGGCCACCCGTTGTATATTTTGTAGTATACCTTTTTTTTTTTGTAATGTATTTTTTGTGGTGTACAATAAAGTATATATAAATAAATAATAATAATTATGTTTTTTTTTTTAATTGTATGCAAATAATTTTCCCACTGCTGAGACACAGGCCTCCTCTCTATCACGGCTTACTCCCTCCTACCACCAACCAATCCGTTTTGGACTCGTGTGGCACAGGCTCAGCGCGGATTGGTAGAGGTCACAATGTCTTCGAATTTTTGGTTCCATGCCATGGTTTTTTCACGATGCTTTCTTTCACCGTTTCGAGAGCAGAGGTGATTAAATAATTTACATAACGTAAAGCGCCTGTCTGGGTTCGAACGTATACGACCTGCAACTCATGAGTCGCGGTGCAAGTATAATTAAAACGTTATTTTAATTTAAAGTGTGTTAGGTTTAGGTATGTCAAATAATAAATATTCATACGAAATTTAAAGCATCAAAGGCCTTCAGTATCTTGTTATTTCGTACTAAGAATTAAAATAATAGGCTAAATTTAAAGTTAAATATTTTAAAAACATTCTCTTGAAACGCTATAAAAGCAATATAAGTAAAAGGCACGTAGTTCAAGTAAAAACATTTTAAATTAAATTCACATTAATGCTTCTTCAATTTAATTTGAAATTGATAAAGCGACTCATTCATCACTCAAACTTATTATTTTATAAAGTTAATAGGATTATAAATATTATTAAACTAGCTTTTGCCAGCGGCTTCGTCCGCGCGGATCTTTGACCCCCTATTTAACTCCCTTAGGGGTTTTTTTTTTTTTTTTTTTTGGGTGGGAAATCATCAAATGACTTCTCCTGCTGAGTAGAGCAGGAGGGCGTGTCAGACTTTTACTGACTAAAACCCACCCGTGTTCCCTCAGTAGCCCGTATGCCAGGGGCCGTGGTATCTCTTTCGAACAAACCCGCACCCCTGGCAGGCATCGGCCCTTGCGGACCCCACCAGTGGTTGCTGACATATTAGGTCTTTACCTATGAAATTGCCGTTCTGCAGTACTGGCCATTTCAAATCAAAATAATTTTTGTTTGGCTAAGAATTCTAATTTCAAATTAATTTTATTTTAAAAACATGGATTTTTTTTTCTAAAAGTAGTCATTTCTTTATTGATTAGTGTTACATTTTCATCGCATTTCAATCTTTTTCGTCATCATGGATACGTTAAAAATTCGAGTAATTATGGAATATGAGTACCGTCGTGGCAGCAACGCGGCACAAGCGGCACGCAACATCAACGACGTTTACGGAGCTAACACTACAAACCAACGCACCACCTGTTATTGGTTTGCTCGCTTCCGTTCTGGAAATTTCGACCTGAAAAATGAACCTCGCGGTCGTCCGAAGACTTTGGTCGACAATGACGAATTAAAGGCGATTGTGGAAGCTGATGATACACAATCTACGGCTGAATTAGCAGCAGCTTTCGACGTTAGCGTCAAAACAATATTGGTCCATTTGCGTCAAATTGGCAAGGTAAAAAAGCTTGACAAATGGGTGCCCCACGAACTCAATGATCGCCAGCGCGAAGTACGCGTCGAGACGTGCCTTGCACTGCTCAACAGACACACAAATGAAGGAATTTTGAACCGCATTGTTACCTGCGATGAAAAATGGATTCTGTTTGATAACCGTAAGCGCTCAGCAAGTTGGTTGGATCCTGGTTCAGCACCTAAACAATGCCCTAAACGAAAACTTACCCCTAGAAAAGTGATGGTCACTGTTTGGTGGTCTAGCGCCGGTGTGATTCATCACAGCTTCTTACCAAACGGGGTGAGCATTACTGCAGATGTGTACTGTGAAGAACTGAACACAATGATGGAGAAGCTGGCGCATCTCCAACCAGCATTGGTCAATCGCTCGTCTCCGCTGCTCCTGCACGACAACGCGCGACCTCATACTGCACAGCAGACGGTCTCCAAGTTGCAAGAACTGGGGTTGGAAGCTCTCCGTCATCCGCCCTACTCACCAGACCTTGCGCCTACAGACTACTACTTTTTCCAGAATTTGGATAACTTCTTGGCGGGAAAAAAATTTAATACCCGAGAGGCAGTACAAAATGCCTTTGAAGAATTTGTTGCCTCCCGTCCAGCTGATTTCTTTAAGAAGGGCATCAATAAACTGCCACTGCGATGGCAAAGATGCATTGATTGCATGGGTGATTACTTCGATTAATACAAATAAAAAATTCATGAAAAAAATTCGTTTAAATTTTTTCATACAAAACGGCAATTTCATAGGTAAAGACCTATTATTTGACGGCGCGCGTGTGGAACACAACGCGCCGTCCCGTCTACCACTTTTCGGCCGCAGAGGATAGGGAGAGCGGCTGACGCTATACCGACACTCCTCTTCCCCTGCGGCCCCACCGCGTCCGCCATCAAACGGTGGCGGCCCCGTCCAGGCCACGGAAGGGAAGAGCGCTGCTCAGAAGCACCGGCACTCCTCCTCTACCGCAGCCCGTAACCCTCAGCCGCGATGCCTCCCATTCGACATCGCGGCCCACCTCAGTTGCGGTGCACCTCACCGCAACCTACTTTTTGGCCGCTACGTCGTCGGCTTTGAGGCAAAAGCCCTGACGAGCGGCCCCACCGTTGGGTTCCTCTTGGCTTCACCGTGGATGGGAGACCACGGTTACTAAGCCCCCCCGCAACGACAATGCGGGAACCCACTCGGGGGGGACTCCCTTAGGGGTTGAATTTCGAATTAAAAAAAATGTTCTAGGAGGGCTTGTGGCTAAACAATAGCTGCACGGGTCCATCGATCAGGTTAAGCTACGCTTGTTGCGGTTGGTCCGTGGATGGGTGACCATCTTTACATACCAAGACCCCTCCGTGCCTCGAAAAGCACGTTAAGCCGTTGGTCCCGGCTGTCATTTGTGGATCTTTGACAGTCGTTACGGATATTCAGAAGCCCGAAAGTCTGACAACCAGTCTTACCAAGGGGTATCGTATTACCCAGTAGGTAACTGGATTGTGGAGGTCAGATAGGCAGTCGCTCCATGTAAAATACTGATATTCAGCTGCATCCAGTTAGACTGGAAGCCGACCCCAACATAGTTGGGAAAAGGCAGATGATGAGGGGTGGAATTTCGAAAAATCCTTCCTCATTCCTTGTCTACATTATAAAAGGAACCTCTGTGCAAAATTTCAGCTTTCTAGGTCCAAGGGTTTGGGCTGGGCGTTGATGAGCCAAGCAGTCAGACAGGACTTTTCCTTTTAATTATGTATAGAATTTATTTAAGTTCCAGGAGCTTCGGCGTAGTCAGCCCATAATGTGCTGTGACACAGCGGTCGCAGGCCTCCTCTTTGCGACATGGAGTGGGCTGTAATCCACCACGCGGGTCCAGTGCGGGTTGGTAGATGTCACATGTCTTCGAAGTTTTGGTTCTAGGACATGCCGGTTTCCTCACGATGTTTTACTTTCACCGTTTTGAGAGTAGTGGTGATGAAATAATTTACACAAAGTAAAGCGCCTGGCTGGGTTCGAACTCACGACCTACAAGTCGTAAGTCGCGGCCGTTACCACTTGGCTACCACTGCTCTCCAGTAATTTATTTTAGTGAGTTTTAATGAAGCTACTCGTAATTGCATTAATTGGTTTTGTAGTTTTTTTTTGTTGAAAATAGTTGCATTATTCTGGCACTGTCAGTGTCAAAATATACATAATTAGATCATGATAAAAGAACAAACTAATATTCTCCTTTATCAACAAAATTTTAATATTTACTAAAAGTTTAAATAATTGATCCAATTTCTGGTCATCCAGTTTTAAACATATTTCTAAACTTTTTGGCTTTGAGACAACTTAGCCTCTTTTACATATTTGTCTAGCCTTTGTCAGTCGTAGGTATGTACTCGTACTGAAGCCTGGGATTTTAGGGTTAAACTTTTCACGTATGTTTTTTATTTTACCATCATCTGTCTAGCTTATTCAAAACTATGTTGGATCCAGTCTAACGGGCTGCATTGGAGGAGTAACAGTTTTTTACATTGAGCGTATGCCTATCTGAACTCCACAACCCAGTTACTGGGTACTACGATATCCCTAGGTAAACTGGCTGTCAGAGCTTCGGGCTTCTGAAGACTCGTAACGACTGTCAAAGATCTACGAATGACAGCTGGGACCAACGGCTTAACGTGCTTTCCGAGACACGGAGGGGTCTTGGTATGTAAAGATCGTCACCCATCCACGGACCAACCGCGGATGGGTGACGTTAAGCCGTCACTAAGACCAGACTTGGTAATTATACCAATCATCCACGAAACAATCGCAGCAAGCGTAGTTAAACCTGATCATTCGACCCACGTGGTCGCAATTTTAATTTTTAAAGACTTATTTTGTTTTGTTTATTTTGAATTTGTTACGTTTTAATGTCATCATTTTTAAAGCCAGCTTTAAAAGAATAACGTTTACAATAAGACCTCCATAGCCAAAACATTTGCAACACAACCCTGCAATTCTCTCAGAATAAACTGAGATGTGCCACAAAAATTTGAGTGGCTCATTCAAATTTACGATTACATCGGTTCACATTACATACCTCGATATTCTTGTTCCAATATTATTTTATCAGACGGGGGGGCGGGCGCTTCCCGGATACGCTTATTCTTCAAAGCCTGTTTCGAGAGATGCTCGTAAAGTTTACGAGCGTGAATGACAGTGCCCGGGTCAAACGGTCCTAGCCCGGTACCAAACGGGAATTCCGTTTATAACACTATTCTATGCTAAGATAAGGCCCCCGTAAGCCTCACGATGGCCTCGCCTCTAAGGTGCACACGTTAAGTTCGGTTATAGCGTGCAGATGGTACATCAATCTTTGGGAGAGATATTGGAGGTAGCCAGGCAAATGGAATTGCTATTATAAAGAGGTGGAACTCATTTGCCGTTCCTGTCTCTTCTATTGTTACATAATATTGCTTGTTTCAGTCAATTCCTTCCACTGTGTATGACTTTTATGAAGGTAGATTATGTTAGGCAATAAGAATTTTGTTTTTCCTCAATATTTTATCCTTTGTCATTCATAAATCTCTTTAGTTGAATAAAGATATACGATCGACTACGATTAACCCGCGGAATAATGAATAGTACTAAATGAGTATATTAAATATTAAAATGTCGAATAGTTGGGTTGGAATAGTCACCTACTACCCAGTGTACGAGTTAGGTTTGAACCCAGACAGATGGTTTACTTTTTGTAAATTATTTTATTACCACTGCTCTCAAAACGGTGAAGCAAAACACCGTGAGGAAACCGGCCTGTCCTAGAACCAAAAATTTGAAGACATGTGTCATCTACCAACCCACACTGGGCCCGCGTGGTGTATTACGGTTCACTCTCTTTTGCCGAGAGGAGGCCTGCGTCCCAGCATTGGGAATGAAATGGGCTATAATGACTTTTTGTCCTTTCTATACTAATAATATTTACGAAGACTGTCAGTAACGTTTATTAGGTAAATGTAAAATTTTATTGAGTATCAGCACTCATTTAAGGCGTTTATACAACCTTTTCATTAACAGACCTCTCTAAAAATACTGCTCTTATCTCAAAATTGATAGATAGTTTTTGCAAAAAAGTGAGATACTTGTAACATATACCATCATTTGCCTAGCCGTTTCCCAACTATGTTAGGGTCGGCTTCCAGTCTAACCGGATGTAGCTGAATAACAGTATTTTACATGGAGCAACTGCCTATCTACCGCAACCCAGTTATTGGTTAATGAGATACCCCTCGGTAAGACTGGTTGTCAGACTTACCAAAGGGGACCCGTTACTAACTACGAATGACTTGCTTTCCGAAGCACGAACTTGGTATGTGTTCGAGTTTTAATCGAACACTCAGCGAAAATGCATAATTGCATCGAACGCAATAATGCACATTCGCTCGTCCACCAAATCGTGGGCCAGTTCGCGTTTAGATCTCATTAGAGACACCTCGGACTCATACCACAACCATAACCATTACCATTTTACCATACATTTTTACCAATTAGTTAATTATATAGTTTTACCATTTTTACCATTTCTTGTATTTAAGTGTTATAGTGATTAAATATACATAGCCATTCCCCTTACGTTCAAGACTTTAACTTTTACCATATCCAATCATACGAGAAAGGTGTGTTAGGTCACCATAGCGCCGAACACTACTTTCTACATGGTCCTTCGAGCATTTATTATAACTACCAGTCACTACCAAGTGAAACAGTGCCACGCGAACCAGAAGAGCGCTGCTATTAGGAGAGCCTTCGAGCGCAGAGACGGTCTGTTGGAGAATTAAGGTCAGATCAAACCATTTATTTGTAAAATTAAGTTTACCAATTTTTATCGAACTTAAATATGGATTCCGATTCTCTATTTATCAACCAAACGGAGCTTTATGAAATCCTAAACAAGTTTTTGATTAATATAAAGAAAGATGGATCCGAAAGGAAGACCATCGACAATTACAAGCGCAAAGCTAGTATGTTGGAAGCATACTGGCACGATTACCAGGAAAACCATAGGAAAATGTGTCAGTTTGCGAATTTTGACCACATTTACTTCAAGAAGGGTTGTTTCGAGACAGTCCAGGAAATTTATTCGGAAATCAAGGTGATAATTGATAAAACCCTGGGGCAGTTACGGACAACGCAGCTGCAAGAAGAAAGCCCCCGTAGACCAAAAGCGGAAGGAGTACAACCATTACCAGGTATCCGGACTAGGCAGCAGCTAAGCGCAGACCAGCCGGAGGATGAGGCGGCGCAGCCACAACCAGGTACGTCGTCTCGCTATGAGGAGTCTCACTATATAGAGAGAGGGTCCAGCAAGCTGTACGGGTTAGTGAGAAAGCAGAATATTAATTTCAAAGCGTTCATGAGAACCGTAAGTAATATTCAAGTCGATAAGTTCGAGAATCAATGGCAATTCGAGAACGCTCTAAAATCACTGGACAGCCGATGGGGTGAGATTGACAAATTTCATTGGGAAATTGAAGGTGAGGATGGAGGCGACGATATTACGTACCAAACGGAATTCTGCAAGCACGAGGAAAAGTACAATGAGCTGACAAACAACATCAACAAAAAGATGTGGGCAGTGAAGCACCGTGAGAAGTCAGCTCCAAAGATGGACATCCCCGTGTTCAATGGGTCTTACAACCAGTGGGTTCCGTTCAAAGACTTGTTCAGCGAAGCGATCGATAAAAACCCGTCGATGTCAAATGCACAAAAAATGCAGTTTTTGAAGAGTAAGGTGAATGGAGAAGCAGAGCGTCTGATTCACCATTTACAGATTAGCTCTGACAATTATCAGGTATGTTGGGAGATTCTAAACCATAGGTATGGTAACAAGAAATTAATTTTCACGTCCCATATTAATCTTTTACTAGGACTTCCCAACATACAACAACAATCGCTGGCCACGATTAAGAAGCTGCATGACATAACCAAAGAGACGTTACACGCTATTAGAAATCTGGGAGTAAACATAGAAACTTGGGATCCACTTTTAGTGCATCTGCTAGCGCAAAAGCTCGATAACGATACCTTCACCGAATATATAGAATCAGCCAAGAATCCTAGAGAGCTACCCGATCTGCAGGAGTTCCTGGAATTCTTGGAGACGAAATTTACAGCGCTAGAAGCGTCTCGCCGCAACCAAGAACCAGCCAACCAAAAAACCACGCCACACCAACCACATAAAAACAGCAACCATAACCAAAACCAGAAGAAAAGTTTCTACGGAAATAACCATCAATCAGGCAACAGGGAATCGAAGTCGATGAATGCATTACACGTGTCGCGGTCGAAAACCTGTGCATTATGCAATTCTGAACACGGATTGTGGCGTTGCCCTGATTTTTTACAAATGACGCACGAGCAAAAATTAACCAAGATTAAACAATTAAATTACTGCCAAAACTGTCTATGCAGTCATAACAATAAATCGTGTCAATCGAACAAACGATGTCGGAAATGCCTAGCTACACATAACACGTTACTCCATGAAGCATTGGCAAGACAAAGTCCAACTGCGTCAGCGGAAGAAACCACCAACAGTATTGCAACCGAAAACAGCAGATCTAGGTCATCTCACGTGTCTTGGGATGACATGTCTGAAATACTTTTAGCCACCGCTATTATAAAAGTAAAGGGAGCTGACGGAACTCAGCACAAGATGAGAGCTTTAGTTGACCAGGGTTCACAACTATCGTTGATCAATGAAAACGCAGCCCAGATTTTGGGATTGAAGAGGGCTCATTTCAAAGGTCAAATTTTCGGCGTTGGTGAAAAAGAAAATAGCACGAAAGGAATGTTATATGTAACACTACAGTCGGCAAATAGTGAATTCACTTGTGAAACGCACGTCATTGTTATGAATAATTTAATCAAACGATTGCCAAATAACACGTTTACCAAACCAACAACATGGAACCATATCCATGGATTACAATTGGCAGACCCGGAGTTTCATATAAGCAGACCCATTGACATACTTCTAGGTGCAGATGTTTACAGCAAAATCATGTTAGGAGGAATCTTGAGAGGAGATAAAGACAAGCAACCAATCGCTCAACAGACGCAACTAGGATGGCTACTCTGTGGATCCATGAAACCATACTACCAATGCAACGTAGTTCTCAACAACACAAAAGATCTACTGAAATATTGGGAGAACGAAGACATAAACCAGAAGATAGAGATGTCAAACGATGACCATGAGTGTCTGCAGTTTTTTATAAAAACTACTAAGAGGCTTGGGAACGGAAGGTATGAAGTCCGACTACCACTTATTCCGGACCGCAAGGATAAGTTGGGTGCAACCAAACCACAAGCATTGGCTCAATTTAGAAACTTAGAGAAAAAGTTTGAGAAGAACACCGAATTAAAAGCTGACTATAAAAAATTCATGGAGGAATATTTCGTATTAAACCACATGATTCCATGCAACATTAACCAGGGGCCAGATTGCTACTTACCACACCATGCAGTAATTCGGGCTGAATCTACCACTACCAAACTAAGAGTAGTTTTCAACGCCTCAGCAAAGTCAACAACAGGGTACAGTCTCAATGACGTCATGTACAGGGGTCCAAATATACAAAAGGATCTTCAAGAGCTTATCCTGAAATGGCGGCAGTTTCAATTTGTATATACTTCCGACATCGAAAAGATGTACAGAATGATCCGAGTGCACCCAAATGATCAAGCTTACCAAAAAGTATTATGGCGGCCATCAAATAACCAACCTAAACAATCATTTCAACTCGTCACGCTTACATACGGAACCAAACCAGCAGGATTCTTAGCGATGATGTGCTTGAAACAATTGGCGTCTGATGAAAGACAGAAATTTCCTGACGCAGCAAAGGAATTGGAAGACAGTTTCTATATGGATGATTTTTGCGGAGGGCGTCATTCAATTGAAGCAGCAAATAAGCTAAAATCCGACCTCATAAAGCTATGCCAATTGGGAGGATTTAATCTAAGAAAATGGACCTCGAACAAACCAGAGCTATTAACCGATTTAGAAAGAGAGCAATGCGACCAGTCAACATACGAGTTTAAGCAGAACGATTCTACTAAAACATTAGGTCTCTGTTGGAACCCACAGAAGGATAATTTTACCTTCAACTCAAAAATAAAATCCAAATCGCTTGCTTTTATTACAAAAAGAGCTCTACTTTCGGATATTTCCAAGCTGTTCGATCCATTAGGGTGGTTAACCCCCCTGAGCACTACCATGAAACTACTGTTTCAAAATGTCTGGTTGTCCAATTTAAAATGGGATGACCGCTTACCAGAGGCAATGAACTCCGAATGGACTAAATTGAGACAAGAATTTACGGACATAAACAGTATGAAAGTCAACAGATGGCTAGGAATGGGAGAAAACCAACATATAGAGTTGTATGGATTCTGCGACGCCTCAAACAAGGCATACGCGTGTGTGATCTACTGCAAGGTAGTAAACACAGAAAGGACAACCATCACATTAGTCGCGGGGAAGGCCAGATTGGCACCCATAAGCAAAGTCTTATCTATACCAAGACTAGAGTTAATGGGCGCTCATCTTTTAGCTCATCTAATGCAAAAGGTTCAAAGTTGCTTATCAGCTTACCCTACGGATGTCCATTGTTGGACTGATTCAACTGCGGTACTAGGATGGATACAAGGAGATCCAGCCAAATGGAAACCATTCGTAGCAAATCGTGTTACAACAATCACCAAGATCATACCATCAAACCATTGGCAATATGTGAAGACAACAGATAATCCAGCTGACTGTGCAAGTCGTGGTTTGACTGTCAGGCAACTCAAAGACCACAAGTTATGGTGGCAAGGGCCATCATGGCTACCATCATACACAAAACCAGAAAACCATCAAACCATTTTTGAGACGATTTTAGAAGTAAAGCCGTCTATTTTAAAACAAACCAACGCGGTAGTCATTGGTCAACCAAAAGAATCGATGACTACCAAAATTATTGAACATCTGATAGCTAAACATAGCTCCATTTCAAAAATAATACGTATTTTTGCATGGATACTGCGATTACCTACCTTGCATAAACAAATTCGCCGACCCTACCTCGAATTACACGAGCTTCGTCGCGCTAAACAGCTGATAATAAAAAACGTTCAGCATGCAGAATTTGCAAATGACCTAGATTCGATAAACAAACATGGAAGAGTTCACTCCAAAAGTAGGATAATGAGTTTGAATCCAACCATAGATGCACATGGAATTTTACGCGTGGGTGGGAGATTGGAAAACGCCCATAGATGCACATGGAATTTTACGCGTGGGTGGGAGATTGGAAAACGCCCACATATGTCTTGCGATGAAACATCCCATTATCTTACCTCACAACCATCCGCTAACCACATTACTCATCGACCAAAAAATGGGGTCATGAAACGCCCTATCGTGAAACTCTCCATTTTGCCCCTTAACCAGAGTGAGACAACAACGTCCAAACCAGAAATAAAACCAACAACCAGCTCATCAGAAAGAAAAACAAAACCAAGATCAAAAATCGCAACTGTAGTGTTACTGAGTTTATTCATGCTGATTTTACCATGTTACGGTTTAAATGACGTCAAACCATTTCCAAGCAACCAGACGCTTTATTTTGACCCTATTTCCAAAGTTCAACTAATCAGGGACAAATGGACATTAGTCATGTACTACGACATGGGACCCTATTGGACCGGCATAAACACCTATAATAAAATAGCCACTTATCAAGAAAAATTGTGCGCCACCATTGAAACACAAAGCCATTGTAATACGATTGTGCAGCAAGCCCGGCACGATTATCAGGAACTCGAATACTACAATGAACTTTTGCTAACACAGCATTTTGATGTCCACGCTAGACAGCGACGCGCCACAAGGAAGGCGGGTCGGCGCCGACGAGGCCTTATCAATGGTATCGGATATCTAGCGAATGACTTATTCGGAGTGTTGGATTCGCGTTTCGCAGACCAGTATGAAAGGGACATTGAAACCATACATCGCAATGAGAAACACCTTTCTAATTTATGGAAAAATCAAACTTCCATAATTGAAGCAGAGTTCAACCTCATGAAAAGAATGGAGATCACTGTAAACAAACAGCACAAGCTAATCAACAAGAAGCTTATGGATTTGCAAGAAAACGCGAGCACTCTCCAACGTGAAATACAAAACATTTCATACGTCAATGACTTCACATTGTCAGCGATGTCCGGAAACAGCTTGCTGCAAGGATTAAGACGACTTCAAGACACGTTGCTCGATGCATTAACAGACATCTACCACGGTCAAATTAGCATACATTTACTGCCACCAACGCAACTTAAACGTGAGCTCCAAACCATATATGGCCAGATGCCAAGCGAACTCACACTACCAATAACTAATTTAGACACCGATCTTCAGTATCTTTACAAACTACTGAAAGTCAAAGCCAGAGCAACGCAAAAATTTGTTATAATTGAAGTCACTTTTCCATTAGTATCCAGAGAAAGTTTCAAACTGTACAGACTAATACCAGTGCCGCACCAAACAAACACTATTATGACCAGAATAATACCAGTCTCTGAATATGTGGCTGTCAACCTAAAGAAAGATTCTTTCTTTAGCATGTCCACACAGGAACTGACGGCATGTCTACACCATGGATCAAGTTACATGTGTCAGCTGCTAAAACCAATTAAAGACCTGCAAAATGACGAAAGTTTTTGCGCCAAGAACTTGGCAACCAACAAATGTAAGGTGGAAAAAACCAACTGCACCAACGTTTGGCTTGAATTACATTTAACGTCGCAGCATTTTTACTTTTGTTGTGACACCTATACAATAAAAGTAATATGCGAAGACCGCGTAACAGTTCGTCAGCTGAGCCAAGCCGGGGTCATTGGCATAGGTCAAGAGTGCGTCATCAAAGGAAATGACTTCTCATTATATTCCATACGTCATCAGTCCAACCAAATAAACATTTCACCAACCATATACATGCCAGAATTCGATCAGATTAACCACTTAATTAATATCAAAATCCCTGACGAAAGGCACACTGATGACGGTAACCTAACCATAACCATGACCAAGCTGGGGGAGGCGATAGAAAAGCTGAAGAAAAGCGACGCGGAAATGGAAGATATTTCACCCCATGATATCCATCAATACGTAATTTGTTACGTGTTGATGTCAATTGCTCTATGCGTGGCAATATTATGGGTGTGGAGGACTCGGCGCTGTCACCTGTGCCGGCTGGCTACTGCTGGGCACCGTGGCGAGGGGTTCCGCCGGCAGCAGACCGTGGAAACCCCGCCGCCTCCGAGACCACGACGCCGCAGCGAGAGTCGCTGTCAATAGGAGTTAGCAGCGGCTCCGCTGACACCAAAACCAACCAGAAGACACGAATCACACAGTGAAGTGCTTAGTGCCAGGGATCTAAAAGATCAAAGTGAAATCGGCTTACATTTACACAATTATGCCAAACGCTGGCCTAGTGCGAACTATAGTGCGATCAAACGAACCAGAAATACGGACACAGGCAATCAAAATATTGCTTTTACTGTAGAAGACTCAAAAGTTTAGCTTTTAATATATTTTTATAGTTTTTTATAATAATTTAAGTAGACCAATATGCCTTTGTTTTTGCTTTTATTAATCAATGTGTTTATATATATCGTATAGTTTTCGCTATCATCCCGCATTTCTTCTCGCTCTCGGGAATATGTTCGAGTTTTAATCGAACACTCAGCGAAAATGCATAATTGCATCGAACGCAATAATGCACATTCGCTCGTCCACCAAATCGTGGGCCAGTTCGCGTTTAGATCTCATTAGAGACACCTCGGACTCATACCACAACCATAACCATTACCATTTTACCTTACATTTTTACCAATTAGTTAATTATATAGTTTTACCATTGTTACCATTTCTTGTATTTAAGTGTTATAGTGATTAAATATACATAGCCATTCCCCTTACGTTCAAGACTTTAACTTTTACCTTATAAACCATCCAATTATACGAGAAAGGTGTGTTAGGTCACCATAGCGCCGAACACTACTTTCTACAGTATGTAAAGATGGTCACCCATCCACGAACCAACCACGCCAAACGTACCTTTACCTGATCGACCGGTCCGTGCAACTATTATTGCACAGCCACAATCCTTACTTGTTACCTATATAATATTTAAGTTGTGAAGGTCTATTATGGTTACAAATTAGTTTTTGTAGAGTACATTAAGCAAACAACCGCTATCTTGCTCACGCAATCTGATCCTAATGGTGCGTTAAGATGTGACTTAAACAACTCGATGACTTGATACAATTTGCTTCAAAGATTTAATTTGACAACTGTGATGATACGGCGATTTTGTAATCTAAATTGATCGTTTGTGCTTACTTAGGGTTATTATACTTGTTGTTGTCTCGTCCTCGATGATGAAGGATTTTACTAATGTAGTATATTTCCCGGCTACTGGAGGGCGTCACATATAGTTTAAATCTTGAAATGCCAAAAATAAACATATAATCGATAACGGAACGCATTCATTTCCCGCTCACTGTTCTATTATCTGTGGACTTCATTCGTTTCTTATGTCACTGCGAGGCGTCACCGTTCCCGCTAAAATAATTATTTTATTTTGTATTCTAAAAGATTTCTAAGTGATTTTTTTTCATCAATAATGGGAAAAGACAAAGTGGAAAGAGCATTGTGGAAATTGAAAAAGAAAATCAAAAAATTGGAAGAAAAAACAAAAGGTTAGTTTGGCAGACGATGATCTTTATTTTTTCTAGTTTTCAGCCTTTTAACTAATAATATCTTTATTATTATTGTTGGAGAGAAACATAAATTTACTTAGATTTATCGATATGGTGATAATGTGATAATTGCTGCTGTACTGATAGGAGTACCGAACAATTTTATCATGTTATGAAACCGGTTAGAACCGGTCCAAAATGTTTTTCGTTGTCGCTATACTGGCAGAGTATCGGACAACACATTATATTATTCACAATGAGTGACATGCCAACTTGAATCTCCGTTGTTGCTATACCAGTAGGGTATCGAACAACTTTTTATTTTTCTAGAGGTACCTACATGTACCTACTGATACAAGTTTTATAAACTTATTGTCGTTGTTGCTATACCGGCAGGGTATCGAACAACAAAACCTATTTCTGTTATGACGAGTGACCTTACGAACTTCATGCTGTCAGTATACTCTCAGATGTACAGAATAGCAAGACAAATTGTTATATCCACAAATATTCTGGATACAGGGTCTTCAAGGAGCCGGTCACCAAGGAACCGTCGAAATACACAGTCATCCAGTGCTCGGGCCCAACAAAGCCGATCGCACAGACCTGCTACCCGATCGCCAAGTACTCGTACGCCATCGCCAGGTACTCGTACCCGATCGCTGAGAACTCGTGACCGAACGCCAAAATGTCGTACCAAAACAAGAAGCCGATCACCACATGAACCTCCTCATAGCCAATCACATGGCCGGTTGTTGCGATCCCCGAGTGCTCACTCATACAGGCAAGAAGAGATGTTAAACCATGTTGACCCATCAACAAGTAAGATTCCAGATGATACTCAGATCCTGGTGACCCCAACTGAAACAAACCCACAAGATCCATTACCAGAACAGGAGGTACAGACTGTGAGTGAACAAATTGACATTGACATTGATATTCTCGCAGCCATGGGTAGCGTGGAAGAAGAGGCAAAAACTGGACCTCCGGCACACAATGAAATTGCTCAACGGTGGACACCCATCTTAAAAAAGGGGCTTAAAAAGGAGGAGAAGGCCATTTTATTAAAAGACTATCCCCCTTTTAACAACCTGCCAGCAATGGTGCCTCCAAAACTGAACCCTGAACTGGTAGCTGCTGTTTCAGAACAGGTGAAAAGGCGAGACGTCATAATAGAATATAGGCAAAGAAATGTGACTGCGGCCTTAGCAGCCATTGGATGTGGCTTAGAATGTTTTCTAATGAAAGGAAACAGAGTTGAGGGAATCAAGAAAATTAATGATGCATCAAAAATTCTCTGCGAATTAATACATAATGAAACTTTGGGCAGAAGAGCGCTGATCCAGGCAGTCATAAATAAAGAATTAAAAGACTCCTTGCAGGGAGATCCGGACGAATTCCTTTTTGGAAAAGATCTTATTGAAAGAATTAGGACGGCGAAAGCAGTACAAAAGTCTGCACAGGATCTGTCGAAAGTAATGGCAACCAGGCCAAAGACTTTAAACTCGCGGGCCCCTCCTCAACCACGGTTCAGACGCCCAGGGCTCAAGACAAACAACGAGACCCAGCAAGGTGGAGGGGGGGTGAAGAAAACTCCATACATGCCCAAGAAACGGGGTCAGCCACCCCAGCGGCAACGGGAGTGGAACCACAACCGACGCAATTGATCCAGGACAGAGAGGTAGGCAGATTACCCTATTTCAAGAGAAATTGGAAACCTATAACAGATGACCCAATAATCCTGTCATGGGTGTCTGGATATTCACTTGGTTTTTTCCAAAAACCTTATCAGAGGGTTACACCTCTAAATAACAACTTTTCTCATTCAGAGACGATACTTATTCGAAAAGAAATTAGTGATTTACTAAGAATTAAGGCATTGGAAACTTGTAGACCAACAGCAGACCAATTTTGTTCATCAATATTCCTAGTTAAAAAACCCAATGGAGAACATCGCTTTATTCTAAACCTCAAAAAACTAAATGAATTTATGCAACCTGACCATTTTAAGTTAGAGGATTACCGTACAGTCTGCAAGTTAATGCAAAATAATGATTACTTAGCAACTATTGATTTAAAGAATGCTTACTATATGATTAACATAGACCATAGCTCCAGAAAATACCTACGTTTCTATTTTGAAAAGAAATTGTATGAGTTTTCAGTCTTACCTTTTGGCCTTTGCACAGCACCCTTTTTATTTACAAAAATATTTAAACCTATACTCTCGGTAATTAGAAAAAGAGGAATAAGACTTATACAATATCTTGATGATACCTGTATTATGGCAAGCTCACACTTGGAATGTGAGAATCAAGTAAAGTATATACTTAACCTTTTTGAAAGCCTGGGTTTCTTAGTAAACTATAAAAAATGCAGTATCATACCTAAACAAGAATGTAAATTCTTAGGTTTTATCTTCAATAGTAAAGATATGACTATTTCTATAGGCCAAGACAAAAGACAGAGGTGCATAGAACTACTCTTAAAACTGAAATCAAGATTTTCCATTCGGTTTTTAGCTCAAGTTATAGGAACATTAGTTTCAGTTTGCCCTGCCATAAAATATGGCATGTTGTATACCAAACAATTAGAGAGAATTAAATATTTGGCACTAGTATCAAATAATGAAAATTTTGAAACCATTATAACATTACCTAGTAGTTGCCATGAGGATATAGAATGGTGGATTACACACCTAAAATCAGCAATGTGTCCTATAAGGAAAAATAACTTTTCCTTAGAAATAGAAACAGATGCATCTCTCACAGGATGGGGTGCAAGATGTGGTAACAAAACCGCCAGTGGGTCATGGACCCAAAAGGAAGCAAAACTCCATATCAATACTTTAGAACTTCATGCTGCTTTTTTAGGTTTAAAAAGTTTTGCTAAAGATCTGTATGATTGTGAGATATTATTAAGGATTGACAACACCACTGCCATTGCATATATAAATCGCTTAGGTGGAATTCAACACCAAAATCTCAACAATATTTCAAAATTAATATGGCAGTGGTGTGAAACACACAATATATGGATTTATGCTTCCTACATTAATACAAAGGATAATGTTATTGCTGATTTTCAATCACGGAAGGAGTTAGGACATACAGAATGGGAACTTGGCAATCAATATTTTAAAAGAATAGTTAGTAATTTTGGTCAACCAGAAATTGATTTATTTGCATCCCGAACAAACACTAAATGCATAAAGTATGTGTCATGGCACCCTGATCCTGATGCATTCAAAATTGATGCATTCACTTTTTCATGGTCCAACATATGTTTCTATGCTTTTCCCCCCTTTTCGATGATATCAAAAAGCCTTGAAAAAATAATAGTAGATAAAGGTGTAGGCTGCATGGTTGTACCAGATTGGCCTACACAACCATGGTATCCCCTTTTTCAAAAACTTTTATTACGTAAACCATTGGTTTTTAAACCAAACAAAGACTTACTTAAACTATGCAATTCCAGGACACCTCATCCACTACATGGGAGCCTAACATTGATGGCAGGACAGCTCTCCGGCGCAGTTTTCTCGTAGCAGGTTTAGATGAGGAGGCGGCTGACATAATGCTTAGTTCAATTTCTAGGAATACTCTTAAACAATATTCACCTTGTTTAAGAGATTGGATAGCTTACTGTCATACTAAACAGATAAGTACATTAAGGCCTAGCATATCAGAAATAATTACTTATCTAACAAACAAATTTAAACAAGGCTTACCATATGGCAGCTTGAACTCAACAAGATCAGCCCTTTCATTGCTATTAGGCTCTCATATTGGTACAGATTGTAGCATTAAAAGGTTGTTTAAAGGTTTCTTTAAATTAAGACCAAGTCGACCAAAATATGATTACACATGGGATGTGTCCAAGGTATTAAATTACATAGAAAATAATATAACAACTTGTGATAACTTAGAATTAAGTTCAAAAAAGACTGCAACTCTTTTAGTTTTAGCTACAGGCCAAAGGGCTCAAACAATGTGTGCCATTGATATAAGTAATATCAAGATTGAGTCAGACGTTGTATTTATCCGAGTAGATAAATTGATAAAAACGTCTGCACCTAATAGAATGCAACCTTTTATTAAGTTGCCTTTTTTCACAGATCGACCACATGTCTGTCCAGCTAGAGCTGTGGTTGATTATTTAAATATTACTAGAAATATTAGGGGTGATAATAACAACTTATTTTTATCTTACAGAAAACCATACAAACCTGTAACTGTCAGTTCAATTAGCCGTTGGATTAAATCCGTGTTGCGAGAAAGTGGCATAGATGTTACCATATTCTCGGCGCACAGTACACGGCATGCTTCAACTTCTGCAGCACTACAGAAGGGTATCTCGATCGACGAGATCCGAAGAACGGCTGGTTGGACTAACAGCTCAAGTTGTTTCGCAAGGTTTTATAATCGACCTGTACGTTGTGAAGGCTTCACGGAAGCCATATTTCTTTAATTCGATTTTTATATTTTTGCTAAATTGTTTTCTCGTGGGTATGCCTGCTCTTTCGTGGAGCTTGATCTAATGAATAAGTACTACTTATTTTTTCTGTTTGTTTTATTTTTTCTTTAATTGTACAGTTGCATAGAGTACCTATGTAACGAACTGTCTTTGATTAAAAAATAAAAAATCTGATTGCACAGTGGTCTTTGAACATCTACATTAGTAAAATCCTTCATCATCGAGGACGAGACAACAACAAGTATAATTGAACAATCAAACTAGCTTACCTGTAAGCGCCGTTCGATTGAGATTATTCTTGTTGTTGTCTCGTCCGAAGATGATGGGTCCCACCCACCCCATGGGCCCCAATGGTCGTAACAATCAGATATTTATATTTTTTACTTGTTGGCTTTTAACTAAATGAAGTCCACAGATAATAGAACAGTGAGCGGGAAATGAATGCGTTCCGTTATCGATTATATGTTTATTTTTGGCATTTCAAGATTTAAACTATATGTGACGCCCTCCAGTAGCCGGGAAATATACTACATTAGTAAAATCCTTCATCATCTTCGGACGAGACAACAACAAGAATAATCTCAATCGAACGGCGCTTACAGGTAAGCTAGTTTGATTGTTCAATTTTAGGTACTACTTAAATAATCAGCCTATAATGTTCCCACTGCTGGAAAACAGGCCTTTTCTCTGTGTATATAGTGGGCCGTAATCCATGACGCGAGCCCAATGCAGGTTGATAGATATCACATGTCTTCGAATTTTTCCGTTCTAGGACATGCCGGTTTCCTCACGACGTTTTCCTTCACAGTTTTGAGAGCAGTAGAGGTGAAATTATTTTTACAAAGTCAAGTGCCTGCCTGGGATTGAACCCTCGACCTACAGTTCGTAAGTCTAGGGCTGATACCACTCGGCCACCACTGCTCTTATTTAGTTGTTGATTAATTTTTTTATGTTCTGTAAAATTTGCTTGTATAAACTTACTGTTTGTATTATTGATAACGACCACTTCGCCCGCGATTTTGTCGTCGAGAAATTTTGGCCCTCCGCGAGTAATCGGTACCTCGCTGTCCGGTAAAGACCAAGCCCGGGTCGACGGCGCGTTGTGTTCCACCCGCGCCTCAAAGAGATGTCAGCACCAACTGGTGGGGTTCGCAAGGGCCGATTCCTGCCGGGGGTGCGGGTTGTTCGAAAGAGATACCGTGGCCCCTAGCACACAGGCAACTAAGGGACAAGGGTGGGTTTTAGTCAGTACAAGTCTGACACGCCCTTCTCCCGCTCCCAGAGCGGGAGAAGTTATTTGATGATTGCCAACCCAAAAAAAAAAACCGCCGCATCGCATCCCATTGCCACCCGCGCTGATACCTCGTTTTCACGGAGAGTTTCTAACCGGTTATGTAACTATTTCAATGTTCTTAAGACCAAAGTAACTCGGGTTCAACATAGTGCAAGATTTAAGAGTTAACTAAAGTTCATTTTAAACACTAGTTAGTGTGAACTAGAATTACTTAGCTGTAATATTGCTATTTCTACTCTTACAGCTACACTCAGAGACGCCTAACGGTTACTTAAGAGGCTCCTTAGTAAAAATTAAAAATAGTTCACTCCCAGAGTCAGTTAACGGTTCGTTAGTGGCCCTTAGTGACAGTTAAAGTTAAGTACAGCAAGACCTTTACTTAACTTGTTAATTATTGATCTTGAAATTTAAGATTGTGGTTATTTTTTTATTTTTACCAGTGAATTAGCTTTTGCATTTATTTAAAAGCAATAATATCTGATTTAGCAGACTGTATTGAGTTTGTGGACTATCCCAGAAGATGTAGAGAAGTAGGATCAGAGCGGTATTTATGAGATTATTCTGATCCCTTTACTAAATACCTACTCTATTCAAGAATTCCATGCACCATATAGATTTAAATTTAGATATACATAGTTGATGTAGCACAAATGAATGAAAACTCCAACAGCAATGGTTTTACAGTGCGACAAGCCTTGGTTGAAAAGTTTTTACTTAAAATTGATACCTTTATAAATAAAAATGCACAAATTAATCAAATAAGTATACGTTTATTTTGTTTCACCAAAAAGCGTCAAATCAGGATGACTGTTTTCCAATTTATTTTTTTTAATTCTTCTAATTCAGTTTTAGCTTTTGCTAACAATGTTTTGTTTCTATCTTCCTCCAATAATGCAGTTTTTTTTCGTACTCACTAGGTTGTTGTTTATTTGAAATCTATAGAAACACATCTGGTGCGGATAAGAATACCTGCACAAACTATTATTCCAAACTGTCAAAAATATTAAAGAACTAAAAGGGAATGCAAATATTTTTATCAATAGGCTCCAACAAAGATCTTCGTTCATACTAATAACAAAACATTACGGAAATAATTAAATAATTCATTCTATTACAACGCTCGGCAATAAACAAATACCAAAACTTCCCGAGTTGCCGTGAGGTCCATAACATCTGGCTACTTTCTAAAATGCTTACTATACAAATGGCACCTATTTCTTTCCCAAGATCTTAAATAACACGTGCCTAGAACTATCTTTAATCTAAAGCTAAAACCATGGGATTGGCCGTTTTGCACATTCAGACGAAATTTAAATTTCACAACACAAAACTTTCTCGCCCGGCGAATGAAACACAAACAAAAACACAAATTATTATTCCCTGTTTTGACATTGACAATTGGTTGCCATAGCAAAAAAGTCGCAATCGCTTTAACTTATATAGTGAAAATAATTGTTTCGCTTTGTATTTTAGTGAAAAAATACATTTAGAGAACTGATTATCTATTATATTACTACGAATAATAGTTTTCAACGTGTTTATATAAACTTTTTTGTGGTTTATTATCAACTGTTTTTAAATGTGGCTACACCAAGGCTTTATCGATATGAAATCGATAAGACGATTTGGAGATGCTTCGCCCTACGGTTACTTAAACCTGTCGTTTGCTAACGAACCCTTAAATTGTGTCTCTGGGATACACCGTTGATTAATGTATTTAAGGCTACTTAGTTAAGTAATCGTTAGGACTAATTTAATGTACCTTTCTGAGTGTGGCTGTTAGTTTAGGACTACCTACGTTAACATTTATTTGGTTATAAACACTAGCTTCTGCCCGTGACTTCATCCGCGTGGAATTTTGGACTCCGACACACCATGTCAGATCACGTGGCCGTGCTAAATTCTACTTTGTTCTTTTTGCTCAGCTCTGTAGCGTTTAGCGTGATGTGACCTTCCGTAAGTATTGGGCACACAACTGCAAAAAGATTCTTTTCAAATTCGACTGGTAGTTACAAAGATTACCACCTACTTACAAACAAATATTTTATACCACTTTATAATGTAATATAGTATATATTTCTAGCAAGAGTAAGAAGATACGATGGGTTTAAAGAAATATGACAATAATCGCAGAAACTTATCCAAATCAAAAGAAGATTCTGCTGGAGATATTCTTGGCACAACCCATAGTATTCTTTTCATCAAGAAGAGAAGTAAACTCAACCACCAAAAGTCTTCCTACAATCTTCAGGAAGAAAACTTTCCCTATAACTGTTATACCAAAAATCACGTACCAATAATAAGAATGACTTAACGATGTCTAATCGTCCATATACTACTTACATTCATATTCCCGGCTCATTCATCCGTAGTACTGAGTACAGTTTGTTGAAACACTGATGGGAAAACTTCCGTCATTGTACTTATTGTAAACTTTTTGTTACGTGTATGTGAAACTGAACACCTGACTACGGGATTTACTGAACTTGTTTTGTATGCTTTTCTAACTAATTCTTTCGGTAAAATACTGGGATGTTTAGTTTAGTTTTTAAATGTTTTGGGTGCTGTGGCTTTTGGCTAAGTAATAACAGCCGCACGGGTCAATCGATCAGGTTTTTTTTTTTAAATCTCTTTATTATGGTAGGTAAAGTATACAAGAGAAACGGTTTAAATAATAAAGTAAATTCACTAAAACTAAGGCTAAATAATTCACTAAAACGAATACTAAATAATAATTCAATAAAACTAATACTAAATAATAATTCGCCAAAACTAATAAGAGGAAACCAAAAGTATGTTTGCGGTGATGAGTGTACGTGTGACAGTGTGATGAGTGTTAGTGTGTCTATGAAGAGAGTGTGTGTGATGAGTGTATGTATGATGTGAGTTTGTGGATGAGATGTGTGCGTGATAGTAAGAACTTTAACAGTTGAAAGATAGGTTTTCCGTTTCAGTATACTTGAGACCAAGTAGCCAATCCTGAACCTGTTTTTTGCACTCAAACTTCATCAAGGAGTAGATGTTGTGCTTTTTATTAACTTTTTCATACAGGTATGGTCCCGTACATGAGAAAGCCTTTAAGTTACGATGGTCGCGGTTGGTCCCTGAATGGGTGAGCATCTTAACACACCAAGTACTCTCCGTTGCCGTTCTTCCCGGTTGTCATTCGTAGATCTGTGACAGTCGTAACGGGTCGTCAGAAGCCCGAAAGTCTGACAACCAGTCTTAAAAATTGGTATCGTATTACCCAATAACTGGGTTACGGAGTTCAGATAGGTAGTCGCTCCATGTAAAATACTGGTATTTAGTTGCATCCGGTTAGACTTTTTTTATTTAAATAGGTTCATTTTATTTATGTAGATTCTTTTACATATTGTGAATGAGAGAACGTTGTAGGCCTTACAGACTGTAGATTTGTAGACGATTTTCTAATCTTGACAATAAGTACCTGGTACTTATTGACAGGCCTGCACTGTCCTCCCATACATTTTATCTCTGTAATTTGGAAACATTGTTAAAGCCAATTATTTTTAAAAGAGTAACCGTGGAGTTTCTTGCCGGCTCTTCTCCATAGGAAACAACAATTTGGAACCGTGCACCTAGCTTCTGACGTTTCATAAGTGCCCATGCAGGTTTATGTGAAATAAAATATTTTGATTTTGATGATTTTGATTTTGAGACTGGAAGCTGACCCAAACGTAGGAAAAGCTAGACAGATGATAGGTGATGCAATTTTTTCAGTCTCTGTGTGATTTAAGACCGTACTTACACTGTTTGTTTTGAAGCTCATACCCCTGAGCATTTTCATCATCATCATTTCAGCCAAAAGACGTCTAAATAGGCCTCCCCCAAAAGGGGGGTTGTGCTCTAATCGCCACGCTTGGCAGGCGGGTTGGTGATCGCAGTATGGTGGTAAAATCTATAGAGAACGCTGCTGACCATTCTCTAGTAAGTCCCTTAGTCGCGTCGTTAGTTCTACGACACCCACGAGAAGAAATGGGATGGTGCTATTCTTTTACGTAAGGCACCACACGGAACGATTTTATAACTGACGATTTTATTTTGATATTTTCTAATGTTACATAAAACTTACTTATTTTATAAGAAACTTCTCCTGACAATAACAAAAAAGAATTAGCAAAATTGATCCAGCCATTCACTTGTGGTGCCGGATGTAAAATAATAGCACTATCCCGTTTCTTCCCGTGGGTGTTGTAGAAGGCGACTAAGGGTCTTACTAGAGAATGGGCAGCAGCGTTCTCTATGCATTTTACCACCATACTGCGATCGCCAACACACCTGCCAGGCGTGGCGATTATGGCAAAACCCCCCTTTTGGGGGAGGCTTATGTCCAGCAGTGGACGTCTTTCGGCTGAAATGATGATGACGATGATTTACGTCTGATGCCGTGACCAAGGGAAATGGGGATTCATTTTTATATGTATGTATAGATTACTTATAAAGAGGTTTTAGTAATGTTGAAAGTTAATTGATTTCAAACTACCCTTAAACTGCAAGCTAACGTTAAAATTGGATTAATACATCTAATGGATCCATTTCTGCTTAGAAAATCTTGCTTGAAGTGAATTTTCCTTTGATAAGCACACAGAGATTTTCATTCTGAAAACGATGTAGTTAATAATCTTACTATCCGAACTCCTGAGTGGCAATTCACGTTATTTTGAGAACGTTCACAGTCTGATCAAAAATACCTCGAGTTTCCATACATTTATGACAAGTTTTTGACTTTTTAAACTTTTTAAATCACAAGAATTGGCCTTCAGATATCGTAATAATATAACTTTTACTAACTATAATAAATGTGAAAGTTTGTATATGTCGAGTTTAGCATGTTTTACTCAGACATGGAGAAAACGGCTGAATGGATTTGGATGAAATTTTGTACGCAGATGAATATAACCTAGATTAACTCATCAAGAAATTTTATGTGTCAGTAGTACGTTCCTGTGGGATAATTTTCAGACTCCCCGCGGGCGAAGCCGCTGGGAAAGCTATTTTTAATTATAAAAACGTCATCTAAATCCGATAGATAGGTAACTAACCAGATTTTCCTCTTATTTTTCTTTCAATTTAAATTGGCCTACATAATAAACAGGCCGTGTTCCCCGTAAAGCTTCCATGGCAAAAGGATTTAAATATTTAAGTACTATAAACAACCCTAATGGATTACAGTAGTTGCAGATCCGATAATCCCATCTCGTGGGGTGATACCTACAAAACTTTATTTCTGACATGTAGGTAGCAAATTGATTTGGGAGGATTTCTACACACGCGCGATTGAGTCGTGCGACTTGTAAGTCTTTTTGAGATTACATGACATGTGAAAGCACTTGAAAGTTCCCTATTATGTACTGCTGAGATATTTAGAAAACAATAGAATTAATGAAAATAGTAAAGTTTTCTAAAACATTATGGATTCTAAACGTATTGCCGAAATAATAAAGCTGTTGATTGAGTCAGACCGAATAAATAATATTAAGAAAATGAAATGTCGGTGAAAAAATCTAACATGACATAAAATTAAATAAATTGTTGAAAATTATTGTATTACACCTAAGGAAATTTATAGATTTTTCTCACAGATAGTTCAACCTCCTTTCCAGTAATCTATGTTTCGTAATCACAATGCTATCGCCAGGGAACTGTCCACTTGAAAAGCTACCTTTTCTATACAGACCGTTCCCTCTAAAGACTAGACGTAAGTAATAGTCTACAGGGAAATAATGTAAGAGACGTATCACAAATTTATTTCACTACTATTGTAATAGTTTTCCGCCCCTATTTCTTTTTATCTCCCCTTTGTCCTGCGTTTAGTCGTACGTGCAACCGTATCACTTTGTCGTCGTTTGGTAGCTGACATCCCCCGATGCAATTGATTTATATTAATTTTATTTTAGAAGGTGGCTTGTCTGATTGCATTTACAAGTCTTATTATTTACTAGGACACAGCTGGATTAGAAATTCTCGCTCTTCTGTTTGTGAAATAATAGCAGTGCTCCACGGTTTCACCCGCATAGTGCCCGTTACCGTGAGAATATGGTGATAAAATATAACCCATATCACCCAGGGATAGTGTAGCTTCCCAACAGTGAAAGAATTTGTTAAATCAGTTCAGTAGTTTCGGAGCCTATCCAATTAAACAAACAAACAATCAAATCATTCCTCTTTATAATATTAGCATAGAAAACGTGAGTGTGACAAATGACCTTACGATCATAGCCCTAAACTCGTATTGAAAAACATTTGTTTGAAGCATTTATCACAGTAAATAAATCTGCTCACTTATTTATTATTTATCCAACACATTACTGTAGTAAATGAAAAAAAAAAAACACATGAAATAAAATAAACAAACATATTTAAAACGAGTATACAATGGGCGGTCTTACCACACAAAAGCGATCTCTTACACTATGGACGAATTGAATAGAAAGACGCATTTTGCCATTTTACTTAATAATGTTATACGATTTAACTATATTATTCGTAAATCATTAATTTTTTGGCTCAGATGGTACGGTCATGTAACACGAAAACCAGAGGACCACGTCGTGCGAAAATGTCTTTCCGTGGCTGAAAGAAAAAGAGGAAGAGGAAGACCCCAAACCTCATGGCTGACAAATGTCCATAGGGATATGAAAGGGTTGACCCTAACAGACCAAGATGCCTACCAGAGAGATAGATGGCGCCGAATGATCAGGAAAGGCGACCCCGAGTAACGGGACAAGACGAGGACATAGAAGAAGATAGATACTTATTCGTAAATCATTAATTTATTACTCATTTTTTTAGATTTTTCATGATATATATATTGCTTTTTGTTCCTTTAAATACTTTTATTCCAACACTTACATTAAACGTCTAGGTAGTCTTGCTACCTCTAAAATCACTCACAAAAATTAGAAATAGGTATTTTTTTAGAAAGAGGTATTTACCTTGGTAATATCGTAATTTTTCAATATATTTTTCATTTCAATATCCACTTTTTTACGATAAATCGCCATCCGATCGCATTAGTCGTAGATTCGCGGCGTACTCAACCCCCCAGTGCGGTCGGTTGGTATTAATTGTGAAAGTTACTCGGTTGTTAGCTACACCAACTAATCTGAACGCTACGTGTTCTCCGTGTGCCACGCAACTGTGACGCAGGAAACTTCTTACTAATTTCCTGGGAAATTCTAGAAAATGTGAGGGATTTTGTTTGGAAAGGTGTTAACGAAATAATTTAATATTTACCCTGGCTGCGGCATAAAAAAAAGTCATTATCATTGCAATGGCTGTTTACATAAATATTTAAAAAAGTAAGTTCAAAAACTAAAACCCGACTACTCAAAATCACGCTCTAAAAAGTTAAGAGCAAGAATATTTGCTTGTTTCATACGAGAAAATATCCTCATATGTAAGCCGTGGTCAACAGACGTGAAGAGGTTTCCAATAATACCTCATTTGTCTAATTATGAAAAGTAGTTTAGTAGTTATGAGGCACCACAGATAAAAATACATGCATACTGGACAAAATCAAAACCATCCTTTTTGCTTCGCCGTAGTCGGCTGACAATAATGCGTTGTTTGATTTTACAGGCTTTAAAAGGGATAGATTTGAAATTAGCTTTGTAAAAAACAGCTTCAAAAGTTCTACTAAAATATTTCTCTACACAAATCCCTTTCATCGCTGAAAAAAAAAAGACAGTCGTGCTAATAAACTGCACACAACAGCGCTTCAGCAATACTAGCATCAAATTTCACAATCTACGTTTGATTTTGCATCAAAAGCCTTGATCGCTTTTATACGCTGTATGAAAGCGTAGATTGGTCAAAGGTACAATTTTTATTGAAAAAATAATACTTCACACATAACACGCAAAGGCTCACTAACTATGCAAACATGTTTTACAGTAGTGGGAATATAAAACTGAATAAAAAAATGGTCCTATCTAAACTTTGTGGGTTTGAACACAAATACGATTGCTTTGTTCTCATATGAAATTCAAGGCATATTATAACCGTGAAAATCATGTAACGCCTCGTCAGCAATAAAACAACTTTCTTCGCTCAAGTTGAGAACCTGTTCTTAGAAAAACGCAAATTACGCATATGCGCATTTCTTCTGAATGGGCATGGAGATCCGCAGGAGAACCAAGGCAACCGACATAGCCTGAAGAATTTCCAAACTTAAGTGGCAGTGGGCAGGGCACATTGGTCGCAGAACATATGGCCGATGGGGCCGAAAGGTTCTGGAGTGGCCACGGCGCTCGAATAAGGGCCTCGAACCCGGGAATTGATGCTTAACATTAGCGTTTGTGACTACTAGACCAGCGAGGCAGTCTGTCATGTATTTGTATTAATTATCATCATTTCAGCCGAAACACGTCTACTGCAGGACATAGGCCTCCCCTAGGCTCCTACACTTCGACCGGTCTTGTGCTTCCCACCCCACATCCAGCGGATTTTGGGGTGGGGGTTGGCCATAATCACCACGCTTGGCAGGCGGTTTGGCGATCGCAGTATGGTGGTTAAATGCAAAGAGAACGCTGCTGCCCATTCTCTAGTAAGGCCCTTAGTCGCCTTCAACGACCCCCACGGAAATTAATGGGATAGTGCTATTCTTTTTTCGGCACCACACGGAACAAACCGCATACTATACTGGGACAAAAAGATTTTGAGTAAGTAAGTTTATTTCAATAATTGTTTAAAATTATACAGATATCTTATAGGCTATATTATCTTTTTACAAACGAAATAGACATCTGTAGCCGAACTAGCACTATTTTGGCATCAGCTATCTGCTAGTGAAAGTCCTGGCAAAATTAGTCCACCCGTTTCGGATTAGCTAGAATAAACAGACAGACAAAAATTAAAAGTATCTAGTAATATACTTTCTTAAGAATTTAGTACAAAACTTTGATTTTGACAATACAAACAGATACTTCCCTGTCACCGAGAGGAGGCCTGATTCCCAGCAGTGGGAACATTATAGGCTGATGATGATGAAACAGATACTTAAACTTTTACGTGTATAAATTTTCGTGTAGGTAGAGTACGCTAACATACCAAAAAATAAACTGCTGTTTTTTAAAAAAAAGTGCAATAATTACGCCGTCAAAATGTATGGAAAAGCTGATTATTATTTTTTGTGTAACCGACGATTTTTTTTTGCGCCATTAGTACAGTTTGCGCCCAAAAAATTATCCTGTATAGATTCTATTTAAAAGAAAACCATTACTTGATTGGTAGGATTGATTGCTATTTGGTCTGTGTTGTTAATAAGCTGATAATGGATATATCGTGCCGTTAAAAGAAATAAATAAATCTTTTATTTGCGAAATAAATCCAGCTCTCAATATCATTTATAAAGATAGAAACGAGATTGCATTAATGTCTATTGTTGTTATTAAAGGTGTATTAAAGGTGTGACTATCAGAAACAATCTGCTTTTCAAGGTCAAGGTTGGACAACAAACTGAAGCTGTTGTGTGATTTCATTTCATTTTAGAGGTATGACGAATAGGGTGGTGAGGATCTCCCGACCAGACGGGTGGTGTGTCTGGTGGGCAACTGCCTGATGATTGTGTTTTTTTTTTTAATGGCATCTTGCAGGTCAACCTCTGAGGTTTTCGGCTGCTTAAACAGACTTGCTTGTGATAATCTTACTAAATCTAGGCGTACAGCCAGCGCTTAAACCTGACCATTGATGTTGGGACGTTGTATACAGGGTTATTGGAAAAACACCAACAACCTCTTAAGAGGTCATCGTACTCATCATTATGAACAACTATTACTGTGAGACCTAAACCTGAAAACGCGAAAATAAAATCAGCAGTTCCTTACATTTATGTTCGTATAACTCATCAAAATGTGGGGAACAGCTGATTTTTTTGACCTCCAACCACCTCCTTTTGACCAATGACCTCTTAAGAGGTTGTTGGTGTTTTTTCAATAACCCTGTATGTGCTAACTGCGTGGTAAATTGTTCTTGCGCAATGCAGGATTTTGCATTTTGCGTGACGTCATTGTGATGCGTAGTTCGTTTGTGGCGATGTATAAAATACATTATTAAAACGCCTATTCAGCTTTTCAATCGGTTATTTTATATCTGATATAAACCTCATAGTAGTTTCATGAATACATCCCGGAATTTCTTCCCTAAAGGATATTATTAGTTTGCCCAAGCTTCCATCACTTTTTCGAATATCTGTTACATACCCAACCAAAATACAACTGTTTTCTTACTGTCCCTCGGGAATCATCGCATTTCCGAATACGAACGAGCTTTTCTTCCATTTTTGAAATAAATAACATTAAATTAAAAGAGAATTAACAACTCTGTATTCTTTCAGGTCGATTGAGACTGTCCGGTCTAGTGCAAAGGGCAACTGATAGAAATGCCGACTGACGAAGCACGAAGCTTGCCGAGGGAAATTAAGAAAATAGTTATACATATATAGTTGGAAATCATCATCTGCCTAGCCTTTTCCCAACTATATTGGGGGCGGTTTCCAGTCTAACCGAATGCAGCTGAATACCAGTACTTTATTTACATGGAGCAACTGCCTATCTGACCTCCACAACCCAGTTACTGGGTAATACGAAACCCCTTGGTAAGTTTGGTTGTCAGACTTTCGGGCCTCTGACGACCCGTAACGACTGTCAAAGATCCACAAATGACAGCCGGGACCAACGGCTTAACGTGCTTTCTGAGGCACGGAGGGGTCTTGGTATGTAAAGATGGTCACCCATCCATGGACCAACCGCGGCAAGCGTAGCTTAACCTGATCGATCGACCCTCGCAGCTATTGTTACTTAGCCACAAGCCAGCAATAGCTATATTGATATAGTTATACTGTAAATCAAATTACCAAAATCGAACTACCTAATAATGGTATTTCACAATTACCTACCCCGACTATGCCGCCTACTGAAATGTTACCGAGCAGGCGTGAGATCCCTAGGGAGTTTTTAATCCAAACCCGAAACTTCCAGACACACGTTAATGAGGAAATAATACCACATTACCTGCCCCTATTTCGTTCACAAAGTTAGATTGAATAAAAGGTTGTATACCTGTATTAGTGTCAAAAGTTTATGATTTAATTTCATTGCATTTATCCCAGGTTTTTAATTAAGTCGTGACGGTTAGTTATTTCAATTTTCGGGTTGGCTTTTATTTTCCTTTTTTCGTTGGTAGTTGACCTAATTTGATTTTCGTGGTGGCTTATAAGTTTTGTTATCTATGGATTCTGTTATAAGGGAATTAAGACAGGTCATCATTTCAGCCGAAAGACGTCCACTACTGGACATAGGCCTCTTCCAAGCTCCTTCACTTCGACTGGTTATGTGCTTCCCGCATCCAGCGGATTCCTGCGGCCTTCACAAGGTCATCGGCCCTACCCTAAGCTATGGTATGACAGGTAATCATTTTTAAATAAGGGAGAATGTGAAGATAATTTTTTTTGTCTCCTATTACTATTTGTTTGCTGCATAGCCTTTTCCCAAATTTGTAGGGGTCAGCTTCTAGTCCAACCGGATGCAGCCTAACCGACCTACACAACCCAGTCATTGGGTAATATGATGCCTCTTGGTAAGACTGGTTGTTAGACTTTCGGACTTCTGACGACTGTGAAAGATCCACGAATGACAGCCGGGACCAGGGGCTTAACGTACTTGCCGAGTCTCGGAAGAAGTCTTGGAACCTGATCGATTCACCCGATCAGCTACAAAATATGTTGAAGCTGTATCTACTTTAATTAGAATATACCATATTTTTAGAGTTCCGTAGCCAAATGGCAAAAACGGAACCCTTATGGATTCGTCATGTCTGTCTGCCTGTCCGTCCGTATGTCACAGCCACTTTTTTCCGAAACTATGAGAACTATGCTGTTGAAACTTGGTAAGTAGATGTATTCTGTAAACCGCATTAACATTTTTACACAAAAATAGAAAAATAAACAATAAATTTTGGGGGTTCCCCATACTTAGAACTGAAACTCAAACAAAAAAAAAATCATCAAACCCATGCGTGGTGGGGATGGATATGGATAGCTTCTAATATCTTTCTTTTCTATCTTTCTTTCTTCTAAGTTTCTAATATCTTTTTTTTTAACTGAACAGTTTGCGCGATAGACACTTCCAAATTGGTAAAATATGTCCCCCCTCCTGTAACTTCTAAAATAAGAGAGCGATAAAACTAAAAAAAAATTATGTACATTACCATATAAAATTCGACCGAAAATTGGTTTGAACGAGATCTAGTTAGAAGTTTTTTTTTTTATACGTCATAAATCGTATTATGTTACTTGCTGCTACGGAACCCTTCATGGGCGAGTCCGACTCGCACTTGGCCGCTTTTTTATTGATAGTGTATTTTTATAGTTAATTGATAAGTTGTATACATTAATTTTGGCCACTATACCAACATGTTAAATTAGAGACTATTTCAGGAATGCTTGTGGTGGCTTATTGTTTATCAAATCAACCCCTTCTCTTTTGCCAGGGGTGCGGGTTGTTTGAAACGGATACCGTGAGACCTGGCACACAGGCTACTGAGGGAACACGGGTGGGTTTTAGTCAGTAAAAGTCTGACACGCGCTCCTGCTCCACCCAGAGCGGGAGAAGTTATTTGATGATTTCCCAACCTCAAAAAAAAAACCTACCCCTTGTCATTGTAAATCTCAATACTGATGATGTACCAAACTCTAAGCACAGACTCCACACTCAGAAAACTGACGTGTGTGTGTTGTATTTTTAGTTCATAGGTGTGTTTTCGATGTGATTTGCCTCTCAGTGTATTTTTGTGTTTTTTTATACCATTACGTACCACTACATTATACGTATGTTTAAAAATAAACAAATAGCAATTTAAATTAACACATTTCTGAAATCATTTTGAAGAAACGCTGTTATCACTTATGATAATGATCTGTATAAGCTGCATTTATCATTCAACTGGTGCATAGTCCATGCTAATTTATCCCGGAAAAACACACATTGCAACCAATAATGTAACCATGCTCTCACCTTCCAATCTCTATTAATAATGAGAAAATTGCGCCACCCAAATGAGGCAGATTCAACATTGTTCCGCCTCCCAATTTCACTGCGGAGCGTACTCCTACAATTTATGACGGGACACGTGTGAAGCGGCCCGCGGTTTTAATATCTGTTGTAAATTAGAGTGGGCGAATAGATACTGCACAAATTGGCCCGTACTCTTATTCACTTTATTGTTTTAGAAACGTTGGTTGATGTTATCGGCGTTATTTATGACTGATGTGAAATAATGTGATGAAACTTGTGTTGGTTTGAAACTATCTGCGTCTTTTTTAATATTGGAATGGTTGTGTAGTGGAAAACAGATGGTTTGGTAACATTATTGTAGATTTTTGATACTTTGTGTTTAGATTGGAAGGCAGCAGCTGTAGCATTTACTGTTGTAATAATACGAAATTTGCTCCGCTTACAATCTGTTCGAAAATCAACCCTAAACTAAACCGTCTAGAGACATAAATCTTCTGCACATTTTGATGCAAAAATAAATACAAAAAGAAATACAAAATATATTTTTTCCTGAGATATTCTCCAATAAGCATCAACGTAGGTTAGTTCTGTGCTAGAATCTGATGACGTCATTAGAATGGTGAATGCAGTTTCGTTAAGCCACTTCGATATGACTCATTATCAGCCGATAGAACGTGTTGACAGCGCTTCGGAAAATGGCTCTAGGTAATCAGGCCAGTCAGCCAATAGGAACACCGTGCGGTAACGTAGGCACGTCTGATTGGCTTACAGAACCTTGCGCTGACCGATGGATTAGCTAATGCAACTGGCCGGGTGCTGCTTAATCCAATGCTGTTGCCCCAAATTTCAGGCTTTGGACTAATTAGTTTGTGATTCAGTTTAGCGATTAGGTATGATTTCATTTAGTGATCTTTCCTGAATCGTGGTTTTCATTAGTTATAACAGTTCTGTTTGTTCTGTTTTTTGGCTTATCTGCGGTCTGAGTAAGTAGACTATTATACATAGGATTTATGTACAATAATATTATATGTTTCTGCCGTTACTAATAAATCGTTTTAGTTTAGTGTCGAAAAAAAAAAGTAAAAACAGTGAGGCTTGCAGATTTTCAATTTCTATTTAAGTGCCTACTCATCATTTCAGCCGAAAGACGTCCACTGCTGGACATAGGCCTCCCCCAGGCTCCTCCATTTCGACCGGTCTTGTGCTTCCCACATCCAGCGGATTCCCGCGGCCTTCACAAGGTAATGTATGTACCTACTAATGGTTTCTAAATGTGCGTCTTGCGCCCCCTGGGTAGCCCAGCTAACATATTGCTGATTGGTAAATATACCACGACATGAGCACAGCATATTTCAACATAGTTCGCTCAGATACAAGAGAATAAGATGGGCAGGATCCCATGCTTTGACAGAATCAGGTCACTAAATTAGAAAGAGAAAGAAAGAAAGAAAAAGCATATATTAGACTCGCATAGGAAAATCACAAACATAACTACAGCACATTAAAAACACTAAAAAACTAAAACACAACTACGCTACGCTAGTACATAAAAAAGTAAAAATAAAACAAGATCCCGTACGAGGCCAAAAGGCCACTATCTCAGCACGATGCTGCGACATTTAAAAAGTGTCGCAGCGCTGGCATTCTGATAGGGACCGCTGTGATGTCACGAACAGTAACATAAATAAAAAGTAATAAATGAAATAAAATAAGATAGGTAAGTGCGAAGTTACTAAAAACTAAACAATAATGCATAAATGGTAAAATAATTGTAATCCGCGTGTCTGTACCCCACGTAACATCTACGAGTATTAGTTGTCAATGACTGTGACACTATGGCATCGCTATGACAAGTAATGAGACGCAAATTACCACCTGTATGTAAAATAATAATAAATTGTAGGTTATTATGTTACATGCAGGTGGTAATTAAGTGACCAGAATCCGTCAAGGTGGTGATTCTACACGCCATTCTAAACAACGTTCGCTATGAAACTCAAAACTGACTGGCAAAAAAAAAAAACACATATTTACCTACATGCTTTGGAATAGTCTGTCTAATTGTATAGGATATTATTAATTCGTGAATCGGATAAGAGTTTCGAAGTGAGAAATGTTTAAAATGGCGGATAGAATCACCCCCTTGACGGATGGAAGAGACCAAACAAATCGCCACCGTGCATAGAATGACCGTCATACCAAAAAAACACGTATAAATAAGGCGTTCCTCACAACACTAATCCTTTCTAATTATGCATCCCACCAACAAAAGGAGACAAACTCAACATTTGTAGCATACCTATTGTGCACTTTATACCCAAAAAGCTAACAACATCATACATAAACTGCTTTTACCCAGTGACCCGTCCGAAGCCGGCCGCTAATCTAAATTAAACCGTGTTTTGAAGAACAAAAGGTGTATTATCATTTGGTCGGATGGTCACGTCAACTCTTATTAAGTTCGCCTGGTAAGCTCCTTATCAGGCAGTGTATGGTAAAGATAAAGCGAACGCCAATGCCCGCTGTCTGCCGGAATGCATTCGGTGTAATCGCGTACAATGGTGATTTCAGTTTATTTGTCCTACGTTCCGTGTTGAGAAGATGTAATGTCGAGTGCTAAGTATAATTTGCCCGTTTCTGGGGCGATTTTGTGAGATTCGGTTTTCGTAAGCGGCTACAGCTGTAAATGTTACTTTGTAACAATGTTATTATGATAGCAATGCAATGTTTCAACCGTTATAGACTATGTTTTTGTGATTTATGAATACCCTTAAGTCAATCGTGGATCTTTGACAGTCTTAACTGATCGGCCGAAACTCGAAAGTCTGGCAATCAATCTTACCTGGAGTTATCGTGTTACCCAGTAACTGGGTTGTGGAGGTCAGACAGGTAGTCACTCTATGTAAAATATTAATACTCAGCTGCATCCGGTTAAACTGGACGTCTACCCCAACATAGTTGAGAAAAGGCTAGGCAGATTATGAAATCAAAATACAATTTATCGTTTAAATATTTTTGCTTATGCCTTTAAATATCGCAAGTAGGGTAACAAAAGTTATGCCACCACCCGTACCTGTCCGAGCGAATAGGGCGGAAGACCATTTCTGGAGCTTTACTGCACGAAATTTGACAGTTTCAGCCCCCTTCGCCCTGCTTCGCCCCGCTTCGCCGCTAGCATTTCTCACCCCAATATTATTAAGCTGGCTTTTATCGCGCCCACCTCACCACGTAAATTAATAGAGGTAATTGTGGCGTACAGTTTAAATGAGTAAAAACTGCTCGGAACATTCAATTATTCGGTTCGGTTGAGGAAATATGGCTGAAGGGAGCGAGCTTGTACAAACCTTTGTTTTAGTTATGACTACGTGATTATTGAGATTAATTAGTACGGTTTGGGGCGAATGGTTGTTTGTGTTAATTGATTTATTAGTCATTATATTTTTATGTCGTTGCCTGTTACTACGGGTTTTATTAAAATTGCATTTAATGGGTGAGTAATTTAGGTTTGATAGCAAGTAGCAGAAAAAATTCAACCTTAATGCTATAATAAGTACCTACTAACATTGATCTGCCGTATTCTTTTTTTCAAAAATAATTTAAACTATTTCCGAGTAATTACAAAACTTAATCTAACTTTAGTTCTAGCCTAAAGCTGTGAGACAGTTTCTGCATTTCTAACTTTATTTCGATTTGAGCAAAGTTCTTAATACAAAAATTACAACTTAGCACTCCGGTGCAGTTATTTTTACTCAACTTATTCCGATAAGTTTAGTAAAAATACGAGTAACTGCATTTAGATTTAGGGTTATTAATTCAAAAAACTGACTTGGTGGTTTAAACCTGATCTAAATAAAACCTTGTTTAAGGGGGTCACAGTTAGTTACCGTGGCCCTGGCACAATTACCGTGGCCCTGGCACAGACAACTGAAGGAACACGGGTGGGTTTTAGTCAGTCAAAGTCTGACACGTCCCCCCGATCTACCCAAAGCGGGAGAAGTCATTTCATGATTTTTCAAACAAAAAAAAGAACAGGGGGTCACAGTTTTAATTGCGTCTCTCATTTTCATTTCAAAATAGTCATGTCATAAAATTTTGAGTACTTACCATAAACAAAACCAACTCTAAAAATGTGGGTAGAAAACTACAAATTCAAAAATATCTAACTTGGTAACAAAATCTTGTTCAAAACTTTCTTCCAATTTAAAGTATCCAGGTAACGTAATATTGTAAGTTAATTTCAATGCTTCTACGTCGCCCTAATTTGCTTAAACCGGGAGCGCTCCCGAAGAATGTTATCGGGATTTTATGAATATTCAAACCAAGTAATCATATCGAGGTAAATACGATTAAAACGAGTCTGCTTCATTATTTAATTTTGTCTTGACAATCTTGCAATGCACAATATAGATGGGCATCATCTACCTAGTCTTTTCCCAACTATGTTGGGGTCAGCTTCCAGTCATACTAGATGCAGCTGAATACCAGAATTTCACATGGAGCGACCGCCTATCTGACCTCCACAACCCAGTTACTGGGTTTTACGATACCCCATGGTAAGGCTGGTTGTCAGACTTTCGGGCTTCTGCCAACCCGTAACGACTGTCAAAGATCCACGAATGACAGCCGGAACCAACGGCTTAACGTGCTAACCGAGTCACGGACGGTTCTTCATGTATAGTCACCCATCCACGAATCAACCGTGGCCAACGTTCCTTAACCTGATCGATCGACCCGTGCAGCGATAATGACTTAGCCACAAGCCCCTTTGGTCCTTACAAATATTATAAACGCGAAAGTTTGTATGTATGGATGAACGAATGGATGTTTGTTACTCTCACGCAAAAACGGCTGAACGGATTTGAATGAAATTTGGCACACAGATAGATTATAACCTAGATTAACACATTTAATACTTTTTATCTCGATAGTACTCGTATGTTCCCGTGGGATAATTTCCGACTTCCACGCGGGCGAAGCTGAAGCAGTCTATTATTGTATCTATTAGCTAGGAACTTTCCTTAAACTCTATACTTACATTAAACTTAATGTGAATTTAAAAAGTTTTCTTAATTAAGTAGTCGAGATATAACGAGGGATATGTTCAGTTGTCTTTTTGCCTCATGAAAGACACGCGGTTTGCCCAATGAAAAAGTAGCCTTGCTCGCGACCCTAGCCGCCGCAGGATACGGAGACGCGCTGGGCGTCGGGAATCCCAGGCCGATTTCCGGCCACCGTAGGCATGGGCTTGTGGACGGCGAGTAATGGGTAGCTCGCTGTCCGGTAAGGACCAAGCCCAAGTCGACGGCGCGTTGTGTTCCACGCGCGCCTCTAAGAGATGTCAGCACAAAAAAAATAATGGGGCCCGCAAGAGCCGATGCCTGTCAGGGGTGCGGGTTTGTTCGAAAGAGATACCACAGCCCCTGGCATACGGGCTACTGAGGGAACACGGGTGGGTTTTAGTCAGTAAAAGTCTGACACGCCCTCCTGCTTAGTGATGTGTCCCTCACTCATGAGGCCCCCCCCCTCATTTGAGGTACTCGTGATCGCAAATTGAAAGAGTTACTTGAATTTCAATATTGAACCACCTCATTCCTCATCACCCCTCATTTAAAAATTTACATTGACATTATTGACAATGGGAAATCGAGGCAAGCGAGTTCGTGACTCGCGAATGAGGATTGAGTGATTGAGTGAGCTCAGTGAGCGAATGAACCGACTCAAAAATTGTATGGAGAATTAAGAATGAGTGAGGTGAGGTGTGATCTTGAAGTTTTGACAAAACCGTGGCACAGTAACTATTATTTAAAATTATTTCACCTACGATTAATTATTATGAACTCTAAAAGCATTAACATTAGATTGGTAATAAAGGGTCATTTATTCGTTTATTTTGGCGGTCTAAAATTAATAAGCGAAAGAAAATTATGTGTGTGAGAGAGTGAGGACGTGAATAATCGGATTATCGGAGAGTCGTGACTCGTGAGTCGTCGTTGCACCCGCCCGCCTCGCTCACTTGGAGCTTCGTTTGAGTTCGGCTCGCGCTCGCGAGTCGTGAGGTGAATACGCCGTCGTACGATTCCTCACCTCAAATGAGGGGTCCCCCGTGAGGACCTCACGAAGCAAATTGAGGGGCTCCCTCATCCTCACATAAAATTGATGAGTTACCCATCACTACTCCTGCTCCACCCAGAGCGGGAGAAGTTATTTGATGATTTCCCACCCAAAAAAAACGTAGGTTACTTTTTAGGGTTCTCTGCTCAAGGGTAACCAACGGGACGCTAATACATAGCCTCGACTCTCTATCTGTCAGCGGGCTGTATCTTATGATACGTAATAGGCAGACAGTTGGATTTTTTTCAAAATTATCTCAACGGTCCCTACGTACAATCCCCTAAGTGGTAGATACGTGGTGCTCTGTCGTTTTAAGTGTGAAATCATAATAAACAAACAAACCTACTTCCGCGTTGATAATTTTAATTAAATAAGAACGAATACACGAACATTATTTACAAAACAAGTTAAACTTGAAATTGCTAATAAAAGCAAATCTGTTGGAAAACCTATGACAATAATTGAGCATTTCTTTTACATACTAGTCCGTCGTTTACACATACAGGGTGATATTTCTTTCTAATTATTTCTCTTTGTATGCATTTGGGGGAGGTCTTTGCCCAGCAGTGGGACAATATAGGCTAGTAAAAAAAATTAAAAAAATGCATTGCTTTGAAAAAACGAAGCAATTTGAAAAAAGAAAGAAAGAAAGAAAGAAAAATTATTTATTGGACTTGCACAGGAATCTTACAGACTTGCTACAGTATGATACGATAATTAAACACATAAAAGAAAAAACACTAAAACACTACTATGCTACACTACTATTAAAGAACTAGGTAAACCAATTATGTAGAAAGGAAGCAGTATTTTTCTTTTGTTTGGTGATATCTTACTCCAATTTCCAACTATTCATTCTGTTCAGCTACTCTGTAAAAACCTTACCGTGAAAGTTAGGTGAAGTGACCTTGAAACGAGCTGTCATTAGTGTCAATCCCTAGTAGCACCATCTAACTTCACTACCGTTTTCACAGTGATATTTTTGTAGGAACGTCAGCTGTTCCGTAGTATCATGTTGTATCAATTAAGTGGAACGGAAGCAAACATTTTCTTTGCTTTAGTAATATCTTACTGCGATTACCAACTATCCCTTTCTATCGATCTATTCTGTAAAAATCTCACCTTGAAAACTAAGATGAAGTGACCTTGAAGTGAGTTGTCAGTAGTGTTAATCCCTAGCATCACCATCTCACTTCACCAAGGTTTTCACGGTGATATTTTTATAGAAAGGTTAGCTGTTCCCCTTGTCACGATCATGTTTATTTATGAATGCTTTATTGTCCACCACAAAAATACGTAACAAAAAACAAGGTACACTACAAAATATACAATGGGCGGCCTTATCGACTTTCGCAATAAGGCCGCGCGTTTTTAGCTTTCAAGTTGTATAAATTAAGTAGAACAGAAGCAATTTTGTCATTGCTCTAGTAATATCGTACTGCGATTAACAACTATCCCCTTTTTATTAAAAATCTTGACGTGTAAACTGAAGTGAATTGACCTTGAAGTGAGCTGTCAGTAGTGTGACAAACTAACTTCATCTAAAAAATCTAACTTCATCAACATTTTCACGGTGATATCATTCCAATCCAGCCTGTCCCTTGTTCTCCAGCGACGCCTTAAGTCCAAGTCCGTACCCCACGGGGGTGTCCTTAGCGTGTAGGTACTCGCTTAGTTTTCCAATAAACCAAATATTAATCGAGAAAAGCTATTACACTATTGACGACTTCCTTAATGATAAATATCTGCACTGATTGATGATGATTGACATACCTACATGTTCCTATTTTGACACTTTTTATTATGATTGACAATTTAACATTACTTTTTTTTTTGATATTATTGTAAAAATGTTAATAGTCTATTTTTTGTTTCTATTTTTGTTTTGTATTCTAATTATTTCACATTTTTATTTATTAGGTATAACATTAATATAATTTTTTTCGTTTTGGAATGTAATATTATTTGCATGCCCATGAGACGGTAGAATATGGAGGACTACTTTTTAGCAAAACATCTATGTACCATTTACTCATGTTTGCAAAAATAAATGATGTGATTTTAGTTTTAAGTTTTTAAACCCTGGCTGGTGGCCTTAATATATTGAGGCAGCCACAGGCAAAACCGGTTAAGCCTCGTAAGTGTTACCTGTGAGATGACATTCCCAAAAAAAGAAACCGCACCCTGGAATCTATTTGAGAGTTCTATCCAAATTCATTCCAAATTTCTTAATAACAACTTATGTAGACTTTACTATGAAAAACCGCATTCGAAAATACAGTATCTCGATAGGTAAGTACCTACGTCATCAAAGAATATGGTTGTCATCCAAACTTATTTCAGACGTACAGGGAAATAAACAAGGAAATGAGAGATGTCGTTTCTGTTACAAGTGCCATTTCCATGATATTCAGTGTTATGATAACGTCATGTAGTAAATAAAATGAGGAAAACTGTACGTATGGCATATGTGCCAAGGAAACTGGACGAACTTTTATATGAGTCTATGATTTTAGATGGGTGTAGAAAACGGTATTACTCATAGATATGGCTGTTTGAAATGTAGCTGTTCGTTGAGCTCCTAAAGTTCTAGGTTGAGCTACACGATAACTGACACGTGCGCTTTTTGAACAGGTCCACTCACACCTATGTGAAGGCACCAGCCTTCCACAAGAAACCTTAACAATGTAACTGAACAGACTTTGACGTCTAACTTTGTTTCAGTGTTTCTTCTTAGAATAGACGGCTAAGAAACACCGTCCCATAATTTTTGACCAAGTCTTTTTTAAATTAGACATTGTCTCACTGCTGAACAAAGGTCTTCTTTCCAGGCTTTATTTTCCAGGGCTACCTCGATTCAACCGTTGACCAACATACAAAACAAAAATCATGTATCATCATTAGTGTGCTGATAAGCTGGACACGTAGATCCAGTGCAGGTCTGTGTTTCAATTGGCTGGTGACGCTGGTCATCCTTGCATTTACCTCGTATTAGTAGACGAGGAGTGCAGATACCAAAAATTATACAGGATAAGTTTTTAACCAGTGCGCAAACTAAACATGAATTCAGCATATCATTATGGAACCCCGAACGCAGACATTTTTCGTTGGTTATACAAAAAAAAAATCTGCTGTTTCATAGAAAAGTGCAATACTTACGCGGTCAAAATGTACGGAACAGCTGTTTTTTTTTTGTATAACCGATGAAAAATTTCGGGAGACTACAATGATATGCTGAATTCATGGTTACAGTTCGCGCACTGGTTAAAAACTTATTCTGGATAAAGTTGGCAACTTCAGAAATTAAAGTAATTTTGCACTTTGTAGAGTTCTTTCATCAAGTCGAATACATAATCTCCTACTTTTTACAAGCTTTTATTTAACTTGCAATGTTCGTGTGTAAGTTGTCCAAGTTTTTTTTTTAAGTCGTTTGAAACCATTGACCGCAATCAGAATGCGCACATTACATAAATACTTCAGCTTAACCTTATTCAAAATTTAATTTAGAAACTTTTGCTCAGAGGCCTAAAAAATAAAACCAAATTACACAAAACAATAAACCCAAATAAACAAAAGACAAAGAAACTTAGTAAACCGCTTTCACAATAAACTACATAAAATACCGAAATTATAGTCGTTTGAATAACAAAAGCAAGAACAATAAAGAATTATAAGATTCGATGTGAATTAAACTTTTTTTCTTTTGGTACGATTCCGGGGTAAGCCCATAAACTTGGTGGAAGTTCTTAAAGGGAAACATTCGGAATCGGTACAAAGGCAACTTGATAATAACGCGCGACTCCATTCAGTGTACTGTAATCATCTTCCATTCCCAATTTCTGAAACTTTTTTCATCTTTGTTCACATCTGTTTGGGCGCTTTGGTAGCCGTCTTTTGATTCGCGTGACGCTTTCTACTAAGAATTACTTTGCAAAATGTGCCTTAGGATACTCCCTTGTTTGTGGAAATCCATACAAAAATAGCACTTCAATTTAAATAAAATGGGTATCTCTTGCAAGTCAGGACGGGTCCCTGTCTCACGGCAAACGGATGTCGAAAGAAATAAAAGGAACTCGGGCTACTTTTGAAAAATGCTATAAAATTACCTGTGGATAGGATAAAAAAATCTGCAGTCTGTGCCGTGCTAAATTCGTCTTTATAACCATCACGTCCTGACACATTGACGTCTTCGTTTCGTGATGGCTGCATTCCCCCCCCGAGTGGGTTCCCCCATTGCCGTTGCGGGGGGGCTCAGTAGCCGTAGTCTCCCAGCCACAGTGAAGCGAAGAAGAACCCAAAGGTGGGGCCGCTCGTCACGGCTGTTGCCTTCAAGCCGATGACGTAGCGGCGAAAAGAAGGTTGCGGAGAGGTGCACCGCAACTGAGGTGGGCCGCGATGTCGCATGGGAGCCATCGCGGCTGAGGGTTACGGGCTGCGGCAGAGGAGGAGTGCCGGTGCTTCTGAGCAGCACTCTTCCCTTCCGTGACCTGGACGGGGCCGCCACCGTTTCATGGCGGACGCGGTGGGGCCGCAGGGGAAGAGGAGTGTCGGTATGGCGTTGGCCGCTCTCCCTCTCCCCTGCGGCCGAAAAGTGGTAGGCCGGACGGTGCGTTGTGTTCCACGCGCGCCGTCAGAGATGTCAGCAACAACTGGTTGGGTTCGCGGGGGCCGATGCCTGCCAGGGGTGCGGGTTGTTTGAAAGAGACACCGTCGCCCCTGGCACACAGGCAACTGAGGGAACACGGATGGGTTTTAGTCAGTAAAAGTCTGACACGCCCTCCTGTTCCACCCAGAGCGGGAGAAGTCATTTGATGATTTCCCACACTCCAAAAAAATTATTAAAAAAAATGGCTGCAATCAGCTACAATAGGTACGAAAGTCGGTTGATTGACAAGAAATCACGTTGTGTCATGATAAAATAGCTGAATACCTTCTGAAAGTCCTTCTTTTTCTGTGTTTAAGTTAATGTGGTTGTTCCTAGGCTACTTTTAATAACACTCTTCTCAGTTTATTTATAATTTTAATTGGTACCATAGCAATAAATATATCACAGTAATTTAATCTAACTAACTATTCATTTATTATTCTACAGCAGTTAAAGCAAACGAGTGTACAGGATAAATTTCATCTGGAAATCCTTTTTGAATGACCATTTTCACAGTTTTCAGTTTAGCTTGTTCGAATAATATTTCCAGTAGCTTTATTGGCCGTGTTACAGAAGAATCATCCTCATCATATTCTAATACTTCAGATGTTGCTATATTCTCCTTGACGACGATCACGCCGTTCTTGTTCAGCGACATTCGACATCTTTCAAAGAAATCAATCAAGTCATAGTCCTTTAAATGTCCAATTACCCACTGGCACCAAATAAGGTCGTAGAGCTTATCAGGCTTGAAATTCTGAAGACCTGTGTGGTACAGCGTTCCTATCTTAGGATTCTCTTTGCCGATGAATTCTTTGGCGGTGTTCATGAACTTTTCATCCTGGTCGACTAGATCGACTTTTTCGAAACGTGGAATGAGCACATACTTACTCACTCTTCCAATACCCGCGCCGCAATCAAGGGCTATATTCGTGGCTGGTGGGTTTTCAAATGCCAGTATTTCTTCTAAGAATTCCTTTGATCCATCGATGTCTACTTGCGAGATATGACCGTACCCACCGAGTACACCGTCGATTGTTGCTGGTATATTAGCCCAGTATCTTGCACCTCTTGAGTAAAAAAAGCTTTCGCTCATTTTGCCATTTTTTTCACAGAAAAGGTATTTTTTTACTTTATTTGTCAACCATTGTATAGGAGGCATGACAGTTCAAATCACTGTCGTCAATTATGACAGTTGTAATTATTTTTAAATCAATTTTTTAAACGAGCTGTTCTAAAGAAAGTTGCATTCATGAGATAAATACTGTTTTTATAACCTCTCTCAGAAATAAACGAGTGTCCCACAAAACACGGATGATAATTCTGGTTAGACGATGCACGAAAGCAAAAATATGATGACAACAAAGAAGTATTACTGGCTGTAAATGTAATCCGTGTGGTGCCGGAATTAAAGAATAGCACCACCCCATTTTTCTCGTGGGTGTCGTAGAAGGCGACTAAGGGACTTACTAGAGAATGGGCAGCAGCGTTCTCTATCATTTTACCACCATACTGCGATCGTCAACCCGCCTGCCAAGCGTGGCGATTATGGCAAACACCTCCAGTTTTTTCGGGGGAGGCCTGTGTCCAGCAGTGGACATCTATCGGCTGAAATATGCTGGCTGGTGATGAAATGTGACTTCCGAGGACGACATCCTTTATGCCTTGGTGTCGCAGACAGAGCACCAGCTGGTGCTCGGGCCACGCGGTCCTAACCTTGTGAAAGACACCATCACTACTGATGGCGCCTTTAGTACTACTGTCATCTGCGGTATGCTAATTCGTCTTTATAGCCATCACGTCAATATTCTTGACACATTGACGGCTCCGTCTCGTGATGACTACAGTGTAATAAGTACGAAAGTCGTTTGACAAGCAATCACCTTACTTCATAACACAATAGCTGGTAGCAACAGCGTGGCCAAAGTTTAATAGATTTTGTTCTAGAACTGGCAAGCATGAAATGCGCGAATCGTTTCCCTTGTGTTCTCAACAAATTCAAAACAGATTTCAAGGGAATTGTTATATTTTAATTTTATATACAGTTTAGAAGAAAGTTTGTGGCGGTTAAGGCTTAAGGCAGATTGGTCGATGTACAAGCTCATGAGGCATGCGACGCTTACCTTAGCTCCCTTATTTGATCACCTTACTAACTTATGGCTTAAGGCGACGATCCCTGTTTTCGTACGCAGTTTTCGCCATCACTAAAAAGTAGACATAAGTTAATAAAACGACGCCAGTTTTAGTAAAGTGATTCATTTTGGTTCTGGGAATGTTAATAAAACAGCTAAAACCTAGTTTCCAAGTTCCACGTAATTCGTTCTCGTGAAAGGAGCGCGCTTTTGAATGAAACGAGTGCACTACAATTGGAATTTCAATCAATAAATTCACTTAGCTTGCCGGTGTCAATGTAAGAAACCTTGCCTTGACATAATTCTATGTGAACGACTTTGAACATCGTGTTTATGTTCGCCGAAGTGGTGGGCAGAAGCGTATACAGTACACTTATGATTAAACCACATATTGCAAGGGGTTTTTTTTTTGGGTGGGAAATTATCAAATAACTTCTCCCGCTCTGGGTGGAGCAGGAGGGCGTGTCAGACTTTTACTGACTAAAACCCACCCGTGTTCCTTCAGTAGTCCGTATGCCATGGGCTGTGGTGTCTCTTTCGAACAAACCCGCACCCCTGGCAGATATTGCAAGGGGTTGAGTCCATTCTCCATAACCGGGCAAAAATCCAAGCTTCTTGGCTTCTATTAATTGATAAATGATCAATCCGTGACTATAAAATCCTTTTGTAAATCCCTAAATCACTTGATCCGATTTATGGAACAAACCTAAGACTTCATGCTCAGATATCAAGCACGTGATAATCCAACGAGGCAGTCTACCTACAAGACATATTAATACTTGGAATTTACGACAGTAAAGGACCCCACACATTAAAATACACACAGTCGTCCAATCCTACTATATCCTACTAATATTATAAATGTGAAGATATTTGGATGTTAGTTACTCAATCACGCAACAACGACTGAACGGATTTGGATGAAATTTAGCACACAGATAGATTATCCTGGATTAACACATTGAAATAGGATACTTTTTATCCCAGCAATACGTTCCGGAGGGATAATTTTCGACCTCCATGCGGATGAAGCCGCAATAGCTACTAAACAATAAAAACAAAGCTTTACTGAAGGTGTGATTTTAATGTCGGAACCCAAATCTAGACTTTAACGATACTAAAATGAATAACTAAACTGAATGTGTAGGATGTTCACCTGCGGTCATATTGTTTAGTATTCTATGGTCAAAGGAAGCGTAAAACTGAGTTCTTGGTACGACATAAAACGATGAAATAGAGATGCATGAACCTAAATGTTGTTTTAGCCGTCCCTTTGTTTGGAAAGATGTACAGTCAGAAAAAATAATTGTGTACTAGTTTGACACACTGCGACAATTTTTCGAAGCATAGCCGTATTATACATCTTGTCAAAGAATGGCGGTTGTGATTTGAACGTACAGACAATTATACTGCCAACATTAACAGCTAAAGCAGACAGAACGGTAGTCATACAGGCAGACTGTTCAGTGTGCGTCAAATGACAGCTTGATCACTCCGTAGATCTATGAAATTATACACATGAATGACAAAAATGTAGAACCGTAAAACAATTTTTCATTTTTGTGTACCTACTTAACCATAGTTTTCATAAACATCAGAGCTTTCAAAGAAGAACATCAAGAAGTTTGAAAATGTTAATGTATTCTAAAGTCCCACAAATGACTTCAACGACCTCTGTTTAAACATAGCTCTTACTTCCGATCCAATACCTCTTCATCGATTTTCATGACCTACGAATAAAAATCGTAGCACTTAAAAGTTTAATATCAAGGATTCCTTAACGTATTCTCGTCTCAAACATGTCGGTGATTGGTCGAACAGGGCTGCAAGTGTCTACCTACGTGATTCGGAAGCAAATTCAGGGAACTAGGTACAGTTGACAAAGCAGATATGTACGCAGGGAGGTCGGCTTAAAGCAAGGTAAATTTCAGTGAACAAGTATTTAATTTTGCTTTTCTAAATGTCTCTGGAGAGCAGTGGTGGTGCAGTGGAAATGATCGTGACTTATTAGTTGTAGGTTATTAGGTTCGAACCCAGACAGGCGCTTTAATTTGTTTAAATTATTTTATCACCACTGGTCTCAAAACGGTGAAGGACAGGGGCATGTCTTAGAACCATGTCTTAGAATCTTAATCTGCCTAGCCTTTTAACTGACTTAATAAAAGGAGGGGGTTATGCATTCAGCCAGTATTTTTTTCGCAGCTGTTTTGGGATCGTCTTCCAGCTTAATCGGGTGCAGCTGAATAGCAATATGTTACATGGGGCGACTGCCTGCCTGATCTCCTCAAACCAGCTTCGTGGTAACACGAAACCCTTTGCTGGTAAGTCCTTGCATAGTTTACGGATGTTTATTGTACCTACCCTTGCATACTTGACTATTTTGTTATTTGTACCTCCCGTACTTGTATCCGAAGTAAGTTTTACGTCGGATTTTACTACTGCAACGTGATTGATACAGTGTAGAATTACTTGGGGAGTCACTTTTATAGCGGAGTCTTTGTGAATAAGAATCGGCCTTGTTTAAAATTTTGAAGATGTTTCTGTTGTTACTGCGAAACTGTTCCTTACAATGTTTTATTGTGAACCGACTTGAAGAGATACTAAAGAAATGTTTTTATTTAAAATAAATGATTGTAGGAAACTTTTTGATATTTTTCTGGAAATATATTTTTCGATGTTTTGTTTTGTTGTCCTTACGTTTTTTTCACTGCTAAAAGAAATGCTGAATTCTGGGGGCGGACTTAAAGCGGTTAGTATGATACCTACCTGCTGGATATCATATCTTATACACGTCAGAATACACATGCACCTACACTTTTTTTTTGCACCCAAACGCGCAAACCGTTTGAACCGAGGTTAATGTAATCGGCCACACCACACAGATAATTTAAAACCTGGATTAACCTACAGGATATGTTTTATCCCGGTAGTACGTTCCCGTGTATCAGTTTTCGACCTCCACGAGGGCAAAGCCACTGGCCCAATCTAGTTTTGAATAAAACAATCTGATTGCATACCTACCTAAAAGTTTTATAAAATATCCTTTTTGCGTAAAACAACACATGATAGTGTAATTATTTCGCCACGCATTGTAATGAGTTCAGTGTCACAGCTTTGCTAATGCGAAATACTAGTTTTGCGTTAATTTATTGAATCTAATTGTGAGCAAAAACAGTAAGCTCTATTTCAACTGGCCTACCTAACGATATTGAACGCGCATGATTTACATCCAAATTATATCTGCAGCATAACATCTGCTGTTGCTAAATTATTATATGAATTATGGTACAAAGCAAAGAAATAAAAAAAGCACCTATATTGGGGTATGATGCCCAAAATGAAAATGTTGTATGGATTTATTGCTACTGAATTTTATTATAAAATTAACAGTAACACAGTGTCTTAAGACGAAAGTCTTTGACCAGTGCGTGTTGCCAGTGATGACATATGGAACCGAAACGTGGTCGCTCACAATGGGCCTCATAAGAAGGCTTAAAGTCACCCAAAGGGCGATGGAGAGGGCTATGCATGGAGTTTCCCTGCGTGATCGAATCGGGAATGAAGAGATCCGCAGGAGAACCAAGGTAACCGACATAGCCCGAAGAATTGCCAACTTAAGTGGCAGTGGGCAGGGCACATTGCTCGCAGAACATATGGCCGATGGGGCCGAATAGATCTGGAGTGGCGACCGCGTACTGGAAGACGTAAAGTTGGAAGGCCTCCCACAAGGTGGACCGATGACCTTGTGAGGGCCGCAGGAGTCCGTTGGATGCGGGAAGCACAGAACCGGTCGAAGTCGCGGAGCTTGGGGGAGGCCTAGGTCCAGCAGTGGACGTCTTTCGGCTGAAATGATGATGATGAACAGTAACACTTCAATGCTATTTTATAGAAATGCATAGCTATGCAATATGGATGTGCATAAATTAGTGTGACTTAAAATCTACCACTATGGTTTACACAGTGTAGCTTGTACAACCTGACAAAAAGAGTAGTTAACTTTTATATGTTAAATGATAAATGATTTTATTTCTGTAAGTAGGTTTGTACAAATACTTTTACACGTCAATCAATTTTTTTTTAAATAGATGAGGTCGGCGTTTCCTATCTGATTACTCTGAGAAGGAAAGCCAAAACAAACCCAGAGGTTACAGTCTCGTTTAAAGTCCAGACATAATCTTGGTCAGATCATGTGAAGACCATGTGGATTGGTGTCTGAAATGCTCTTTTGAGGAAAGAACTACACAGATCGAGTGGAACTGGCCAATCAGTGCACGCATTTATAAGTAATCATGCAGCTCAACTCAGAACTTGAGGAGCTCGACAATTTGACGAACAATACCAAAGAAAGGACATTTGGGTAGGCCGCATAAAGAACTCAAACTGCCAGATTAACATTTAAAACTAACTGAGAAAGAGATGAAACACAAAAACAAAAAGTGACCCACATAGTCTTCACATTCACAATAGTTAAAACAATAATAATATTACACTTCTCAAAGTAAATATTCATATCAAAGTGTATATCATAATTATCAAATGTCAAAGAGTTTAAGTTTGCAAAAACAAAAAAACGAACATTCAGTATGCAAAAATTGGAGCAGGTCAATCTTAAGCATTTTTGTGAGTAGATTTTGTTTTTGTCTTTTTACAAATCACAGCAATCAGCTGCAGGAAAATGGCGGTCAGTGGCTTGGGTTTCCCATTTTTTACAGCCTTACACCATGTTGCAGTATGATGTATGGTTTTTGAGCACTAATTGAATATTCGAACTAGTCTTGGGTTTATATTTTATCTTATGAAGAGCGATGTGATATATATAATTTGTAGGCAGTAGGATGACTACATTCTTAATTATGCGACAAAAAGTTACCGTCGACAAGCAGTTAAAGGGGCTCTCCAAAACATTACACAAGAATATACTGAACTGTGCGAGAAGTACAGAACCGGTCGAAATAGTGGTGCTTGGAGGAGGCCTATGTCCAGCAGTGGACGTCTTTCGGCTGAAATGATGTTGATACTCTAAAACATTGGTCACAACACAAAATGAATTTATTAAGTACCTTTAAACGAGCAATTCTTGTATATATATAATCTGAATCTTGGAAACGGCTTCAACAATTTTCATAAAATTTAGTATACAGATGGTTTCGGGGGAGATAAATCAATCTAGCTAGGTTTCATTTTTAGATAGCGTCATACAAAAAAAAAAAAAAAAAACAAGCAATGCTCGATCATATTTAAAAATTAATTGACAACGTGTAAGTCATTTAGCAATTCCTGGTTTAGCAACAAGGCGTTGGCTATATTCTTGACTAATGGGCAACTGTTAACTTTTACTTAAAGTAAAAGCACCCACTTAAAGTTCTAGTTTCGACAAACAATTCTTCGCCACTTGCTTATGATTGTTATGTACTTACTTACCTTTACTTTAGATTCTTTTATAACTTTTTTTTAAATTATTTTATTGCTTTAGAATTATCAATGTTGGAACGCCGATGTCTTCTCTCTCGGAGGTGGGCGCTAATGGCTGCAACATGGTTTTTTAAACTATCGTAGCTGTTAACGAACACAAAAAATTTGTAAACCTGTTTTTAGTTCTTCTTTTTTGGGTGGGAAATCGAAATCATCAAATAACTTCTCCCGCTCTGCGTGGAGCGGGAGGTCGTGTCAGATTTACTTTCTAAAACCCACCCGTGTTCCGTCAATTGCAAGTGTGCCAGGAGCCACGGTATCTCATTCGAACAACCCGCACCCCCGGTAGCTTCTAGACTCTTTCGGGATGAAATTTTTCATCGGTTATTATAAAAAACATCGGCTCTTTCATAGAAAAGTGCAATATCTACGCGGTCGAAATGTATGAAACAGCCAATTTTTTGTTTGTTAACAGACGAAAAATTTCTACGCTAGGGCGTCTAGAATCATTAGCTGAAGTCACGGTTACTGTTTCCGCTCTGGTTAAAATTTTATCCTGTACCTATATGCTAAAAATAGAAAGTCCTATACGAGGCCAAAAGGCCAGCATGACGCTGAGTCATTTACAAAATAAGTGTCGTCAAAAACTGATACAGGCATCAGAACGTTCGGTTAGGTACTATGTGAGCCAACAAATATTGCAAACAGCTTGCTGCCCGGATTGTGTGTCCAAAACACTTCTGGTGCACGTATTGTCCGAACGCCATGCAAGCGTACACCGTTCACATTTCAAGCTTAGAGCACACTCATGTACCCTGCAAAATTTAATACTGTATGTTCGGAAAGCGACTTCGGGGAGGTCTGTCTTCTCGCAGATTGATTTATTGGAGCCCCCGGGCCTTCGACGCATTCCTATTCCCTGTTAATGGAAATCGTAACGGGGTGTCCTTTTCATTTTCTACCAATGACTACGCCCGATGTTATAAAAAAAGTTTGAAGATTTTTTTTTCTTTTACGTTGATTTTTCTTATTCCACTTTTCCTTCTTCGTCGTTTATTGTACCGTTCGGATTTGTATGCTCAATTTTTGGAATAATCTGGCGGTTGATCGAGATTAATAATAAGGAAAAATAAACGATAGGAGTCCAAGGGATGGAATTATGTTGGGATAATTGTGGGGTTCTTTTCGATTTAGAATCCACTAGTCTAGACAAAGTTTTGTATGTAGTCGATTTTAATATCCTTCATATTTTCTCATAAAAGCTATTAGACTACCTGACAATAATATTAATTACTATATTAATATTTATTAATTATTTTTATTTATTATTAATCGTTTATTTCAGGCATTAGCACCCATAAAATTAACATTATTATCCTAAAACAAAACAAAAGATAAACTAAACAAATGAACATGAAAACAAACAGTAAAGAAAATTAAATTAACAATAAAACAACATAAAAAAAACACAACAACAATAAAAAACATTAATAAATATTAAACAACGATTTTCCAATAAGAGTCGCCCACTTTCATACAAAGGCAACTACGTAGTACATAGATAAAGAAAAATGTTGAACAAATGCTGTAATCCATTCCAGAATAAATTAGATTGCGTTCTTAATTAAATCGGTAGAAGTTCATAGTGAAGGTATTTCAATTAATGTAGTTATCAGAAAATGCTTTAGTTAATTGGAGCACTTTGATATTGCAAGGGCACTCAGTCCTGTTACTAAGACATATTATCTGTCTATATAGCTGTGTTACTAAAAAATAAACGCTCTTCGTTGATAATTGCGTTACTTACTGGTGGAAAAATAAACTGTAACACTAGTTTTGGAACAATAAATAAATAATTGTTAAATAAATAAATTATTAGAACTTACCAACGAGTAGCTTGTGGTAAAGTAGAAATCACCGCACGGGTCGATCGATCAGGTTAAGCTTCGCTTGCCGCGGTTGGTCCGTGGATGGGTGACCATCTATACACACTAGGACCCCGCGTGCCTCGGAAAGCACGTTAAGCCGTAGGTTCCGGCTGTCATTTGTGGTTCTTTGACAGTCGTCAGAAACTCGAAAGTCCAACAATGTGTCAAAGGGGTATCGCATTACCGAGTTACTGGTTTGTGGAGGTCAGATATGCAGTCGCTTCATGTAAAATACTGATATTCAGCTGCATCTCAACATATTTGGGAAAATGCTAGGTATGATGATGATTGTAAGTACGCCACTTGAGAACGGTAACTTAAACTGTAGTGCAAGTGCTGACTTTAGCAAAGAAAACGTCGACGATTTCTTAGTTTTATAGTTACTTAGCAGTTTAAGTTATATTAAAATTAGTTAGTAGCTGATAGGCTATATTGTAATGTAAATAAAGTATTTTCTACTGTGACATTTTTTTAAAGGAAAAAAAAAAACTTGAGAACGGTGTTCGTAATAGTACAAAAAAAATTGTCTACCGGAAAAATGGGAAAAACGGAAAGTCGTTTTTAAGAAATACTATTTCAACTAGTTTATATAATTATTATTAAATCTTCACTTTGGATCAACAATAATTTTAGTATGCATTCTGTTTCTGGCAAAGTGGCTTTTAAGAATGCTTAGATGTTTGTTTTTGTAACGATTAATAAATAATGAAGTAATCTATTGGCACTTAGCAAAAGCTAATTGCCAATAAGATTCGGCAATATTAAAAATGAAATAGTGATTTATTTGATATTAGTCTGGGCTTTTACTCAGCTCTACCTCGAAGGTTTACTTGAAAAATATAAAAGTAATATGAAGAATTTACTGCAGTTAGTTTATAGCGTGTTTCTAATATATTGAATTTCTCTTTTAGTGTTCCAGTTCATACTTATGCAAAAAAAAAGCTTCAACAGTTAATTACATAAATACTTCGCAAAATATAATAAGAAAACCAACACCAAATAACGTACTATAATATTCCACTGATTAAACCTGTCTGCAGCAATCGGGAACATAATATACCATACTTATGTAAGCAAACAGAATACTTCTAAATGATTTATTGAAGGTTCCCTCCATTGTGGCGCGAATCCCTCGCACGAGCTAAATATCAATGACAGTAAGAAAGATTTATTATGTTTCGCAAGAAACAGTGCCGAGCAAGTTTCACTGCAGTTGGTTAACCGATAACTTTGAACAGGAGTCGGTACTTAGGAGCCTTTAATCTATTTGTACTAGATGGTTTGAGCCTGGAAAATACATGCATATTTTTGCAAAGAATTTTTCCTTCCTTTAATTTATAGAAACGCTCATAATGGTCGTTCAGGAAACTACGCAATATCTTCTCGTCCTATATACCAGTGTCTCAAGACGAAAGTTTTTGACCAGTGCGTGTTACCAGTGATGACCTGTGGAACTGAAACGTAGTCGATCACAATGGGCCTCATGAGAAGGCTAAAAGTTACCAAAAGGGCAATGGAGAGGGCTATGCTTTGAGTTTCCCTACGCGATCGAATCAGAAATTTTATCCGTAGGAGAACCAAGGTAACCGACAAAACCCAAAGAATTGAAAACGTAATTGGCATTGGGATTACGGACATTGCTCTTAGAACAAATGGCTGATGAGGCCGAAAGGTTCTGGAAGGCGACTGCGTACCGAAAGACGAAGCGTTGATAGCACTACCAAAAGGTGGACCGTCGACCTGGTGAAAGCCATGGGAATTCGGCTGGATGCGAGAAGAATCGACCCGCTCAAAGTGGCGGTGTTTAGGTTAGGCCTATATCTAGCAGTGGACGTTTTCCAGCTAAAATGATGATGATGTCTCATTTTCATTGTGATAGAGGAGCTTTGTTCCATCCAGTTGCACTGTTAACTATAGTTTTCATAATAAGGGGCCTGAAACATTTATTAGTAGCCCAGAGGTAGGTACTGAAAAAGAGTAATTCTATAAGCAGTAACGATGATAGCAAAATCATGTATTATAATGACATAAGCTACCGAAAAGCCTATACCAAATCCTTTGAAAGTGGTTGTGGAAATATGAAACAGTTTGAAAGCGATTGCCACTTGTAGGCCCAAAATACGTAGCCTCTTGGCAACAAAGCCTACCAAGCCAAGAACAGCTGCCAGGAGACTGTGCAACGCCTCTGGGGCTCCGGCCTGGAAGCACGTTATGACAACTATGTGCTAGAGAGACACCTATCACAAGTAACTGTAAAGGACACTGCACAACTGGAATACACCGTGACAAAACTATCAGAGTACCTAATTGAAGCATACCACGCATGCTGCAAACTGAGGGCGCCAGCAAACAACAGCGTGAGAAACCCATGGTGGAACGCTGAACTAGGTAAACTCAGAGATACACTCAGGCAACAATTCAATAGAGCCAAAAACACTAGGCTCCCGGACGACTGGGAGCAATACAAAGAAACCCAATACTTATACAAAAAGCGAATTAGGACTGCCAGAAGAGCGGCATGGCGGAAATTCTGCGAATCCATAGAAACCCACAATGAAGCCGCAAGGGTACGAAAAATCCTATCGACTGATCAGGATCGAAGCCTCGGCGCGCTGAAGAAACCCGATAACTCTTACACACTAACCGACCATGAAACCAGTAAAGTCCTTCTCGAGACTCACTTCCCAGGCTGCAACCTCCTAGAGAACAGAACATGGGAGGCTGAGCCAGAACGGACACCTACAGACCAAGACTGGTCCAGAGCCCACAGCATAGTAACAGAAGACAGGATAAAGTGGGCTATAAACACCTTTCAGCCCTACAAGTCCCCAGGACTAGACGGAATTTTCCCAGCCCTACTGCAGTGGGGGGTTGACCACTTAACACCATGCTTGGTGAAGATCTACCGTACCTGCATAGCACTCAGTTACATACCCCTGGCGTGGCGCGAAGTGAAAGTCATTTTCATACCCAAACCGGGAAAAACAGACTATACAGAACCCAAGGCCTACAGGCCCATAAGCCTCACATCCTTCCTACTGAAAACCCTTGAGAGACTCTGTGATAGGCATATCCGAGACGGACCTCTCCGAGTAAAACCACTCCATAAACAACAGCACGCCTATTCCACTGGCAGATCAACAGAATCCGCGCTCCATAGCGTAGTATCCAAAATTGAATGCGCAGTGGACCATAAATGCTCAGCACTGGCAGCTTTCATTGACATCGAGGGCGCCTTTGACAAGACTATGTTCAATAGCATTAGCATGGCCCTCGACAGACACAACATAGACACGACCCTGAGTGGGTGGATCACCAACATGCTCAAATTGAGAGCGGTGCAAGTCACCGTAAACGACACTACAAGGGCAGTAGTGGCGAAGGGCTGTCCACAAGGGGGCGTCCTCTCGCCGCTTCTATGGAACCTGGTCGTAGACAGCCTCATCAAATCACTGAATGACAAAGGTTACTTCACCGTAGGCTATGCCGATGATCTAACCATAATAATAAACGGCACCCATGAAAATACCCTATGTAACCTTATGCGCCAAGCCTTTAAAATAGTCGAGGACTGGTGCCACAAACACCAACTATCAGTAAATCCTACAAAAACCGAACTGATCCTCTTTACAAAAAAGAGGAAACTCGCGGAACTGGAACTTCCGCGTCTGTTTGGCTCTACTCTAAGCCTAGCAACTGAAACCAAATACCTGGGCATCTTTTTGGACAAACAGCTGAATTGGGCAAAACACACCAACTACATCACCACAAAAGCCAGCATATCCCTGTGGCAGTGCAAGCGAATGCTTGGCAGGAACTGGGGCATAAGCCCCAGAGTCACCCACTGGCTGTACACCACGGTTATTCGACCAATTATTACATACGGCTCAATAGTCTGGTGGCCCAGAACGGACTTAGGCACAGCACAAAAGGACCTTGAAAAACTGCAGCGGTGCGCCTGTGTGGCAATCACCAGCTGCATGAGGACTACGCCCACCGCTGCCCTACAGGCAATGCTGGGGCTGCCTCCTCTACACCTCATCGTGCGGGAGGAGGCAGCACTGGCTGCCTTGAGGCTCGACATAGCAGGAAACCTAAGCAAAGACTCCAGAGTCAAGCACACACGCATTAAGGAAGATGCGATCAAACGACAACCGATGATGGCATCACCCTGTGACAAAACCCCGAAATTGCACTACTTTCAGAGACACTACAACGTAGTACTCACAGGAGAACAGAACGACTACTCAGGCCCGGATGAGCTTAGAGTCTACACTGACGGATCAAAGACCGACTCTGGAACCGGAGTCGGAGTTTTCTCACAAGACCTTAACATAAACATATCCAGCCCGCTGGGAATGTTCAACACCGTATACCAAGCGGAATGTGTGGGCATTATACAAGCGGCGTATGCCATAGAAGCCAGGAGGGTCACGGATGCACACATACGTATACTCTCCGATAGTGCTTCAGTTCTTCAATCCCTACGGAAAAAATACATCACATCGAGCTTAGCACTAGAATGTCACAATGTACTAGAAAGAATAACGGTTGCCAACCGCAACACTGTGACACTGCAATGGATAAAAGGACACAGTGGGTCACTGGGCAACGACGCCGCAGACGAACTAGCCAGAAGGGCATCCAGCGTGTCAGTCTATGGTCCCGAGCCCATTGTGCCCATACCCTTCAACCAACTACGCAGGTGGCTCCAGGAATACACCCACAAACAAGCCGAGAGCTGGTGGACCCTGACACCAGGCTGCAGGCAGTCTAGGGAAGCAATGCCATCCCTGGATAGCAGGCTGACCAGACGTCTGTTACGCCTGGACAGAATAGACCTGCGTCTGGTGACTGGAACCATCACAGGACACTGCTCGCTGAACAAACACTTCCACACAATAGGCATAACGGACAGCCCCTTGTGCAGGGCCTGCATGGAGGCTGAGGAAACCGTTGCGCACGTGCTTTTCGTATGCACAGGCGTAGCACAGATTAGAACAGAAACCCTCGGGGAACCCAAATGTTACACAGATATTCTGAACAAACCAGGAGTCATAGCCAACTTCTGGAGGGAGGTGGGCTGGCTGGAATAATACCAAAAGGCCGCCATGGCTCACGCACAATGGTCCACTTAAAGGACTAAGTGCGGAAACCAAACCCCATAACATAGAACATAGAACATAGAACTATGTGCTACCGGCCTCCAATATATGATTTTACGGACGCCTTAATTCACCGTCCAATCATGTACAAAAATTGCAAATTAATGGCTGCAAATCTACGTTTATTTAAGCTTAAATCGTAATCCCAACAGCCCGTGCCTTTATTATGATTGATAGGGTAATTATCAGGAGCTAATTAAGCAACACTATTAAATGGACATATTGTATTAATTAGCTTTAAATTAGCCGAATAGCTACTGTTGAATAGTGAATACGTGAATTAAATGTATACTGCTAATAAAACTGTAAATTACGTATGAACTATGTATATTATTATGAACAAAACTGTTAGCAGAACCAGTTAATGTATAAACGATCGCGTCATTGCTTTCCCACCCTAGTCTAGAATATCACTGGGACACCATAAATCGACAAAGTCTTTTTGTCTATGTAACAGTTGGGTATTTTCAACCATAATGTGTCAGTGTCAGTTTCAATTCACTGTTAATCTTGTCAAAAGTAATCCAGCAATGTCGAGCAATATACCCCTATATTCATAATCGTTGCTAAAAGTTAAGTAATGATAAGCGAGTGTTTAACCATACATTTTTGAAATTAAAACGTCTCTAAACTTTTTGCAAAGTTTATAAATAAACCTTAGAACGCGTTGGTTTATTATTAACTGAGTAAATTGAACTAAAAATTCCATTAACTTCATAATACACCGAAAGCAATTCTAGAAAGGATTTACACGTTTGCAACCTCATTCTGTAATTGAACATAAAATCCATACATTCTGTATAATCTAGATACCTTTTTGCTGTGAGCATTGAAATAGTAAGTGGACATTTTTACCACGACATGGGAAATTAGCAAAAAGTTACCCGAAACGGGAGAAGAAAACTTGATAATGAGTTTTTCTTTGTAGAATCGGTCGCCATCATTATCATCGTTTCAGCCGAAAGACGTCCACTGCTGGACATAAGCCTCCCCCAAAAGGGGGGAATTTGCAATGATCGCCACGTCAGGCAGGCAGGTTGGCGATCGCAGTATGGTGGTCAAATGCATATAGAACGTTGCTGCTCATTCTCTAGTAAGTTCCTTAGTTGTCTTCTACGACATCCACGGGAAGAAATGGGATGGTGCTATTATTCTTTTACGTCCGGTATCACACGGAATAGCCAATGAAATTTGGGGTTTTTTTTGGGTGGGAAATCATCAAATAACTTCTCCCGCTCTGGGTGTAGCAGGAGAGCGTGTCAGACTTTTACTGACTAAAACCCACCCTCAGTAGCCTGTATGCCAGGGGCTGCGGTATCTCTTTCTAACAAACCCTCACCCCTGGCAGGCATCGGCTCTTGCGGGCCCCATCGGTTTGTGCTGACATCTCTTTGGGGCGCGCGTGGAACACAACGCGCCGTCGACTTGGGCTTGGTCCTTACCGGACAGCGAGCTACCCATTACTCGCCGTCCGCAAGCTCACGCCTACGGTGGCCGGAAATCTGCCTGGGTTTCCCGAAATTTGGGGTCAGCCACAAACAATTATTAGGGATAAAACGGCATAAGAGAATGATGATGTGTAGACTTTTCTATTACAATCATGGAATCTTAAAAACTCACTAGTTTTTCTCTTCACGCTTCTTTTTATTGGATACCCTTGGCCAATCAGTAGTCCTACTAATCTTGCTTAATATTAGTATCCGTTTTTTTATGGTTTGACGTTTTCTAAACATGAAACCTAGCTAGATCGATTTATCGCCCCTGAAACCCCTTGCATACTAAATTTCATGAAAATCGTTGGAGCCGTTTTCCAGATTCAGATTATAAATGTATACGTAAATACAAGTATTGCTTGTTTAAAGGAATTAGATAAATTAATGTGAAAATTTGCGAGGATGCATGGATTTATGTTTGGTACTCTTTCACGCATAAAGTACTGAACGGATTTCTATGAAATTTGGCAAACAGATAGATTATAACTTGGATTAACACACATAGGATACTTTTTATCCCGGTAGTACGTTTTCGTGGTATAATTTTCAATGTCTCCGCAGGCGAAGCCGGTGGCAAAAGCTATTCTTCTATTTAATTAATTTCAAATGAGCTTGATAGTTTTCTAACGATGTAAAGTCCAACAACTCAGGTTTAGTGTAAGTTTTTTTTTGGAACCGACGTATTTTTGTCCACATTGTGTTCTAGCTCGATTATTTCATCACCACTGCTATCAAAACGGTGAAGGAAAACATCTTGAGGAAACCGGCATGTCTTGGAACCTGCCTGGGCCTGTGCTCCTCCAGCAGTGGGAACATTATGGGCTGATTATGTATGTATGTGAGCTTGTCTTTGATTTTTGATCAAAATAATTTAGGTTTTATGAATATTTGGATCTATGTACGTTGCAAGAAAGCAAAATGTACAACTAGTTATTTACTTATACAGGATAAGTTTTTAACCAGTGCGCAAACTGTAACCAAGAATTCAGTGATTCTGAAATTCTGATTCTGAAATTTCTGCGCTGGAGGGTCTAGAATGATATGCTGAATTCAAAGTTACAGTTTACGCACTGGATAAAAACTTTTCCTGCAAAAGTTCGAAGTAAAATTGTTATATTTTTATCAGGTCACGATAAAAACTATGAAATACTCGTAAGTCCCCAGGAAATTAATCTGACTAGCCCTTTCACAACTATGTATGTTAGCGTACCTCCAAATCTAGTTATTAGTTTCACTATTCTTACCTCACGAAGCGAGCCTTGGTAAGACTGGTTCAATTATAAGAAGTACACACGTATAATAACATACTCTAACGGGTCTGAGATAAGTTCAATTCAGCCTTAATCCACTCCGTTGAAGCAATTGACCTATGAAAGGTCACAATAGGCACAATAATAGAGTGGGTATTTTCCAAAGAGTTCGCTTTTACGATAATTGCTTATAGCCTTTCGTAGCTCCGCGTCTGAAGTGTCGAGATTTACGTTTCATATAACTATTTCGAGGTTTAAAACTTTAAATATTGATTATTAGGAGTTCCTGAGACGATTGTGGCTTCTGTCTGTTTTCGGAAGCGCTTTTGTGTATCATCCAATGTTATTTTGAATGTTCTTTGATATGTAATAACGGAAACTTTAGTATTTTTCAGTAAAGCATACAGTCCTATTTTTTGCATTACATGTAGTTTCAATTTATACTAGCTGCTGCCTGCGGCTTTGCCCGTGGTACGGTCGGAAATTATGCCACGGGAACGTGCCACCAAGACAAAGAGCCGTTACTCGAAGAGTTGACTCCTTATAACATCAGCTACCTGCACATGAGTCCCGTCAAAATCGGTCCAGCCGTGTCGGAGATTAGCCAGAAAAACAAACAGACAGACAAACAAAATTGTGAAAAAAATAAATGTTTTCATTACTGTATACACCTTTATGTGCATTTTTTTTTAAGTTGTTATTTTGACATTGCAAACAGACACTTAAATTTATTATTTGTTTTTATGTATTAAGTTTAAGACATCACTGAATCCACACCATTATCTACACTTATTTTTCTCTTTTCCTTTCGCAGTATTGCTGGGAAAAAAATTCGTAAGAAATAAGCAGTGCCTTTGTACTGAAAATTTTATGTGTCATTTTTGTATCTAGATCACAGCTTTACAGTATATAAACAATAAAAAAAAAAAACATAAATCTTGCTAAGATTGATGAATTCTTTTTTTTAAATTGTATAAGTGTAAACGAAACGAAAGGGGTATGTAAGGATCGTAGCAACCTAGCAGGTCCTAGGCGTCCTGTAGCTTCTACCTACCACCCTGGGAAAACAGCTTGAGTCTATGTGTATCTAAGCAATTATTAGATAGATAGTTAGTCAGCAAAAACATACAACATGGCACGTTTATTTGTAGAATCCTTGTTGCTACGCTCTAGAAAAAGAAATGCATTTCCCAGTTAATTAGAAACGTATTCACATAACACAAAACAAATGGGTCAGCATGTTCCATAGAATAAAAAAAAAAGGATTACGTTATTAGAGAACTAAAACATACATGTTGTATGAATAGAAATTTTCTTTAAAGAACACCATTTTCTCTAATACCATTCAGTAAGCTACAAACTGAAATCGCTTTTAAAAATGATGTTAACAAAAGCTAACCACGGTACGACAATCGTTCTAATTTTGAACGGAATATTCAAAATACGAAAACCCGTATGCCATGCCTTAAAGAGGTCGTTTACCAAAGAAGAAAACGGGATTAAATTAAATTTCCGCTAGTAGGAAGTCTCAAAGGGCTTTTCGATAGCTGCAATATCTTAAGCCGGCTCTCCAAAGGTCTGGCTATCGCGGTCTTGCCTTTTCTACAGCGAGCCTTTTCATGTAGTAGTTTAGCCTTAGGGCGCGTTTACACGACAAGGAATTGCTTGTTTTTTGTTGGGGAAAACAGAGCGTAATTTTGTGTGTACTTCACACGCAAGGCTGTCATGAAATGAATGAAGGGTTGCGAAATACGTTGCGCCATTTTGGGCTACGGTAATCTGTTTCGCTCTTTTTTTTGCTTCGTATAATGGAAATATTATATGATGAATTATATTTATTACATTTCTACCTTTTGTCATTTTATCCTTTGTAATTTAAACAAAATCTTAACAAATTGTACACCTAAACTATCTTCAGAGCTCCGGCGGGATCTCATGGCGACATGGAGAGTGCGATTGTCGCAACCTAGTGCTGGGCACGCCACGATTGTGGCGGTAAGTCCCCTCTTTGAGGAGTGGCTTGAAAGGCGGCATGGCGTCCTCACGTTTCGCCTGACGCAGGTCCTTGTTTCGGGAGGTTCCTGTTTCGGATAGGGTGGGAGGAAACGCCCGGGTGTTTCCACTGCGAAGATCGCCCTGAGGACACGGTGGAGCACACGGTGGCGGTCTGCCCGGCTTGGGTGGAGCACCGCCGTGTCCTCGTGGAGTCGATCGGCGGCGGCGATCTCTCGCGTCCGGCCCTGGTTCAGGCCATGGTACGGAGCGAGAGTGCATGGGTAGCCGTCACCTCCTTCAGTGAAGCAGTAATGCTCGCGAAGAGGGAGGCGGCGCACGTGAGGGAGAGGTAGTCTATGCGCCCTCGCGACCCTAGCCGCCGCAGGATACGGAGACGCCCTGGGCGTCGGGAATCCCAGGCCGATTTCCGGCCACCGTAGGCATGAGCTTGTGGACGGCGAGTAATGGGTAGCTCGCTGTCCGGTAAGGACCAAAGCCAAGTCGACGGCGCGTTGTGTTCCACGCGAGCCTCAAAGAGATGTCAGCACAAAATGATGGGGCCCACAAGGGCCGATGCCTGCCAGGAATACGGATTTGTTCGAAAGAGATACCACAGCCCCTGGCATACGGGCTACTGAGGAGGAACACGGGTGGGTTTTAGTCAGTAAAAGTCTGACACGCTGTCCTGCTCCACCCAGAGCGGGATAAGCTATTTGATGATTTCCCACCCAAAAAAAAAAACCTTCTTCATGAACCACTCTTGCCTATTGATGAAAACCGCATGCAAATTCGTTCAGTACTTTTTCAGTATATCGCAAACAGACAGACAGACGTGGCTGGGGACTTTGCTTTGTCTATAAAAAATGTAGTGACAGCGATATTTCGATGATTCTCATTTCCCGTATAACTATCTCAGTTACGTAAGAGCTGTTTTCGCAAAAAAAGAAATATCATATGAAGGTAAAAGAAGTACATCTATGTCATCCTAGGTCATTGGTACCTACTTGGCCAAAATAAGATATCAGGACTCGTCTTTTGTTGCAGAGGAAACATCGTGCTAAGCCTTTGGTCCCGGCTGTCATTCGTGGATCTTTGACAGTCAGAAGCCCGAAAAGTCTGACAACAAGTCTTATCAAGGGGTATCGTATTACCCAATAACTGGGTTGTGAAAGTCAGATAGGTAGCCGGTCGCATAGCATCGCTGACAAAAGCGCCATTTTGTTTTTTGTTTTTTTTCCTTTGGGACAACAAACAGCCATCAGTAGGGACTAGTCAACTCCTAGCTGCCATGTTTGTTTTCTGAGTTGTTTTTTATTCTTTTAATTACTGGCACTTGTAAGGTGCGACGCATAAACCTTCTGGAAAAAAAAGTGATGGTGAAAACCTCGTTCATAATCATTTTGCCCCTAGTTAAGAAGGATCAACCAATCACACGCAAACAAGAAAAGCGACTTATTTTATACTATTATAGATAAAACCATTTTTCTCAGTACAGCTGAATAACAAACTAGACAATACTGAATTACACGCTAATCATTCAACCGGCAGACGTCAGTTACGCTCTCTGGTTCCTGTCCTAATTGTTTTCACATACTCTCTCGGGTCGCTTCCTTAGCTAGTTTCGGTACCGAAACAACGCTTAATGTTCTAAGTTATGTTTTGTATAATAGAAGACTAGGGTGTAAGAATATTAAAATAACCTCCATAAGCTTTACAAAACCTTCATGCATCGGCTTCACTGTGCAAATCGCCCTGAGGACACGGTGGAGCATACGGTGGAGGTCTGCCTGGGTTGGGCGAAGCACTGCCGTGTCCTTGTGGACTGATCGGCAGCGGCGATCTCTCGCGTCCGGCCCTGGTCCAGGACTTGATACGGAGCAAGAGTGCATGGGTAGCCGTCGCTTGCGAAGCAGTGATGCTCGCGAAGAGGGAGGCGGCGCACGTGAGGGAGAGGCAGTATATGCGCCCTCACGGTCCTAGTCGCCTTAGGAGACGCCCTTGGCGTCGGGAATCCCAGGTTGATTCCCGGCCACCGTAAGCGTGGGCTTGCGGATGGCGAGTAATGGATAGCTTGCTGTCCAGTAAGGACCAAGCCCGGGTCTAAGGCGCGTTGTGTGCCACGCGCGCCTCAAAGAGATGTCAGCACCAACTGGTGGGGCCCGCAAAGGCCGATGCGTACCAGGCATGCGGGTTGTTCGAAAGAGATACCGTGACCCTTGGACTACAGGCAAATAAAGGAACACGGGTGCGTTTTAGTCAGTAAAAGTTTGGTTTGCCCTCCTGCTCCACCCAGAGCGGGAGAAGTTATTTGATGATTCATTCAGGGTGGGAACCCTAGAAAAAAAATGCATTGGCTTCATCAATGAATCAAGGTAGAGAGCATAAAAACCACTAAAGTGTATCGGAGCACGCACAGTGAAGGTTTTCATACTTGGGATGAATGTATCCCTAGAACAAAGTTAATTTTGTAGTTGATATTTTTTTCTCCGATGGATAAGTTACAGTCAATTTTACTACTGCAAATGTTATTGTAATCGCAAAAATAATGTAATCTGATAAAACTACAAATTCGGACTTTTTCCTTTAGGTACTCGTCGTGATTCTAGGTCACAAAATTTTCGAAAAATCATGAATTTTGTGACTTAGAAAGGCCAACGGAAACTACCGTTGAGGTTTAATTTATGTGCTTATTTATTTACTTGCGAGTATTTTCAAACAAACAAAAATGCAAACAATTGCTGAAGGCATCTAAGTAGGTACCCTATAATAAGGTCAGCAAGTTACTATCAATGTCTTACCCCCTTTGAACGTTAGGATTGGTTCACTGCTTGTATAAACGGACGGAAGAAGATAAACAATTGAATATCAATTTGCATGGAAGACTTCCAGCTGACCTCCGCAACCTAGTTCAGACGCCCTAGTACAAACTTGTGCAATTTGTAATCGAAAATACAATTATCCATTGGTTAACATTTTGCAAGGATCCCAATTAGTACCACCCATAGGATTCTTAAAACTTAAAAAATATTATGTGCGAAACGACAATTTTTATTTTATTTTAAAATCGATCGTATTTAGATTCCTTCGTTTAGGGCGAAACCTGGATAGTAATTGCCCTGATTGTAATTATGCTAGTTTCACGGATGAATCGCATGTTATTTTATTAATCTATTGAAAGACTTTCGAACTACCATTATGTTGACCGGATCGTATGACTCTGTGCGATTGCATGGGAAAGCAAAATGCGACCAAAGTTTTTGCGGGATAGATGCCCCAGAATATAGAGTTCCACAAAATTCGCTAAAACTCTGGGAATATTAAAGATACTTACTTTTTTAGTTTTAATTTTTTTTTTCTGTGCTCGTCGCAAATTAAATATTTTTCTCCAGCAAACAATTAAACCACGAAAATAAATGTGATAATACTCAACGTTTCTACTACATAAGCTTCTGTAATAATTCAGTATCAAACGTGGGTAGGCCCAATTATTATAACGGACAATTCTGTGAGAAGATTACCTCGATCACGTGCTTGCCACTTAGATTAATAGTCACGCTGTAATCTGCGACTTAATTGTTCATATTAAGTACTTATGCGAGAGTTATCATGTTGAAGCTGCTCTGGATCTCAATAATAATTATTCTCTGTGATCTATTTTTAGGATACCTTGATCCTAGTTGGTTTATTGATCTATTAATCTGTACTAATATAATATTACTAGCGGCCCGTTCCGGCTTTGCACGGGTGGAGAATTTTTATAAACATTTTGGGAAGGTAATAGAAATACGAAACCGTGATTTTTTTTTGAAATTGCTCCAGTAGATTTTGAATTTATTCATTACAAACATGTAAATCTTTCCTCTTTGTAATATTAGTGTAGATGAAGAGGTAAAATTTGTATGATTTTTAGTTTTATGTAGGAGGTAACCTCTGGAAATACAGCGGGATTGGAAAATTTATTTTGGCATTAGATAGCCCAATTCTTGAGGATGGTTATAAGCTATTAACATCACGCTATAACCCTACGGAGCTGAGCAAAAGTCAGAAAGAACAGCGTGACAGAAAACAGGCTGTTTGCTGTGTCTCCATGTCGCTCCGTTGCGCGTGCTAAGACCCCAGTACCACGTACTCTGGCCGCTCTTAATGATCTCTTGGACACTAACCCAACAAACGATCTATTTGCGGACGATTGGACGAAGATATTATTGGTATGTCAGAAGTACTGTGAGAGGGATTTATAAAAGTGTTTTAAGTTTTTACTTTGTCTTAACATTTTGTATTATTTTCTCTCTTATTCGGTGTTATACTCTTCTAGGTCACGTAACGCACTCTTTTTGTGCATATGTTTTTTTTGTGCGAACTGTGTCTTTATTTTCTGTAATTGGTATTAAACCGTTTTAATTAATTAAAGAAATAAATAAAGAAAATAAAGTAATAGTGGGGGCAAGGAATAGGAAGAGAAACGGCAGGTCAGGTCCAAAATTTCAAGCAGACCAAATCGCGGGCAAAGTGAGTCTATACTAACGTTAATTTCACACCTTTATTTAAATAAATAACCTAGCCCATCGGGAAAGCAAAGCGTAATGCGATGTTATGTTATTTGAAGAAATATGTACATAAATAATAGTCTGCACGACACATTTATTAAATTTACTTACTAGCTTTTGCTAGCGGCTTCGCCCGCGTAGACGGATTATACTGAAATTATCCCCCGAGACCATACTACCGAGATAAACAGTACCTTAAATGTTAATCCAGATTATAAACTTTCTGTGTACCAAATTTCATCCAAATCCGTTCTGCCGTTTCAGCGTAATTGAGTAACAAACATTCAAACTCTCTGATTTTTGATATTACTTAGCTTAGCTTTGCTAGCGGAGTCGCCCGCGTGGAGGTCGGAAATTTTATTATCCCATGGGACCTATTACCCTATGCTGTGCCTTACGATTGCCTTACGATTGCCCTATGATTATCCTATGCGTTAATCCAGGTTATAATCTAACTGTGTGCAAAATTTCATCTAAATCCGTTTAGCAGTTTTAGAGTGATTGAGTAACAAACATCAACACTTTCACATTTATAATATTAAGTAGTATAGTAAGAATAACTATAGAGATTTACGAGCGAATAATCAGGTTAATTAGAGTCTACGTTTATTATCTCCAGTGATACTTTTAAAATTTGATTCTGAGACATTTTTCCACAGGCTTATTTAAATGAGGTTCATCAAACACAGGGATAAATTAATGTTTTTCAACTATTTTAAACCCGCTAAGGCAACCTGACTTCGTTCATCGAATACTCTATCTCCATCGTGTTTTCAGCCTATATACGATCGGAGACACATCCATTAGTTACTAAGTCTTTGCAACCCGAATGGTGTAAGTGCGAGACCAAAAGAATGATCGCCCGCTAATACTGCTCCGAAATGGTGAATAGCCGCGTACGGTTATGCACTTTCATTGCAGCCTTTCAAGTGAATTGACCAGCGAATTGTCTGCCGAAACTATTGGTGTTTTAGATAAAATTGACTCCTTTTCAATGCCTTACTTAGTTTTATTTGGGTTTTGAAAATTCTCGCTGAAAAAATTATCACTCCTTTATTTCCAGAAAGGTAAGGAGAGTTATATAGGTTTTAGGGACGTCAAAAATACGCCAGGGTGTCTGATGTGGTGATACCTAGGTAGATCTAGAAATAGTTGTGTATTACACACAATATATAAACCGAGAAATTTTAACGGTTGTTTTCCCGTGGCAGAACAACTTGCCGTAAGGAGTACTTTCAAAGCATAGAGTAAAAGTACAAAAGTAAAGATTTTTTTGTTTTAAAATAATTTAAAAAAATATTCATCAATTCGAAAACATGAGAATCAATAGTAATACTAGAGGTAACTTGTAGGTACTACTCGAATTGTACGCGCCGCCGACAGTGGGAACAGCGATGCATAAATGTTCAAAGCAAAATAAACTCTCGCACGTGGTGATTTTTCACAATGGTTAATCTGCCATTTTTTGTTTCTAATATTTTATTTGTTTATAAAACAATTGTATTACCAAGACAAAACCATTTCGCTGCGGGAAAACAACCATAAAAAATTATCGGTGTATATACCTACAACTATTTTTAGATCTTCTTTACTTCTTCTTCTTTAGGTTGGTGTATTTACTCGTATAAGTTCAGGTTTGAAAAGGGTGATTCGTAGGTGTATAATAACCGCTGTCAGACTTCTGTTAACCTGGTCAAGGAATGTCAACATTTTAGGATCCACATCATCATCGTTTCAGCTAAAAGACGTCCACTGCTGGACATATGCTTCCCCCCAAATTTAGTATTACTATATATAAAGAGAATGAGATAGTTTCCATGGTTTTCGAGGGTCATGTATACAATAGTGAGGTTAAAATGTAAATCCAAGATGGCGGCTGCGAAAATTTTCAAATTTTTCATCATGAGTGTCGTTTCATGGTTTTTGAGGCTGCTGAAGCTAATAGTAAAGTGAAAATAAAGTTGGGGTATTATTAAAACGAGAGTTGAATCGTTACTCTCTTTTTTTATCCTCAAACTGACTGGTGTCACGGTTTTCGAGGGCGAATTCATAGGGATTCGCCCACGAAAACCATGAAATCTACCTCATTCTCTCTGTCTTTTTATAAGTCGCATTTAGGAGGTATGAAGTTTTTTCGTTATGTGACGATTTCTAAAATGTTACTCCTACTGCAAGCTGCATTTAAAAACTTCATTCGAGTGGACTAGATAAAAACTTAAGCACTATTTCTGTAGCTATGAATAACATTGTAACAACACAAAAAGCTTGATTGGATTCAAGGAACAGCACTATATTAAATCGTACTGCATATTCCACGGAAGGGTCGGGTTCCAAAAATACCATCTGTTATGTTGGTAACGTTTCAGTTACTTTAGGTAACAATATATAAGTAGCAACAAATTGTTTTCCGTAGGCCGTACGCATTGCAGTGAACCCTTTTGCTACTGACGGTGAGGGCTAGTGCGGAAAAATCAATCCATAATGGTTTGATATTGCGTTTTTCTTTTACAGATCAGTGGGGAATTATTTTGATGTTATGGAAAGATTTTTGTTATAAGAATGGTTTCTGTTATTCTACGCGATTTAAGCGAAGGAGAGCAGTGATGGCCCAGTGGTAACGGCTGCGACTTACGAGTTGTAGGTTGTGCGTTCGAACCCAGACAGGCGCATTACTTTGTGTAAATAATTTCATCACCACTGCTCTCAAACGGGGAAGGAAAACATCGTGAGGAAACCGGCATGTGTTAGAACAAAAAATTCGAAGACATGCGACATCTACCAACCCGCACTGGGCCCGCGTGGTAGATTACGGCCCACTCCCTCTCATGGAGAGGAGGCCTGTGTCCCAGCAGTGGGAACGTTATAGGCTGAGTATGAGTATGAATATGTATGTATGTAGGTATTCTACTATCTTCTTACTAGTATTATAAATGTGTATGTTTGTTACTCAATTACTCAAAAACGGCGAAACGAATTTGTATGAAATCTGGCACACAGAGTTTATAACCTAGATTCACACATATCTTACTATCCACTCTTATAATACATTTGAAAGCTTGGATGTTTGGTATAGTTTTTTTTTGTGTGGGAAATCATCAAATAACTTCTCCCGCTCTGGGAGGAGCAGGAGGGCGTGTCAGACTTTTACTGAATAAAACCCACCCGTGTTCCCTCAGTAGCCCATATGCCCTGGCATATGGGTTTGTTCGAAAGAGATACCACAGCCCCTGGGCTGTGGTATCTCTTTCGAACAAACCCGCACCCCTGGCAGGCAATGTTTGGTAAAGTCTATTACTCAATCACGCAAAAACGGCTGAACAGATTTGGATGATACGAGTATTTGGCAAACACATAATTTATAACCTGGATTAAAACATGGGGATAATTTACCTACCTCCACGTGAGCGCAGCCGCTGGCAAAATCTACAATGGGATTAAGTAAGGTACCTTTTAAAATATGCACATAGTATACAAATGAAAAGTAGATACAAGACGGCAGCGATTTAATAACAAAAACTCTAAAAAGTACAAAAAAAAATTTGGCCTTTTAAGTTGTAGGTAATATTTTGATGAAGGCATTGTCAAGTCGGGGGACGGCTAATGGAAATGCTAGGCCTCCTCTGTTTGGCGTTTTCATTGACCGTCCCCCGACTTGACAATGCCTTGATCAAAATATTACTTACAACCTAAAAGGCCAATTAATATTATTTTTTACTTTTTAGAGTTTTTGTTTGGGTCGGGGGATTTTTACATTTTTAATTTAACTTTATTTCCTGCTTTTTATACTTAATGTCTCGCTTAAACCTGCCCTGCGTTGCGTATGTTTTCCACAGTGAAGTTTGTTACAAATTTATCCTCATTTCTCATCCTGATCATAATTTATCTATAACGTATTCATCGAGACCTTTTCAATGAGCCCAAACACGATACTTGAGTATCCTGGAAATTCCAGGTGTTGCTGCAGCATCAGTTCAAGGTTATTTTTTTCGTCTAATATCATTGAAGTAATAGAATACCAAATTTCGACTTGATTAGACCCGTGATAGATTCTCAAATCCCTTCATCAACCAGAAAAGAGCTGATAATCTTCAAACAGCTAAACCGATTTGATTAAACATTATCTAAGAACACTCCCGACTAATTCACCTATCATACAAAAAAAAAAAAAAAAACAATTCATCCGTTCGAGCTACGATGCCACAGACAGACACCCACACACACACAGACACGTCAAACTTATAACACCCCGTCGTTTTTGCGTCGGGGGTTAAAAAGAGTGATGATAATATACCAAGAAAATTGTCGGTAGCATCCTTTTGTCCGCAATTAACAAAATAGGTATACTGTGAACAACAGTTCGTCTGCCAAGCATAGTGATGATGATATTTCCCTTTTAATTGGAACGGTCATTGGAAGCCCCATGTTCCATGGAAGTTTGCGGGGCTGAGAGAAGATTGCGGTACCTTTAATAAAGCCTTAACGACACACTTTACCAAAAACCAGCGCGTCACAGATACACAGGAGGTTTTAATGAAAAAACTTTCCTACATTTCAATTAGTATCCGTTCAAAGACTGTAATTTTCCGACGTTAACGAGTTTAATTTTATCGAAAATTAATTGCGACATCTTCATTGAAAACTTTTCACTCAACTTTAATACCTACGTAAATTTTCGTTCGGGGAAACTTCGACAATACAGAGTATCTACCGGAGAACTCGGAGGGGTGACTGAGTAACTGTTCCGTTGAAGTAAATCTTAAACAAATTTTCTCTTCAATCACCCGTTGAAACCTTCAACTGGATTGCCAAAACATTATTAAGAAAGTTCTCATCTCGTTTTGTGCTGTTTAATTATTAAGAATCAATAAAGACGGAAAAGTCTTATTCTCTCACGACATGAACTGAAATAATATTCATTATCATTTTGCGAGTACATGTGTAATAGATAGGTCTATTTCACGTTTGGTGTAGTCGTGAAACACACAAAATTTAATTTGAAATTCAACTGTCCCAGATCCTGTCAGAGGTGCGGGTTTGTTCGAAAGAGCCACAGCCCCTGGCATACGGGCTGCTGAGGGAACACGGGTGGGTTTTAGTCAGTAAAAGTCTGACACGTCCTCCTGCTCTACCCAGAGCGGGAGAAGTTATTGGATGATTTCCCACCAAAAAAAAAAAAAAAAACTATCCCAGATAATTTGTTTTGTTTCTTATTTCGATGTTATGAAAAACATGACGATGTGTTTGTTCAGTCCCTGTTTCATGTATAGATGTTTTCTTAAACGTTTACCCACAGACTTTTCTTCTATATCTTGGGTGCGTTGACCTAGATCTTATAGTCCATGTAAAATCGAGTCGCTGTAAGCTAATCGCTCAGTCTCTCAGCCGTCGTTCTTATTTACATATGAGTAGTTTAAACACACTTCTTTTAGGAAATAATAAGTTAAGACACTCTATAAAAAGATGCTTCTTTTAATCATTTTTCTTTTACAGTACTCAAAAAAGAAAAACAAAGATTTGTACCGATAAGTTCCCCGAGCCGTCAGTCATAGATGTATCAAGTCAGCCCTATCGACTTAATGTCGAGTTCTGATATACGAGTACGATTGAGCTGAACTAACGAATATTACCTACAAGGAATTCTCGATTTAATCATTTCATTCATACGAAAATGGGTTTACGACCCAAATACTATCCGTAACTTATAATTATTATTCGATCGACGGACAGATTTTATTAAAATCAAAACTAACTCGTTTCTATTTCAGTATAAACCGAATCCGTTGAATACAAATTATCGTTAGGGATTACAAGTTTAAATCGCTTCTATGTGTATGGGCATGAGAGAAGTTGTGCGTTGAGCGTCGCGTGTGTGAGTAAATCACCATTAGTGTGTACATCATTTACAAGCCCAAAAATGTTACTTTCCCGCTTCCTCTCGCGGCCCTCTTGTAAGAGGCGCAGGTGTGTGCGTGAGCCGGCCTGTGCCGATAGGTTCGCGAGCTCAATGTAGATGTGTAGGTGAACGGTCCGGGCTCGCGTAGCCCCCGCCAGTGGCGAGCCGGCCGTAGCGGCACTACGACGCGCCTACGCCGTAGCACACGCGCTCGTATTTGTCCCCCCTACCCACATCATCGGACAATAGGACCGGCGACGATTCGTGGCGTTTTGTTATTTTTTTGTTAGATGTGAATAAAAGCGACTCTTTGTGACATTCACTCGTAAAAAGCGGAGACAGTATGCTGAAGGGACATCCTTTGTCCTTTAAAGATACGGTTATTAAGGTAGCACTATGTAATTTTTGAACATTAATTTGTTGAAATGATAGCTTACAAATTGGGACAGTTTAGTCGTGTTGCGGTAGATTGAGCGGGATGTAAGGCGGCCGCAGCGGGATTCGATATTGTGTATTCATAAATAAGCGCGAGAAAGCCAATTTTGGCGTATTATTGTAATCCATGTGACGCTAGTGTTGGTGTAAGGTAATTAATAACAGACAATTGTACTCAAGAGTGCTGGAATGGAGTTTGTATTTCTGCCTTCACAAATACAAATGTAAGGTAAATAACGTTTTGAAACACTTTTCATCTTCCAGCATCCCTTTCCGTTTTTGTTTTCACTTTGTTCCGTACTTTTGTTCTTTGTTGTATTTGTAATATTTATTTACTGAAACTTTGTTTGTAAAATAAATGTATTTTCCTAAGAGGCTTTTAAAGGCGACTGGTTAACGAGGACGATGAGGAAAAAATTGGCGCGAGTTTTTTTAGGGTACTGTAATAAATCTGAATTATAATTTAACTCAGTTTTAATTATATAATTAAGTTTAAGATAATTAGGTTAATAATTTAAGACGTCATTAGCAAAAAGTGATTGATTGATACATTTGGTTGCAACCAAACATTTTTAATAAAATCAATTGCCCTTACATAATTTTGTTATGTCACTGCATTTTTTTTTTAATTTGAAAATTTTACTCGCTGGTTTTCAGTTGATTACACTTAACAGAATTTGATGAAAAGCCAATCGTCATTAACTATAAGAAAGAATAATTCGTTCAACGCAAAACAACTAATAACTCTATCAAAAATGAATAAAAGTAATAATTTTTAATATTACAATTTTACCAAGAAAAAACTCTAAATCCAAGTGGGTACCTAGTAGATACTGAACTTGGTCTTTAGCTTTTCAAGAATATTTCGGTATGGCACTCAATTTTTTTAGCGATGGTAACTTTTTACCTGAAATGGGTTTTTTCATCACATTTTAAAGGAGTTCTTGAATTTAGATGCACTAAAATTAGCCTCCAGGACTGATTATTTTAAGTATCACGCGGTGGGCACTAAGTTTGACCAAATCTGCCCGGTTTACTGCACAGCATGACCTATTGTCGTAAAGCTTGCGTCGACACGAGAAAGAACTTTTAACACTCAATCACAAGATGCAAGTGACGTGCCTGTGGCATACCATTAAATTGAAGCAACAAATTATTATCGCCTGTACACTGTTTAGAGGATGCAAATCTTTTACTGTTGCTTCAGTTTATGGTGTGCCACAGTCAATTAAATCGCACTGTGTAATCAGGGTTGAGATTTAAGTGTCACACTGAAACTTATGGCAACAATTCGACTGGCTTTAGTTTGAACCGATCAATAGGAGGAATGCATATAAGGTGGCAAAAAAATCAAAGCGCAAACTGTAATCATGAATTTAGCACATTGTTTTGAACTCCATAGCGTAAAAAATTTCGTCAGTTATGAAAAAAAGAAAACTTATCAGAAAAATACAAAATGTGTGGAATACTTATTTGTTTTTATTTTTTACTAGCTGACCCGACAGACGTTGTCCTGTCTTAACTATGAATAGTGAATTAATTTTCTTTCATAAAAACCTTCTCCAGCTGTTCACGTGTGATGCCGTGACCAAGGAAAATAGGGATTCTTTTTAATAATAGGTCTTTACCTATGAAATTGCCGTTTTGTATGAAAAAATTTAAACGAATTTTTTTCATGAATTTTTTATTTGTATTAATCGAAGTAATCACCCATGCAATCATTGCATCTTTGCCATCGCAGTGGCAGTTTATTGATGCCCTTCTTATAGAAATCAGCTGGACGGGAGGCAACAAATTCTTCAAAGGCATTTTGTACTGCCTCTCGGGTATTAAATTTTTTTCCCGCCAAGAAGTTATCCAAATTCTGGAAAAAGTAGTAGTCTGTAGGCGCAAGGTCTGGTGAGTAGGGCGGATGACGGAGAGCTTCCAACCCCAGTTCTTGCAACTTGGAGACCGTCTGCTGTGCAGTATGAGGTCGCGCGATGTCGTGCAGGAGCAGCGGAGACGAGCGATTGACCAATGCTGGTTGGAGATGCGCCAGCTTCTCCATCATTGTGTTCAGTTCTTCACAGTACACATCTGCAGTAATGCTCACCCCGTTTGGTAAGAAGCTGTGATGAATCACACCGGCGCTAGACCACCAAACAGTGTCCATCACTTTTCTAGGGGTAAGTTTTCGTTTAGGGCATTGTTTAGGTGCTGAACCAGGATCCAACCAACTTGCTGAGCGCTTACGGTTATCAAACAGAATCCATTTTTCATCGCAGGTAACAATGCGGTTCAAAATTCCTTCATTTGTGTGTCTGTTGAGCAGTGCAAGGCACGTCTCGACGCGTACTTCGCGCTGGCGATCATTGAGTTCGTGGGGCACCCATTTGTCAAGCTTTTTTACCTTGCCAATTTGACGCAAATGGACCAATATTGTTTTGACGCTAACGTCGAAAGCTGCTGCTAATTCAGCCGTAGATTGTGTATCATCAGCTTCCACAATCGCCTTTAATTCGTCATTGTCGACCAAAGTCTTCGGACGACCGCGAGGTTCATTTTTCAGGTCGAAATTTCCAGAACGGAAGCGAGCAAACCAATAACAGGTGGTGCGTTGGTTTGTAGTGTTAGCTCCGTAAACGTCGTTGATGTTGCGTGCCGCTTGTGCCGCGTTGCTGCCACGACGGTACTCATATTCCATAATTACTCGAATTTTTAACGTATCCATGATGACGAAAAAGATTGAAATGCGATGAAAATGTAACACTAATCAATAAAGAAATGACTACTTTTAGAAAAAAAAATCCATGTTTTTAAAATAAAATTAATTTGAAATTAGAATTCTTAGCCAAACAAAAATTATTTTGATTTGAAATGGCCAGTACTGCAGAACGGCAATTTCATAGGTAAAGACCTAATATAATATAAGACTAACTAACCCAACAGACGTTGTCCTGTCTTAAATATGAATATTTAATTTGCAACTTTCTTATTTTATTCTTTCATAAAAACCTTCTCCTGACAATAAAAACAACAAAAAAAATATCGCAAAATTGGTCCAGCCGTTCACATATGATGCCGTGATCAAGGGAAATAGATATTCATTTTTATATAAAAGAAAACTGACGATCAATTTCAACGCAGGGCGGTTCAGAATCATGTAATGCCTTCATGGTAACAGGTTATGCGTGGATGTTCCTGCCTGTAGTTATAATTACTGACTTACGCCAAGTTACACCATTACCAAATAAAACCATTTTTTTATTTTTCTGTTGGGAAATCCTCACGGGCTTTGTTCTGAACTGGTTATTAGGAAGAATGCATCTGCAACAGCAAGGGATTTTGACGCAAACGCTACAAGCATGAATTCAGCACATAATTTTGAGCGTAGAAATCTTTTGTCGATTATCAAAACAAAAAAATAAATAAATCAGCTGTATGAAATGTATGAAAAAGCTAATTGTTTTCATAATAATCGACGAAAAATGTTTACTCAAGGAGTTCAGAATCTGTGGTGACAGGTTGCGCATCAATGTCCCTGCCATTTTTTATAGTTATAATTAGTTAGTTATTTTTCTATAGGGAATTCCTCACGGGTACCCAATGTCTAGGAGAGCAGAGAGATCAGATGCCTACTGACTAATACCCCATGGATCTTTCCACTACTTTGAATATGGCCCGGGACATTTACCTTTACCTAACTGGCTGGTTGTGAAGAGTACAATAGATCAAATGAGATAACCAATTGTAACTGGCAAGCATGGTGCTCATATTAACTTAATCATTGGCATTACAATGTAAAAGGCGCTATCTCTAGTTATGCAGTTAATCTGCCGTCCTCTAACTAGAAAGGAGTTAACCCTTACTTTGTGCCCTGGGCGTCGGGAATCCCAGGCTGATTTCCGGCTACCGTAGGCGTGAGCTTGCGGACGGCGAGTAATGGGTAGCTCGCTGTCCGGCAAGGACCAAGCCCAGGTCGACAAAGCGTTGTGTTCCACGCGCGCCTCAAAGAGATTTCAGCACAAACCGATGGGGCCCACAAGGGCCGATGCCTGCCAGGGGTGCGCGTTTGTTCGAAAGAGATACCGCAGCGCCTGGCATACAGGCTACTGAGGGAACACGGGTGGGTTTTAGTCAGTAAAAGTCTGACACGCCCTCCTGCTCCACCCAGAGCGGGAGAACTTATTTCATGATTTTCCACCAAGAAAAAAAAAAACCATCACTTGCTAATTTTTTACTTTTTAATAAAATCTAAGAGAGTTGTCAATTCTCTATCTTTCTGTCTAACAAAATTTTTGCAAGTCAAATAATTCTCAAGATATGAGAGTTTGAAGGCCGTTAACTGGAAAGGATTCTTTAGGATAAACAGAAAGAAATATCAATTGATGTTATCTACAATCAGTAACGTAAGAAGTATAAGATTCGCGTGTTTTTTATTACTTCTCAATATCTTGTCATAATGCCTTCATGGGCTTCAACTTCCTGTCTCGACACAAATTGTAGAAAAATCCATACTAGTATAGCATTACTATTTATTAATCAATGACAATAATATTCGAAAGTAACTCTGTATGTGTGGGTATTTTACTTTTCACGACTAAACCACTGAACGGATTTCGTCTTAAAAGATCTGCTTACATAAATAAATATTTCATTACATTTCAATGTGTGTTACATAACTACCTGTCCTAATATGGGTAGCAATTAATTACCTTTTAATCTAATAAACAAGCTCGCACTACGAAATTACCAGAATAATAATATAAAACATGTTTGTCTACTTTTAGTACGTTCCTGGGGGTGAAATTGGAGGTCAAAGTTCCAAGCAAACAAACTCACAAGCACTAATTAGTATTTTATAAAGCACTTTTAATTTAACCTCTGTAACTATGCGCTCTTTGCTGCATGTGTGTACCATTTAGTTATTTTTGTTCTTTTGTTTCATATATAGTTACAAAACATGCATTGTAGCAACTGTCTTTATGTGTTTATTTATCTCTGAACAAATTAGAAGGTCTACTTACTAAACATTTACTCGGCACACTAACTTGTTTCTATTTTAATTATAGCTAGCTTGTGCCAATGGCTTCGCCCGCGTGCAGGTCGGAAATTACCCCGCGGGAACGTACTACCGGGATAAAAGTTTCCTATGTGTTAATCCAGGTTATAATCTATCTGTGTGCAAAATTTCAGCCAAATCCGTTCGGCCGTTTTGGCGTGATTGAGTAACTAACATCCAAACATCTAAATTTTCAAACATCTAAACATACAAACTTTGACATTTATAATATTAATATATATTATAGTAGGAAGTAGAATATGTTGACATTCAATGTTCTGTAGCGTTACGATGTAAATTGCATCCCTGATTGCTTATCACTAACACTATATAAAATAATAATAATAATACCAACCCTATTATTTTCCCACTGCAGGACAAAGACATCTTCTCTTAAAGAGAAGGCACGAGCATTGATAGCCATGCTTGCTCAAGACCGGTTGAGGATTTCAAACTTATATCCCTACTAAATATTATAAATGCGAAAGTAACTTTATTTGTCTATTACACTTTCACGCCTAAACCGCTGAACCGATCGTCATGAAATTTGAAAGAGATATATAGTTATGAAGAAGGACATAGGTTACTTTTTTACGCGATAACCGATATCCACGCGGGTGGAGCTGCGGGAGAAAGCTAGTTAACTGTAAGTCCTGGCTTCCTTACGATGTTTTCATTTACTGATATCAGTTATGTCCAATATAAACTATGCACATTGTTTAAAAAATTGATACAGAACAAATTATAATGCGAAAAATATCGTGATGAGTATATATTACGTCTGTCAAATATCAAAGATTTTCTCAATAGATGCGTGCAATATAGTCGTCAAAGACCACCACGAGTCCATGACAAACCTTCACAAGAGCCTTTTCCTATTAGGTATTATCAAGCTTAACTAATAAATACATTCGTGGATAGCAGCATTTCCAATATATTCTTCCACGTATCAATTCAAACATCAGGCATGTTTGATTGCTATGCAAATCTGACAACTCCCTAGCACCTGACGTACATTTTCCTCATGTCGACATGAATGATCAAATAAAATATTATGTAGGTTGGCAGATTATGCGAAGGCACTTGATTTTGGCCATATTAATGAGGGTTCTATTCCTAGGTCGGGCAAGGTATTATTGGTTTTTGCTATATGAATATCTTAGTAGCAGTCAGGATATGTTGATGGAAATAGGCTCGCCCCTATTACAGGGGACCAAAACATAACTGGCGAAATATGGGTGTACTATAGGTACAGTTCTTCCTTACCCTTCGGGAAAACAAGGCGTGATGCTATGTATGTAATAAGTGCGTTATCCATGTGAAAAACCTTATTCAATTTTTTTTTTTTCATTTGTAACAGTAAACGAGAGTGCGGCTCGATGTTCAAGCATTTCGATGAAAACTGCCAGACTTCATAATATAAATATTTCCAAATAAAAAAATTAAATTAAAAATTTAAAAAACCCCCGACCTAAACAAAAACTCTAAAAAGTAAAAAATAATATTTATAGGCCTTTTAATTTGAACGTAATATTTTGACCAGGGCATTGTCAAGTCGGGGGACGGTCAATGAAAACGCCAAACAGAGGCCTAGCCGTCCCCCGACTTGACAATGCCCTGGTCAAAATATTACGTTCAAATTAAAAGGCCTATAAATATTATTTTTTACTTTTTAGAGTTTTTGTTTAGGTCGGGGGTTTTTTAAATTTTTAATTTAATTTTTATTTCTTGCTTTTTAAACTTAATGTCTACCTTAAATCACCATTTATCTATAATCTATTCATTGAGACCTTTTCAATGAGCCCAAACACGATACTTCTGCTGTTTGTTGGTGAATAACTTGGGTTTCCTGGAAATTCCAGTTGTTGCTCCAGCATCAGTTCAAGGTTATTTTTTTCATCTAATATCATTGAAGTAATAGAATGCCAAATTTTGAGTTGATCAGACACATGGAAGAGGCTAAAATCCCTTTTTCAAACAGAAAAGAGCTGATAATCTTCAAACGGCTGAACCGATTTTGATGAAACATGTCTAAGAACACTCCCGACTAATACACCTTTCAAACAAAAAAAACTAAATCAAAATCGGTTCATCCGTTCGGGAGCTACGTTGCCTCAGACAGACACACACACACACACACACACACACACACACACACACACACACACACACACACACACACACACACACACACACAGACACGTCAAACTTATAACACCCCGTCGTTTTTGCGTCGGGGGTTAAAAATTAGTTTTAAATTGATATATCTGTTTGGGCGTCCCTCTAAAATACGGGGTACAAAATAAATGCGTATCGGTTTACCTAACGTCAAAAATACAAAATTGGCCGATTTTTTTTGTTATTGGTTTCTAGGTCTACGTGGAATTTGAAATCTATAAACGGGTTATACCGTAATTATGACGTATTTTGATCCCATAAATAAACAAACCATTATCCGATCAATTGAAAAGAAAAACTACAAGTACCTACTAGAACGTTGCATCTGTCCAACAACCAATCAGGTTGGTAGTACAAGTAAAAAGTAGTTTTAAACAACAAAGCAATTTAACGTAATAGATTGCAGAGTAACCATTATAAGTTGATCCTTTGAACAATCAATACCTGCCTGGTACACCCACAGTTTATCTATAACTGCTGTAGAGAAATACTTCTGAAATACTCAAGCCCAAGAATGTTTTACGAAGTTCAACCAAGTTTGTAAAATGGAGAAATACGTACTTTTCCAGCTTCACCTTTGTTCTTTCACGGCAGCTGAACTCTGTTAGGAGTTATGTCGACGGGTAGCTATGATGCTTGAAATTCTAGATGGTTGGTCAAGTGTTCGATTTTTGCAAGGTTTTTTTTACTGATTTTAAATATTGTCGAGGTATCGAAGACTCTTCACACAAAAACTGAATTTTTCTTTAACGATGATTTCCTCTTGAACACCAAGGAATACAAAGTTTAATATATTGAGGCCGACTCATCTATTAAAACCCTAATTTATTTTCCCAACCTTTAGGCCGAGGGTCAGCAAACGCACGCACATTCCTGCGTACCTAGTTCTCAATCAAAATAAAATTACTTTACAATTTATAACGGTGTTACTTTTCAATACAATGATGTTTCTCAATTTGTTATAAGCCATGTCTTTGATAAAAAAAATCGCTTTTCACTTCGTAATTTCTGCACAGTCAGTCAGTGTATACGTGCCTGACCAATCAATCTGTTTAGCCTTTTCCTAATATTGGGGTCGGCTACCAGTACAACCGGATGCATCTGAATACTAGTATTTTACATGGAGCGACTGCCTATCTGACCTCCACTACTCAGTTACTGGGTAACACGATATCCCTTGGCAAGACAGGTTGTGAGACTTTCGGGCTTCTAACTAGCCGTACAGTCGTGTCAAAGAACCATGAATGACAGCTGGTATCAAAGGCTTTACGTGCTTTCCGAGGCACGGAGGAGTCTCGCATGCCTGACCAATCACGCAAAATACTGGGACCCAAATATTGTTAGGAACCGTCATCATAAAGGAGACTGAAGATTGACGGGATCGATACCAAACTTCATCCCGATACACAATAGACGCAACCAAAACCCACCTTTAAGTCCCATATACACTTGCAACAATTCCCCGTTGTTACGCCCAGCGGTGTTGTTTGCAGTAACAGCGATACCGCGATTGACTGGGTTCATTGTTTGACGCGGCGGGCGTAACTCTATTGTGGACGGAAAATGTCATAGCCCGCTCCGGTGTGTATCCGTCCTACGTTGCTTCGATGTATTGTATTTTACGCAGTTTTTTGACAACTTTGATGTGTCTGACGTAATTTTACACAATTTCGAGGCGTCAGTCAGTGTCGGCCTGGTTTTATAATATTAGTTTGTGAAATGTTTTTCAAAAAAAAACAGATAAAATATTAAGCCATACTGGGTGAGATGGCTAAATATTTTTCGTAATAACGTTTTGAAAAATAAAACTAGTTCAACGGATTGTCATGTCACATCGGTTCCTGGGGGACTCTGAGCAGCAAAATGTTCGAAACTGGCAAAAAGTTTGTAACGTAAATAATCCATGAACATTTTCGTAGAGTCGGTTTTATTTTCACATAGGTAGGTTTTATGTTGTTTGAAATCAAATCAAATCATTAATTTTTGCAAAACTGGGTAATGGTACATAGATGTTTTCTTAAAAAAGTAGTCCTCCTTATTCTACCGTCTCATGGGCATAAAAATAATATTCAATTCCCAAATTAAACAGAAATTTTATTTATACCGAAAAAATATAAATGTCAAATCATTAGAATTACAAAAAAAAAGAAACAATAAACAAACTAATAACATTAGTGACATTTTTACAGCAATGCCAAAAAAAGTAACAAAGTATGCCAAAGTGTCAATCAGAATAAAAAGTGTCAGAATAGGAACATTTATGTCAATCATAAAATAGTTTATCAATCAGTGCAGAGATTTATCATTGAGCAAGTCGTAAATTGTGTAATAGCTTTTCTCAATTAATATTTGCCCTTTAAAACTTTATTACAGTTATATTTTCATCACATCGGGTACTTTATGAAATCATTTTTTTTGCTAGTGAACTATAATCAATCAAATTACATGCTGAATCAATCAACAATGTCATTGAAAAATTATTTTCCGTACTGCAGGTATGTACATAAAAAGGACACAATTAAAAAAATCGTATACCAACGAAAAGACAGCAAAATATTATTTTTTATGAATTTAATTTTAGATATGAAAGAAACATTACACTGTCTCGGAAAGGAATACAACCGCAGGCTATTTATTGTCGCTTTTCGTAGTTGTTTTGTTTTTGCTGAGATAGGTTTTAGAGTTGTTATTAAGACACATTTTATGCCTTCACCTATACCGATGATATGCTCCTGTGTTGTGTGGTTATTTCTGAATAAATTAGAAGGACTACTTACCATACATTTCGTAGGCACACTTATTTGTTCCTACTTTATTTACAGCTAACGTAGGTATTGATGTTCTTTCTATTATTTTGGTTACCAGAGAATGTGCAGCAGCGTGCTCTATGCATTTTACCACCATACTGCGATTGCCAACCTGCCTGCAAAGAGTGACGTTTATGGAATAACGAGGCCTATGTCCAGCAGTGAACGTGTTTCGGCTGAAATGATGATAACAATTTTGATTCAAAGTTCTGTTTCGTCATTAAGGATATAAATTACGTCCCAGATACCTATTGATTTTGATTTTGGGGTAAAAACGGCAACTTTCACGCAATTAATTCACAATATTAAATTGTAAAGTCAGGAAATTAATTATTAAGCAAATCGCTTATCAACTTAAATTGACCGTGTATTTCCATCACAGCTATAATTCTTTTACAGTTGTATTTACTGAAACACGTAAAAGTGACTTATGGTGTCAGTTTCATTAAGAATTTCCGTGAATAAAAATTAAATTTAAAATTTAAAAAACCCCCGACCCAAACAAAAACTCTAAAAAGTAAAAAATAATATTTATGGGCCTTTTAATTTGAACGTAATATTTTGATCAGGGCATTGTCAAGTCGGGGGACGGTCAATGAAAACGCCAAACAGAGGCCTAGCCGTCTGCGATCGCCAACCCGCTTGCCAAGCGTGGCGATTATGGCAAAACCCCCCATGACTGGGGGAGGCCTATGTCCAACAGTGGACGTCTTTCGGCTGAAATGATGATGATGATGATGATATCTAAGAACACTCCCGACTAATACACCTTTCAAACAAAAAAAACTATATCAAAATCGGTTCATCGGTTCGGGAGCTACGTTGCCTCAGACAGACACACACACACACACACACACACACACACACACACACACACACACACACACAGACACGTCAAACTTATAACACCCCGTCGTTTTTGCGTCAAGAAATCCCTACATTTTGTTGTTATTTCGTTTGCCATAGAAACTAAAAATCCACTATATCTGTTACATGGCCTTCAGTCACATTCTTATTAGTTTCGCACGCCGGCGAGAGCACAAATCATAATAAGTAGTTTATTGGTCCATGCGAAAATATACTTATAATAATTCACGTATAGGTACAAACTTATGTTCGCGTATTCACCCGTGTTAAGATCGGAAATTATCCTAAGGGATTGAATACCTGGATAAAAGTTATCATTATGTCCTAACCCATGGTCATGTTCTACCTGTGTTCCAAATTTCATTAAAAAAACAACCATCTGTTAAGGCGAGAAAGGTATCAGACAGACAAAGCTACAATGTCGCATTTCCAGTAAGTTGTTCATATAAATAATATGGAATGGATGGATTAATCCATCATACTCATGATGGATTAAACACTCTTCACATAAATCCTAAATTTTCCAAATCTACAATAGAAAACAACTCCAGTGTTTGTCTATGACTCAATAGCCAGAACGAAAAACATTTTAATTGGGACATGCACAAGAAATACCTACAACAATGAAAAATAACGTTTCAAAAAATGATGACGCAAATAATGTCCAAGATTTGAAACTAACACCATCATCAAAATTATTTTAAACATAGCTGAAAAAACCCTAGGAAATGTAACCTGGATATCATATTGGTTTTCCCAGTAATACGTTTCAAAGCAAAGCACGTGCCAAAGCTACATGAAGCCATCGAAGAAGCAAGCTGCAACTCCATGTATCAAAGGAAGCAATTATGAGATTGTCATATCAGCAATGTACTGTATAATTAACTTGTATAGTAATCACGCAATATTACAATCATCTTCATAAACAGGATGTGTTTTTAACCAGTGCGCAAACTGTAACCATGAACTCAGCATATCATTCTAGAACCCCTAGCGCAGAAATTTATCGTGGGTTATACAAAAATAAATCTGCTGTTTCATAGAAAAGTGCAATACCTACGCGGTCAAAATGTATTGAACAGCTGATATTTTTGTCTATAACAGACCGATTTTTTTTTTAATTTTTTTTACGAATATTTTTCGTTACGCCTAGAATGATTTGCTGAATTCATGGTTACAGTTTGCGCACTGGTTTAAAACTTATCCTGTATAATAATACAGTATATGTAATCATAACTATCTACGTGATATACCTAGATTACTATCTGCTTACATTCAATTACAATCAGTAATTAGCTGTAGTCTTAATTAAATTTGATTAACTGTTGAAGTTAAATATTTTCATAATTATTGACTGATGGAAGCACTGGTATGTGATCAATGGCTATCCTACTAATATATATGTGAAAATTTGTGAGGATGGATAGATAGATCACTGGATGTTTATTAATCTTTCGCGCAACAACTACTACACTGATTTGGATGAAATTTGGCACACAGATAGTTTATAGCCTGGATCAAAATCAAAATATTTTTATTTCATATAAGCCTGCATGGGCACTTATGAAACGTCAGAAGCTAGGTGCACGGTTCCAAAATGTTGTTTCCTATGGAGAAGAGCCGGCAAGAAACTCCACGGTTACTCTTTTAAAAATGATTGGCTTTAACAATGTTTTCAGAGATAAAATGTATGGGAGGACAGTGCAGGCCTGTCAATAAGTACCAGGTACTTAGACGAATACAGAATGGAAAATCGTCTACAAATCTACAGTCTGTAAGGCCTACAACGTTCTCCCATTCACAATATGTAGAATAATCTACTTAAATAAAATTAACCTAATTAAATATAGTGACACGATTAACATGACAATCACTAAAAAAATAGTTGATATTGAAATTGATGTATTATGTCAAATACATATAATACTCTTAATCCCGGTACTACATTCCCATAGGATAATTTTCGTCGTCCATGCGGTTGAAGCCACTGGCATCTAGTACAAAGATAAAAAAAACGAAAGGGACTTACCTACTTGCACACAATCTAGCGACCATGGCTCCACACTGTTGAAACCTGTAAAAAATAAGAGCATTAAATACTTACTAAAGAATGCAACGGTGTGTGCTTAAACATCATTATAACTTTGTTGCATGTGTTAATGCAATTAACATAAATAATATTTCCCCTGCAATAAACATCCCCGTCCCCACTCAAGAATTTGAAGTTTACCTTACAAAAAAGTTAAGAATCATTTTAAAATACAAAGCCAAAAAGCGCAGTTTATGTAAAATTAAAAAAATGTACTTAGTTGAGAATAATTTTGAAATACAAAGCCAAAAAGCGCAGATAAAATGAAATAAAAAATTGACAAGTATTTTAGTTTCAGTAGATTTATTCGAACACAGCCTGTTTGCGAAATGGCCTATCCAATATTACTCTGTTCACTGGACGCTTACTTTACTGTCCTTGAGTCAATAGTGGCTCAAAACGAGATTTTAAATAAAAATGGCTCGTTTTGCAATGATAGTTGCTCTTTCGTTGAGTATTCTGAGCTGGATTAAATTATATTTTTACCGGACTTGTGTAGTTGAATATTTTAACGGTGATTTAAAAATTAAGCTTTGTAGTTTTTATTTTATTTTATGAAAGTGGCATAAAATAGTAGCAGTTTTTTGAGTTTAGAATTTACTAGCGCTAATAGCTCATAAAGGGACGAGGCAGGGGCTGTCGCTGCCCTGCTCGTAGGGTTGTTAGCAGGTTGACCAAATATCAACATTTTCTGTGCCATAAGTTATAGATAATGCATGTATTTAACCATAAACCTTCTGAAATTAATTATATAAATGAAATTCTATATTCGAAAAATTACGCGGTTTCCTAGATACGAAAACAAACTTTAATTTTATAATAAGTTTAGATTTTTAAGATGGTCCTCACTGCTTTTTACAGATTATACAATATTTTGTACTATGAGTATGGGTAGGTTAGCATAAAATTTAAAAGTATCTAAGTGTAAAATTACTTACCGATTCTCTCAAAACGTGTTGTTATTCAATTATTTTTAGCACTAAGTACGCATAAGTAATAAAAAAAGTAGCAAAAAGATTTCCTGAAAACCATTACAACAGTTTTCGAGTAAACTCGCAACAATAAATACTTGTAATCCAATTTAATTCTAGACCGTACTCCCGTAAAAACGTTTTTACGTACCAAATCAATTGAAACAAGTATTTGTGACCGCACGAGGGTAGGTGCGGCAAAAAGTTGTGCCTTGATCATGCGAATGTAATTGTATCAAAAGGAACAAAAACCACAAATCGTACGATTAAAAGAAAACTTCTAGATTGCTTATAAAGGTTTGTTAATGTTACTTTTTTGTTGGTCTATTTGCGAGAATTGGAAAGATTTGTTTATTATTTATAGGGAATGTTTTTGGGTTTTTGAGTACCTACCTACGTGCCTAATTTCTATTGGTTTAGAATGGTGAAGCGCAGGACTCTGGGACTTTAGAAGTGCTAAATGTTCAAAAGTTATTTTATTTTAGGTTTTACCCCATACCATCATTATAGTTACAACCGAAAGACGTCTACTGCTGGACATAGGCTTCCCCCAATTTGGGAGGGTTTGCCTCAATCGCCACGCTTGGCCGGCGTGTTAGCGATCGCAGTATGGTGGTAAAATGCATAGAGAACGCTGCTGCCCATCCTCTAGCAAGGTTTTGCCTAGTTTTGGATTTTATAACTAAAACATCAAAAATTGGAATAAAACATATAATAACTTTCAGTATACATCAGCTTTCAGCATTTTGCCATTCAAAACTGAGAGCGACTAGGCAAGTGCCTAATTGAAACCGGTTTTGAATGGTAAAATGCTGAACGGACTTAGGAGTGCTAAATGTTCAAAGATCATATAAATGTTCAAAGATCATAGAATTTTCTATCACGGGCTCTTTTAAATCACACTCTAAAAAGTTCAGATGATATTACTAATGGAACAAAATAACACATAGTTACATCTCATTCTATAAAATTTAAAGTGTTAAAAACTGTTTAATAAAAATACCTAATTAAATTACAGTCCCCTACCGTTACTACATCAAATTCCATCCAATAAACACGTCCACAGGAATCCAAGAAATATGATAAGATTTTATAGCAAAAATCGCTGAAGCACGCAAGCCAATGTCGTGGTCAGGTAGAAGCACCTTTTATGTGCTACGGCTCCAAAGAATGCGATCATTGTACTCTTCGAATGTCACCTCGCACTACTGGCACTGCTACCTCAATCGAGAAAATTGAATTGAGTCAGTAGTACCTCTTTTTAAAATGTCTTTTATAAGATACACGAAATACTTACTTGTTACTTGGAACTGGGAACCAATAAGTTGAGCGTCAAAGATTTGTTTCGAACGGTTCGCTGGATATAGGTTACGAAACGATTTTCTGCGAGTAATTTAAACGGTTTGAGGAGGTTCGTTTTGTTGCAGATCTTTTTGACTGTCGCTTCATAAGATACCTACCTAATAATAAAATGATTACTACATAATACCAGCAACACGCCTCATAAAACAACGGGGGTTAGACAGAGCGGTAGTTACCTATAGAACATCCATATTTCACCAGTATGTATAAGTCCCACATAATAAGGGGCGAGCCTATTGCCATCAAGCGGGCACAAATCTAGACTCCACAAAAGAAAATAATGCTCTTTTTATTGTACACCAAAAATAAATATAGAAATTTTACATAGGGTGACACAATCTAGGCTAGAGAAACTCACCAACATTTTGCCCGACCTAGTAATCGAACCCAGGACCAACGAGAATATAACCTTTACCACAATTTCACTTTAAATCATTTCACATTTTATAGAAATTCATCATCATTTCAGCCGAAAGACGTCCTCTGCTGTACATAGGCCTCCCCCAGGCTCGTCCACTTCGACCGGTCTTGTGCTTCCCACATCCAGCGGATACCCGTGGCCTTCACAAGGTCATCGGTCCACCTTGTGGGAGGCCTTCCAACTCTACGTCTTCTTGTACGCGGTCGCCACTCCAGAACCTTTCGGCCCCATCGGCCATCTGTTCTGCGACCAATGTGCCCTGCCCACTGCCACTTAAGTTTGGCAATTCTTCAGGTTATGTCGGTTGCCTTGGTTCTCCTGCGGATCTCTTCATTTCTAATTCGATCGCGTAGGGAAACTCCGAGCATAGCTCTCTCCATTGCCCTTTGGGTGACTTTAAGCCTTCTGATAAGGCCCATTGTGTGAGAGAGAGAGTAATTTATTGTGACCACAAATTAATTGGTTGTGGGTTTAACACCCAAAAGTTTTTCATGATCCCTGTTACTATCGGTTATTATACCTATTACTTCATTTGAAATTCTGAATGTTAACATAATTATTTCTACACAGGAAAACGGAGAATAACATAAAGATAACAAAGAAAAAACTCTGTATTTTACAGTATACCAACATCATATTCATAAACGAGTACAAACTTAGATTTATAAATACATATGTATTATTATTATTTATTTATTTATTCAGACTACATGAGGTCCATTGTGTTAGTAACAATTTTTATAGCTCATTCGATAGAGTTGCCAGACTGAAAAAAAATTTTCCATCAGATAAAAATAAACGAACGATCTCTAATAAAATTACCGGTGTAGGAAAACGGGGCGGTTATTAATAAAGATATAATTTTACCCCGGTTATGAGTGCGGACGACCATCCGTTACGCAATTAAAACACGCGAAATGGTTTCATGTCCATTGAGATTTGCATACAGATATATGATTATAGCCAAAATGGCTTTATGTTATGGTTATAATGCTTACAAAAAAAGTATTACGTCTCGGAATAGGTGTACGGAATTTATTGGTATGAAATCCGATCTATAGCGTGGTATTTTTTTTGGGATAATTTTTGGGTGTGATACCTAATTATGGGATAAGAAATACTGTGGTAAAGAAGTATGTATGTGTATACAGGGTGTAAAAAGACACGTCACATAGCCATCCATTGAGCTTTCTGTGCGTTAAACTCAGTAACATTTCACAAAAATATTGCTGGTATATGACTTTAATTTTTTGTGATAAAATTTGCTGTTTGCGGTAGTGCGCAATATAACGCACGCAAAACTTTGTGCTTATGGGTGCAACCAACTGTACGGGGATCAAAGGGGTATTTAAAGTTTTGTTTTATAATTCAAAACTTGTTTACGTAAAAAAAAATGTCAGTAAAAGTTGGTATTTTGACTTTCAATATCTCCGTAACCAGAAGTTTCCCAGGCATGGCCCACAACAAAATAAAATAATAATAATTACTGGGAGTACAAGTGAGACTTGGCTTCGTTATGTGTGTTTTAAAGCCGATATTTCTATGGCAAAAAAAAAATTGGTAGTAGTAGTAGCAAACAAAATTTGTATTTGCTGTATTTATCATTTGTTTGGAAATGCAAGCAACAAGCAACACATCATCACTTCCCATGGTACTAGGTACCTTAATCCCCCCGAGCAATGGTCACAGCATCCATCCGTGTATGAATACCAATTACCAATTATAGCAAGTGTGATGAACATGATGACATTATACAGGACGGTTCGTTAAAACAGACGTGAAATTCGCACGTGAAATGCGTTTTCTCCGACTATAAATTAAGAGTTTCAGAGAACTTAGTTATTTAGCAAATTGTCACTGTTCGATAAATTGCCACATACTATCGGGATAAAAAGTATCTTATGTGTTATTCCAGGTTACAAACTATCTATGTGCCAAATTTCATCCAAACCCATTCAGCTATTTTTGCGTGATTGAGTAACAAGCATCCAAATATCTAAACATCTAAATTTCCAAAAATCTAAACATACAAACTTTCATATTTATAATACGGACAGTTTTAGCTGGTAGTCAAATTTCTTAACCATTTATTTCATTGACTTTACACGTAGGTTCCGTGTGATGCCGGACGTAAAAGAATAGCACCATCCCATTGCTTCCCGTGAGTGTCGTAGAAGGCGACTAAGGGACTTACTAGAGAATGGGCAACAGCGTTCTCTATGCATTTGACCACCATACTGCGATCGCCAACCCGCCTGTCAAGCGTGGCGATTATGGCAAATCCCCCCTTTTGGGGGAGGCTTGACGTCTTTCGGCTGATATAATGATGATGATGATGACACGTAGGTGAGTTTATAAATGATTTACAACCGAAGCCCATCAATTTTAAGCCAGAACGGACCTTGCATTACGTACCCGTTGTTTAAATAAACCTATAATCAATCATGGCGTTTCATTTAGGACTTTCTGATTTCATAACTACAAAAATATCAACATGTAGGTATAGTAGAAGTAATAAGCTCCAGTATTCCGCACATTATAAAGAGAACAAACTATCCCATTAAGACCGTGATGACCCTCTTTTCATTTAATCACCAAGTAATTTGGCACCGAGATAATATTTCCCTTACAAAATAATAAAGCAGAAAATATATTTTAAACCATTCTGTATTTTATTTTACATTTGCACGTAATACGAGGACTCCAGTTTATATTTGAATGTTGGCAACAAACGAGATTGTTCTAGCAAAAGATTACAAGATAAAGCTTTTTGCAAATATACCTAAACGAGTGAAATTACGAAATACGCAGTACATTATGTGGGGAAAATGTCTGAGGTAAGCGGTTTTGTAAGCTGAAGGCTATACGACAATGTTCCTCGACCTTGAATAAAATAGACGAAAATTTTCGCTGAAGAAGGAAACTCATATCCGAGCCTTTGGAGTTTTCAATACAGTAGCCAGATAAGTATGCCTTTTATTTACTTGACCGTGGAGATTCGGTCGATGTATAACCATCAATTTTCCGATCGGCAGTAAAGAGGTCTTTCTCTTTAACATAAATTTATTTTCATGAATATCGGAATTTGATATTTAAATCGACGCATGTTAAATCTTTCTGTGATATTTTTCAACTTCAGACAATGGCTGTAACTGAAACACCCGTCGAATCACTACATATTGTAAAACAAAGTCCCTCGCCTCGTCTGTCTGCCTATCTGTTCACGATTAACTCAAAAACTACTGAACGGATTTTCATGCGGGTTTCACTAATAGACACGAGTGATTCATGAAGAAGGCTTAGGTGTATAATTTGTAAATTTACTAACGCAGCGAAGCCGTCGGGAAAAGCTACTAAAGACTAAAATCTAGTTGATAGTTCAAAAAATGCTTTCCAAAACTATAACAAAACGCAGTCTTTGGCAAAAGTCCGAGAAAGTTACTTCAGGAAGGAAAAGAAAGCAATGACTTCCAAACGTAATTCAAGACAAGTGTAATACCATGTCCACACATCAATGTCTTTATTACGTCCTAGATAGTGGACATCGGATGTCAGCTAAGCAGGTCAATGTACGCGTTGCCAGACGTCCACCCATTTATTAAAGTTGGTCGCCGCGGCGCGACTAAATGATGAAGAGCTAGAATAGAATGTTAGCGACACATTACCGACTGCCTTTGCTAGCTTTGAACCTGTGGATACAATATTATTTTAGTACCTATTGCGAAACCTGAATATAGTTTGTTCAGAACAAGGAACTGAATCGATTCCAATAGTTTTTACACCATGTTATATTTTTTCCCAATTTCTTTTTTTTTTAGTTATCACCAGTTAATTAAAAAACAATTGCCATATGGTTAAGTACCTACTGCCTAGTATTATCAATGAGCACAATACGATGCTGGATGCGCGGGCGGCGCATGGGGCCAATGGTGACCATGACTGTTTGCGCAGAAAACTAGGTAACATAACAAGCTTATAACTTTGTGATTTTTCATGATACAGTTTTGAAATTTTGTATGTAAATTCTTTACATAAGAATACTAGACGTGTTTCGGGTTTCGCATATACTAAAAATAAGGTTGTATACACAGGTTCAATTCTGATTGTGAACAATGAGACTGATTCTGATTATTTTATCCTTAATTCACAAGTACGTACTCAGCCTATAACGTTCCCACTGCTGGGACACAGGTCTCCTCTCAGTGAGAGGGAGTGGGCCGTAATCCACCACGCGGGCCCAGTGCGGGTTCACAAGTAGTGCTAAGTAATAATAGCCGCACGGGTGGATCCAAAAGGTTATGCTGCGCTTACCGGGGTTGGTCCATGGATGGGTGACCATCTTTATGTTCTTAGACTCTTTCGTGCCTCTGAAAACACATTGAGCCATTGGTCTCGGGTGTCATTCGTGGATTTTTGACAGTCGTTAAGGGTCGTCGGAAGCCGGAATGTTTGATAACCAGTCTTACCATGGGGCACGGTATTACTCAGTTATTGGGTTGTGGAGGTCAGATAGGCAGCCGCTCCATGTAAAATATTGGTATTCAGCTGCATCCGACTGGACTTGGCAGATTGATTCAAGTAGTGCAACCTTACACGACAATAGGCACTTTTAGCTTTGTAAATCTCAATAATAGGCCACAAAAAATTGATATCAAAATCTACATGAATATCTAGCGGTGTTTCCTTTTCTTGTTATTAATAACCAGGGGGCTTAGAACTTGTGTGATGTATGAAAACTTTTAATTCCGCTAACCTCACGCCGAGTGGTGGAATATAGAAAGAAAGAAAAAGAAATGGTTAATGCGCGCCAATTGCGGTTGTCACCCCGACCGCAACACCAGCGTCTAGACTTTTAAGCACTTATAAGTCTTATTCTTCATGTGCGGTTTCCGCAAAGGAAAAGACTCCAGCTATTACTGTGGCTGTTTTAAAGGAAAACTATATTGTTTAAATATTGGAATTACTCTTTATCACACCGTGTCTGGTTGTGGTTTAGTTTCCTTAGAAAAGAATGGACGGTCACAAAATGACGGCTGTCTAAATAAAAAACGTTTTTTGACACCTTAATGTCAAATACTGGTGAAAATTATAGATTTTCATGACAGCCACGACCGTCACTGTTGTTGGAAACCATGGTTTAAACGATGATGCATTCGACTATAATGTAAAGCCTTGAAGTTTATACCCTAGGGGGTTGGTCAAGGATTTTCAATGTATGTCTATACTAATATAATAAAGAGGAAAGATTTGATTATTTGTTTGTTTGTTTGCATTGTAGTAATAGGCTCCGAAACTACTGAACCGATTTGAAAAAATCTTTCAATGTTGGGAAGCTACACTATCCCCGGGTGGCATAGGCTACATTTTATCCCAGTATTCCCACGGGAACGGGAACTATGCGGGTGAAACCGCGGAGCGTTGCTAGTCAAAAAGAAATAAAAATACCAGCAACTAATAAAACGTCTAAACGGTCCCAATAAAAGTCTACCCCCTTTAAATATTTTTATGAGGTGGGTCGTTCTTACTACAAAATTGCATTCCTTGACAGGCAACTGCACCTGATCCCTACATACTCGGCACCTGTTTCTGCCACCTCCGAGAATTGAATTATTAGCATAACTGAATTTCATGTTGGATAGCCAGAGACATCGATCTCGGAGTCAGTTACTAGGTCAACATGACGACACTAACGGCTATCAAACAAGCATTCGGATTAGATTTCAGTAATTTAATGTTACCAACGGAATCCAATGGGACAATTTAGGTATTGACGGAATTTAGTGGCTATTTGCAAGCGATTGTGAAGGTGGAAATTACTTTGTTGTGTTAGACGATTATTTGAAATAGTTCTGAAAAAAATATGAATAAAGGCAGGTCATAGATTTTTTATAGTTACGACTATTCGATCACGGGAGTACGGCTACGATGTTTAGAGGATCTTATTGCTTCATCCGCGGTCATACATTGGTTCTGTTACGAATTCTAAATGCATCACCACAGCTCTTAAAACAGTGAACGCGTGGAACACAACGCGCCGTCGACTTGTGCTTGGTCCTTACCGGACGGCGAGCTACCCATTACTCGCCGTCCGCAAGCTCATGCCTACGGTTGCCGAAAATCGGCCTGGGATTCCCGACGCCCAGGGTGTCTCCATCTCCTGCGGCGGCTAGGGTCGTGAGGACCCATAGACTGCCTCTCCCTCACGGGCGCCGCCTCCCTCTTCGCGAGCATTACTGCTTCGCTGAAGGAGGGGACGGCTACCCGTGCACTCTCGCTGCGTATCATGCCCTGGACCAGGGCCGGACGCGAGAAAATATGACCTGTTAATTTCCATTGAAGTGTTTTAGTTTTTACTCTAATATGTAGGTACATCACCTCGGTGATGTTCCTATCCACCAATCGGTCCTCAATCTTATTAAAATTTAATAACCAAAGCCTATTTACGAACACAATTTCAATCTCGCCTACAAACCCATTTCCATAATACCTACATAAATCGATGTGCAACTAAAGCAGATTACGATTCACTGTGTATTCACTTATACGATTATTTCCGACGGTAGCCGTACATACAGTTTCCAGGTATTACAGTACAAGCTATGGCTCCACAATAGAATAAATGGTTTCCATGAACCGATATTTTGTTCAGCGTTTTCATTATAAGTACTCGTAGAATGGACTTCGTATTTCTCGATGAGCTCATGGCTACATAATAGCAGCTGCACGAGTCGATCGAAGGATAAGCTCGCTTGCCGCGGTTGGATCGTTGATGGGTTCCTACCTATTACATATCGAGACCAGTAGGTACATGCCTCGAAAAGTACGTTAAGCCTTTGAAGAAGCTCCTCGCGAAGCTCTTTTGCCCCGGCATTCATTTGAAGATCATTGACAGTCGTTAGTCGATAGTCTGACAACCAGTCTTACTAAAGTGTATTCTGTTCCTAACGACCAGGGGCCTGAGTCTACTAATTTATAAACGTTACAATGGTCTCTCAATGGTGTGTTTTTGACAGTTTTTGTATGGCAAATCTGTCAAAAACTTACCATTGAGAGACCATTGTAACGTTTATAAATTAGTAGACTTAGGCCCCTGGCCACGGGACATTCGCCATTGCGAAAATTCTCGCGGTGCGACCGGCGAGGCGTCTAGTGACTGAAACAAACGCATAGAAATGTACTTATGAAGCCACGCGGGGCGGCGACCGGCGGGGCGACCGGCGAAATGTACCAAGCAAATCGCACGGGCGACCGGCGCCGGCGGCGCGGCCGGCGAGTGAAACAAATCGACCGTAGCAATTAACAGAGTCGTATGTGAAAAATCGCTACTTTAGGGTACGGCCGTTAGAAGTTTCAAATATGCATAAAGTGAACAGTAGTCAGTGTACCTTAACCAAATTTGGTATCACATTTAAATATTAATTACCTGACGTAGCAGTACATGTAACTTTATAAAAAATGTATCGTAAATATGAGAAACTGCACATGCAACATTGTTAACCGCTAAATCATGCAACTATTTTGTCAGAACTGGCAGATCCGACATTATTATCGGAACTACAATTTCTGAATTTGCTCGGATGTGGCACAACCCGCAGTATTCCCTGGACTTTTAAATCTTATTTAAGTTGGATGTACCACTTAATACGTTATTGCCCGTGAGATATAAATATTTTTTTAATGTAGATACCACTTACACAATCGGAGACTTGGGTAAATACAAAGTTGAGTAACATACAACATTGAAATACTAACTTAGCACTGAGTTACTTAAATTAATAAATAGCAAAACATTAATTTCCTAGAAAAACCTTGATAGGATTTTTTTTACTTTTACTATAGGTCTTCATTAAAAAAAAAAAACAGTTCTCCTACACTCTAGGAACCCATCATCAACCTTTAAGTAAGTACCTACATTAAATTAGATTTAGGGTTTGTAGGCCGCAGTTGCAAGGTGCTACTTTGTTTTAGCTAATATAGATAAATAAGAGCCCCGCCGCAGTTTTACCCGAGTAGTTCCCGTTCCCGTGAGAATTACGCGAATTCCTCCTCTTAGCAGGAGCCTAGTCGATAAAAACATCTGTATTCCAAATTTCAAGGCTCTAACTTCAGGGGTTTCGGCTCGGCGGGCGGCGATGATGAACCAGTCAGTGACGACATGTTCTTTCATAGTTTTTGATATTGGTACTGACATGATACCTATGTATACAGCGTGGAGAGGACTATATGACCTTAAATCAAACTTCGTATAAGTCATTATATTCCCAACCTGCACACAAAAAATCAATCAAATATTGTCCAGTAGTTTAGCCACAGGACATTATTTTTCATTTTAAGCATTTTCTACATGATGTATAGTTAACAGGAGAGCACGCGACAGGTAAACGACCCCCAGACGCAACGGTATTAGCCCACACGTTGCCAGCTCGCTAGGTACTGGAAAAACCCGCCGCATTTTTGCCGGTGCGCTATTGGTTCGTTCTCAAAATACCATCGCACACAAAAGTGTTTAATTCCGAAATGGTTTTACATAGAAAATTGAGAAAAATGAATTATGACGTATTATTTTATGAAGAGGCTGATAATAATTTAGTTCATAACTAAGAATAATGTATGAAACGGACCGTATTGGCAAAAAAATGTTCCGAGTCTACAGTGAGAGGAATTGTAAAAAGTTCAAAAGATTTGGAACTTTTTACTGTCTTCCGAACTCCCGGAAAAATAAAAGAATAAAAAAAAACCAATAACAGACATTGACAGCTTTGGCAAGGGTGTTATAAAAAGAATCATCCACATTTTCCAAGTCACTGAAAGATAATTGCCTACCAGAAGAATACCATAGACAGGTTGCAAAGGAAGTTACAGAATGACCAACATTTCCTTCCTACCAATAACCGAAGTAGCAAGCGAAAGGCTAGTTTAAAAATAAAATAATAGGCCTAGTACTTTCGTGCGCGAATGTACATATGCGCAAACACACCCCTTCCACTTTCTTCCAGGGTTTTTTCCATGGCGTATTTTTTGTACAAAGGCAAACGCGGGGCGCCGCGCGGGTATACGGAAGGGGTAGTCATCGTCTATCTAGGTTACGGTCACTCGGTCAGTGTATCACCGGACGTACTTCCTGTCTGTGACGCATTCTGTACCGCTTTGGAATTGCCGATGCGCCCGCGCTCTTCGGAAGCCGCCGCTCGAGTGTTTTCGTATCTTTTTAAAGACGTTTATGTGAGTGAATTGTGCGAAATTTGACGCTTTGTTTTAATAGTGACAGGACACATAACGTAGAATAGGTACTTGGTTAAATTGATAAGTGAACTTTGCGAAGTTAGACGCTTAAAACATACTTACTGTGTTACTTACTTACTGTGTTTGAAGTTTATTTTTATTATAAATCACCATGCCTCGTTATAATTACTCGGCTTCGGAGTACACCGATATGATTTTAATTTATGGGGAGTGTCACGGAAACGCCGCATTAGCAATACGGACATACCGAGAGAGGTATGGGAACAACCGTATGTGTCCGACCCACGGGCGGACTATTGTACAAGCTGTCCAGAGGATACGGGAAAATCGATCCTTAATCCCGCATGTAGATGGTGCTCCTCCGCGTGCAATTGTGATCCCAGATGAAAGGGTTTTAAATTATTTTGATCACAACCCGACGTCCAGTCTGCGTAGAGCAGGTCGCCATTTTCGTGTAAATCACAAAACTATACAAAAAGTTTTGAAACGAGACAAACGCAGGCCTTACAAGTACAAGAAAGTTCAAGCGTTATTACAGAGAGACAAGCCAGTAAGAGAAACTTTCTGTCGCTGGATGGAAACCAAACATCTCGAGAATCCTGACTTCCTGTACAATGTGATGTGGACTGATGAAAGTACATTTACAAGGAATGGTTTATGGAACCGACAGAACCTTCGGTACTGGAGCCGCGAGAATCCGCATCTAGTACGGGAGACTTCGCATCAGTACAGATTTTCTGTCAATGTGTGGGCTGGCATACACAGAAATACTATAATTGGTCCAGTATTTATTGATGGCAATTTAAATGCCGTAAAATTCTTAGAACTCCTCAATGGACCCGTTTCCGAGTACACGGAAGAACTTTCGCTAGACGTGTACAGGCAGATGTGGTACCAGTTAGACGGAGCACCAGCTCATTCAGTGGTGTCTGCAAGAGAGTGTTTGTCTCAAATGTTCGGACAGCAGTGGATTGGCCGTTATGGACCAGTGCGGTGGCCAGCGAGGTCACCAGATCTCACGCCACTGGATTTTTTCTTGTGGGGCCACATAAAAAATGATGTGTACTCAACAGAAGTTGAAACCGTTGATGATTTAAAAAATAGGATTATGATATCTTTTAATAAATTAAAAGACATGGCTGCTACTGGTGACCTATTATCAAGAGTAAGAAATAACATTATACGTCGGTGTACATTGTGTATTCAAGAACACGGCGGACATGTAGAAAATAAAAAAATTTAAAACTGACTACTTATCTAAGTTATCGAAAAGTTATTGTGATTAGTGAATATCTCGCGGGTGCCTGACTATTTCGTTAATAATCTGTGATTTGATGTAATGAAATTGAGCATTAATGATGATATTAATGGCGCCAAAACATTACGTCGCCGGTCGCTACGCGATGTCGTCGCCGCGCCTGCCGCCGCGAACTGCACGTGCGCTTTATGAAACCGCGCTGTGTTGCCATTCTTACCGCAGGTCAGTGAACCAATAGATCTAAATGGTGTTCTATTTTGTGTACAGTTTTATCCTATTTAGTTTGTTTGAAAAAATCGTTTTGATTAATTTCGATGCTAGGATTTATTTGATAGTTTATAAATGTTTCTATGAACCAGCAATGCCAGTGTTTTCAATTAAAGTCATATTATCTTCACCACGTTGTATACTTCTATAGATACGCAGGTTATACCTACGCTCCCTCATAAGATAAGGCAACTGTACTTTTAATTACCTGGCCAGGAAATAATTCTCTGTACATGCCAGAAATTTTATACGTACCCAGAAAATAAGAAGTCACTGTGTAATAAAATGAAATTAAAATCCTTTATTGGAAAACTAAATAACAATCCAGATTTTTATAACAAAATACTGATTAACTTCGCATATGAATCAACAATACACGAATTGAGTTTCCTACAAGTAAACAACAAAACAAATGACAGTCTTATTAAGTTACATTTGAGATCAGCCTCATTTCACAATTTTTTTTTTTTATTGTAATCTATTTATTAAATACAAACAATTAGGTGCAAGACAACATTCATATATTAAGCAAAAGTAGATAGATTACAAAGCACGTACCTATGATTATATTTTTAGAAGGAACCATAAAAATATTATACGTAGTCAAGACAATAGGGAGTAAATCTCTCATTTATAAAATTAGTAGGTACCTAGCTTAATTTAAATTCACAACCTTTTATGGCACTTGGTAAGTTTTACCTTAATATACGTACTACCGTTATTAAACCACGGTTCTAGAATTAGATTGGACCTAATCGGTTTTAATCTTCTTCTGAATCACTTTCTTCACGAGTAAGATTAGAAGCGTTGCTGTGAAGTAGGTTTAAATAAGAGTCATGGTAGCGCTCAGGAATGATTCCCCCTCTGCAGAGATCTGTAATATCCTTGTATTTTTCTTTACTGATGGGCAAAGGCCCTTGATACGCCTGATTCAGTTCAAGATCATTTTCCAGCCTTTTCTTGTTTCGGGTGCCAGAACGCAACACAACGATTGTCTTTGGTTCTTCATCAAAATCGTACTTATACTCTATTCTGTCGTTCTGTTCTGCACTTACTTTAACCTCTCTTATGGAGTTCCACGACACCTTCTCGTTTTTGGTATTCTTTGTCCAATTTTTGTTTACTAGCAAGGCTTTAAAATCGAAAATGTCTTCTTTTTTTATTTCTTTCACGACGTAAGGATCACCTTCAGATTTAGCCCAACGGACCAAACAATACCATTCTTCTGGCACCCAAATCGTTTTGTGTTTGCTATACCGTTCTACTATCGCGTGCACACTGTCTCCCTCATTTTGTGTATGACCTTTTTCTAGAAAACGATGGGTCACACTTACTCCGAGCTTTTTTGCTACGAACATATAGAGTGAAAACACGATTCGGTTCCTATTTTGGCCTGCGCAGTTATCAGACCAAAAACGAAATTCCTTGACGCCACGTCCAACATGGAATTTGATGAAGTTGAGTAGACAACTAGATACTTCGATAGAACCACGCCGAGCGATCGCTTCATGCCACATGTAGCAGGTGCCTATTTTGGATACTAAATCATAGACCGTGAAATTTAATGTAGAGAACCGCCTCTTGTAGTAGAGTACGCTGATTTCTCCGTAAGGGGTCACTAAAACTTTTTGAAAATCAAAGGTAGCAGTGACCACATCTTTGTTGACTTGAGCTTCTTGCTTGTCGGATTTCTTTAAGTCTCGTGCCCTTTTTTTGCGATGTTGGTGTAAATCAAACGCAGCTTTCTCTTCGTCGGTTCTAGTCGATTTGTTCTCAAACACGTGGCAGACATCACATTTATCTTTTTTAGGTCTGTGCAGTGCTAAGTTGAAGTTCGCATTGACCACTTCTCTATACTGCCTTTTCGTAGTTACTTTTGAGGAATATTTGGTAGCATCGAACCATTCGCAGTACAGTTTATACATCCGAGATATGCTCTCAACGCCTTCTAGGTAGAGCTTGCTTGAATTCTTACGAACGTAATGAGCCTCAATTACCGGAAAACATCTTACGTGATCGCAAACACTTTTCACCATGTCATCATTATAAACGCGTCTCTCATGTGCATAACGACCCCTTTTGTCATCTTCTATCACCGTGTTCCCATCAAACTTCTTCCAGGCCGTGCTCACCACGCGTTCACTAAGTGCTATAGTGTTGAGAAACATTGTCTTGCATACCTTCACTGGTCTCTTTTCTGCATCCGGCAAAAAATACTGGTAAGTATTCTGTCTATCGTGCTTCGTAACTTCCGTTGTTTGGCGTCGCTTGAGGCTCTTCTTTGTGTTTTTAATAACAAATTCCCAGTGCTTTTTCTTCTCACCTAAAAGCCAAAAATATTTAAAGACTCGCTTTCGATCTTCATGAGAAATTTTTTGGGTACACTTCAATCGGCACTTATCGGTACAAGGATCCTTCAATTCTTTACTTTCGATCACCTTCCCCTTTTTGTTCACGAATTCTTCGCCGCTGTTTTTCTTCAGTTTTCTTTGGACCACAAGCCACCTTTCCTTATGAGCAAGTCGCTTCTTTCCCTTATCAGTCTTAAAAGCTTTTTTTCTGGAACTGGTTGTAGAATATGGCGAATGAACATGACTTACAGAAGAGATCTCGGATGGTGTACCCATGTTTTCATAAACCTCATGCGTGGGAAGCGCGTGATTCACAGAGGAGATTTGGGACGGTGTTTCTATATTTCCACTCTCACCATTGCTATTAACCCAAGAAGTGGAACTCGGGGACGGGATTGGTGTTATTACTCTGTAATCAAATTGTGTGTGTATATCAGGAATGTCTCCCACGAGGCTCTTTGCACTGTCATAAAAAACGTCTCCAATCAGATCTTCCAGTTGCACAAGATCCTCCTCAAAGCCAGCAGGAAGAGGCGACGGTTCACCTAAAATAAATGTTACTATGTTAGCAAACAAAGCAAGCAAGCCAAACCAAATAAGTGCACTTAGAAAGTTGACTTCGAGCTTATTAAAAAAATAACTAATTGATTCCTCTTTAATAGGTTTATAAGATAAATTAATATATACCATATTCAATAGTAGCTTGTTATCATAAAGCGAACAATAATGTCGAATCTCGCACATCCGACACCAAGATATGAGAATTAAATAGTTAACAAAGTTAGTAATGCCTTATCCGACAAAATACATTCAACCACACAGCAGTTAATAATGTAGGAAGTGGTACATCCTACAATACTATTTATCAAATGAACATGCAAAAAAGTCTGTAGTACCATTTCCGACAAAACAAAACTATCTCCGATCAAGCAATAATGTAGTATGTGACACATCCGACACAGTAAACGATATAGAAAACGATAAACATTGATGGATCTGGCATATACGACATTATTGTCCGATTAGAGTAGTTTTCAACATTTCTTTAAAAAATATGAATTAATTATGACGCTAACAATAAACAATCATTTATTATGTTAAGGCTAGATTATGATGAAATCCTAAAATAAATATTTTTACTTACTTTTACTCTTTTTTCTTACATGAGTTTCCACACAAATGTCCGTTAATTCAGAATTTGGATCGTTTTGTGGCGGAACTGATGGATCCAATAAGTCCAAAATCCGTCTTGACCTCGACATAGCGGGAACTTTTAATTTATAATAAAATTGGCGAATTAATATAATGTATAGAAAAATAAAACCGACGAGTGCACTCCTCCCGCTAACATTGGCCGAAGTGGCAGTCGTGGCAGATCCGCGCCGCGCGTTCGCATCTGTTCCCGTCCCTCGCCCCGCAGCTAACGTCTCAAAGTACTATGCAACACTATTAATCGTGCGCACTGAACACATACTACTTTTTCCACTTGGAAAAACAAATGTGGTTGATTTTAGGAATTTAATAATTTGCGGGGGCATTTTATAAACTTATTCTAGGACCTTTAATGGAATAAAATGAAAATCGCAAAAATACAGATCCGACAATGTTAATTGCTACGGTCGAAATACATGAATCAGTGCGGCACCGGCGCGAGCCACGGTGTCAAGCGGCAGTCGCGGCGATTAGGGCAGCGATCAAACGAGTTTAGTTGTTTCTGCCGCGAATAATGAACACCGAGACTTTTATTGCTGAAATACTAGCAAGGCCACCTATTTGGAAGTCTGGCCACCCACAGCATAGATATAAACATAATATAGTGAAGTGATTGTGGGAAGAAAATAAAATTTCCAGATTTTCTCGTACTTCTTGTGGAATTCTCCATCTATACCTCGATTCCTATTCAACTTAAATACTCCACAATCTCTTCCAAATATTATATCTTGAACCAAAAAACTATTACTTTCTAAGCAATATCGAGATAACTTTGATAAAGACATTTCGCTCTCGAACTTCCTTACTGGTCGCAGCGGCGAACGTGACTGCCCGTGGCCTGCAAACGATACCTCGCGAATTGTCGCCCCACCTCCCGCATTGCCGTTCGCACCGCCGATCCTCGTGGCCAGGCCGTAACTATGGAGGTGTGATAGGTAATTGCTGCATGTAAAATACTGGTATTCAGCTGCATCCGGATGACCCCAACATAATGGGGAATAGGCTAGGCTGATGATGATCGTGGTCTCATGAGTACATGTGGGGCGTTATTTTTATTTCAGTTCGTTTCATTTATAGACTTAAACTCAAACTCAAAGCATTTATTTCAATTAAACCATTTACAGTCACTTTTGAACTGTCAAAAAGTCGATCAGTTGGAAAGTTGAAGCGATATAGTTGCCCATTCCAAAATATAGATCTCAATGGAGAAGAACGGGCAAAAAACTACACGGACACTCTTTTAAATCAAGTTGGATATTACAAAATCTTGGGCACATTATACTTGTTGCTTCTATATGTGACAACAATTTAAAAAAAAAAACAATACTAAAAACAAGATTAAAAATAAGCCCTGGAAGTTAGGAGATGACCGTTCTCAACCGACAGCGCCCGTTCACGCACATGACGCGTGCATCAGCAGCATCCAGCTCAACCATTTTGTAGGGAACCGAATGATCCAACACACGCGCCACCATCAGTGAGACATTTAAGTGAGCATTTAATAACTGGCAGTTTGAGACATTTATGCGGCCTATCCACATGTCCTTCCATCCATTATTCACCGAAGTGTGGGGCTTCTTAATTTCTTATTTAAGCAGCACGACAATTGACACACGCGTGCTCTGACTGGACAAGTCCACTCAAATCTGTTTGGTTCTTTCTTCAAAAGACTATTTCAGATCCCAATCTACATGGTTTTTAACCGACTTCAAAACGAAGGAGATTATCAATTTGACATGTTCGGGCATAACACCGTCGTATATAGACGGATTTACAAAATTATTTTTTGTTCGAAAGGGGTTTATTCCGAAATGGTCCCATGAAAATTTCATATAGACCTGATGATGCGTTTTGGAGACAGACAATGGAACTCTTCAAAAAATTACAGCAAATCAATCGCGAATGCTGCTATCGCATAGATATGCATTGTTTTGACCCCAAGGATGATGAATTTTCGAATTGGTGTGGGGTAGGTAACTAAAAAGTGAAAAATAAAAACTTTTTTCAAAAAAATAACAACCGACTTCCAAAAACTTCTTTTTTGGAAGTCGGTTGTTATTTTTTTGAAAAAAGATTTTTTACATGATCTGGCCAAAGATTGTGTCTAGACTTTGAAGAAGACTGAGACCTATGAGTTTGTTTCGGCCTTTCTTCTCAGAGTAGACAGATAAGAAAAATATGATTGACGTATATGTACAAACTTACTATCAGAAATAAAATAATTTATCATTTACAAGCCTTATGAAAAGGCTTCTTCTAGATATCTTATAAAAGGCAATCATAATAGGTACGTACCTACATACCTTTTTCTAAAACCTACGCCGAAAAGTTGGTCCATTTAACCTTTTCAACATGATTCGTATTTTATTGAACTCACATCATTATAAATATTGAAAAGGGGACATATTGATCATAAGTTCTTACCGCCTACGTTCACTTTCGAAGGCTTATTTCTTTTGACTTACTTCTACAATTTTCGTGGGTGTTGCTTTGTGTGATAAATTACTACATTTTTATGTTGCTTATTTGGCATGAAAATGTGTTAGAAATTATCTCAATACAGATTCAGACAAGCTGATTGAGTTTGCCTATGCTTAGCTGATTTAGAGAACAGGCATGTGATTTTGTACATGACTTTTGCTAATTGCAGAATCAAATGATAACTTACTTTGTTTACAAATGAAGTTATTGCTAAAACCTCGTTGGTCTATTGGTTGCAAGTGCTACATCTAAACATGAGGTCCTGATTTCCCGGGTCGGGCTAAGTGGTATTGGGTTTTTCATCCGGAATTTCTCATAAAAAGCCCGGAGTCTCGATTCTCGATTTGTCCTGTTGATTGCATTATTATTGCCCCCTAATACATGGTACTTAACATAATTGTGGAAATAAAGGTGTACTTACTATAACGTACATTTCAGTCTAATCATTCGGTGAATAAGAGCGTGATGTGATGTTATGTTATTGCTAAAAATAACTTTAATCATTGATAATTTAACGTTTTTTTACTGCTATATTAGGGTAAAAAGATAACTTTTATATACAACTGCTCATTAAAATGTCCACAGATAAGTACATTTCTAGTTTTAAACGAGCTTTTAAAACAGCGGTGTCCTTTTAAAGCGCCGTTGTACACAGGGCGGCCATTTTCAAAAAATAAAAGTAACCCAAGCTATTTACTGAGTAATTAAAGCGCTCTGGTTGGTCTTTACGACCAGACCCAGAATGTTCTATTACATTCAAAAACGACGTTTAAAAAAAAACAGAACATTTTATAAACACTTATTATTATTTACGTAAATGTTGCTCGTTATGAATAATGCAAGACGTTTTAAAAAAGATAACGAAGTTGCCAACATTAAAATATTGAATTACATTTCATGGTGGTCCGGGCTATTTGGGTCATGGCGTTATGCATTTTCAAGTCTTTGAATACATTTTTAAATAGGTAATTTCACGTTTTTCTTAAATAATAGAACGTGTTTAATTACTTTCTGTTTGCTCGTTTTAAGCCTCTCAATAATAAATACACGAGGGTCTTTGATTCATTATAATAAGGTCGTCTCAAAATATGCAGGCAAAAATATCTCTTAATAAACAACTTGAAGAGGAAATTTCAAACCGTCAAGCACCCGCCTCCCCTAAACATAACCACGTCATCTTGCCTGAAACCCTCATCATTACATAAATACTTAGAAGTACCTACACAGATAAAAACACATAAATAAGCTGGACCCAAACGAGACCGGAATATCTTCAAGCAAAGATGCGAGTAAGCATGAACACAATAAATTTTCATACCACTTAAATCAGCTTTGATCATAAATACACAAAAAACCGTGGAAAGGAACCCCAGGGCGATGGTTATCGATCAACTGACCGTATACGGAACCCTCGGGGGTCGAACGAACGCCCTTTGTAATCAAAACAGTAATCAAACGGCATGAATTGGGAGGAGCGAGTGAAAACTAAATTCGAATTTTAAACTTGTATGAATAGTCCTGCCCTAAATATTTCGTATTGATTTTTTTATTCAACAAGGGATTAATTGAATAGATTACTTTGGAACTGTTTTGCATGACTATGAATAGAAGTTACCCTCTTTTAAAATTTAAATTGGGATAGAGTTTTATTACGCCAACTGTTGCGAGTGGTTAGAAAGATGATTTAGATGGGTTTATGTTTGCTTAAATAGTTGTTTGCTGAAAGCAGATTTTGTGATTACTTTTTTTTATCTTTTGAAATGTTTTTGACCGAACTTATTCCCAGACAAGTAGGATTTGACTGAGAAAATAAGCATCCTACTAATATAATAAATGTGAAAGATTGAACTGATTGGATTATTTGGCACACAAATAGTTTATAACCTACACCAACACATAGGATACTTATATTAACCCGGTAGTACGTTTCTCAGGGAAAATTTTCGGACTCAAGCACTCGAGCAATAGCTAGCACGTTATATTTCGTTGTATTTGTTCTCATTTTTTATTAAATGACAAATGTTAAAATTCATGAACCCGTTTGGGTTCATGAATTTTAATATTTGTCGGTTTAAAGTATCTAAGTAATTTTAAGTATATCCTAACGAAGATAACGTATATAACTACAGCCTTGCGGTGGCTTAACCAAAATCCTTTTAGCTATTTCAGGCTTACTAAAAACTAACATATTCAGTTTATGCTACGTTATTATGAAAAAAAAGCTATGAACAAATAACATTATGAAAGTAAATCCACGTATTAAAAGGAGTGTTCGCGCAGTGTTGTCGCACCCGGCCTTAATCTGGCGACCCGCTTCGTTCGCCAAGCAATTATCTACGTGAAATAGTGTCCGTATTAGGAGCACTTACTTTGTACAGGATTAAACCGGATTACGCTAACTGTAAGTAGCCGTCTGTGCTGGTATTCAGTCGGAAATAACAGTATTAGACGAAACAATCATTTGCCTGTACCCAATGACGACTCCGACTAAATTGTTTGCACTAATTTTATTCGAATTGCCGAGTAGTGAAATGGACTTGAATTAAGTCTTCGTATACATGCGCTTAATGGGAATTAAATGTACTATTATTACCAAGCCATTGCTACAACACATTGCTGGGAATAAACAGAAATACACAGACAAAACGACTTCAAGGAAAAGCGGACGGGCGTTTTCCGAGCCATTTATATTTATTACTAAAAACCATGATGTTATGTTGACTTGAAATACCAACAATAATACAACCGATTTCAGGCTCTATTTATAACACTAACCGCTCAACAAATCGTCTATATTTGTGTCACAAAAATAAAACAAGGTATTCCGTTCCGACCTTTTGATACAGACCCGAAACTAATGCATCACAATAGATAATCCCATCCAACATGGATGTCACCTTTGTTCTGCTGAAAAATAAGCCTTAGTGCTATATCCGATAAATCGTGTTTCAGAAAAAATACATTGTGAGTGGGTTACGTAACGATACCCATATTATGGGCTGTTTGTGGGACAGAAATCTCTACGTAATGGTTCCCACACGGCTCCTTATTTTAAGGATACACGCGATATAGCAAAATGTTTTCGTAAAATGGCTCGCCCATTTTACTGTATTGACACAGATAATGTACTCTGAAGCCAGTGAGATGGTGGAGGGAGCGACGCGGTGCCCAAGGGAGGTTTTTCTAAAACAAAGCCGTGAAAGCAAGGGAAGATTAGAAACGATGTACTTTTACCAAAGGCGTGGTGTTTCGCTGAAACATATCTAAGGGACGCCGCGAGAACTTAGATAACCGTCAGGGTCAGATACGAAGGACGGGAGAAAATATATTGCCTGTTTTTTATAAAGGCTTCCTATTTAATATCCGAACGGAAATCTTCCTTTGTGTAATCTAGGAAATATCTCGTAGATTAATTTTGTATTAGATCGCATTTTTTTTGCAAAAGAAGGCCCCTGATACGGTTAACAAGCTTGTTTGCCAGTTTATACCAAAATGTGTATTTAATGTTCATAAATGATTTATAACATCGCCGTCAAAACATTGAATAATTTATCAAACCCACTTTAATATTGACGACCGCATAATCGCACCTGGATTCGTCTCATCAATAAGCTTTCGGGCTAATCCCTTGGAGCAAGTGCGGGGACCGCAGGCAGGCAGCCTTGTACAGTGTACAGAGACCCAAAAATGTAGATTTGGCCGTTTAGCTACTTATCTACGCCCCCTCGCTTGCTTGTTTTGTTTAAAAGCCCTCGACACCATGTGGCACTGTAAAAACAGACCGACTCGAACCGTCCCCTTTAATCCAGGACACACAGCTATTCGTACACCCTTCACTCATTTGCGTAAGTCCTGTCCGTCATAAGATGGGTTGTAAAACTTTCATAAGACTTTTTGATGGCAGCTCTCACAGATTTAATTGGATTATACGGGATTATAATGACTGGCGTTGCGTTTAAGTGTTTTGATAAAAAAATCTCTGTATTTTCCCTTTTTATTGTGCTTGGAATCTTTTTAGATTTTTTTTTTACGATTCCATGACTTTATGTTTTGTACGACGTTTTTTTTTAACATTGATACACAACTTACCACTTTAATATTGTTCTCATCTGTTTTAAGTGATAAACTTCAAACTTTATATAGAAATGGGCCCTTCCAAAGTCGTATAAATGCACACACATTCTCTTCAAATATGTTAATCCATTACAGTTTAGCATTTCAGACGGAGAAACTATAGCCCGTAATGCCGTCCCAAAGTTAGTTCCAATTCCAATAAAATACGTGAGTGATAAACCACGTTCTCCTACATACATTTTGAACAGTCGTTTCAAGTGGTAACAAGATATAAAAATAGCGAAGTGATTGTACAACTGAATCGAAATTGCTATCGAAACTTTTATTACCTTCTATATATCTAACCCCATTGGGTAGATACAAAAATGGCTACAATTGGCTAAAAAGCGACATCACGCCACAAGTTCATCCAATAAATATTCCTAACTGCCGTTTCGTAAGGAAACAAATGCTCGAAAACACAATGATGGCCGACAAAATACAATACTGCTGAGAACAAGTGAAGCGTCACAGACATATTCTGTTTGTTGTGGAGTTCATGTTTTTCTCATGTTGCGCATATTTCTTCGTAAGTTGTTTGTTCGGTAATCGTCGTAGGTAATCGTTTTGATACTGGCTGGTTGTTTCAAATATTTTAACTGACCGGAAAGTGTGGAACACGCGGGGAGGTTATTTGTTTATCGTGGCTAGAGTCGGGAGTGTTTTGATGTCACGAATACGAGGATAATAACCATAAAGAGCTTGATATGTGGCCATGTTTTTATGTAAAATTCTTATAACAAATAGAGCTCTCGGACCACTTACTGTTTCCTTAAGTGCGATCAAATTAATATTCGTAATGGAAGATTAATTATTTCGTATCTTAAGAATTTATTACATGTTACTTATTCGTTGTTATTACTAAAAGCGCTTATAATATATCATAAAATATTTGTATCCAACAAGAAAAACTCGTGATCCTAAATTCATGACGAAGTTGTTTTCCTTTTGGAAAATATGAGACGAGGAGCGATATATTACTCAGGCATTGATAAAGCGCCCTTCGGCTATCCATAATTTTCCGAGAAAATTATTCTCGTGTAACTTATTCCCACAACATTAATTCGTATAAGTTTCATGGAGGGTTCTTTTTACAACATTTTTGCATTCTGTCGAATTGAGTTGACGTAAATTATATTCGAAATAAGGAAAATATACTGCCCTATGGGATTACTCACGAAATATTTTCTACGTTTTATCTTTCTTTGGAAGTAAAGAATAATGTCAACGCTGCGTCGGTCAGCGAAGGAACCGAAACGGAACGACGTTATCTTTATAGGCGGTACCTACGGCTATTATTCTGCTATCGCACTTCCTTAGGGTTCTGTAGGTAGTCGGTACCTATACATTGGAACCCGTAGGTATTAGATGTGTAATATATCTTCTATCGGGCTTCATAAAGAAGACATGGCTGGCTCGGGAAGTTGCTAAGCAAAGTTTTCTGATGAAAAATGTCGATCTATTTTTCTCCGTCGCTCGCGTAATTTGGATCATGTGGTTGGTTGCGCGATTGCGCATCGAAGAGATTATAATAAAGTTAGGACAGTCTGAAGGGTCATTAATTTTATACAATATTATAGGGAGCTTGATGGAAAATACTTTGGATGTTTTGTATCTGGGATGTTTTTCGGATCTAATCGAATTTTTTCCAAATTGTTTTGGTGCTCCTTGCAGCTAACAAACATGTTTGTGCATTAAAGGTACCAACTGATACGGAGACGCCCTGGGCGTCGGGAATCCCAGGCCGATTTCCGGCCACCGTAGGCATGGGCTTGCGGACGGCGAGTAATGGGTAGCTCGCTGTCCGGTAAGGACCAAGCCCAAGTCGACGGCGCGTTGTGTTCCACGCGCGCCTCAAAGAGATGTCAGCACAAAAATGATGGGGCCCGCAAGGGCCGATGCCTGTCAGGAGTGCGGGTTCGTTTGAAAGAGATACCACAGCCCCTGGCATACGGGCTAATGAAGGAACACGGGTGGGTTTTAGTCAGTCAAAGTCTGACACGCCCTCCTGCTCCACCAAGAGCGGGAGAAGTTATTTGATGATTTCCCACCCAAAAAAAAAAAAAAAAACAGGTACCAACTAGAAATATTTATGCAAATTTCAACTTTAAAAACTTTTAACTTTACCATGACCCCATTTAATGACTTTTCGCAATTTCTACCCAAACTTATCTAAAAAATACTTTACGAAACAAATTACGTACGGTCTGCAGAATAAAAAAGTCTCAAAGAGGTCTTCTAACACGGGTCCCTTAAAGACAATGAATTTAAATATACAGCGGACTGAATTCGGGCCAAAAAAATGATTTGAAAAGGTACCTTCCTACTTTGCCTAACATACCGTAGAGAATTGGGAATAACAACTTAGAGGAACACTTCGTTAGGAAGAAAATGCGAGGGCAAACGATCTCAGTGACAGGGTCCCCAAATGAAATTTGTAAAGGAAAATCTGCATTAATATAAATTTTTACTGTTAAGAAGATTTTGTTGATTAATGTTGATGTCTATGTTCGTTCTGCGTTTGTTACGTCACAAAATATTGTCGTTGGAGCGGTCGTAAATGGAATTGCCGTGTTTCGGCGCGAGCGTCTTGTAAACACAATCGTGTAGTTACAGTCTGTATACTATGCGAGTTTATTTGCAAATTAAGCGCCATATGGATAATTGCTTTCCTTGTTAATTAAACTGTACATTTTGAAAATATTTGTGTTTGCTTACCTACCTACCATTAGCTACTTCAATTAATCAGAATCTTAAAATAGATGGTTGCAGTGAAATTTGGACATTTTCGTGGTAACTTTGAGTTTGCGTTGATGAAGCTTGATAAGCAGTTAGCTATTCAAGACTCTCAATTTCAAGTTTGGTAATTAGTAAACCCAGTCATGTAAATACACATACAAATTTTAGCTCAAGAGTTATACTGTGTCAAACGTGGGCTGTCATACTTTATGGACAATATTACCCGTAAGTCATAAGATATTAATGTAACGCTTGGTCGACATATTGTACTAGCACTACGATGTTATCAGCATATGGGTCATTGTCCTGCCAATGTCTGCTATTGAGTATGGCTCTCCTCTGTTAACGGCTGTGCTGCAATAATCTGTGTATTCTAATAATATTTTAATATCTGGATGACCGGTTTTTTTTTATTTGACGTTTTCTAAAAATGTAACATAGCTAGATCGATTTATCGCCTCCGAATTCTTTCATGAAAATCTTTGGAGCTGTTTCCGAGATTCAGATTATACAGGGTTATTGGAAAAACACCAACAGCCTCTTAAGAGGCCATTGTACTCATCATTATGAACAACTTTTACTGTGGGACCAAAATGAAATCGCGAAAAAAAAAATCTGCTGTTCCCTACATTTTTATGAGTCCAATTTATATGTAAGGAAAAGCAGTTTTTTTTTGCGATTTCATGTTTGGTCCCATAGTAAAAGTTGTTCATAATGATGAGTACAGTGACCTATTAAGAGGTTGTTGGTGTTTTTCCAATAACCATGTATATAAATACAAAAATTGCTCGTTTAAAGGTATTAGATATTGTAAGTAATAAAGAAAGTATGTAAGTAGTGTTGAAAATTATAAATGACTAGCTTTTGCCTGCGGCTTAGCCCGCATGGAGGTTGGGCACGCCACGATTGCGGCGGTAAGTCCCCTCTTTGAGGAGTGGTTTGAGAGGCGGCATGGCGTCCTCACCTTCCGCCTGACGCAGGTCCTCACCGGACACGGTTGTTTCGGGAGGTTCCTGTTTCGGATAGGGCGGGAGGAAACGCCCGGGTGTTTCCACTGCGAAGATCGCCCTGAGGACACGGTGGAGCACACGGTGGCGGTCTGCCCTGCTTGGGCGGAGCACCGCCGTGTCCTCGTGGAGGCGATCGGCAGCGGCGATCTCTCGCGTCCGGCCCTGGTCCAGGCCATGGTACGGAGCGAGAGGGCATGGGGAGCCGTCACCTCCTTCAGCGAAGCAGTGATGCTCGCGAAGAGGGAGGCGGCGCACGTGAGGGAGAGGCAGCATATGCGCCCTCGCGACTCCAGCCGCCGCAGGATACGGAGACGCCCTGGGCGTCGGGAATCCCAGGCCGATTTCCGGCCACCGTAGGCATGGGCTTGCGGACGGCGAGTAATGGGTAGCTCGCTGTCCGGTAAGGACCAAGCCCAAGTCGACGGCGCGTTGTGTTCCACGCGCGCCTCAAAGAGATGTCAGCACAAAAATGATGGGGCCCGCAAGGGCCGATGCCTGTCAGGGGTGCGGGTTCGTTTGAAAGAGATACCACAGCCCCTGGCATACGGGCTAATGAAGGAACACGGGTGGGTTTTAGTCAGTAAAAGTCTGACACGCCCTCCTGCTCCACCCAGAGCGGGAGAAGTTATTTGATAATTTCCCACTAAAAAAAAAAAAAAAGCCCGCATGGAGGTCGGAAATTATCCCATCGGAACGTATAACCAGGAGGAAAAGTATCCTATGTGTTATTCCAGGTAACAAATTATCTATGTACCAATTTCATCCAAATCCGTTCAGCCGTTTTTGCGTGCATACAAACTTTCACATTTATAATATTATCAAGTAGGAAAGTAGGATAGTGTTAAAAAAACAAATATTTTGATGTTGTGTTTCGGTGAGGCCCCAATCACAACGCATAATTATTACAGCCTTTTATTGGTTCACAAAGAATACTAATACTTGCACGGTTAAAAGCTGAGTCAACAGAATCACCCTATTCAAGACTCAAGGACTACTCAGAAACTTCCAATTAGATATAATCCAAACAATCCTTTTCTTCCCCCTTTCAATCTCAACTTTTCAATCACAAAACAATTTATTTATTCAGTTCATTGATACAAAATATACGTATATAATACAAATACTACAGTTTTCAATGAGAAAGTTTGGCATTTGTGTAGAGATTGGCCTACATCAGAGATTTAGTTGAGTGCAGGTGAACGTCGAAGCATTTAGGTACTTATAATCAGAAGAATTTCCGTTCCATGTGATGCTGGACGTAAATCCCCTTATTACAGAACAAGGTTTTTCTTTAGGTTTGGTTTAAACCTTCGAGCCTGTTTTTTAAATAAGAACCTACCTGAAATCGAAATACAGCTCCTTTTACAAAACTGACAAGTTAGTCCAGTGCTAAATTGTCAGTTTTGTAAAAGGAGCTGTAATTCTATTTCAGTTCTAAGTTCTTATTTCAAAAACAGGCTCGGTGGTTTAAACCATACCTAAAGAAAAACCTTGTTTTGTTATATTTACGTCCTAGAGAATGGGTAGCAGCGTTCTCTATTCTTTTTACCACCATTCTGCGATCGCCAACCCGCCTGTCATGCGCCGCGATTATGACACAAACACCCCATTTTTTTGTTTTCATTTTGTTGTCAATGATGATGATGCATCAGAAGAATGACTGCCTCGTTGATCTAGTAGTTGCAAGCACTACAGTGCTGAGCATGAGGTCCAGTTTCGGTTCCCAGGTCCGACAAAGTGTTATTGGGTATTTTTTCTACTAGTAATTTTTCAATTACAATCCGGAGTCTATATTTGTGCTCGGTTGATGGCAATAGGGTCGCCCCTATTACAGGGGTCTTAAACATAACTGGCGAAATGTGGGTATACTACAGGTAGGTACACCTTTGCGCAACCCCACGGCAAAACAAGGTGTGATGTTTTGTGTGATCAAAATTTTGCATCGTAACTTTTGGGGGTCCAGTAAAGTATAATTTTATACTGTCTAATTACTCGTATATATTGCGGGCCAAGAATTTAATGTTAAAGTAATATTGACTCAAATACTACTCAGCAATTCGTTGCAATTAGAAATAATCCAAACATTAATTTTCTTCCCCTTTCAATCGTAAAACAAATTATTTACTCAACTGACTGATACAGAATCCATTCTATACCGCTGCTCCTATTTTCAATGAGAAACTTATTTGTGCAGAGATTGGCCTACATCAGGGATTTAACTGAATGCAGACGGTAGTTTGCCCGGCGGAACGAACAGGCATTTAGGAAATTTGCATACGATACTATCAGGGAGAATCTAACGAAGAAACTTTTGGGGACCCTGTAAAGTGTTATTGTAAGCTGCCTAATTATGTATTGGGGACTGAACCTTTAATGTTGGGGAATATTGATTTTGTAAGCCTTAATTTTAATTAGAAGAGATTTTAGTTTGGAATTAAGAGATTACGGTTATCTTTAATCTGAATTGAGAGTCGTGATTGGATTTGGAATTTTCGACTGTATTAAAACCAAAGGCTCTTAGCTAAATATTCATAAACCGTTACCAATATTCGTGGATGAATAAGTGATAAGTAAATAAGTACCTAAAATCCTCTTCACAAGAATTTATATAGGTTAATTGTCATGATCAATCATTTGTCAATTTGCAAAGTGGTTAAGGAATTATCAGTATTCAATTTGTAACTGACATTAAAAAAAAAAATAGAAGCAAAACTAAATGAGAAGATATCTTGCCTTAATAAATATGCCATAATTTAACCTAGATAACTAGTGAAATAGCTTTCTAGTGAAATGGTTCTGTAGGTACTGTAATAATGAACACGCCTAGCAGACAGATACAAGGGAGATACCAATTAAAACCTAACGCTTCCTTGATAAATTGACACTGTCTTGGATACTGCAATCGAAACGTTAGATCCTAACTTCAAACATACTGGCATAAATGTGCACATGACCTCTTTAAAGGTTGTTAGTGTTTTTTCCACTAATCCTTTAAAGACCAGGGTCAATAATTTTTGAAACAAAAAAAAATATATATAGTAGGATGAAACCTATTGGAAAAAGAAGACAGTACAACAAAAATGAAAGGAAAAATAATTTACGGGCGATCTGAGGTCGGGAAGTGGATGGGGGTGAGTTTTTAAGGGTAAAAAACGGCTTATCTCGATTTCCGGCAAAACTACAAATGGAAAAGTTACATGGCGAAGTTGTAGGTATTATAAAGATTTACAACTTTTGTAGTTACACTTTTCTATAAAACCTCAAATTTTATGTCAAAAATTCAAATTCAGCTATGGTCTAATAATATTTCGCAGCTTGTTTAATTGATTTTCCTCATAAATGGTTTAAAAAGATTCACAATCCACCTTTTTGGTTATATTTTGGGACACGATTCATCAGATAAAAGAAGTTGTTGTCAAATAAATAAGTGCAAAAAAAATATGTTATAATTACAAGAACAAAATAAGGCGTCCCTCGGTTTACAAAAACAAAAAAAAAATCAGCAGTTTCATAGTAAAGTGCAATTAGGTATCGCAAAAAAAAATTTGCTTGTTCGTTTACAATCATTATTCTGAATTCATGTTTACAGTTTGCACACTGGTTTACATTATATCGATTTATTACGATTGATAATATTTATACGAATAAAAAGTACAATTAGGTACTTAGGTACATGTAAGCTCCGCAGAAAATCCTGATAATCACACGTTCACACTTCACGTCACACACACAAAACGTCACAACGCGTCACACTTTAAAACAAGCCACACATTTGGCTGATTAAATAATTAAATAACCAAATAAAGACCACCACAGCATGATTGTATCTATTTTGAAATTATTAATCAGCTTGCTAGTAAATTATTAAGTAAATAATAATACATACGAAGTCGCATTTCACGCTGTTTAGTATGCAGGAAACATACAACTAGCTCGCTCGCCGTGCAACGAACAACCGGCTTTTATTGTACTACCCACTTATATGTAATAAAATTATATGGACACTGGTTCAATATACCTACGTTGGTGCTCGTAGATTACGGACGTAACGTATTCAGTTTGTTTAATAATGTTGTGTCGGGGATGCACAAAATGTAATGGAATTTTTAATGTTCTTGTGTCGTGTGGATATAATTTTGTTTATATGCGATTAATTTTGGGCACGAATTTAACTTTATTTTGAAAAAATATACTTTACATTTTGGGATAAGTGTCCGTATCCAAAACCGGAATATTTTATTTGACACAAACTTATTTGGCTAAAAAACTTCTGACGAAGCCAGGTGCACGATTCTAATTGGTAGTCCATATACGACCCGGTAAGAAATTCTACGGTTACACTACAATATTGGAACAAATTGCCACCAATTTTGGAGTCATAAAAACATGTGTAGTGTAAAACGTCCTCGTAAATTTTTAACAACATAGCCATAAATCAATCGGACGTAAAATTAATTGACCAGAGCCGTCGCACACTCATTAAATACCCGTCGCGTGTAGGCGTCATAGACAGCCTGCTTTGCAGAGGCGGCCTGAACGCCACCCACGTCATCCTGAAATGCGGGCCCGTGGCTTCTCAACGTGAAGAAATCCTCAGAATAATGAGGTCGCTCCGGGAAGCTTGTGAAGCTCCCAGGAAGCTTCTGTGCTTTTGGACACAACAAATAGGAGTCTAAGTGCGGAAAAACCCCATCATTTTCATACTCATCGCCTGAAGTTTCATTTAAAAGAACGAAATGCATAAAATACTAAAGACATAGTTCCAACCAGATTGTAGAATTAAAAACAAACGACAACTATCACAAAGTCAAGTTACCAACTCAACTTACTTTTAACGAGACAAGATGAATATATTTCAAGAATGTTCCTTCCTTTGCCTCATCTGCGGCTGCCGCTGAATAATGGTTGGCATTAATAAACAGGAATGGTTTGCTCCACAAAGTTGAAGTGAGATCGTATAAGAGGATATAATTAATTGCGAGGGAGAGAGAGACAGAAACTATCACTTAGGATTGAGTAGGATTGTAACGCGGAAGGTGCACCTATATCAGCTGTCTCTGTTTATAGGCTACCATACGTTATGGGATGAGTTATGTTGCCAGTGCGACATGTTTGTGTGCCGCATATGCTCATTACTGTTGCTTGCTCGACGGCTGTCACGCAAATTAGTAACCTACTGTTGTCACGGACTGAAGGCTGATTTCGACTAAGTAAAACCAAGCTGTTGACAGTTTTTTTTGCACTGAAAAATATGTTTGTGTCATGTAGCCTTGTCCAAACCATATTGGGGTCAGCTTCCAGTCTAACCGGATGCAGCTGACTAACAGTATTTTACATGGACCGACTGCCTATCTAACCTCCACAAGTTCCAGAAACCAGTTATTGGGTAATACGATACTCCTCAGTAAGACTGGTTGTCAGAATTTCAGGCTTCTGAAAAAATGTTGCCACTTAACGTGGCATGGGAGGTCTTGATATGTGAAGATGGTCATCCACGGCCCAACCGCGGCACACGTAGTTCAACCAGTGGGCTTAGCATGACGCTTTGTATTTCTACGAAGCATAGAGTGCTTTTTCAATACAAAGTGATATTTGTTCCTACATTTTTGTCATCGCACCGTAGATATCCTTCTACAATCTGTCATTTAGTCTTTCGTTTCTAACGATATTTGTCTAGGTACTTATAAACGTAGACTATTTCAGAAGAATATTTCTTCCCTAACTGTCAAAATCACACTGACAATAAAACTTTCTACTGGACGGCCACAAAGTTAATACGATTATCTGCAAAATCATGATTCGTTTAGAACGCACAACTGTGATAATTAATAGAAAAACATAGCTGTCTTATCCTATTGTACATTATTTACTTAGTCATGTCTATTCTTCATTCGACAAATCGGTGCTCGTGCTAAGCCTGCTCATCGATATCAAAATATTTCGCATGGACCGTAGACCTACATACTCGTATTTGATTTTAATTTCAACTTGATACCTCCAGGCGTTCCTGTGAAAAATATTCTTGGTTTACTGACAGACGGATGGACAATGATTCTATAAGGATTCCGGTTTTTCCTTTTGAGTTACGGAACCCTGAAAATTAGATGGCAGCATTGGTTCTTATTTTCCCCGCGCACCAAAAAAACCTTGTATCGGTTTAGCACCAATCCAATTCGATCCATAACAATAGAAAAACTATTGTGTCTCATTAAAGGTACTTGACCGATTAAAATACTCATAGTCGGTGCGTACCTACTACTTACATATTTTATTGGGTAAAAAAAGTAAATAAAATATTATGCCTAAGTATGTCACGTTTAATGCCCACCTACGTTCATATTACCTCATTACTATAGATCAAATCTTGTTGTGTGCAGGTTATCATTATCTACGTGTTACGCGTTCTTGGCAATATAGTTTACCTAGGTGTCAGTTTATGTGCTTAAGATATCAATTATCTTAGTGGGAAATAGAATGCCTACATGATTATTCGGGATTAACTATTCGAATGGCCATTTACTTACGTAGCTACCAAGGGTGTGATTGTGATTAAGGGTGTGGGACAACAGATACGTCCGTTTGACTACTTTAAATATTTATAGCTAGCTTTTGCCATCTGCTTCACTCGCGTGGAGGTCGAAAATTATACCACGGAAACGTCACACTGAGATAAAAAGTATCCTGTGTTAGGGGGCATCCATAAATTATGTCACACGTTAAGGGGGTCATTTAAATGTGACATTGTGTGACAAGGGCCAGGGGGGTCATAAGCTTTGTGACGACACAATATGTTAAAACCTAAAATACGAAACGTTTACTTACATAATCTTACTTCTAAATATAAAATTTGAAAAATATGTATGTAAGGGGAGGGGGTTTTCCAAGTATAACCACCTGTGACAAGGACGGGGTTAGGGTCAAAAAACCAAAAATTTGGGTGACGTAATTTATGGATGCCCCCCTAATAATAATACTAAATAACCATTTCATTCAGGCGACGCAGGCCCATAGATAAATACCTTTACCTAAACATTTATCCAGGTTAAAATCTAGCTGTGTGACCAATTTCATCCAAATCCGTTCAGGCTTTTTTGCGTGATTGAGTAACAAACATACAAACTTTCACATTTATAGAAGTAGGATAGTAGGATCACCAATCCAACCATTACAGGATTAACGGTTACTACTATTAATCCACCTGTACTGGTTGGATGTGGTGTGTGGTGTAAAAGTGTTTGTACAAACCTTCTTACAGAAATAAAATCATTTATCATTTGAAATCCGTAACGACTGTCAAAGATCTACGAATGACAGCTGGATTCAACGACTTAACGTGCTTTCTGAGACACGGAGGGGTCTTGATAAAATGGTCACCCATCCACGGACCGACCGTGGCAAGTGTAGCTTAACCTGATGATCAAACAGTGTGGCTGTTATTACTTCACTATTCTAGCACTATATTGAGAATACCTCATGCCTTAGTAAGAATTTCTATTAGCCAGTCAGAAGGTGACTGACTGCTCCGGGTATGTCGGAATGTGAAACCCTTGCTTCACGTAGAGACTATTCCAAAGCTGAATAATTTAGAATAAACGTAATGTTTTGCCTAAAAATTACTTTTAATGTGGCTCATTATTTTTATAAGCCCGTGTTGAAAGTATTGTAATTATTTCTGTGAAACGGAAAGCAAAATAATTTAAATTACTAGAACACTGCCAGAATTTTAAATGCAAAAGCGTCAAAATCTAATAATATAAATGCAGAAAACACACTGTATGGTTTAGTTTTTTTAGGGTTCCATGCCAAAATTAGTCAAACGGACTTTGAGGGAATCACTTTGTTGTTTGCCCTTCTAGCTTTACAGGGTTATTGTAAAAACACCATCAACCTCTTATGAGGTCATTGCAATTATCATTATGAACAACTTTTACGATGGCACCAATCCTGAAATCATGAAAAAAGTATCAGCTTTTCCTTACATTTATGTTCGTTTAGGTCATCAAAATGTAGGGACCAGCTGATTTTTTTTAACGTTTTCAGGATTGGTCCATCATAAAAGTTGTTAATAATAATGAGTACAATGACCTCTTAAGAGGTTGTTAGTGTTTTTCCAATAACCCTGTATAGACAACTGTAATTTTTTGTATATTTAGTTAACCTACTTACCGTTTCTATTTTCCTAGATGTTATTCCCAAAAATGTTATTTTAAGACGGAAGAATATAATCAAAATACGGTGCGGAGCAAGCGTGCGACTTGCAGTTGGTCAGTTTTTTTTAATACCCAAGAGCTTTTGAATTCGTGCCAAAAAAGTTTGGTAGTTTTTCGTCGACCACAAACGGGCGGGACCTTACTAATTCATAGTTCCCTAGTTCCCCAATCTGTTACTGGGACACTAGATTTATGAAAATTGATAAAATAGTTTGTGGAGCGCAGTTTATGACTTGCGGTCCGGACTTGAATAGACCGGCTATAGATATTACTATCGGTTCTAGGAAGTCTTGTAAGAGGAAATATTCAATTATACAAAGGTAGCGAGATTCATCTAGGAGTCATCCTGCCTTAAATTGTTATTCTGTAATGAAATAGGTGACTTTTTTGCAAATGTGTGTCGTTGGTACGTGGTCGCAAGCGCTACTGCTAAGCAGGTCCTGGGTTCAATGAAGAAGTTTCAATTTTTTTATGTGTTAATTATTAAAATGTATGTAAAATAAAATCGTGAAAGAACCATTAAAAATCTCTAGAAATGAAAAAGTAATGGGACTTTGTAGTTGTGCTTGCAAGAATAATCTATTCTATATAAATAAAAAGACAAGTCCTGACTGACTGACTGATTGACTGACTCATCAACGCCCAGCCCAAACCATTGGACCTAGAAAGCTGTAATTTTGCACAGAGGTTCCTTTTATAATGTAGACAAGGAATAAGGAAGGGTTTTTCGAAATTCAACCCCTAAGGGAGTTAAATAGGGAATGAAAGTTCCGCGCGGGCAAAGCCGCTGGCAAAAGCTAGTTTCAAATAAAATCGTGTGACCTCATCTGACCGCAGATGCATATACGACGCAGCGCGTATTCGACGATTACGTACAAATTTATTGCGCCGTTCGAGTCGTATTTCGTGTATGACACGATGGCTGAAGTTAAAAAAAAGTGATCCTATGTGTCAAAGCACGACGTAAAAAAACCCGATATTGTTTTTTCTCGTGTACCAAGGAATATAACAGGTAACAAGGAAATAGTGAAATAAAAACTACACACCCATAAATAAAAAAGAAACAAACCACTATATGTAAATAAACACGAACGAAGCAAGAGCCCTGGTGCGACTCCGAAACTAATACTTGAATGATTCGTGGTGTGGCAATCTTGGACAGGACGTATGACGTTACAAGCGAATCAGGGGGGCTACTCAACGAAAATACGGGCCCATCCGAAAATAGTTCGATTCTTCAAAGTGACTCCCACAGCTAATTAATTAACTTTTAAAAAACATATAGGGAGTAGGGACAACAGACTGTCAAATCGTGTAGTAATTAATTCTTAGTTTGGGCCCCAAAGTTATCATAGGTCCGTAAGTGATACGGAGTAGAAAACGTCGGTAACTTCGACCAAGAATACGGATTTCGTGCTGCGCCCAAGCGAATTAAATTAAATACCGTAAAGCGCCCACGATGACGTCATCGCACCCATTTGCGTCGTGGGTGGTCCGCCTCTTATCGCAAACTCGAAAAAAACAAGGGTTCTTTGTTCGTGGAGTCGTTCGAACGTTTGTTGCTTTAGAATCCTGAGTAAATGGACGATTTAACTTTTGTTAATTTCGTTTGAATGAATGGTCGTAAAAAATTAGATAATTCGTGGAAAATGAGCGTGGGAATGTTTACGTTAGAATGTTTACGCTATCGAAAAAAATGACAATAACAAAAAAAAACAAGCGACGACCTATGTTTTTTATGGTTTTAAATGCATGGTGTGTATATTCCTAGCATAACAAATGAATAAAACCACCTACCTTTAGTACAAAATGAATCATCCACAAGCGTCACAAAACAAAACAATAACAATTGCCTGACGTAAGTTTTACGACAGACCTCGCAAAACAAATAGATTAAAAATATTTTTGTTCGAGCGTTCCAGGTTTTTCTTAGCTTGAAACGTAGTATATTGAGCATGGAATCAGAATGTACAGTTACCATAGAGAAATATTTAGTCGATTTTTGTCACGAGTTAAAATAAATGAGTCACTCCGCAAAACTCCAAAAAATAGCGCGCGTGGGATAGATTTGATCCCGTGGTCGCTCAAGGGTATTTTGCGCGTGGGATTAAATATATCCCGCGGGCGCTCAAGGGGCTAAAGAGTAGGCCCCTAGGGACCACAGACGTTCCCTACTTACTAAAATACGTAAACATCAATCATCTATTTCTAAATCTTTTCAGTAATGATTAGTTTTTATCTATGTTTTGAAACTATTACATTAATTATTAAATTAACAACATCATGAAATTTCTCCATTCCCACGTCGGGCTAAATGTTATTGTTTTTTTTTTTCATCTGAAGGCCAATTCAAACCGTTCAAAATCTAGTCGCAGTGTCATCTCAGCGACAAGCAAATGTCAAAAATGTATGAAAAATCGAGGTATTTTTGACAGATTGTCACTGAGATCAGACTGTGAACGTTCTTAAAATTAGTAGAATTGCCCCAAGTGCCCCCTCTGATCTGAGTAGCTGGCCGGAATCTGGATTTGTGTTCGAAGGTGGCAATAGGGTCGCCCCCTATTACATGTGACTGAAACATAACTGGGAAAATGTGGGTACAGTATGGGTACACCTCAATAAGTATACTTTTGCCAAACCCTTTAGGGAAACAAGGTGTGAATGTTATGTAATTTACGTTTATAAAGACAGACACACACAGCGTAATATACGTTGACATATTATTTTCTGCTCACTCGCACTCTGTCCCCCAAGATACAAGTCCTGCATAGTTTGGGGGTCAACGCTTAGCCAAAATTGAGATGCTATTAACTGTGGTATATGTTAGATTACTGTCAGTCAATCATCACCTTTTTTTTTGTCAATAATTTATTTTTGTATTTTTTGTTGAAAATCGGCATGGCGTTTCAAAGTTTGTCCTTTTTAATATAAATACTTTTTAATTGCAATGAAGGCCGCATAAAGTTTCATTTTCATTTGTTAAAAAGAATACAAGACAGTATTCTCCGAAGCTCACACTTTCTAACACGTTTTCAACAAAAAATTGTTTTTATAATTTTGCTTTTCTAACGTTAACATTAAAATATAAAAATTTCTCTCTCTCCATTCAACACCTTCATGAAAACTAAAATTTCACATAAATCCTTGTTTGAAGTTGTGGCAAGCAAATTTTTCAGACCCTAAGTACTGAACTACTGACGACTGTACTTATAACTAAGAGATCTAAAACTACAGAACAGAATAATTCAGCTAGATCTGATTACTCTAAGTGGGCAGACATGTCTCTCAGACCTTGCTTACGGCAAGTGGGGGTACTTGGAACCCCGTACCCGTCACTCCTATTGTTTTATAACCATTGTCGTGTTTCAATGACGTTTGTTATATTCCAATAAGATCTCATATGTTACAAAGGGACACGCAATATCGTCTGCAGACCAAAGGGTTATTTTTAATACAAACTCCATTCTAAAATAATTAAATCATAAAAGCTACCCACTTCATGCAGTGAAATCTTTATGCAGAACGAAATCTGAGGTCCGTAATAAATCTTAAAGTTGTGGTAAGCAAATTGTACAGACCTTAAGTACTGACGTGTGTACTTATGACTTATAGCCCTAAAACCACAGAGCTGAAATAATTCTGCTAGATCGGATTACTTTATGAGGGCAGACGGGTCTCTCAGACCTAGCTTACGGCAAGTGAGGGTACTTGGGATCCCTACCTGTCACTCCTTATGTTTTAAGTATTGGTGTACTTTCAAGTGACACTTTTTAAATATTTATTGGTTTAAGTAAACTTTAAAATATTAAGTGTGAGATACCGAAATGGGTGAGGGTTTTTAAATCCTTGCTTACGAGGCTTGTGATTTGGCTGAAACTGATCTCTACAAGTTTTTTTTTGGGTGGGAAATCCTCAAATAACTTTGTCAGACTTTTACTGACTAAAACCCACCCGTGTTCCACAATTGCCTGTATGCCAGGGGCCACGTTATCTTTTTCGAACAATTCATGTATGTACCTGGTACTTGTTGACAGGCCTACACTGTCCTCCCATACCTAATTAACACAGTAATTTGAAAACAAAGTTTTTAAAAGTGTAACGATGATGTTTCTTGCCGGATCTTCTTCATAGGAAGCGACCAATAGAAACCGGGCACCTAGCTTCTGATGTTTCATAAGCACGCATGTAGCTTTATCTGTAATTAATTATTTTAATTTTGATTAGGTTTCACTGTTGACTGTTCTTTCTGGTGTTCCGTGTGGTGCCGGACGTAAAAGAATAGCACTATCCCATTTCTTCCCGTTGGTGTCGTAGGAGGCGACTAAAGGACTTACTAGAGAATGGGCAGCAGCGTTCTCTATGCATTTTACCACCATACTGCGATCGCCAACCCGCCTGTCAAGCGTGGCGATTATGGCAAAACCCCCCTTTTGGGTGAGGCCTATGTCCAGCAGTGAAGTCTTTCGGCTGAAATGATGATGTTGACTGTTCTTTCTCTAACGTACCTACTACGAAGGTGTCCAGAAAGATATGCATAGTACTATTATAATGTAAAATACTGAAAATCAGAATCGGAGTAAAGATTAACTACCGATCTACTTTTGTCCAAGGTTTCACATGAAGCTGAAACAGACATGTACGTTACACGTATTCAGACAAGGAAGGCTCGTGAACTAATCACCATTACCTTTGAACTATTTGAACACAGAAATTGTAACCAACCGTAGGCACCAGTGCATTACCTGAATGTTGTGACACAGCACTCCAATCACTACAATCCTGCATAAGATAGATTATCCCGCTGCCCCTCAAAGCAAACCCTAATATGTATTCTTAGGAAAAATAATTTTAATATTCTACAGCTAAACCAAGTTGCTCACCCAATCTGTTACTGAATATTTGAATTTATGCAAATTAATAAAATAGTTCGTAGAGCGCAGTGTAGCCTCGGGCTAGGCGGCCGACCTAATTGAAGTGGCCGACGGAGATTCAATGACAAAGAGGAATGTTGTTTGCATTTAGAAAATTGGACCTTGCTTTATTAGTTATCGATAATCCTTCTTTGTATTACAACATGGATCATTTTGTGATATTTTATTTATGGATTTTGATATCGGAATGAAATCCTACTATCCTATTATACAGATTGATTTTTTTAGTCACTGTTTAAATTTTTCAGGGTGATAAAAAAAAAAATCGGACCTCCCATGCAAAATCAACAGTCAGCTGATCGATTTTGTATGGGAGGTCCGATTTTTATAACGCTTTTATTAGCTCGGGTTGTATGTATGTATGTATCTATGTATGTATGTAACGGAATCTTTGAGCCTAATTTTCACTGGTTTCTAGACGTCTGATCAACTTGAAACTTTGCACACGTCTTAAGGGCCGATGAAAATGCAATAACCCGATAAAAAAAAATCACAATTTCATTTTTTTTTTTAATCATTTTTTTTTAATTTTCCCGATAAAAATTTGATCGAACTAAAACATGGAAAATAAATAATAGTTTAAAAAAACTAAAACAACACGCTTTTATTGCTGACCGAACTAAAAAGTAGAAAATATTTTTTAATTACAAAGAGTTTATGTTACAGTAGTAGGAAGTCAATAATTCAATTCAGAGTAAAAAGCGTGGGGTACTTGATATTTTAATTATCACAACTATTCTATTGGCAACCATCTATGAGAGGAGAGTCATGAAAATATAGGAAAATGCACTCCACGCTTTTTACTCTGAATTGAATTATTGACTTCCTACTACTGTAACATAAACTCTTTATAATTAAAAATTATTTTCTACTTTTTAGTTCGGTCAGCAATAAAAGCGTGTTTTTTTAGTTTTTTAAACTATTATTTATTTTGGGAGTGGTTTCTCGCTGGCCAACCTAAGAGGTATTGGGCTGCTTAACCGGATTTGCCTGTGCCTAACTTAATAAATTACGGCATTTAACCAGAGCTTAGTACTGAGCTAGGTCTCTGGTCTCATACGCGCGTCATCTAAGTGTTGATGGCGCGTTTTCTGCTTGAAAATACAGCACTGTATACGTGCGCGCGTTCTGTATGGTGCCGGACGTAAAGACGTCGTAGAGGGCGACTAAGGGAGTTACCAGAGAATAGGCAGCAGCGTTCTCTATGTATTTTACCACTATACTGCGATCGCCAACCCGCCTGCCAAGCGAGGCGATTATGGCATACACCCCCTTTTGGGGAGGTCTATGTCCAGCAGTGGACGTCTTTCGGTTGAAATGATGATGATGATGATACGCGCGTTGTTGAAAAATCGCCATGTGCATCTGAGTATCAATTGACTTGTGTACTCTGTCAGTAAACGCTTTATTAAGAAATGTAGACCGTCTTTTTATGTGATTTAAAATTTCATGTATAATAATTTGCTTACTTTATTTCCTTTGTTGAAAATTATCCAAATATAAACGCTCTTCATCATGCTTACAATCATAATCGTTAGAAATGGAAAAACAAAAGTACACCCACAATTTCTATGGCGGTTCTAAGCAAAAAGTCAAAAAGCAGAAACCTTTTAACCCGGCAATGCTTGAAGCTTTTTATTAGTACAACCAAACACACAAATTACGTTGCCCGTAGGTACTTAAGTAAATATAATTTGTAACAGTTTCCACGGCAACGATTTCATAATCGTCGCATTATATTGTACATGACCACGCTATTGCAGTTTTTTAAGTGCCCTAAGCACGTGAAGTAACAAAGTGTTCGTTTGTGGACCTAATTACATAAACCTACATTATGTACCTTATTTGACCTACTCATAAGTGGCAGAGAAAAGCGTGAGTCATAACTGCCATACTTAATTTTTACGATTTTATCGATCCATACAAAGCTACGCTAAAACCATATCAAGGTAAACATGTCTGACAGGCATTACTCATTACTGAGCAACAGAATATCGATTGTTGAAGTTTTCAAGACAACCTACTTTTTCAGACTGGTCAATTTATGTATTTTACCGTATATCTCTAACCTTTTCACGCTATAAGAACTAAACGGATTTCGATGGATAATTTCATCACCACTGCTCTCAAAACGCAGTGAAGGAAAACATCGTGACGAAACCGCCATGTCCTAGGACAAAAAATTCATAGAGACATATTGACAAAGACATATTGTGACATCTACCAATCTGCACTGGGCCCGCGGGTGGATTACGGCCCACTCCCTCTCACAGAGAAGGCATGTGTCCCAGCAGTGGGAACATTATACCTAGGCTGATTATTGTCTGTGGATTTCGACGTTATGTGGCACACAGATCAACTATCACCTGGGTTGGGATATATTATACTTTTAAACGTACGTTCCCATTAAAAAAGAGGAGACCTATTCAGTCCCCTAAAACCAAATAAAAAGTGCTTCCAGATAAACAAAAGGTATTTAAATCTTTAAATCCAAACAATATTACAGTTCCAACAAGAATAATCCAAGTCTAAACAAAACTGACTGGAAGAGTCAATTTGTCCAGCTTAGTTCTGAGGTGGCATTTAAATTGCGCAATTTTTTTTTCTGTGGCCTTCATTTGTCATGGCGTGTCCTTAAGCAGGGGTTTCTTTACCAACAGTTTTTGTTAGTGATCGTTATCAAGGCTTTATTTACTCATTAATTTGTCACTGTCCAGCAAATTATCTTGTCTGAAGGGATCAATGTGGCTGTTTCAAAAGTTTTTGCGATCGGGGTTTTTTGTATAATTGTCGGCGTCGGCGATGACTAAGCGATAGCGCCGTCATCATCTCGATTCGGTAGTACGGAATCCATAAAGCAGGTTTATAATTAAGAACCAGCAAATAAGTTAGTATTTCACTTTCATAATAACGAACACAGTACAATACTAGGTAATGAAATTCAAGAACTATTTTCTAAGTTCGGGCAAAGGGGCAGTTTCGCGTAGAAGAAGTGGAAGTCTGCATTCTTTCAAACTCAAACTCGAAGCATTAATTTCAAATAAACCAATTACAGGCACTTTTGAATTGTCAAGGTCGATGAGCTATAAAGATGAAGCTAGTTGCCCATTCCAAAGCGTAGGTACCTAAGGAGAAGAACGGGCAAGAAACTCCATGGACACTCTTTTAAAGCGTCCGTAATTATAACAAAAATAAAATAACAAATTGAGAAATTAAGATAAGCCGTGGAAGCTAATGACGGGTCCCTACTGGCGGCGCCCATTCACGGACATGACGTTGTCTTCACAAGACTTACTCGTCTTGTAGTCACTTCCTCTCAATCGTCTCTGCCTACGTGCCGCACCCTCAACAGAACGTTTACCCAAGCCTTGGTACTATAATAATCATTTGAGAGAATATTATCGCTCAACTTTTACAACCTACGACATATTTTTTTATTGTTGCAAGTGAAACCCGTGGTTTGAATCAAATCTTGATAACGCCTTGGAAATAGGCCGGCTATATTTAGTTATAGAACCAAAGACCATTTTGGTAGACGTATTCTTGAGTGGAGACTGTGAATTAGCAAACGTTAGGTAGGATACCCTCAGGCTAGGGGGAGCGCCATCTTTGCCGGGTGGCAGATAGCAGCTGGATGAGAGTTGCCGTGAATTGAGCTGAGCGGCATGCGATTGGAAAGGCCTTTGTCCAGCACCTGACTGTTGACCTGCTTTAAGCTGATGACGATGATTCCATAAAGGTTTTCTAAAGCAGTAATACAACATCTGAATTTAATAATGACGATGATGATGTTAAGAACCTATTTCACGTCGTTCCAGACTTTAAAATATCAAATTCTACATATAACCTCTCATGTAGTGACTATCTCCAACATCTATCGACGTTGCAAAAAAGAAAAAAAAAAAACTAAAGTATTACCTGAAACATTATCGTCATTATTACAAGCTACTCGTATTATTTCGTTTCACCTACTCGTATCCGCGTGGCGTCTGTAATGAAATCTTGAATCTGAAACTAGAAGGTGGTCACAGGAACTCCGCAATAAAACGACACAACCCCATCGAGTTTATGCTCGTTTGATTCGTATTGACGAGTGCTTTGATCCTATATGGTAACCATAGTCAGATGCTGGAGCTGAAAGGTGGCCATAGGACCTCCGCATCAAAAATACACAACCCCATCGAGTTTAGGCTCGCTTGATTCGTATTGACGAGTGCTTTGATCCTGTATGGTAACCAGGGTCTGATGCTGGAGCTGGACGGTGGCCATAGGACCTCCGCATCAAAAATACACAACCCTATCGGGTTTAGGCCCGTTTGATTCGTATTGACGAGTGCTTTGATCCTATATGGTAACCAGGGTCTGATGCTGTAGCTGGAAGGTGGCTACAGGAACTCCGCCATAAAACGACACAACCCCATCGAGTTAGGGCTCGTTTGATTCGTATTGACGAGTACTTTGATCCTATATGGTAACCAAGGTCTGATGCTGGAGCTGGAACGTGGCCATAGATACATAACACTTTAAGTGCTCAAAACAACACATATGTGTAAGTTCTATGAATTATTACTAGCTACATCACGGAAAATTACAAAGAGTTAGCTATGACAGATGAACATTTACAAAGAGTTGTTGACGACAGATGGACTAAAACCACCAAAAACAAACTGGTATCCTATCAACAAACAGAGAAAACGGGGGAGACCCTACAAGAGACGGAGTGACGACATATCAGGATTATTAGGAAAAACATGGAGCAGACTAGCTAGAGACAGAACAAGATGGAAACAGATGGAGGAGGCTTTTACCGCACTAGGTGGTCCTTATGATTAAATAAATAATAATAATACTTACTTATAACTAAACTAATGATTATGAATTTTATTTTAATTAAATTGAAATGTATTTTTTATTAAAGTAATCTTATTAATGCATGTATTGTAACAATTGTAAGTAATCAATAAAAGCTTTTTATATTTTTTATTTATTTATTACATCACGGAAAAATGCTGCTATGAACTACGCTGTAGTAAATCCCGCATCATAAATACATAACAACAAACAAAAGTTAAAAATTAAATTAAAAGAAAAATAAAACTTTTGTAAAAACAGGCTTGTATTATTACTTGTTAGTGAAACGAACTAAAACGTTAAAAATAATTTAATCTCAATTATATATATAAAATCGTGTTACATTTTGCAGGAGAAATAAAGAATATTTATTAACATGTTACACCTTCTTTATTTCTAACCGTCAGCATGTAACACGCATTTTTTATCAATTCGTTAAATATATACTTAAAATCGTTGGTATTCACAGTTCACACACGAGCACAGATAAACTCACACACACGCACACTCAAGCACACATACACACTCATACCAGCACCCCTATGAAATGATTTTGTTTTGTTTGTTAATCCTGGCTTTTTGGTGGTTTTTTTTTTATTTTTTCTCTAAGTTTAATTTAATTTTAATCATGATTTTAAATGTATGTTTTCAATTCAATTCAATTTTAAATCAAATCGTGTCTTATTCCTGGTTTTATTATAATTAGTTTTTGATTTAACGTGATTGTTTTAATTTTCTTGCCTAATTCTCATTATTTTTTGTGCTTATTGAATTTTATTTATTTATTATAATTATATCACCGTTTGTTGCATTAAATCTGCTTAGTTATAACCTAAATGGAAGAAGTCACTGGCTCCTGAAATACAGGTATTTTTACCTAACTCTGGAGTCAGATTCTCACATGTAACCTGTTTTTATGACAATAAATATTTATTTATTTAAACAAAAATACAGCAAAAAGATTAATTAATGCAATTTAAGTGTCACAAATGATTACAGAATGCAACCCCCGGCAATATTCAACCATCACTGGTATTTAGCGTAGTAAATACAGCGTCATGTCCAAGCTCACAGTTCAAACGTTATCTACCTATCCACATACTCGACGGGCCATCCAATCGGTTTTACATTTCAACGTATTATCTGCATCGCTTTTATAATAGAATTGCAAATTTAAACCCTTTATAAGCGCTCGGCATTGGGGAACACAAATTCGCTTTTACGTTCATTTGCATTGCAACGTCACAGTTGTGGTGGCTTCCGAAACGCCTAGTCGTGCACATTGTACGGTTATTAATGCAAACAGAGCTAGCGGGCTCGTGGTTTTCAGCATTGTGGATCAATTTGTACTGTGAAGTTAAGCTGCAGTTGCTGCGGTGAGTCTTTAGATGGGTGACCCTTTTAAATACTTCAAGATATCTCCAGGATAATTATAAAAAAATATATTTTCTTAATTTTTTGAAATGGCAATCCTCGTAGTGGGGGCTTGCGTATGAAGTTGCTTCAGGTAATCCCAACACCCACAACTGGCGTTAAAATATTGGTTCTGCTCAGTTATTGATCATCGCAGATGACAGTCCCTATAAGTAACAATGACTATTATTTTGATTTAAAAGAGTTTTCGTGGAGTTTCTTGCCCGTTCTTTCCCATATTAACCTACTACGCTCTGGATTGGGCACCTAGCTTCATCTTTCTTCATTTCAAAAGTGCCTGTTTTTGGCATATTTAATGCTAGTTGTGCCCCGCGGTTTCACCTTCATAAATCGAACCCAGTTTAATATCAGGATAACATCCTATTTTTAGGTCATGGTCTACTTATGCGTAAAATTTTATCTAAATCCGATTAGCCGTTTTATAGTGAGAGCGAAACAAACAAACAAGAAAACAAATCGTTTCTCTTTAGAATATTAGTTTAAATAAATGGTTTGATTTTATAACTGAACTATTCGGTTATACTAGAAGGCAGTCCAAATCGGATAGTAATGTAAACACAGCTGTTTCTCATGTTAAAGGAGTATTACTATGAAGCTCTGGATACTTCATTTTATTGGGCCTCCGTAGCATTGTTTTTATGTCTAATTTATTGGGTGCAGCCCCCATTATAATTACAACTGGCGTTTAATTAAACGGGCTTAGCTTCGTACATTTTAAGAGGTTTATATTATGTTCTTGTATTATCGTTAATCATAAGCTACACTAAAGCCTATATTGAAACGTTTTGTATGAAATTTTCAACAAAATTAAATTGTACACAACATGCGAGTGTGTGCTGTAATTGTAGTATTATAATTTATCAATAGTTGAGGCATAGAATAGGTGGTATTGTATTAATTTAATTGCTCTTTGATTTGAAACATGAAATCACAATGTTGGATCAGATTTATTCGGGCTGCAAACCTATTTTGAATTAAAATACAGCATTAATTCTCCCATTTAACAAAATATTAGAAAAGTTAAGAACAAGAATCGCCTTTTTCACAAAATCCTTTTCAAGATTAAAACCATGATTTGAATTCCTGATTCCGGTAAAGGATTGAAATGAAGAAATTTAGGAAAATTTACATTTGAACGCCGAAGGGGGGATGGCTTATAACCGCTTATGAAGATTTGTACTCATGTTACGACGACCCCGAACATCAAACTGCTAACGCAGTATTCTACTTCAAGACAAATTCTATTATTGAACTACAAAGAGATACAATACAGTCACTCGGGTCGATCCAGCATTGCATATGTAAGCTATAGAGCCCTTTATACCAGGAGACTTTTATTTTTGGTAATATGCATTATTGTTTATTACTTTGCATATGTATGTATAGAATCAAGTCCATCCGACTAAACAGACAGCTGTGCTGCTGGGGAGTTTGTTGCGCCACTTCTTCTTCCCAGCTAAAGCACCAGGAAGTGTCGAAGGGTGGGCGTTTTTGGGGGGCTGTCTTATGTATTTTGACGTTCGAAAAGTGCTGATTCTCATTCTAATTTGAATAAATGACTTTCGATTTTGATCGATCAGGTTAAGCTACGCTAGCCGCGGTTGGTCTAAGGATGGGTGACCATCTGTACATATTAAGACCCCTACGTCGCTTAACGCTATCCCGTTGGTTTTGGCTGTCATTCGTAGATCATTGATAGTCATTACGGATGGAAAAGCCTGAAAGTCTGACTAAAACCAAACTTACCAAACGGTAAACGAGTTGTGGAGATACTGTTATTGAGCTACATCAAGTTAGACTGTAAGCCAACCCCAACACAGTCTGGGAAAAGGTTAGGCAAATTGTAAGAGATAGAATACGTATACAAAGAAAGGAAGACATTTAAGTGTCTTGCAATAAAAGGAAAAGTCTTGAAGAAAGAAATGAACAACCTATAAAGAAATTCGAGCCCTTGTAATCTTGAGACAAGACTTTTTGCACTTTCTGTTTATTCATTTATGCACACTGATGTGGTTATTGAAGTTTATTGGGAACCTTTTCTTATAAAATAAATGCATTTAGAACTTCATATACGAGGAGAACTTAATTGCACTGATTTATTAGTCCTATTACTGCTATTCAACTAATTAGCGCCTCTTGTTTACGGCACTTATTTATTGCGCAAATGTTTGGCAGTACTGTAGAGTAATCTATATATATAAAAGAAAGTCGTGTTAGTTACTTCACTTATAACTCAAGAACGGCTGAACCGATTTAGCTGAAAATTGGCAGGGAGGTAGTTTAGAGCCAGGAGAAGGACATAGGATACTTTTTATCCCGGTATTAGGTAGGGTAGCGTAGGTAGGGTAGGTAGGATAGTGTAGTGTAGGGTAGGTAGGGTAGCGTAGGTAGGGTAGGTAGGTAGGTAGGGTAGGATAGTGTAGGGTAGGTAGGGTAGTGTAGGGTAGGGTAGTGTAGGGTAGGTAGGGTAGTGTAGGGTAGGTAGGGTAGCGTAGGTAGGTAGGGTAGTGTAGGGTAGGATAGTGTAGGGTAGGGCAGTGTAGGGTAGGGTAGTGTAGGGTAGGTAGGGTAGAGTAGGTAGGGTAGGTAGTGTATGGATTTTGTATGAATGACTTTTGGATGGACAGGACAACGTCTGTCGGGACAGCTAGTTTGAAATAAAAGATAAGTTAATGGTGGCAAATAAAATATTTGTCTCAACCAACTTGTACTGCTTCTAATGCTGGCCTCCTCTCTGTGAGTGGGAGTGGGCCATAAATACAACACGCTTGTCCAGTGCTTGGTAGATGTCACATATCTTCGTTTTTTTGGTTCTAGGACATGCCGGTTTCCTCACGATGTTTTCCTTCACCGTTTTGAGAGCAGTGGTGATGATATTATTAAAACAAAGTAAAGTGCTTGCCTGGGTTCGAACATACGACCTACAATCCGTACGTCGGGGACGATACCACTGTTCTTAAATCTTAGTACCTAGTATTAATACAAAAAACTCATATATGTAATATGAAAAACTTGCCTTTCATATACGAAATCCACCGATTCATATTCGTTTACATGGCCAGAAATAAATAAAAAACAGGCTGTTCCTATCCACCGAAGCAAAAACAAAGGACAAATCATATAACACGAACGTATATGAACTCAGTAAGTGTGAAGCAGAATCGACCTCTCGTAAGTAGGGCAATACATTCAGCCACCCTTTCCGACATGTGTGGAGACCATAAATTACAACGCGCACCTGTAAGTGCTAGATCATGCCTAGATAAAGAAATGTATATAGGAACTGATTTATGATTTTCTTATATGCACTTTGGGATTTCGTGGAGAATTTATTAGTATTTGTTGGTACGTATTTTTGGTGAAGAATAGTTGCTCTTATTTGGTGGAAGGTCTTATTTAAGTAGCCGTAGAGCTCTTTGGGAGATATAACGCTATCTTCAATAAAATACATGTTCATCACTTAAACGAGTATGTCTACAATCATATTTAAGATCTTATCTTTTATCCTTTAATCATTATTGAAAACTGCCTGTTTGGTCTAGTGGGTCGCAAGCGCTACTGCTGAGCTTGAGGATCTGGATTCGATTCCCAGGTCAGGTATAATATTATTAGGTTTTCCATTACGAAATTCGCTTCTCGGTGAGAGGGAGTGTGCCGTAATCCTTCACGCGGGCCCAGTGCTGTGGGGGTCGGTAGTTAAAGAATGTCTTCGAAGTTTAACCAACTTCAAAAAGGAGGAGGTTATCAATTCGGTATGTTTTTTTATGTATTTTCGGGCATACCTCCGTCATACATAGACGGATTTGCAAAATTTTTTTTGTTCGAAAGTGGTTTTGGTCCGAAATGGTCCCATTTAAATTTCATATACATAGTTGTGCTTTACTTTGTGTAAATTATTTCATCACCACTGCTCTCAAAACGGTGAACGAAAAAAAACATCGTGAGGAAACCGGCATGTCCTAGAACCAAAAGATTCGAAGACATGTGACATCCACCAACCCGCACTGGGCCCGCGTGGTGGATTATGGCCCAATCCCCCTATCACCGAGAGGAGGCTTGTGTCCCAGCAGTGGGAACATTATAGGCTGATGATGATGATAGTGAAATTTAGAATTGGTGTGGGGTAGGTACTATAACTAAAAAGTGAAAAACAAAAAAGCTATCCAAAAAAAAAAAACAACCGGCTTCCGAAAAAACACTACTTAAAAAACGAAAAATAACTTTAATTTCGGAAGGCGGTGACAAAAAATGTAACATATACTCGTATATCCAAAGACACCGACTTCCGAAATTAAAGTTATATTACACAGGTTGTTTTTTTTTAGTTAAAGGACAATCGCCGTAGTGCTACCTGAATAACAGACTAGGTATTTAGCCACCAAACAGCCTTTAGATTAGTTATTAAATTATTGATATTATTAACTGTTTTCAAGAAGGTTTTGTAAACCGACTTCCGAAATTAAAGTTATATTTCACTTTGTAGTGTTTTTTCGGAAGCCGGTTGTTTTTTTGTTAGTTATAGGACAATCGCTGTAGGGCTATCTAAATAACAGACTAGATATTTCGCCACCAAACAGCCTTTGGATTTGTTATTAAATTATTGAAATTAATAACTTTTTTCAAGAAGGTTTTGTACACCAACTTCTGAAATTCCAGTTATATTTCACTTTGTAGTGTTTTTTCGGAAGCCGGTTGTTTTTTTGTTAGTTATAGGACAATCGCTGTAGGGCTATCTAAATAACAGACTAGATATTTCGCCACCAAACAGCCTTTGGATTTGTTATTAAATTATTGATATTAATAACTTTTTTCAAGAAGGTTTTGTACACCGACTTCCGAAATTAAAGTTATATTTCACTTTGTAATGTTTTTTCGGAAACCGGTTGTTTTTTTGTTAGTTATAGGATAATCGCTGTAGGGCTACCTAAATAACAGACTAGGTATTTCGCCACCAAACAGCCTTTAGATACGTTATTAAATTATTGAAATGAATAACTTTTTTCAAGAAGGTTTTGTAAGTGGCTTAAAACTAGAGATAAAGTTCTTACCTTTGGCTGACTTACTAAAAATACTTGACTATTGTCATCGTTTATATTATTCTCTAAAGTGTTAATTAATTCACCTCATGTCGGCTTTTGGTCCTGCTTTGGCAGTTCCAATTCTTCTTGTTCCGACTTCTTCTGATGACGCCGCCCTGGAGCGTAAATGTAATACTGTCCCACAAAAAATAGAGCACTTAATAGCTTGTCCAGCGTGTCCTGTTGTCTGCACGCTACGGGATCTGATGGACGCTGCTAAAACTGCCAAGCTCGTTGCTAAATTCTGGGCTGACTGGATTTATATTGCTATCGACACGCTAAGAAGAAGAAGATATCCAAAGAACATTCTGCTTTTCATATATAGAAATAAAGATAGAAACGGCTTTGCAGATTTGTGATTTATACGCGCATGCACTTCGGGATTAAGTCCGAAATTTACGGGTGTAGGTACGTTTGATTTAATAGGATTAAACAAAAATGTGTGTTTGTAATCGGATTGGTTCCAAGTATTTTATTGTCGGATTATGATAATACAAGGGTAGTGCTTATCGTTTGTTTTTGCATAGTACATTAATGGGATTATTTTGATTTCAATGGCTCCCGTATCTAAATACGGAGGCGTGTTTCATTGTCATTCATAAATAGGCTGTTTTTAAAAGCCTATTTATGTAGTATTTTTTTCAAAAGTTGATAAATGTTTTTTTGCACCATCTCCATAGTAATGTGTAATAGAAAAAGCTTACCTCTTAAAATATGCTTTGAGTCGTTTGAAATGAAATATTTCAGTAATTCCAAATAGCGGAAAGTTTTCTGTTTTTCTAGGTCACCATTTTCGCTACGCTACACTCTTTTATCTTTAACTCGATCAAATTAATAACCAGCAGAAATTTGATTATTCCCAATTTACAAACCCTTTAAAACCAAAGCGTAGGTAATAGTGTGCGTGAATCAAACCAAAACCTATCATATACTCGCTGACATCAAGGGCCAAATTAACGTTTGAATTATATTCAAATCAGTGAACTGTAAACCCAAACATAGTCCGTATTACAATATGGTAATAAAAGTGTATATAAAAACGTATTTCGGTCACATATTGCTCAGTCAATGTTGGTTTTAGGGAACATACAGGTGCCTAATGTTCTGGATTATCGAGGTTACGTAAGTATTGGGAATCCTTGTGAATATGGGGAAAAGTTTTAGTAAAAGTTTCCAGACAAAATACCTTTTCAAGGACGTCGTGCGATTTCTGGGTATTTTTTCGGGTCAAATATTTTTCGATGTCAACGATGTACTTTATTTGACACTTGTTAACTTCGACCTTGGAAAAAAAGTTGATCAGCATATCGAAATTAGATACAAATTTTCTAGAAACTCTTTGGAATTGCTAATGTTGTTCAGCAGTCAAAGTAAAAGATTTGTGGGAATTCGGTTTTAAAGTCAGTTTGAAACGATATCAAAATATATAACGATTATAACTTTATCATTTCGGACTATACCATAAGTTATACCAAAACATATACCCTCCCAAAGGTACGGTCACTTAAATTTTATTTGATAAATGAACTGTTTATTTTCCATTAATTAAATTAATTTCATTCGAAAACATTAATCAGTTTTCTACTAAACTTCAGCTATATCCGACGACCCTAGCTACTTATTTTTTTTTCGTGATTGTACCTACATAACAAAATGTTCGAAAAGCTGAATCAAGATCAATTTACAAAGGACGGCGGCATTCGTCCCATCGCCGTCGGATGTACATACAGACGTACGGCAGCCAAAATATGTTGTAAGTTATACAGCGAAAAACTTACAACTCAGTTTCAGCCCCTGCAGCTAGGTTTTGGCTTGAGAGGGGGTTGTGAGGCTGCCGTACATGCACTTTCCACCTTTTTAAACTCTAACAAAGGTGAGGTCATCCTCAAGGTTGACGTTAAGAATGCCTTCAACTCTGTGAACAGGGACACTTTGTTGGCTGAAGTCAGAAAAGAACTACCCGAAATTTATGGTTTTATATGGCAATGTTACAGGTACCCTTCCAAATTATTATACAAGGACAATGTTTTAGAATCTGCAGTAGGATGCCAACAGGGTGACCCTCTCGGGCCTGTCATTTTCAGCTTAGCTATTCATCCCATTATCCAGAAACTAAATTCAAAATTTAACGTATGGTATCTAGATGATGGAACGCTAGGAGGTGATGTAGACACCGTTTTGAAAGACCTGATATTCCTCAAACAACAATTTAAATCCATTGGCCTGGACCTTAACCCATCAAAATGTGAAATTTATCTCTCTGACGTCACCAACAGACAACTAACCTTAGAAAAATTTAATGCAATAGCCCCGCAAATCAAAATTGTTGAAAAAAGTTCACTGCACCTCCTAGGTTCCCCAATTTTGGAAGACAGCTTTTCTCAATTCATCGACGATAAAATTCAAAATTTCAACGATGTTTCGGAAAGACTCTCTAAAATAAATGTACACTCGGCATTCACCCTGATTAGATACTGTTGTTTTGGCCCGAATTTTATTTATTTTCTACGCTCCTCAGCTTTATGGAAGCATCCACAGCTCTTGGACAAAATTGACCAAATAATCCGCAGCACACTTTCATCCATTTTAAATGTGGCCTTGGACGACCGAGCGTGGCTTCAAGCCACTCTACCTATCCGTTTTGGTGGCCTCGGCGTCCGTAAAATTACTAGTATTAGCTTACCGGCCTTCCTGTTCTCTGTCCACGGCACTGAAAAGTTGGCTGGGAAAATTTTAGCCCCTTGCCTGGTTGACTCTGAAGTGCCGTGCTTGACCGATGCGGTGAATGCCTGGAAAATGGCTTGCCCGGACACAGATCGACCCGTGAACCCATCTTCCCAGAGACAGTGGGATGAGCCGCTCTGCAGGTTGGTACGGAATAATCTTATTAATACGTCCACCAATGCTGCTGAGCGTGCTCGCCTTCTGGCTGTGGGTGAGTGGGAGTCGGGCCTCTGGCTGCAGGCACTACCGTCACCCAACATAGGCACCATGCTGGGTGACTCGACCTTCCGGCTCGCTACTTGCCTGCGTCTTGGCGCTCCTTGCGTGGCTCTGCATCGCTGTCAATGCGGTGAAGATGTCGACTGCCTCGGACACCATGGCTTATCCTGCAGTAGGAGCGCCGGCCGGATAGCACGGCACGCTAGCATCAATGACATTATCCGTCGTGCTCTCGTCACCGCCGGGGTGCCAGCTGTTCTAGAACCCAATGGCTTGGCACGCGACGATGGGAAGAGACCAGACGGTATGACCATAATGCCTTGGAAGTTAGGTCGGCCTTTGGTGTGGGATGCAACATGTGTCGACACCCTTGCGCCATCCCATCTTTCTAGTACGGCGGGTTGTGCTGGGGCGGCTGCTGCAGGTGCAGAAAACCTCAAACGGCGCAAATATTCCAATCTTATTGGAACCTATATGTTCGAGCCGTTTGGGGTTGAAACTCTAGGGCCATGGGGTCCGAGTGCCCACTTAGTTTTCCGGGATATTTCCAAGCGGTTGGTCGACTCTTCACGTGACCAAAGGGCTGGCCTATTTTTCGGCCAAAGAATCAGCATTGCCATACAACGTGGCAATGCTGCCAGCCTTTTGGGCACTTTTCCCATTGACAACGATGCGGACGTATTTTTTGATGCCTTGTGAATATTTTCTTTTTTATGTATCTGTACATATTTTATTTTGAAATAAGTTTCAGTCTTAGTTAAATAAAAAAGTTTAACTTGACATAGTTCGTCAATTTTGATTTTATATTTAAATTTTAAGCTTCATTTTAATTGTAATTTTAAATTGATGCTAATTTTAATTTTAATTTTGATTCTTGAATTTGGTTTTAATTTTGAATTGATTTAATGTTGATGTAATTTTAATTTACAAATTAATAATTTAAATAAAATAATTACGTACAAGCAAGTCACGTCACTGCCATCCCCATCCATAAATTAATAATAAGCACCCAATTTCGAATTTTCACCCAATTTTTAATAACTCAGTTTCGAAGTCTATAATAAAATTAAGTTTTATGAATAGGTAATTATATTTTTATTATTATGTAATTAAATTGAGAGAAATGTTGTGAGCATACATTAATTTATTTTGATATTTTTAGGTGTTTCATTATTTTGCGGTTTTATGGTATTTTTTAATGATGTGGTTTTAACGACTGTGAGTTTTATGGAAAGGAAGAAAACCATATATTTAATTAAAGTTTTTTAATTTGCTTAAACCAACAAATGTGTATTCCTACCATGATTTTCATTCCGATATTTACTTAGCATGTTTCTTTGTTGATCCTATAGCCTTTTTACGCAAAAAGTAACTGAAAATTAGGAGTACACCTTGTGTCTCAGAAGGTTTTCGTTAAGTAGGGAAGGTTCGTATGTAGGTCGGGAAGAAGGGTTAGGTACACATCATCATCTGCCTAGCCTTTTCCTATGTTGGGGTCCCCTTCCAGTCTAACTGGATGCAGCTGAATACCAGTATTTTACATGGAGCGACTGCCTATCTGACCTTCACAACCCATTTACTGGGTAATATGATACCCCTTGGTAAGACTGGTTTTCAGAATTTCGGGCTTCTGACGACCCGTAACGACTGTCAAAGATCCACAAATGACAGCCGGGACCAACGGCTTAATGTGCTTTCCGAGGCACGGAGGGGTCTTGGTAAGTAAAGATGGTCACCCATCCACGGACCAACCGCGGCAAGGGTAGCTTAACCTGGTCGATAGACCCGTGCAGCTATTGTTATTTAGCCACAAGCCCCTCTTAGGTTAGGTACACGAATATGCGAATTATTTTCTTTGAGAGTCCAACACATAGTTACGCCCACGTATCTAATCTGTTACCTAAATTATCATCTGCCTAGCCTTTTCCCGACTATGTCGGAGTCAGCTTCCAGTCTAACTGATGCTTTTGAATACCAGTATTTTACATTTAGCGACTGCTAATCTGTCCTTCACAACCCAATGATTCGGTAATACTATAATACCTGATAACCATTCATATGAAGGAATGGTTGTCAGACGTTCGGACTTCTGACAACCCGTAACGACTGTCAAAGATCCACGAAAGACAGCCGGGACCAACGATTAAATAAATCACGGAGGGGTCTCGGTATATTAAGATGGTCACCCATCCACGTACCAACCGCGGCAAGCATGGCTTAACCTGATCGAGCGATTCGTGCAGCCGTTATAACTAAGCTATACGAGCCCTTCTCTGTTCTGCCCTAATCTGTTACCTAACTAACTACTACAGCTTTAAACAGTACCTACATTTACCAATTAACTAACACAGAGAGTATTTCGGTACACGCTTCGCAATACCCTTTGTAAATAGCTGAAATTATGATTACGTAAACGGAAACCAACTTAGTTCCTATAAGTAACGGGTTACGTAAAAGTTTGTATCGTTCTCGTATTGATTAGCATAAAATTTTCCTACTATTATTTTAATAACTTCCCGCTAAGGCTTGAGGTAAACGTTTGAAATAACTTGGAACAGTGAATTAAGTAGATGTTTTGTAGGGTATTTGGGTCACGTGCGTCATCCACATTTTTAGTAAAGCTGGAACTGAAATTATGAATTCACAAAACATGATTCGAGACCTAACGTTGAAATGTTTCGTCATATGTCGAAAAAAAAACAGCTTTCATAGAACCTACGAGGTCAAAATGTACATAGAAGCTAGTTTTTGTTTTAGTTACAGATGAAAAATTTCAACGCATGGCGCTTAGAATCGTGAATTGAATTGGTTACAAGTTGCGCATCAGTATTCCTGCCAACCTGCACCCTAATTGCGTAACTTACGATTGATCATAATTGGTTTCGTCTTCACAGTTAAACAATATCCATTGCGTTATTTATGTTGTCGAACAGACACATTTTTCGAACATATGAAGCAATGGTTTAACAATCCGTTTCAAAACGATACAGATTATGATGAATCGTGAGTTACGCAATTAGGGTGCCGGTATAGGTGTGCCACCCTGTACTTAACCTGTTATGAAAAATATTTTGATATTATAATGATATTGCTTTGCATCTTTGAAAACATCATACCATCTATCTATATAAATAAAAAGAAAAGTCCTGACTGACTGACTGACTCATCAACGCCCAGCCCAAGCCCTTGGACCTAGAAAGCTGAAATTTTGCACAAAGTTTCCCTTTATAATGTGACAAGGAAAAAGGAAGGATTTTTCGAAATTCAACCCCTAAGGGAGTTAAATAGGGGATGAAAGTTCCGAGCGGGTGAAGCCGCTGGCAAAAGCTAGTCATTAATATAATATTACGCCCGTATTCCCCGAAGGGTTACACACGGGTCTACCTGTAGTAAATCCACATTTCGCCAATTAAGTCCCATATAGTATGGGACGTTATGTCTACCAAAATATTAATAAATTTAATATTGATTTCTTGTTACAGGTATTAACACAGTGCAGTGCTCCCTAGAACAAAATGTTGTGACAAAAGTGCGAACCAGACGGTGTCTTAAAAATGTGTCACCCAAAGAATTCCCTAGATGTGACCAGCAGTAGAACATTTCTGTTCATAATAGTGTTACTATCCCTAAAACTGTGCAGTCCTCAGGATTTAAATGAGGAGTTTGTGAACGAGGATAGTATAGAGACGTCAGATATTAGTATAGTGCCAGTTAAAAAAGTGAAGTTTCCAAGGAACGTTGGTGTTGCGACCCCTTGTCGCTTGAGCGAACTTTTGTGTGACACTGGACAGTGTATATCTTTGGACAAGTATTGTAATGGAGAAGACGATTGTGGAGATAAGAGCGACGAGCCCAAGTCCTGTACACGTAAGTACTACCGTATTAAGTTACTTGCATAATGTGAATGCTGCATAAGATTATTGTTATATCTCGTACTTCGGGAGTAGAAACTCTGGTATTCAGCCCCATTTACACGATTCAAGTTTCTTGCCTGGGGTATCCACAAGACTTGTACCATCTATAAAATATTTAGATTGTGTTTGTTTTTTTTTTTAATTGCAAGCCCTACTTACTCGATGCAAGTTTCTTGCCCGTGGCATAAAAACAAAATTGAGGCAAAAAATTATTTGTATAGTCTTAATACCGTCAGGATACACATAGACTGGTGTATCCTACCCGTACTAATTTACGGTGCTCAGAACTGGTCACTCAGCGAGTCGTAAAAGTTTCGATTTGGAGTTTTCCAAAGCGATGGAACGCAGCATTCTGTAAAAAGACAGGACAAAATTTGGAACACCACGCTGCGTTCCAAAACGAGTAAACTGGATGTAGGAAAGGCTACCAGGCTCAAATGGGATTGGGCGCGTTACATCAGCCGAATGCACGATGATTACTGAGCAAACATCTCCATACAATGGGTTCTTGACGATGGACAGCGACGCCAGTCCGGCCCAGAAAGCCTAAGTATATGCTAAAAAGAAAACGTTTAGACGGTGCAGCTTTTATTGATGCTTCAAGTTAAGGTATACCATAAGTAATTGAATCGCACCGAGTAAATCAGGCGGCTTATATATATTCATATCACCGCAGTCGCACCAACTCATATCTCAGAAATAATTTCGAGATTATTGCGTACCTTTTGAAAGCCCACAAACACATACGGGACATTGACATCAAATATGTAATTTGTGAAGTAATATGTGAAGTGAAAGAAGCCAAACTCTTCATAACAAAAAGGAGCGCGAATAAATCTTTTGAAACTCATTTTAGGTCATTCAAACGCATTTTTAATATGTCTCCCCTTCTCGGTTTGCTGACATCTGTCACAAAAGAAAAGGTAGTGAAGGAAGGCTAAGGATTGAGAGCCTTAGAACAAGCGACTTTGTGAAGAAGCGGGAAGTTTTAAATGTCTAGGCGTATGTTGATAGCACTGGAATCTTTTTTGTTCTCCAAGTTCTTGTGTTTTGTTTTGTACTGCCGTTTCTATCGTCTTTCCATGTCTCTATGCTTTCAATAATATGTTTTATGGGTTAATTTTTTTAATACTTTCTTGTGAAATGAATAGCTGGTTTTCTTTCATAATTTTCGTGATTTCTACTTATTTATCAGATCAGACAAGGAAATCACTTTTGCTTTGTCCCAATTCACGTAAGTAATCGTAAGTTGACACCCATTTTCATAAGGTTTTTTATTAAAATTAACAAAGTCCTTAATATGTTCTCATTCGATAAAAAAGTTTATTTTGCCACACAATTGACGCCATTGACATCATACAACCGGTTCCTTATATCTTCTTACGGGACCCAAATCCGCAATTCTCGTAGCCTCGAATGCTTCGTCGCGTGGCAGAGGAGTGGCTGTGTCAGCGATGGACAGACTTGGCTCCCTTTTGCCTTTTATGTAATATTCATCCCGAGGAGTTATGCGGGGACTCCGCCAAAACATATTATACAACATGTTTATGGATTTACGTAATCGTACGGTTGGGTAGATGGTTTAGTGTATCGCTTCTGCAGTATTTGTAGTTTGTTTGGGAGGAAAGTATTAAAGAAAGAGTAGTAAGTGAGGAATGAGTATATTAGAGGAAGTTTGACAGTAGCGAGGGTTACAAAAACATTGAAAGGAACTTGTTTGTCTTTGTATGAGCAGGTTATTAAGAGGGATCAAACGTTAAAGAAGGATGGATAGGGAAAGGAAGACCAAATAAAAGTTTGATGGATTGAATAATGTGGAAGAAATAGTAGTGAATGATAAAGTGACGCCTGACAAGGAAGAATGGAAGCAAGAAACGTGTTGTGCTATCCCTAAGTAACACGAAACAAGGGCAGATTAAGAAGAACACTTGTAGTTTGTGTGGGAGTTACAGTTAACTGGGTGATATCCATCAATATCAATTAGGATGCAATATCTCACAAAAGCATCATGATTCACTTCTGATTGTCATTTGTCATGTATTGAGATTTAATACGTCGCCAGAGAATGGGCAGCAGCATTCTCTATGCATTTTACCATCATTCTGCGATCGTCAACCCGCCTGCCAAGCGTGGCGATTATGGTACGTGGCTAAAGCCCTATCCGCGAAAAGCAAAAAAAAAAAAAGAAACGTCATTCTTTTAGGCCACGTTCCGAGTTACAATAATATCGATTTGACCGCGCTCACACACGACGTCCCGCGAATCGTCATAGATGACGTCATGACATGCGCCATCTTGTCAAAAATGACAGTTGTGCTGTTTTGTTTTAAGTCACATCGAATCTTTAGTTAATTTATTTGAAATAGTGCTACTATCTAAGAAGAAAAAATGTGTGGTGTATACAAGTTTAATATGGTGAATATTATGTTTATATGTTTTAACGTTGAGTGAACACTTTTATCGCGATCACGAGCGTTCCGTATTGATGACAAAAATGACGGTTCTTAGCTATCAGAATCGTGAACTCGGAACGCAAAATATTGATGTGAGCGCTCACAGCGTTATTTTTCTAATTCGGAATGCGGCCTTAGTATAATGCCGATCGCCATTGTTAGATGCGCGCGTATTGGAAAACTGATTACTTTTTCCCGACATTGGCAAAAAAAATCTCAACTCGTTTTCACTGTTGAAATTATAGTTATTTATTCATTAAAATGACTACAAGTACTAGTTATGAAGAAAAATATTTATGTTGTAACACCGCCCGATATAACATGTGAAGCCGTTAACGTTGTGGAAAGTTTACTACCTAAAAACTCCAAGGATAAAATTATTTTTTAGTATTATTTTCTTCACAAGTGTGTTGAAAAACGTCGTATGATACACGTGTCTATTGATGATTACCGTCCTCGGCTCTCTTAAGACCGCCTCAATGGCGCCTCGGCCATGATCACCAACGTTATACACTTGAACCATAATGTACTATTATGACATTGATTTACACTCACACACTGACTTATTTCTTGTTAATATTCCAGGAAAATCGTATACCTACTCTTACAATGTTTGAATATGTGAGCACCATGTATCTATCATAGAATTAATTTACCTTTATTGCTTCAGTTGCATTTTGTTACCTTTTTGGTATAGTAATTTTGTTCTGGGTGCATCGTTTTCACATATAGTTATATAATGAATGTACTATGATAAATTGTATGTAAAACATTTTAAAAGAGTAACGTTGGAGTTTCTTGCCCGTTCTTCTCCATACGAAACTAAATTTTGGAATTGGCGACTAGAATCGATTCCGTTTAAATGTAAATGATGACGTTTAAAAGTGCCTAATTGAAATAAATGCTTTTACTTTGACTTTGACAACCTCTATAAGTGGGGATTCATAGACGACTCAGATCTCCGGTGTGTGTGCGGCGTCTCTCCATAGATAATTGTTCACCTCCCATCTTGCACCGCATGCCCTATTACCTGCACACGTGAGGACCTAATGGCTGCATCAGCGAATGGTATTATGCTGAATTTTGGGCCAAAAAATTTAAATAACAATTTTAAGTACATACGAGTATTATTTACATATATTTTTTGGTTTTATTTTTGGCATCGACACGCTGTGAAGAAGATTAGTCACGCGTAGTGTGGATTAGTGCCTGTTTGATGGCAATAGGCTCCACCCGTATTACATAGGACTAAAACAAAACTGGCGTAATGTGCGTGCTGGTACTAAGTACGCCTCTGCTCATACCTTCGTGGATTACAGTCTTGGTGTGATGTTATGTTATAATCTAACGTAAAGACGTGGTAGCTTTCAAAATTGTATTAATAAACTATAATTATTGCATAAGTTTTCAATCAAAACAGTTCTCGTTGTCGTTGTGCTCAAACAACGCCGAACCATGTCACTCAAAACTTCACACTTCAAAAAATAAACCAAACATGATGCTTTTACACGTCAAACTGAAACAACGGGTCACAATCCGTAAAACCGCTTTACCGCTTTTCTCTAACCCATAATATAAAGCGTCAGCGATCAGAAGTTATGAAGCACCTGACCCCTTCTGAAGGGCATCTCTAATAGGTCGCCGTACGTCCTTGTAGGGTGTCCTTTCCTGACATTTTCTTTATTATTAGAGTGTTGCATAAAAGCATTATGTTGGGGTGAATTGGAAAATCTATTATAAATCTTTTATAACTGGCTATGGTTGAAAGCATTGTACGTAGTGGTAGCGTGGCTTTTAAATTATTTTCTACGTATTACGTTTACAAATATTTCTAATTAATATAATTATTTTGAGCAGTTGTTGCAGCAACTTGTTTGTCGTGATTTTGAACTCAGTCAGGGGCTTTACTTAGTGCATTTAAATTCGTTACCATTGCTTTCAAAACAGTGAAGGAAACTGACGTGTCTAAGAACTATATACAAAATGATCTCGAACACATGTGACTTTAGCAACCTGAACTGTACCCGCGTGGTGGATTATGGCCCACTCCCTCTCAGACAGGGAGCCTGTGCCCCAGAAGTTGGCACATTATAGGCATTATATGTGATACTTATTTTAATCGTCCACAGCAACATCAACTATAAAGATTATTTTAAACAAAACGTTTACTTCACCAATTTTGTGAAGTTCTAAGCCGTTGGTAGAAACAATGATTTCGTTTCGTGGAAACTAAATTCACAACAGAACAAAGACCTAAACCTAAACCACAGAATATTAGTGGTAATAATCCCTGTCTATATTAGCCGAATAAGCTATCAGAACGGGCTCCCAAACAAAATATACTCTCGGGTACATTTGCCAGTCCATAGCACTATCGCCGATCCCTAACACAAATAAATTCTCTAGCAAAGCATGCCTTAATCTGCCTCGCGCAGTTTCACCAAAATGGTTCTCATTCTGCGCTCGTAAAATACGTTTTTGCTCAGAAAATGTCTGCAACGATAATTGTCTTACACAGAAGAACTGAAGATGTACTCTCAAAGGGAATTGAAAGAAGTAGATTACAATGAGTTTGCTCAGTTCCTTCTCTCAGGGGAGTCGGTGCATCAGTCTGATGCAGACCGCAGAACGAAGTTAGGAATTACATTTTTATTGAGCGAGTGGTATAGAGATTGTACTGAAACAATAGAGTTGCGATTTCAATGCATCGAATTTGCAGTCAGTCTTTAGGGAATTCGTTTGTGCGAGTAAGTATCGAATAGTGTGATGGTATAGCCCAAAACGATTCTAATTTAATAGCACATTGCACCCACCAGAAAATAAACATTTCAGATATTTTGAAGTTTCATTTCGATCGTAAGCATACTAGGCACTCAATGTGTCATCCAATATTAGTCAAGGGATTAAAACAAAAGCTTTCAAATGGTTATGTATTCGTTTTAATACAACAAAATTGTCCTATGGACAGGATAAAATTGAGTAAAGACAGTAGATATAATCATGAAAATTTATCACTCACAAGAAAACACTTACAGCTTCAAGCAGGCGTTCGCTTGACGGATAATTATATAATTTTGTGACCACAACGAATCGTAGCTACATTATTTATAAAAATTAAAGCATTTAGTAAACACAGCCCTATTATAGCAAGAACAATGATTGTCCCTATGAATATTCTAGCGAGTTAAACACACACGGCCGTATCTCGACGTGGGTTCCGTGACTAATGTCAGTCCATTTTGTAAACACCGCTACGGTAAACTTAACACCTTATTAAACGCAGGTTTTTTGTTAATTGTAGCTATATTTTGGCTTAATGACCACCTACGTGGGTACGATAAAAGGGAAAGCTCGTTTTCAGGCGGTCGCTATAATTAAAGAAGGTTTATTGTTCGCCTCAGTCTTTGAGTGGTTGGCTATTTAAATTTTCACGATGTTTGCATTCATATTTCCTTGGGATATTCGAATTTTTTTACTGTCTTTAGTACCTATACGCCTTTAATAAGTTTTTTTTGTACGAATAGGTATGCACAAATATATTTTTTACAGCATGTGAGTACTCGTCGGTTGGTGAAAATTACTCAGTAGAAACCGTAGTAGATACTTAAAATAACGAATAAATTAAATTCTTTTTTTTTTATTTGTGAGGCCGAGTTTAAGGCCCACCCTCACAGAATAAGTTAGTGTTATGTTAAGCAGGAGCTAGCTAGGTAGTAGCCTAATGGGTTGCCTTTCATTACAAATGGATTCCAGTATAGGATCAATTTGAGTGAGAATTTATTTGATAAGGCATTTTGGAATTGTCTCTTTAAGAACAGTATGACATATTGTTCTTTGTAGCACATTGTGCTGGTATTTATAGATAAAACAACAAAGAAGACCACCTTTAGCATTTATAGAATTATTAACATTAAATGATCTAAATAAATAAAAAAATATAAAAATATATCCTTATTTAATTATTCACGAACTAGAACACAGCGTCGAAGAATTCACCTACATGTAATATATATTCATCCACACAGTCTTATACCGACTTTATAGTAGGTATAAGACTGTGTAGTAAAACAACTCCATTTCAACGTTCTCTCTAAAATCCGAAATTCCTCCTTAAACCTGGGTTCAAAACCGCGAACTATCATGAGCGGTATCCAGCGGTATCACCAAATATTTTACCTTTCTGTGTCAGCATTTTAAAGTCTTAGGAAGCTTTATTTCGCTCTACAGACTGCAGTCTTACTGGATACTTAGATAGAATGTCTCGAATAGTCGAGGGCATTGGACGGTAACTCTTATCTTACATGGCGTCTATTTGAGACAAGAATTTCCTTTATACATCAGCCACTTAGTTTATCACATAGGCATGTGTAGGTACACTAAGACATTTTTACATGTATCATATTTTACCATTCATAAATTACGTCACAAGTTGAGGGGGTCAACGAAAAGTGACATTGTGTGGCAAGGGCCAGAGGGGATCAAAAGCTTTGTGACGTCACATGTTAAAATCACCATTAAGTGTCACAGTGTCAAAAAACACACAATTATGTACTTCTAAATACAAAATTGAAAAATTTAAGGGGATGGGGTTTCAAAAGTGTGACCACATGCGACAAGGACAGAGGGGGTGTCAAAATCACATAAAATGTGTGACGTAGTTTATGGATGGGCCCTTAGTGTTTGTAGCTCGGACGGACGTAAAAATATCGCGACGAGATTCTATCGCGCACTATATTTTTATTCTCGGTGTTGATCCGAGCATTTAGAATCCGGAAAATGCGTCACAACGCGTCGAAAAAACACAATGTTCGATTTTCAAATCTTGGTGCCAAACGGTGCGCGAAAAAATTCCGCTGCGATATTTCCACATAAGATACGATACGGTGATTCAGTGTACCTAAGTATCAAAACTTTCCTTAAAAGTTTACAAAAATATCAAAGTTATCTTTTAATCATGCAAAAAACCTCTGACCTAACATGAGCCAAAAACCACAAAACATTTTAACATTCATTCGCGCAAATTGAAAAATATATTTTGTTGGCTTTATCCCCGAATTAAATATGTAAATGGGTCACACTACGGAGGTTTAAAATAAAATCAATTCGCTTTTTAAATACATATATTATACTCTTCGTGAGAGCCAAGGGTACAAAAAATATTTACACAAACTGAAATTAGGTCAGGTGCAACAAAAAACGGAAAGCCGGGTTTTTTAAAACATTTTGTAAAAATACGCCGCATCGAGCCAAGGCGGATGATACCGGTAAAATACGTCTACCAAAAGCTTAAAATTATAATGATGCTTATTAGTATTTTCATCAAAAAGAGGAAAGGAAATGAAAAATATTCCGCAGCTGCAAATCATGATGAGGTGCCTGGACCTTGGCTTATTTTACTTAATACTAGCTATTTAATGTTTTGACCCCAAATATAACCCATGTTAATGAATGTAACTAATGTTCTAGCGCATTTCCTCTTTCTGCTATAAAGAGAAAATGCGCTAGAACGGCCGAACGGGTTTGGAGGAAATTTGGCACATAGACAGACCAAGATTTGCATTACTATTCATTCCGTGAAATTTCCACGGGATCGAGACTCATGCGGGTGAAACCGCGGTGCGCAGCTAGTTACTTATATATGGAGTTTTTTGTCCTTTTAATGTATGAAGGCCTAGTTTTGCGAACGGGTAATTACTTTACTGATTAATTATTGACATTATAAAGATGCTAATTCTAAAATCACGCTTAATTTCCCCAAAGATGTAGGATATAATTTTATTGTTCACACACCTACATTTACACACGCTGGTTCCATGTGGTGCCGGACGTAAAAGAATAGCACTATCCCATTTCTTCCCGTGGGTGTCGAAAAAGGCGACTAAGGGACTTACTAGAGAATGGGCAGCAGCGTTCTCTATGCATTAGACCACCATACTGCGATCGCCAACCAGCCTGCCAAGCGTGGCGATTATGGCAAATGCCCCCCTTTTGGGGGAGGCTTATGTCCAGCAGTGGACGTCTTTCTTAGCTCTGAAAATGATACGTAAAAAAGCAACAATGAGGGATAGACTGGCAATTCTCACTAGTTCCAAAGTACTGAACCTAGAATTCGAAATCTCCCAAAATGGCCAACCTCTGTGTGAAACATTTTACCGATTGCATTCAGATAGGTGACTGGCAAATGGGAACAAATTGTGAAAACATCCGATACATGGGTAGAGAGGAGTGACCACTCAAGAATCTGGATTAGTGACGCGAATTTTAAAACGAAACATTTCGTAAACATACTTGAAGATGGCGACGGTGTAAATGTGTGTGGGTTTGTGTGTGTCAGCGACGTTGCAAATTAAGGTTGTGTGGGTGTAACAGTGTGCTACTTTCTTTAAAACTAGTGAGAGATTGTTTAGAATTTATTTTATTCATAAATATTTTACTTATGTGAGCTGTAAGTTGTTGTTTTAACCTTTTTCCTTTTATGGGTTTCCTCATTCGTATTATGAAATTGGAAACAACTAGAGTATTTCAAGAACATTGGCAAAGAAGCTTCTGGTTGGCTGAGTTGTATTAGGTTTAAGAAAACCTTGAAGTGGACGGTTTTTTTCATGCTTAGCGAGACTATAAGGCTATAGTTCAGTACACTGCACAACTCGTACTAAAGGGTGTAGCCGTACTTCCATAGGCAAACTGCCCCCGATAGGAAACTATATCGTAACTTATGTTATATTGTAGAGGATGCTAATAGTAGTTCATTGAGTAGATAGCTCTGTATCTTAGTTAATTGAGGAGACTTATTTTCAAAGTGATATATCTCTGTTGGTTTTAAAGCTAGAAAAATTAAACAAATTCTAGTGTTTACAGTACACTTTACAGTTTATTTTATATAAATTTCCATGAACCAAGCCTAAATAAAAATCAAAATAAAAATGCAAAAAAAATTTTTTTTATTGAATTCTGTCATATCGAATTGAATTACCACTTTGAAAAAAAAATATAATAACTGTCTACACCTTGCCTAACAGCACGTCAAGTTTCATTAAAATCCATAGGGTGTGCAACATGCTGAAAAAAAAAAGTAAGTGGACCACCTATGACCACTTTGTTGACGCTTTCAAATTGTGTTAGATTTGAATAATCTTTAGCAAAGTAGCGTTTTGACAGTTTATAAAAACTACATTGACGGTTGTCGGTGTCACTAGCCTATTAGATCTATTTTTATAGTGACTAGATTATCAAAGTAACCGCGCGTGCATGTTCTTACATGATCACAGTAGGTGCAGTCGTGATACGCTTTCGCAGTATTATTTGCGCAGTTTTACAAATTCCTAATTCAGGGGCATATTGTTTGTTCACGTTTAAAAATATATAAACCACCCACCAGTGATTATAGCAGTGACCTAAAAATATATCGACTTCAACATTTAAGCAGACCTTAAATATTTGAGTGACGTTTCAGTATTCGGCCGTAAGTCTGGGAAATGTAATAATTGTGGCTTTATATTGCGGAAGACCGGAAAACGAAAGAAAACATTGCAAACCGAAGATGAAGTGAAACAGAACGTGATATTTTACCATTTGAATCAGCGGACGAAGAGGATCATTATAATGATGATAATGATGAAGATGAAGACTGTTGTACACGTCACAGTTCTAATGAAGACTTGGTGATACTGCCGTTAAAAAGTTCTTTTAAAACTTTCACGCTCAATATTGAAAAATCAAATATGTTCAACTTAATTAAGTAGGTACTATATAATTGAAAAATTAAAAGTTAAAATAATAATTTATAATAATAGTCCTGTTCTTCGTCCGCTGATTCAAATGGTAAAATATCACGTTCTGTTTCTACATCAATATGGGAAGGTCCTGGGCGTGTGTCGTCAGTAGCCGGTGATTTAGCAAATATAAATAATCGATATTTATGACATAGAACATCTCCAACTTTAAGTAGTTTCATTTGAGGAACGTTGTATTTACGCACTTCATCTTCGGTTTGCAATGTTTTCTTTCGTTTTCCGGTCTTCCGCAATATAAAACCACAATTATTACATTTCCCAGACTTACGGCCGAATACTGAAACGTCACTCAAATATTTAAGGTCTGCTTAAATGTTGGAGTCGATATATTTTTAGGTCACTGCTATAATCACTGGTGGGTAGTTTATATATTTTTAAACGTGAACAAACAATATGTCCCTCAATTAGGAATTTGTAAAACTGCGCAAATAATACTGCGAAAGCGTATCACGACTGCACCTACTGTGATCATGTAAGAACATGCACGCGCGGTTACTTTGATAATCTAGTCACTATAAAAATAGATCTAATAGGCTAGTGACACCACCAACCGTGAATGTACCTTTTATAAACTGTCAAAACGCTACTTTGTTAAAGATTATTAAAATCTAATACAATTTGAAAGAGTCAACAAAGTGGTCGTCTGGTGGTCCAGTTACTGTAAATTCTTTTTTTCAACATTTTGCACCCTATGAATTTTAATGAAACTTGACATGCTGTTAGACAAGATGTAGACAGTTATACATATTTTTTTCAAAGTGGTAATTCAATTCGATCTGATAGAAATCCATAAAAAAAAATTCTTTTGCATTTTTTTTTTTTAAATTTGTTTGGGCTTTGTTCATGGAAATTTATATAAAATAAACTGTAAAGTGTACTGTAAACACTGGAATTTGTTTCATTTTTCTAGCTTTAAAATAAACAGAGATATATTACTTTGAAAAAAAGTCGTCTCCGGACACTTTTTTTTAAATAGCTCCTCAATTAACTATGATGCAGAGCTAATATCTATTAAATGAACTACTATTAGCATCCTCTACAATATAACATTAGTCACGATATAGGTTCCTATCGGGGGCAGTTTGCGTATGGAAGTACGGCTACACCCTTAATCACAAAAGAACACAAGAATTTTACATCGTAACACAATTAAATTATTTAACATTGAATACATCGTCATACCCGAATGGTGGTGAAAGAATAATTAACTACACCGCAAATGTAAACGGGACACAGATACGAGTTTGCTCATAAATTAGCTACTGAACAGCATATGTGCACTCATGTTTGGTAATGTATGCTGCACACTCATTGCAATTTAACTAATTAACGTATCAATACTGGATTACCAACAAATAATGCCAGAATAGAGCTGTGGAGGCCCAGCGAGGTCCACGGGTTCGAACCTTGACAGGCGCGTTACTTTGTGTAAATTTCATCACCACTGCTCTCAAAACGGTGAAGGAAAACATCGTGAGGAAACCGGCATGTTCTAGAACCAAATATTCCAAGACGTAACTTCTGCCAACCCGCACTGGGCCCGCGTGGTGATTACAGCTTACTTCCTCTCACAGAGAGGCCTGTGTCCCAGCAGTGGGGGCATTATAGGCTGATTATGAAAGGATAGCACGTGACTATCTAAATTTTCTGCCTACCATAATTGGAAACAGAAGCACCATTATATTCTCGGCCACCGTAGGCGTGGGCTTGCGGACGGCGAGTAATGGGTACCTCACTGTCCGGTAAGGACCAAGCCCAGGTCGACGGCGCGTTGCGTTCCACGCGCGTCTCAAAGAGATGTCAGCACAAAGTGATGGGGCCCGCAAGGGCCGATGCCTGCCAGGAGTGCGGGTTTGTTCGAAAAAGATACCGCAGCCCCTGGCATACAGGCCAGAGGGAACACGGGTGAGTTTTAGTCAGTAAAAGCCTGACACGCCCTCCTGCTCCACCCAGAGCGGGAGAAGTTATTTGATGATTTCCCACAAAAAAAAAAACATTCTATTCTGAGGTGAAGTGAGCTACACGTAACCTGGAATTCCACCTGATGTTAGGGATGTACCGAATAGACCCGGATTATTTTCTATACTTATAAATAAGACTGAAAGCTACCATCATAACAGTTATTTAGTTCATTCGTGCTTTATACATGACTGGTTTTTTGCTACGACTCGTAGCCGGCGTAGCAGTCACGTAGCAACTTCGTAGCTGGCTTAGCAACTTCATAGCAAGCATGTGGTCAATTTTCTTGTAGAATATTGGTGTCAGTTACATCACGAGCGGCCAAGTGAGTATGAAATCAAATAAAAAATTTCAACGTTTTCAAATGTCCAGAGCCGTAGATAATACACGTTAAGCCAAGGTTCGAACGGGCGTGGTTTTCCCGTGGCCATTTTTTTCACGCAATAGATACGCACTGCTTAGCGCCGAGGACTGAAAATCCAACAGTGTTGTTGTGACGCGCTGCGATGTGCTTTATTGTATTCATTGAGAGTACAATAAAGCACATCACTCGGCTCAAGACTTAGAGTTGGAAATCCAGTGTGCGATAACATCTCGCCGCAAATTTAACGTTCGTACGAATTTGAGCTACGTAATTGTTGGGGCCCAGTGGTAACGGCCGCGACTTACGAGTTGTAGGTCGTGCGTTCGAACCCAGCCAGGCGCATTACTTTGTGTAAATAATTTCATCACCACTGCTCGCAAACGGTGAAGGAAAACATCGTGAGGAAACCGGCATGTCCTAGCACCAGAAATTCGAAGACATGTGACATCTACCAACCCGCACTGGGCCCGCGTGGTAGATTACGGCCCACTCCCTCTCATGGAGAGGAGTCCTGTGTCCCAGCAGTGGGAACGTTTATAGGCTGAGTATGTATGTATGTAATTGTTAGGGCTGCTTCGTGAACAGGTAACGTGACCAAAATAACACCACCAAAGTTCCCTCAGTTGCCCGTGTGCCAGAGGCCACGGTGTCTCTTTCGAACAACCCGCACCCCTGGCAGGCATCGGCCCTTGCGGACCCCACCAGTTGGTGCTGACATCTCTTTGAGGCGCGCGTGAAACACAACGCGCCGTCGACCCGGGCTTGGTCGTTACCGGACAGCGAGCTACCCATTATCCGCCGTCCGCCAGCCCACGCCTGCGGTGGCCGGGAATCAGCCTGGGATTCCCGACGCCCAGGGCATCACCTGCGGTGGCTAGGGCCGTGAGGGCGCATATACTGCCTCTCCCTCACGTGCGCCGCCTCCCTTTTCGCGAGCATTACTGCTTCACAGAACGAGGTGACGGCTACTTATTGAAATGTTGTGGCTGCAGTGTGAACAGGTAACGTGACCAATATAACACCACAATTATGGTTTGAGTGTAAAAGAAGTTAAAATTATCACGATGCACTTCAAATAGAAAACCGTTGAAAGATTAATTATTACGTATATCGCAAATATTCCCTCGACGATACAAGTTTACAGATAAGTAACTAATTTGTGGAACGTGTGCGCTCATTTGGTAATGCAGTCTTACTAAAACTTGCTGAACAAACTTCGGTGTATGATTTTGCAATGAATTAGACTACGAGACAAGTTTGCTTTCTAACATGGCTTACGAGTAGATAAGTACCTTAAATGGAATTTATGGCTTCAAAAGATTGAATGTATGCAAAGGGTAATTGAAATTACTGAGAACCTCTTAGGCCGTCATTGTACTCATCATGTGGGACAACGGAGCAAACGTTAAATCGCAAAATAAATAACTCCAAACATTTATGCATAGCTCGATTAAATTTGTGTTCCATAGTTATAGTTGTTCATAATTATTAGTAAAACGACCCCATTAGAGGTTTTTAGAACCTCCTCACTACCTAGTTACCTACTCCTATTTCAGAACTCCGTCATTTATAAACTGTTTTGACAAAAATTTGTTTAGAAGGGCGATTCGTAAAGAGTGGGTCCATATAATTTTGGTCATAGTTTTGAGTTAACTTCCTTAATACGTATTTTTTTTTTAATTTTCAGTGTGTCCCATAATGCAAGTTATTCATTCGGTTTTACCAGAATCTGAATTTTCTCAAACAATTTTAAAATGACAGGTATTTTGTCGTTTTTAGTTCACTGTTAATCAGAGGAAACTTGTAAAAGGCCTTCAATTTCATTTCTTTGAAGTTCACTATGTAATTTAGCTGTAGGTTTCAGAATCAAATAAAAAACAAAATCTTAAACCTCATCGAATAGTTGATTAGAAAAGCTTAGACAAACAGGTCTAAATGTTAATGTTAAACTACCAAGTACAGATAACATTAATTAAACTACGAACTCCCATTCATTTACTATGCATAGTGATTATGCTATTCCATCCGTTCATTGTGGCGTTCGATCAGAATACAACAGCAAACTCAAATGTGTATTTTCTCTTACTGTGTACTAGAGCAAAATAATTTTATAGGATGAGGTATTGAACAGTTAGACTGACTCCAACGGTGTCGCAGTGGCAAACAAAAAAAAATTAAATTTAAAATTTAAAAAACCCCCGACCCACACAAAAACTCCAAAAAGTAAAAAATAATATTTATAGGCCTTTTAATTTTAACGTAATATTTTCATCAGGGCATTGTCAAGTCGGGGGACGGCTAGGCCTCTGTTTGGCGTTTTCATTGACCGTCCCCCGACTTGACAATGCCCTGATGAAAATATTACGTTAAAATTAAAAGGCCTATAAATATTATTTTTTACTTTTTGGAGTTTTTGTGTGGGTCGGGGGTTTTTTAAATTTTAAATTTAATTTTTATTTCTTGCTTTTTAAACTTAATGTCTCCCTTAAATCACCATTTATCTATAATCAATTCATTGAGACTTTTTCAATGAGCCCAAACACGATACTTCTGCTGTTTGTTGGTGAATAACTTGGGTTTCCTGGAAATTCCAGGTGTTGCTCCAGCATCAGTTCAATGTTATTTTATTCGTCTAATATCATTGAAGTAATAGAATCCCAAATTTTGAGTTGATCAGAGGCTAAAATCCGTTTTTCAACCAGAAAAGAGCTGATAATCTTCAAAAGGCTGAACCGATTTTGATGAAACATGTCTAAGAACACTCCCGACTAATACACCTTTCAAACAAAAAAAACTAAATCAAAATCGGTTCATCCGTTCGGGAGCTACGTTGCCTCAGACAGACACACACACACACACACACACACACACACACACACACACACACACAGACACGTCAAACTTATAACACCCCGTCGTTTTTGCGTCGGGGGTTAAAAAGGAAATGTATTTGTAATATATTGGATGGGTAACTTTACAGCTGCTTATTAATAAAAACCTATAATCTGACTGAAACAATTTAGCAGCAGAAAAGCATTTTCTCTTCAAAAATCTTGAAATTTTAATCATCATCGTCGTCGAAAGACGTCCACTGCTGGACATAGGCCTCCCCCAGGCTCCTCCATTTCGACCGGTCTTGTACTTCCCACATCCAGCGGATACCCGCAGCCTTCACAAGGTCTACGCGATCGAAACAGAAATGAAGAGATCCGCAGGAGAACCAAGGCAACCGACATAGCCCGAAGAATTGCCAAACTTAAGTGGTAGTGGGCACATTGCTCGCAGAACAGATGGCCGATGGGGCCGAAAGGTTCTGGAGTGGCGACCGCGTACCGGCAGACGTAGAGTGGGAAGGCCTCCCACAATGTGGACTGATGAAATTTTAAAATGTTGAGGTAATTTTGTACTTCAAACAAAAATAAAGACAAACCCCCTTATTACAAAACAAGGTTTTTCTTTAGGTATGGTTTAAATCGTCGAGCCTGTTTTTTAAATAAGAACCTAACTGAAATCGAAATACAGCTCCTTTTACAAAACTGACAAGTTAGTCCAGTGCTAAATTGTCAGTTTTGTAAAAGGAGCTGTAATTCTATTTCAATTCTAAGTTCTCATTTCAAAAACAGGCTCGATGGTTTAAACCATACCTAAAGAAAAACCTTGTTTTGTAATAAGGGGGAAAATGTTTATTCTGCACAAAAAAAAACGCACATTGCAAAAAGACACATAAAATGCACACATACAAAGTAGCCAAAAGTCTCGTATTCAAATAGAAAAAAAAACAAAAACATGGCTTGTAAAACTGTACCAAACAGATGACATGTCTCACAGAAGGCCAATTCTCGTATTAAAAACGTAAAAAACCTAGTCGCAGTCTCATCTCGGCGACAATCAAATGTCAAAAACTTGTCAAAAATGCTAGAGCGTAATTTTGGCCGATTGAGACTGATGTGAGACTGAACTTTCTTAAAATTACGAGAATTGCTCCTCTGATAGATTGATCTTACCAGGGAACTCGTTCAAAAAATACCCAGTACATCCAAGCTATCTCTCTTTGCCGTTGATGCACGTATACTGTCAAAATAATAATTGTCCTCTCCACAAATGTTCGTGCTACACGCGGACTCGTACATAATTAGTGTTGAACGTAGGCTCCTGATGTTATAATGCAGTCTTAATACGGCTTGTTTGTTGCCAGCATTACCATGTCAATCTTTGTTACGTTGGCAACACGAGGTTTCTAATGATGAAGTTTACTTCCTATTTGTTTTGCAGTTCTGTGCCATTATAGTTATGTGCTGTTTGTTGGCTGCACCTGTACTCGTATGTCAATCTTTGTTACGTTTGCTGTACGCTCAGAGTAGTAATTAACATAGAAACCACATACGCTTTTTTTAACCGTATAAGCTACAGTGGTCACCAGCTTCTAATCTAGGAACAGGAATGTTTTACTAACTCTATCAGGGCTGGATAATGTCATCTTGAGATCAATTTCTGGGTCAGCGTAATGAACAGGGTTTGCAATCTTGTAATGTTAATAACAGACAGCTGTGCTGCTGGGGAGTTTGTTGCGCCACTTCTTCTTCCCAGCTAAAGCACTAGGAAGTGGTGAAGGGTGGGCGTTTTTGGGGAACTGTCTTTTGTAATTTTTGACGTTCAAAAAGTGCTGACACCAACCTAGTTTGAATAAATGACTTTTGATTTTGATTTTGATTTTAATACGTAGTCTAAGTTATGAATTTATCATTCCCTAAAAATAACTAATTCATCTAGCTTTTGCCCACGGCTTCGTCGGTGTAGAGGTCGGAAATTACCCAGAGGAACGTACTACTAGCATATTAAATTAATAATAATTGTCTTTACGTATTAATCCAGCTTATAAACTATATGTGCCATCTTTCACCCAATTCTCTACACCGATTGTACGTGACTGTGTAACTAACAACCAAAAATTCAAACACCCAAACACCTCATCATCATCATCATTTCAGCCGATAAACGTACACTACCGTACATAGGCCTCCCCCAAAACGGGGGTTTTGTCATAATAAAATAAATAAATAAATAAATTAAAAAATAAAGCCCTTTCAAATAAAAAACGATTTCAAAAAACATCAGAGTAATTTTTCTCACCCGTAACGCACATTTACGAGTAGGCCGAGTAAAATGTAAGGTCAAGTATCCGGTCCAATCAACCTACTGTCCGTATTAATAAATAAATTTCACAACGATTTCGAGCACATGAGGCTATCAGTAGGCTTCGTAGTAGAGGACTATGAAGCCTTAGCGATACATAGACCGAATGATCGAGAGGCGAAAACGCCAGGGTGCAGCGACTAGCATCAACCAAACGCCAGGGTGCTTGGCAGGTGGGTTGGCGGTCACAGTATGGTAGTAATATGCATAGAGAACGCTGCTGCCCATTCACACCCACGGGAAGAAATAGGATGGTGCTATTCTTTTACATCCGGCACCACACGGAATCCAAACACTCAAACATACGAGTATAAACATCAAAAAATACAAACTTACACATTTCAAATATTGGTAGGATAATTTTTTTTTTTGGTTGGGAATTCATCAAATAATTTCTCCCGCTCTGGGTGGAGCAGGAGGGCGTGTCAGACTTTTACTGACTAAAACCCACCCGTGTTCCCTCAGTAGCCCGTATGCCACGGGCTGTGGTATCTCTTTCGAACAAACCCGCACCCCTGGCAGATATTGGTAGGATGAGTAGGATATTGAGTTAATTGATAAAAACTCGAAGCAATGAAACATGTTTCATAATTTAATTATTTACTCGGCTGCAAGGTTCATGTTACACGTGCAGCTTTGTACATAATTAGTGCCGGATAAAGAATTAATATTGATGACTGTATAAGGTTTTACTCACGTTCAACGCAACCAGTCAAACAACACCAACGTATACATACATCGACTATTTATACGGTGCTTTCAAAAGTTTTGATTCAAAAGAGTACCTACCAACTCTTTTGTGAAACTAGCTAAGTGCTTATTCAGTTACAAAAATCGTTCCCAAAAAGCTTTCGATGTCTTTGATAGCATCAAAAAAGAAGTCTCACTTAGTAAGCAAACATTTACTTCCCATTCCTTCCTATACCTACTATCATTCGGCAATCGCAAACGTTCTAGCGTGCCTATCCGAGAACCGTCTCCGACTAACTTTTGGAAGAACAATTTCGTTCCCATTCTGAGAAAACTTTAGCGAGTACTAACTGCGTTCTCACTAAAATGTCTCAATTATGTTCGCTAAGCAAACACTTCCTTTCGCGTCATTCGCTCCTGGTATATTCGGAACAGTTCTTGTCGTTTTCTTTGGGCTTTTATTTGCTAAGAACGGGTTACAAACACAATGAGACGAACTCTGTAAGACTTTCAATTGGTAAACAGGTCTAAAAATCATTTGAAACAGGCCTCTAGTCTGTTTAAAATAAAGTTTCTTTAGACCTCATAATAAAAATGATAGAATTTTCGACAGATAGCAGTTTATGAACGTAGTCCTTAAACAAATGGCAATTGCTTTCAAAATGTTTCACATTTCTACAACGATTTTCAACAGCATTCACATTTTTGAGTTTATTACTGACAGAATGACACTTTGTGCCTTGTTGTCTATTTCGTCAGTCTTTGAACATGGACCTCTCTCATGGAGGTATAACAGTATTGAAAGAGTGTTCAAAGTCTTATTCTTGACGGGAAAGCAGTGGTGGCCTATGGTGTCGACTCCGCCTTACGAGTTGAGTTCGATCAGAAGTAAACAATTTACACTGTGTATTTAATTTAATTAATAAGATAGTGAGTTTGTCTTCCATTAATCTTTTATTATTACTAAATCCTTAAATAACTCGGCTCAGTTGACTCAGTAATTCAGGAAAGCTAACATAATATTTTTCCTTCTACTTAAATTTGTTCTATAATTCAATATAAATTATGTCCCGGGTCCGGCCATAACTTAGTCTTTTTTATTAACTTTGACTGTGCGGTAAAATATTTTTTTATTACTTAATGTTGAGTAGTAATATTTTTATTTTGAGAATTTTTATAATAATTTGTGAATGTCATCACGATATACGAGTATGCTTGTTGGTTAATTGGATTGGCTTGTGGTAGTTTCAAAGATAACAGAAATTCTCGTGTATTTTGCGCACATTTAATAATCCCTACGGGAATCCAACCCATGACTCTGGTGCAAAAGCTAATTGGTTAGCTTAAGCGCCTAATGTATCTACCATTAAAATTAATGAGAAGGCCCACAGTAGAAACTAAAACAACTTTACCGTTTCGACAGCTCGTCTTTCACTTTAAAGTTACTATAACAATTAAAACTTCCGAATCTAAGTTATACAAGAAATAAACCTAAGAAATTGGCTGGTATCATTTTACGTAATTAAGTGGTGAAGTTGTTTTGATATTTCGCGTTTGCCTAACCGAAAACAAAAGCGGGAACGTTAAAGGGAACAATGATTCTGGCCCGAAGTGTACACTTGTCTTATGCTATGTAATGCGCTGTCAGTGTGGACAAAAGGCGCTGTTTTTTTGAAAAAAAGATCGTAAAATATGGCCGAAGTCCATTGTACGGGCGCTTTATTCACGACCTTTTTCCTTCTCATTTCCCTATTTTTATTCTGAAAGGATTAACAATAGTACAGGTACGGTGGTGTATTTTATAATGACTTGCATAAATTTAGGACATAACGTATTTCTATTTGGGATTTCCGTGACTATTAAAACTGGACTAGTATGAATGATTTCATTTAATTAATGTTATGAAAGTGTCTTTGGTTCATGATAGTCGCTGAACCCTGACGTTTTCGCCACTAGACCATTCGATCTATGCATCGCTAAGGCTGCATAGTCCTCTACTACAAAGCCTACTGATGGCCTCATGTGCTCGAAATCGCTGTGAAATTTATATATTAATCCGGATAGTAGGTTGATTGGACAGGATACTTCACCGTTGAACATTTCACTGGGCCTAAATTTGCGTTACGGGTGAGAAAAAATACTCTGATGTTTGTTTTTTAATCTTTTTTTTTTTTTTGAAAGGGCTTTATTAATTAATTTATTTATTTATTTTATTTTAATGAAGATTTAAAGACAATCAAACCAATTACATAAAGAAAGTAATATAATAAGTAAGCATGCAATAAGTAGTGCAGTAAGTATGTAATAAGTGATAATATCACCCCCGTACTAGACACAACAAACAACACAAAACACAACATTACAACTCAAAACTAAACAATAAGTAATACACAGTTATTATTATAATTATGACCTACCTAACAGTGTTGTCCCTATTCGTTCTAGTAAATAACCAACAAGAGTCGACAGAACAACCTAGCCTCGTCCTACAACTCTGAAGATGATTATTGCTTCAGTTTATAGGCACTTGTTATCCATACGATGTCCGATGGTCAAGAGAGCTACGCTACATCGCTCTGTCGATACACGATTATTATTTTTTATGTTTTTTCTGGTGGTAAATCATCAAATGACTTTTCCCGCTGGGTAGAGCAGGAAAGACCCAAAACTAAAACCAAAAATGTTCCACGATGATCATACTAGTCAAATCGAGCCAATATCGAACAATGTCACAGTAAATATTGGTATGCATAATTGTAATACATGTCGTATGTGTTTGAACGGTTCAGTTGTATGCACTATGACAGTCAAACAGCAATTATGTCTGTGCAATAGACATAGACATAACGATTATTAAGTCGAGTGGTTCAGACAGTAGCTTACGATGTGTGGAAACATTACTCAAAGGGTTTTGGGAATGTGTGTGTTGAATTAAGGTAGGTATATGAATATACGTACGTAAGGTAGGCATAGAGCAGTGGTGGTCAAGTGGTAACGGCCGCGACTTACGAGTTGTAGGTCGTGAGTTCGAACCCAGACAGGCGCTTTACTTTGTGTAAATTAATTCATCACCACTGCTCTCAAATCGGTGAAGGAACACATCGTGAGGAAACCGGCATGTCCTAGAACCAAAAAATTCGAAGACATATGACATCTACCAACCCGCACTAGGCCCGCGTGGTGGATTACGGCCCAATCTCTCTCACCGAGAGGAGGCCTGTATCCCAGCAGTGGGAACATTATAGGCTGATAATGATGATGATGATATGAATATATATATAGCAAATGTATTGCATCAACGTTTCAATAGCCTAGTTTAGTAGAAATGTTTGTTGCAACGGTTACAAGAATGCCCATGTTCTGGAATTCATAATCATCTGCAGCCATTTCCCAACTATATTGTTGCAGGCTACCGGTCGAATCGGATGCAGTTGAGTACCACTATTTTTCATGAAGCGACTGTCTAGCAGATTTGCACAACCCAGTTACTGGGTAATACAATACCCCTTGGTAAGACTAGTTGTCAGATTTTCCGGCTTCTGACCGTAACAACTGTCAAAGATCTACGAATGACAGCCGAAATCAACAGCTAAATGTGCTTTCCGAGGCACGGAGAGGTCTTGGTATGTAAAGATTGTCAGTCATCCACGAACCAACCGCGGCAAACGTAGCTTAACCTAATCGATGACCCGTGCAGATGTTATTACTTAGCCACAAGTCCATGTACCAGTTTTTTTTTTTAATTATTATGTGGTGAAGAACCTGACTGCCCACCTCATGGTGAATGGTCACAGCTGCTTATAGACATCTGAAATGAATTAGGCATAGCAAGTTTGATTAAAAACGGTTCTATGTAGACCTGCATGCAAAAATATGTATAGTGTATTGATTTTGGAGTCCAGGCGTATATCGTCTCTTCTATTCGAAAAGTATCGTTTTGTTCCTCTATAGGCGGGAGCAAAGTAGCTCTTTTCTCCACTAGACTTTTTAGCGGGCAGTAAGAGATTTGAATTAGGAACATGAATCGTTCATTGAAATCGAACACAAATTTTAAAAATTACTGGCTGTAAGACGTGTTGGCTGTACGGTGCGGGGAGGCGCGGTAGCTAAAAATAAATTTGTAATTGACCTTTTTACATTCATGTCATTTTTTATTAAACTTATTCATTAATCCCTACTAATATGATAAATGCAAAAGTAACTCTATCTGTCTGACACACTTTCACGTCTAAACCGCTGAACCGATTGTCATGTAATTTGGCAGAGATATAGCCTGGAATATGGAGAAGGACATAGGCTACTTTTTTATGCGATAACCGACATCCATGCGGGCGGAGCCGCTGGCAAAAGCTACTTACTTAGAAGTGTCTCTTAATTTTTTCTCATAAAAGGAGATGAAAAGACTCGAGAGGAAAAATATATTTCCCTCAGGCGATGTACTTTGAATCCCTCGCTAGGTTTTTATTTTTTATTTTGGGTGGGAAATCATCAAATAACTTCTCCCGCTCTGGGTGGAGCAGGAGAGCGTGTCAGACTTTTACTAACTAAAACCCATTTTTGTGCTGACATCTCTTTGAGGCGCGCATGGTAACACAACGCGCCGTCGACTTGGGGTTGGTCCTTACCGGACAGCGAGCTACCCATTACTATCCCTTGCTACGTTCAGGATTCAAAATAGCGCCCTCGCCATAAAAATATTAGTTTGCTCCCTTGTCATAAAATCTACTATATTGTCTGAGTAGTTTGGAAGTTAAAACCATTTCAGTAGAATAAAAGTATGTATATTTGTAGGAATTATTTTATTATCTACTAGCGTTTGCCAGCGGCTACGGCCGCGTTGAACAATTTAAAAAATATAAAGTGAAGCCAGAGACGTTGAAAACGTAATAATCAAATTCGTTTAAAAAAATTCAACGTCAATGTTTTACATTTCAAAGGTGACCTCTTTTGATAGTGGATCGAAGTTTATCAAAGCCTTTGCCTGAGCTAAAAGCTAAAGGCAGAAGCCCAAAGCTACGAACTTTATAATCTTATCACAGTGTCAGATAATTGTAGGTTGTGACTAGAATCGTTGTTCTTTAGTTGTAAGGTTTACATAACAATTATTTAAAGAAACGTTTTGCCTTAATTAACTGTGCAATTTTGAAAAATTTAAGACACGGGCTATCTATCTAAATAAATAAAAAGAAAAGTCCTGACTGACTGACTCATCAACGCCCAGCCCAAACCCTTGGACCTAGAAAGCTGAACAGAGGTTCCCTTTATAATGTAGACAAGGAATAAGGAAGGATTTTTCGAAATTCAACCCCTAAGGGAGTTAAATAGGGGATGAAAGTTTCGCGCGGGCAAAGCCGCTGGCAAGAGCTAGTGTAAAATGAAAAGGGAAAAATAATGTAAGGCCTTTTACGTTCAGAAAAATAAGTTTTGTACTACTACGGTAGGTATTATATACGGGTATAATTATGTGACGACAATAATCTTTATTTGTATATTTCATTCTGTACTATTATTTTTCCACTGGGCCGGCCCTCACGCCTCTTCTACGCTTTACTTCGCCAGCAATCTACGTAGTCAGATCAGTTCTTTGCATTTCACAGCTATAGCGGCATTTATTGGTGCAGATTCTTTTGTTCACCACCCAAAAAAAAAAGAGTACTACTATCTCTTACTGACAGCCGCGACAGACAAGTGACGCTTTAGAACTGTCAAACAAAAAGTCTCGATTGCATTGAATTTTTAAACGACTTCCAAAAAGGAGGCGGTTATATGTTCGTCTATAGGTATTTTTTTTTTTCAATGTATGTTCACCGCTTTCTCTCCCATTTGTGGACCGATTCACAAAATCCTTTTATAATTTGAAAGAGTATACTCCTGAGGTGGATTTATTCTGAAATGGTCCCATTTAAATTTCATATAGATCTGATGATGCGTTTCGGAGACAGACAACGGAACTCTTCAAAAAATGACAGTAAATCAGCTGCGATAGCTGGTATCGCATAAATTTGCATTGTTTTGACCCCAAGGATGATAAAGTTTCGAATTTATGTGGGGTAGGTACTATAACAAAGAAGGAAAAATAAAAACATTTTTGAATAAATTTTGCGTGATTTTCAGCCTGATGTACCGTACTTGCCTGGTACCTGGTGTACTTGCGTCGAAGATAATTTTAGTTTAACTAAATTTGACAGGTCTTATTTATTTTCGTGTCTTTCTTGTGTAGCATAATACTGATAAGAAACATGCGTCCTCTCTATGAGAGGGAGTGGGCCGTAATTCACCGAGCAGGCCCAGTGTGGATTGGCAGATAGCACCTGTCTTGGAATTTTTGGTTCTAAGACATGGCGGTTTCCTCACGATGTTTCCCTTCTTAGTTTTGAGAGCAGTGATGATGAAATAATTTCCACAAAGTTAACGCCTGTCAGGGTTTGAACCTACGATCTAAACCTCTTATGTCCGCAACATACGTGTGCAGTGATGTCCCTGTTACCACTTCTGTAATTAGAAAGAAAAACATAGCAATATCCTAAATTAAGTTTAGTTGGCGCACAATAGAATCATCGCCATTGTCACATCTCAGCATCGAACACTCTTCTCGTACGTCTACAATCCCCGCTCTTTCACTTCACGGTATGCTAAACAATAATGTCTGCGAAGAAACTGCTTTTGTTTGTCCCGTGCCAAGAGTAACGCAAACTTAAACATGTGTTTTATTGTTATAGTTGTTTGTAAATAATGTTTGGCCTTAATGTTGTTTCTATATTTTGCCTCCTCTGTGACAGGGAGTGGGCCATAATCGGGCACGCAAGCCCAGTGTGGGTTGGTGGATGTCACGTCTTCGAAATTGGGTTGTTAGACATATCCAGCCGGTATCCTCACGATTTTTTTCTTTACCACTTTGAAAGCAGTGGTAATGAAATTAGATACACAAAGTAAAGTGCATGCCTGGGTTCGAACTAACGTCCTATAATTCGTAAGTCGAGGCCACTGGGCCACCACTGCTCATACCTACCATATCTTGCCATACTGAGTCTGTCTAAATAATCACAATTGTTAGACCATTGCCGCATTTAAAAAAAAACCCCTGTTATTTTTTGTTTTACCACAGTAACTTAAGTTTACAAAAATCGAACAGGAATCGTCAGGCTCTACTCAAATTAGATTTAGCGTACGAGGCATGACCGTAAACTTATTCTGAAACTACATTTGAACATTGCTTATAAAGTAAGAGTAACGAAATTACTTATGTGCTAACTCATTCGAATTTTGAAAATAAAGTTCCCATACTAGGAACATATCAATGACTTGTGTTTCTTTGAAAAATCTCAAAGCATTGTCTGCCTAGCCTTTTCCCAAGTACGCTAGGGTCGGCTTCCAGGCTAACCGGATGCAGCTGAATACGAGTGTTTATATGAAGCGACTGCTTATCTGACATCCACAATCCAGTTATTGGATAATTCGATGAAAAAAACAACCGTCATCTTGTAAAAAACGATTATATATCTTTAGTTGTGGTGCGTTCCCCGAACAAATTCGTATGCTACTACTTGCTATGTAAGTGACAGCGATAGGAAGCTTTATAACAACATCAATTTAAACTATATGCAAAAAGATAACTGGAAAAGTCAAGCAAAGTTTATTAACATTTATATGAAACCACCCCTTAGGTATCCCTCCTACCTGGTGCGGGTTCATTCGAAAGAGACACCGCCGCCCCTGGCATACAGGCTACTGAGGGAACACGGGTGGGTTTTAGCCAGTAAAAGTCTGACACGCCCTCCTGCTCCACCCAGAGTGGGAGAAGTTATTTGATGATTTCCCACCCAAAAAAAAAGGTATCCCTTATCCGTCAAACAATAATTTTTCAAATCGACCCACAATGCCAGAGATAGGTATTGCCTTACATTTATCAATACAAAAAATATACACTGGAATTAAGAACCTCCTCCATTTTGTAATTGGTTCATAACCCTTGATAAACACATAAAACGAATAACAATAACCTCCTAAATCCAATTTTCTTTGTTACAGCATGCAACAGGACATACATGGGAGATGTGGGCCGCACGTACGAATTAGAGGTCCGTCGGCCTCGTGAGGACCACCTCCCTTTCGTCTGCCACCTCAACTTCACCGCCACAGGAGGAAACTACGGAGACATTATACAGGTATTTAGAAATAGAGACGTGATCCGAATCCGAACACGGACCCCCGTCAAACGGATCGGTCTGAACTGGTATGTGATTGTAATCTGAAATAGGAAGATTGTATTTTAGTGGACGGGTGGGGTTGAATTTTGATCGGTTGTAACTGGTATTGACGTAAAAGTGGTGGGATTATGAAATCGACTGATAATGTTGGTTATATTCTTACTACTGAAAAAAAAAAAACTTTATTTATTTAACCATTAATGTACCTATACACATATTATTTAACCAGACAAGATGAAAGAATATAAACATAAGTACAGGGGTGATGCTTATTTCTAAAGAAATCTCTTGCAGCATCCTTCTTAAAGAAGACAAGATAAAGAGATCTAGACAGCGTGTGAAAGAGAAACGAATTTAGTAAAATAGTCTTTATGTTGGAAATTAAAATCTATTTGATAGTTTATTCATTGTAAGGTCTACTGGGTACTTAAGTAAATGACACCACCCCACCCGTTTAAAGTGTTTACAAATGGACGATAAACATGAAGTAATGTTTATACTGTACCTTATTTTTGATGTAGATAATTAGGTACTAAAAATAATATCATGATCTGATTCCCAATTTTCTGGACAACTTTAATTTAGGCTTTTATTATTAGGTATTTATAAATAGTCTACCTCAGTAGTCGAACAATTCTGGTTCACAAGATTATTAATAAGTCTCAAAGCCTGTCAAAGCATTAGATGAAACCGCGTTTGACATGATTAAGGTAGCTTTAATATTCACAAAACTCTGTCTAGAATTCTTGGAAATTCGACACAGACACGAATTATTATTAGACTTTTAAATAAATGATGAAATAATTTTATGATTAGTGAGTTGCCAGTATGATATTATGGCTCATCGCAAAATTTTAACAGAATTCGGTCTGAGTTCGGCTGAAGCAAGGAGTATGTAATCTGGAGAGGATTCATTGTCCAATCTATCTAAGAGTGAAAGTGTGGTGGTGTTCCACAAACAAAGGGACTCCAAAAGCTTATGTCCTGCGTGCCTAGATACCTGAACGTTGCAGAAATGGATTTACTGCACTGAAAACTGCTGTTATACTCGTAGCTATACATATTTTGGGCAAACACAAGTGAAACCTCCCACAGACAGGCGTGGCGACACAATTCTGTTAGAACAAATTCCATTTGGTTTTCATAGTAATCGTTCAACAAAAATCGCGTCGCATTGTCGCGTCGTGCCTGTCTGCCTTTAGATTGCAAGCTATACGCTAAGAAACAGAATGTTTGAAGAAAATCTTAAAACATGTTCGAAAGTCACAAACATGTCAAACCCAGTCCATTCAAATTTACCACTAACCAGTTATCCTTAGTATTATAAACGGCTCATTATTCACCTCAGTATGCGGGGGCAGAACACAAATTGCGCTACCATTCCTGAAATAAGATACGCCATTCCATTTTCTTCGGTATGAATGGAACTCACGCGTCATCTATATTTAGGAGTGAAATTGAAAAGGAAACGTATCGACAAACGAGCTCATTAAAAATATACGCTCCACAGAAGTTACTGTCTTATTCTTGTGAAGGTTTAAATTCTTCTTCATCTGTTGGTCGGCGATCATTAGGACGATCTTCACTTTATTTCCTGGGTTTGTATTGCGCTTGTTTAAAACTACGTTATCTTTAAAGGTTTGAATCGAGACTTTTATACTCATTAGTTTTGATTTTTTTGCATCTGAAAGTCTCATAGTTAGGAATAGATCATCTTAAAAAAAGGTAAATATTGTTTTAGATATTTAGATAGTGATTATACAAGGTGTAATAGAATCAACTCAATACTAAGACTCAATTTTAACTGCATAAAGTAATGCTTGGGTCAACACGTTTTTCTTAATAATAACAGATAGCTTTAAAAAAAGTTTTGGTCATTGTATTACCTATCCTTTTAACTTAATATTCTAATTGGGGTGTATAAGGTCTTGTGTTAATAATTATATCTCACGTTGTATAAGTCTTAGAATAAAAATTATACAGGATAAGTTATTAACCAGTGCGCAAACTGTAACCATGAATTCACCATATTATTCTAGACCGAGGGGTCTAGAACGACGAACGACGAACGATGAATGACAAACAACGAACGACGAAAAATTTCTGCTCTGACGAGTGGAGAAATTTTTCTTTGGTTATACAAAAAAACAAATCAGCTGTTCCAAACATTTAACCGCGTAGGTATTGCACTTTTCTATGAAACCGTTGTTTTTTTTTTGTATAACCGACAAAAAAATCTGTGCTGGGGAGTCAAGAATGATATGCTGAATTAATTGTTACAGTTTGCGCACTTGTTAAAAACTTAAATATCCTGTATGTCTGTAAAAAAAGAGATGGCATCGGAAACGATGTCTAGAAAAATATGAACTAAGGACCTAGAAGCAAAGAACCTTACTGCTTAATTTGAACCTAACCCTGCTTGCCGAATAATGGAAGGCATCGTAAAATATTTCTAGAGTAGACGAGAATTTACGACGTGCCCGCGTACCTGGACATTCAAAAGGGACCACACAAAACGCATGACCGTTGTACGCCTGCGCAAGCCTTAACAATAACTTTTCAGTCTTCGTCCCGGCACGCATTGTAAGGAAGTTCCTCTTTCTGGATCCTTAATTGTTAGCTTGGGTCTTACCAACTTGCTGCGAAACTATGTACAAGTTGTCTATGTTAGCACATGGTACAGTAATAGGATTGGTACCTATGCAGATGTTAAATTAAATCTTAGCTGCATTTATTTCTATTTTTTCTAATTGAAACTGCTCGTTATGTCGGTATACCGTCCTTTTGCATAAATACTCATTTAAGTATGTATCCGACGACTTAAACATATGCTTAAATAACATACGCACAGTTTTGGTTAAAGACTAGCCAATTGTACAGACGCCAGCACATCAAGCTACCTCAAAGTGCCAAATTTTCCCAATTGAATATGAACCTTATGTTTATGTGATAAAGATGAAAATCTATCAAAGAAAGACAGATTGGGTAGCTTGCTGTGATGGCGTCTGTACTTGTCTGCTTTTACCTACTCACAATTTATCGTTTGTACAAAATATTGATCAGGATGACAAGATTGTGTAAAGCGGAGGTCTCAGTATAGCCAGAGGCTTATAATTAGAGAGACCTATACCCACAATGGTCCACTATAAAGCCATGAATACAAGTGTACTTGCTTGCTTACTTATCCACAATTTTTTGTTTGTACAAAATATTGATCTGGATGGCAAGGTTATATGTAGCTGAGGTCCGAGTATAGCCAAAGGCTTATTTTTAGAGAAACCTATGAATGCCCAAAAAACCATGAATACATATGCCAGCAACATGCACAAAAGTATGCAAGTATTGTGACATGTTATCACCACATCAGAAGTTGACACACAGGGGCATGCAAGCTAAGTACTTGCGTCCTTTAGTGCAATTTACAGGCATGTGTAATCTATCTATTGATGATGACAATAACTATGAATAATACTAGAATCTAATCGAAACCCTTGTTGCAGCTAACATTTGACACGTTCACGGTGGGCAAGTTCGTGTCTTTCACTTCGGACGGCTGTCCTGACGGGCACATGACAATAGTGGAACGCTCTCCGTCGCCGCCGACCGGACAATGGTGCGGCTCTGCGTGGGGCTACACCGTGTACTTCTCAGAGTCAGATTCTATTAATATGACGTTGAGATTGGACAGGTTGAGTCAACAGGTGAGAACAATGTTGTAGTTGCAAAACAAGACTGAACAGGCATCTTTTGGGCACGCTCGATACATCATTGAAATAGAAATAGAAATAGAAATAATATTTATTCGCATAAAACATGGTATATAAAGTTGTTTCAAGGTACATTATAGAGCATACATGTTTCGCTTATATCATAGCATGCAAATATTGTTACATTTAAAGATATCTCCCGTCAGTAAATTCTTTAATGCTGTAAAAGTTATTCGTTTTTAACCATTCATACAATTTTTTTTTGAACAATCTAAGATCTAAAGTTTTTAAGTCCCTTGGAATTTTATTGTACACCCGAACACACATGGCTAAACAGCTTTTATTGTATTTAGCCAGTCTCGGTAAGTCACTTAATATAAGCCTTAATATAAGCCATTGACCTCATCAATCGCTTTCCATCAGGCGTAATCGAGGTCAAGAGCAGGCCTATTTCGTAATAAAAGAAAAGATGCATGCCCGTTTTAAAATTAACTTTACTTGGTGTGTTTTAAAGCAACTTGACTAGCAACTTTAGAGGTCACGTTGAAATTGTTTTTAAAAAGCACAAAAAAAAAACGTGTGCCATCGCATGGTGCCCTTGCACCATCGCATCTTCCTGGCTCGGTGTGCTGGCGCTGCCGCTGCGGCTGCAGAAAACCTCAAGCGGCGAAAGTATAACTCTCGGGCCGTGGGGTCCGAGTGGCTCATGGTCTCTTCAAGGGAATCTCTAAAAGGCTGGTTCACACTTGCCGTGACTCATGATGATGATGATGGGACTCCCTTTTCCGCACGTAGATTCCCATTCGGTCCGTTGTGCGTGGATAAGATGCCGTGCCTCAATGGCTGGTTTCTATCTTAGCCAGAGGCTAAGCGTTGCCATATAACGTGGTAATGCTGCCAGTCACTTGGGAACATTACCCAGTCGACAGCGATGCGGATTAATTTTTTGACACCATTTTTTGAAAGCGCAAACCTGTAAAATATTTTTTATATAAAACCATTAATGTAAAAAATTAACTAGAAACAAGACCCTTTTCGTAACAAATTAAGATGTTCTCAATTAACATTAATTTGACATTTTATTCCTGTCGCATTAACGTTGACGTTGATTAAAAATGAGCGTAAAAAGATGAGCCTCTTCCGTGCGGGGAATTTTAAAACCGACATGAAAAATCACATACACGTATCTACATTTAGAAAGGGAACACGTAGGGATAAGGTTTAACGTACAATTTGTTAACACAACAAACTGACACGTTTAATTAGAGTTTTTGCTCTCAGCAAAGTTAATCCGTATAAATGAACAACAGTATTTATCTTCATTAAGAGTCACTTACTAAGCATCCCTTTGTGTTGTACTGACGTGATGTAACTAACTACACGTTTTCGCCTGTGACTTGGCTAATATTTCACATCGCCCGCTTTTAACGGTTCGCTGCCTTCCCTTTATCTCTTGTTAGCAGCCGTATTATGTGCACTAAGGGTTGAACTTTCGATCAATTAATTAGGCGACGATTACGGATACCCTCCCGGGACCGCAGGATAAGGATACCTACCTATTACAATAATGTTATTGGGTACCGCCTTAATTCCTTAATTTAATAACGGGAATTTCGTTTCGGAACCATTTAATACATTTCGGATGGCTCCCTAAATTTTGTTAATGCGCTTCGCCTTTTATCTCTTACTGATATTTTCCTTTTATAAGGAATCTCTCGAAATAGAAATTTGCTCTTCTAATTGATTAATGACTGTTTCTCAATACGACAGAAGTTGAAAATTTTTGATTACTTTCTGTTATATTTTCCAATGGGCTTCTGAAAGTTATGTTGGTAAATACTTGGGTGATTAATTAATTTCAGCCAATGTTCTTTAAATAAACCAATATTTGATGATAATAAATAGGATTCAGTAAGGCGCTGCCAAAACGTAAAACGCTCCGTTTTTTGTCGAACAGTTAGGCGTATTGGTACATATTATAAGCCGATTTAAATGAAATCAACCACATCGCTGTTTTGAACCATAGTTGTTGCCGCGATGCACTATTAACAAATACCTAAAAAAAACTTCTAAACGCACGTTAACTTCCAATTATATTTTACTTAAAGCAACAACCCAACACTGTTTGAAACATCCCATCCAACTTAATTCCAACCATTTAGGTACATACACGCATTTAACAAAACAAATTCTGACATCTCTATTTGATCACAGGGTGTGGGCTACAATTTTGACTTCAAGCTGGCTTACAAGTTTTTAAGGCGAAGTGAAGCAAGATTACGATACGGTAATGCCACTGTCGGAGCGTGGAGAGGAGAGAGGGTACCTGGGACCTACTGCGATAGAATACTGAGTGACTGCGACCTTAGAGCCTGTCGTATCCAGTCACCGAACTTTCCTGGCGTTTATCCCCGCAACGCAACTTGTACATACCGCATTGAACACACTAAGGTAAGCAATGGAAATGGGATTTATCTTTTTAGATTTTTGTATTCTTGTGTTTTGGATACGAGAATCTAGTGATGTGATCATTTACTGTTCGTTTGTCGAAGAGTTCTCTTCTTCAATCTTATTTCAAGGTTTTAAGACTCAATTTCAAGCAACACGATTTTCTTAATATTGTCAGATAGTTTTATACAAATAAGTTTTGGTTATTGTACCTATTATGCTTTTAACTCAATACTCTAATAAGGGTAGATGAGGTCTTGCGTTTTTTGTTACACGTTGTATATTCGTGATCTTTCTTGATAACGATTTCATTTGTTTTAGTAGTGTGTAACTACATTACGTTTGGGTAACTCAGATTTTGTAGGTGTATTGTTATTGGTACAGAAATGAAGCCGTTGTTCTACTTGAAATGGAGCTCCTAGGCTCCTACGTTACCATGCGATTGTTAACTCACATAATATCGTATACGGCTAGAAAGATATTAGGATATTTCAGAATAGGACAGAAAATGGATCCATACAAGAATTGCGTCATCATTATAAGCATTATTTATATTTATAAAAAATAAAAGGTGTGAAGCAAAAGTTAAGCAAATTACATTGAAAATGTAATTTCATGCTATACCTACGGCTAGAAAGGTATTAGGATATTTCAGAATAGGACAGAAAATGGATCCATACAAGAATTGCGTCATCATTATAAGCATTATTTATATTTATAAAAAATAAAAGGTGTGAAGCAAAAGTTAAGCAAATTACATTGAAAATGTAATTTCATGCTATACCTACGGCTAGAAAGGTATTAGGATATTTCAGAATAGGACAGAAAATGGATCCATACAAGAATTGCGTCATCATTATAAGCATTATTTATATTTATAAAAAATAAAAGGTGTGAAGCAAAAGTTAAACCAGAGAACAAAGCAATTAAAAAGGTGCTTGCTCCTGGTTTTGTTTTGAAAATAAATCGTAAGCAAGAGATGTTTAATGTGGCCTTTGTGTGGCTCTTTGTGTTAATATTTAATATAAAATTCACACCAAACTGCGTAACTGTTACACCTGAAACGTACATAATAAATGTCGGATGCGTAAGGGTTGGAAGTTTTTCCGTAAACAAAAATATACTTTGACAGCTTGTGTACAGAGTTGAATTTACTTTGATGTATTTCTTTGCAGATACCAGCAGATAAACATGTTTTAGTAGCAGTAAGACAGACGAATAGTCACAAAATACATATCAAAGACCAAATAGTGAAGTACGATAGGAGTCAGCGCGTCTTAAAGTGAGTACACATAAAACTTCTGTGTTTTCTTACTACCGTGAGTGAAAAGTTTTGTTAGTTGACGGAACTACCGCGTTCGTAACTCTTTCATATTATAATCTTATATGAGATCTAGGACTAGAAAGCGTATTCCTGTAATTAAAAACTTTGAAAATCTAGTCGCAGTTTCATCTCAGCGACAACCAATTTCAAAAACTTGTTACGTTAAATAGAGGTATTTTGGCATATTGACACTGCGATTAGAATGCAAAGAAAACGAAATACGGCAATTGCACTGAGATTTTTTCCTTCATGAACGTAAAATGAAAACACAGAACTTAAACTACTCGTATTTAGAACTTGCAGACAATGTAAACAAAATTATTGAATAATTTGTTGCGGCAGTAACTGTAGATACAACAAAAAAACTGTAGTGTACAGTTCCTTCGACCGCTGATATTGTTTATTACCAACATTGTTGAAACGTGCGAAAATTTGCTTTAAAAAAAAAAATCTTTAATTCAGACATTGATCCACATGGTGTTCTGCCAGGGGTTTGGGTTGTTCGAAAGAGATACTGTGGCCCCTAGCACAGAGGAAACTGAGGTAACACGGGTGAGTTTAAGCCAGTAAAAATCTGACACGCCCTCCTGGTCCACCCAGAGTGGAAGAAGTTAATTGATAATTTCTCATCTTCAGAAAAAAAAACAAATGGTGTTAGTACCTAATGCACACTACTTTTAAGCTATTTTAGAAAAAAAAAAAGAATACAAAATTTTTATTCATAGACACAAATGTTGTTGTCTGTTCTGGTTTTGGGATTTGTATGAAAATTGTTTTCCGAGAATCTACTGTTCGCCCACGTTCGAGCAGACGTAAAGAGATCGCGGTGGCATTTTTCTGTGCAATAGATCTACAACGTAATGCTTAGGGCCGAAAGTTGAAAATTGAACGATCTATTTTTGGACGTGCTGGGATGTACTCTGTTGGATTTTAAATACTCGGTTCAACACCCAAAGTTCAAATTCCAGTGTGTAATAAAATCCCACCGCGATATCTTTACGCCCGCGCAAAAGTGGTCTGTTATGAAACTGCTGAAAACCCATATAGCTATTTAAAAATACTTGATATTTTACTGTATAGCTGTGTTTACATTGTAAGTTATATAAAACCTAGTATTGAATAGTTTAATGATACTACCGTCAACCTGCAAAACGTCTCTCAAACTACAATCCCCGAAAACCCTTATAATGGAACAATTCTCCCTACATAACACACCATTATTCATGTCAGATGATAATCGTAATTACAACCGTAATATAGATTAATGAAACAACTACTGTCCAGCCACGTTATTAGTTAACGCACTGTCTTAGCTGTCTCGCAAACTTTCTGACATGCGACTGCGACAGCTCGGCGACTAGACGCAATGACACGCTACCGCTGAAATTTTTCATACATTTTGTTCAAAGCTCCGCACACTTGGCGCCGGATTGCAGAGTAGCAACGACAAGATAGGGGGAGGGGCACGCTCTAGCTACTTGTCACAGCAACTACACATACACCTGGAGGTTTACGCTCCCAGTCTGTCAACAAAGAGGCAAAGATACGGGGCCTTCCGAAAGTAGTTGATCCGTCAAAACAAATGCCAAAATATTTTTTTCGGACGAGCTAATACACATCGGGACAGGGGACAACTGTCAAATCGTGTCGTGATTCATTCATAGTAGTGATACGAAGTACGAAACTCCCGTAGTAGACTTCCTGGCAAAGTTGCATGCATACAACAACTGTGCGTCTTGTCGCAGCGACAAATCGCATAGTTTGCGCAGCCTCTTACTCCTCGAAATTAAACCTTCATTTGTTACCCTAATAATGTTGACAAATTCTATCCGTCCAAGACATTTTGGGAACGTTATTTACGGTTGATTTAGAAAACGGAGTGCGAACGAAGATGGGAAAATTATTTTGTCTCAAAATGGATTTATTGAATATCTCCAGAGATTAAGCTTAGTCATTTTCGGTGAATCAAACTTGTGTTGGGCATTATTGTTTTTGACGTTGATGATTTCGGGTTTCTATTTTAATATTCCTATTTTGGAGTGGTAAAAGCTGTCATTGATTTAATGGATGTCTAGTGTTCAAATTTTTACGTTTATATATTTAAAAAAGTTTTCTACTCATCCATCAAAACATTTACTATTCTCACTAAGGGCTGATTTTTTAATGGAGAGTTAACTTTCTACTGACTAATAAATATGACGGTTTGACAGATTTTGTATAAAAATCATCAAACTGTATTTTTACCCAACTACGGCGAAGGAAACATGAGGTTATGATATTAACCAGTATGTGTGATATGTGTGTGTGGTTCATATGTTCCCTCAAAACTACTACACTACTTAAATTGAATAGGATGCCCTCTAAAATGATATTAAGGGATGAACTTACAAAAGATACCTCGACTTTTAGATGAGAATATTTTTTCATTTCAAACGTTTTAGAGCGTGATGATTTAGTTGTTGGGTTTTAGTTAAATAAGGAATATTGTTTGTAGTTGTTGCAGGTTGTTAACGAATAAAGTCAGTCAGTTATCTGACTTAAAAATCAGCCCTATTTGTAGTTTAAGTTCAAATAATCTACCCAAAATACAAGACGAAACTTCAAATTATCACTCAACAACACTCCAGATCCCATCTATTCTAAAACCTTAACTTGTCAAACTTGACTAATCCATCAATCTTCTAGGATTTGGGACCAGTGCAATGTCGTGCAAGATTACCTCACAGTTTGGGACGGATCCACCCGCGATTCACCCGTACTGGTACGGCTTTGTGGTGGAGATGCGGTCCCAGATATTGTCAGCAGAGGACCCAATATGTTGCTGGAGTTTCATACATCGCCGTACGATAATCCGTTTCACCCGGTACCATTGAGCTACCTACCCGGATTCGAACTTGAAGTACAGGTGAGGTTTTCAGATTGTGTATGTTGTGTGTGAATACTGGGGACCTGAATTTATTTTGTGCTTTGGCATCCGTGTCGTTGGGGAATGTGGAAGATTTTTGTTGCAAAAGACTTACATGTTTTTTGTTTTTTTAATCAATAAAGGTATCAGATTTCAGTGAGTGTATAATATGAGTAGATAGTCAGAGTAGTAGGATAGGAAACACTGACCTCATTTTGTTTTTACAATTTAGAAAAATAACTACCACTTATGAGAGGTTTTTTACAGGTTGCTTCAATTTTATTCTTACACACACGATTGAGTTTTAACTGTCATAATATTGCCGTAGGATGTAGCTATTATGAAATCGCTGTAAAGTGTACAGGGTGAAATTGAAAACATGCGCCAACTCAAAATAGGAGCTTCAGTTACTGTTAGATAACGAATCATTATACATTTTCAATTCTAAAGTCTATATTCTTGAAAATAAAACGTGTGATTATCGTCACAGATAGTGCAAACTACGTTATTGTCTTCAAGTAGACACGAATTGGAGAAACAGTAAAAAATATATATGTTAGGACTAATTTTTCAATAGTCAGATAATTTTCATCTGATGAATACATCTAACAGTTTGGCATATTTTCTATACAAAAGCTGCCAAACTGACATATTTATTCCTCGGATAAAAGTGATATGACTATTAAAAAAAATTTAAGTAACAATTTTAGCACGCGCCCGATAAGCAATCCTTTCATCTTAGAGTTTATACAACATGAAGCAAAGTTAGCAACGCGTTGAGCTAGCGGTTTATCTAATTCTGCGGTCAGAATTAGATAAACCGCAAGCTCAACGCGTCGTAGAGACGGTTCCCTACGGAAAAAAGGGCGTGTGACGTATTGGCCAAATCGCTTGCATCCGCGGGACGTATGCATCCCTTTAATTAATGACACGCTAAATGTTCGCTGTAACACATTAAATGATATATTTCAATTTGGCGCACCTTTTCAATTTCACCCTGTATGAAAAGATCGAAGATTGTCTAAAGCTCTAATAGAAACAAAAACAAAACTCCATTTTGAAATGATAAAGATTCGTATAAATTGTAACAATTCCAATTGAGACTGAACGATTACTAAGATAAATCTAGACTATTTCTGTACTGAAAAGCTGATTGTATTGCATCGAATACAAAGCGAAGTCGTTGGTACTTGGATATCTACAGTACAAGCAAATATATGTCTTACTGTGCAGGTGTTGTATGTGGAGAAGGATTCACATTCGTACGTGCGTTCGGATGGTCGGTGCCGTTTTGTGCTCCGCTCCTCAGACAAAACTAGCGGAGTATTGAGGAACCCGAGGCATTCACTGCCACCGAATACTTCGTGTGTCTACTATTTCCAGGTACATTTTTGATTGAGATATTTTTATTCTGTGCTGTATATTTAGAAATACATTGAACTAGTCTGATTCAGACCCGTAGCAAAGAAACCTCCTTTTGCTTTAAGAAAATCCTGTTTCCTACTATTTAGTATTCAGAATAATATCAGGTTTTTCATACACCTTTGCGTACAAAATGCCATTATGTTCGTTTTATTCACGCTATTGCTAAAATTCCGGACAACTATATCTTTTAGTATTCAGAAAGCAGTGGTAGCCCACTGGTAAAGGCCGCAACTTATGGGTTGGAAGGCCGAGAGTTCGAAACCAAGCAGGCGCTTTGCTTTGCGTACATTATTTAATCACTGCTACTCTCAAAATGCTGAAGGAAAACATCGTGAGGTAACCGGCATGTCCTAGAACCGTAAATTCGAAGACATGTGACATCCACAAACCCGTACTGTGCCCAGCAGTTAGATCATTAATGGCTAATTAAGCTATGCTTATGCTATTCAGAAAATATTTCAGAATAATCATTATTTCATAAAAATGCCATTATACAGGGAACAGAAACCCTATCGCTATCCTTAAGCACTAAAGATAACAGCTGGTATAGAATCACTATACATAGTTTCAGCTCAAAATAAAATACTCTAAGAATTGATACCAAATTTTCGGTTTCATGTTTCTTAAATTCAAATCATAACAAACATGTCACCGCACTAACTTTCCAATTTACTTGCCAATATCACGATAAATCCCTTCCGAGTGATGTGTTTCTTTCAAATTTTGAAAAGTTTGGTTTCTGGTATCAAGTTATTAAACATTCTCATAACTTCCGAATACGTAGAGATAGGATTAAACCCTCCAATATCGTTTGATATTATCCAAAGAAGCCGTGCCCTTGGTATGTATTTTTCCTTTTCGTTACACGTTATATAGTTGGTGTATTCAGCTATTCATAACAACTTTTTCCAGGGTTCTTTTTAGTAACACGGTGCCATGATATTAGTTACATTTATGTTAGTGCTAAAACTCTGGAAAACAGTATCGTTTAGTATGGAGAAAGTATTTCAGCATAATCCCAGGTATTTCATACCAACTAATTTTTGCGTAAAAAATGACACTATATATTAGTTGGCGTATTCAGATATTGCATATTGATACCAACTTGTTACAACGTTCTTTTTTGTTACACGGTGCCATGATGTTAGTTTGGTCGCGTTATTGCTAAAACTCTGGTACACAATATATTGTAGTATTTACAAAGTATTACAGAATATACCCAGGTATTTCATACCAACTAACTTTGCGTAAAAAATGCCATTGTAATATTAGTTGACGTATTCAGTTACCAAGTTTTTTCAAATTTCTTTTATATTTAAAAAAATTGGTTAGAAACTGATATTAGTTTTATTCACGTTATTGCTAAAACTCTGAAAACAATATCTTTTTAGAATTAGAAAGCATTTCAAAATAATCCCAGGTATCTTTACATAGTATCAAACAAAGTCGCTTTACGTGTCTGTACGCTTAGATCTTTTAAACTACGCAACGGATTTTAATGCGGTTTTCATCAATAGACAGAGTGATTCAAGAGGAAGTTTTATATGTATAATACACCGACCTCTACGCGGGCGAAGCCGCTAGCGAAAGCTAGTTTCATTTAAACTAACTTTGCGTACAAAATGCCATTGTAATATTAATTGACGTATTCAGTTACTGAATATTGAACCAATTTTTTTCACTGTTCTTTTTTGTTACACGGTGCCATGGTGTTCATTTTATTCATGTTATTGCTAAAAGTCCGGAAAACAATCTCTTTTAGGCGTCTGCATTTCATCAAATATTTGAAACGGAACTAGCCAAAATCCATCCGGAAAACATGTTCTAAAATTTCTAACAACAAAAATGTTTGCTGTTAGTTTGTTTACTGAATAAGTATTGACACAATTGTGTGTGTATGTTTGTCCATATATTTATGTTGATGTTAGTCCAATTAATACATACATCATTAATAAATATTCCATCATTCAGCAGATTATTATAATGTGTCAACAAATGAAGCGAATATTATTGATCACTTTGTACACAAAAATATATTTTCTTCTTGTGCTTCAATATTTATGGGAGTCGGTTTTAATCTAACTTACAAGAAAAACTAAATAAATAAAAACTGTATTAATTGAGAACATTTTCTGTGTCGTACAAAGGACATTTCGAGAAAATTTATTTAATTTCGGTAGATACATTAGATTACAAAAACTCCATCTAATATTCAATTTACGGTAACAAATGTATATATATGAAGTCACGCAATAGCTTTAAAATAAATAACCAAAGAGGTTTTGATAAACAGGTTGGCAAGGACATCGACGGGCAAACTATGACATGAATACAGCACATCATTCTAGACCCCTAGTTTAGAAATTTTTCGTTGGTTATCAAAAATAAAAAAAACAGTGTTTCATAGAAAAGCGCCTACCGCGGCTACACGCTTGGTCGGTCCTACGCGGGCAAAAAAAATTTTTTTAATGAACCGACAAAATATTTTCTTCAGATAATTATATTTTTTTATAATATTACACTGAGTTCATGGTTTCAGTTTTTCGCGTAGTCCCATGCCAGCCTATATAATATTCATACCTGACATTTTAATATAGGTTGAAGATACATAAATGGGTCTCTTTGTATCGACAGTATATGTACTAGGCTTACTGCGTATTACCCTAGTACATTTAACTGAGAGGAAGTCTCAATTACAAAACATAAAAGGAATCCTGAACTCTTGTTAACAAAACCGGAGTAATTCGATACTCTGTACCAGTTAAAATACCCACGTTTACTGTACGGGCAACCATTTTGCATGTCTCCTGGCTGTGAAGCAGGGATGACAAAACTTTTTTTACATGTGAACGGCATGCCATGAAGTGCCACCGATTTCATAAACGATTAGACTAAGTTCATTCAAATCATTTACGAGGAACTTTTTTTAATTAAAATAAAATATCTGAAAATATGTTTTTCAACACATTTGCTCAAAAACTGCATTTACGATGCCTGTATACATGGTTCGAAAGTTAAAAATTACGCACTAACACAACGGAACGTGCGGTAAAATAGGTACTCTCACCTGAGTACCTATTTTACCGCATACCTCGTTGTATGGCACCGTGCGTATTCTTTACGGTTTTTTTTTTATTTCCATAAAATATTATAAGAATTTCGTCCAAGGAGTTTCACATTACGAGAATAAATAAGCTGACTGATCGAACCTCCTTGGAAACGATTTTGCTCAATACGTTTGACTCACTTTAGTAATAAAGAGTAAATGAGATGAAAGATGTAGTTCTAATTTTCACCACGGGCATGTGGCGCCATTTGTAAATTCGCGCCATTTTCATATTAGAAACGTCAAAGATTGTTGCGAGTTTCCGACTGATATTTATAAACAAACTTTTATTATGAGTTCAAGCGAGGAAACTGATATTAATATGGAATCTACTCCACCTGATATTTTGAATGAGGCGCAAATTGCAGGAAACGGTCTCTAGCCGCCAAAATTGGAGAGCGCTATTTAATGATGTATAGGTTTGTTTAATTACATATTGTACTGTTTTCTCGCAAATGTGTTGAAAAACATTGTATGACACACGTGCAGAAATTGGTTTTTACAAACTCGTGACTATGGTAAGCCCTCGACTTCGTCTCGGGCTTACATTTGTCTACTCGTTTGTAAAAACCAACTTACCGCACTAGTATCATAAATAACTATTATTTGTTTATATTTAATTGTTTAAATCTGAGGGTTTTTTTTTAATAAGGGAGTTTTTTGTTTTCGTGCCCAGAATTTTCTGATACGCACCATTTCTGGCACGTGCACCATAGTTTTGCCATCCCTGCTGTAGTGTTTCAAACAAAACAGCTAGGGTTGTAACTGGTAGTTAAAACGATTTACGATTTCTAGGGTCGCGCCAACGAGATAGTTTGGGTGTCGTTTGTGAAGTACCATTCCGCTGGAACGGAGCCTGCTGGCTTCGATCAACAGAAGGACTGTTCGTCACAACTGACAATATGGGATGGGGCCGCCCCTGATGCTGACTTGGATCGGAAGGTAATTTTGCCTATTTTTCTAATAGGTACAATTTTCACTATTACTATTACTTTTGATGCTATGTCAATCTTTGCTCCTTTTAGTACAGTGGCAAATAAAATAAGTGCAAATGTTTCATTCGATTTTTTTTTTGTCTTTATTAGTACAAAGGTTGTTTTAATGTAGTTTACATATGCTCTTATTCTATTCGTCAAATAGTGATTACTTTTGTTACATAGGCTATATTTCGCCTTGAGAAACATTAAAACATGTTTTTACTAACTTATTTTGCGTTGACATGACAATCGAAAATCGAAATTGGAGAAAACCGATATACCCTAGAACCAGCAACTCAAAGACACCTACCCATTGGGCCTGCGAGGTAGATTACAGCCCACTCTCTCTAAAAAAGAGGAGGCATGTGTCCCAACATTGGGAATATTATAGGCTGATTATGATGTTTCTAGGAATAATTATTGGAGTTAAACGGAAAACCACCTTTGTTTGACACATTAGGTACTCGTCCTAATGCGGAGAGTTCGCAAGAGCTCACAGAGTACCCCTTGTTGTTAATCTATTTTAAGTATGTAGTTTTTAACCGACTTCCAAAAAAGGAGGAGGTTAAATGTTCCACTGTATGTATTTTTTTTTAATGTATGTTCATCGATTTATCCCCCATTTGTGGACCAATTCTCAAAATTCTTTTTTTATTTGAAAGTGTATACTCCTGAGGTGGTCCCATTAGCACCAAGTCAGGATCTGATGATGGAATCTCAGGGAAATCGAGGGCAACCCTCCAATTTTGTAGTTATTAACAATGTTTTTCATATATTTTATAAAACTATTGAAACATTTGCGTATGGTCATCATCATCTCATGACGCTGAGCTGATGAAGGAAGGTCTACTCTTTAACGGTTAGGAGTTAGTTTGAGGTTCGGGCATAACTCCGTCACAAGACCGATTTGCAAAGTTCTTTTTTTGTTCGAAAGGGATTTATTTCGAAATGGTCCCATTTAAGTTTCATATAGATCGGATGATGCGTTTCGGAGACAGACAACGGAACTCTTCGAAAAATGACAGCAAATTAACCGAGATTGCTGCTATAGCATAAATATGCAATGACCAAGGATGATGAAATTTCGAATTGGAGTGGCGTAGGTACTATAGCCAAAAAGTGAAAAACGTGTTTAAAAAACGATCATATTTTATTACACCCATTAGATACAATCCTTTATTCCTAAGATTAATCCCCTAGGTAACTGTAGGTACTTACCTGAGCGCTCAAGAATTCTGTTTTCACAAAGCACAAAGGCATGATTGATACACGGCACCGGTATGACTTATCTACAACAGCGCAGATTAATCTTTGTGCCGTAAAGAAGCTGGTATAGTTTCCTTCCTTCAAGTAAATACACGTGAAGCCAATTTTAGGAATAAGAAGTGGGTAGAATGTTACTGCCAGTTTTTCGTTGAAGGTTTTAGGATAGAAGGTTATACAAGGTGGCAAAGATTTCGATAAGCAAACTGAAACCATGAATTGAGCACACGAAAAATAAAATCGACGATTATTTAAAAATTCAAAACTGTTCCATACATTTTGATCGTGTAGGTATTGCAACTTTTCTATGAGACAGCTAATTTTCTTTTTAATGTTCGACGATTTTTTTTTCACTCTAGATGGTCTAGAATCACGTGCTGAATTCAGAGTTTCAGTTATATTATGTTATCAGCCAGTGAAGTACAAACAGACATTTATTTCTGTTATAAGTACCGTTTATACTTTTATATGAATTTAGTACAAAGCTGTTATTTTGATATTACAAAGAGACACTTCAATGTTATTTATTTGTATAGATATTAAATACCAGTGCACTTACAACTAGGCAATCTCATACTGCAACGGACGCGAGAAATTGAGCCAAATGCGTGAAAGCGCGTTTTTATTGAATTTGTATGTAGAAGTGTGAGCTGTGGTGTGCGGGATCCGCTTTAACCAGTCCTGCCCAAAACTTCGGATCATTATCGTCATTCGCAGTCAGTATTATTCCATTGCTGCACAGTTTCCAGCAATGAGTTCATAAGCCTGCTTTATTTTGTATCTTTTCCGTCCCGTGCTTTTTAATTCCTTTATAATAGGTACCGTGTGCACAAATGCAGTCGAATTTTATACGAGACTATATTTTTAACAAGTAACTGCGAGTACTGCCTGATTCTCGTTCGGTTATTCATAGCATAAACAACGCGTTTTATATGCAACGGAGCGTTGTACGGTATCTTAGCGGGTGAATTAAAAAATGTGTTGCAATATAGTTTGTTTTTGTGGATTTTGTTGTGAACGTAACGTTCACGTTTTGTTTACGAACCATGTGGAGTGTAAAGCAACAGAGGCGTAGATCTTTTTGGATCCTCTATGTAATTCTGTTATTACTAAGTATTTGTATTTGGATGCGGGGTGATAATGCGAGCCACCAACAATATTTCCATTATATGAAATCTGTCTAAAAGCATTATCATTACAAAATCATTTCAAATAATCCATAAATATTTTCGAGGAGATTTTTTTTTAAATTCATAAATTTTCCACCTAAATGATTACGTAAAATCGATGATCAGTAGAAAATCGTTTAAAAAAATCATGAATATTTTTTTGACGAATATTTTTTTTTAAATAAAAAATGTGTCACCGAAATGATTTTGTAGGTGTGGTAGGTACTTTAAAGATTCTTTCAGTCTAAACTTATTTTATTAGAGAAACATATTTTTAAGGCGATTTATGTCGCACTAATTAAATAATATTTTCTTAAACATTTAGTTCCCTCCTAATGAGTTAAATATTTATCTTATAAAATAATGGGCGCAGAGGGATTAGATTTATACTCGAGACAAGACCGAAATATTTTGAATCATAATTGCAAGTTATACCGTGTTGCTAAGAAATTACCGTCATTTGTTATTTCGTATCTTCGAAATCGGTACGGGCGACAGAAATATTATTTGAGCTTACATTCTGTTTAGAATTTTGCTCGAACTACCGGTAATGTAATGGCTCAACCTACTAGTATAATGTCAATTCGTTTCTCGTAACTAGATGTAATTGTAAAGCTTGTTTTTGGAGTTCATCAAGGATTTTACGCACAATTGACAGACCAATGAACTCTAAGCTGTGTAATAGTTAAAAAAAACAGAAAAGGCTCGTTTCCCGAAACGCAGACACTTCAAAACTTTCCAAAAAATCCTTAAAAAGCAATTTCGATTTGCAGTCGCGTAGGCAGAAAAGGGAAGTACCGCACCATGTGTCGTCTAATGTCCCAAATAACACGGTAAATCTCCACTTAAAACTGTTATTGTCTAACTTCCATACTTATCGGAAACAATTCTTGGCGTTCGCGCAATAAAAATAAAATATTTAAATTGTTATCGCATACCGAATCACAATACCGGATCGTTCGTATAAAATTTTATAGTACATGAATTTAAATGGTAAAAAGTCCGGAGCCAACGTGTACCGTAATGAAATGTGGATTAAGTTTAGCATGTAGGAGTAAAACTTTCGCACTGCGCAAGACTAACACGATGATACAAGTACGAGGCGATATAGAATTGGGCGGCATTCTCACTGCCTTTATTCGTGCCATTTCACTTTGCCAACCACCTCAACCTCCCACTTGACGTCGGCAGCCAAACATTAATTTTCTTTAATGTGTCTGAGCACTTTTACCGAGTTCCACCGACTGCAGTGCGGTGTTTCGTTTCGTTCATTCATTCAGGATTCTTCAGTTTGAATTAAGAATGGATAAGCGGTTCTAGTTCAACTTATTTTTTGTTGGCACTTTAATCAGAAAAGTTTTTCCGTTCACTCACAGATACACTATGTAAATAGTGTTGCTGAGTTGAATAACTAAATAATTTATTCAGGGCCTTTTTAGTTTTCTTCCAATTTGCATGCATTTTTAGGGGAGGGAAATGTTCAATGAGTCGAGATGTCACTAAAACTAAATTGAGCATTGATATGCGATAAATATTAAATACTTATTAGCCCGTCCAAAACCGCGTTCGGTTGATGATATCGCCAAAGTCGCGAGGAACACCTAGATGCGTAACGCACGGAACCAGGAAGTATGGTAGAAAAAAGAGTAGGCCCTACAGTGAGTTATTCTGTTCTGAAATGGTTATGAGGATGATGTTTTGATATTAGTGATTAAGAATTTAATCACGTTAAAGTTGTCTTCTTCCATGTACAACTGAAATCTAAGCAACTAATACGTTGTACAACCTTCATAAACTAAAAAGTAGTCTAATCTATATCTTTTTTCCCACCAGTTGGACATGAGCGACAAGAAGTCCCGACTCGGACTCTTCTGTCGCGAAGAATCGCCCCGACTTTGCGACCACGCTCTCCTTTCTAACGCGACCAGAGCGACCCGACCGTGCGCCCCCTCGGAAAGCTACATCACTACTGGGAATGCACTAACTATATTGCAAGTAAGTAAATAATTAAGTCTGATTTACACTCTCTACTTAGTGGCATGAATGCATGCTATCTTCTGAACTAGCTACAAAAGTAGCTTCACAGGAGTTGAAAAGCGTTGGATTTTAGAATAGTTAATATTTCTCCTAATGTTGGCTGTTCATTCTTCTATTTGCTGCTGCATTTGTAGCTAATACAGAAGTCATTTTATACAGACATAGACATGAAGAAAAAAATTGTGATGCCTTTCATGCCAACTCAGCATTAGACGATAGGTTTTAAGTTCTACTACTAAACAGGTATCCTAAGGTTTGCTTGTTGAATACTTTATACCAACACATACTAGCAATAATCAATGTCATTAACGCTAAACGTGCGTTTTTTTTTTTTTTTTTTTTTTGGGTGGGAAATCATCAAATAACTTCTCCCGCTCTGGGTGGAGCAGGAGGGCGTGTCAGACTTTTACTGACTAAAACCCACCCGTGTTCCTTCAGTAGCCCTTAAGCCAGGGGCTGTGGTGTCTCTTTCGAACAAACCCGCACCCCTGGCAGGCATCGGCCCTTGCGGGTCCCATCATTTTTTGTGCTGACATCTCTTTGAGGCGCGCGTGGAACACAACGCGCCGTCGACTTGGGCTTGGTCCTTACCGGACAGCGAGCTACCCATTACTCGCCGTCCGCAAGCCCATGCCTACGGTGGCCGGAAATCGGCCTGGGATTCCCGACGCCCAGGGCGTCTCCGTATCCTGCGGCGGCTGGGGTCGCGAGGGCGCATATGCTGCCTCTCCCTCACGTGCGCCGCCTCCCTCTTCGCGAGCATCACTGCTTCGCTGAAGGAGGTGACGGCTCCCCATGCCCTCTCGCTCCGTACCATGGCCTGGGCCAGGGCCGGACGCGAGAGATCGCCGCCGCCGATCGCCTCCACGAGGACACGGCGGTGCTCCGCCCAAGCAGGGCAGACCGCCACCGTGTGCTCCACCGTGTCCTCAGGGCGATCTTCGCAGTGGAAACACCCGGGCGTTTCCTCCCGCCCTATCCGAAACAGGAACCTCCCGAAACAACCGTGTCCGGTGAGGACCTGCGTCAGGCGGAAGGTGAGGACGCCATGCCGCCTCTCAAACCACTCCTCAAAGAGGGGACTTACCGCCGCAATCGTGGCGTGCCCATACGCTAAACGTGCTAAGGGAAGAAATCGTTAGTACATATTTTAAAGGGACTTAAACAACGAGGAGGTTCTAAATTCGATTGTTTTTTTTTTAAATATTATTACAATCACTTCTGCCATTGTGATTGTACTGCAACTGCCTTGTCTGGTGGTCCTGGGTTGGATTCCCGAGTCGGCTAAAATGTTATTGGGTTTTCTCCTCAAGGATTTCTCAGTAGCAGCTCGGAATCTGGATTTGTGCCCGGTTGATGGCAATAGGCTCGCCCCTTTTTACATGGGACTTAAACGTAAGTAGCGAAATGTGGGACATATTACGGGTTGTACGGTACCTCGGTTTATCATCATCTGTTTAGCCTTTTCCTAATTATGTTGGGGCCGGCTGCCAGTCTAACCGGTTGCAGCTGAATACCAGTAGAGCGACTGCCTGTGCCTTCTGGAATTATAGGCGTGATGTTATGTTAAATGATTTCTGGTGAAAACGGCATCTTACAGTTTTGTAGCTACTGCTTTCACTTTTTTATAAAATAAAATCAGTTTTACTTAAATGTAAAGCACAATGGCTGTAAACGAGCTTATAGTTATAATAATCTTCTTTTAATATGTGAGGAAAATATCAAAGGTGAAAATGAAAGGTCAAAAGGTGACCGAATTGTTCGTGGTCTAATGGTGATTAATGAAATGTCAAAGGCTTTAACAAAGACCCTATTTTTGTGCATAAAGTGGTTCTTTAGAAGACAATAGGTTCCATCAAAAAGCTTTATCAAAAATCTTCAGTCACCAATTTGATTCGAGTTTACAAAGGGGTTAAGCCTTTATATTTTCTTCTTTGATAAAACAAATCGAATCACGTTATTTGATTTTTTTTTTAATCATTAATTCACTTTTATCTTATTTTTACAAATAATTCGATTGTTTTGACCCTTTGCCGAAAAACTAAATACTATTTGAAAATGTACCGAAAAAAATTCTCAAGTTTTATTTTTGCAAAGTTCATGACCACGACCCGATTTCATTATGAAATACTCACAAAACCACCAATATGGGATACTCACAAAATAATAAAGCACGTAATTACAGCTACAAACAGCCTACAAACAATTAACTGCCAAAGCTTACATAATTACTGCTGCAAATATTTATCCACCCATTTTGGTACGTACTCCCGTATGCAGAGAGAGAGTGTGACAGGCGGCGAGAAATTTTTAGCTAAAATATAGGAGGAGTATATTGCATAGAAGTGACTCCGAACGGTCATGAATTTAGAAGTAGGAGCTAAAACACGTCACGTGCATCGCAAGATAATAGTGCGAGTGCTCTTGCGCAATTTTTATGTGTTTCTCGCATATTGCTGGCTGAATTACTGAGTGTATGGCTTCTGGAATATGTATGGGAGATTGCAATGGAAGGCAGACTAATGTTTTATTTGTTCATGTAGATTCTATCTTTGAATGGCTTTCGTGATTGTCGTGAAAAACATTTACGTGACATTACGCCTATAATTTCTGAATGGTAAGGCAAATATGTACCACATAGTCACATTTTTTCTGCTAGATCTATACCCATTGTATAGGAGGCGTGCCTATCGCCATCACAAAGAATGAATGAACACAACAAAAAATGTCGTGAAAATGTCTGTTATAAAAAAAAAAGTAAATTACAGGAAAAACTAAAATCAACAGTCATTATCATCAATTCTTCACAATCTGGCAATGATGAATTCTCGTAAACAAATGCTTTAGTTAAACATAATTCGTCTTATTACAAAACGCGATCTAACTTTAGTTCTAGCCTAAAGCTCTGAGCCAGTTAGTTCTAGCCTAAAGCTCTGAGCCAGTTTTAGCATTTCCAACTTTATTAGATTTGGGTGTTTTTTTTTTTTTGGGTGGGAAATCATCAAATAACTTCTCCCGCTCTGGGTGGAGAGTTCTTAATACAAAAATTACAATTTAGCACCGGATTAAGTTTTTGTTATGTTCTTATTTCAAAAATGGACTCGATGGTTTAAACCATACTTAAAGAAAAACCTTGTTTTGTAATAACACCGCAGGTTTATTTATAAACGTTGATTAAAGTTAAGAGACACATAAACGTCAAAAATTTAACGTTAAACAGTCGCATTACTTAACTTTAAGCAACTTTTATAAATACAGGGAAATAAGGCCAAGCTTTCTTATTCAGTTTGATTTAAAAAAAAATGTATATCACTAAATTATCTTGAAGCTAAAATAATTTTATTTGTCGTTGTCCTGACCTTAATGACAAGAACGATTAACATCTTTTAGGTTAACATCTTTCTTTGATGCAAATGATACTCCTCTTACATTTCTTTTTTGTAAAAAAAGTCACAAAAGAAGGTAGGTATACGAGTCAATTTTTATGTTTTTCGTTGTCGTATACCTATTGCCTAAAATCGTGGCCAAACAGAAAGAAGAATCGAAAATTACCCAAATTACGATATTTCCTTTCATAAACGACCCTCTCAACAAATCAGAGGATAATAATATAAATCCCATAAACATGATTTCTCCATTATATCAACCCGCATATATCAGCTCGCTTATTTTTATTCTGATATCGATCCCATACTCTGACATTCTAAGCAGCAATCCACGCGGGATTACGCCGGTGACTACCCATTGTTTCTTTTCCTCCCTCGTCACTGCCCTTTCAGCTGTATTCCCTCAGCTAGATGTAACTTTTCTGGCATGTGGAACATTCATAGCGGCCACGATAGATAAGTCACGTGCTACTCCCGTTGCATTTGCCATAGTGAATAATGCAAGGAGCACGTGCTACTTCGCAACTCTCACAGTGATAGAATGCTTTAGTGTTGTCACGTTATTTCAAGTGTTAGGAGTGTCACCGGATGAGACACGTTCCAAAGTGTTTGTAAAACTCAGATTTATTGCGACTCATCACTCGTTATGGCTGCTTTTATTTTCTTGTGGTGCTTTGCATAAACTCGAAGTTAGATCGTGGTGAGGTTTAATCTAGATACGTATTGCAGATGTAGGTACAAACATATTTTCGTAGAATTCTACATGCATATTTCATTTCAGAGGATCGAACCTTGTATACCAAATTAATTGGTTTACTGAAAATGTTGTGTGAGCACTGATAGGTATCAAATTTTCATGGGATTTCACGATTCACCGTAATTTTGAGTGCATTCCGTTGAATCTACACGAGGCACTTAAATTTGTGATATGTCACAGTTGATTTCAGTTTCCAATTTCCGAATGAGCTCCTCTCTCAATTCGCATTTGAGTTGGGTTTTGGATATTTTTGGGTACTCAAAACAGTATATATCGTACACAGTTTAATTATTATTCTCTTAAGTCTTAAACTTCATACTGCAAATTGCATTACCAACAAATATCGTCTTCATAAACTGAAAGAACCAGTTAACGCATAAAATAATTACAAAAACTTAAACATTGCCATCAGTATTCTACGCAGCTACTCAGCAACTAGAATACGTCCTAGTTAATATAGGAAACCTGGTCTTAAGCAAGTTGTTAAAGTCACTAGTTGAGAACTGCTTTATTATTCAATATTAAATTCAACAGAGGAAGGACTGAAGCAAGTTTCTAACTAAATATTTGAAGTTTTACTACACCACGCGGTCTCGCTTTACCGTGAGTCGACCTTGGCGATACACTACTTATAAAGGGGAAATAAGTTTTAACTTTTATAGAAAATGGAAAATTGTTGGGATAGAACATTATGGGTGATTAATGTATATACTTGTTAGACTTACTAATGGCAGCGTCTATTTTACTAATGGAATGTCTTATGAAGTGTGTCATGCCATTAAGAAGGACATTTCAGATAGTTTTTTTTTTTATTGTAGCACTTTATATTTGGGTAAACGTTAGGTGAACGGATATACGGCTATCTTTACTATTTGGATCAATATTTAGATGTGTATTTGTTTACAGGAACTTCGTCAAGGATCAGCACTCTACCCAGTCTCATTCGTCCTCCGCTACGAGTTTGTTGACGTGAGTGAACAAGGACAACCATTGGTAGACTCACAATCTGCTTGCGACAGGGTTTTCAAATCTGCTCAGACCTATTCTGGAAGGTTCCAAGCTCCCCGAGCAATATTCTACTATGGAAGAGGTGGTGCACAAAACTTAACTTGCATACTAAGGTAAATCCTATTTTTATAACCTTCTAAAGCCTTGGGGGACTACATAAGGTATGTTATTGAAATTATGATAATATTTGCAGATTTGAAGCCAAACAAGGAGAAAGAATACAATTGACCTTCACGAGCACTTACTTTGGAAATAAATATTGTAATACGCACAAAGACTCCCGAACGAGTCGCTGGAAATGCGATAGGCCTGCGAAAAGAACCATTGGGGGCGAAGGACTCGCCCAAATTATTATAACAGAATATCCTTGGGAAGGAGTGCCGATACAAAGAGACTGCATTTGTACAAATAGATCTGAGCCATTAAATGTACATACGTTAACCGCCCCAGTGGTAGAAATCAACTTTACCGTGACAATGATGAATATTACAGAAGATTATGACGATTTCGCTTTTGAAGGCGAATATAAATTCGTTCCAACTGGACCTGGAGATGAAACTGTGTGCTCTACAGGATGGGGCAAGAGACGGCTAAGAGGCAGTAGTGGGGAAATTAGGCTGTTTGACAAAAGACAAATACCAGTAGCACCAGAAATAGTCGGAGACAGGCATGTTATATCAGAAAGTGTGAGAGCAGAAGTTGCGTGTGTTCATAGACCTTGGTTGATTGAACCTGGGGGTGATGAAGTAACTCCTGTACAGGGCAGGTATTTGTATGTCAAAGTTCCTGGTTATGAGCTCACAGCGTCATCACCTTTCTGTAGCACTCCAAATCGACTGTACATATACGAAGCTCAGGATACTTCAAAATTGAGAGAAGTGTGTCCAGATGGTACAAATGTCATAGAATTGTACTCGCCAGGATGGAAATCTGACCAAACAACGTTGGAAACTTCATTGAAACCTCACGCCCGAAGTTATGTTATCGATTTTCTACAGCACGAACAGGCTGATTATTCAATCAAATGGATTGAGCTGATGAAGAAACCGTCTTTTGAACATGACCCCGAGTCCAACACTATTCCTCCCCCTGTATCCTTGGAATGTCGTTATAGGTAAGTCTTGACATTTCTTTCGATTCATACTGTGTTGGAAGGGTAATGAGTCTAATTTTGTGTTCTTTTTTCTGATTAGCTGTCCGGAGTTGAACGCCTGTATTCCTATAGCGCTGTGGTGCGATGGTAGTGCACATTGTCCTTCAGGGTACGACGAAGACGATTCGAATTGCTCCTTCAGGATATCCCTACCTCCACCCTACGTAGCTGCTGCTGCTGGAGTTGGTCTCCTTCTATGTGCTATCGCCGTTGCTCTGTGCGCATGCAAAAGACGACGAAGAAAAGACAAGGAGTTCAAAGCGAGGCTAGATGGTGCGTTACCGCCTGAAGAAAGACCGTTTGATCGTGCTAAAACTAACGGCGTTCCAGAAGCTGCTCGCCAATATGCTACTGTGCAAAAGTATGCGACTATAGATAAGTACAGCTTAAGTCAGAAATACAGTGCAGGGTTGAACGACGCTCGTTACTACGACGAGGTAGCACAAAGGGATAAGCTCGCGGATACAAGGTACGCTAGTTTAGGTCGAGCTGGGCGGGGCATGCGAGTCGAGAACTCGAGAGGCAACGGTTCAAGAAGAGCTATGCCTGATTTGGGTTATCCGGACTTAAAAGACGGTTTTTGTTGACCCGCCCCGGATGTCGTAGAAACAACAGTTTAACGTTTAGGACGTTAACATTTAACAGATTTTCTTTTGTGTAAACATTAGATTGAAGACTGAATTTGGCGAAAGTGCCTCCCCTGACATTTGATCGATAGTTATTCAGACTCGAAATTGTGCTACAGACATCGGCTTCTATTCTTATGTAATTTGTTTTATACCGAGACGAAGACTACGACTTTGACTTTGTAGTGTATTGTGTAAATAAATTAACATTTAAATAAGTTTGTATAGCAGGCGTCAGAGATACTTAATATTCTTTGCATCAAATCTCACAGTAATTTAATTCTCATCAAATAACATATCTAAATGTACATAAAACGCTTGACAATACGATTTTAAGATACAAAATAAACTCATTTTAAAATGTTAGTAGTACGAGTGGTTAGTGACTGACTCTGAACAATAGAATTAACTGTCAGTCTTAAGGGGAATGCGCTAAGAGAGCCCGCGGAATCCAAATTTTCTTCAAATTAGCAGGTCAGTGTCAAGTTCTATGTTAATTTAATAACATGATTTCGCGACCGTAACACATATTGCTTTATAATCATTAAAATTATCATGTTTTTAATGATTATACATACGTCCTGGCGCTTCCCCCTTAAGTGTAAACTGAATTAAATTATATAACTTCGTATGGGTATTTTCCTGCATCAATCCTATTTTAATATATGCTAGGTGAATTTGACAAATGTTTGCCATGTCAGTGTAACTATTTCATTCATTACAAAAAGTAAAGGCTCCCGCAGACAGGAGCTACGCGACAGCGCGACGCGTTCCAGTAGCAAAAAATTCTGTGAAAACTTCATGGAGATTGTTTCTACCAAAATCGCGTCGCAATGTCGTTGTTGCATTGCGCTTGTCTGCTGAAGCCCTAAAACACTTCTATTTACAGATTTTAGTTTTGTTATTTATCGTAAAAGTCAACCAGTTTTATTTTAGTACGTGTTTTTGTGTAACTGATTAATTTTTTCACGGCAAACAGTTGTTTTTCACCCGATCTCTACAATGTAATGACACTAGACATAAAAAAATGAAAATGTGATATAGGTTGTAAAAATGTAGGTATTTAAGCGTTCACAGAATGTATAACGTAAATTAGCAATTTTCCTTTGTGTATAAAAGTAATTAAGGTTGTAACTAACTAGATATTGATTGTAAATAAATTATAGATTAAGATTTTTAAAGTCTGTAATTATTTCCAGGTAAAAGGAAGATTAAAGTCATTTCTAAAAATCGATTCCATGTTTTTTTTATGATCACATAAATAATATAATTATTATCCTACTTCAATAGTTCACGACCAATATAATTTTATTAATACACTACCTATGGATTTCAGATTATCCCACCGGGACAAAACACCTATGTTACTCCTAATAACATCAACTATCTGCCATTAAAGGCCTGTCTAAATCAGTACAGCCGTTTCGGAGATTAGCAGGAATAAACAGACAGACAGTCAAAAATTTTAAGGAATATGTATTTTTTATAAGTATCGTAAATACTTTTACTAAAAAGCTGTTTTATTTATATTACAAACAGACATTTCAATTTTATTTATTTGTATAGATGTATAGATATGTTGGCAGTATTCTAGATGTCTTGATCTTCTATCTATATGAACAAAAAGAGAAGTCCTGACTGACTGACTGATTGACTGACTCATCAACGCCCAGCCCAAACCCTTAGACCTAGAAAGCTGAAATTTTGCACAGAGGTTCCCTTTATAATGTAGACAAGGAAAGGAAGGATTTTTCAAAATTCAACCCCTAAGTGAGTTGAATAGGGGATGAAAGTTCCGCGCGGGCGAAGCCGCTGGCAAAAGCTAGTTATAAATAAAAAAAAAAGTCCTGACTGACTGACTCATCAACGCCCAGCCCACCTTGGACCCAGGAAGCTGAAATTTTACAGAGAGGTTCCATTTTGTAATGTAGACGAGGAATAAGAAAGGATTTTTCGAAATTCAACCTCTTATGGAGTTAAATAGGGGATGAAAATTCCGCACGGGCGAAGCCGCTGGCAAAAGCTAGTGTTAAATAAACATACGTCCTAAGATATTTGTAAAAATGAATGTCAAAATAACTGTCGTGAAAATAATATTCGTACGTACAAAGTGTCATAAACATCATTCAAAGCAGGTAAAATCGCAAGAAAACAAAGAAAAACGTGATGTTGTACCGTTTTCTCCGTACACCTCCCTTGTACAGCTGTAAAAATCTCAGAACGGCTTAAAAGTATACCAAGTTAATGAATAGAACGTCTGTCTTACAACAAAGAAACAACAGAAATACACCCACTAAGACAGTTTTTACGACAGTGAAATATTTTTATTTAGTACACAAAAAATGAGACACATTTCGCTTCATTGGGGCTGTGATATAAAGGTGACTCCCTGCGTTCTTATATTTCTGTCTTGATATAATTCTTTTGTAAATTATAGCTTTGTATTAAATTACTTTATGCGAAACCGTCACGGAATAATGCTAGCATTGTGTCAGAATTCTTTGGAACGTTAAAAGGTGTGAGATTTTGCTAACAATTTTCCATCGACACAGTTTACGTTAAATTCGACGCATCGAATTAATAATAGGTCTTTACCTATGAAATTGCCGTTTTGTATGAAAAAATTTAAACGAATTTTTTTCACGAATTTTTTATTTGCATTAATCGAAGTAATCACCCATGCAATCAATGCATCTTTGCCATCGCAGTGGCAGTTTATTGATGCCCTTCTTAAAGAAATCAGCTGGACGGGAGGCAACAAATTCTTCAAAGGCATTTTGCACTGCCTCTCGGGTATTAAATTTTTTTCCCGCCAAGAAGTTATCCAAATTCTGGAAAAAGTAGTAGTCTGTAGGCGCAAGGTCCGGTGAGTAGGGCGGATGACGGAGAGCTTCCAACCCCAGTTCTTGCAACTTGGATACCGTCTGCTGTGCAGTATGAGGTCGCGCGTTGTCGTGCAGGAGCAGCGGAGACGAGCGATTGACCAATGCTGGTTGGAGATGCGCCAGCTTCTCCATCATTGTGTTCAGTTCTTCACAGTACACATCTGCAGTAATGCTCACCCCGTTTGGTAAGAAGCTGTGATGAATCACACCGGCGCTAGACCACCAAACAGTGACCATCACTTTTCTAGGGGTAAGTTTTCGTTTAGGGCATTGTTTAGGTGCTGAACCAGGATCCAACCAACTTGCTGAGCGCTTACGGTTATCAAACAGAATCCATTTTTCATCGCAGGTAACAATGCGGTTCAAAATTCCTTCATTTGTGTGTCTGTTGAGCAGTGCAAGGCACGTCTCGACGCGTACTTCGCGCTGGCGATCATTGAGTTCGTGGGGCACCCATTTGTCAAGCTTTTTTACCTTGCCAATTTGACGCAAATGGACCAATATTGTTTTGACGCTAACGTCGAAAGCTGCTGCTAATTCAGCCGTAGATTGTGTATCATCAGCTTCCACAATCGCCTTTAATTCGTCATTGTCGACCAGTCTTCGGACGACCGCGAGGTTCATTTTTCAGGTCGAAATTTCCAGAACGGAAGCGAGCAAACCAATAACAGGTGGTGCGTTGGTTTGTAGTGTTAGCTCCGTAAACGTCGTTGATGTTGCGTGCCGCTTGTGCCGCGTTGCTGCCACGACGGTACTCATATTCCATAATTACTCGAATTTTTAACGTATCCATGATGACGAAAAAGATTGAAATGCGATGAAAATGTAACACTAATCAATAAAGAAATGACTACTTTTAGAAAAAAAAAACCATGTTTTTAAAATAAAATTAATTTGAAATTAGAATTCTTAGCCAAACAAAAATTATTTTGATTTGAAATGGCCAGTACTGCAGAACGGCAATTTCATAGGTAAAGACCTAATATTTAAAGTTTCTGAAACTCTCCAATCTGTCAAATTTCCTTGATAGTTTTTTATCTTTCTTACAAAAGAATAAGGTTCATTTTCAATTGGGAAAATTTGATAGTTTGGGATACCTTGATGTGCTGGCGTCTGTACACAACACAACATAACGCTTACATTCCTGAAAGGGTCAGGCAAGGGTGACATAATAAACCTAAATTTCGGCAGTCATGTATCATCATTTATTTCAGCCGAAAGACGTCCACTGCTGGACATAGGCCTCCCCCAAGCTACTCCACTTCGATCGGTTCTGTGCTTTCCGCATTAGTCGGATTCCTGCGGCCTTCACAAGATCATCGGTTCATCTGCTGGTGCCTGCCATTTTGGGGAGAATTCTCATAATCGCCACGCTTGGGAGGTGGGTTGGCGATCACAGTATGGTGATAAAATGCATAGAGAACGCTGCTGCCCATTCTCTAGTAAGTCCCTTAGTCGCCTTCTACGACACCCACGGTATGAAAGGGGTCAAGTTATGTTTAAATCTCAAATAATAGGGGGCAGTCCCATATAATAGCCTGTTGAGATCAACCAGGTACACATCCAGACCCCAGGCTTCTTAGAAAAATCCAATATCACTTTACCCGACCTATAAATCGAAACCAAGAAATCATGCTCATTCATGCATGCAGAGCATGATCTCGCTGGCCTAGTGACCAGCGAGATATTATTTAAGACCCTGGTAATTTTAAATGTACTCGTCGTCGTATTGTCGTTATGAGGTATGATAATAATTTTATTGTTATTGAAGGGATAAACTGGTTTTAAAGATAATTAAGAGGTGACTTTAATTTTTTTTTTTTGATGCATTAAAGTATATCTAATTATGTTTTGAGTTCCATCACCGTATGCAAAAAAAGACTTGAAAATATCATATATTTTTTTGTTTTCAAAATTATTTACAGTTAAACAGATACATTGGTTTAAAAAACCACCTTTTTGAGCGTTTTCAAGAAATCTCCGCCTTAAATAAACATTGTGAAAATCGTAACGATTATTCAGGATCCGCGCGCTTTTTAATAGAACGGCTTCCGTAATTTTCTCGGTGAGATGCTCTTTGTTTTATCAACCTGAATTCTTAAACGAAGCGCTACATTCGAAAATAGGACGCGCGGAGGCATGACAATGACAAAATAACTCGTGCAGTCCCATAATAAATTGCGCTGATACTCGAAATAGGAATTTAAATCATGAAAACAAAACAAACCTGAAGATACGGGTACGACAAATGGTTTTTATCTATATTATCTGGAGTAGGTATAGTCAGGTAAATTTATTGTTAAGCAAATTAATACCATTGCCATAGCCAACGTTGCAAGAAGTAGGCCAATTCTCCTAATTAAAAACGTTTAAAATCTAATCGCACCTCGGCAACAATGAAGTGTCAAAAACTTGTCAAAAATGTATGGAAACTCAAAGTATTTTTGACAAATTGAGACTGAGATCAGACTGAAAGTTCTTAAAATTACGAGAATTGCCCCTAAGGTTGCGAAATTAATGGAAAATGACTGTAACATGTAAACTGAAAATAAGTTTGTCACAATTGGTTTGATATCTGTAAACCTCGTTCATCTCTTTCTCGCTCTATATGTTAAAAAAGATAGCAATACTTTAATTTCATCTACTGCCTCACAGAACCAGCATTAGTTTAATGCGATGACATTTTCAATTTGATAATAATGAATTGATTTTCAAACAGCTGACAAAGAATGAGAGTTGGTACCTACTCAATTTTCTTAACAATTTATTTCCCAGATTCTGCTGACTAGCAAAGTATTTTCTCATTCTCATAAACTGGACGGCCATCTTCCGAAATGACGGCATACTCGTAAAATCAAATAATTGAATATCAAGCCCGCCCAAGCAGGTACTCTACGTCACTAATTTGTATTTGTCTCGTCAAATAATTAGGTTATAGGCTCAAGCTGCATTAGCCTGTCCACTTCGCTGGCGTAACGAGCGACTCGCAAACTGAATTATCTGATGAACTAATTAGGATAGAAACTGTACTTGAGTAACAACAAGTGAATTCCCTGGAAAGTCCAAGATGTCGAGTTGGGAACAACGTTTTGGATTTTGTGTTGTTGATCGTTTGTTGAACTTTGGCTGAACTATGATTGACTGGCAGTTGGTGTGTTTTGCCGCGAAATGGTGGAGGCGGAATTTAGTAAGTAACAATGGTTAATCAGTGCTTATAATGGGATGAATATTATTTGTCGACACATAAATTGTAACTCTATAGGTAAGTAAGTGTATAGTCAATGACTAAAAATTTAGGGCCCAAAGGGAATAGATAGATTAGTGCCGATTCTTTTGTTCACCACCTAAACTAAATATTAGGTCTTTACCTATGAAATTGCCGTTCTGCAGTACTGGCCATTTCAAATCAAAATAATTTTTGTTTGGCTAAGAATTCTAATTTCAAATTAATTTTATTTTAAAAACATGGATTTTTTTTTCTAAAAGTAGTCATTTCTTTATTGATTAGTGTTACATTTTCATCGCATTTCAATCTTTTTCGTCATCATGGATACGTTAAAAATTCGAGTAATTATGGAATATGAGTACCGTCGTGGCAGCGGCACAAGCGGCACGCAACATCAACGACGTTTACGGAGCTAACACTACAAACCAACGCACCACCTGTTATTGGTTTGCTCGCTTCCGTTCTGGAAATTTCGACCTGAAAAATGAACCTCGCGGTCGTCCGAAGACTTTGGTCGACAATGACGAATTAAAGGCGATTGTGGAAGCTGATGATACACAATCTACGGCTGAATTAGCAGCAGCTTTCGACGTTAGCGTCAAAACAATATTGGTCCATTTGCGTCAAATTGGCAAGGTAAAAAAGCTTGACAAATGGGTGCCCCACGAACTCAATGATCGCCAGCGCGAAGTGCGCGTCGAGACGTGCCTTGCACTGCTCAACAGACACACAAATGAAGGAATTTTGAACCGCATTGTTACCTGCGATGAAAAATGGATTCTGTTTGATAACCGTAAGCGCTCAGCAAGTTGGTTGGATCCTGGTTCAGCACCTAAACAATGCCCTAAACGAAAACTTACCCCTAGAAAAGTGATGGTCACTGTTTGGTGGTCTAGCGCCGGTGTGATTCATCACAGCTTCTTACCAAACGGGGTGAGCATTACTGCAGATGTGTACTGTGAAGAACTGAACACAATGATGGAGAAGCTGGCGCATCTCCAACCAGCATTGGTCAATCGCTCGTCTCCGCTGCTCCTGCACGACAACGCGCGACCTCATACTGCACAGCAGACGGTCTCCAAGTTGCAAGAACTGGGGTTGGAAGCTCTCCGTCATCCGCCCTACTCACCAGACCTTGCGCCTACAGACTACTACTTTTTCCAGAATTTGGATAACTTCTTGGCGGGAAAAAAATTTAATACCCGAGAGGCAGTACAAAATGCCTTTGAAGAATTTGTTGCCTCCCGTCCAGCTGATTTCTTTAAGAAGGGCATCAATAAACTGCCACTGCGATGGCAAAGATGCATTGATTGCATGGGTGATAACTTCGATAAATACAAATAAAAAATTCATGAAAAAAATTCGTTTAAATTTTTTCATACAAAACGGCAATTTCATAGGTAAAGACCTATTATGTTCTAAACTAAATTCTGAGTATTACCTTCTGTTGCTCACCGCGAAAGAATAAGAAAAGTGACGTTTTAGAACTGTCAAACTAAATTTCTTCTTCGCTGCCTTAAACTCGGCGTGATTTTAAGCGTGATGAATTATTTAGTTCGTCTCAGTTGCGTGAAAGTTTATTTTAGTTCAACTAATTTTGACAGTTCTTATTTATGTGTACGTCTCTTTCTTCCTTCACCAGAAGGAAAAAGATAACAATATCCTAAATAAAGTTTAGTTGGTGCACAACAGAATCATCACCACCATCCATGTTGATTAACCTTTTTTTCCCGGGCGTAGTACTAACTGAACTTATTTTCATGAACTACTGAATATTCCTTGGTAAAGGAATCTGAATACGGAGAAGTCTGTTTCGAAGCCAATATTCCTCGCATTGTTTTATTTTCTCATACCTAATTCCAAATGAAGATAAAAACTAACCAATTTATTCACATTTTATCTTCAATACTGAAACGGTTCTCATATTTTTATACTTCCATATTTTTGCCTACGGACACTAACTTAGTAAACTAAGATAAATGAAAATACTTGGCGTAAGTTTCAGGGCGGGTTTCACTGTCCGGTTATCCAGCTAAACCGGTTATCCTCGGAATTTGAAATTTAAGGAATGTTTCGAATTTACGTTGTAGGCGCTCTGTAAACACACTGTTTTGGAAATCCAAGACCAAAGGGGTAACCGCAGCAAGGGTGCAACTACATTTTAATGGCAGTATGTTGATGTGTAGTTTTGGATGTGACGAATTTATGGTATAGCAGTCAAAGTGATAGGTTTAATAGTCTAATAATAATTAGTTTTGAATTAGAAAGAGTTTTTTTGTTAACAAAATCTAGTTGTTTCGTTAAGGTTCATAAATCTGATAATACATCCGATATTGGTCAGTATTATTATGTCCTTTTAGGACGCAGCCCCGGGCCTCTGCTCCGTCTACACTATAATATGCCTCATAAAAATACCTTTACCTTCTATATACGTAAATCATCAATAGTATCAACAGTATAAATTCGTTATCATATATTATTAAGTACCTATATTGTAAGTATGAAGGCGGTCGTTTTAATATTTAACATTGGAATATTCTAGGTAAAATTCAGGGAGAAAACTATGTATATACTTTTAATCTTGGTAAAACATGAATTTAAACTAGGGACAAAGGCTTACTAGGGTAAATCCTTATCCTTTTCTAGGAAAAGATAATTTAGAACAAGCCAGAATTTTCAGTGAATTTTCTATAACAATATTATAAAGAGAAAACGTGTTTGTTACGCTTTCACGCTAAAACGGCTAAATAGATTGTGATGAAATTTTACACATGGGCTGACCATGACCTGGTTCAGGACATAGGATACTTTTTATGATAATATTCCAATGGGATTAATACTTATGCGGGTGAAACCCCGGGGCGCAGCTAGTTGATCAATAATTAACATCTTGTGTGAATTCTACAGCTGAATTACCACGCCTGTAATTGCAAACGTGCTGATAGACAAAGGACATATAGGTTCATTGAACATCTTCAGTAAGAAGGTAATTAAGCACAGCAGACCAGCAATGCACATAATAGTTCTATATACATATATACCTATCTATGTATATCTTTTGTCCTACCACAGGTATACACAGTATGTATTAATTGCTTATTATGTGCGTCAAGATTAGCATATTAAACTAGTTTAGCCTTCTCCTATTTCTATGAGTAGTTATATAATTATTTACACCTAAATTATTTTAATGATTCGATTAATTATACTGCTAATAGTCCTGATGGTAATCGACAGGATTTTAACGCAACATTGCTGAGACATTACGACTGAAATCAATTCGAAGAAGTGTTTTGTTTTTCACAATTTTTGTTGGGCCATATTCAACATCGACACCGTTATTACACAATTGACGACTTCCTTAATGAGGAATCACTGACCGATTGACACGCTATTTTTCTTTTCATTTTTTTAAATTTCTATTTAATTAGTGTATCTTAGTGACCTTTGACATTTTTTATTTTTTTGTATTACTGTAACCTGGTTGAAATTTGACATTTTCGTATTATTGTGACATTTTTACTGAAATTCAAACGATTTGACATGAATATGTAGCTTGTAGTATTAAATTTTCTTTACTGTATTAATTTGTGTAATTTCAATTATAATATACGATTGGACTCATAAAATAAATAAAACATATATGTACTATATTACCCATGTTTGAAAACCAATAAATGATTTGATTTGATTTGATTTGACACGCTCGCTGTCAAGGTCTATAAAAAATCTGTCACTCACATTGCTCACGTTTGCTCGATTTTTAACAATCATACGAGCTAATAACAGTTTAATGAAGCTATGTTTAAAAAGAAAACACTAGGATGGACGAATTGAATCTGGATTGAAATATTATTTAACTAGCAGATTTTTTTTTTTGTATGTGACATTTCTTCTTTCCTTAAAAGCATTAAATGTATTGAATTTTAATACCTAATTGAATCAGTAAGCGTTATGTTTAACGTACGTTAAACATAACGCTTACTGATTCAATTAGGTATTAAAACGTGACGTACCGATGAGTAACGAGTTCGAAACGTCACTATCATTTTTTTTAAATGTTGCCACTAAATATACAGTATGGTTTGGAACTATATATTTGACGAGATTCTCTATCTGGCCATAGAGTGAAATTATCGCAGACGAAATAAGACCTTATTCCTTAATAAGATGAAGATAAAAACCGCGTGAATCGGGTGGGTCCTCCAGGACCCACCGGTTCTTGGTGGGTTCCCGGAAACCCGACGGCTAAATGGCGGGGTAATTTCGTAAAATGCTAACAGTAGGCTTTCATTTTGACAGTCTAACAATATTCATTGCGTTATTTACGTTGTTGGGCAGACTAACTTTTCGAACATATGAAGCAATGGACTAGCAATATATAGCCTTCAAAATTATTCGGATTCAGAATAATAGTGTGTCATGCAATTTGGGTGTAGATCAGAGGAGGGGTAGAGTAGATATGCAATAATATCTTTATCTTCAACACCTCCGGCACGTTGTTTTGGAACAAAAAACAAAAATTAAAATAATCTAGTATCTAATTTACTTAACCAGAATTTTAAGATTCGCCACAAAGAAGTAAGCAAAAGATTAATTAAAGATTTTTTCACCGCAAACAGAAAGCAGAATTAAGCAAACTTCATAATATAAAATCTTAAGGTTGCGTGATTCGAAGGCGTTTTAAAATATATATGTAATCCTTGAGCCAGTTATACGACATGGTTTAGTTAAGTAATAAACTGGAAACAACAACTCAAACCTACTCGTTAAGTGGGTTATTTCTTCGTATCAAAGTAAATAAATTAATCTGAAGGGTTGAAGAAATTTTTACAAAAAATAAAACGAGGCCGAATTTCTTCACCGAATGGATGAAAGTAGGTTCCTTTCTTACTTATTAGATTGTCTTTTATTTCAAATAATATTGACAAGACCTCTTCACCTATCGTAAATCTAATATCGTTCTCAGAATCCTATTTGACGATTGGGGTTCAATGACTTTCAAGATGGATCTGATTTGATAGCCATTGCTATGGCCCACCGATAAGGCTGTTTTTTATTACAATGTGTAGTTTGAATAATAATTTATTTTCATAGGATAATATACACATAGAGAAAATGGTTTTAAAAAAATTACTTTTTAGTAACTTAGATCCTTATATTAATTAGACTAAGTAAATGCTCGATTTTGTGAAACTCTGATACCAATACAAGGACGTGTCTCCCTGCCAGGCACATTGTGGAACCCAACTTATTGTTTAAATATTGATGAACTTAAAAATATTAGGTGGCATGGAAATCGATGCACACTGTAAACATGAATAAAAAAATCTGAATTATTCGTTGGATATCCGAAAAAAATCTGTTGTTTCATAGAAAAAGTTATGGAACAGCAATTTTTGAAGATGCATGTTTTGAGATAGGAAAAACAATTGAACTCGCGACACCGTTACCGACACCTTTGTTTTTTAGTAGAGGTGTTTCAGTAATTTAAGGCTCAAGAGCATGGTTTTTTTTTTTTTTTTTTTTTTTTTTTTTTGGGTGGGAAATCATCAAATAACTTCTCCCGCTCTGGGTGGAGCAGGAGGGCGTGTCAGACTTTTACTGACTAAAACCCACCCGTGTTCCTTCAGTAGCCCTTAAGCCAGGGGCTGTGGTGTCTCTTTCGAACAAACCCGCACCCCTGGCAGGCATCGACCCTTGCGGGTCCCATCGCTTTTTGTGCTGACATCTCTTTGAGGCGCGCGTGGAACACAACGCGCCGTCGACTTGGGCTTGGTCCTTACCGGACAGCGAGCTACCCATTACTCGCCGTCCGCAAGCCCATGCCTACGGTGGCCGGAAATCGGCCTGGGATTCCCGACGCCCAGGGCGTCTCCGTATCCTGCGGCGGCTGGGGTCGCGAGGGCGCATATGCTGCCTCTCCCTCACGTGCGCCGCCTCCCTCTTCGCGAGCATCACTGCTTCGCTGAAGGAGGTGACGGCTCCCCATGCCCTCTCGCTCCGTACCATGGCCTGGACCAGGGCCGGACGCGAGAGATCGCCGCCGCCGATCGCCTCCACGAGGACACGGCGGTGCTCCGCCCAAGCAGGGCAGACCGCCACCGTGTGCTCCACCGTGTCCTCAGGGCGATCTTCGCAGTGGAAACACCCGGGCGTTTCCTCCCGCCCTATCCGAAACAGGAACCTCCCGAAACAACCGTGTCCGGTGAGGACCTGCGTCAGGCGGAAGGTGAGGACGCCATGCCGCCTCTCAAACCACTCCTCAAAGAGGGGACTTACCGCCGCAATCGTGGCGTGCCCAGCACTGGGTTGCGACAATCGCTCTCTCCATGTCACCATGAGATCCCGCCGGAGCTCTATCCGCTGTGCCGCGATTTCTTGCGGCAGCGGAGTTACGCCCCGGCGTTTGGCCTCCTCGCGCCACTCCCATATTTGCGCGAGGACCTTTGCCTCAAGATCCCATGGCGGTAATCCGGCAAGGAGGCCCGCCGCCTCGCCGGAGATCGTGCGATATCCTCGGATCATCCTGATCGCCATGACCCTATGGGACGCCCTCAGCTTGCGAGCTGGTTGGCGCCTCAATGTAGGCGCCCACACCGGCGCCCCGTATAGGGCCATGGACCGCACGATCCCCGCGTAGAGCCTCCGGCAGGAGGCGTTTGGCCCCCCTAGATTGGGCAAGAGCCGCTTCAACGCAGCCCCGGCCCGCTCCAGTCTGGGAGCCAAACGGCGGAAATGCTCCGCGAAGTTCCACCGGCTGTCGAGGACGAGTCCCAGGTACTTCATCGTCGACTCGACGCCGATGTGAACCCCTCCCACCGTTATCTGGGAACCCGTCGGTGGCGCATTCCGAGGACCATGAAACCACATGGCCTCGGACTTGTGCAATGCCACCTCGAGTCCCAGTTGCCGGATCCTATCGACGATTGTCGCAACCCCTTGTGTCCCTAAGTCGGCCGCCGCCTGGTACGACCTCCCTTGCGCCAGGACAAGCGTGTCGTCAGCGTAGCAGACTACACTGACGCCGCTAGGGAGGTCGGCGCGCAGCACCCAGTCGTACCCGATGTCCCACAGATACGGCCCCAGGACCGATCCCTGTGGGACACCGCACGACATCTCAAAAGCATGGTTTAGAGCGAGAACTAATATTCCAATTGGAATCATAAAAATCGAATAACCCGTTTAGAAGATATGACCAAAATTCTGTATTGACGATTCAAAAAATACATACGTAGTTATTCAAGTCTTTTTTTTTTTACTTCACCCAACATAAAAATTACATTAGACGAAGTTACTTATATACAATTTCATTTAACCATGCATAGCAAAAGCTTAGTATATTATTATTATGTAACTGCAAGATAAGCTCCAGTTCAACGGCACAAGCGAAATCCGTGCGCAACACACCGCTATCTCACACAAAGTTCACTATCCTTACTAGAGAAATAACATAAGGTGAGAGAGCGTATCGCTCCAAGATACAAAACCACTTACTGGTAATGGCTGCGATAGGAGTTACGTGACAGAAGTGTGAACATGCTTTGCCGGCCACGCATTCCAATTCAAACGAAAATAAACAATCCATATTCTCAGCACAGGTGCACTTTTCAAATGGAATGTGGGAGCAAAATTGATTGTATAGGGCCGTTTTCCATTTAGATATGGAAATTCCAACAGTGTGTATGACACCGCTGCGAGGCTCGTTACTAAAAAATATTCCACAGGCAATGTGTTCGCACGTGAATTTTTGCTTTAACGAGAATTTACAATGGCTGAAATAATAGTGGGTGTTTTATGCGCATTTAAAGCAATGAGATGCCTGTTTATTGCATGCTGATGTCCCCCAAATGGAGTCCATTTGTTATTGTTATGTTGGCAGACAAATTGTGATAAATTGGGGCTAATTGAAGAAGTTTATTAAGGGATGATTTGCAAGGATCAAAATACGGTGATTGAAATAGACTGATTCATATTAATTTTATTTTAATGGAGGGCTTTAATGGGCCTTTAATAAGACTCAATTTACTTTGCCTTTTTTAAACAAGTAAGCATTACGCCAAATCTAAAATATTAATAATAATTTGCTGGAAATATGGCCATTAATAAAAACTTTTAATTGCAATAATCTGTTTATGTACTTAGACTTAATTATATAATAGAATAACCGTGCATTATTATTCACGAGAGGTCAAAAAACTGATGAAAACTTAATTAGGCCCAGTAAATCGAGTTACGTGCAAAATTGGATCAGAACTTTCCAGAAAATGAACGTTGTTGCCTTCTTCGATAAGCATTTGCTTGAACAGTATGTTTTTACAATATTATAAGTCGATTGGTGCTTCGGAAATAGAACGGTTTAGCAATCAACTGAGTGCTTTTTGTCATTTTGCTATTTATAGATTGATAAAACCCGATCAAAGGGAAAAGCGATGACCGGTTGAAATGAAGGCATAATTTTTTCAAACAAATTGGAAATTTCATGGAACTTTTCAACTCTAATAAATATTGCAAAACATAGATCCTAAACTTTTGGATGTCGTTGAAAATAGAATGAGTTTTGTTGTGATACTTTGTCCGAGGTATTTTGGCTGATAGAAAACAAAAGACGTCGTAAATTTTTAAATGCTTCGTGGTTTATTTTGCCATAACATTAACTGAGTTTTTGTTTGCATACTTTTGTTTAGATTTGCAAGACGAACCCCTGCGGATCAGCTTTGTATGTCTGAAGGCTTGGGAAGCAATATTCAGGCATACCTGAATTCAAATACAATCTGTCGAGGAATGAACAATTAAGCTATCTACCTGGTTTTTTTTTTTTGGTTGGGGAAATCATCAAATAACTTCTCCCCGCTCTGGGTGGAGCAGACTTTTGCTGACTAAAACCCACCCGTGTTCCTTCAGTAGCCCGTATGCCAAGGGCTGTGCGGGTTTGTTTGAAAGAGATATCTACCTGGATTAGACCTACCTATTTTTTTGGGTGTAACTTGCAAATCATTCATTATTATCTATTAGTCTCTTACAAAAGACTCCGTTGTTGGTCCACAGCTGAGCATGAGGTATTGGATTCGACTCCCGGGTCGTACAAAGTGTTATTTGGTGTTTCCATCTTAATTTTTGAGTAGTAGTCCGGAATCTGGATTTGTGACCGGTTGATGGCAATAGGCTTGCCCACTACAGTTCCCCTTCGGGGGACACAGGCGTTTTTAAACTTTTACAGACCAAAGAAAAAATGGTAAGAGTATTTTCAAACACAAGGTAAATAATATATAGTTACTCCATCTTGAAATAAAAATGCTTATTTTGCCTATAATTTTCCCATTGCTGGGACACCGGCCTCCTCTCCGTGAGAGGGAGTGGGCCTTAATCCACCACGCGGGCTTAGTCCGGGTTGGTAGATGTCACATCTCTCTTTTGGCACACATATAGGATATACATCTCTGTTTGACAATTCAAAAGTGCCTGTGAAAGGTCTAATTGAAATAAATGCTTTGAGTTTGAGTTTGAGTTTTCTCTTCGAATTTTTAGTTCTAGTCCATGCCGGTTTCCTCACGATGTCTTCCTTCACCGTTTTGAGAGCCCTGCTGATGAAATAACAAAGTAAAGCACCCAGACGGGTTCAAACCTATGAACTACAACTTGTAAGTCACGGCCGTTTCTACTGGACCACCACTGCTCTGAACTGGACCACATATTTACAGTAACAATTGATATTTTTATGGCGGTCGGGACAAAATACATAAAAACTTTATTGTCTACGGACAGTTTCAAGAGTTGAGAGAGGAAAACGTTTTGCTATGATGTTTTTTGGCAATGTAATAGCCATCTGCCGTTAGTTATTCATTGGGGTAACGTTTTTCCTGAACTTATATTTAGTTTTGTGTTTGGGGTAGCAACGAATAAAGAATACCTATGAACCTTTTTCATAGGAGATGCTTTCGAGTTTTTCTACTACCTTACTAATAACCTATGTGAATGTTTTTTTTGGAGGGTGGGAAATCATCAAATGACTTCTCCCGCTCTGGGTAGAGAGCAGGAGGGCGTGTCAGACTTTTAGTGACTAAAACCCACACGTGTTCCCTCAGTTGCCTGTGTGCCAGGGGCGACGATATCTCTTTCGAACAACCCGCACCCCTGGCAGGCATTGGCCCTTGTGGACCCCACCAGTCGTTGCTGACATCTCTGACGGCGCGCGTGGAATACAACGCGCCGTCAGAGATGTCTGCAACGACTGGTCCCGCCTACCACTTTACGGCCGCAGGTGATAGGAAGAGCGGCCAACGCTATACCGACACTCCTCTTCCCCTGCGGCCCCACCGCGTCCGCCATCAAACGGTGGCGGCCCCGTCCAGACCACAGAAGGGAAGAGCGCTGCTCAGAAGCACCGACACTCTTCCACTGCCACAGCCCGTAACCCACAGCTGCGATGCCTCCCATTCGACATCGCGGCCCACCTCAGTTGCGGTGCATCTCACCGCAACCTACTTTTTGGCCGCTACGTCATCGGCTTGAAGGCATAAGAAGAACCCACTCGGGGGGGACCTATGTGAATGTTTGTATGATTGGTAAATGTGTCCCATTTCTATTCGATTGGTAGATTCATGGGACATAGAAAAGAGAAGCCGTGATACTACTGATACTCCGTTATATGGATTTGAAGATCTGTGGTCCCACGGGTCCGAATCCAAGTTCCTGTGGCACCCCCAGAGATGTCCTCCAGGGGGTCTTGGGTACGGAATGGTTTTTACATTTGTTATTCAAACACGCAAAAATGGCCGAACGAATTTGGAAAACAGATCGTTGGTAACGTGAAATAACATATAGGATACTTTTTGTCCCGGTTCTACGTTTTCGTGGGATAATTTTCAGCCACTACGTGTTAAAAGCCACTGGCCAAAGGTATAAATAATAGGATATTTGCCAATTTGATAAAAACTATTTTAATTTGAAGATTAGGACGATATATTTAACAGGAAAATAAAAATAAATTTATTTAAATCCATTTTCTCCATTAAAAACGATTAAAATCAAATTTCGTTGTTTTGAATTTATCGCCAAAACGCTCCATACCATGACTTTTTATCACGTGACATCGTGACGTCAACTGTTTGTAAACAGCACCAGTACAAATACTTAGTATGGCGCAGTTTTAGAAGTATTTGTGCACAGAGGCACCGGCCCACCAGTGATTTCACTTTCTATCCATAAAAAATCTTGTTAATTATAAACACTTGTTAACAATACTCACTGGTTTATTATTAACTACTTTAGTTTACACAAAGTTGACGTCACGTGATAAAAAGTCATCGTAAGGAGCGTTTTGGCCGTAAATTCATTACGACGAAAAATAAATTTGGTATAAATCGTTTTTAAATGAGAAAATGGATATAAATCAATTTACTTTTATTTTTCTGTTACATATTTCGTCTCAATCTTCAAATTAGAATAGTTTTTAATAAATTGGTAAATACCCTATTGTAATGATAACAAGAATAAGATGCTGTTACGCAGAAGGGCTTGATCGTTCATAAAAAATGCATTTTACGTAATTTATAGCAATAATACGCATAATTTACTTTTGAATCTGTTCAATAGGTCAAATACCTGCCATTACTTAGGAATATGCGATATTGTTGATAGTAACAATCGCAAAGAAATAAGCATTCTGGAATCTCCACGCTTAGTAAACAAATGGTTGATTGCAGATAGTATGCCCGTGTGTGTGGGTGGAGTTTCTTGCCGGCTCTTCTCCATAGCTCCAAGCGACAAATTGGAACCGTGCACCTAGCTTCTGGCGTTTGATGTGTGCTCATGCAGGTTTATGTGAATTAAAATATTTTGATTTCGATGCAATGATGACTGTTGCCATGGGCTGCAATCTAGGTCATAGGCGCCTCTTATTGGCCAGTGTGGCCTATTTTGGTCACACAGTGGCAAGAGCATCGAACTGTCTGCACCCGTATTAAGAATCTAATAATACAAAGCCGGTAGAAGTTTACAAGCAGATGAAAATATTTCAACACAGACTTGCAAAATAAACCAAAAACTTTTCTTTATTTAGAAGAACAGTGGCCCAATTTCTATCAATTTGTTTTTGCCTTCAACTTGTCAAATTTTAATAATAAAACTGAGACTACAATAGATTTTCCTCAAAAGAGAGAGTGTTTGGTGAATAACAATTATGGAAGTACGATGAACAATTTTTTCGACGAATATTGAGTGTTGATGGCCCCGATTAAATTCCTCAGTTGCAGCCCAGTGTCTGGATTTCTAGCGGGTTGATGGCAATAGGCTCGCCACCTATTACGTGGGCCTTGAAAATATAACGGCGAAATGTATATAATAGTATAGGGGCACCTTTACCTAACCTTTCGAAGAATACAGAACTGGTGTTATATTATTTCACCCCATTTTTTTACTCGTTTGGTATTAACCGGCCGACGGAGGGGTATGAAGCAGACGAAGGAGGAGGGGTGGCCACGAATTCTCCCGATCGGTGCGTCGGCGCCGCTCGACTCCATGGTGCCCCTCCTCCTTCGTCTGCTTCGTACCCCTTCGTCGTCCGGCCGGTTAATACCAACAATAATACGAATCACCGCGAATAGGTTCTACGTTATTTCCAGATGATTTTCAGCCCAAACTTTCTAAGCACAGAGTTTAAAATTAAAATCATCACATCTTGGATCTGAAAAACAAAAGGACCACCTGATGGTATGTGATCGATGCCGTTGGATATCTGCTACACCAGAGGCATCACAGGTCTGTCCCTATCCTGGAGACAAAGCTGAAATTTACCATGTGTCTGTAATTACACCTGTCTTAATTAACGTCTGATTAATGTAGCCTTTAAACCGAAACACATAAATTCTGCTTAGTGATTGAAATAGGCTAAATTTAATACTACAATGAGAAAAGATTACATTTTTTGTACGTTTGTTTGTTATGCTTTCATGTTCATAGTACAGCTAAATGGATTTAAATAAAATTTGGCACATAGATAGACCATGACCTGTATTAGGACATAGAATACTTGTTATACCGATATTTTAAATCTTATGCAGAAAAAACCGCGGGGCGCTGCTATTACTATCGAAAAAGGTCTACCACTACTGAGGCAACCAACATTGCCCGAAGAATTCGCAAACTTGAGTGGCAGTGGGCAGGGCACATTGCTCGCAGAACAGATGGCCGCTGGGGCCGGAAGGTTCTGGAGTGGCGACCGCGTACCGGAAGTCGTAACGTTGGAAGGCCACAAGGTGGACTTCTTCGCCCACGTGGAACTTTCATCCCCTATTTAACTCCCTTAGGGGTAGAATTTTGAAAAACTTCCCGGCTCTCATAAAGGGATCTTTGAAAGTCGTTACGGGTCGTCCGAAGCCCGAAAGTCTGACAACCAGTCCTTACCAAAGGGTATCGTATTAACTAGTAAATCGGTTGTGGAGGTCAGATATGCAGTCGCTTTATTTAAAACTAGCTTTTGCCAGCGGCTTCGCCCGCGCAGAACTTTCATCCCCTATTTAACTCCCTTAGGGGTTGAATTTCGAAAAATCCTTCCTTATTCCTTGTCCACATTATAAAGATAACCTCTGTGCCAAATTTCAGCTTTCTGGGTCCAAGTGTTTGGGCTGGGCGTTGATGGGTCAGTCAGTCAGTCAGTCAGTCAGGACCTTTCTTTTTATTTATATAGATAGATAAAATAAAATATAGATATAGATGTAACACTTAAATTTCAATATTATAAATGCAGCAGATCATGCCAGGATTATCAATACTACTTTCTGCATTAAACTGCCTAACTGTTGAACAAAAAAGATCATTCCATCCTTTCCGCCAACATACACATAGCTTAAAGGGCATAATTAAACGTATCATTCGATCGAATGAACAATATTTCTCTTTGATGTCGCTGTTAAATGAATATTCCGAAGCGGTACGTATTATTTCGTTAATTACAAGCATTATGGAATGCAATGCGGTCTGTTAATTTCAGCTCCACTCATATTGTGTAGTGACACAGTATGTGTCGTTAGTATATTGCTGTTCGCATGTCATTGTTTGGTAGGCAGCGTTTGTGCTTTGTAGGTTATGTGGAATGAGTTTGTCGCAGTGTTTAAAATGTAATGTGGATAGTGTGTTGTGGGCGTGTTGGGTGTCGTAAAAAGCTAGAAAATGATGAGGAGGATATGTAGTAGCATCTTACTGTAGACGGCAATCGTTGTGATTCTTTTGTTTCTTTCTTTTTGTACGGATTTCTAGTTGAATCTTAAAAAACCGACTACGTGGCTCAGACTCGCACCGTACGGAATTTAACCACCGTATGTTTAACAATACATTAAAAAAAACACATCTCGTGTTTCTTTCAACTTAAATTTTATTTTTTTCAACTTATTATTTTTATTAATGTTTTCAATTTCACTTTCTATGATTTCACCTGTCGGTCATTACGGTTTATGACGTTCATCCCACTGACAGACAGACAATTAATCTTTGGCTTATGATGTTAGTCGAATGATGTTATCTTACTAATCTCAGATTATAAAACAAAGGCAGATAGACAGCGCGGAACACCAAGAATGAGGCTAAAAAACAAATACTAAAGCCTCGCATTATAATATACAATGCGTGTTACTAATGTTATAAAAGTGAACGTTTGGATTTTTGTTACTCAATCACGCTACAACGGCTGAACAGATTTGGATGTAATTTGGCACACAGATAGATTATAACCTGGATTAACACATAGTATACTTTTTATCCCGGTAATACGTTCGCGTGGGATAATTTTCGACCTCCACGCAGGCAAAGCCGCTGGTAAAAGCTAGTGTTAAATAAAAACTTAGCATAGCCTAAGACAGTTTCCTTTAAGTAGGTATGATGACATAAACTTGCGAGAAAAAATGCTAGATTTGCATTCATAATTTCGTTTTCAGAAACTAGCCGAATTTTATTTATGAAATAAACGCAAAATAGGCAACTGATAAATAATGATAAATTATTTAGGTAATTATTCATATTCTCTAATTAAAGTACAATGCATTCATCGCACCACGTAATTAGTTTTATCAACTTTGAAAGAAAATCTGCGCTACCTTATTTATAGCCCCATTCGAAATTAACGGGGGTTCATAATTGCCTGTAAAATGATTGGGGTTCAAAAGAGCCGTCATCCCATGAAGGTTGAAAGTTATTCTCTTACAATCTCTGTTTTAATCGCCGAATGTTTCGGTTAACACTCTCAAATTATTGCTTTTATACGATTATCTTTTTCATAGGTAGTCCCAATATAAAAAAGGACATTGTAGTAATTACGTGAGTTCTTTTGTACCACTTTTGGCATGGAAACCACAAACGAGAAAAGTAGATTAATTAACGACTAAACCCAAAATCCTACTTCCTGCTATATTGATATCATCATCATCATTTCAGCCGAAAAACGTCCACTACTGGACATAGGCCTCTCCCAAATTATGGGGAGTTGCCATAATCGCCACGCTTGGCAGGCAGGTTGGCGATCGCAGTATGGTGGTAAAAAGCATAGAGAACGCTGCTGCCCGTTCTCTGGTAAGTCCCTTAGTCGCCTACGAAACCCATGGGAAAAGATAGGATGGTGCTATTCTTTACGTCCGGCACCACACGGATCATATTGATATTATAAATGCGAAAATTTAAATGTTTAGATTTCTTGATGTTTTTACTCAATAACGCAAAAACGGCCGAACGGATTTGCATGAAATTTGGCACATAGATAATTTATAACCTGGATTAACACATAGAATAGAAAAACATACGACCTCCATGCAGGCGAAGTCACTGGCAAAAGCTAGTATAATGTTTTAATGCCAATTTTGTTAAAACACGAAAGAGTTTGCTATCTCCAACACCGCAGTAACCTCGCTTTACAAAGATCAAGTAACGAACTGCAAGTAGTAAGCCCATCTGGGCCTGACGCTGTACTCAGCAGAAGTGTTTTTGCGTTCCAAATGGAACCCTTCCGGTAAACGAGAAGTTATTCGGGCGTAACATGAACTTTCGAGTAAATGTAGCATGTGTTTAACCACGACCATAATTTTAACGTAACGACCCACTACGTGAGAGAGATAACTCGAAGTTTTCGGCAGGGAAGGTATTTCTGGTTTATCGCACGCACGCTGGAAGAAAATTTAATGAATGCGCTATAGTTAGTGGAAGATTTATTAGGCTCACAGAATTGCGTGCGTCCACGGCTTAGATTCCACTGATTTATATATGAAATGAACCCTAATGACGTAGTTAACTCTTTGTATTTTTAACGATTTTTGATTGCGTCGTTTCCGATAGGATTGAGTAGGGTCAGTGTGTAATGAGGTGCGAGGTTATCGGACTGGCCGTTTGACGGAAGTGCGCGACTACGCAGTTTTATGTCGCCAACATAAGTTCGGATTCATGGAAAATCAATGTGCGATTCTTTTACTTAGGAATATGTGTTTGACCGTAGTTTTTCTTGAGTGTGTCTAGAGTTAGGATCACTCAAGTCTTTATTGAATTATACGCGTACGGAGTTAAGGAACCAAAGAAAAGTAGGTTCATACCTTTTTGCTTTGAGTATCAAAAGGGTGATTGAACTTTTCTTGAGTGATGAGTATCCTTCATTTTTATTTACATGAAGTATTTTTCACAAAAATGGGTAGATGAGTTCACGAAAGACTTGGGAGAGTTAGACCAAAATATCGCTGCGGGATTTTTTCGTGCACTGTAATTTTAACTCTAGGGATTGTAGCTAGCGTTGAAAATCCAACAGAGTGCATTCTATCGCGTCAAAAAAACTCGCTCTTTAATTTTCAAGTCTCGTTGCTAAGCAGGGTTTGAATTCACTATGACCTCTTACACACACACAAATCACACATTAATTCTGCTAATATCGTATTATTAATATCGACAAATTGTCTTGTAACATACAGAATATGACATTTCGATTCCTTACCGTTACATTTGTTTCTAAAAAAACGATATTGACGTAGTTTGAAAGTAGTAGGATTCCGCGGGGAATCATTATAACGATAGGTACAGAATTGGGGCCCAATGCGTTTTTTTTTTTTTTTTTGGGTGGGAAATCATCAAATAACTTCTCCCGCTCTGGGTGGAGCAGGAGGGCGTGTCAGACTTTTACTGACTAAAACCCACCCGTGTTCCTTCAGTAGCCCTTAAGCCAGGGGCTGTGGTGTCTCTTTCGAACAAACCCGCACCCCTGGCAGGGGCCCAATGCGTTGAAGATACATTGGGAGAAAATTTCCTACTGCGATTTTTATTTGTGGTCTTGTCTGCGGACTACCTACGTAGGTACTATTAATATGGATTATTTCATCGGTGTTTTTAACGATTCGGTAACCTTGTTTATGTTTGTTTCACCTTGTTGACAGGATGTGGTAAGTATAAATTATTTAGTATTTTCAACAGCCATCAATTTATATTAAGCACCTACACTATATTACAATATTCAGGTAGGTAGGTGAGGATTTGGGTTCGATTCCAAGGTCGAGTAAAGTTTTATTGGATTTTAACATTTGTACTTACCTAATTTTTAGTAGCAGCCGAGGCAGTACATGGGATTTAACATTACTGGCGAAATATAGGTGTAGGTACTATAGGTAGGTACACCTCTACTGAACCCAAACCGGATGTAGCGGAATATCGGTATTATAAATGAAGCGACTGCCTATCTGACCTCCACAACCGAGTTACTAGGTAATACGATAACCCTTGGTAAGACTGGTTGTCAGACTTTCGGGCTTCTGACGACCCGTAACGACTGTCAAAGCTCCATGTATGAGAGCTGGGACCAACGGCTTAATGTGCTTTCAGAGGTTCGGAATCTCTACCATCACGTGGAATCAACTAATACTTTTTAACCGACTTTAAAAAGAAGGAGGTTATCGATTCGACATGTTTATAAATATAATTTTTTATGTATGTCACTGAGAGGAGGCCTGTGTCCCATTAGTGGGAACATTATAGGCTGATGATGATGATGATGTATGTTCGGGCATAACACCGTCATATATAGACGGATTTGTAAAATTCTCTTTTTGTTCGAAAGGGGTTTATTCCGAAATGGTCCCATTTAAATTTCATATAGATCTGATGATGCGTTTCGGAGACAGACAACGGAACTCTTCAAAAAATGACAGCAAATCAACCGCGATTGCTGATACCGCATAAATATGTATTGTTTTGACCCCAAGGATGATGAAGTTTCAAATTGGTCTGGGGTAGGTACTATAACTGAAAAGTGAAAAATTGCTTCCGGAAAACTTCTTTTTGTAGTGTTTTTGCTTCGATTTTTCGCCGTTTTTTTTTTATTGTTGTGTAATTCGTTTCCATAATCACGGACGGATAGCGTAAGTGTGGTTTATTTTTAGTCCTCGCTCATTTCTAGCTAACTTTACAAATTAGTGTAGTTGTTTAACATTAGTGTTTTTTTAATCCTTTGACACTGAGAAGTTTTCTTGGTGATAAAATGAGAACGTATGGTAGCTGGTTGGATAAAGTTGGCCTTTACCAACCGGCGATGTAATCGCCATAATATTATGTCGGGATGCATAAGCATCATCGGCCTTTAATGTTCCCACTGCTGGGAAACAAACTGCCTTTCTGTGAGAGTTGTAGGTTCATATCCAGGCTTACTCATACTTTCTGAGTTTATCTTGGACATTACTGCTAAGCTAAGCTGGATTTACCTATACTATACTAAAATTACAAAACTGAAGAGTTTTTTTGTTTGGTTGAACGCGCTAATCTCAGAAAGGAATTGATATATTATTTTAGTGTTGGATAGCACATTTACCGAGGACGGCTATCCTGCTAATATTATAAATGTGAAAGTTTGTGAAGATGTTTGGATGTTTGTTACTCAATCAAGCAAAAACGGCTGAACAGATTGGCATGAAATTTAGCGCACAGATAGTTTATAACCTGGATAAACACATAGAATAGTTTTTATCCCGGTAGTACGATCCCATGTTCGATAATTTTCAACCTCGACGCGGGCGAAGCTGCGGGCAACAGCTAATAAGCTATATATCATCACGCTAGGACGCTTAGAAGCCAAAAAAAAAAGTACTCGGGCAGGCGATGTAATGCGACGGGGCGGACCGATGGGTAAAGAAATTTCACGAGATCAGGTCTCTGGCAGAGGCTAGTAACCATTTTATGTCAGAAATCGCCAACCGTTTTGAGCACGTGTGGTGATCATTGCCACGAGCATTGATAACCACACGTGCTCCTTCTCTGTATGAGAAGGAGTATGTGCCCAGCAATGGCAGACAGGCAGTATTTTACATCGCCATTGGCTGATGTTACACATTCGGAAGACGTAGCGTTGGAAGGCCTCCCACAAGATGGAGCGATGACCTTGTGAACGTCGCAGGAATCCGCTGGATGTGAGAAGCGCACGAACCGGTACAAGTGGAGGAGCTTGGGGGAGGCCTATGTCCAGCAGTGGACGTCTTTCGGCTGAAAAGATAATGATGATTATGACACATTTGGGTACCAGTTACCTTGGGTACCTTGAGACGAACACCGCATCTTGTCGTTTGATTTGAATTATGTAATAGTGTCACTATATTTCAAGCATTAAAGTTTTTATTTTTGAAAATGGAATGGACACCTTGTTTTTATTTCAATTCATGTTATTTGTTATCATTTAATTGCACTTTTGTGTAGTGTTATGTAATAAAGGTTTTATCTATCTATGTCAGTTCTAGAAATAACCTATGTTGATACTTCGTATCGGTAACATTTAACACAGGTAAGAAGGTAATAAGATTTCAGTCAATAAGTTTTCATGGCCCAGTGTTCCCTAGTCAGAGTGCTTGTCAACGAGAGAAATATGCCAGTAACTCTTAGAAATTCTTTCCTGATTTTTCGAGTATTCGAAGGCAAAGACTTCACACTTAAAATCACCCTAATTCAAACTAAGAGGGTGATTAGCGAACAAATCCACCTGGTATCAAAATTTCAATTACGCATTAACATTAGCTCGTCTTAAGAGGGAGGGGACGAACCCTGCAGAGAATTATAATTATCTATTCGGCCCCAATCGGTTCTTCTCGAACATTCCCGAACCTTTCACTTTGATTCTTCGTTATATCTATTTTACTAATTATATTCAACTGGCCTTTAATGTCCTACAACTTTAATCGTTTTATCCGTTTTGTGTTTGAATTTCGAATTTTCGAACAAACCCTTCTTGTTTTGATTTCGCCGTATTGGTGATGGGTTTGAAAGGCTTGAATTGGGACTAAAGTCCCCGTCTGGCATAAGTGACGTGGGAGGGGTACCTACTGCATTAGAATTTGATGAATGTTTAATTTCACTATCATCAGGGATCGTTGCCCAGCAGGCTATGGGTTATTAGGTACTTCAACTTTAAACATAACCTATTTTAAATAAATAAACCTTGCTAGTTTTCATGTAAATTTCGAGTGCATGAAAACTCGACCTATAATAGAATTATTCATATTTATTGTCATTGTGGTGTAACATAAATGTATTTTACTGTTATGGGCCGTGAAATATAAATAAAGTACAAGACAACTGTTGAGATGGACTGTATTTGAGGGTTTCTTGAAATAAAACTTATTTCTTCTTATTGTTCTTTATTCTTCAGGAGCAGGAGACCGACTGTCGATCCAAAAAATGGCCCGTCTTTTATACAATTCTCGCTAAGTAATCTAGCCAATCACAAGACAATACATTTCCCGCCAAAAGTGTTAATCGATCGCAAGATAGCACATATTCCCGCCTAAAATGTGCCAGCCAATCACAGGGCGGCAAATTTTTGGTACATTTATCTTACGTACGGCGAAGCTATACCGTAATGAGGACCTTTATTAAAATTTAATTATCTACACTTATTTCTCTGCTTATACCCTATTATTTACACGTAATCACTTATAATAAAGTCTCTTACATATTCTAAAACACTTTGATTTATAGTTTTCCACAGTTCAAATCATTTTTAATACACAAAGCTCGGCGTCCACTACAGCTCTCCCCCCGGCGCAGCTTGCGTAGCCTCTTCTTTCTTCACGACGACGACGAGCTTGCTCACGGGGCGTCGGAAGGTGCCGGTCCTGGTGCGCACCTCGACGACCCTAATGCCGCCGTCCGGTCCGCGATGCGTGCGCTCGACGACTCCCATCGGCCAGGTGTTCCGGGGAAGAGTGCTGTCGACCACGAGGACTACGTCACCGGCTTGTATGGGACGTACTTTGTTCTGTGGCTCGCCGCGAGGTACCAGAGTAGGAAGGTACTCGCGTAACCACCGTCGCCAGAAGTGATCGGCGAGTGCTTGGCTGACTCGCCAAGTTCTTCGGTCGGCTTCGTCGCAGGGTCCCGTCGCTGGCAGTCCGTCTGACGACCCCAGTAGGAAGTGGTTGGGGGTCAGTGCTTCTGGATCGCTGGGGTTCACGCTGACGTGGGTCAGCGGCCTTGCATTGATAGAGAACTCGGCTTCGGTGAGTAGAGTTCTCAAGATTTCCTCTGTCGGTGCCTTTTCTCGTAGCGTGACGTCGAGGGCTGCTTTCACGGAGCGCACCATCCTCTCCCACGCGCCGCCTTGATTGGGCGCGCCAGGGGGTATGAAGCGCCATTCCATTCGATGCTGTAGCCCCTCGTCTTGTAGGGTAGGCATCCACTCGGCGTAGGCGCGGCGTAACTCTTGATCAGCTCCTCGAAAGTTTGTCGCGTTGTCGGAATACATCACCCTCGGCCATCCTCGGCGTGCCGCCATTCGTCTCAGCGCCATGATAGCTGAGTCGGTGGAAAGTGATGGGACGAGCTCGATGTGCACGGCGCGGGAAGTGAGGCACGTAAATAGTGCACCCCACCTCTTTTCTCGGCGGCGCCCTATCTTGACTGTCATCGGCCCGAAGTAATCCACCCCGCAATTGGTGAACGGGCGGTGGAAGGGATCAAGGCGGGCGCGCGGCAGATCCCCCGTAGCTGGCGTCTGCGGCGTTGCTCGCCGCCTCTTGCAGAAAGCGCAGTTCTTCTCGACAGCGCGTACTGTGGGTCGTAAGTGGATGACCCAGTACCGCTGTCGTAGGTCATTCGTCACACGCTCTCGATTGGCGTGTCCCGCAGAGCAGTGCTCCCGTAGTACAATGAGCTTAGTCAGCTGGTGGCGACCATCTAGTATGATCGGTTGCTTTGTCTCGGTTGGTGCGGAGGAGGCCTCGATTCGGCCCCTTAGTTTCAGGATGCCGTCCTCTAGGATTGGATCCAGGCGGTATAGTCGGCTCGTCTTTGTGACAGGACGGGCAGACCGGATTCTCTTTATATCTTCGCTGAAACTATCTTCCTGTGCCTGCCGGATCAGCTCGGCCTCGGCGCGCTGGATGTGTCGATGTTCCAATGCCGCCGCCTTTCGTCGGCAGATGTCGGTGAACGCGATCGCCCGCGCGGTGGCCCTTACTAGGATTTCGTATTTCGAGAAGCGGGCTGGGTTCGGTAGCCAGCTGTTTCGTTCTACCTTCTCGTCGACGTGGAGGACCTCCTCTTCGTCTGGCTCGTTCGTCGACGCCGTGGGCCACTGCTCTTCTGACAGCAGCAGGAAGTCTGGCCCCCGGAACCATCGATCCGTCGCGCTGATGGGCGTGTCGACCAGCCGGGTAGCATCGTCGGCTACATTGTAGGCGGTGGGTAGCCAACGCCACTCGTTCTTCTGGGTTAGCTCCGCGATTTCTCCCAGCCGGTGCGCGACGAATGGTGTGTAGCGTCGCATGTCGTGGTGGATCCAATGCACTACAGTAGATGAGTCGGTCCAATAGGTCGTCTGTCCGATCTCGACTCGATGTTCTCTTCGTATGGTGTCAGCGAGTCTTACTCCGATGATAGCCGCCTGCAGCTCCAGTCGTGGTATGGTCTGGACTCGACGGGGTGCCACCTTGGCTTTAGCGGCTACCAACTTGATGTTCAGGCTCCCGTCGACGTTCTTTATCCTCCAGTAGGCCACGGTCGCATAGGCCTGTTCACTGGCGTCGCACAGGATGTGTAGATCGATGCGCTCGTGCTTTTGTGTCACGTAGCATCTTGGTAGTCGGAGTTGGGCGAGCTCGGGGAGACGTGCTAGCCAGGATGCGAAGAGCTCGTTTTCTTCGTCCGGAATCTGTTCGTCCCACGTCGTTTGTAATCGCCACAAGCTCTGTAGTATTATCTTTGACCGTATAGTGTAGTGACTCAGCAGTCCCAGTGGGTCGTATATGGACATCACTGCGCTGAGTGCTTCTCGCTTGGTCGGCGCGCGGCTCCTTGATCTCACTTCGGCTGGGACCCGGTTCATTGATGTGTTGAACCCCAGCTCATCTCGTTCCGCGTTCCAGTATAGCCCCAGTATTTTACTCTCGGGCCGTTCTCCCCCCAGTTGATTGGGAGAGGTAGCGTGCAGCTCCGGGGGTACGTCGCGCAGCACTGTCTGGTCGCTGGAGCTCCACCCTCGTAGCGTGAAGCCCGCGTGCGCGTGTACGGCTCTTGTTTCATCGACCGCCCTTCGCGCTTCCTCCGCATCTTCGTAGCTCGCTACCAGATCATCCATGTAATGACTGCTCTTAATGGCCTCCAGCGCTCGTGGGTAGTCCTGCCCGTATACGTCCGCGTTGTGGTTGCGGACATAGTGGGCCATGTACGGGGAGCTGGCAGCTCCAAAGATCATGCTGGTCATCTTGTACTTCTTCGGGAGCTGTTCTCGCTCGTCGCCTCGCCACAGGAACTGCTGTGCCGGTTGATCTTCCGGCCTTATTCCGATCCTCAGGAACATTTCTTGCACATCCGCTGTGATGGCTACCTTTCTTTCTCTAAATCTGAACAGGATCCCCGGTAGTGACAGCAGCAGATCGGGTCCCTCCAGCAGCTCGTCGTTCAGACACACTCCGTTGCTTCTGGCCGCTGCGTCGAATACCAGCCTGTGCTTGCCGGGTTTGTTCGGGTTCTGAACGGCAAAGTGTGGCAGGTACCAGCAGACGGCGCTTGCTCCTTCGGTTCCGTCGCACGGTGTTGCATAGCCCTTGCTTAAGAGGTTATTGATCTGCCTGGAGTATTCAGCTGCGAATTCAGGGTCTGCGTCCATCCTTTGTTCGATCTTCTTCAATCGGCGGAATGCTTGATTGTAGCTCGGGGGCATGATGACGTCGTCTCGTCGCCATGGCAGTCCTACTTCGTACCCGGTGTCGATCTTCTTCGTGGTTCGCTTGACTATGTCGATGGCCCGCTGATCTGCTTCTTTAATCCTCGGCTTTCCATGTATGCCGAGTGCGTCGATCCTGAAGTGGGTTTCGACTAAGTCGTGGAGTTCTTGACTGTTTGTTCCCGTTGACCGTTCGGGCTCGTAGACGTGCAGCACGTTCCCTTCCTGATGGATGGCCTTACGTGGTGCGGTTCCGTGCACCACCCATCCTAACTGTGTCCTTGAAGCGGCCGGTTGATCGGGACGGCCGACTCGTAGCTCACGGGACACGATGCATTCCCAGTGGTCCGTGCCCACCAGGAGCCCGGGGCGCGCCAGTTCGTAGCACACCTCTTCCGGCGTCAGGTCCTTCAGGTGCTCGTAGTCCAGCAGGGCGTGAGGGATTGATTGTTGGTGCAGTCGGAGATTCTTCATGGTCCTTGCTCGAACCTTGTATTTATCGTTGTTCTTCAGACCTCTGACGTGGACATCCACCACTTGACTTTCCATCTCTTGCTGCGACATATTGACCCCGTTCAAATGCAGAGGCTGCGTGGGCCCCTCCGCTCCTATGCTTGCTGCTAGCTCTTCGTCTACGATGGTGATAGTGGCTCCCTCATCCAGGAGAGCATGGGTCTTCACCTCCCCCCGTGGTCCGGAGATAATGACAGGGCACATCTTCAGTAGCACAGCTCGCGGTCCGGCCACCGGTCGGGTTGCTACGGATAGGACCGCTTCCTCCTTTGGTTCGGTTGTCTTCGGGTCTTCAGTCTTCGTTTCTCTTTCCTGGTGAAGGGTTGCATGATGTGGGCGACGACACTGACCTACGCCGCACGCCTTTACTCTGCAGTTCATGCGCCTGTGTTGTTTCTGGATGCACCTGAAGCATATCTTCTTTTCTTTTACGAAACGCCATCGCTCGTCTACAGTAAGCGCCTTGTATTTCGGACACTGCGTCAGGGAGTGAGATTGATCGCACTTGGGGCATTTGTCCCTTTCTTCTTCGGCTCCATCGACCGTGGTGAAGACGTTCGCCTTCTTCTTCAGTGTCACGGTGGGTCGTGATTCCTTTTTCTGATTTGCGGCGCCTGCAGACGGGGCGTATGTATATCGTAACGCCCTGTCCGCTTCCCGCATCAAGAAGCGTGACATCACGACGATCTCTGGTTCCGCTGTCCCTTCGTGTTCGTAGGCGAAGTCGCACCAGCGGGACCGCAGGTGTGGGCTGAGCTTGTCCAATACTTCTCGCGTCATCATAGGGTTGAACAGGTAGCCTCTTCGATCGATTGTGCTTAACACGCAGGTAATATTCTGCAGCTTGATGGCGAAGTTGTTCAGTTCCGCCGCCGACGCACCAGGCTTCGGGAGTCTCTTGAGGTCTTCCAAGGCACGATCTATAATAACTTCTGGTCTTCCAAAACACTGCTCTAGGGTCTTCATGATGACGTCTGGATCGGTGGCCGTATGCAGAAGGGCGGCCACAGAGTCTCTCGCTTCCCCTTTGAGGCAGCTTCTTAATCTCTGGATGTTCTGCGCTGCTGATATCTGGTACATGCTGGTTGTGTCTCGTACCGCTGCTTTGAACGGCAACCATTCGTTGGCTGCTCCGGAGAAAGACGGCAGGTCTGTGTGCCGAGGCCTGGGTCTGGCCATCTTTTCTAATGTGGCGGCTAGGTGCTCGATGCTACTTTTTCTGGTTGGCGTCGGTGATCTTGCTCGTGGTACTTCGAAGCGTATTTGCTTGGGCTCCTCTCTTATGTCCCGGGTTCCCTCTTCCTCTCGTGAGCTGACGGGGTTCGTCCTCAGCCATGCATCCACCTTTTGATGGGGTTCTTCACGTGGAGGAGCGGGTTCTTCCTGTACGCTTTCTTCGTCTTGGATCACAGACACTTGCGTCGCTAGTCTTTTCTTTACCAGGTCCGCTTCCAACTCTAGTTCCTTTCTTCTGATGGCGGCCAGCTTCTCTGCTGCATCCAATTCCGCCATTCGTAATCGCGTTGTTACACTTGTTGTAGATCGTTGTGATCTAATCGATCGGGTCGGTGATCCCATCCTTCGTTGCACTGTAACGTCTGTTGTCTGTAACCCGGATGGTCCTGCCGTGCTAGTGTCCGCTACTCTTGAAAATGGTGATGCCGGAGGGTCCTGTGAAAATCTTCTTGCCCTTTCACGCTCGACTAGCTCTGCCTCCCTACGTCGCGCTTCCCGTTCCTCGATCTCCGCTGCGTCTCCTTGGCTTCGTGTGACCACCATTTTCTATCCTTATAATTGGTGTTCCAATACGATGACACAATACGATGATCTTCGACACGGCGTGATGATACCTCTGCTTGACGACACTTCGACACGGCGTGATGATACCAAAACTTTAACACGGCGTGATGATACTTCTGCTTGACGACACTTCGACACGGCGTGATGATACCAAAACTTTAACACGGCGTGATGATAATTCTGCTTGACGACACTTCGACACGGCGTGATGATACCAAAACTTTAACACGGCGTGATGATAATTCTGCTTGACGACACTTCGACACGGCGTGATGATACCAAAACTTTAACACGGCGTGATGATAATTCTGCTTGACGACACTTCGACACGGCGTGATGATACCAAAACTTTAACACGGCGTGATGATAATTCTGCTTGACGACACTTCGACACGGCGTGATGATACCAAAACTTTAACACGGCGTGATGATAATTCTGCTTGACGACACTTCGACACGGCGTGATGATACCAAAACTTTAACACGGCGTGATGATACTTCTGCTTGAGGTTGGTGCACCTACGTTATTCTTTCTTCGCTCGCCGGCACTACTTGATCTCTGGTCGGCTTCGGTGCAGGTACGTTGTTCTTTCTTCCTTCGCCGGCACTACTTAAACTCTGGTCGGCGTTGGTATACGTACGTACGTACACAGCACGTTGAAAGATAACGGTCGGATTCACACCGGTGCAGCCGATCTCCTTTTCTTGCTCCTCTTGCAGGTTTCTTCTCGATTTTCTGCCGCTGGGTGGACCCAACTGGGTGGCCGCAGGTTCTTCGTTCTTGATTATCCGTTGTTCGAAGGACCAGACTGAGATGGACTGTATTTGAGGGTTTCTTGAAATAAAACTTATTTCTTCTTATTGTTCTTTATTCTTCAGGAGCAGGAGACCGACTGTCGATCCAAAAAATGGCCCGTCTTTTATACAATTCTCGCTAAGTAATCTAGCCAATCACAAGACAATACATTTCCCGCCAAAAGTGTTAATCGATCGCAAGATAGCACATATTCCCGCCTAAAATGTGCCAGCCAATCACAGGGCGGCAAATTTTTGGTACATTTATCTTACGTACGGCGAAGCTATACCGTAATGAGGACCTTTATTAAAATTTAATTATCTACACTTATTTCTCTGCTTATACCCTATTATTTACACGTAATCACTTATAATAAAGTCTCTTACATATTCTAAAACACTTTGATTTATAGTTTTCCACAGTTCAAATCATTTTTAATACACAAAGCTCGGCGTCCACTACAACTGTTTTCCTAATGTCCCTCAGGAATCATAGCAATTCCGAATACAAACGAGCTTTCCTTCCATTTTTAAAATGTAATTTACATTAAGTTAAAAGAATATTAACAACTGTATATAGGTACTTCCAAGTCGATTGAGAGCGTCCAGTCTGCACCAAGTGCAAAAGGCAACTTATAGAAATCCGACAACTGACGAAACACGAAGATGGCCGAGGGACATTAAGGCTTGTATACACGCCAAGGACCTTCAGCATTTGGGCGCACTAAAGTGGGCGAGTGCGGGGTGATGTAGCCGTGCAGTCTCTAATCGGTCGCATTTTTAATTTATTATAACAAAAATAATGCATATTTGTAAAAAGTAACAAAATCAAATCATTTTCCTTTATATTGCAAAGCAGTAGACATGTTTTTTTAACTCTTTTGTAAAAAAAATAAGGAGTAAAATGGTTTCATCTCAAAGATTTGGAGGTGATTCGTTGTTTTTTTTTTTCTTATAATTTGATACCCATAGAAAAGTTATGCCTTAACCAAATGACGTATCATATTATGTAAATTACTAACTATTTTTTTCAAATATAATTTTATTTTAAATACCGACGAAAAGTGGTTTCATCTGCATGCTGTTTTCAACCATTTTTTGAGAGGGCAGCCTTAAGAAAATAGTTGTACTGTAAGTACCTATGTACAAGTGTGAACTATAAACCTTCTTACAAAACCTTCAGTCAAATTAGCAAGATCTCTAACTTCCACATTCCACTAAAGGTACACTCCAGCACACAATTCGATTCAATGTCTCCGCCACTAAACGTAAACGACCATCACTTCATGACGTCACGGGTACATTACGACCACACGATTGAACGCAAAGGTAGTTCCAACCCCAGCATTATCACTTAAAATACTTAATATGCTCACAAACGTTCCCGACACCGTGAAATTCGTTTCACGTCCCCCAACGAAATGTCAAACGCTTAGAGAACCTTCTCAAATACTCTAAGAGGGTAGATTCGACCCCTTGACAGCTCTAACCAGTAATCCGTCGAAAGCGAAGGGTCACTTTCCAATTACATAATTGTCTACTCGAGCGCAGCGTACGTTCTCCAAATGTTGGCGAAATGGCGCTGAATGTACAACTATTGATAAAACAATCGACTGTCATTTGTTTTCAGAAATGTGACATCAACTGTCTAGCCTTTTTGACAACTATTTTGGGATTGGCTTCCAGTCAAATCGGACGCAGCTGAGTATCAGTATTTTACAAGGAACGACTGCCTATCTGATCTCCACAACCAAGTTACTGGGTAATACGATACCCCTTGGTAAGACTGGTTGTCAGACTTTCGGGCTTCTGACGACCCGTTTAGACTGTCAAAGATTCACGAATGGCAACTGGAACCAACGGGTTAGTGTGCTTTCCGCGGCACGGAGGGGTATTGGTATGTATGTATGATGGTCACCCATCTACGGACCAATCGCGTCAAGTGTAGCTCAATCTTATCGATCGACCCGTCTGACTCTTATAACTTAGCCACAAACCCCTTAAATGTGTCACTGTTCTTTTAAAATTGCCCAACACGTACACTAGACGATATGACATAAAGCCAATGATAGTACCAGCGTGCGTGAGCCTCATACAGAGCCCAAAAAAAATGAGCATCTTGTTCTACCGAGAAGAAGACCACGGCGCCTATGTCGTTACCGCATCCATAGCAAACGAGAAATCATAATGTAGGAAAGTACCTTTACTAAATTTATCTTAGTTCAGTATATTTTCCAAATTCGGTATCAGCCCTTTTGGTTGCGTTTTTGGGATTACGTTTGCAAATAATCGATTATTAGCTAAGTATTTGCAAACAAAAGTAAGTAAGTATTTGTAAATATTAACTGTACCGCATTATACCATACCACACACATATTGTACAAACTAATACAAACTATGTAAGGTAGAAACTTTACATTATAATGCCTCACAGATACTTATTAATACGTATAGTTTCAATATAATCCGTCTTACTTAACCACAAATATGTGAACTCGACCAAACTAGGATCCCTTCACATAACTTATATAACATTTTCGGAATTGTTACCATGTGAAGTTACAAACCACGAGGATGCCGCGGGGTGACTTCCTAGAAACCCCTTGTATATAAGTTTCAAGTTTTATCATTAACACTTCACTGGAACCGACGGAGGTCGAAGCCGTCAACGTAACTTTGCCCACGACTGGCAACATTGCCCACTGTACGGACTGAAATATCGATAAGGGTGGACTAAAATATTGAAAGCATTAAAAGCAAAGAATGGTTTTTGCCATACTTGTTTGAAACTCGAGCAACACCTTGATTTATTGGCCTTGAATTCTCCGTCGCAGCGTCCGACCAACTTTACTAATTAAGAGAAAGATTAATTTCCCCTTTCCTTTAAACAATTTCCTTTAAAAGTTATAACACTTGGAAACTCTTTTTTGGTTATAAAAATAATCTGATTCTCTCTAAGCCTTGGTTGGGATCTTTAGCCAAGATTTTCCACGAGACTTTTGGTAAACAAGAGTAATTCCTTTAGAATGACTTGTAAAGGAAAATGAATAATCCCAAATAATTATTTAGACTTATTGTTTTTCAAACTATAACAATAATTTCAAGACAATACGAGTGTATGAAACATGACCAAATGTGACTTTGTCGAAAATACGCACATAATCACATTTAAAAAAATTATGTATCTGTACACAATATGTACAGACGCCAGCACATCAACCTACTCCAATCTGTAAAATTTATTTGATGGATTTTCAACTTTCGTTTGGGGTAGGTTGACCTGCTGGCGTCTGTACCTACACGTGTACAGATCGAACGAACTCAAGAACAATGTCAATGATGCGGAAAACGATATCTACTTGTATTATCAAAAAGTAGAAACATAGAATGCTCAAAAAATCTACCGTCTGTAACCGCTCCATAAAAAATCGATCGCTTGCGTGTCCATAATGGAAATATTACATAAAATAAACAACATATACCAAAAATCACGATAGAGCAATTGTTACCACACAATATCTAAATAAAACCAACAATGGAACCATGACGTTGCGTGAACCTTCGTAACAGTTATAATAACGCAAAGATTTTTTAACGTTATTTACTCAAACGTTTTAACATTAAAGCTCAAGTTTTTGATCCCTAATGATACAGTGGAGGTATACTAACACGCCATAAACTCATTTGCTGGCGACTCCCTAATCTTGGCTGCCAGTGTATTTAGTTTCACATTTATGAACACCTTTGGCGTGGAACTTGCTTCGTACATAATTATTAATATGGGCTTAGAGCTGTAATGAACCACAAAGCGCTCCATATAATATCGTGTACTACTTTGATTGCTCGCATGTGTAATTTGGAACGTACCACTACGCATTAAAATGACAATCACGGTTTGGATAATGATGATCTATTTTGTGTTAATTTGACACTTTCAAACAATTTTCTGTGGCATGAATATTTTAGTGGGTTTTGCTTGAGGGATGTCCTTTTAAAAACAACTGTTAGGTTGTCTAAGCTTTTATATTTTTCCAGTAGTTGAGTTTTAATAAAGCAATTTGTCAAAGCGATGATTAATTTATGCCTATTAAAATTAACAGTTCGTGATCGAAATTAATGATTATAGTAAACGTCGGTCTTCTCAAAAAAATATAAAAAAAATATTTTATTCAGTGAACAGAAACTATTACTTCACTTTATAATATCCCTCGTAGTAAAGTGTATTTTTCTTTACTGAGCTTGTTTGTTGAGCAAATATGGAGTCCTGAGCAGCAATTCTCGTAAATTTAAGAACGTTCACAGTCTGATCTCATTTTGAATCTGTCAAAAATACCTCGAGTTCCCATTTATTTTTGACAAGTTTTTGACATTTGATTGTCGCCGTGATGACACTGCGACTAGATTTTGATCGTTTTTTTTTTACATTCTTACTTTGAATTCGAAGAAATTTTAAATGCAATTCATACCGTATATGTTTTTTGAAACGTTGACCAATAGTGTGTGGCTAATGCAAAACCTGGTGAACTCGATTTCATATTGTGTTTGTTCACCCGAATCAGACAAGTCAGAAAAAATCCATTGTATTCAAACCCGACATTTTGAGTTCATGTGTCCCATGCTTAGTCCACTCCAACCCGAAGACTATAGTAGGGAAGTACGACTCTCCATTGTTATATGATATTGTTCGTAGATGAATCTCGAACAGTAATCTTGTTACTAAATATTACGGTTTACTAACATCGATATAAGATTTTTTACATACTAATCAACTATGGATGTAACGCGTCCGATATAAAGTTTTTTTTGTATTTTGATAATTTTTAATAATTAAAACCAGTATCAATAAAACCATCTTTATCCATCGTCTAAACCGCTTCGACCAAAAACCGATAATGTCCCTGAAGTTGGTCGTGGCTTGAAACAAATTTACAAGCGATAGCATATGCACGGAAGCTCTCGACACGGTTGTTTACTGGGAGCGGAAGCGAAAGAACTCATTTGTAGCGGCCAGATAGCTTATAGTTTGAAAGCCGAATGCAACTGTCTGTGTTTCCTCTAGGGTTTCAAATTGTTGACTCATAAAATCTGTTCTCTTGCCTGAGTCAATCTGTACGTAATCATATACTACTTATTGGAACGAAGTTATTTAACGCAGCTTGCGGTATGAGATTTTTTTTTCGGAATCGTCCCGTAACTGTTATTATGTCGAATTTTTATTATAAATAATATAAAAAGACAAAGAAAGTCGTTTTTATGGTTTTCGAGAGTGCTGATTGTGTGGTCAAAATGAAAATCTATGATGGCGGCTGAGACAATTTTTAAATGGTCTATCATGTGTTTTCATGGTTTTCGAGGGTGCTGAAGCTGATAGTGATGTGAAAATACAGTTTTAACATTTGGAAGACTGAATAATCGACATTACATTCGGAGTTGAAGAAAAAGGGTAAGGCACTTCAAACCTGAAGGAGATCCCTCCCTCACTCACGCATTTTGTTTTATAAATTTAATATTAGGCCTGTATTTCTAGAAAGGTTAGCCTGTTAAATATCTTCGTGAGGATGTGCCGTAAAAGGTGATTAACAAGTGTGTGTTTCAATGTAATGGTTAGCTCAGTTTGTGTCACCGTGTCAGCAATGTACCGCATGTACCTTCTATTGTCAGCTGTTTCGGGGGTGTTAGCTGAGACAATGACCAAGGATAATGTTGGGAGAAACGACTTTTTATTATGGATTATGTTTAGGGCTAGTTATTACGTCAAATTTGTGGACGACTTATGTTTTCTGTAGCTTGTCCCAACATCTATATAAATTAAACTGACAAAGGGCATTACCATTAACGTTCACTTTTTATCTCAAAGTTTTTATAACCGCGCATATATTTTTTATTGAAAAATTAAAAGAAAGAAGACAAACATTAAAAGCGTTTCAGTCGACTTCATTAATCTAATAATACCGTAGGGACTATATAACAAAAGTTTCCAGCTACTACGCTATGCGTTCAACTTTGTCGAGACTTCATTTCTGTGCCACTGAATGCCATATTCGTGGCAACTAGGTGTTATAAATGAGCTCATTTTTCTGGCGGGAGACTTTTTATGGATATTGTTTTGCTTAATAATATTTTCAAGTGCTACTCTCATATTATGCAAGCAATCTTAGAACTCGTTTCTTTGAATAAAAAGCGCAGATAGAGCTATTTTAGAATAATGTAAATAATAGATTTTTTAAACATGGTTCCCACGCCATGTTTAAAAAATCTATTATTTATGGGAGTCTTTAGGATAAGTTACGAGTGTTTTTATGCTAAAATATGAATGTAATAATAGCTGTATTTTCAGATAATTTAATGGTACTGTTATGGGGTACTAAGTGCTCCATTAAATATACATTATTTTCTCACGTATTTTGCTACTTTTTGTACGTATTTATTCACTTGTTAACATTGTCACGATTATATTCGCAGTAGCGACATAGGGATGTTGCAACCAATCAACGTAATTATTCATGGTATAATTAATGGTGATTGAGTGGGTTACTAAGGGCGGGTAGGAGGGTGGGTGTCCTACGATACCCATGGGTCCTTTTCTCGAGGGTAACCGATCTCAAAAGCGATGAGAGATATAATTATCAACACTCATGTGGTACTCCGATGACGCATAGATATGCTTTGTCTTACTAATTGTGGCTAAGTAATAACAGCTGCATGTCGACCGATTAGGTGAAGCTACGCTTATCGCGGTTGATCCGTGAATGGGGAACCATCTTTGCCTACCATCACTCCTCCGTGCATCGGAAAGCACGTTAAGCCGTTGGGGTTTTTGATTTTGGTCCCGGCTGTCATTCGTGGTTCTTTGACAGACGTTACGGGTCGTCAGAAACCCGAAAGTCTGGCAACCAGTCTTGCCAAGTGGTGCCATATAACCCAGTGAAGTAATCGCCTCATGTAAAATACTGATATTTAGATGCAACTGGTTAGACTGGAAACTGACCCCAACATACTCGTAGTTGACAGAAGGCTAAGCTGATTGATTCAAAATTAAAAGTAATTTATTCAAACTAGGCTGAGAGTCAGCAGTTTTTGAAGGTCAAAATTACATAAGACAGTTCTCCCAAAAACGCCCGCCCTTCACCACTTCCTAGTGCTTTAGCTGGAAAGAAGTGGTGCAACAAAGGGGTTTGTTGCGCCACTTCTTTCCAGTTAAGATTGATTTGAAAAATAATATAAATACGTACCTAATGTAAACCCAAAGCCGCAGAACACCTATGTTAATAAAAAGTGTTACATAAATTCTTTTAATTTCAAAATCCTGAGAAGATGCAAAATTAAAACACATGGTACGTGCTACATAAGCCAAATTCTAAAATTATTCAATAACCCGATAAATACACATCAGTGCACAAAAAGGGGCCCCTTGAAAAATTCTCACATTAAAATTCAGCGGGCTTAATCAAATATTTGCTATCGAGAAACTGCCAGCAATTCTTATGAACTGAAAGTGGAGTTTTTTTTACCCCTTTTACTTGTAAGGGACCGCTCGTGTTATTTCGTCCATGTTTCTATAAAAAAACCTTCAACCAACAAGTTATGTCGGAGAGTAACTTCTGAGACGAGGATTTTTATTTTTCTTTTTTAGAAATTTGCGAATGTTGTGCTGTTCCCTCGGGTATTCTGTGAACTTTCTTGTTTCGATGCCTTTTCAGCGATATATTGGTATGCTATTGTTTTATTTACTGGGCGATTCTTTTGTTACTACGTGTACGAAGTATGTCCTACATTTGTAGTCGGATTCGGATCGTTTCTCTGATTCAGGTTCTTTATCGGAGCTTCGAAACATTGTGAAACTGCCAACTCTAAAGTATTTATCATTCAGTTCTAATAGATTTTAACTTCTAAGCACGTTATGGTGAACTACAGGTCTAAAAACGAGATACAGGTTTCTCGTTAATCATCATGATCATCATTTCAGCCGAAAAATGTCCACTGCTGGAAATAAGCCTCCCCAAGGATATGCGCTTCTACCATCCAGCGGATTCCTGCGGTCTTCATCAGGTCATCGATCCACCTTGTTCCTTGGGAGGCATTCCAACGCTCGCTTGATTTTCTCGTTTGTCAAGCCTATTGATTAGTTTTTCTTTCTCCTTTAGGGCTGGGTAAAATATCTATCTAAAAATTAATGAGAGTTCACACTTTTCTTAAATTCATACTAGTGTTATTTTTGTTTTATTTCATTTGCTCGTTACAACTTTATTCCTTGGAGGCACGAATTATTTACCAGCTACTTCACCCTTCTGTAAGTGCCCTACATCAAAAATGCTTCTCGAGTGAAATGTTTTTCGAGTCTCATGAGACCACTTGTATCTAATTAGCCTGCGCTAATTTGCAGGTACAATCCTGCATCCAGAGTGACACAATTTGTATAGTTTTAAACACATAGTCAGCTATTTATATGAAAAGTAATGTATAGTATAATTCGCCTAAAATGTTCCCACTGCTGGGACACAGGCTTCTTTTCAGTAAGAGGGAACTCACAACGTGGGCCTAGTGCGGATTAGTAGACACATATTTTGGTTATAAGACATGCTGGTTTCTCACGATGTTTTGCTTCACCGTTTTGAAAACAGTGGTGCTGCAATAAGTTACACAAAGTAAACCACCTGACTAGGTTTGAACCTACAACCTACAACACTCGTATCATCATCATCATTTCAGCCGAAGACGTCCACTGCTGGACATAGACCTCTTCCAAACGGGGAGGAGATTGCCATAATCGCCACGCTTGGCAGGCGGGTTGGCGATTGCAGTATGGTGGTAAAATGCATAGAGAACGCTGCTGCCCATTCTCTAGTAACCCCCTTAGGCGCCTTGTACGACACGCATGGGAAGAAATGGGATGGTGCTATTCTTTTACGTCCGGCACCACACGGAACAACTCGTAAACGGTAAGCATACCACGTAAGTGTAACCATGAGTATAGGGTCCATAAATTAACAGGCAATATTTCAAACCCATATTTAATTTTACCTAGCTTAAAACATGCTCTAATTGTAACAAATTTCTATTAAATTCGAAGCTCGGTGTAAGATAATGAACGAAGTACTGTTAGAAAGCAATAATGTCTGTAAACTCAAAGTTGTATCGAGTTCAGTCTGTGAGAACTCTTGTCGTATTTACACAACAATTCACTGAGACTTAGTGAGGGCACTAACTAAGCAACAATTAGACGTAATAATACCTTTTGTGACTCTGCTTCAAATCTCAACTCGAAATTAGGTTTTTGAAGTCGCGTAGTACTCTTTTGTTTTGATGTTTATTCAAATGTGAATATATTATAGTGTTTTTTAGAAAGCTTAATGATTAGTCAATCACTACGCTTTCTATATGAAGCGAAGACATAATAATCTAGGTTGGGTACAATCTTACAGAACGACGTGAACGACTGGACCCCATACCTCGTCCGGCAGACAGAATTTCAATTCATAATCAAAAATGTTTTACACTCTGAAGCAATATCTCATAATGTCATTGATGAATTAATTAAAGCTGTAAAATATCTGACAGCTGTTTGTGACGTTGTCAACTTACAGAATGCAGCTAACCCACCTATCATCCCCCCCGAGTGGGTTCCCGCATTTTCGTTACGGGGGGGGCTCAGTAACCTTGGATTCCAGCCACGGTGAAGCCAAGAGGAACCCAAAGTGGGGCCGCTCGTCAGGGCTTTTGCCTTCAAGCCATTGACGTAGCGGCCAAAAAGTAGGTTGCGGTGAGGTGCACCGCAACTGAGGTGGGACGCGATGTCGAATGGGAGGCATCGCGGCTGAGGGTTACGGGCTGCGGTAGTGGAGGAGTGCCGGTGCTTCTGAGCAGCGCTCTTCCCTTCCGTGGCCTGGTCGGGGCCGCCACCGTTTGATGGCGGACGCGGTGGGGCCGCAGGGCAAGAGGAGTGTCGGTATAGCGTCAGCCGCTCTCCCTATCCCCTGCGGCCGAAAAGTGGTAGACGGGACGGCGCGTTGTGTTCCACACGCACGCCGTCAAAGATGTCAGCAACCACTGGTGGGGTCCGCAAGGGCCGATGCCTGCCAGGGGTGCAGGTTCGTTCGAAAGAGATACCACGGCCCCTGGCATACGGGCTACTGAGGGAACACGGGTGGGTTTTAGTCAGTAAAAGTCTGACACGCCCTCCTGCTCTACTCAGCAGGAGAAGTCGATGATTTCTCACCCAAAAAAAAAACCACTTATCATTTCAGTAGCCCTGCTACCAAAAGTGTAGTGCAGACATGAAGCAGGAAGATGTGTTTTTCTTTTTTTTCATTATCTGCATAATTTCGAGATGATAATAAAACAAAATTAATTAATCATGTTGGATTCACGCTGAAAACATCATATTTCTAACCGACTTAAAAAAGGAGGAGGTTGTCTATTTGTATTTTTAACCGACTTCAAAAAGGAAGAGGGTATCATTTCGACATGTTTTTTTAAAATGTATGTTCGTGCATAACTCCGTCACATATAGACGAATTTACAAAATTCTTTTTTGTTTGAAAAGGGTTTATTCGGAAATGGTCCACTTAAATTTCATTTAGATCTGATGATGAGTTTCGGAGACAGACAAAGGAACTCTTCAAAAAATGACAGCAAATCAACCGCGATTGCTGCTATCGCATAAATATGCATTGTTTTGACCTTAAGGATAATGAAATTTCGAATTGGTGTGGGGTAAGTACTATAACTGAAAAATGAAGACGGTTGTTTTTTTGGAAATTGTTTTATTTTCTATTTTTGTTTCGCAACATAATAAAAATAAAATAGATAGGATATGCCTCTGGGTCGGTCTCATTTAATTTTTAGTAACTTTGCTTGGATAGTTTTTTGCGTTAGCTTCGATAATAAGTGTTTAATCTATGTAACTTGATGCTGTCTTAATAGTTGTCACTTGTTACAAAAGATACAACCATCATCCAAAAAAAGCAGATGGTGGCGAAAAACTAAAATACTGATACAAAGACACTTCCGAAATTCAACTTAATTTTCACTTTGTAGTGTTTTTTTTTTTATGCAGATCGGGTGCTTATTTTTCTAACAAAGTATTTTTTCTTCGAACCAGCTGATACCTATCTATAGACACACATGCATCTAATTGTATCATGCGCATAAAATATGCGTAGAGTATCGAACAGGACCCACGCCGCACGCACATTGAATTCAGATCAAGCGAACCCCTCCTGATGGAGATTTGATGTCATCTGTAGCCGACTGGCCATGCACATTTTATTGTTTTTTCTTTATCTTTTGAACAGTTTTTCTGACGTCTTATTAAATCTCTTTTAAGGATAAAGTCAAAAATGTGACTGGAATGTTTATTTGTTTGTCAGTCTCAACGTTTGTTTTCGGTAACCGGATTATATTTCGAATTATTTGTTTATATGAAAACAGAGTTAGATTTAAATGTAATTGGATGTTGGCAGACGTATGAAAACAGAGTTAGATTTAAATGTCATTGGAAGTTGGCAGACGTGGTTGGAAAACTGTCAGATAAAATGAAATACTAATTTGTAACTAAAAAGAATTTTCAAAAAGAAGTTTCGAAATCTATTAGATAGATCCATTTATTTTTATTCCTTGCTGTAGTTCTTTTACTATCTTAGTTTTGTGTTATGTACTTATTTAGTTATTTGTTTAGTAATGGTAGTTTTGTACTTAAAATGACCTTAGTATTGTTAGGTGCAAGGGCCGCCTTTTATGGTGAAAGCCTTCAAATCAAATCAAATGAAAATATTTTATTTCATATAAACCTGCATGGGCACTTATGAAACGTCAGAAGCTAGGTGCACGGTTCCAAATTGTCGCTTCCTATGGAGAAGAGCCGGCAAGAAACTCCACGGCTACTCTTTTAAAAATCATTGGCTTTATGAATGTTTTCAAATTACAGTGATAATAGGTATGGGAGGACAGTGCAGGCCTGTCAATAAGTACCAGGTACTTAGAGGAATGAAAATACAGAATAGAAAATCGTCTACAAATCTACAGTCTGTAAGGCCTACAACGTTCTCTCATTCACAATATGTAAAATAATCTACATAAATAAAATGAACCTATTTTAACAAAGTGACACAATTTCCATGACAAACACAAAAAATAGTCGAAATTAAAATTTGTATAATGTCAAATAATGACGAGAATATAGACATTGAAAAAAATAAAAAGGATAAAAACAACATTGTTATTTGGGAGCAGTTAATAGACTTTCACATAGTTCTGCTGTTAATGAAGTACCAGGGAAGCCACATGTGCAGAAGGAATTAATGCCAGACTTCCCTGTCTTCAACGTAGTCTTTATCTTATAATATGCTTTTTTGATAAGAACACGTTTGATGTGAGTTTTAAACTTTCCATCGCTAAGTTCTGTAACCTCTCTTCTTCAAACAGTTCCAGGTGGATCTATTCTTTGCCCGTCTAGGCCATAATTTACCGGTTAATTATCCGATGTTGTCTCGTCACTACATCTTTTAAAAAGTCTACCTTTCATTCATTTTTTGTAAATTGGATACTTATTTGTAATTATGTGTAACCATCTGTCATTCATAGATGCATACCTACTTTTTATTTCTTTGAAATTGTTTTATAATACAGTCTGCAAGAGTCTTATAAGAAGTACCCAAGCCAGGATTTGCTCTTAACACACTTACATTAAAAATGCGTCAAGGGAACATGCAAAGTGAATAAACGAGTTGTTTCACTCATTGTGGTCCATTCGCAACTGTGCCGTCATGCTCGCACCTAATTACTAAATAGCTTAATGGATGGAACGGCCTCATTAGACCGGAGTGGAGTAGCGTTTAGAAAGACATTCTATAGCCATTGCCAGCGAATATAAGGCCGCACATTCGCAAAGTTGCTTTATCGGGAAATTACGTTTTAAAGCTGCTTTTTTAACCACGAACTGACGACAGGAGGTATATATGTACACGGGTATACGCTCGTTAGCAGCTTTTGTGAATCGGTGTTAGTAATTTTGACGTAGTTTTTTGAGTTAATTTCGTTTGGGAGATGAGAGAAAAGTATGTTTTCTTGGAAATGCTGAACAAAATCCCAAGTTTTCTTGTAAAATTATGCTGACTACAATAGACTCCTCGTTATACAATTTTTGTTTTATGAATGAACCTAAAAATAGAAATGAAGAGTGCGAAGTTTATTGTACTGTCTATGATTTAAACTTCAAAATTTATCACAACACGAATCAAAAAATATATGTGACGCAAGTTTGGTCTAAGAATTTTTTGTTGGTAGTTTTTTGCAAAGTCGACTCCCAACGCAAGATTTGTGTCCACTGCATACGGGAACTTTGGTACACCCAGCTAGATTTATGAGGCCGAAATTTCAGTTACAATGGATGTTGGTGGAAACTATTTTGCTCTCAACTCAGCTGCATGCTGTTTTCTCGGTACGCAAAATTGTGTGGCGTATTTGGAAAGGAAAAATCACTGGACATCAACTTTGTTTTGTTGTTTTATATTTGTTCATTATTGCGTAGTTTTGTTTTGTGTAATTTCTCATGAATAACGCTTGCAGTTATATTTTAATGGTCATTTATATATAAAAATCTAAGTCCTCTAAGTTTTGAAGAAACAAAACCTTCCCTTGTTCCTTGTCCTTGACCACTGTCTATGGATTACGTTCCTATAAAGTAATAATTATAGACGAAACTTCTTCGGTTTACCTACTTACTTTATTTTCTCGTACTGATCAAATGTTTCAAACAAAATCAACTTGCTCATTTGCGTATTGTCCCCTAATTTTGAAACACAAGCAAACTCGGATGTCAACTTTGTTTCGAAATGTAAATTATAAATCTATTATCCAAATCCCCAAGTGTCCGTTTGAGTTGAGAGCTTCTTCGCGAATGATAACGAAGTGTCGATACGAAATTTGTCCAAAGTTTGTGTCCCTCTTGTTTTGTCCAGATTTGAATATCTTAACGAGACAAAGCAAACAGAAGCAAAGTCTTCAAATAAACAATTATTTTTAATTTTGTCAATTTTCTTTGAAGAAGGAACATTTTTAGGAGTGTGTTATTTTAATTTTAAAGATGATCTTTTGAAGGCGGAATAGTATTTATTTTTTTGTACGTACGGTCTCGTTTTGTCATTCTTTTATTGAAATGGAGCGTTGTTTTAAATTTTAAATTCAGTTGTTACCGTCTTTCATAAAATAGTCACGTTTATTTAGAGGGAAGGATACAAATAATAACATCATAAATAGAATCTTACTTTAGACATAGCAGCTGAGTAAATAAATTGAGCTACATGTTATGTATCAGCTGTTAACCTAAATAGCAACTAAATGGAAGTTTCAAGTATCAAAATAATCTACAACGCTAGTATCTCGTGTTCTCAAGGTAACCAAAGAAATTAATCAACATTTAGGTGCTTATCAATACCTACTAAAATATATATGTGTGAATGTTTGAATAATACACATGGTAAGTAAGTTTAAACCATCTTACTTTACTTAATAAGTGCATTCTTGAATGAAATCCAATAAAAAATATGATAATAATAATTACACAATTATTGATTCCTGAAAATATACTAAACACGTGCAGACCCAGGTGCAAAGCAAGCTATTTTGATTTCTATTCTACATAAGAAGTATACCATAGTTCATTCATATGAACAAACTATTGGGACAAACAAAATACGTCTCTTCATAGCTATTGAAATATATTTTTGTACGAAATATAAAAGCAAATCATCGAATTCGAGTGTCATTCATTATTTTGACGTAGTTGTCTACAATACTTATTGTGCGTACAACACAAAAGAACTCGAAAACTTGGTTTTGCCTGTTCATAATAATTTTAATTCAATTGAGGACAGTGACATTCAAAGACCCCTGTTTCGTCGAACTAATTATGTCTTGGAAAAGGTCTTAGACGTAAGGAGGTCCTTACCTCTTCGACGTAAAGAATACGTGATACCCTTGAGGAGAAGGTATTCTTGTTACAGACTTAGGTATACTAGATAATATTGGTATTACTTTTGAAATGAGACCTCATCTTGGTTGAATCTTTTTCGAAATAGTTTAATTTCCAATTTATTTCAGATTAAAATTGTAATGAAACTGTAAAAGAAAAACTTTATACAGCGTGTTTTTTTATTAGATAAAAAAAGAACTACGTTGTAGATTTTTGAATAGTATTAATGCCTTACATTGAGATTTAACAAAATCGGTTTTTTCTTTTATTACTTACTAGCTTTTGTCAGCGCCTTCGCCCGCGTGGTGTTCGGAAATTATTCCACGGGAATGTACTACCAGGATAAAAGTATCCTACATGTTAATTCAGGTGCCAGGTCCGATATGTTAATCCACCTGTGTGCCAAGTTTCATGCAAATCCGTTCTACCGTTTTTGTGTGATTGAATAACAAACAGCCAAACATCTAACTAAATATTTTTACACACAAACTTTCACATTTATACTATTAGTATGATTCAATGCTTTCTTATTATAATTTTTTCTTTTACTAATATTTTTCTTTTGTTTTGGAAAACAAATGACGTACTTTTAAAAAATAGTTTCAGAGCAAGTATGTGTCAAACTTGCTCTGAAACTATTTTTGAATTTATAAGCAAATTGTGACACAAAATTTTGAACTTTAAGGCCTATTTAAGTGACTGAATTATCAAATAATTTGCTAAAGTTTCTTAGGCTCGAGTTAATTTAAGTGAAGATCATTACATTCCAATAAAACTGGAATTTCTCCTTCAGACCTCGGTTAGTAATCTCTTAAAACTTTAGATATCCAATTCAAAAAGTTCAATGTCAAAAGCAAAGACGTGTGAAGTGTGAATGTGATATTAATTCGTAGAAGTTCAATGCTTTAAAGTATAAGTATTAATTTATAATTCGCTGTTTTATGATCATTTAGAACTTGACTTCGATTTAAATTATGTGCTTAGTAAAGTTAGCATTAATTAGTGATTTTAAACTTAAGAAGAGTAAGACTGAGAAGCAAGGTAGGTATAGACTGAAGTGATTTTCGTTTGTTTATGTATTCGTCTCCATAGATTTCCACTCGGCAAGAACTACAGATTGCCAACTACTACACAATCATTACATACTTCTCTTGCCACGTTTACGTGACCACGTCTGTTTATACAAGCATGATCTCATCGCATCGCATCTCGTGATTTCACTTTTCTTTTGACAACAATTCCCAGGAAATGGAAACGTTATTATGTTCAAAAAAATCTCTGTCACAGAAAAATAGACCTTAGGGTGATAGAGCAGTTACCACGTCAACTATATTATCAAACTTGGGCGGAGAACCGCCCGCCGTGTCTCGTGAAGGCGATCGGCGGCGGCGATCTCTCGCAGTCCAGGCCATGGTACGGACCGAGAGTGCAACGGTAGCCGTCACCTCCTTCTGCGAAGCAGTAATGCTCGCGACGAGGGAGGCGGTTGAAGTGAGGGAAAGGCAGTGTTTGCGCCCTCACGGATCTAGTCGCCGCAGGAAACGCCTTGGGCATCGGGAATACCAGGCTGATTCCCGACCACCGTAGGCGCGGGCTTGCGGATGGCGTGTAATGGGTAGCTCACAGTCCGGTAAGAACCAAGCCCGAGTCGACGGTACGTTGTGTTCCACGCGTGCCTAGAAGAGATATTAGTACCAACTGATGGGGTCCGCAAGGGCCGATGCCTGCTAGAGGTGCGTGTTTTTCGAAAGAGATACCGTGCCCCTGGCATACAGGCAACTTAAGGAAAATTTGGGTTTTAGTCAGAAAAAGCCTGAATTGCTCTCCTGCTCCACCTAGAGCAGGAGAAGTTATTTGGTGATTTCCCACTTTAAAAAAAAACTGTATTAGCGAAGGTTTTAGCTCCAATAGCCAAGAAAAGAAGATTCTCAATTAAAATGTAGGCTACGGTTAGTAGCAGATGCGGCTTATTTGCATTTTACATTTGTGGGAAATACTTATATTCTTATGTTGCAGCTTACAGGGATTTTAATACGAGGCATATGGAAGATATAAAAGTTTATTTTCAAGCTATTTGTAAGACTGTTGATTAGAATTTACGAACTGAAAATTGTGATGTTTGATAAATTTCGGATATGGCCTGCCAGCCTATTATGCTGTACCTTGCAGATTAAACGACCATATTAATTAGAAACAGTAAAAGTCGAGCGATCGACTTACTCACTCTCCACCATTATGATCTTCCAATCCAACGTCACCCACAGTCGGGCACATGCCTGTTATCCTCATGGCCCTGTGTCAGTCTCATCCAGGTTCTACCCACGAGGGTAACAATATCATCGACCCATCTCGCCACCAGTCCACCGACACATCGTTTTTCATTCATTCGGCGCTATTCGGTCACTGCCTTACTCCACATGTCATCAAGGAGTCCTGTTCAACTCCATTTAACTTCCATATTTTGTTTTATCCACTCTTAGGACAAGTTAAGTTAAGTTACTAAGGAAATGTAATCAAGCAAAGAAAATCTTGGACTTGGAGTGTAACTATTGTTGGACAGATAACGCGAAGAGACGAAGCTTCGTCTGTGAGATTGTTCCGTAGTCACACTGTGGCTCGACGGAGTACCTTCACTTAAGTTGCACCTGCAACGGCCCCTCTTGCTTTGTAGTCGGTTAAGTTTGAGAAGGCAATTTAACGCCGCCGAATTCCGGTCAAAGCTTATCCAAAATATAGAATCATTATTACGGCGAAGAAAAAGAATAAAAGTATAACTACTCCTCTTCAAACTGGCATAAAAAGTCCACACAATAATACATTCATAATACCGTCTCCACAAATTATTGAAGCCAGTTTTCAAGCCAACTTTGAATAGTCCAGTTAAACAGGCAACGCGGCGGAGCAGTTTTGTATATTGACATCAAAGAGGGCTTGCGTCAACCGTTTGTTATGCAAATAGAAGACGGTAGTTAGGGCTGAAGGGTTAGCCACTTAGTTTAAAGATATTCTTGCGAGCAATCCTCAAGAGAGCTGGGATTTTCTTTGTTATATTTGTTTAAGAGTTGAAATTTTTCGCTTGTATTGTTTAGAAGACAAAATTATGTAGGTTAATGTGGATTCATGTAGAAAAGAAACTGTTACAAAAAGAAAAAATACAGACAGGTAGTCACGTGATTCATTATACTTCAATCATAAGAACCACACTTTCTGCTACAAAATAAAAGCACAGCCGAAGTCACATGTTTTCATGGCATGGCTACCATAAAAGACCATACTACTATTATTATTTATGTGCTCACTTCATGGTAACAGTTTGCGCACTGGTTAAAATTTTATCATGTATAATATACCTCAGACTAACGCAACATTCAAAAGTGATTTCTTCAAAAGTATTGATCGCTATTACCCACAAATATGTTACGAATATAGTATTATTGAAACTATTATATCATGAAGTAGGTACTAAGGTATTTTTTCATTGCTACCATTCTTTTTGAAAAGTGGTAGCCCAGTGGTAACGGTTCTGACTAACCAGTTTCTCAAACTCAAACTCAAAGAATTTATTTCAAATAAGCCAATTACAGTCACTTTTGAATTGTCAAGGTCGGTGAGTTAGAAAGATAAAGCTAGTTGCCCATTCCAAAGCGTAGGTACCTATGCAGAAGAACGGGCAAGAACTTCCATGGATACTCTTTTAAAATCATGATATTGTTACAAAAAGTTGGTTACATCATCATGTTGAAATTATCAATGTGAGAACGACTTAAAAAGATGTTCTAGGTCCCGGATCCAAACCCAGACAGGCGTCTTACTTAGTGTAAATAATTTCATCACCACTGCTCTCAACACGGTAAAGGAAAACATCGTGAGGAGACCAGCATGTCCTAGAAACAAAAATTCGCAGGCATCCACCAACTCACCCTGGGCTCGCGTGGTAAATTATAGCTCACTATCTCGAAGATCGGAGGCTTGAGTATCAGCAGTGAGACCAGTATTGGCTGATTATACTATACCATCTTTATTTAACGGGGAACTGTAAGGTATATGCTTCTGGCTGATGGTAATTGATAATATTAATACGTAAAAAAACAAATGAAAAACAATCACACAAATGAAAACAGCATGAAGAAGTTATTTCCCCTGAAAATTAATGAACACACTGTCATAATACCTTCAAAGGCAAAGTACAATATCTTTCTAGCAATAAATATGAATAGAACTCAAATCAGAGGGACAGAAACGAAAATTATTTTAAAGAACCACCATTAATTTGAGTACGAAAGGATATTAAAATTCAAATTGTCTATAAATATAGACCCAAAAGTAGGTACAAAGTACAGTTTTACTTCTCAGGGTGTTTATAAATGGTTATTTATGTACAAAGTCTTATTAAATATTTGTCGGCTTGTTAATGGACGTTATTTATTGAGTCTGGCGCGAATTCAGTAGTTTTTTCATTTGTTTTGTGCGCCGAAATGAATTTCAATTGTGTATTCGGCCAGTTACAATGTTAGCTTTGGTGCATTGTCATTGCTTCTCGTATTTACTGGTATGTAAACGAACAGCAATGCAAATAAAAAAACAATACCTACAATGAAATTTCGTATTTTCACACATTCATATACAGCATGTATGTATGTATCATTAAGCTGTGGTCAAATTCAGGGGTGTGGTAAAGACCAACAAACAGCACAATTTTTTTTTTATGGGAGCAACATGATAATCGAGAAAAAAGACATCATCTGTCTTAAGCAAAACGTCAATACCTTACCTTTAACCTAAATGTATGGGAGGGCTAATTATTTTTTCTCGATTACAATATTGCTCCAATGGAGATAGCTTAATTTGATGGTCTGTACCACACCCCTTTTGATCACACCTGTCTGATACACGCTGTAGAAGGAATTTAATGAATAGACATGATACCGAAAACAATTTGTTGAATGCGCAATGTCAGTCAACAAACATTCATCTCATGACAAGAAAACATAACCACTTGTATTTAAGCAGACCCGTTCACAAAAGAAAACATTTGTTACAACAAACACACGTACATGAACTCAAACACATTTGCACAACTTCGCTCCAAGTAATGTCTACTTTCACATAAAGTGCTACTCAACCAAAAATGCAAAACGCACTCACACACACATTCCCTTTTCAAACTTCCGGTGCTTTAATTAAAACACCACACTCACACACCCATAGAATTACCGTGTCTCGTGTGTACGTACGCACTCGTCACCACTTTCTATGAACCACAGAAGTTGCCTTTGTCATTTGCGAAGTAAACAATTATATAATGAAGGCAACTTAAATTTCATAGGATGGAATAGGAGGCCATTGACGTAATAGGAATGTTTTGGACCGTTTTAGAGACGAAAACCTCACTCGAGATCACGTAACGTTTTCATAGCACTGGAAAATTCCAAATATATTACCTGCGACCGTTGCATTGTTGAGAATAGGAATGCGGTGGAGACGTTATGTTGAGTCGTTTTTTTTTTATTTCTAGGTTAGGTTTTATGAACATCTGCATTGATCGGGTATATTCTGTGCATTCGGATACACAGTAAAACTCGAAGTAAGGCTGGTACTTAGTCATTAATGAAGTTATCCGTATGAGTCAGTAATACCCTACCCCATAGGAAGGTGTTAGTTTATGTACGTATTATGTAGTCAGTTTTACCAATCTATATTGTAAGCTACTTTACTTCAATCAAAGACAGTTATGACAACTTAGACTTATAAAGCGGTATTTTTTATCGTATATTATTTTCATAGCACTTATTTCATTCACAAATAGGACAAAGGACACCGAAAAACAAAAATTAAATTAAAATTTTACCAAAAATACAAAGTACAGTCGCGCTTTCTACAGTTCCACAATAAGCTTATTAAGTACAATCGCATCCACAGCAACATAAGGCCGCTCAAGACTGCCGCACGTGTGCCCGCCGCGGAATTTCCTCGTTGCATTTACCTCTGATGACGCGTCCCACCATTACCTACGGGACCGTCCCAGCAATTTTATATTTCGCTGCAATATCGTGCTGGTTGTCACACAGCTTGATAGATTATCTTGTACAGCGATATTTTACGGATTAAAAGTGCAAACTGGGGTAGCGTTATCGTCTGAAGTGTCTATTTTTGGTGGGTAGTTTGCTGGTGATATGTATTTAAGTGGATTTTTTGGTAGTATAAAATTATTGATTCGATGTATTTACATTTACACGAGATTTAATAGCCTAATCTTTGAAGTAAGAATATAGTGATGAATTAGTACTTATCTGAATCACAGAAATAAGCTGAATGGGTGAGATAGGTTAGATAAGATGGTATATTATTATTTTCTGAAATCACCAAACCAAATGGTCTTCACAAGATCTGACTAAGATTGTGTGTGTACTTTAAGAGAGACTGTGACCTCTGAGTTTGTTTCGGCCTTTCTTCTCAGATTAGTCAGATAGGAAACGGCGACCTCATCTAGTTTAAAAACCTATTTATAGAAATAAAATTATTTATTATTTTTAGTCAAAACATATATATATATAATGTCCAGCCGTCGTATAAACTCAAAGTCAGTTTTCAGACACACACTTCTAAAACGATTTTAGAATGCAAATCAAGTCAGATACCGAGATCAAAAAACAAGAAAAAGCATAAAGCAATACAGCTACACGCTTCCCACTCCAGTTTACGGCTTAAAATGATATACAGAACTCTTTTACGTTTCCGCCGCTGCGTTCCCCAATCTGAAACGGCCATAACTCACTCATTCCCCACGTACTGTGTTTTATCAAATTTACACGTTTCAAAAATCCAATCGGGTAGTGTTGAACGAAAAATGTCACAGCAAAATAGGACTTCATAATACAGAAGCTGTGGCCCGGCCAATATGCTGACGTTCGTAGGAACACTTGAAACTCGATTTTCACCGTTCCCGTGGAGTGGTGAAATTTATAAGTAGCCCGGTTGGTTATACTGACAGGTTAGTGGTGGTTTTGAAAAAGTGTTTTGATATTTTGCAGATTTGTGACAAAACAGAATGTTTCTAGAAGTTTCTGATACAAAAACTGGGTTTCTGGGCTCATATAAACAAATAGATAAAATTGAAGTGTCTGTTTGTGATATCGAAATAACAGCTTTTTACAAAACGCATAATTATGAAAGTGTATACGGTGAATGCACGGAGAGCAGTGGTGGCCAAGTGGCAACGGCCGCGACTTACGAGTTGTACTCCAAAACGGTAAAGGAAAACATCGTGAGGAAACCGGCATGTCTTAGAACCAAAAATTCTAAGACATGTGACATCTACCAACCCGCACTGGACCCGCGTAGTGGATTAGGCCCAATCCCTCTGACCGAGGGGAGGCCTGTGTCCCAGCAGTGGGATCATTATAGGCTGATGATGATGATGATACGGTAAATATAACAAAAAAAAAATGCTTGTCTGTCTGTCTGTTTGTTGGTTCCGGTTAGTCTCAGAAACGGCAAGACCGATCTTGACAGGAATTTCACTGACAGATGGCTGATGTTTTTAAGACTAACATAGACAACCTTTTGTCCGGGCAACACGTTCCCGTGAGATATTTTCCATCATTTAGTTTTGACTTCGTTACGAAGACTATACAGGGTAAGTTTTTATCCAGTGCGCAAATTGTAACCATGAATTCAGCATATCATTCTAGAACCCCTAGCGCACAAATTTTTCGCCTACCTACGCGGTCAAAATGTATGGAACAGCAGATTTTTTTTTTGTATATCCGGCGAAAAATTTCTGCACTAGGGGATCTAGAATGATATGCTGAATTCGTGGTTACAATTTGCGCACTGGATAAAAACTTTTCCTGTATACGTGTAAAAAACATAATGAAGTCTAAGAAGTGTCTAAAGTAATTTTGACGGACGTTTCAAATAATTGGTTCATTTTCACTAGTTTTATTAGTTTTCTTAGTTTATTTGAAGAAAGCTTACTGAGTAAAGTAAATGGGTATTATCTAAGTAAATAAAGTTTAGTTCTTTGTTTCAATTTAAAACAAATGCTTTTAAATTGTTGTTGAAACTGGATTATCCATTACATCTGCAGCCAAAAAAACTTATGCTGAACTTTTTCTTTGAGAAAACCTTCAAGATAAATTCGAGGAAGTTAATTGTTAAGCAAATTGACTCATTATTCTCCTACCAACACGTGTTCATCTTCCATTATATAAAATAAACTTAAACTGTCCGTATATCTTTGATAGTTGTATGCAATGGTTATAATACAAATAGTTACTTGCCAATATCACGATAAATCTATTCCGAGTGATGTGTTTATTTCAATTTAAAAATGTTCGGTTTCTGGTATCAATGTATTAAAATTCTCATAACTTCCGAACATGTAGAAATAGGATTTAAAAACCCATTCATTAGCGTTTGATATCATCCATAGAAGCCGTGTCCTTGGTATGTATATACCCTTTCCGTTACACGTTGTATACATCTCTGCCACCCGCACATAGTACGTCCACATTTCGTCAGTTACATTAAAGTTCCATGTAATAGGAGACCAGCATATTGCCATCAAAATCAAAATCAAAAGTCATTTATTCAAACTAGGCTGAGGGTCAGCACTTTTTTAACGTCAAAATTACATAAGACAGTCCCCCAAAACGCCCACCCTTCACCACTTACATCATTCATCATTATCATTAGCAGCTTATAATGTTCCCACTGCTGGGACATAGCCCTCCTCTCTGTGAGAGGGAGTGGGCATTAAAACCACCACGCGCGCCCACTGCGGTTTGGCGGATGTCAAATGTCTTGAATTTACGGTTCTAGGACATGCCAGTTTCCTCACAATGTTTTTCTTCACCGTTTTGAGAGCAGTGGTGATGAAATAATTTACACAAAGTAAAGTGCCTGCTTGGGTTCGAACCCACGACCTACAGCTCGTAATACGCGGCTGTCACCACTGGGCCACCACTGCTCTCGCTACAAATTCAAACTCCGGATTGCAATTAAGATATTCCTGATGAAATAACCTAAAAACTCTTTACCCGACCTGGGAATTTTATTGTTATAATAATACTAGCTGACCCGACAGACGTTGTCCTGTCCGTCCAAAAGTCATTCATACAAAATCCCTACCGTACCTACCCAACCTGCCCTACCTACCCTACCAACCCTACCTACCTACCCTACCAACCCTACCTACCCTACCCTACCTATGCTACCCTACACTACCCTACCTACCCTACCTGCACACGGTGTACAAATTTGATTAAAATCGGTTTAGTAGTTTAGGAGTCCATCGCCGACAAACAACGTGACACCTAATTTATACGAGTATATATTAAGATTACAAACAGCATTTCATGAAAGAGTTTCAGTGCTTGCGTACATTTTCTATCGGAAAGAACTCTAAGATCGCTTCGCTTTTTGCGCCCTTTGAGATGCCATATGCAGCTTGCAACGTGACTTGTTCCCATGTTATATAAAATGTCACGCTACAACGTAAACTAACTAGGTAGGTACCTGAACATGAAATGTATTTTTATCAACTTGTTTTTCGCGTTTTTTAATTATGCAATATTTGCAAGCGACCCGCCTTTGCATCGTCGCCCCTGCTTGACAAAACATCGAGTTTTCTTTACTATATATTATTTCATTTTATTTCAAAACTAGCTTTTGCCAGCGGCTTCGCCCGCGTGGAACTTTCATCCTCTATTTATCACCATCGCCCTTAGGGATTGAATTTCGAAAAATCCTTCTTTATTCCTTGGCTACATTATAAAGGGAACCTCTGCGCAAAATTTCAGCTTTCTAGGTCCAAGGGTTTGGGTTGGGCGTTGATGAGTCAGTCAGTCAGCCGGCGGCAGAACGGCGTGGTGGCTTGCGCTGTAAGCATGGTATTCTTACCGACCTTTTATATTAGCTGTAAGACTGTATTTACTTAGATGTTTATTAAATGTTTATAACGAGCGCTAATCCTGCCGACAAACTGTTACGCGGTTTGGCAGGTTTGTAAAAGTTGTTAAAGTTTTGGTCCAAATAAATGTTTTTTTTTTAGGACTTTTCTTTTTGTTTGTATAGATTATTTTAGTGTACATATAAAACTTCCAGAACAATCTTTAAAATGATGATGAAAACCACATCAAAAGCCGCTGCATATTTAATAGAACAACGCAAGCACACAGAAAGACACGAAAAGCGACTATAATTTATAATATTATGTTAGATATTGATTTCCTCAAGTTTGGAGAAAGATTAGTATCAAATTCACGTTTGCCATTTGGAAGCAATTTCTTGCACCACTTCTTATTCTCAACTAAAGCACTAAGAGGTAAAGCTAAAGTGTAAACGGCGGGCATTTTTGGGGACTGCTTTATGTAATTTTGACGTCCAAAAAGCGCTGAATTTCAACTTAATTTGAATAAATTACTTTTGATTTTGAAGAGGTAATAGAAAATTCTTATTTGTAGCTTATTACGTAGGCATACTCGTAATAATATCAACCTGCCAAACCACGTTAACATGTACTACATTGTAAGCAGTTCAGTTTGTATATCATGTGCTTCACATAAAAGGTACACGCATATAAATATATTAACACCAAACAAAAAACGCTCCAATAAATTAATATTACATTTTTCGGCGCAACACAGCGCTTTTCCGTGATGGCTATCGGGATTTTTTGCCTTATTTACGGAGAGATCACTTCCCGCTGTGTTACAGCAGTCATGGTTGTGCAACACTATAAATATCCCCTCCGGAAACATGACAAACAATTGTATTGTGGACAAAAATAAACAGCGATTCGACGAAATGCTTGCCATCGATAGTGTGGGGACACGACTGAATACAAGTGCCTTACACGTGATTGTGAGTGTGTGTGTGTGTGTCAATGGCGTTGTGTTTATTTGTGTCAGTGAATTGTAATGGTAACACGTGAATGGCTATTTAACGTACTACATTAACGTGTTGAAGCTATGATTATCCATTGTTTGTATATGAGGTGACTATAGACAGAAAGAAAATATTTTATTTGGGACACGCACTGGAAGTACAAAACAATAAAACTATTGACGAGAGTGCAAAACGACACGTTGTATTAAAATAAAATAAAATATAAAACGACGGATAGCACTCCTGGAGTGCCGGCAGAAGTGAAAACTTGAATATTAACGTTGTGCATTTTTGATATTTTGGAATGGTTAGAGAATAATTTTGCACGAATTGCTTTAATAATCAGTATAAAGTAATATAATTTATGTGGTAGAATACAATATTTATTTATTGCGCTATCGTACATAAACATGACAATTTATATTACATTAAAAAGTTTATCTCTCAGAAAAATCAAGCCATCAGCTGTCACCATCCATGGATGCGCGTGGCACGCTGTAAAATAAACACACACAAACATTCGCGTAAGCGCCCTGCGCCGCCTAAATGAAACAGCAGGCGTAGGCATACATTTTCACTGCGCCGTAGAAAGAGAGGGGGATACTTCCTCTCCTACACCGCGCCGGCTGTCTACTCTCCATCCGTCTTACGAATTTTCGATCAGGTCACGTGTCCTGACGCGAGTTTAACATTTTTTACCCATTACAAAAAAAAAGTGTTCAACGCCGATAAAGAAGTTTTCACTTCAAAAAAGTCCTGTTCGAGGCCAAAAAGGCTCTTAACTCAGCATAACGATATAAAAAAAATAGAGATAGGAAGATCCAATAAAATGTACGATCTAGGTAATTTACATAAAAAAACATTGTGTGATTTTTAATTCTTGCTTAGAGCGGTTCAAGATCTGCCAGGGGTGCGGGTTGTTCGAAAGAGATACCGTGGCCCTTGTCACACAGGCTACTGATAACACGGGTGGGTTTTAATCAGTAAAAGTAAAAGTCCTACTCCACCCAGAGCAGGAGAAGTTACTGGATGATTTGTCACCCAAAAAAAAAGCGGTTCATGATAAAAGTCTACGAGCTTGCTACGGCGTAGCGATCGTGCTACGCAAGCTACGATGACGTAGCGAATAATTAATTAAATATCATACTCCCACTGCATAGTTGAAAACGTACTCTCAATTCCGCAATTACTCCCTGTTTTGTGCTAATCTTTCACAAATCTTCCCCTTAACATTGGAACACAGTAAAACTTAGGTACTTACTAACATCTAAAACAAGACACACATAATTGCTAACACACATCACGCCTCCCTTCATTCAAATCACATATTACCGAACAATCACTTCACGTAGACGTCGCTCGATGACTTGTAATAGACGTCGTGTGGGCGGACAGGCCCACCGGTGGGCTATGAACGTGCCCGCTCTCCCGTTGATTGCATTTATTCTATGACGGGGGCCCCATCTAGGGGCGAAGCTCGGCTGGGCATAATGACGTGCCCCAGGCGAACAGTGCGATCAGAAATTCCCTTGTTAATAGATTTCTGAGAGTCGATTCATGTCAATTATGTTTGGACGTTCGAAGCCTGGGCTTACTAGAAAATCAATTCGGGTATTGTTCTTTTTGCCGAGTTATTTTTTTATCTGTAGGCTTTGTGGAGCCAAATTAGTTTCAATAATATGTATTAGGTAATCATTCGGTTCACTAAAGACATTTTATTTTAGACGATTGAGGTTCTGGCAAGCTTGCTGGTATATACAGTAAGGTAGGTAGACAGCGCCTTTAAATCCGTTGTAATAAGGGTGATTTTTGTTGGGCTAGTGTCACAACTGATGTGCGGTGGACTGTTCTTAAGTACTCTCTAAACTTTTGAATCAAGAATATTTGCGAATTTGTATGTAGGTATAATAAGTTATTAAAGTGTAAGATTGATGTAGTAGGTAGGTAATTTAATTTATGTATATGCGAATGGATATATAATATAATATATAGACAGGTAGTATAACACTCGGTCAAACACCGAAATGCGCTATTATTCTTTTTTTAATAATTGTATTCATCTTATGTATAAATCCGAACCAATATCTTAACAGAAGGATCCATTCAACATCAATTCAGCCAAAGACGTCCACTGCTGGATATAGGCCCAAGCACCGTCACTGTGATCGATTCTGTTCTTGTCGCATCCAGCGGATTCCTGCGGCCTTCACCAGACCGTCGGTTTACCCTGTGGGAAGCCTTTCAACGCTACGTCTTCTGGTACGCGGTCGCCTCTCCAGAACCTGCCAGCCCACTGCCACTTATGTTTGGCAATTCTTCAGGATATATCGTCTACTTCGGTCCTCCTGCGGATCTCTTCATTCCAGATTCAATCACTTAGGAACACTCCCAGCATAGCCCTCTCCATTGCCCTTAGGGTGAGGTTTAGCCTTCTAATAAGGCCCATTGTGAGAAGGATAAATTAAGATTCTAATAAGTACATGAGTACTACTTCCTCTCAGCTTTATTTTTAATACCAATTAGCTGAAACTGGTGAATTAGTTTTCAGGTACTTTTCGTTAATTGAGGCTGAAATTGATACTAATTATATTGAGCTCTCGATATTACTGGAATATTAAAGAGAAAAACTGTTGATAACAAAATAGGAAGGTACCTACCAGTTATTATGATAATTTGTTGAGACCGTGGATTAAATAGCCCTGAGAGTGACGTACTTACTGCATTTTTTTAAATAACATGAATTGTTTAAAGCGAGTTCTCGTCGTATTTTTCGTGTCAGCACGAGAAACTTGGTAATTAACATAATTACATAATTATTTTAATCCCAGGAGTCCGTTGGATGCGGGAAGCACGAAACTGGTCGAAGTAGGGGAGCTTGGGGGAGGCTTATGTCCAGCAGTGGACGTCTTTCGGCTGAAATGATGATGATGATTCCCATACTTAATTTAATGTGTACGTCGAAAAAGCATGGTTACACTAACTCAATCATTAATTGATTTTAAGCAACGTTTTATACTTGAGTGTGAATATTATAAGTTTGATGTGTCGTTACTTTGCGGTAAATCAGTTTTATTTTTCAAATTACTACAAACATGAAATGTCAAGATTTCTAGAAAATATAGTAAAACAATCACGGTTGTAGTTTGCACCCAACGCCTGCAAGAAACTTCATTACCCGCAGTTCCCTTGTTTAACCCCAGCATTTGCACCCAAGTGTGTAAAATTTCATGATATATGATCATGAAATTTTACACACACTTCTTAACAAGCTAAGTTTATGAAAAACATCTTGTACGTTTGTGCCCTCGAGATTTTTAAGTTCCAGCGAACTTAAAACTCGTGCGAGGTCATTCGGTATCTCAAGTTCCCGCGGGTACTAACTTACCTAAGCGGTCGGGTTAAAAAGTAGCCCGTTGCTTTTTTCTTTTCTTTTCTGTAGCACTTTCAGTTACTCCGCTGAGACGTGGGGGAGTAAGGGTTCTTGTGGAAGTTCGTTTGTCAGGGGAATTATATTCGATTGTCATTATAGTTTAATTTGTGGGCAATCATGTTACTTAAAAAGAAAGTGGCGCTCCAGGAGTGCCGACAGAAGTGAAAACTTAAGCAATTACGTGTGTATTTTTTGAATCGTCAGATTAAACAACGTTTGACGTGCGACTGACACCACTGAAAACACAACGTTTAACAGTGTCGCGAGTTCAATTGTTGTTTTCCATCTCAAAAACTATCCAACGCGCCTAAAGAAGTTTTTACTTAAAAAATTGCATTACCTGAAATCGATGGTGTTTTCTTTGTACGAAATCCCGAAATAAAATTACCGGTACTACACTTTAATTTCGTAACAAGTTATTAACCGAAATCTGAATAATTGTGAAGGTTATTATTGCTAATCCATTCTTTCATACATTCGAAAAAACTGTCTGCTTAGCAACGTAAACAACGCTATGGAAATTGTGGAACTTAAAATAAAAGCGAATCCTATATTCCTATACGTGTATTACGCAATTACGCCTCTGATTTAACATTTTTTATTAAAAAAAAATAACTTGGTCGATATATCGACTAGTAGTACTCAGCGCATGTTAATCAAATTTATTATGCACATGGTTAAAGTGTCACGCCAGTACTCAGCGCAGTGTGCACTCTGCCAAAGATTGTATTCTCATGGCAGCCTTCAAAGCGTGAGTGAGTTCAGTGTGAACAAGCATCTTCTGGGCTTTGCTCTTTCTATCGTTGACTTCATCCATCGCTTTCCACCTGGTGAGAGCAAGGTCCAGACCATTTCCCAATAAAATAAATACACCGTGACATTTTAGTCACCTTACAACGGCAGCTAACTTCATGTATCCAATGACTACAATACATTTAAATAAAAAATCCTTTTTTTAACTTTTATGAATAATTAAAAAAAAAATCACTAAGACGCATGACGTAGTTTGAAACACCCTGATATGGAGATAGAATGAATGATGGAATGTAATGGTATAGCTGGTATCTTCTACCCTTAGATACGTAAACATTATTATCAGGGTGTTTTATAATTCTAATGCGTTATTTATATCTTTGTACCTATTATCTTAATTAATGGTAAAAAAATTGTAATGACGCCTAGAGGTATTTTATGTCAGATACTTTGAGTGGACCATCTTTGTAAGATGACTAAAATGTTACGGTATATATACTGCCTCGTTGGTCTAATGTTCGCCAATTTGATGCTACTACTGAACATGGTCCTGGATTCGATTCGAAGTCCAAGTCAAAGTATTTTAAATAAGCACATAAAAAGCACTTTTCAACGTTGACATTACAATAGTATTGATTCTTGGCGCCCCTTCCGAAAGGTAGTTTCCCAGGTCGGGCAATGTATTGGGTTTTATATCCTATTAATATGTATTAAAAATGTGTAATTTTGTATGTTTAGATTTTGTTTGAAAGAAAGAAAGAAAAAACGTTTATTTGCGGTAAACATGACGCAAAAAGAAACAGTAAGTATACAAAAATAAGAAAAAGTTGAGGGGAATATGCGTCACATCCACGCAAAACGGCTATCGCTCAGCAATTTGCTGCGACCCTATGTAAGACAGAGCCTCAGCGCTGGTTTTCAGCGACAGCCGGCATTGACGTAAAGACGTCTCCCGGTGCATCAAACAATAATAAGGACACTGTACTGGTACAGCAAACTTATAGAAAAAATAATATAATTTAATGTAAATGTGATAGAAATATACAAGACTACAAAAATAATAAAAACAAAATGTAAAAGAATAAAATAAAAGGAAATAGACAAACATGCTACGAGAATATCATCCTCAATAAACATTTTACCCTTTATGAACTGTGAATTTCGAAGACAAAATTGCGTGTGCGTCACAAAATTCATGTAAGAAATTACAAAAAGGCCAAATTATGTAATGTGTTTATGCAATAGTTGTGTGCCAGTGTCGTAGGTCAGTGTTTTAAGTGTTTTTGAGTGAATGTGATAAATGAGATGTTTGATATTTAGTTGTTTGGATGTTTGTTATTCAATCATGCTAAAATGACTGAACGGATTTGGATAAAGCTTATAACTGGGATTAACACATAGGATACTTTTGATCCTGGTAGCTCGGTCCCGTGGGATCATTTCCAACCTGCATGCGGGTGAAGTCGCTGGCGAAAGCTAGTAAATAATAATTTCATCTACCTATTACGATTACAAAGATACAGCCCTGTCACAGACGGTGAATGGACAGCGGAGCCTTAGTAATAGGGACCCGTTGGCTCCCTTTGGGTGCGGTGCCCTAAAAAGTAAACGAAAGATAAACAACACACTCATATTAAAACCAAACACGACACCCGTCAGCATAAACCAATTCCTTTTAAACGAAAGCTCCTTGCCAATAATTAACTAACCAATAAAGGTTTCACATAACAAAGCGAATAGCACTCAATGCAGTGCCAATACGTCTTTATTTTGAAAACACCAATAAACTGGGAACCATTACTTGGTTTTATTTTATTTACTTTTCGAACAGCTTAAGTGGGAGTATAAAGTGTGAGAAATGCCAAATGGTTGGGTTAGAAGGTGGCTAAGGTGATTTGCTAGAAATAAAATCTAGCACTCTCTATAGTGGTTGTCTTAATGGAACATAATAGTAATTTATGTTAAAGGGTGTGAGCGAATGTCCACCACTAACAAAAACCCTGTAACATGCACATTTCTTGCACACAGGCTATTAAATCGCACTTTGTATATCAGTATTGAAGTCTGATTTACTTAGGGCTGATTTTACCAAAGTCACCTTTCAAAGTCAAAGTCATCTTTTTTAAGTAGAGTAAAATTTACGTCTGACAATTCTACTATGGAAGATCTATCAAAATTCAAAATTTATTCTCAGGATAAAAGAAGTCTAAAAGTTTGGTGAAATTCGCCCTTAGTTTAATTTAATTGTCTGTGGTATATCATAATAAGAAGCAACAAAAAAGGCGCATTATTTAGATAACGATTGTTGACGATGTCATAACTTTTTAGCTTCAATTTTATTATAGCCTATGTCACTCCTTATAACTGTTTGCAACCGTTTCGTAGATTAGCTGGAACACACAGACAGACAGTTTTTTTTTTAATTGACTTTTGTTAGGTACCGTATATTTTTTCATTTACATTTTGTATAAAGATGTTATTTTGACATTACAAACAGACACTTCAATTATATTTATTTATTTATAGAGTATAGATATACCACAGGCAAGAAACTTGCACCGTCTAAACCGTAAACGGCACGGTTGGCGCAGTGGTTAAGCGATTGACTGCTGCGCTGCGTGTCGCGGGTTCGATTCCCGCACTGAACAAATATTTGTATGACCTACAAGTAGTTGTTCCGGGTCTGGCTGTTTGTGCATGTGAGTTTAATAAATGTTTGTAAACGCACCCAGAATTCAGGAGAAATTCCTAGTGTGGGGCAAGGTTTAAAAAAAATCCTGCCTTTATACTAATCGCGGTTAATTTTTTGTACGTTGGTTACAAAGCAAACTATTTTTCCAATCGCTCCACAGACCACCATTAAATTTTTGGTAGCGTAAGTTTAAAAAACCCGGATTTTATCTCGGTAATTCACCAAATTAACAAGGCTTCAGTAAATAAATGTTCCTACACAAATTCGTTTACTTTAATTTGCGTCACAGAAGCATTCAGGTACGGGTACCTCCCATGCATATTGATTTACTTTTGAGCGGTAGAATGTGTGAAGTACCTAAAATTTTACGAGTCCTGTAATTTAGTCGTATGTAATTAACGGGTGTTTTCTGTGTGCAATCGGGAATACCTTTCTAATTTTTTATGTGCACTGGCGCGCGTATTTCAAGTAATGTGTTATTCATGTGTATGATAATGTGCAAATAAAATTATGAGAATATAACCAGGAATGTATAATTTCGTAATTTTAAGTCAAAAAGTCTAACAACCAGTCTCACCAGGGTGTAATGTGTTACCCAGTAACTGGTAAGATTGTAAATCGAACATTTCGTAATTTTACTGATGGTAAAAAAAATTACCGACGAAAAAACGGAAGAGGTTCTCAAGTCGACGCGTATTTTGTTTTTTTAATGTATGGCCACGCATAACATTTTACCTGACTGCTCCAGAAGGAGCGTTATGTTCTTCGAGTGTTTGTATGTATGGCGATTCACACACGGAACCGCGCACCGCCGCGGCGGCATACAATTCGACCGCGCGGTTGGGCGGTGTACGTGTGTTAGGCATCAACGGATTTCTTAGAGACCAATGCGCCATGAGATCCGCTTCACCGCCTACCGCGGCGGTTTGCGGTGCCGTGTGTTAATCGCTTATGTATGTATATTTCTATGCGACGCCCCTTATGCGCTATGCCTTAACGGCTTGATCGATTTCAGCTTGAGAGGTGCCGTTAGATTCGCCTTAATTGTGAGACTGGGTATAACAAAATTGAAAAAAAATATTAAAATGGCCGATTTTAGGCGCGATAATATTTTTTTCTCGAACCCTATTTATTGGGGTATTAAAATAAAGGGTTTCATAAATAGGTCTCAGTAAAGTCAAAAATAATTATGTTAACTAAGAACTGTGAAATAAAAAATTATTTACAAAATCAAAAAACCCGACTACCTAAAAAGTGAACTTTAATTTAAAAAAAGATGGAAACAAGACGCTGTTTTAAAAAGATAACTATTCAAATCAAATCAAATCAAATATTTTTTATTTCATATAAACCTACATAGGCACTTATGAAACGTCAGAAGCTAAGTGCACGGTTCCAAATTGTTGTTTCCTATGGAGAAGAGCCGGCAAGAAACTCCACGGTTACTCTTTTAAAAATAATTGGCTTTAACAATATTTTCAAATTACAGAGATTAAATGTATGGGAGGACAGCGCAGGCCTGTCGATAAGTACCGGGTACTTAGACGAATACAGAATAGAAAATCGTCTACAAATCTACAGTCAGTAAGGCCTACAACGTTCTCTCATTCACAATATGTAAAATAATCTACATAAATAAAATGAACCTAAATAAAATTGATGTATAATGTCAATTAATGACGAGATTATGTCAGCATTGTAAAAATAAAAAGAATAAAAAAGAACATTGTATTTGAGAGCAGTTAATAGACTTTCACATAGTTATGCTGTTAATGAGGTACCAGGGAAGCCACATGTGCAGAAGGAATTAATGCCAAACTTCCCTGTCTTCAACGTAGTCTTTTATCTTATAATATGCTTTTTTGATAAGGACACGTTTGATGTGCGTTTTAAACTTTCCATCGCTAAGTTCTGTAACCGACTTTGGCAACTTGTTATAGAATACTGTTTATTAGAAATGACTTGCTAGTTTTAGTCAGTCTAAATTTTGGAATCACAATTTCATCTTTACTACGTGTATTCAGATTATGGAAATCGCATCGTTTTTTGAAAAGGCCTAAGTTTTTGCGAACATATAAGATATTTTCTAGGATATAAAGAGAAGGCAGAGTTAATATATCAATTTCGCTGAATTTGTTTCTAAGAGACTCGCGAGGCCCCATTTTATAGATTGCGCGGATTGCCCTCTTTTGTAAAATGAAAATTGAATCTACGTCAGCTGCCGATCCCCACAGCAGAACGCCATAAGACATAATACTGTGAAAATAAGCAAAGTAAACTAACCTAGCTGTGGCTACATCAGTCAACTGCCTTATCTTTCTTACTGCGTAAGCAGCTGAGCTTAATCTACTTGAAAGAGCTCTAATGTGAGCACCCCATTGCAATTTTGAATCTAAAGTAATTCCCAAAAATACAGTTTCCGAAATAGCATCCAGTTTCTATTAGACTGAATATTATAAGCAATCTCATGTAGTCGGAGGCAATGAAGGTCGTTATTGTTAAATTTAAGATGACGGCTCCGATAAAACTGAAAAGCAAAAAATAATAAACCTTTTTTGTTTAAACTTAATAATTAAGTTCTTAAAGAAATGTAAGTATACCTAACTAATTTTTAGTCGACGCCAAACAAGCAAATTAATTAATTAGGTACGTAAAGCGTAAAATATGAGATATATGTTTTTTTATTTTTTCACCATTTAATCCATTATTTGCTGATTGGCTACACTTGACTATTTCGCTTATTAAGAAAAATACTCCCCATTACTTTTCTGAACATTTGTTTAACACACCTCCCATTTATCTATAACGTTAAGAGAAAAAATACACAAATGAATTCATGTGACAACTTTTTTTTACCAGTTCACGCTGCCCCATACCTAGGCAAAGACCCCACTCATTCCATAATTTGTGAGCCCGCGCGTCCTCCTTCCAGTTTTAATGGAACCCACCTAGCTCGTCCTGCCATACCCCGTGGTCTTACAAAAAATTATAATGAGATAGATTAAAAATGTATGAAACTTTTTTTACACTATTATTGTTATACGTATTCCAACTAATTAATATGATATTCTCTTTAGAGTTTCTAGTCCATTATCCGCCTTAGTATTGCATGTAATCCTACATGATGATCGAACTGAAGCCTCGCCCGGTGATATTCCGTATGACCGGGCATACGGGATTGTGGATGACATAATACGTCCCCTAAAATGTTCACTGGGTTTGAATGCATTAACTCGTTCAAAACTAATACAGATTGGACTAATATGTGCTAATTTGGAACGGAGTTTGATTGTGTGCTGATGTAGGTATGGAAAATAATGTTGGCACAGTTGAAAGAAATAATGAAGAAGGTCATATCGGTCGGTAAATTAAGTTATCACTAAATGTTGAAGGATTTTACGTATCTATTTCTATATGTAGGTTGAATAGATAGATTGTTTATTAGTACATTATGATATAAGTGCGGTAATTATCAAAGCGCACGTATGTCATACGACGTTTTATAACATATTTGCGAGGAAATAAATAAAACTCGGACTTTCTTAAACGAATAATTGTTTAATCACTTGTAAAAGCAGTTAGAAAAATTTGAATAATTTGTGAAATTGATTATTACTTGTTCACACATTAGCGATGCGCGAGTGTCAAAATATGTGGTTATATATGAATATATTTAGGTGTGTATAAGTAAAACAAATATCAAGGTTTGAATGTCAGAATGGTTACTGCTTATTTACTGTATATGAATTTTCTTATGAATATGGTGTGTAGGGAAAGGATATCATGAAGTAAAGCACAGAAAGACAAGAGTAGATGTTTATTTAAATTAGGCTTGTCACTATTTAATCAGAAAGCTAGTTGTCCGTTCCAAAGCTAGGTCTTTCATGGAGAAGAAGGACAAGAAACTCCATGGAAACAGTACATATATAAGTATTCCATCAACACATCTCTTACATTGCTATTACATTTAATTACAACTCTTGGACCTTTATCCAAGATAACTCAGCATTATTACAACAACATGGTATATAGTAAGCAACAGTTATGGTATAATAATAAATTACTTAACTTACATGACATCTGGTTGATCTATTCCACCCAATAACGGCACTAGGACTGTCCAACTGAACATCTACCGAGCAACTGTCTGTCGATCACGTCATTACAATGCTTTTTATGTCCTACCAATGTCAATTTAGGTTAATCATTTCCCGCCATTTTGACACAGATATTATTAAAGAAAGGATAATTAGTGAAACCGTTTTGAAACATTTTATGGTAATTAAGCAATTTAATAAGAACTGATTCGTAATTCAAGACAATAAAAAGTATCTATCAATGTGAACTGAGAGCATGTTACCAGTCATTTGAATCAGCGTATTATATTAAATAACATTAGAAAACCTTAAATAAAATACAAGTATAATTAAATACTACGTAATCATTTATAGTAACAACATCCAAGTTATTTTCAAAAGTTAAGACAGTTATTTTTGTAAACATGTAGTCAAATTAGGTACTCCTACATTTTTTCAACGCTTTGTTAATGTGACAGATGACATTATCCACCACACAATATTACATTAACAAAATAAATAATCTTACACGCGCATCAACGCTTTTTTTATGGCAATGGCACAAAAACAGCCAGTATTACCAATAAAGTAAATTAGTATTTTTTGTTTTTGTTACTGATAAATGGTTGTAATTTGTTGTCAACTAATTAAATTAAAGAATTAAGTGTTTATTTTTTATATTTTATCTCCCAAAGTTAATTTTATTAATAAAATGTTGACCACTTTTCTGATATAAAAACTCTTTGCTAAGATTTAAAAAAATTACCGTTCGTTTTATACGGATCATCTTGATAAACCGTGCGTTTTACCTTATTAAAAATAAACTCGTGCAAACATTACGATAACGCACAAGTACGGAGTGGCATACATTACGATATTGAAATTGGTGAAATAAGAGACCCTTTACGAGCAAATGTGTTAGAAATACTTAAATTCACTATCCTGCCTGTAACATTTTTCAGTCACGAAAAAGGTTTGGTCCTTAGTAGAAACATTATGTTGGAGAAAAAAGCAAAAATCACTGCTCAAGAAAATGGTTTTCTGAATATTAATAATAATTTATGCTATAAGTGCTAAGTCTATTGATACGAATCGTTTCTAGCTTTGCTTAATACGACCATTATAATATTATCGAGGTAAAGTTACACAAAAAATATATTTAACACTCTTAAAATCCGTCTATCAAGATTTTCCTACTTAATAAGTAAAAAGAAAATATCTCACGAAAATAAACACTTAATGTTAGGAGGTACATAAAAAATCCATTCCACTTTGCCAAGTTCAGAGAAGTTAAATTTAAAATCAACTGCCAACATCCCTCCAGTGAAATCAAATTATTTTTGCCACCGTGAAAAATGGGAAAACATTTTTTTCTTCTTTTGATCTAAGAAAACATTGCATCCAATATTTTGGGTAAACATCAATTTGGCGTAATGACCTGTTCAGTGTATAATGTTGTCTAATGATTTAAATAATGTTCCAAATTCAAATAAAATCGGTTGGGTCGTGTTCGGGTCTCATTAGTAACAGTTTAGTAACACAAAGGTTTGGTTCACAATGAACTCGGCACGCTATAGCATGATGGGAGATCGTATTACGAGAACTTTAATTATATCGGTTAACAGCTTTTCTAAGGACTATTATTATATATCAGGAAACGTGATTTCAAAGAAAATGGAAACGTCGATATAACTGAGGTGAAGCAGGTGAGGCTTTTGAAATTGTACTAATGTAGTCGTGTTTCTAGTTTATACCATGACTAAATTATACTCGCCCCTCTAAAATGGGATTTCAATGCTGAAAGTTACCGTGACGAAAAATTACGTGGCTGAAAATCAATCGTCTTTAGATACGCCGTATTTTCATACAAAATCCCTAAAATATTCAGCCAAAAGTTTATCACTAAACGCGGCTTAAAATACGCTAAGAGTCGCGTCAAAGTTGCTACTTTAACAAGATTCACGTTATCGGAACTCCGTACAAGATTAGTTACGTGTTGACGCATAAACTGTGAACGATTTCCACATATTTCTCTAGTCTATAAAAATCTAGTTTTGTAGCTCGGCAAGGAAATAAAAATTTAAGGCGCAATATAACAAGAAAGACGTGTTGTGCGTTATAAAGAAATCTTTTTGTAATATTTGTTATTGGTGTTACAATTTGATAAAATATTTTTATGACATTTTCTTTTCTCAGTAAGAAAATAAGACAAAGTATAACGATTTTGCGAGAACAGTGATAGCCCAGTGGTAAAGGTATAGATCATGACCCAACCCAAGTAGGCACTTTACGTTGTGTAAATTATTTCATCACCACTGCTCTTAAAACGGTAAAGGAAAACATCGTGTGGCATGCCCAGGTCATGACCTAGAACCAAAAATTCTAAGACGTGTGATATCTTTAAAACCACACTGGGCCTGTGTGGTGGATTATGGCCCACTCCCTGATAAAGCGCTTTCTAGCTGACACAACTATTTTAGGTGTGCTCTACTCTTACCGAGTTATGACAGCCTGGTACTTCGACTGTATAAAGCGTTATCTAGCTAACACAATTACGTATATTAGGTGTGTTCCTACCGAGTTATGACAACCTGGTACTTCGACGGAATAAAGCGTTTTCTAGCTGACACAGCTACCTATGTTAGGTGTACTCCTACCAAGTTATGACCACCTGGTACTTCGAAGGCATAAAGCGTTTTCTAGCTGACACAACTACCTATGTTAGGTATACTCCTGCCGAGTTATGACAACTTGGTACTTCGAAGGCATAAAGCGTTTTCTAGCTGACACAGCTACCTATGTTAGGTGTACTCCTGCCGAGTTATGACAACCTGGTACTTCGAAGGCATAAAGCGTTTTCTAGGTGACATACCTATTTTGCTACTTTGGGTCACACTATCGCAATTTTCTTAAGGAGCTCTATTATTTTTAAAATAAATTATAGCCTATGTTACTTCCTGATAATTTAGCTTTCTATTAGTGAAAAAATGGTTAAAATCGACTCAGTAGTTTTGGAGCCTATTCGAAGTAAGCAGCAAACAAAAAAATGTTTCCTCTTTATAATATTAGTATAGAGATTGTTATTGACTAAATAGGCTGCAAGCTGCTCACAAGTGTGACAGATAATTGACAAGGTTCTATGTGTGATGCATCATTAAATAATTTTTGTCCACAAGACATTAAGCAACCACCGCAAACGAGTTCTACAAATCCCTCGTAAGGTTCGCATTCCCATAAAATATTCAAATTAAAATCAGAAATTCAAAGCAATAAAATCGAATATAAATCCGTAACCCAAGAATTGAAAGCTCACATGACTATTCAACTCAAAACGGACCAATCGGAGCGCAAAATGATCTTACAAACAGGATTTTGTCGAACGCCGATTGGTGGATTTCCAGTAGACCTAGCATTTCAAAAACGCATTGGGAGAATATAAAGTGGCGTGATATAGTTTAGATTGTGCCCTAGATTTGCGTTCTTCAACGCAGTCGGTAGCCATTGGGGCTCGGCCAGAATGAACAAGCAGTAACTGAGGCGATAGCGGGCGCGGCGGCTTGTGCAATGATGTGGCCACAGTGTTTCGCAAGTTGTTTTAACGGACATTGGAGCCTAAAGCCAATAGGGTGCACATTTAATTATCTGAAGCCCATAAGTTAATACAACGATCAAAGTTGCACCGTCTTTCAGTACTCAGACAAAACAAGTCATTTATTGCTTCAATTTTATTAAATGCAAGAAACTTGCATCGTATAAATTACGCTTTAACGTGTTTCCTAAAACCATAGACGATCGCTGGCCACCAACAGTTCGTTCACAGTTATTTTACCTCTTATTGTAACAAGAATAAAGATCACTGTGATATTGACAGACTTGATAGTAGTAGCAACCCAAACGCAACCTTGCACTAATAATAACAAAGATCACTTTGATTTTGACAGAGACCGCAAAATCAGGGGACTACAACGCAATCACGATTTTCCCTCTGGTTTATTCTCGTTTTTATTTTAGGTTGATGCTGGGTTGCTGCCACTGACAAGATTGTCAAAATCACAGTGATCTCGATTTTCGTGACACTATTACTGTCACAGTTGACTATAGTAAGTTAATTATTATTTTAGACACCTGACAATGGATAAAAAAACGTCAGTTTCATAGGTACCGTCTTAATACAAAACGAGTTGTAACTTTTGTCTAAACCCAAACCTTCAAACCACTTATTGTATTTTGGATTTTATTCCGACGACTGTAAAGTTCTTAATACAAAAACTAATTTAAAAAACGAGTCAAATTTGACAATTTTGTATTAAGACTTTACGTTTGTCGGAATAAAGTTCCGAATTAAATAACAGAAGACTATGAACTATAGAAAATGTTTTGATAATTCGTGCCCGCTTTATCAACCACGCAAGCTCTTTACCCTGACCGAAGCCTTAGTTTTCAGGTCGTTGCAACTGCGCGTGGTTATATTTGCATGGTCGTAATAAAGCAATAAAATGTTTTTCGCGTGGCTGAGAGCTCATTTCATACAGCTAGTCTTGAACGAGTTCAGGCTCTATAGATGGCGTTTGTTTTATGTTTTATAGCTGGTGTTTTTAGATGCCAGATGTTTTTATGCAGAAAGTTTAACGAGTTTAAGAAACTACTGTTTATTGTGAAACCCGATGAAATAATTTTTGTTGTTTTGTTTTGTGCATTTTGTTTTATTGCAATAACAGCATCTTTCTCAGCGTCATTTTAATAGAGTCGTTTTATTGAATTATTTAAAGACTAGGGTTTACTTTTACACGTTGTTAAAGGAGACATTAAAAATTCACAAAAAAATATGGTTCATATATTTAAATAGAAATTATGAATTATTTAGGTACATAGCTTATATTTATATCAAGTCTATCTAAATTATATAAAAGCTAAAACATCCTCGCATAACCAGAGTACTCCTATTACATTTCGAGAACCATTAGACCCCATTCACAACTAAATTTATTTCCATTCAAGTTTCATGCGGAGTCCTAACCATAATGAATAGTTGTTAACTCGCTTGCTAATCTTATGGCTATTCCAAATGCCTATAGACATAACCTAGATGTACACACGCTTAGCTTTCTATGAAAATTATTGTTAAAAAAAATGTAATGAAAAAGCCTAATGCTCTCTCCATGCAACTTTTTATGACCGAGATAGTTTTCATGGTTTTTGAGAGTGCTGAAACCAATAGTGTGGTCAAAATTAAAATCCAAGTTTTGTTAGACGAAGTTTATCGTTTTCACGGTGATCGCCAATTTAAATCACCATATTAGAAATAAAAATAAGATGCCTGCTTGTAATCACCTTTTGTATAGAATTTTAGTCCTATTATAACATAATTAATACTCTGTTTTCCTTTTGTCGACTTACGGAGTCTATATATACCTTTAAACAGCGTGACTTATTTGTATATCTCATATTTTAAATGAACTGTTTGTGTTTTTAATTAGAATAAAATTCTTTAAACCGATATAGAATCACATTCGGAGTTGAAGAAAACGCGTAAGGAACTTAAAAAAAAGTATTTACAGAATTCTGTGTAATATTTTGGAAAGAATTTTCAATCTATCATCAAACACGAATAATCAAACGGTAATAAGTTGAATTATAACAATCACAAGCCAACAAACTGTGATTTTCAATCTGTCAGCACGATCTCTTTATTACTACATCTCTTTTCAATTTCATGATTATTGTTTTCATAAGCATTCTTGTCCCTTGGTGCTCTTCTCCACGACAATACATTATACATTACATGGGCTCAAACATACCTAGCGAAATGGTTACCATACATCTCTGCCTGCCTCGAGGAAAACTGGCATGATGTTACGCGCTATGTGTCACATCTCTCTAACAGAAACACTCACTCGGAGTTATTCAAAGCCCATATTCAACAGTAAGACTTCTATGAAACATCAATTAACAAACGATTTGAATAGAAAAAAACTCCATGAAAAAACGTACATACACATTTTGAGAATGCAATCCATCCAGCCTCTCAAAGCGACAGATGGTATCAGTTATCCGACGGATACAGTCCGTATGCACTCGTGTTATAACGAAACCGTTAAGGTGTGGGTACACGGGCGACTTGAGTTGCTCCATTCTGTGGAATATTGGTCAAATTGCCACCTGACATCGTAAATTCACGACTACGTGGAGCAACTTACTACGTTGCCACGTGTGGATTAATTTTACCGAATTGCGCTAGTTTATCGAGTGTATGTATGTATGTATATTTATTTGGCACGCTCTGTAGCCTAAACGGCATGATCGATTTCAGCTTGAGAGATGCCGTTAGATTCCTCTTACTTTTTGTGAGAGTGACACTTGGTATATCAAAATTGTAAAACAAAAATGGACGATTTTTGGCGCCATATTGTGTCTTCAAAAAAAATTTTTTTTTTCTCAAAACCTACTGGGTGGAGTATCAAAATAAAGAGTTTCATAAAACAGGTCTCATTAACGTCAAAAATAATTAAACAAACTAAAAATTGAAAAGCAAAAACCCCGATTGCCTAAAAAGTGTTCTTTAGTAAAAAAGATAGAAACAAGAAACTTGTTTTAAAAGGAAGACTATCTCAATACTATAGGCAATCTCATGCAGTCGGAGGCATCTTCTAAAATTTAACAATAATGACCACTTAACTGAATTTATTGATCACTTTTTGGTCAGTCTGGTTATTAATTTTATGTTTTTTTTTTCTGGATATAACTCCATAAGCAGCAACTGTATTAATAAACAATAGGTAAGTGCCTCGGAAAGCACGTTAAGCCGTTAGTCCCAGCTATCATTTGTGGATCTTTGACAGTCGTTACGGGTCGTCAGGAGCCCGAAAATCTGACAACCAATCTTACCAAGGGGTATCGTGTTAACCAGTAACTGGGTCGTGGAGGTCAGATAGGCATTCGCTCAATGTAAATTATGGTATTTAGCTGCATTAGGTTAGACTGGAAGCCGACCCCAGCATAGTTGGGGAAAGGCTAGGCAGATGAAAAGGTAAAGTCTTTCTCAAAAATATGAATATATTGAGAAGTTTTTATTTTTCCGTGGTATTCATACTTAGCATAAAGACTTCTAATGCACATTGTGTCCCGGGTGTTTCCACTGCGAAGATCGACCTGAGGACACGGTGGAGCACACGGTGGCGGTCTGCCCTGCTTGGGCAGAGCACCGCCGTGTCCTCGTGGAGTCGATCGGTGGCAGCGATCTCTCGCGTCCGGCCCTGGTCCAGGCCATGGTACGGAGCGAGAGGGCATGGGGAGCCGTCACCTCCTTCAGCGAAGCAGTGATGCTCGCGAAGAGGGAGGCGGCGCACGTGAGGGAGAGGCAGCATATGCGCCCTCGCGACCCTTGCCGCCGCAGGATACGGAGACGCCCTGGGCGTCGGGAATCCCAGGCCGATTTCCGGCCACCGTAGGCATGGGCTTGCGGACGGCGAGTAATGGGTAGCTCGCTGTCCGGTAAGGACCAAGCCCAAGTCGACGGCACGTTGTGTTCCACGCGCGCCTCAAAGAGATGTCAGCACAAAAAATGATGGGGCCCGCAAGAGCCGATGCCTGCCAGGGGTGCGGGTTTGTTCGAAAGAGACACCACAGGCCCTGGCATACGGGCTACTGAAGGAACACGGGTGGGTTTTAGTCAGTAAAAGTCTGACACGCCCTCCTGCTCCACCCAGAGCGGGAGAAGTTATTTGATGATTTCCCACCCAAAAAAAATGCACATTGTGTCCTTACTTTTAGCTACAAATTGATTCAGTAATAGGTAAATGTATTCTTGTCAATTTACAGCATGCATCTTTTTGAGGCTATCAGTTAATTATTATTATTATAAGTTCAAATATTTTCAGTTCAGCAGTAAACCAAGCCAGTTTTTTGGCCATTACATTTAGTCCACCTTTGTGTAGTTTTAAATCTATACTAATATTATGAAAAGGATAGATTTGTTGCATAGAATAGGCTCCGAAACTACTGAAACGATTTGAAAAATTCTTTCACTGTTAGGAAGCTCCGGGTGAAATAGGCTATATTTTTTCCCCGTATTTTCACGGGAACGGGAACTACGCGGATGAAACCGCGGAGTGCTACTAGTAGTGCTCAAAACTTTAATTAAATAAATACAGAAGAGAGAATACACTACCTCCGGCAACTGTTGCCAGGCAATAATTGTCCGTGTAACCACAGCTTTAAAACAAAAGCGTTACCGACGACATCCTGAGAAATTCATTATTCAGTGCCGCACATATTTACCGTTTCTTTGTCTCGGTATGCTAACGCTTGTTTCATGTGTAACTTTGAACGTATGTTTGTTATGTAGGTATATGTATACTTGTATATGTAGGAATGATGCTTATGATTGCTAAAGGGAAAGGGGTTTTTTGTAGGGGAAATAATGTTGTACGACGGCATCCAAGAGCAATGTTTAAAAGATACGGTTCTGTAGTAGGTAGGTACATAGTTGTGTATGAGTTCGTTCAAAGAATTACAACCACAGGTGTTACAGAAGGTCTAACATTAGTTTCCGAACTAAATCTATGATTCGCCTATTATAATTATAAAAACGTATCAATCATTTGAATCTATCATTGTTATGTCATACATTTTTATTTTATTTCTACTTACTTACGCTGTCCCAGTCCTGGGCAAAAGTTCAGTCCATCCTTCGCGAACCCGCACGTCCTCCCTTCCAGTTTTGACGGAACCCAACCAGCTCTTCCCACCAATTCTTACCTGGTCTGCAGCGACTCCCCGCCTCACTGTCTCAAGGCACCGGTTCAAACAATTTTTCTTTTATTTTATTCGTAAATCAAATTTAAAACTACATAACAATCGTACGTGCATTTCACAATACTCCAAACATAGACAAGCTAAGCGACCAAGCTATTTCCAATTAGACATATTTTTGTTGAATATGTTGGGATTTTCAATGAGGATACTTCAGGCGTGTAACATACCGGCGGCAAGCTGTAGTTAAAATAAAATAAACGCACATCGGCTCATAAATTAACGCGGAACGTTTAAAATTAATTTGTGTAAAATATTGGAGCACTAGTTACAATTTATTTACCATGACATGTAGTGTAAATGTGCTTAATTTATAACTCCACACTTAAAATTTAATGGTCTCTTCATCGTGATTTATTTGCAGTCAAACATGTTGGAAATAATATTTCTTAGTCATGTAATATATAACATTCAAATTGCAGACCATCAATTTATTCAAGTCCAAACATCATTTTAGAACAATTTATAATTGATTACATTCAATTTGGTTGTGTTAGACAAGGCGCTACGGATTGTCGATGTAGTCATTCATATGCTGGACTCGTAGCACCTCGTAGATCCTCGTAGCGGCTCGTAGCGCCTCGTAGCCGACACGCGTCACGGGCACGCTTGAACGTCAGTTCTGTCGCCTCGGGCATTCCTAGTACCCCTTTGTGTAAATGTCGAATTTATTTCACTTGAATTGTTAATCGATAACTTGAATAAATGTGCTCTGCAGTAATACGGATAATTGAAAATGAACGTGTTGTGAATACACTGGGGATAGGTTTAATGCATTCCTATGCTATTTAAATAATTGAGACCAAAGTTGCAAGCTGCTATACCTGCTGCTATGCTATAACATTTAAATTGTTTGCATTGCAATTGACCTTTTTTTTTGGTTGGCTTATATATGACCTACTGGTGGGAAAAGGCTTCCCCTTTTTCCTTCCAAACCTCCCTGTCTTGTGCGTTGTGTCTGAAAACCTTAAAAGATCTTCTTTCTCAGGCGTTCAGTGAGTGACGATCTTTGCCCATGTCGCCGGGTGCATTCGCTCTACGTGTGGCCCAGTTCCACTTCAGCTTGGCTATTTTCCGCTCTTTGAGTAATATTCCATTATTATTTTACTATAAACGCCACCAAGCTGATAGTTATACGTAGATAAAACAAAAGCCAATCAAATTACTTCACATAATAGAGACGGGACAGCAATCTAATCTAAACTTTCAGAAACTTGATACTCTTCTGCATCATCATCATACATTATTATTTTCCTCTAATACCAAATAAAATAAAACACACCTTCCTCTCTCTACTTATTTAACTACATACATATGTATATGTACGGTCGCGGTCAAGAGTCCATTCTCATGCTAAGGGTTATATTGCTATGACTCGCGGTCCAGGCCGTACCTACAGCTGTGTGTATAAGTGATGTAACCAGACCGCACACCACAGTAGGTACTCACACACCACTGTCGCCGAAAGATACAAAAAACATACCGTCGCACAGAGTACTCTGTCTCTGTCTGTACTGTGTTACGTAGTAACTACGTATGACCTTGGTCGGTTCATACGATCGCTAAAATTCACATTCTAATATCAAGTGTCGGTAGCTCGCAGCGTATTGTCATTGATTAAGAATCACCAAAGTCTGGGTTCAAATCTCCCGAAGAGACTTTTATTTTATTTTCAACAATTTCATCAGTTCTTTTATTATTCGTTATACGAGAATGTTTTTTTAAATTACTTAAATTATTATTTAAACAAAGGATTAAGAAGATTATGTGATTACAAAATGTTTATTCGTTATAATTTTATGAAGTAGGTATAAAAATAACTACTAATAACTTCTTGTTAACAGTTTATTTTCTCATAAAGAACAATTATTGAAGTAAAGTAGCTAATTGGTGAACCATGATAATCAGGCTATTGTATCTTAGTAATATAATAATATTGTGCTGTAATTACTACAATGTGCGGTACTCTAAAGAAATCACATTTTTCTACGCAAATCTACCCACGTAAAAATAACAAATGCAGACAAGTTGTCACAATACAATTAAATGACTCAGTAGTACTACTATTGGAATAAATCTACTGCGAGTGAGTTAGTTCTCTCAAACCTCAAAGTTAACAAATTGTATTTAATAGGACTTATCGAAGTTATAGCTTAAGTAATCATTTTCATTACGAAAAGAAGATTGAAACTAAACCTCGAAATAATCCATATTACGGATATGACACAATATTATGTGAATATTACTAAAATCAATAAAAGTCAATAATAATAAATATTTCTAATTTATATCTTAATGTTTATGTTTTTTGAGCTGGTTTTCCATGATGCAAACCTTCTGCGTCGAGTGCACAGCGCACTATGAATAATTTGGCAAAATGTCTTGTCTTTTTGAAACCACTTGTGCTGTCGCTTTCTTTTATAAGCTGGGGTCTTCCACTTTGCTTTCGACCGGCAAGGCTACCCCCTTCCTCATATCTTTTCATCCACTGACTCACAGTATTTCACTAAAACAAAAAAGGGGTACTGTTAGGCTACTAAACAAAATACATACTAATATGTATTACTATTTAGAAACAAAATTATTTGAAATATAAATTTCACATAAATATTTAATCTAGGAAATAAATTTACTTTGAAATTTTATATTTTTCTTCTATTTAGACGTTATGATATTTATAAAACGTTTAAAAATTACTACAAGGATCAGCAGTTATACTTTAAATAAGTGCTTAATAAAATAATTAAATCATAATACTCACACTCAGGCCGGTTTCATCAGTTATATGTGATATTTAAGTCCGCTTTTATGCAGCGCAATAATATTCGCTTTCATTTCTATTATTCAATTTGCTTACATTTTAAAATGAACTAGAAGACCGCTAATAGATTAACACACGTCACTAGCACACAATAACAACCAACACCGTTCTATATGTCACGTCGAATGAGTCGTAAGTTAACTATCATTTAAATTTCTTTAGCTTTCTGTGGGTATATTGATAAAGTTTTACGAGTTTAGTGAACAAGACGAATAGAACAAGAAACTATAGTCAAAAGCGATTTTTAAAACAATAAAAAGGCTAGCACATCGCGCGTGGGATTCGAACCCGAGACTCGTTGCGCACGATGGCGCTAATCCAAGTTCAGGAACCACTAAGCTATCACGTCATTTACTTTAACGGTTGAATTTATGGAATACAATCATTTGTAGACGTATGAGAGTGTGTGTGTCTACAGTATAGAAATTACTTAATATAAGAAGGTCGTAAGTTAAACCGTAGTGTCAATCTATTACTTTTTGAGATTGGTACTCCGCTTTTGGATCCTACTGTACTTTATCTAAACCAAATCCATCCCAAGTTTGCGTACTCAAATCTAAACTGCCCAATCAGCAGTCAGTCGGCATAATCTAAATTGGGCAAACAAAATGGTCCGTCTGGTTGTTTTACTAGTAATAACTGTATGCTGGCGTGCCAAGAGTTTGGCAACTCGGCAACATTTGTGTGTGGGCCCGAATTCACTATGACCACTTGACGATTCCTTATTCGTCAATCACACACGAAATCTGCTAATATCGTGATAATATTAGGTCTTTACCTATGAAATTGCCGTTCTGCAGTACTGGCCATTTCAAATCAAAATAATTTTTGTTTGGCTAAGAATTCTAATTTCAATTTAATTTTATCTTAAAAACATGGATTTTTTTTTCTAAAAGTAGTCATTTCTTTATTAATTAGTGTTACATTTTCATCGCATTTCAATCTTTTTCGTCATCATGGATACGTTAAAAATTCGAGTAATTATGGAATATGAGTACCGTCGTGGCAGCAACGCGGCACAAGCGGCACGCAACATCAACGACGTTTACGGAGCTAACACTACAAACCAACGCACCACCTGTTATTGGTTTGCTCGCTTCCGTTCTGGAAATTTCGACCTGAAAAATGAACCTCGCGGTCGTCCGAAGACTTTGGTCGACAATGACGAATTAAAGGCGATTGTGGAAGCTGATGATACACAATCTACGGCTGAATTAGCAGCAGCTTTCGACGTTAGCGTCAAAACAATATTGGTCCATTTGCGTCAAATTGGCAAGGTAAAAAAGCTTGACAAATGGGTGCCCCACGAACTCAATGATCGCCAGCGCGAAGTACGCGTCGAGACGTGCCTTGCACTGCTCAACAGACACACAAATGAAGGAATTTTGAACCGCATTGTTACCTGCGATGAAAAATGGATTCTGTTTGATAACCGTAAGCGCTCAGCAAGTTGGTTGGATCCTGGTTCAGCACCTAAACAATGCCCTAAACGAAAACTTACCCCTAGAAAAGTGATGGTCACTGTTTGGTGGTCTAGCGCCGGTGTGATTCATCACAGCTTCTTACCAAACGGGGTGAGCATTACTGCAGATGTGTACTGTGAAGAACTGAACACAATGATGGAGAAGCTGGCGCATCTCCAACCAGCATTGGTCAATCGCTCATCTCCGCTGCTCCTGCACGACAACGCGCGACCTCATACTGCACAGCAGACGGTCTCCAAGTTGTAAGAACTGGGGTTGGAAGCTCTCCGTCATCCGCCCTACTCACCAGACCTTGCGCCTACAGACTACTACTTTTTCCAGAATTTGGACAACTTCTTGGCGGGAAAAAAATTTAATACCCGAGAGGCAGTACAAAATGCCTTTGAAGAATTTGTTGCCTCCCGTCCAGCTGATTTCTTTAAGAAGGGCATCAATAAACTGCCACTGCGATGGCAAAGATGCATTGATTGCATGGGTGATTACTTCGATTAATACAAATAAAAAATTCATGAAAAAAAATCGTTTAAATTTTTTCATACAAAACGGCAATTTCATAGGTAAAGACCTATTAATATTGATAAATTGTCTTGGAACGAACAGAATATAAGACATTTCGATTCCTTACCGTTACATTGGTTTGGGCACGCCACGATTGCAGCGGTAAGTCCTCTCTTTGAGGAGTGGTTTGAGAGGCGGCATGGCGTCCTCACCTTCCGCCTGACGCAGGTCCTCACCGGACACGGTTGTTTCGGGAGGTTCCTGTTTCGGATAGGGCGGGAGGAAACGCCCGGGTGTTTCCACTGCGAAGATCGCCCTGAAGACACGGTGGAGCACACGGTGGCGGTCTGCCCAGCTTGGGTGGAGCACCGCCGTTTCCTCGTGGAGGCGATCGGCGGCGGCGATCTCTCGCGTCCGGCCCTGGTCCAGGCCATGGTACGGAGCGAGAGGGCATGGGGAGCCGTCACCTCCTTCAGTGAAGCAGTGATGCTCGCGAAGAGTGAGGCGGCGCACGTGAGGGAGAGGCAGCATATGCGCCCTCGCGACCCTAGCCGCCGCAGGATACGGAGACGCCCTGGGCGTCGGGAATCCCAGGCCGAATCGCGGACGGCGAGTAATGGGTAGCTCGCTGTCCGGTAAGGACCAAGCCCAAGTCGACGGCGCGTTGTGTTCCACGCGCGCCTCAAAGAGATGTCAGCACAAAAAATGATGGGGCCCGCAAGGGCCGATGCCTGCCAGGGGTGCGGGTTTGTTTGAAAGAGATACCACAGCCCCTGGCATACGGGCTACTGAAGGAACAAGGGTGGGTTTTAGTCAGTAAAAGTCTGACACGCCCTCCTGCTCCACCCAGAGCGGGAGAAGTTATTTGATGATTTCCCACCCAAAAAAAAACCCGTTACATTGGTTTCTGAAAAACAGGATATTGACGTAGTTTGAACGTAGTTAGATTCCCCGGGGAATCATTATAACCATGCAGAATTGGGGCCCAGGAGTCTTTACAAATTGTCTTGTTTCTATCAAATCTATCAAGAGATGAAAATATATGATATGATTTTTTTGGGTTCCACAGCCAAAAATGGAACCTTTATGATTTCGTTATGTCCAAGATATCTGCATGTGAATGATTGGTCTACCATGCACTTGGCCGATTTTTGGAGTTCTTTGTTTTGGTAAAAAATGGTCAGGTTTTTCAACTGCTTCGTTTTTGTGTTATAACTTATAAAGTATCGGTAGGTATGCCTTTTACCTATAATCTTTTAAGGTGGTCTATATTTTGTAGCTAGCCCTGTATTTGTTTATTAAGTTAATGTTAAAATAACAATTTAAAGGCTGTTACGGATGATCAAAGGCTGTGGGAGTATAGTTAATTAATCTTTACAGCTTAGAGCAAAAAAAGTGTTCTGTTGTAAAAACTAACCTCGTCATACCTAAGTATTCTGAATGAAAGTAATTCATACATTACGCTTGAAAATTCATAGTTAGTTTCCGTCTTCATCTCCATTCAAACCTTATACATACCCACAGTTATATAAAAAAATGTGCAAGCAATATCGAACTGGAAATACATGATATTTGCTCTCCAATTAAATATTAATGGTTGCGAGCAAGAATAGCACAGTTGCACATGTCATGAGCGTCTGATCATTTCATTTTCAATTAATAATACGTTTGAGTACGACACGGTAATCACGAAGAGCTACGATTCCGGACGAACGGATGCGAATTATTTTGTGATGACTTTTGGAATTGTATTGTCAAACTTTCCAAATTTTTATGGATATTTACAGTTATCAACGTCGTATTGGGAATATCTTTATTTATTTAAAATTATATGTCAATAATAGAGAAATACTGATAAATGATGACTACAATGATGTCTCTGTGATCAACGCGGTGAAAACCGGAAGCGATCACCGCATGGTAAGAGGCACATTGAATATCAACATCAAGCTAGAAAGATGTCGACTAATGAAGTCTACGCTCTGTCCAGCACCGATCCAGGTCCAAAACTCCGAGAGCTTTCAGCTCGAACTCCAGAATCGTTTCGAATGCCTAGGGAGCTCCGTGGACGATTATAACGATGGGTTCGTGGAAACTGTCCATACGGTCGGGTCTAAGTTCTTCAAGACCCGCCGTACTAATGGCAAAAAGAAACTCTCTGATCCTACTCTGCAGCTAATGGAGGAGAGGCGTGAAATGATCTTGCAGTCTTCAGACGACGCGCTAAAGTACCGACAGCTCAATAGACAGATATCTAAGGCCTTGAAAAGCGACCTTCGCCGTTTTAATACGGACCGCATAAAGACGCGATAGAGCGGAACAAGGGCTCCAAGGTCTTTTCAAGAGATCTCTCTATTGGGCAGAGTCAGCTTGCGAAACTGAAGACCAATGATGGCAGGATCGTTTCCTCCAAGCCGGAGCTGTTGAGAGAGATCGAGAGTTTCTATGGACAGTTATACACGTCAACAAGCAACCCCGTTACGGATCTGGCAAACGACCCAAGAGCCAGATTGACCCGACACTATACCGAAGATATCCCGGACGTTAGCTTATACGAGATTAGGATGGCTCTGAAGCAGCTAAAAAACAACAAGGCGCCGGGTGATGACGGAGTAACGGCCGAACTCCTGAAGGCCGGCGGAAAACCCGTTCTTAAGGCCCTCCAGAAGCTGTTTGATTCCGTCATACTCGAGGGCAAAACGCCACAGGCATGGAACAGAGGTGTGGTGGTACTTTTCTTTAAGAAGGGTGATAATACTCTTCTTAAGAATTATAGGCCCATCTCACTTCTGAGCCATGTCTACAAGCTGTTTTCGAGAGTCATCACGAACCGTCTCGCGCGCAGGTTTGACGACTTCCAGCTTCCCGAACAAGCCGGATTCCGTAAAGGCTTTAGCACCGTAGACCACATACATACGCTGCGGCAGGTTATACAGTAGACCGAAGAGTATAACCTGCCTCTCTGCTTAGCGTTTGTGGACTACGAAAAAGCCTTCGATTCGATCGAGACATGGGCTGTACTGCAGTCTCTTCAACGGTGCCAGATCGACTATCGGTACATCGAGGTGCTGAAGTGTCTGTATGAAAACGCCACTATGTCAGTCCGACTCCAGGACCGGACTTCGAAACCTATCCTTCTGCAGCGAGGTGTGAGACAGGGAGATGTTATCTCTCCGAAACTGTTCACCGCTGCACTGGAGGATGTCTTCAAGGTTCTGGACTGGAAAAGGGCTGGCATCAACATCAATGGCGAGTACATCGCTCACCTTCGGTTTGCCGATGACATAGTCGTCATGGCTGAGACCATGGAGGACCTCAGTGCAATGCTCGATGACCTCAGTAGAGCTTCCGAAAGAGTGGGTCTTAAAATGAACATGGAGAAGACAAAGGTCATGTCGAATGCCCATGTAACACCCACTCCCATGACGATCGGAGGCGCTACACTCGAAGTTGTGACCGAGTACGTTTACCTAGGACAGACTGTCCAGTTAGGTAAGTCCAACTTCGAGAAAGAGGTCAATCGTCGAATCCGACTCGGCTGGGCAGCGTTCGGGAGGCTTCGCAATATCTTCTCGTCCCAAATACCACAGTGTCTCAAGACGAAAGTCTTTGACCAGTGTGTGTTGCCAGTGATGACCTATGGTACAGAGACGTGGTCGCTCACAATGGGCCTTATCAGAAGGCTTAAAGTCACCCAAAGGGCAATGGAGAGGGCTATGCTCGGAGTTTCCCTACGCGATCGAATCAGAAATGAAGAGATCCGCAGGAGAACCAAGGTAACCGACATAGCCCGAAGAATTGCCAAACTTAAGTGGCAGTGGGCAGGGCACATTGCTCGCAGAACAGATGGTCGATGGGGCCGAAAGGTTCTGGAGTGGCGACCGCGTACCGGAAGACGTAGAGTAGGAAGGCCTCCCACAAGGTGGACCGATGACCTTGCGAAGACCGCGGGTATCCGCTGGATGTGGGAAGCACAAGACCGGTCGAAGTGGAGGAGCCTGGGGGAGGCCTATGTCCAGCAGTGGACGTCTTTCGGCTGATATGACTGATAAATGGAGACTTCCTGATTATAATTTTATAGGTATTTTAATCGAGATGACGAGTGACGGAGGCCCACAGCTGGTTTTGGAATTCAGCGGTAATTGATTACAGTGTAATTATTTAGAAAAAGAGGTCGAAAAAAGTTTCAAGCTCAATATCAGCTACTTTCTGTCGTATTACGAACTTCTAAAATGTAGATATAAAGTCAATTAAGCAAGGATTATGTTTTCTTCTCTTTTATCTTTGTTCTCTTTTCTTTATTTATTATAGGATCTTTGCTTTAGCAAAGTTTGAAGTACAGTCAACGAAAAATGCATCACTACATTTCGATGTGAAGATCACAGTGGACACTGGTACATTGATTACGCCAGCCGTTCATCACAATAACCTATTTTACTTCAGTGACTACATTGTCTACATTATACACTCGACTGATATGTCGATAGTCGGCACATTAAAGTGTAGATGTGGGCACAATACGTTCAACTATTAATTAATTAATTAATTAATTAATTAAGTTCATAATTTTAATGCATGAGAGAAGTTAATGAATAAGACGAAACAAGAAAATCTATACGCAAAGTAATTCTAGCATACGTATTGCAAACAAAGCCATGCTCACGATGGTTATAAAAAAGAATTCATCCTTACTAACATTTTAAACGCGAATGTTTGTATGTATGGATGTATGGATGTTTGTTACTCTTTCACGCAAAAACGAGCAAATGGGTTTGGATGAAATTTGTCACACAGATAGATTTATAACCTAGATTAACACTTAGAATACTTTTTATTCCGGTAGTACGTTCCCGCGGGATAATTACCGACTTCCACGCGAGCGAAGCTGCGGGCAGAAGCTAGTATTAAATAATTAATAATGATTATTTCATTTTTTCAAATAGTTCTGAAAAGATTCATGATATTAGGTATTATAAAGATTCATATTTTATATTTAATAAGTCCAATAAAGGTCAAGTAAATTAAGTAGAATTTTTAAGCAGTCTACATTTACAGAGCATAAATAATTCAGAATTTCTAAGCATCAATATTCTTAATTTCAATACAAACAAACAAACAACCCAATCCACCATGTCAGCCCTATCGATTTGTTTGTAACTCAAAGAGCCTATTTATAAAAGCTCGTTCAGATCATCCGACATAGGTCAGGCTACCAAGCGCAGTCAAATTAAATCGACACGTGTCGGGCATGTGTACTTACCAAAGTTAAATTCATTAATAACTCGCTCCATTTCGGCTTGTTTATTTTCACTTACAGCTAAATGAAGTTTTTGATCTGTAGGTACTTTTTCGGTAATGTGTTACTTATTGCTTATATATGTGCTAGCTGTTGCCCGCGGCTTCGCCCGCGTATTGGTTGAAAGTTATCCCACGGGAACGTAATATCGGGAGTTATCTGTTTATATATTATTAAAAAATAAATCAAATTTCTAAAATAAAAGTAGCCAAAGTTACTCTTCATTACATCAGCTATCTGCCAGTGAAAATTCCGTCAAAATCGTTCCAGCCGTTTCAGAGATTAGCCGGAGTAAACAGACAGACTGACAAAAATAGAAAAAATGTTTTTTGGTATATTGTGTATCTACCGTTTTTTTTTTTTTTTTGGGTTAGATTCCAGTCAAACCAGATAAATTATTTTACATGGAGCGACTGCCTATCTGACCTCCACAATCCAGTCACTGAGTGATACGATACCCATTGGTAAGATTGGTTGTAAGACTTTCGGACTTCTAACGCCCCGTAACGACTGTCGAAAGATCTACAAAAGACAGCTGGGACTACCTGCCTAACGAGGCACGGAGGGATCTTGGTATGCAAAGATGGTCACCCATCCACAGGCAATAGCGGCAACCGTAGCTTAACCTGAAAATCAAACCGTCTTGCTGTTATTACTGAGCTACAAGCCCTTTAATGTGCCAATTATAAAGTAATAAATTACGATAATAATTTTCCAAAGTAATTTAGGTTTTGCTTTAAAGACAAAACAACACTAATCAAAGTCAATCAGTAAAACAAATCGATCAATTCCTGTGCCTGTATTTTTATGTACGACGACAAGCAACAGCATAATCAGTTTATAATGTTCTCACAGCTAGGATGGAGGCCTTCTCTGTAAGTGGGAGTGGGCCATAATCCACCACGCGGACCCAGTGCGGGTTGGTAGAAGACTCATGTCTTAGAATTTTTGGTTCTTCATAACCATTTTGATAGCAGTGGTGATTAAATAATTTACATGAAAGTAAACCTCGAGGTAACCTCAGGTTTGAACCTACAACTCGTAAGTCGCGACTGTTACCACTTGGTCTCTACTGCTTTTCAGACATAAGCAATGGACTTATTATCAATCCAACTTCTCAACATTTCTGAGGAAACTGTTATAACGTCAAACGTAACAGATGTTTGAGCGACACATTACACTTTGATTTTGTTTGAACTTGTTCTTAACTCGCGCCTCGAACTTCCTTAACCATGCATCTACACTGATACATGTACGATAAGTATGACGTGACTGCTTTATTTTAATCTTTTACAGAATATAATGTTGTTTTAAAGAAAGAAAAAAAGCTGACTCAAATGGCACTCGAACCCGTGCTCGCACCCCCCGGAGTGGGTTCCCGCATTGTCGTTGCGGGGGGCTCAGTAGCCGTGGTCTCCCAGCCACGGTGAAGCGAAGAGGAACCCAAAGGTGGGGCCGCTCGTCAGGGCTTTTGCCTTCAAGCCGGTGACGTAGCGGCCAAAAAGTAGGTTACGGTGAGGTGCACCGCAACTGAGGTGGGCCGCGATGTCGAATGGGAGGCTTCGCGTTACGGGCTGCGGCAGAGGAGGAGTGCCGGTGTTTCTGAGCAGCGTTCTTCCCTTCTGTGGCTTGGACGGGGCCGCCACCGTTTGATGGCGGACGCGGTGGGGCCGCAGGGGAAGACGAGTGTCGGTATAACGTTGGCCGCTCTCCCTTTTCCCTGCGGCCGAAAATTGATAGGCGGGACGGGGCGCGTTGTTTTCCACGCGTGCCGTCAGAGATGTCAACAACAACTGGTGGGGTCCGCAAGGGCCGATGCCTGCCAGGGGTGCGGGTTGTTTGAAAGAGACACCGTCGCCCCTGGCACACAGGCAACTGAGGAAACACGGGTGGGCTTTAGTTAGTAAAAGTCTGACACGCCCTCCTGCTCCACCTGGAGCGGGAGATGTCATTTGATGACTTCCCACAGTAAAAAAAAAAAAACCCGTGCTCGCACTGTTCTTTCAGTGATAGTGAGCTTTATAGAAAGATTTAAAATCTCTTTCTTTGAATTCTATTTAGGTTATGGTCATTATCTCAAAATCGTAGAATTTCGTAGATGTTTTGTAAACACACTTTAGAAAAAATAAGTAAGGGATATCTTCGACCAAAATGTTCTCAGTCCTACTAACGTAACTAACATATCTACCCACGAATCTCTATTATCTATGTAGATTAAATGTGTTTAGCTCTTTGAAAACGTCCCTAACCGAATCTAAAAATAAATCCGAGGAAATTGTCTTCGAACACGACAACACAACAAATGCAAATTGGCAGACATACCGCTATATGATCTACTCGGAACTTAATGCACCATGAAATTACGTATTTACCTACTTATCTAGTCGATAGGAAAATTGGTTTCTACATCCTCGTTGTCCATTCGATGCAGGGAAGATTGCCGTTTGACAGCAGATCTTCCCGCCGCGGTATTAGACGGATCAATCTGATTATACTAATCGTTTGATCGGTTTTATTAATAAGAGTCTGGGATTTATGAGTATGCGTTTGGATCATTTTGTTGGGTGTGGATTTGAGATTATGCTTGTGTCGGTTTTGATGTTTATTTATCGATTTTGAAAGATTTGATGACAGAGAGGAGGGAGAAGAAATAGAAGAAGAAAATTGTTTTGCGTAGATAACATTAATCTGTTTAGCCTTTTTCCCACTATGTTGGGGTTGGCTTCCATTCTAACTGAATCCAGCTGAATACCAGTATTGACTGCCTATCTGACCTCCACAACCCAGTTACTGGGTAACACGATACCCCTTGATAAGACTGGCTGTCAGACTTTGGGGCTCCTGACGACCCGTAACGACTGTGAAAGATCCGCGAATGAGAGCAGGAATCAACGGCTTAACGTGCTATCCGAGGCACAGAGGGGTCTTGGTATGTAAATATGGTCTACCCATCTACAGACCGCGGCAACCGCAGCCTTGATCGATCGACTCATGCGGTTTTTATTACTTAGCCACATTTTAAATTGGGTGATTGTTTCATGATTTACTAAATTCTGAAATGTTATTAGTTTTTGGGTCCTTTGTATAAAAGAAAATATAGTTCATTCATAAATCTAAAAAAGGTAGTTTATTTTTGCTTTACTTTATTGGCTCATAAATTCATGATTATACCTGTAACTGAAGCATAGTAGAGCAATAACTTTCACCATGGTGGTTGGCTTCCTGCTATTATCATCGATTTCCTCGACTGTCATCAATCACTTTACCCTATATAAAAATCGGGTACAATTAATAATTTATACCTCGTCGGCAAAGTAAGTAAGGAAAGTTCTTGCCTGTCAATTTTTTCGTTTGGTGCCTTTGAAAAATTAGTAGTCATCAAGGGTTCAGAGGGGATCATAAATTTTAGGGTGGTACTTTCGTGATTTCGTTCGCTTTCCCCTAAGAACACGGGTTGAATGCGATAAATTATGCCCATCAATAATACCCAGGCAGCCTTGTGTCAACAACATTCTATACTGATGGTATTTGTAGCTATTTATTTAGGTACCCTTCACAGCTGCGGTGTGACGTCATAACTTCTATTCTGTCTTAGCCATGGATTGTTTTATGCACGATAAATGATTTTACGAGTCCGAATATTAATGGCGTATTATTCAGTAACTCACAAAAGATATTTGGCAACCGCGGCAGAAATATTCATAGCAGAAATTTCATCAAAGGACGTTTGAGTGAGACGAACTGGGATTGATTATTATTTAATTAATACAAATTGGAAGCAATAAATACTCTTTGAGATTCCACAATCTTATTTTTATTAATATAATCTAAATGAATTCCCAGAACAAGGAAACTGCCTGAATTAACGCAAATCCGAACAGAAAACACATGTCCGAATATCATACAATATCCTATCTAACCCACATCGGCCGCAGAATCCTAAAAAAGGGAGCAATGTTTATTACTTTACCCAAAATTAGTTTTCTTTTTTATTATACGCCACCATAAATAAACCTGCCAAAGTTAACTAAAACCCACTCGTCCTTTTATTCCGGAAAGAAAAGAGCTTTTACCTGCGGGAATACCTTCTATGTTTAACGAGAAAACCGGTCGCGGATCGGTTTGAAATTTCAAGTGTACGTACCCCTTTCAGGGTTCAATCGGAATAACCACAACACATACGGGTCCTATTTCCGATTCCCGTCACAGTGCCTCCATCATGCGGGGGACCGAGGTAGGTAGAGCCACTTTCGATGCGTATTCAGGGAGCGTACGTGTATCGGCGTGCTGTGATCGTGTATGATTTCCATTGAGCGAAAGATTAATAACTGTGTTTAAGATTTTTCGTTCAGATTTCTGTTTGAGGATTATGTTTTGACGATCTGGTTTCCCACTATGCAATATTTTTTTCTGTAATTATTTGAACACCCAGTACCGGTCGAAGTGGCGGAGCTTGGGGGAGGCCTATGTCCAGCAGTGGACGTCGCTCGGGTGAAATTATGATGAAGAAATAGAAGATTGTTTTAAATTTACCGACGTCTTAAAAAAAACTGGTTTAGAATAGTATACTGGATCCATGGTAACAGATTTCGTATCAATGTCTCTGCCACTCCGTATACACGCCAAGATCCATTTTGAGAAGCTAGTCAAAACCAGTGAAATGATTTTTGATTGCAATAATTATTCCAATACTGGCATTGTAGGGCGGCCAACTATGAATTGATTTTGATACCATTACTGGTAACTTGCATCACGCCAGGGCTGAGACCTCTCCCAATGACTTCCAGCTCTTCCGATCCAGGGCTAATTTGAACCACTATTCGTTTCTTTTCTCCAATTATTTCCATTTTTGTTGGTCTTGAGACTGACAAAATACCATCTGCTTACGGAATTCCGAAAAGATTGCTTTTGATACTCCAAAATTAACCTTAATAGTACCTAAGTATTAGTAAGTTTAAGGCCACCGTTGTGGGCGTGTAAAGCCAGTTGTGTGGGTTGTCGTGATTAAGCGACATCGTGTAAATATTTCATTAGTAAGAGGGCACGAATCGCTTAGTTAAACTAATGGTACTTGTGGGTCAATACTGGACGAGAAAGGCATGCTTAACGAGCTTCTAAACGGTCAACGTGTTTGTTGGAGGCACAAGGATTTTTTAATATCTACATGCATTCAACAAAATCATGCAGTTGACAAAAACATTGCAAACAAAAATTGGTTTGTGTTATTATATTATTGTTGCTTTTTTTTTGACATATCTTGGGACTGAACCTTTAAAAGGTTTAAGAGGAGCCGAAGCCAACTCGCAGAGGCAAGATAGCCTAAACGTGGCTGTACTATACTTAATCTTAATAAATGCAAAAATAGTAGTAGCAAATACCAGCTGCATCAATTGAGGAAGCATTTGTAGTATCGTTTATTGTAACTAGCTTTTGCCCGCAGCTCCGCCCGCGTGGATGTCAATATTCGCGTGAAAAGTAGCCAATGTAATTCTTCATATCTCTGCCAAACATGACGATCGGTTCAATGATTTAGGCGTGAAAGCCTAACAGACACAGACAGAGTTACTTTCTCATTTATAATGTTATATAAATAAGTAGGGAATAAGATTCACCCATTATTATGAAAAATCTTAAATACAACGTACAAGCTAACACTGAAGCATATAATATTCTGAACAAATATATGAAAAAATAAAAGAGCTCATTGGGCATAAAACAATTCTTCCGCATCAATGTCAATGGGTAAAGTGCCAAAAAGGCTGGCAGCATTGCCATAGCGCCATCCGCAGCTGAACCAAGGCAACCGACATAGCCCGAATAATTTCCAAACTTAAGTGGCAGTGGGCAGGCCACATTGCTCGTAGAACAGATGACCAATGGGGCCGGAAGGTTCTAGAGTGGCGATCGGGTACTGGAAGACGTAGCGTTGGAAGGCCTTCCACAAGATGGACCGATGACCTTGTGAAGGCACAGGAATCCTCTGGATGCGAGAAGCGCAGGACCAGTCGAAGTGGAGGAGCTTGGGGAGGCCTATGTTCAGCAATGGACGTCTTTCGGCTGAAATGATGATGATCATTGCGACAGCGAATGGTAATGCTGATTGCGTGGCCTAAAGGTAGCCCTCTGATCACGTGAAGAGTCGACCAACCGGGTATGCGGTTGTGTTGTGTCTGTGTCGAATAAATGTTTTCTATTCTATTCTAACCGCAAAATAAAATTCTGAAAAATTACCAAACCATACCTAACATCATCTAGCCTGTAGGTAGGTACCCTCAAATAAATTTTTCAATATGAAAAAAGTGTTCCGATAAAAACTCCTAGAGTTTCCATGTTATTAAAACATTTCACGCGTCACCCCTCACTTTGGCCAGGCCCTGAAGTGGAATCAATATAGATGCTTTTCGAATTCCGTATCACGTAGAATCAATTTAAGAACTCCTGCTGCGGGTCAACGAATATTTATGAAGATAACTTCGATTTATAGAGATTGCTTTGCGTTCTTTACACCACCGAGCAAAGTTATAGCACAGCGGTGTTGCTTTAAGTGTTCGATAAGATATCTTACCGCAAATGAGTCTTGGGTCTTACCTATTAATTTTAGAGGACATTGGAGGTGTCTTTTTATGGGACTTGTGTGTACTTCGTTCAGAGTTTGTGACAAGTTCTTGCACCTATTTAGCATTACATTTCAGCATCAGTTATAAATAAAATACTGCCTTTACTAGTACCTACATACGTAAGTAATAGTGAAAAAGTGAGCAGCAATCTTAAATTATAACGAACTAGCATTTTCCCGCGGTTCCGCCCGCGTGGATGTTGGTTATCGCGTAAAAAAGTAGCCTATGTCCTACTCCATATCCCAGGCTATATCTTTGCCAAATTTCATAAGGATCGGTTTAGTGGTTATGGCGTGAAAGCGTAACAGACAAACGGACTTATAAATGCGAAACGATCTCTCGTTTCGCATTTATAATAGTGCTATGGTAGGGAAGTAGGGATTACGACCACGACCAATAAAATTAATCAAAAGATCAAATAATTCTCGTTTATTATGGCCCATGTTTTGTTGTAAGACTTTAATTGGTGCACATTCATGAAAGAGACGTTTTGTAGATTTGTCTACCCTCATGGCAAAAAGGCGTGAGTTTACGTTTGGTAACAACATAATTATGTGAGCAATAATGGGAGTGTCATGTTAGACGTCCTTGTAGTAAGTAATACGTTCTACTTCGTACCTTGGAAATAAATGAAACCTTGTATTGTGTTTATTCTACGTATTATGTCTTTAAACTATACCAACGAAGAATATCGTCTTCAATGGCTAATATCTGCAATTTGTAGACATCTGCAACTAATACGATGTTGACTCGAATAAGAATCAACAAGAATAAGAACAAAGAATTGTTTCGTTGTCAACGTCTCAAATGTTTCGTGTTTTTCCTCTTAAAATGTATTTCTGTGTACTTATTTCTTACATGTATTTTCTTTCTTTGGTTGAAACTTTTCAACTTTATGTTGTATTTTAGCTTGTTGTTTAACTTTAGTCTTTAGTAAGAGACCCTTCGTGTACCCTGTACATATTTGGACTCCGTCAGAACATCAACTACCTACTTATGTTTTCAAGTTTGTGGGGTTTACTGAACATAGGAATCTCAACTAGAAAGAGTATGAAACATTGTGGTTGGTGACAAAAGTAAATAAAACAATTAATGAAATCATTCAACGAGGGATTGCTTCGATTAAGAGGCGTCGCCCACGGCGACTTTTTGTAGCGATGCTGTCACGCATTGTGTATCGATACAGCCGCGATACTGTCACGCATGTGTATCGATACAGCTGCGATGCTGTCGCGCTTCAGTCGCGATCTTATTAGGCTTCTTTCTTCTTTCGGCTGTTTCGATGTATTGATACAGATGCGCGTTTGCATAGTTTCTGTCGCTCGTTGCAAACGCGTCTAACGCGCGATAGTAGCAATATAGAAACTACACCATTAGACATATTAACATTAGACATTATGTTAATCATTTTGGGTGCGTGAGTCCAGCTAATAGCAACCCCTCCACAGGCGGTGACAAATAATTCAAATACACATCCAAAGTCACCGACTTCCGAAATTAAAGTTATTTTGCAGTTTGTAGTGTTTTTTTGGAAATCGGTTGTTATTTTTTTGAAAAAGTTTTTTATATGAACCAACTGCCTATCTGACCTCCACAATCCAGTTACTGGGTAACACCATAGCCCTTGGTAAGACTGTTTATAAGACTTTCGAGCTTCTGACAACCCGTAACGACTGTCAAAGATCCACGAATGACAGCCGGGACCAACGGCTTAAGGCTAGGTTGTTCCGGCCTGTGGGCCTTTGAAACGCTACCTCCGCCTCCCCAAAATGCAGCACGACCTATTTATTTACGATGAACTGTCAACCATTTAGCAGAAAATCCATGCCATAGTTATAACATATTGCAGTTGGTCAACTGAATTATTTTTGCTTAGGTTCGATATTTTTACCTTATTTTTAGGTACGGTATGGTAAAACTAAAAATATTACTTAAAGTTCCCTGTGTAGGGTAAGTGTAAGTTACCTATTGAGTGTTTTTATATTATCAGATATTGTCACCAACCCGATACCGATATGTCGGCAGCAATACACATACCGATTCGAAACTGATATATTTACTATCGGCCAGTCGGCCTAATGATATTGGTGAATATCGATGACCATCGCGACTCTCCAAACGACCACGGTAGTTACAGTACCTAAGTATCGACGTCTCGAAGTCGGCAGTGTGAATAAGAGTGTTCAAGTGAAATAATGGCCAGTTCTCTCACCTCTATTGTGCTGATATCGGTGTCAGTCAACTCAACAACTCTATGTAAAACGTTTAGTAGGTACTAAACGTATGCGAAAATCTGATCCCCGATATCACGGTGCTGTCGGAATCGGCTAATGTGCTGCGTTGTAATTTAATGTAATTGTAAATGTCATGTAATCTACTAGTTTCGAATGAAAATGCAGAAATGTATTTTCATTCAAAACTACACTTGGCTGAGGCTGGAAGTTCTAGAAATAGCCATAAAACCGTTCAGCTTAACTATTATTATGATTGCTACGGGTTTCGACCTCAGGACTCGCTGCTTCTCACATGGACAACTGTACGTCAATTGATCCCGCGACACCCGTCCTGTTCTCTTTGAATATTTAGGCTGTTGAGAGCAAAACTGCAAATGTGACGTAGTTATGTACAGGGAAGTTTTATATAATGTGGCTGTGTGTGTTTATATCATACATTTTATCTTCCTCACTGGTCGATTTTGAAGTGCCGTGTTTGACTGATGCCTTGAACGCTAGGAAAATGGCTTGTCCCAATACGGTGTTACCTGACAACCCATCCTCCCAGAGACAGTGGGACGTGCCGCTCTGCAGTACTAAATGGAATATCCTAGTAAATACGTCAACTAATACTGGTGAGCGTGCTCGTCTGCTGGCTGTGGCAGAATGGGAGTCAGGCTTGTGGCTTCTGGCACTCCCGTCATCCACCATAGGTACTATGATGGATGACTCATCGTTTCGGCTCTCTACGTGTCTCCGCTTGGGCGCACCTTGTGTTGCTTCGCATCGGTGTCACTGCGGTGAAGCTGTCGACATTTTCGGGCACCATGGTCTGTCCTGCTGCAGGAGTGCAGGTCGCATAGCACGCCACGCCAGCATCAACGATATTATTCGTCGAGGCCTTGTCACCGCCGGCGTACCAGCGGTATTAGAACCAAACGGCTTGGTACGTGACGATGGGAAGAGACCAGACGGTATGACGTTATTGCCTTGGACACCCTTGCGCCATCTCATGTTCTTAGCATGGGGCCCGAGAGCACGTCTTCTCTTTAAGGAAATTTCTCGCCGGCTGGTCGACACTTCACGTGACCATTGCCATTCAACGTGGCAATGCTGCCAGTCTTCTGGGCACGTTTCCTGATGACAGCGATGCGGACGAATACTTCGACGCCTAAGTGTTCCTTTGTTTTTATTTGTTTAGTTATTTAGTTCACATTTTTGTGATAAGCTTATGTATTATTTGAAAAATAAATATACCCCTTATTACAAAATATTTTTTCTGAGCTCGTATCGCAATTTCATAAATTAATTTGTTATTATTTTATTAGATTTTTTTGTACAGGCGCAGAATGAGCGAGTTTTTGAAAATTTTGACACAGGTCCACCCTCGATGACGTCCCGCAGGATTCTGAGCGCGTGCCGATTGGGCCGGATTTAGATCTTTTTGAGTTTATTCAAAATAAATCTACTAAACTAAAAAATCCATCCATTAAATTCCCTCCTAAATACGATTCCCTCATCGTACATGCAATTTTCACATAACTTTTTGCAGTTATTACGAAATGAGACGGAAAATGGTTTTGAAATCGACTACGTTTCGGTTTTTTTTTTTTCATCGAGCAAATTGCAATTCGCAACAAAAGAGTTACGAGAGGCGAGTTGCGAAAGGCGAGTTGCGAGTGACGAGTTACGAGTGGCGAGTTGCGAAAGGCGACTTGCGAGTGGCAAGTTACGAGTGGCGAGTGGCGAGTGGCTAGTTGCGAGTTGCGAGTGGTGAGTAGCGAGTGACGAGTTACGAGTAGCAAGTTGCGATTTACGAGTGGCTGGTGGCGAGTGGCGAGTGGCGAGTTGCGAGTTGCGAGTTTCGAGTGGCGAGTTGCGAGTTTCGAGTGACTAGTGGCGAGTGGCAAGTTGCGAGTGGCGAGTTGCAAGTGGCGAGTTGCGAGTTGGGAGTGGCCAGTTGCGTGTGACGAGTTACGAGTGACGAGTTAAGAGTAGCGAGTGGCGAGTTGCGAGTGACGACTTACGAGTGGCGAGTTGCGAGTTGCGAGTGGCTAGTGGCGAGTTGCGAGTTACGAGTGGCGAGTGGCGAGTGGCTAGTGGCTAGTTGCGAGTGACGAGTTATGAGTAGCGAGTTGCGATTTGCGAGTGGTTGGTGGCGAGTGGCGAGTGGGCAGTTGCGAGTTGCGAGTGGCTAGTGGCGAGTGGCGAGTTTCGAGTGGCTAGTGGCGAGTGGCAAGTTGCGAGTGGCGAGTTGCAAGTGGCGAGTTGCGAGTTGAGAGTGGCCAGTTGCGTGTGACGAGTTACGAGTGACGAGTTAAGAGTAGCGAGTGGCGAGTTGCGAGTGACGACTTACGAGTGGCGAGTTGCGAGTTGCGAGTGGCTAGTGGCGAGTTGCGAGTTACGAGTGGCGAGTGGCGAGTGGCTAGTGGCTAGTTGCGAGTGACGAGTTATGAGTAGCGAGTTGCGATTTACGAGTGGCTGGTGGCGAGTGGCGAGTTGCGAGTTGCGAGTTTCGAGTGGCGAGTTTCGAGTGGCTAGTGGCGAGTGGCAAGTTGCGAGTGGCGAGTTGCAAGTGGCGAGTTGCGAGTTGGGAGTGGCCAGTTGCGTGTGACGAGTTACGAGTGACGAGTTAAGAGTAGCGAGTGGCGAGTTGCGAGTGACGACTTACGAGTGGCGAGTTGCGAGTTGCGAGTGGCTAGTGGCGAGTTGCGAGTTACGAGTGGCGAGTGGCTAGTGGCTAGTTGCGAGTGACGAGTTATGAGTAGCGAGTTGCGATTTGCGAGTGGCTGGTGGCGAGTGGCGAGTGGCGAGTTGCGAGTTGCGAGTGGCTGGTGGCGAGTGGCGAGTGGCGAGTTGCGAGTGGCGAGTGGTGAGTTGCGAGTTACGAGTGGCGAGTGGCGAGTGGCGAGTTGCGAGTGGCGAGTGGCGAGTTGCGAGTTGCGAGTGGCGAGTTGCGAGTGGCAAGTTGCGAGTGACGACTTACGAGTGGCGAGTGGCGAGTGGCGAGTGGCGAGTTGCGAGTGGCGAGTTGCGAGTGGCGAATAATACCGTGCCAAATGGTTAAAACTGTGTATGTGTGTAAAAATAAATAACTTTCAAGTAGAATAGGTAGGGTGGGTAGGTTTATGTAGACACACAAAAATAGGTACCAATTTGCCGGTATCAGATTCCATACATTGGTGCCCATCCTCCTTTGTCAGATTGGGGTAGATAGATGGGCTGGTGTCTGTACAATACCTTAGCATAAGCCTATTGGTAAGACTTTTAAACATTATGAAATGCAAATAAAGATATAATTATGAAAATGAAAAAAATAAAATCGTTTGTATGACAATGGACATGTGACCTATTTAGATAACTAAATCAGAAATCCCTATAACATTAACATCTTAACGGGCGGTTGTCCCAAATTGCCTCATTCAGAATCAAAATTAAAATTATCAAATTCGTGTAATTCATTAATTTAGGTGTAATTAATGGGTCAAAACGCGATTAATTGCAATTTGCTCGATGAAAAAAAAAAAAACCGAAACATAGTCGATTTCAAAACCATTTTCCGTCTCATTTCGTAATAACTGCAAAAAGTTATGTCACTCGTAACTCGTCACACGCAACTGGCCACTCTCAACTCGCAACTCGCCACTTGCAACTCGCCACTCGCAACTTGCCACTCGCCACTAGCCACTCGAAACTCGCCACTCGCAACTCGCAACTGCCCACTCGCCACTCGCCACCAGCCACTCGCAAATCGCAACTCGCTACTCATAACTCGTCACTCGCAACTAGCCACTAGCCACTCGCCACTCGCCACTCGTAACTCGCAACTCGCCACTAGCCACTCGCAACTCGCAACTCGCCACTCGTAAGTCGTCACTCGCAACTCGCCACTCGCTACTCTTAACTCGTCACTCGTAACTCGTCACACGCAACTGGCCACTCCCAACTCGCAACTCGCCACTTGCAACTCGCCACTCGCAACTTGCCACTCGCCACTAGCCACTCGAAACTCGCAACTCGCCACTCGAAACTCGCAACTCGCAACTCGCCACTCGCCACTCGCCACCAGCCACTCGTAAATCGCAACTCGCTACTCGTAACTCGTCACTCGCTACTCACCACTCGCAACTCGCAACTAGCCACTCGCCACTCGCCACTCGTAACTTGCCACTCGCAAGTCGCCTTTCGCAACTCGCCACTCGTAACTCGTCACTCGCAACTCGCCTTTCGCAACTCGCCTCTCGTAACTCGTCACTCGTAACTCGTCACACGCAACTGGCCACTCCCAACTCGCAACTCGCCGCTTGCAACTCGCCACTCGCAACTTGCCACTCGCCACTAGCCACTCGCAAATCGCAACTTGCTACTCGTAACTCGTCACTCGCCACTCGCCACTCTCAACTCGCAACTAGCCACTCGCCACTCGCCACTCGCCTCTCGTAACTCGCTACTCGCAACTCGCCACTTGCATCTCGCCACTCGCAACTCGCCATTCGCCACTCGCAACTTGTCACTCGCAACTTGCCACTCGCCACTCGCAACTCGCAACTCGCCACTCGCCACTCGCAACTTGCCACGCGCCACTAGCCACTCGCAAATCGCAACTTGCTACTCGCAACTCGTCACTCGCCACTCGCCACTCGCAACTCGCAACTAGCTACTCGCCACTCGCCACTCGCTACTCGTAACTCGCTACTCGCAACTCGCCACTTGCATCTCGCCACTCGCAACTCGCCATTCGCCACTCGCAACTTGTCACTCGCAACTTGCCACTCGCCACTCGCAACTCGCAACTCGCCACTAGCCACTCGCAACTCGCAACTCGCCACTCGTAAGTCGTCACTCGCAACTCGCCACTCGCTACTCTTAACTCGTCACTCGCCACTTGCCACTCGCCACTCGTAACTCGCAACTCACCACTCGCCACTCGCAACTCGCAACTCGCCACTCACCACTCGCCACCAGCCACTCGCAAATCGCAACTCGCTACTCATAACTCGTCACTCGCAACTAGCCACTCGCAAATCGTAACTCGCTACTCGTAACTCGTCACTCGCCACTCGCAACTCGCAACTAGCCACTAGCCACTCGCCACTCGCCACTCGTAACTCGCCACTCGCAACTCGCCACTCGTAAGTCGTCACTCGCAACTTGCCACTCGCAACTCGCCACTCGCACCTCGCAACTCACCACTTGCAACTCGCCACTCGCCACTCGCCACTCGCCACTCGCATCTCGTCACTCGCCACTAGCCACTCGCAAATCGTAACTCGCTACTCGTAACTCGTCACTCGCCACTCGCAACTCGCAACTAGCCACTAGCCACTTCCACTCGCCACTCGTAACTCGCAACTCACCACTCGCCACTTGCAACTCGCCACTCGCAACTTGCCACTGGCCACTAGCCACTCGCAAATCGCCACTCGCAACTTGTCACTCGCAACTTGCCACTCGCAACTCGCCACTCGCCACTCGCAACTTGCCACGCGCCACTAGCCACTCGCAAATCGCAACTTGCTACTCGTAACTCGTCACTCGCCACTCGCCACTCGCAACTCGCAACTAGCCACTCGCCACTCGCCACTCGCCACTCGTAACTCGCTACTCGCAACTCGCCACTTGCATCTCGCCACTCGCAACTCGCCATTCGCCACTCGCAACTTGTCACTCGCAACTTGCCACTCGCCACTCGCAACTCGCTACTCGCAATTCGCAACTAGCCACTCGCCACTCGCCACTCGCCACTCGCAAATCGCCACTCGCAACTCGCAACTCGCCACTAGCAACTCGCCACTCTGCCTGAGTCTGACACGCCCTCCTGGGCGGGCTGGGAGTTCCACCATGATTCCCCACCCAAAAAAAAAACCCATTGAATGCCGAACTTAACGCTACATGATCACACCCCTAAAAAGTTCGCCTACATGATCGCACCTCTAAAATGCGACTGCTACAGTTTCGTGAAGATTTTGTTTAAGGCTAGGTTGTTCCGGCCTGTGGGCCTTTGAAACGCTACCTCCGCCTCCCCCAAATGCAGCACGACGTATTTATTTACGATGAACTGTCAACTATTTAGCAGAAAATCCATGCCATTGCAGTTGATCAACTGAATTATTTTTGCTTAGGTTCGATTTTTTTTTTCCTTAATTTTAGGTACGGTATGGTAAAACTAAAAATATTAATTAAAGTTCCCTGTGTAGCCGGCGAAATGGGATTTGCCGGTCCACGGCGGATAAAAAATCGCAGTTGATTGCTATGTGCCGTGGCACGGCACGTAATCTGTGGGAGCCGGTGGGAGCGGTTTTTTACGTTTCTCTATGAAACTAAGCAACCTATCTCTTTCGTTCTTGTATAAAAATGATCAGGATAGACAAGGCTAGATATGTTTCTTGGATTGATGCCAACTTCATAGTGCAAATTTTCGCGGTATTCATCGCAGAACATAGTACTTTGACAGTACTATGGCGCGGATCCGTGCTACTCGTTTTATCGATTGTGCTGAGTGTTTTTGAAGTGAAAGTGCATATTTCAAGCATGAATACGTATGTAAAGTTAATCAACTTTCTATTTATGTATTAGTTAAAAGCAGTATAATATATTTACGCATATATTTTACGGAAAAAATTCCACGAGGTGAAAAAATGGCCGCCATATAAAATCATAAAATATTTGCGCTGACTTTTCGTGTGCGTGTTTTGTATGAAATGGCTAAAATACTGCTAAAATGGTAAGAAAATTTCATAAACTATCCATAAATATACGATGTTGTGTATGAAAATTCAGATAAAGTAGTCAAAATTGCAATTTTAACATGTCATTCCTCCGTTGCTATGCAACAGTCCGACCTGTTGCTAAGGGCCGAATTACGTCATCGCCCGATTCTCGAAAAAAGTACATAATTATTAAAAATAATTAAAACTTTGCTATAACACTTAAATAGGAGGTAATTTAATGTAGTTTCTGGAATAGTTTTCAGATTTGCAATCGATTAAGCAATTCATAAGAAAAAACCCGAACACGTGACGCATACAGCGTCACGTGTTCTTAAGTTTTTGTAAACAATAGACTTTTTTTATGGATTTATTTACGAACTCCTTTCATTGTGAACACTTGCGAGTATTTATTTATAGTTAGAAACAGTCTTGAACTGATTAAGTACAATCGACAAACTTTAAGCATGCTCACTTAAGAAAATATTTCTGTGGCAGCGCATCTAGTGACAAACCACACCCCTTCCTGGTTTCGCCCAATTAGAAACAACATGTATTTGTGTGAGTGTATTCACACAAATCCATATGTGTATAATGTCCATTTTTTTAGTCGCAATAAAGGTGTCGTCAACAAAGCACGCATTTCGTTCCCACAAAAATCCATACAAACAATTTTCAACCTTACTACCATCAAAACATGGTCGAAATCGAGCCGGATTACAGTGCACCGTACTGAGCGTCGAGAACAAAAGACATTGCATTCCTTAGATAAGAAGCGAGCCCGGACCGTCATTAGCAATGTTTGAGGGTTTTTTGTGCAAGTTATTTACATTATTATTACAAAAGGAATCTACGCATCGTGACATCACGTTATTTTGAAGAATATCACGTTTTTTTGTTGTTTACAAAAAATGTCTCAGTTAGAACAATTACTAGGAGTATTAGAAGAAGTAGCGAAGACATTACAAAAAACACAAATATGTAAACATAAGGAAGGTGTGCTAAAATTATAAATTTATAATAAAACTTTTTAATTTCATTAGAATTGCCCGTGCTTAAAGTCTGTCATTATGAAACTATTTTTGATTTATTAATAATAACTTTACGATATGAGTGTAGATAAATACAAGTTGATGATAATTTCTGTGTAATTTTTATATTAATTTCTGGGTGAATCTTTAAAATTTCCTTTTGAAATCTTGAAACACTCTATTAAAAATAAATAAGTTCAACTAAATTAAATTGCTTCTTTTCCACAACTACAAATCCTTAAAATTGTTCTTAAATGTTAACACATTTTGTATGATTTCACACGAAGATTGCAGACGACAGTTTCGCTTTAAACAAAAATGTTTTACTAAAATATTTTAATATACAGATACGGTTTAAATATCAACCATAAGAAATCTTTAATACTGAACAGCTTATTATTAAATGAACACGAACTGAAAAATGTATATTTCACTAATAGCTAATATTTCTTTTTTTCAATCCTTTCACTCTCACTGCGGTCACAGTTACAGTTTTATTTTTTCAGGAGCCCACAGGCCTGGCTTTTTGAAAATATTTCTGTTATATTTCAGAAATTAAGGAGTATTTCTTATTGAAAATTATAGTTCAGTTTAATTACTTGTTATGCTTCCAAATTTTAAAGTGGCCTATGAACTGAGTTATTGTTATATTTGTCAAAATATACTTGTCGTACGCAATGCGGGAAACGCGCTTGTCTTTTAATAAAAGACGGCCCACTCATAAACTCCAATCTTAACGTACTGCCTTTGCAAGCCTTTTGTGAACCACCCAACGGTAAGCATCCTGCAAAGCATGCCCGGGACATTGGAAAGATACCTTGTTCGTGTAATCTCGTTTATTTATAATCAGTGGCGGCTGGTAGGTCATGGAACTGGTGGTGCACTTTACTAGCTCACTAAGTATTAGGGGTAATAAGTAAATAAATAAATAGAATTTATTTATTTCAGATAGGTAAGTAATTTAAATCTAGACGAATAAAAAATAAACAATAGTATTCAATTCCACGTAAACTAAACTTCGCAGTGACAATAATGAGTCGGTCATTCATTATGGCCGGCGTGCAAACTTCGCCAAACCTCGGGCGCTCTCGCTAATCGACGTTCGGTAATATTCGACAAACTTCGGTTCCCCCGTGCGGCGCACGAGAATCGACAAATTACTCCATAACGCTCCATACAGTTGTCTGTATCACGCGCTAGGCGTTTTAGCTCGGATCTCATAGAAATGTATGAGCATTCAATGTAGATCTTCTGTACCGCGAAAATGAGTCTTAATAGTTTAGCAAAGAGCTTATATTGTTTCCTCAGTTTTGTTAATATTACGTAGACCACAACCAGTGGCCACAATGCGATTATTAAACATTGTGTGATTCTTTCTACATCTATTAAAATCTGGTAGTTCAGCGCACGAGTGCACTAAAGGGACAGCCGCCTGTTTATAATAATAAATAATAATAATATTTATTTTATTTCGGAAAAGAAATCCATAGAGTGTTAGTAACATAATATGAAAACAACTTATTATCTAGTGTTAGTACCAATCAACCTCTGCACAAACTGCTGTTATGATTAAATAAAAAATCAAAGGTGTGATAAATAAATGGATAAAACGAATATTAGAACTATTCAAAGTATTCAAAATATACATACCTATAAGGAACACCTGCAAAACATTCGAGATAGGTAACATGGAAATAAAATAGTAGGCATACCTTAAAATTCTTTGTAATATTTCGCGAACGTATTTTATGGTCCTTCAATAGAAGGGCCATAAAGTATGTTTTTAAGCCATTATATTGTTAAACCGGTTTTTCAGAAGGTCCCACTAAATAACAATGGCATAGATAATGAACGTATTATTATTGCAGTTGCAAGAGTTCCGACAACAGTAAACAAAAATCTCTGATAACATTGTATGAATTGCGCAAAGTATACCTATTTGTGTTATTCCAAACATAATATAGAGTAATAAAATAAAAAGATAATAACAAATGTTGCAAATTTCCAACAAAATATCTAACTTGCATCGTTTTTGTATATTTTCAAGTTTATAACACATTGTAATGAAGATTTTTACTTTTCAATAGAACTGCGCAAGTAACATGTCCCTCTTACGCCCGCGCCGCGCCGATAATACAGGTTTTTTTTTTAAATGGCATTAATAAGTTGACCTTGAAAGGCTGTAACTTCTTAACCGGAATTTACAGAAATGACAATAATTATTAACATTTTATAACTTTATGCAGTGCCAGTCAACGTGCCTAGCGCGTCCTCTGCGTTTTGTATGGCGGCGGTATCGCATAACCATTGGACATCATGAAAATTGGGGAGGCAGTGAAAGTGTTAATATATAACAAAACTTATAGACCTGACGGAACATTATTATGTCGGAAAGAGGAAAATATTAAACTTGATAGAATAGATATAAATTGTTGTTTAACATTTTTATTCCAAATTATTGATAAATAATCTATCTATACTAATAATAAAGAGGAAAGATTTGATTGTTTGTTTGTTTGCATTGAATAGGCTCCGAAACTACTGTACCGATTTGAAAATGTCTTTCATTGTTGAGAAGCTACACTATCTCCGGGTGACAAAGGCTATATTTTATCCCCATATTCTCACGGTAACGGGAACTACGCTGTTGAAATCGCGGAGCGCTGCTAGTAAGTAGCTGAATAAATAGAAAAACTAACAAAAAAAAAACATTAAGCTAAACGATAAGATTCTGTTTACAATTACTGTTTGATCTGTTGTGATGTCTTATTGCCTGTGGTAAAAAAAAAAAGTGACACCGTCTCTCTAGTCTCGTATCAAGCAAGGCATGAATTAGTTTTATTCTCCTCTGCTGATAAAAAACAAACCTAAAACCTATAAAAACAAAACACATTAAGAACCTAACAATTATTTCATTTAACTTAAAGCAATAGCAATAATACATTTTCTAAACCAAAAAGAAGATAAATATGAGTACGAAATTACTTCTTGTCAACAACAATAATTCATAAAGAGCTCATACCGGCCGTGCCTATTCAAAAATAATCTCACAAACTAGTGAACATAGCACGCGCCTGTGTGAGTGTCACACTTCTATAAACCATTACTACGAACACTACTAAAATATGTTTCGTGCATTCTATTGGTCAAAACGCATGCATTGTGCGATCGAGTCGTGAGCCTTGCTACGCGATTATCGCCTTAAAGGTGAGCGTGCGGAAGAAGTCGCGATTGTACATAAACATTTGTCAAACTGCGACATGTTTACGACTGCTAAAAAAAAATGAATGAGTGTCGAGTTACGTAACAGTTATAAGTGGCCACTTGTGTCGCGTGAAGATAAGATAAGATTAACGTCCTTTTTTATATGTTTTGGCTGCCTGGTGGTAATATGTTTATTATGTAATCGTTATTGTAGTGTAATAGTGATTACTATTAAATGGTTTATTATTAAAATATGTATTTTGCTTCTATTTCTGGGGCCTTGAATGATAAAGTGGGAGACAAATAACAGCACTCGTTTTTAACTTGAAACCTACTCATTTTATTGTAAAGTCAATTTCACATAGGTCATACACTGAATAAAAAATGATGTACTAATTCCGAAAAAGTTACAGTTTCATATGAGTTTCATAGTAAAATAGCGAGAAATCGGGGTTTTAACCCAAGGGACCTAAAGGGACGTGACCTAATCGACGCCATCTTGGAGTCAGCTACACCAGGTCATTTTTTTTTTTTTTTTGACATTTCACTTTAAGGGGTAGGGTAAGTGTCCTGTAAGTTACCTATTGAGCGTTTTCATATTATCAGATATTGATACCAACCCGATACTGATATGTTGGCAGCTATACACATACCGATTCGAAACCGATATATTTATTATCGGCCTGATGATATTGGTGAATATCGATGACCATCGCGACTCATCAAACGACCACAGTAGGTACAGTACCTAAGTATCGACGTCTCGAAGTTGGCAGTGCGAAGTTCACTTGAAAGAATGGCCAGTTCTCACACCTCTATTGTGCTGATATCGGCGTCAGTCACTGTCTACGACGACATAGGTGACATTAACAACTCTTTGTAAAAGCGTTTACTAGATGGTAAACCTATGCGAAAATCTGATCCCCGGTATCGTGGCGGTGTCGGAATCGGCTATTGTGCTGTGTTCTAATTTAATGTAATTGTTAATGTGATGTAATCAACTAGTTTGGAATGAAAATGCAGAAATGTATTTTCATTCAAAACTAGCTTTTGCCTGAGGCTGGTAGTTCCAAAATTTCGATTCAATACAAATCGCGATCCAAATAGCGAGTTCAAACATTTATAAAAAAACAAACCCTTCAGCTTTACTATGATTATGATTGCTACGGGTTTCGACCTCAGGACTAGCTGCTTCTCACACGGACAACTGTACGACAATTGATCCCGCGACACCAGTCCTGTTTTCTTTGTATATTTAGGCTGTTATTTTTTTTTTTTTTTTGGTGGGAAGTCATCAAAAAAACTTCTCCCGCTCTGGGTGGAGCAGGAGGGCGTGTCAGACTTTTACTGACTAAAACCCACCCGTGTTCCTTCATTAGCCCGTATGCCAGGGGCTGTGGTACCTCTTTCGAACGAACCCGCACCCCTGACAGGCATCGGCCCTTGCGGGCCCCATCATTTTTTGTGGTGACATCTCTTTGAGGCGCGCGTGGAACACAACGCGCCGTCGACTTGGGCTTGGTCCTTACCGGACAGCGAGCTACCCATTACTCGCCATCCGCAAGCCCATGCTTACGGTGGCCGGAAATCGGCCTGGGATTCCCGACGCCCAGGGCGTCTCCGTATCCTGCGGCGGCTAGGGTCGCGAGGGCGCATATGCTGCCTCTCCCTCACGTGCGCCGCCTCCCTATTCGCGAGCATCACTGCTTCGCTGAAGGAGGTGACGGCTCCCCATGCCCTCTCGCTCCGTACCATGGCCTGTACCAGGGCCGGACGTGAGAGATCGCCGCCGCCGATTGCTTCCACGAGGACACGGCGGTGCTCCACCCAAGATGGGCAGACCGCCACCGTGTGCTCCACCGTGTCCTCAGGGCAATCTTCGCAGTGGAAACACCCGGGCGTTTCCTCCCGCCCTATCCGAAACAGGAACCTCCCGAAACAACCGTGTCCGGTGAGGACCTGCGTCAGGCGGAAGGTGAGGACGCCATGCCGCCTCTCAAACCACTCCTCAAAGAGGGGACTTACCGCCGCAATCATGGCGTGCCCAGCACTAGGTTGCGACAATCGCTCTCTCCATGTCACCATGAGATCCCGCCGGAGCTCTGTCCGCTGTGCCGCGATTTCCTGTGGCAGCGGAGTTACGCCCGGCGTTTGGCCTCCTCGCGCCACTCCCATATTTGCGCGAGGACCTTTGCCTCCAGATCCCATGGCGGTAATCCGGCAAGGAGGCCCGCCGCCTCGCCGGAGATCGTGCGGTATCCTCGGATCATCCGTATGGCCATGACCCTATGGGACGCCCTCAACCTGCGAGCTGGTTGGCGCCTCAATGTAGGCGCCCACACCGGCGCCCCGTGTAGGACCATGGACCGCACGATCCCCGCGTAGAGCCACCGGCAGGAGGCGTTTGGCTCCCCTAGATTGGGCAAGAGCCGCTTCAACGCAGCCCCGATATTTAGGCTGTTGAGAGCAAATCTACAAATGTGACGTAGTTGTGTACAGGGAAGTTTTATATAATGTGGCAAAATAGTGGGTGTCTTACGACTTCCACGCGAACGAAGTCACGAGCAGAAGCTAGTTACAGATACATATGGTTTTGCGGCTGTCAGGTGAAAATGAAATTTTTTGTTCCGACTTTTCAACCGGAGAATTTCCAGACAAGTGTTAGTTGTCAGTGAATTCGAACTGAAGGAACACGGCTGGGTTTTAGTCAGTAAAAGTCTGATACACCCTCCCGCTCCGCCCAGAGCGGGAGAAGTCATTTGATGATTTCCCATTAAAAACAAAAAAAAAACCCTTGTGCAATTTGTTCTTTGAGTAAATAAATGTCTTTAAATTGAAATCATGCTTCCAGACCCAGAGGTTAAGGCTAAGCGTAAGTTGTCAGTGAATTCAAGAATTTATCAAGTAGACAAGCCGTGTGTCCGACGGTATTAATCTTCGTCAAAATGTTAGATTTCCATACAAATTTTCATCGACTATTTAATTTACATCTTTAGTGGCAGAATTTTCAATTATCCTGATTTTCAGATTTTTACTAAGTAGAATACGCTAAAATGGTCGTACTGTTTCGGTTACACTGTAACTATAATTATTCTTTTGTTTATGGTGTTTGCCAGCGCTCAGCTTGTGAGCTACCATATGAAGGAACAATTGCCGTTACTTTATTGTCTAGTGACGTACCTACTGCTCCAGCTATAATTTATCGAAACTATTTTTAGGACATCAACATTATTATTTTTAAATCACGGATTCGAGAAAAAATCTTGTATTGCTAGTTCCGCTATTCGAGGAATTTTAACAAAGTTGTTATCGTGTTCCTTACGTGGTTGTGTACCATAGAGCACTTTTGTCTGAGCAATTTTTTTCCTATTTTATCTGTTGGTGTCAGACTGAAAGTTCTTAATATTATTAGTATACAACCGACACCCAGACATATTGTGTAATATTAATGTAGGATATGATAGTAGCGAACACAGTTCGGTGCAGAGGAAATATCATAGTTGATATGGATGAAACTGATTAAAAGAATCTTAAAAAACTGTGATTTGTACAAACTTCTTCATAAACGACGAATACGACTCTCACTTGACTATTATTTCATCGACAATAATTTGTAATGTGTCAACACTATTTTAAAATGACAATTAAACGTCATCATATTGCCTAGAAATAATCACATTTTCGAAAATAATTTTATGAATTAAAACTATTTTATAATTACAAGATATGTTTCTGAGCTATCGCAATTTCATAAATTAATTTGTTATTATTTTATTAGATTTTTTTGTACAGGCGCAGAAAGAGCGAGTTTTTGAAAATTTTGACACAGGTCCACCCTCGATGACGTCCCGCAGGATTCTGAGCGCGTGCCGATTAGGCCGGATTTAGATCTTTTTGAGTTTATTCAAAAAAAATCTACTAAACTAAAAAATCCAACCAGTAAATTCCCTCCTAAATACGATTCCCTCAACGTACATGCAATTTTCACATAATTTTGTGCAGACGGAAAATAGTTTTGAAATCGACCCTGTTTCGGATTTTTTTTTTCATCGAGCAAATTGCAATTAATCGTGTTTTGAACCTTTAATTTCCCTCAAACAAGGATCTATCTATGACATATGTTTTTTTCAGGACCTAAATACACTAATTTGATCATTTAATCTTGATTCTGAAAGAAGCAATTTCGGATATCCCCCGTTAACGTGCTTTCTGAGGCACGGAAGAAACTTGATATGTTAAGAGGGTCACCCATCAACTGACCAACCTGGGGACGGGTAGTTTAACCTGATTGATTGACCCGTGTAGCTATTATTACTTAGCCGCAAGCCCTCCGTGTTTATTTAACAAATGTGAAGGTATTATTCATTCAAATGAACTGAAATTTACTTTCATTATAAATGTGTTAACCAGCACCCTAATTGCGTAACTCACGATTCATCATAATCTGTTTCGTTTTGAAACGGATTGTTAAACCATTGCTTCATATGTTCGAAAAATGTGTCTGCTCAACAACGTAAATAACGCAATGAATATTGTTGAACTGTCAAAACGAAACCGATTATGATTAATCGTGAGTTACGAAATTAGGGTGCTGTTCCACCAATAAAAGGATAATAGCTCAAAGCTAGTTGGTATATTTAGCTCGAGCGTGATAATTGACCAGGTACGTCATGTTCAATCTAGTTCACGTCAGTGTTGCCTATATATAAAAGTAGTTTTATTATTAGCAGAAATGTTAAAGCTTTATCCATAAGCAGTTTTCGTAAGGCTTCGGTTTCTGTTATTTCTTTTAAAAAGGGCAGTGAAAAAAAACATGATTTGTGAAATCATATAACACAATCCATTAATGGTATAAAAAAACAAAAACAAATACAACAGCAAACTCAAAGGTCGCAGTCTCTTGAAAAGTCTTAAACGTGGTTCTATTTAAGAGAAATTATTATTTTTCAAAACTTAAGTATGCCTATCTTTTATTTGCAACTTATCGAAAATTGAAAACCTAAATTAACATGGCGATAAAAACAAGACAAAAATACACAACGACGTATAAAATTAATACAAACTCTTTAATCCATAAAGACGCTTCCCCCTAACATCGGTTTACATTTATTTCCCCAATTTCCATCAAAGGGAAAACGGGGAGAGCCCTCCAAGAAAATCTGCCAGTAAAAGAGCCGTGTGCAAATTTAATAATACATGTTTCGGCAGATTTCCTCACTCACATAATGCACTTTGTGACGTCACTTTTTCCGATGTTTGGGTCCCCTCGGCCCATCGTGTTAAATGTATTAGTTTTGCATCGGTAGACTATTGTCAATACGTTGAAATATTAAAAATGGTAAGTTGTGTCTGTTTATCAGAATATTTAATGCGTTTCTAAAGCTCAATTGCTGAACCAATTGTTATTTGGTATTTGTGGGGGGCAAGTCTCTGTTTCTGATATTAGTTAACAGGCTCAACGCAATGATGCGTTGTAATTATTGTAGAATAATTTCCATGAAGTTTACGTTGTAATTATTCTACGTGATTCGCGTCGAGCTGTCACGTCGCACCTGCCTGCTGATCCTTAAAGCATTAAACCCTAAAAGACAAGGTCATATAAAAATATCAAACTCTCATAGTGTGAAATGGGCGGGCCATGGACACTTCAACAAGTTTCAATATAAGCCTAGAATGATCTAAAAAAAAAAAAAAACAGAAATCGAAATCTACGCAGACGAAATCGTGCACAAAGTGCTAGTGTGTCATAAATAACACTTTAGCATCGGTATTAGTGTATTAGAGGGGGAATGTCCAGATGTTTCACGATAATAAAGTACAGAGTGGGTGGAAAGTAATTTGTTAGAGTAGAATAGTTTTGAAATATTCTTTTTTGCATGTTCCCGCTGTGAGATTAATTGAGATACTGTTGGAGGGTGATAATTACTATACGTATGGATATTTATATCAACCTATACATCATCCTATCTTATTCCCACTTATAATATAAATGTACAAGTTTGTGATGATGGATGGATGTTTGTTACTCAATCACTCAAAAACTACTGAACCCATTTGGATGAAATTTGGCACACAGGTAGATTATAATATGGATTAACATATGTAATACTTTTTATCTCGTTCTTACGTTCCCGTGGACTAATTTTTAACCTCGAAAAGCTAATAATAAATATTACTATGTTCAATGTCAGTTTTCTATACAGTCATGGAGATTGCGGTTATTAGTCAACTTAATTGAAATGTCAAATACTGACCTACTGAGTGGTCTGTTGATAGCGAGGATTTAAACAGCTATCATGTAGGCTATCGTACGTTTGATTAATTTATACATAGGTACAATAGCTAACTGATTAAGTAGGGATACATGTCAACTACTTCAGCAGCAACATAACCTATAAAGTTCGCGAGCATATTCAAAAGAAGCTGGCGGTACCTTCACAACAATAATGTTTTTCCACTGTTTGTCTTAATCGTTTATTATATTTATGTGTATTTGTAGCGGCACTACAAATAAAAAATGTTTTGCAACAAATACCGAAAAACACAAAAAAGAAAAGTGGCGCCATCTACAATGCCACATGCGAACTAACTGAGCAATTCTGCATCGCGCAATCAGAGTTTACCACGGCACTCGAACGTATACAAAAATCCCGACATCAACTGTCGGGCAGTTGCCCGGACTAGACACAATACCCGTCTGGTCGGAGGATCCTCCTTTATCACCATAGGTATGAGCGGACTTTACACCCTGTCCCTCATACCTCTAAGTATGTATATTTGTGGTTATATTTAATTAGGTATTTATATCATTTGCATAGTTTTTAGGTATGATAATATTATGTGTTTATTTACTTATATTTCAATAAATATTTAAAACTTACGTAATTGCACACCTACCACTGTTTGTCTCTGCATCACCCAAAGGGCGACTGGTAGAAAATGCGTCCGCCTCTGTTCATTTCTGTGCGTGAAGTATTAAATAAATAAAAAAAAACATTTTTTTTCTGTACTGACCATTATAAAATCAATGTTACAAAAATATCATGATATTAGTATGTACTAATATCATGATATTAGCTATGTACTCGTTGAATTGACTGCCTCGTTGGTCTAGTGGTTGCAAATGCTACCGCTGACCACAAGGTCCTGGGTTCGATTCTCAGATTGGGAAAAGTATTATAGGGTAATTCTATCTGGAATTCCACAGTAGCAACCCGGTGTCAAAGAATTCAGCTGAGTTGGGCAGCATTTGGGACGCTTCGTCGAGTCTTCTCGTCGCGTATTCCGCAGACCCTGAAGACTAAAGTCTTCAACCAGTGTGCCCTACCTGATAAGACCTACGGAGCCGAAACGTGGACACTCACAGTACGGCTGGTCCATCAATTCAAAGTCGTTCAGCGAGCTATGGAACGAGCTATGCTCGGAGTCTCTTTGAAAGATAGAATGAGGTTATCCGGCAGAGAACCAAAGTTGTCGACATAGCTCACAGAATTAACAAGCTGAAGTGGCAATGGGACATTAGCCGTAGAACCGATGACCGTTGGGGTAAACCTCTTCTTGAGTGGAGACCGCGAATCGGAAAACTTTAGCCTACCTTAAGTTTCCCTCGAGCTAGGTGGAGTGACGATCTTCGCAGGGTTACCGGTAGCAACCGGATGAGAGTTGTTCAGAATAGAGTGTGATTGTACAGATGGCGTGTAACTGGATAGGCCTATGTCCAGCAGTGGACTGCTGTAGGCTGATGATGATGATGATGATGAACCCGGAGTCTGGTATTGTGTCCTGATGCCATCATCCATGTAAAAGCTATTGTTGGGAATAGGATGGAAAGAGTTGGGCAAAGGTAGGTTTATATACTACACCAACATTTGGCTAGGTATGTTCAAGACCATGTTAACTTTAAATAGTGTCGTCATGAGCGATAATAGTTCTTATTGCAATCCGATACGGGTAAAGTCTGTTGTAATAAATTCGAATAATAAATGAGCAAGCGTATATCGTAAAAATTCGAATAAAATCGTATAAAATTAAATACTAATTATTTAATCATAAATAATTCATCTTTGAATGCAGTTTGCCATTTGAAATTGTATGGTATATTTTTAGCTTTTAAAGATAATTAAGGGGTGACTTTGATGATTTTTTTATGCATTGAAGTGTGTTTTATTATGTTTTTAGTTCCATCACTATATGCAAAAAAGACTTCAAATTTCTTACTTTTTCTTTTTGCTTTATTATATTATATTACAAATTATTTGTACGGTTAAAGAGAAATGCTGCTTTTAAAAACCGCTTTTTTGATCGTTTTCAAGAAATCTCCACTTTAAAGGCTCGGTATAGACTAGCGCGACGCGACCGTCACGTCGCGCTAGTCTATCCAAATGTGGGTGTAGTATAGGAACACCTCTGCCCTACCTTCCGGGGAAACAAGGCGTGGTGTTATATTATATAATCATTTTCGCCATATTTTTATACAGTTAACAGTAGCTTAACATCTGTGTGACGCTGAGATTATTCGTATTTTTCCGCAACTCATCTCTTAATATCGCTGGTAATGGAAAGAGGGATGTGTGATGGGCTCAGCATGATTACAATCTGTTTACCAAACCTCAGCCGCCCCTGTATATTACAACGGTTTTATGGGACAAGAAGAGGGACGCCATAAGAACGCTTATGGTGGATTGGTGATCGAAGTGGCCACATAATCCTGTGAGTATCACAGGTGGGTGTTACTGTCCACACTCTTTGGATTTTCTTATCGGAATATTCGTCTGCACTACTCGTGTTAGAAACCGGTTTTCAATAAAAGCTCAGAATTAACTCGTATGCTATCTCATTACATTTGTCATTACAAAAATAACGTGAAAGGCTTTTTCAAACACGACGCGACAGGGCGACGCACGTAGAACAATTTCTAGGCAAACTTTATGGAAATTGTTTTACAAGTGTCGTGCGTGTCGTGCTGTCGCGTCACGTCTGTTTTAAGAAGCCTCAATAAACACATAAAGGAAGTAATAGTAATTAATATGATTGAATGGGCTCAACTGGAATTAGAAATGAAAGAAGTGGACTATATTAAAATAGGTGTAGTAACAATATTAACGTATGCAGAAATGAACAATGAAAGGCTCGTGGTGGAGCGCATCTGTGAGCTGAGAGGTGTGGAGCGCGTGCAGTGGTCGTCGCGTCCGGGTTCGGTACCCCGACACGCCCCGCCTTTCCGCTGTCCATCACGCGCAAATGTGGTGCGCCAACGTGATAACAGTATTCATTAGCATATAACGTTCCCAGCCCTGGGGTCATTGTTCCTCTCTGTTGTGACCAGGAGTAGGCCATAAACCACCACGCGGACTCACGGTAAGTCGACAAGATTACGTAGACATGGGGCACGTCAATTCATAGGAACTTAGGTACTACTGAAAAAATAGGAAATATCTAATACTTAATTGACAACCAAAACCGTTTTTCGAATTATCGCCTAGCCGTTGGTAAACTCTTCACGATACCAGAGGCCATATTTTGGCTAAAGCATCAGCATTGCCATACTACGTGGCAATGCTGTCAGCCTTTTGGGCACATTCCTGTTGACAGCGATGCGGACGAAATTTTTAATGCCCTATGATTATTTCCCGTCATTTTAAATACTTCTACTTTAAGACGGTTAAAGCTTTTAAATTATGTTAATATTATGGGAACCCCCGTTTCCGTTAAAACTGGAAAGACGACGTTCGGGTTTGCGAAAGATGGAAGGAGTGGAGGGAGGCATTTGCCCAGGGTTAAGACAGTAAAGGTAAATAATAATAAAAAAATAAGTAAATAATTTTGGAAATAGATAATATAAAAAAAAAACAAAATCACTCTAACTTATTCCGAAGTTACACTATCACAACAACACACCTAGAATGCCACCGACAATTCAAAAAAAAAACAATACACACATTACCCACTCAAGACATATTTCCCCACACTACAACACACAAAGTAATATATTTTTATTTGTAAATGCACAACTAAACACCTGAGCCCTTGTAGTGACGACAGCACCGAACAAAGCGGACAAGTGAACACCATTACTCTTGCCGAAAATATTCCGCTTCTCAAATTTGGTAAGGGAACAAATGCTCTTAGCAATGCGGTACGGTAATGTACGCTGGCCCCCTGAATTTTTCATTCCCTTGTGGCTCGACAACTAAGCATTACCAAAATTGCGTCATATTTCTTTTCCGACACATACTGAAGGGGACTAGTGTGGATTGCTGTTTTACAGAGGACGACGAGGAGCTTAGTAATGATAATTGGTCTTGTTATTTTTTTGTAGAGAGTGCAGCCACGACGCGACACACGTAGTAAAATTTCTATGAAATTTTCATGGAAATTGTTCTACAAGTGTCGCGCCTGTTTGAAGAAGCCTTAATATCAATGATGGCAATGTGTAGTCGGTAGGTATTTAAGAGGGTGCAATTAAGACGTGGGCAACGTTGGAAATAGCTTGTCAATTATTTAGTTTTTATTTTATTTTGTTTTTCAATAATGATAAATAAAATATCGGTGTGTGTGCACTAAAATATTTATCATAAATTATGAAAGGCAAGTGACAAACTATAAATTTGGTTAGAAACACGTTTGGTAAAATATCGACAGTCAAGTGGGAACCTATCCTACCCACTTGACTAAAAAGTGTTTAATGAAAATATTTCTGTTTGATTGGTTTTACAAAAAAAAAATACCTACCTGAAACTAGACTTGGCCAGATTTTCTTATGCATATTCTACTCTGTTAAGAACCACTGAAACAAACCTAGAGGTATTTTTAAAGTCCAAACATAATCTGGATCATGTGAGTAACACGTAGATATATAGTGATAAATTTGTATTACATTGTGTACAATATCTCACAACAAGAACATTGTAAAAGTTTTGTTTGTCATATTTCCAGAAAAAAATAAAATCTTCTTTTTTAAATCGGATAAACAAAAATAATTCAAAGTACATAGCAGCTTTAACAACAACAAAATAGTGACTGAAAAACTTTGGAGTAAGTTCATTATTTTCTTATCACGAACACAACTTGCCTCCGTAGGTACAGTCCGCCTCAAGAAGATAAATCGCCAAGAATTCATTCTACAATTTGATTTCCATAATACTGTATCAATGTGTAAGTAGCTACTATTAAGTATCCAATGTGTAAATACATTTTGTGGCTACACAATCAATTTACCGAACCTTTTCCCAACTTAGTATGTTGAGGTCGGCTTCCAGTCTAACCGGATGCAGCTGAATACCAGTATTTTACATGGAGCGACTGCCTATCTGAACTGCGCAACCATGTAACATGATACCCTTGTTAAGACTTGTTGTCAAACTCGGGGTTTTTAACTACGCGACTGTCAAATATCTTTGAATGACAGCCGGGACCAATGGGTTTACGTGCTTTCCAAGGCACGCAGAAAAATTAGGCAGGAGTTCAGAATCATGGTGACAATTCGCGCGTCGATTTCTCGCGACAATGTCCTTGGATGACATCCTGTATTGTTGATGTGGATGACAGTACAAGTCTATTTCGGAGTTTTTGGCGGGATCGCGTTGGGACATTTCGCACGAATTTTAATTTTCTTGAAATTTTGTGAAATACCGAATTAAATTGTATAATTTTGGTAGTGAATTTTTCAATTTAGTTACGTGTGTGTGCACAAGTGTAGTGAAGGTGAAAATAAATGACTAACGTGGACTTTTCGTGTTCCCCTCAAAATCTCCTAATAGGTTGTTGTCAAGTTACTACCGCTTTACAATAACTTTGACTTAACTTTGACATGACTGACTAAAGACGACTATGACTTTTTTTGTATCTTCGTGTCCTTCGTGCCTGATATCGGGCCATTTGCTTGATCGAAAGGAAAATTACTTGACACTGGCTAAATGCACAAACCGTGCGAAGCCAAAACAAAGCAAAATTGGCTAATGATAGAAGGACACAAATAGTAACATCAATCTTTATACATCTTAATACTTGCTCTATTTAATTAGATAAGAGGCGGCCGTCGACAAGGTTTTTCATTTTTAGGGTTCCGTACCTCTAAAGGAAAAAACGGAACCCTTATAAGATCACTTTGTTGTCCGTCCGTCCGTCCGTCCGTCTGTCAAGACCGTTTTTCTCAGGAACGCGTGGAGGTATCAAACTGAAATTTCTATATGATACTTAGTTCTACTGTCCCTGGAAGCTGTAGAAAAATCAACCTTCTAAGTCAACGCAATCAAAAGATACAGCCATTTAGACCGCAAAATTCCGCAAATTTTCGAAACTCGCACGGGAATCAAAACCTACAGGGTACTTCCCGTGAACTTAGAATCTTGAAATTTTGTACGAAGTCACGTCTTATAGTACAGATATAGGAAAAATTACGAAAACCGTAAATTTTTAGTTTCGTCATATAAAAAAAAATATTTTTGACAATTTTGAACTTTTACTTATATACCCACAGGTTTGTACGGAACCCTCGGTGCGCGAGTCCAACTCGCACTTGACCGGTTTTTTTATATTTAACTTTTAATAGTAGGTAGTATATTGATTTTCAGTGTACCTAGCTTTTGATGCAGGAATATTAAAGTCTTTACCAGTCGTGGTTAACAAAAAATACTACTGCATGTTTTAGTATTAAATCAATAGCAATAAATCTACCGCCAATTTAAAATTTGATGTTGATAAAATTATTGTAACGTAACGTTTGCTGGATGTTACTTAACCTGTGATTTGACATTTAAAAATTCCCGTCTTTTTCCACTTATAATTTGACAGTGACAGAAAAATGCTTAGCTAGAGTAGGTACGTGCTAAGTCTGTGGTCACTGTATGGACTAGCTAATACCATGCTTCTTTTAACTCGATGTCATAATCACTCACACGCAAACCCGACATGCAATAACCCATAGTACCTGGAGAAAAAAAGCTTTAGCTCAGTAAAATAGTTAAGAACACACTTCAGTGCCCTTTACAACTCCATTTACCCCACACGCAAAAAAGAACGAGTGCCGTGTTTATACCTAATTAAAAAAATATTCCACTTTCTGATGCCATATTACGATCCCTCCAGCTTACGTAGGCATATAAATATACAAACAGGTATACAAATCTGAATATACAAGGTGTATTTTTATTTCCCGTAAGTCTAGGGTATCAATGAGAATCAAACAACCAACTGGCATATGAATTATTTATCAATTATCTAAAAAAAAGTGATTTCATTTTTCGTACAAAATAATTTGGAAACCTCGCAAAAGATTAGTCAAACGAGTGACAATTGTTTAGCTAAATTAATTATGATTGATGATGTCTTCGAAAACATGCATTTTTAGACCACATATTCTAGGACTATTTGTATAATTTTTACTTCTAGAATAAAACCCTAGAGTTATAAGATATCAAAACACATGGTATAAGTTTCTTTTTATTTTTTGGGTGGGAAATCATCAAATAACTTCTCACGCTCTGGGTGGTGCAGGAGGGCGTGTCAGACTTTTACTGACTAAAACCCACCCGTGTTCCCTCAGTAGCCCGTATGCCAGGGGCTGTGGTATCTCTTTCGAACAAACCCGCACCCCTGGAACAAACCCGCACCCCTGGACATGGTATAAGTAGATACTAATAATAGTAAAGCCAAAGAGTTTGTTTTTTGTTTGAACGCGCTAGTCTCTGAAACGTCGTATTTGACATTTGATAGCCCAATTATTAAGGAATTATAGACTATATCACGTCACGCTACGACCCCTTTTTTGGGTGGGAAATCATCAAATAACTTCTCTCGCTCTGGGTGGAGCAGGAGGGCGTGTCAGACTTTTACTGACTAAAACCCACCCGTGTTCCCTCAGTAGCCCGTATGCCAGGGGCTGTGGTATCTCTTTCGAACAAACCCGCACCCCTGGCAGTCGCTACGATCCTTAGGAATCTAGCAAAAAGAAATAAAGCAGAAAAAACGCTAAGCAAAACCGAAGTAAAAGCTGGGTGGGCAATGCGACGCGAGATGGGACGGCGAACAAGAAATTTAACGTGGATAAAGTCGCGGGAAGAAGCTGTCTGTCAGAGTGAATAATATAATAAAATAGATCTGTCTGCAGAGTATTTTCTTTTGTCTTGGTAGTTATTAATACGGTATAAGTATTAATGTTATACGATTATGCGGCTCAAGTCTTGGAACCGCATAAATTATTATAATCCGTGCCTACTTATATTTTTGTATGTCTGCGTAGGTTGTCCTTGTTCATTTCGTTGATATTAATGGTTGGCGTATTTGTGAATATAGATCAATGCGGTGTGACGATTAATATATCTAGTAAAGTTTTTGCGCAGTGTTCCGTTCTGGAAAGTGCCTTGTTTTGGTTTTTGGGGAAAAAGCTTGAAAAGGTGCCCGGGCTTTGGATATAATACCAAGGAGAATGAGACTGTAGCGGCACTACAAATAAAAATGCTTCGCAACAAAATGCAAGAAACGCCAAAAGAAAAGTGGCGCCATCTACAATGCCAAAGGCGAACTATCTGAGTAATTCTACATCGCGCAATCAGACTTTACCACGACACCCAGATAGGTACAAAATCTCGACATCAACTGTCGGGCAGTTGCCCACCAGACACAATACCCGCCTGGTCGGAGGATCCTCCTTTACCATCATAGGTATGAGTGAACTTTACACCCTGTTCATCAAACCTCTAAATGGTGACCCCGACGTGATCTGAACACGCAACCTTAGGAAACCGGTATGTCCTAGAACCAAAAATTGGAAAACATGTGACACCTTCGAACCCGCACTGGACCCGCGTGGTGGATTACAGCCTACTCCCTCTCGAAGAGAGGAGGCCTGTGTCCCAGGAGTGGGAACATTATAGGCCGAATATGCAGTGGTGCTTATATTTATCATCAGATAGCCTGTCCGCTAGTTTGATACTCAATAAAATAAAAGGTCGAACCTCAAACCATTTCTATGTAAGTCAATCAAACTCTACGAGCAAAACCACGGGCAAAGTCTAGTAGAGCTGTATTATGATATTTGCGTTCATATCACTTATGTCGATATGAAGTTGAGCCTCGTAAAGTTTACGCGTCAGCTGAAATTAAAGAGTAGGTACTTTAGTCGTATATCGCGGTAAAGTTGCCAGACTTGAAATTGCGAAATTATTTCGTGGCTGTGTTAAAACGAGAGTCATTTTTGCGGATTTCATAAATCAATCTGCCTCGCCTTTTCCTAACTTTGTTAGATAAGATAAGATTTCTTTATTTGTCTAAACATTGTATACATACAAGAGCATGCAAGATATTAGATACATCGTTTGAGTCCAGTCATGTTTAGCCGTAAGGATCGGCGTACAAATATTTCCATAACATTAAAAGAATTGCCAATGAGAAAAATCAAAAACACCTGAAATAGGCATTTACATCGTTTATAATTCAGACACATTAGAAATTGTTTAATGTTATTAAGTCATTATGTGTTGGGGTTGGCTTCCAGTCTAACCGGATGCAGCTAAATACCAGTATTTAACATGGAGCAGCTGAATATCTGGCCTCCACAACCCAGTTACTGGCAACACGATATGCCCAAGACTGGCTGTGACTTTGGGTCTGCTGAAAACTCGTAACGACTATCAAAGATCTACGTATCGCTGGATCTTATTCGTGTGTGTGTTTTTTAAAATAAAGTGTAGTACTACAATACCCATAAGCCGTTATCTTATAAAAACACAGGTACGTTTTCTATAAGACACTGGATTGCAATCCACGTGTCTAATTGATTTCGTTTATTACTTCTTCACAAGGTGGACCGATGACCTTGTGAAGGCCGTGGGTATCCGCTGGATGTGGGAAGCACAAGACCGGTCGAAGTGGAGGAGGCCTATGTCCAGCAGTGGACGTCTTTCGGTTAAAATAATGATGATGATGATGATGATGATGATTTCTGTTTCCATTGTATTGTAATTTTACTAACTTAGCTCTTAAGAGCATTCATTCCACGCGGGCTGGCAACAACGCATTTATAGTAGTTTTTCGTGATTATTTCATTAAATACAAACAAAAGTACAATTTTTTTTCAGCCAAGCACTAGATATTCTGTATTTATGATTATTTTTAACATTTACTCTTTAATTAAAATATATAATCATACTAAATAATGCAAACAGAAAATAATTGACGGTATGTCGATTTTTGTAATTAAATAGCAAAATCACTGCAAAAAAAATAGCATACAAACAAGAATACCAATGATCTAGTGCATGGCTGAAAAACATGTTTACTTTTGTTTGTATTTAATGAAATAATCGCGAAAAACTGCTATAAATACGCCATTGCCAACCCACGTGGGATGAATGCTCTTAAGTTTCCTAACACAAATATGGAAGCTGATTCATCTGAAATAAATGATTTACAAAATATCGTACGTTTTTCCGGTAGTTTTCTTAGAAAGTTTTATAAAGATACAAGATAAAGTCCTGTTCAATTAAACTTTCATTTTAAAAAGTTTATATTCAAAATTCAAATTCATTTATTTGCCAGAATGTAGGTTTACAACGAATGATCTTAATAGTCTAATGGCGCATTTACATTCTACCAAAACAAAGGGTGTGTAAATATTTTATTTTATGTATTATTTTAATCAAATGACAAAAAGCGCGCGCGCTTTTGCACTTCTATTAGCAACATTTCTGCGTCTGAATTTATTTTTTATTTTTTTCATTATTACAAGTAACAAGAAAACTACATGTAAGACAGCCATGGTAAACATAGAATTAATAATACATATTTGACCTTCATTGTACGGTACCTTCCTAATATACTCGTAAAACCTATTTTTACATAATTTTAAATGTTTTTTTTATTTTTCCTGCATCAAACACAAAATCCTCTTTAAAAGAGAAGGACTTTTAGGAAAGAGCTCGAGTGAAATCGAGCTTCTAAAGTTGGTTGAGAAAACGTCAAGTCCATTTCTCAAGGACTGTTTCTTGACGTCTTTGGGACGTTGCATGAAAATATAATCACTTAAAAGGGAGAATAGGAAGTAAGTATATGAAACCTGTTTTTCTTTTTCATAAATTTTACGAATAAATCTGCGATTTGTAATCCCTTCCATGCAGCATTTATATAATCAAATTAGTTTATTGGTTTGCAAGTGTGATTAACGAGTTTCGCCTAGGTCATTCTGAAGTTGTGCAAAAAGTCGCAAAATTTGTAATAATACAACTATATTAGTTTTTTTTATCACTGACAGTTTGCAATTGATACCAGCGGGGTAGTTACCGGTTAAGTACGGCGTGTCCCCTATAGGAGTCATTACAATAGAACATTAATTGTGGCTTATTAGCCGGGATTTGACAGATATAACACACTTACAATGGCAATGACAGTCATTTTGACAATTTAACAACATTCATTGCTAACTTTACGTTGTGAAGCAGAGGGATTCCTGAAAATTCTCTCCTTCAAAATTCTTCGTATTATGAATAAAAATATGTGACGTCATTAGGTGCACCCCAATTGTGTAGTTTTATTATTTTAGCAAAATTAAACATTATCGCAATGGACAAACAGGATGTATGTTCCAAATTTCATAAAAAACTATAATAAAAGATAATGTAATTCGTCAACCACGACAAGTAATAAATAAAAACGGAATATATCTATATAAACAAAAAGAAAAGTCCCGACTGAGTGACTGACTGACTCATCAACGCGCAGCCTTTCAAACCCTTGGACCTAGAAAGTTGTAATTTTGCACAGAGTTTCCCTTTACAAATTTAGACAACAAATAAGGAAGGATTTTTCAAAATTAAATCCGTAAGGGAGTTAAGTATGAAAGCTTCACGCGAGCGAAGCCGCTGGCAAAAGCTAGTCAAAAATAATAAGCCAAAGAAATCATACACCAAAGAAAACAAAATGCAGCAAAAAATAAACGAACATCGACACTTCAGTTACCATGGCAGCGTATGAAGTTCATTCACACTGCTCATCGGTTCGCCGCTAATAAATAAGGCCTCATCAATAAATGAAGCCTCTCGGTATCTTCGGGAACAGCGTTCATTCGTCAATGTACGCTGCGGGCTTTTTCTTACGCAGGTATTTACTTATTTATAACCCCGCTAAGGATATTTATGTACTGTTTTAGGCATTCAAGGATAGGGCATTATATATAGGTTTAGTCGTATTGTTGCAAATAGACTTTCACTGAACTAATGTAATGAGGAACTGAAAAATTTTGTATACTTAAATCGTTCATCAAGCAGTTAGAGCAACGGTCTGGGCATCCGATTGACGTTACTAATCTATGGGGTAGAGAGTTCCTTTAGTACTAACGTGTTGGTGGAATCTCGCTGCATGTGAAATCACTGGTATTCAGCTGCCTCTGGTTACACTGGAAACTGTCCCTAATATAATTGTGAAAAAGCTAGGCAGATGATGATGGTGGGACAGACAATAAAAGTTGTAAGTCGAATCCCGAATGTACAGACGCCAGCACATCAAGCTACACCAAACGGTCAAATTTTACCAGTTGAATATGAACCATATGCTTATGTCATAAAATTGAAAATCTATCAACGAAATTTGACAGATTGGGGTAGCTTGATGTGCTGGCGTCTGTATCACCATTTATGTGAACCCACTCTTATGACAAACATCTTTCGTTTTGTTAAAAGTTTTTGGTGGTAAACGAGATTAAAATTAAAGTGTATAATTATGCTAAATGACCGTTACGGTACTCTATTCCAACAGAAATTAAGATTTAGAACCGACATTTCAAAAAAAAAAACAAGATTATTCAACCTACCTAAAATTTTAATCAAGAAACGCACTTCCTTCGCAAATTCTTCCAAGCTCCTACAGAAATTCACCGCACACATGCAAATTATATTCATATGCACGTAAATACATTATTCATAAAATAAAGATGTACATCAAAATAGAAGCAGGAATAAAGCGTATTCCAGAAAGGACGTACTGTAAACACTACCCTTGGTCGGGGGGGTAAATGGTCCATGAAATTACCCCAGCATTTCGCTAGCAATGAAACTCGTTTTCCACCGGACAATTCCGACTTTATCCGCTGAAGCTATCTCGGCAATTGTATAACTAGATAATGATAATGCGTAACTTCTAGTCCGTGCAATGTATTTTTTTATTTATGAAAATATTGACTGGAAATATAAAAGAAAAGTAGAGCTTTCATACACTTCTAATTAAGGATGGGTGCAGATGGTTTGAACCTATCAACTAGCTTAGGTATACTATGTATGTGGGGACGAGAATCCTACTTTATAATATCATAAATGTGAAAGTTTGTGAAGGAAGATGTTTGGATGTTTGTTACTCAATCATGCTAAAACGGCTGAACGGATTCGGATGAAATTTAGCACACGGATAGTTTGTAACCTGGATTAATACATAAAATAATTTTTATCCCGGTAATACGTTCCTGTGGGATAATTTTCGACCTCCATGTGGGCGAAGCCACTGGCAAAAGCTAGTATAACAATAAATAAAAAACACTGACAATAATAATGCATACCGAGTATTCCTTTTTGTTTAGTCTATGCTGTCCCACTGCTGGGCAAAGGCCTCGCCCAAGCTTCCAGGAACTCCTTTCCCGCGTCACCACGAGCTAGCTCTCGCTGCACGCGTCCAGGTCGTCTCGATACCGCTTCCTGGGCCAACTGTGGCGGCGCAGTCGCATCTTAAAGAAAAATCAAATTCAACTAAAAAAAAAACATTGTATCAAAGTTTCCACACACCGGGTGATGTGACTCGCCCAATCCCATAAAGTATTTTGGTACCTACCTACCATCAAATTCAAATACCGAAGCAGTCCTTTTTTTTAAATCTTTTTAAATATGGCCGGCTATGGGTTTTGCTAAATAGCCGACTACTTTGCTATAGTGACTGATTGGATAATATGTACGATTTTAGTGTTTTTTATTTGCGTACACTGGGAATGTGCTTAGTTAGATAAAAGGTACTATCAAGATTCACAATAGCAGTCGCATAATAAGGGCTATATTGCTATGAAGTGGCGGTCCAGGCCGTACCTACAGCTGTGTGTATAAGTGATGTATTAACACAAAACTCACTGCTGCACTCACACACTAGCATTTTATACATACCGTCGGCGACGCACAGACATGACCTTGGTCGGTTCATACCATTGCTAAAATTTACTTCTATAATTTGAGTTCCGGTAGCGTGCAGCGTATCGTCTTGGATTAAGAAACTCATAGGTCTGGGTTCAAATCTCGCGATGAAGCTTTAATTTTTCTTTTCAACAGTCACCTTCATCTGTTCTTTTATTATTCGATTTATTACTAGACCAGAATAATAATGTAACAATTTTTTTTTTATTACTCGTATTGTTATTTAAATAAAGGTTTAACAATAATAAATTATTACAAAATGTTTATTCGTTATAACTTCATGAAGAATGTATAAAAATAACTAATAATAACTTCTTGTTAAAACAGTTTATTTTCTCATAAAGAACAATTTATTGAAGTAAATAAGCTAGTTGGTGAACTATGATAATCAGGCTATTGTATCTTAGTAATATAATAATATTGTGCTGATTACTACTGTGTGTCGGTAAGTACTCTAAATAAATCACAATATTCTACAAAAATCTACCCACGTAAAAGTAACAAATGCAGACAAGTTGTCACAATACAATTAAATGACTCAGTAGTACTACTTTTATTCTACTGCGAGTGAGTTCGTTCTAACTCAAACCTCAAAGTTAACAAATCGTATTTAATAGAACTTAAAGAGGTTAAGCTTAACTGTTCATTTTCATTCCGAAAAGAAGATTGAAACTAAACCTCAAAATAATCCAGATTACGGATAAGACAAAATATTATTTGAATATTACTAAAATAAATAAATGTTTGTAATTTATAACTTAATGTTAATGTTTTTTCCGTTAACTATGTTATTGAGCTGATTCTCGAGCTGGTTTTCGCGATGATGCGAACCTTCTGCGTGGAGTGCACGGCGCACGGTTCGTAAAGATGTGTCGAATAATTCGGCAAAATTCTTGTCGTTTTGAAACCACTTGTTTCATATTCGCTGAACGTGTGCCTGTTATAGGAGCTGGGGTCTTCCACTTTGCTTTCCACGGGCAAGGCTACCGCCTTCCTCATATCTTTTCACCCACCGACTCACAGTATTTCACTAACACAAAAAAGGGGTAATGTTAGGCTACTAAGCAAAATACACACTTTATGTATTACCTACTAACAAAATTATTTAAAAGGGCAATTTCACATAAATATTAAGTATAATGTTATTTTCATTGTTCTATATTATAATCTAGGAAATAAATTTACATCGAAATTTTATATTTTTATTCTATTTAGACATTATGATATTTATAAAACGTTTAAGAATAACTACAAGGATCAGCAGTTATACTTTAATTAAATAAATGTTTAATAAAATATTTAAATCGTAATACTCACACTCAGTCCGGTTTCATCACATAGGTATTTGTGATATAGGTATTAAGTCCACTTTTATGCAGCGCAATAATATTTGCTTTCATTTCTATATTTAAATTTTCTTACATTTTAAAATGAATTAGAAGAACGTTAATAGATGAAACACACGTCACTAGCACACAATATCAACCAACACCGTTTTATAAGTCGCGGTGAATGAGTCGTAAATCATTTAAATTTATTTAGGTTTCTGTGGGTATAGTGATAAAGTTTTACGAGTTTAGTGAATAAGACGAACAGAACAAGAAACTATACTCAAAAGTGATTTTTGAAACCATAAAAAGACTGTCACACAGCGAGTGGGATTCGAAACCGCGACTCGCTGCGCTGGAACGCGATAATCAAGTGCGGTAACCGCTCAGCTATCATGTCATTTGCTTTAACGGTTGAATTTAGGAAATACATTCATTTGTAAACGTATGAGAGTGTGTGTGTCTATAGTATTATAGCCAATAGAAATTGCTTATTATAAGAAGGTCGTAAGTTAAAGCGAAGTGTCAATCTATTGCTTTTTGAGATTGGGGCACCATTAGTGGAGGCTACTGTACATGATATCTCGCCTTGTTTCCTCGAATGGTTGGGCAGAAGTGTAGCTAAAGTACACCTACATTTCGCCAGTTTTGTTTAAGTCCCATTTCATAGGGTGCGAGCCTAATGCTTATTTTTTAGTAAAAAATGTGGGTACGAAGTTTAAAATGTATTGTTGAAATGACACGTCCTCACTAATGCACACGTGGTTTAAACATTTTTCTACGTGTGTTCTTACTAAGTCCCAAGCATAAATATATTTAATCTGAGCTTTACATTTCAATACCAAAATCAAATCTACAGATGCAAGCTCAAAACTCTAATTAAACTTGTTCTCAACTAAAACAGATTGTTTTCATTAGAACAAGATGAATGTGGAAAGTTTCTTGTCATAATTCTACGGTAAGTTATCGCAGGTGTCGATAGAACGTACGGATTCACCTGAGTCGCAAACGTTCAAAATACGGGTATTTATGCAAAATAAAGCTGATTCGGGTTTTTTGTTGAATTTAAATCTGAAATAAAAGTTTAAAAAGTGGCATTTCTTGCCATCGTAATTTTAAGAACGTTTACAGTCTTATCTGTCTCAATCTGTCAAAAACACCAACATTTTTGACAAACTTTTGACATTTCATTGTCGCCGAGATGAGACTGCGACTAGAATTTGATCGTTATAAATTACGAAAATTGGCCGTCTGAACTCTGTTGAACTGTATCAAAAAATGTTTCATATTAATACGCCCTCCAACTGTGAGTGAAGTGAAAAAATGAAAGCCTGCACCTGCTCAATTTTTTTTGTCGTGTCTTAAATCAAAGACAACCACACATTTCTACTATTAGATCAATGGAGCTGCCAAAACCATATGTCACGTATCAATTCGATAAAGAGGTCTCTATATTTATATTTTTAATTAAAAAAATGCGTTGGCTAAAAAAATGCTCTTTCATACATACCGCATAAGTATTGCACTTTTGTACTTTTATTTAAACCGGCGAACAGTTTCAAGATGTGGGGTTCAGAATCCATGGTAACGTCGAAGTCCCGGCAATCTGTATAACACACCCAGGTCGATGGCAACAAAGACAATCTGCACAGGTGGAGTTTCTCTGATAGTGCCGATCTTCAATGCATATACCGCGTCTTATCGCAGACCATAATCCACCTTTCATCTTGCGCGGAATACCCTGTCACCTGTACACGTGAGGATCTAATGATATTTGCCGAACAGGAAGCCAGTAACAATTTGACATTAAACCATGATTAAAGTCATTACAAATCCGGTAATGCTTGAGGATTTCAGCTAAATCTCTACAGGATCATTTCTCGTTAAACTCTATGAGGATATCCTACAGCGGACATTAAGGGACCGATAACAGAATAAGATTGTATCGAATTTACGTGACCCACATAAATAAATAGGTCACAATCACGACTCAATTATTATTTTCACTTCATTTTTCTTCCACCCTTTTCAAAGCCATAGTGAAATTAATAACGATTCCATTATTATTCCTACCACAAAATGTATTTATCTAAAACAAAACAACTAAGAAATATCTGGGAAGACAGACATTTCCATTGGCCCCGGAATAAATTACAAACTCACTTAATTTTGTGTTGTTTGGTAATCTCCACAATAATTTCTTTCAAGGCCTTCATTTCAATCTGGGGGAACTCAGTAGCATTGAGGATTAGGTATGATTTACGAGACTACAGGAATGATTATGAAATAATGAGTATTACCGGAGAAAGCCTCGTCTTTATTAATAGATAAATACGAGTTATCCTCGTTTAAACGTGAAAAAATGTGAGGCATTTTTGTAAAATAAGGAGATTTTTATTTTCGTTGGGCATCACGTGGCAGGGTCAGATTTTCGTCTGGAAATCTGAAGTATTTTGTAAGAAGTAAACATTTTAATTTTGGCTAAGGGATGATTTCAGATTTCTTAATACATTAGGTATTATAAATGATACTGGACACCAGAGATTGAAATCTGGTTCCCCTGTAATAGAAAACATTCGAGTTAGATAACTTTTAATATATACTAAAATTACACTTATATGAAGGAAAACTATGTCAATTATTAAGAAGTTACAGTTAGCACCACCTTCAAAATGTACACTTGACATTTAATTGATTTTAATTACCTACCAAGCAGTAACATACATTAATCGGAAAATCAATCAAATATCGTAACGTCGATGACGTCAACCATCAATCCGTTTACTGTGACCAAACCTTAAGAATTGCATTTCATTAGAACTAGGAAGGTCCCAGCTAGTCAGTCGTGACGGAATCATAGATGGCGTGGCAGACGTAGTCGACTATCAACTGCCAACACCGTATGACAGCTGCTGTCATGTTGGAAAGCGAGGGAAACCGGTACGTGGCAGTGTCAGTCGTCTTTGGTTAGATTTGCCCGGTTAAACGTTCTTGAGTGGCTAACTGGATGTTTTATTTTTAACCGACTTCAAAAAGAAGGAGGTTATCAATTCGACATGTTCAGATATTTTTAAAAAAAATATCTGAACATGACTTGTCTTGTATTGTCTTGTTTTTAAAAAGAATTTTCCAAATCTGGCCATACATGACTGAGTTATGCCCAAACATATTTGGGCATAACTACGTCATGTATGGCCAGATTTGGAAAATTCTTTTTTTTAACCCCCGACGCAAAAACGACGGGGTGTTATAAGTTTGACGTGTCTGTGTGTGTGTGTGTGTGTGTGTGTCTGAGGCAACGTAGCTCCCGAACGGATGAACCGATTTTGATTTAGTTTTTTTTGTTTGAAAGGTGTATTAGTCGGGAGTGTTCTTAGACATGTTTCATCAAAATCGGTTCAGCCGTTTGAAGATTATCAGCTCTTTTCTGGTTGAAAAAGGGATTTTAGCCTCTGATCAACTCAAAATTTGGGATTCTATTACTTCAATGATATTAGACGAATAAAATAACCTTGAACTGATGCTGGAGCAACACCTGGAATTTCCAGGAAACCCAAGTTATTCACCAACAAACAGCAGAAGTATCGTATTTGGGCTCATTGAAAAGGCCTCAATGAATAGATTATAGATAAATGGTGATTTAAGGGAGACATTAAGTTTAAAAAGCAAGAAATAAAAATTAAATTAAAAATTTAAAAAAACCCCGACCCAAACAAAACGGCTCCAACTTAGAACAAGTTCGTAAACTTTGCCCTCTACATACCCACTTTATTTCTGATTTGTTGGCATATTAACTGTAATTCACCGATACTAATGTCTTGTGCATTTTCATGTGGATAAAATAGTGTATTTGTTTTAGGACTGCGGTGTATTGTGTTTATGGAATCTTCTGAATTCAGCTCTTGGAAAAAATGCTATCAAAGCTCATGCATTTTCCTCTGTATCTAATGTGAACAATATCTTCCCACCGCCATATTTAAATTCAACAAAATTTAAAAATATTTGTTCTACATAATGCCTCAGCATCATGGCACTTAAGAACCCTCAGAAGCTTTCTATTTAGAGCGTTTCCTATGCAGAAGAGCCAGCAAGGAGCTCCATTGTTACTCTTCTAAAAATCATTGGCATTTACAATGTTTTCAAATTACACTGCTGATACAATTATCTAGCTATAAAGTAAAAAGGATAAAGTCCTGCATTGGCAGGACAGTGTTGCCATAGACTTTATCCTATGAGTATTGTTATATAAGAATTATTTTCAAGTTAAAGTCAAAGTGAAACACGTGGGTAACTATAGAGTTACCCACGTGTTTCACTTTGACTTAATTTTCATGATTCAGCACGGAGGGTACTCGTACGTGTTATCGACATTATTGTGGTTCTTCCAATGTCGCTACTATTATGAGCCAGCGTTAAGCCAACATCTGCCTTGTGTTGTAATTATGATTTATCATATTTATCATAATACAAAAGGCCTATAAAAGAACTTGTCTAAGAATTTAAAACTTATTTTTTTTTTCCAAAAATATAACAACCGACATCCGAAAAAAACACTACAAAACGAAAACTAACTTTAATTTCGGTAGGCGGTGGTAATAGTTATTTATGATACTAGTGCGGTAAGTTGGTTTTTACAAACGAGTTGACAAATGTAAGCCCGAGACGAAGTCGAGGGCTTACCATAGTCACGAGTTTGTAAAAACCAATTTCTGCACGTGTGTCATACAATGTTTTTCAACACATTTGCGAGAAAACAGTACAATATGTAATTAAACAAACCTATACATAATTAAATAGCGCTCTCCAATTTTGGCGGCTAGAGACCGTTTCCTGCAATTTGCGCCTCATTCAAAATATCAGGTGGAGTAGATTCCATATTAATATCAGTTTCCTCGCTTGAACTCATAATAAAAGTTTGTTTATAAATATCAGTCGGAAACTCGCAACAATCTTTGACGTTTCTAATATGAAAATGGCGCGAATTTACAAATGGCGCCACATGCCCGTGGTGAAAATTAGAACTACATCTTTCATCTCATTTACTCTTTATTATTAAAGTGAGACAAACGTATTGAGCAAAATCGCTTCCAAGGAGGTTCGATCAGTCAGCTTATTTATTCTCGTAATGTGAAACTCCTTGGACGAAATTCTTATAATATTTTATGGAAATTAAAAAAAAACCCGTAAAGAATACGCACGGTGCCATACAACGAGGTATGCGGTAAAATAGGTACTTAGGTGAGAGTACCTATTTTACCGCACGTTCCGTTGTATTAGTGCGTAATTTTTAACTTTCGAACCATGTATACAGGCTTCGTAAATGCAGTTTTTGAGCAAATGTGTTGAAAAAATATTTATTTCACTTTTTAGTTAGAGTACCTACCCCGCACCAATTCGAAATTTTATCATCATTGAGGCCAAAACAAAGCGTCTATATGCGATAGCAGCAATCGCGGTTGGTTTGCTGTCATTTTTTTAAGAGTACCGTTGGCTGTCTCCAGAACGCATCATCAGATCTATACAAAATTTTAATGAGACCATTTCGGAATAAATCCCTTTCGAACAAAAAATTAAATTAAAAACCCCCGACCCAAACAAAAACTCAAAAAAAGTAAAAAATGATATTTATAGGCCTTTTAATTTTAACGTAATATTTTGATCAGGGCATTGTCAAGTTGGGGGACAGCTAGGCCTCTGTTTTGCGTTTTCATTGACCGTCCCCCGACTTGACATTGCCCTGATCAAAATATTACGTTAAAATTAAAAGGCCTATAAATATCATTTTTTACTTTTTTTGAGTTTTTGTTTGGGTCGGGGGTTTTTAATTTAATTTTTTGTTCGAAAGGGATTTATTCCGAAATGGTCTCATTAAAATTTTGTATAGATCTGATGATGCGTTCTGGAGACAGCCAACGGTACTCTTAAAAAAATGACAGCAAACCAACCGCGATTGCTGCTATCGCATATAGACGCTTTGTTTTGGCCTCAATGATGATAAAATTTCGAATTGGTGCGGGGTAGGTACTCTAACTAAAAAGTGAAATAAATATTTTTTCAACACATTTGCTCAAAAACTGCATTTACGAAGCCTGTATACATGGTTCGAAAGTTAAAAATTACGCACTAATACAACGGAACGTGCGGTAAAATAGGTACTCTCACCTAAGTACCTATTTTACCGCATACCTCGTTGTATGGCACCGTGCGTATTCTTTACGGATTTTTTTTTAATTTCCATAAAATATTATAAGAATTTCGTCCAAGGAGTTTCACATTACGAGAATAAATAAGCTGACTGATCGAACCTCCTTGGAAGCGATTTTGCTCAATACGTTTGTCTCACTTTAATAATAAAGAGTAAATGAGATGAAAGATGTAGTTCTAATTTTCACCACGGGCATGTGGCGCCATTTGTAAATTCGCGCCATTTTCATATTAGAAACGTCAAAGATTGTTGCGAGTTTCCGACTGATATTTATAAACAAACTTTTATTATGAGTTCAAGCGAGGAAACTGATATTAATATGGAATCTACTCCACCTGATATTTTGAATGAGGCGCAAATTGCAGGAAACGGTCTCTAGCCGCCAAAATTGGAGAGCGCTATTTAATTATGTATAGGTTTGTTTAATTACATATTGTACTGTTTTCTCGCAAATGTGTTGAAAAACATTGTATGACACACGTGCAGAAATTGGTTTTTACAAACTCGTGACTATGGTAAGCCCTCGACTTCGTCTCGGGCTTACATTTGTCAACTCGTTTGTAAAAACCAACTTACCGCACTAGTATCATAAATAACTATTACCACCGCCTACCGAAATTAAAGTTAGTTTTCGTTTTGTAGTGTTTTTTTCGGATGTCGGTTGTTATATTTTTGGAAAAAAAAAATAAGTTTTAAATTCTTAGACAAGTTCTTTTATAGGCCTTTTGTATTATGATAAATATGATAAATCATAATTACAACACAAGGCAGATGTTGGCTTAACGCTGGCTCATAATAGTAGCGACATTGGAAGAACCACAATAATGTCGATAACACGTACGAGTACCCTCCGTGCTGAATCATGAAAATTAAGTCAAAGTGAAACACGTGGGTAACTCTATAGTTACCCACGTGTTTCACTTTGACTTTAACTTGAAAATAATTCTTATATAACAATACTCATAGGATAAAGTCTATGGCAACACTGTCCTGCCAATGCAGGACTTTATCCTTTTTACTTTATAGCTAGATAATTGTATCAGCAGTGTAATTTGAAAACATTGTAAATGCCAATGATTTTTAGAAGAGTAACAATGGAGCTCCTTGCTGGCTCTTCTGCATAGGAAACGCTCTAAATAGAAAGCTTCTGAGGGTTCTTAAGTGCCATGATGCTGAGGCATTATGTAGAACAAATATTTTTAAATTTTGTTGAATTTAAATATGGCGGTGGGAAGATATTGTTCACATTAGATACAGAGGAAAATGCATGAGCTTTGATAGCATTTTTTCCAAGAGCTGAATTCAGAAGATTCCATAAACACAATACACCGCAGTCCTAAAACAAATACACTATTTTATCCACATGAAAATGCACAAGACATTAGTATCGGTGAATTACAGTTAATATGCCAACAAATCAGAAATAAAGTGGGTATGTAGAGGGCAAAGTTTACGAACTTGTTCTAAGTTGGAGCCGCAAATCAACTTAACTAGCGCACGCTACTACACACTACTTTAAACTACGTGGCGCGATCGATTCGAAACTCACTTAACTAGTACTAAGCCTGGCTTGAGTACAAATATATGATACTGTTTAGATAACTGCTTACTATTATAAAAAAGAACCTTTCTAGGGTTCCGAAAGATAGAGAAAGAAAGACAGATTTTTTTAAATTCTTTCTTACTAGAATAAAAATAGCCTTTTTAGGGTTCCGTAACCAAAAGGTAACCAACGGGCCCCTATTGCTAAGCCTATTACTCTCCGTCCATCCGTCTGCAGCGTGCTATATCTCATGATCCGTACCTAATAGGGTTTGTATTTTAATTCCTCTAAGTACCTGGTACTTATTGATAGGCCTGCACTGTCCTCCTATACCTATTACCACTGTAATGTGAAAACATTGTTAAAGCCAATTTTTTTTTTAAAGAGTAACCGTGGAGTTTCTTGCCAGCTCTTCTCTATAGGAAGCGACAATTTGGAACCGTGCACTTGGCTTCTGACGTTTAGCTTCTGAAGTGCTCTTGCAGGTTTATGTGAAATAAAAGATTTTGATTTGATTTGATTTGAGGTAGATAGTTGTAATTTTCACAGAAAGTGTATTTCTGTTGCCGCTATAACAACAACGAATAAAAAATTAAATTAATGGGGTCACCATACGCGAGTTTGCGGATGGCGAGTAATGAATAGCTCACTGTCCGGTAAGGACCAAGCCCGGGTCGACGGCGCGTTGTGTTGCACGCGCGCCTCTAAGAGATGTCAGCACCAACTGGTGGGGTCCGCAAGGGCCGATATCTGCCAGAGGTGAGGGTTGTTCGAAAGAGATACCGTGGCCCCTGAGACACAGGCAACTGAAGGTATGAAGGTACACGGGTAGGTTTTAGTCAGTAAAAGTCTGACATGCTCTCCCGCTCCACCCAGAGCAGGAGTAGTTAATTGATAATAACCCAAACTAAAAAAAAACTTGTCTCCATTGAAGAAACGTGTTGTTTTCAGCGTTTTTTGTCATGTCGCACGGAACCCTTCATGTGCGACTCCAACTTGCACTTGGCCGATTTTTCGCAGTAACAAATGTAACAAATTAATGTAACAAAAATGCTCTGAAATAATAAAAGTTATTTTATTTTTATTCGCAAAGTTATTGTTTTATTTTTACAATAGCCATTTGTGAGAAAATGGATATAGGATCGTGACTTCGTTATAGATAAGCGAAATCCAGGTTTATTTTTTGAAAACTTTTTAAATAGGCATTGTTTTAAAATCTGATATATTTTCATTCGTTATATAATATTTATTTATTTCTGAGTAAATGGTACATTAAGATCTTCACTAAGATTAGTGTCGAAAACGAATGAAAATTTATCAGATTTATAAACCTTTAATCAAATTCTCACCCGGATTCACATAACAACAACAATACAATATTTCAAATTCTCTACTAATTTTGATTTTATCAGACAATTTGACATCGATTCCGGAAATCGATTCTCCAAAAACGTAAACTTAGACCTAACATAGCCTACTCACACAAAACAAAATAAGTAATTATACTAGCAAACAAAACACACTCGTTTCCACCAAGTAACAACTGCGCAGCTCGAGCTTGCTAATTGAGTAATTCCTTTAAGACGTTCGTTATGATTATCAACTAGGACAGACTCCCGAGGGTGAAACTTTGCGAAGTACTTAGCACTTCTCTTCTGAATACGTGTGATATGTAGGTGCCTACGCTGCGGTGTGAGGCGTCGAACACAGATGTGAGAAGACACTTCGAAAGGTGCAATGAGATAATATAGTAGATAACTTTAAATTCTTCCGAATATTAAGTTGCTAAGTTTGAAGATCAGAGATTTGGAGAGCAGTGGTGGCCCAGTGGTAACGGCCGCGACTTGCGAATTGTAGGTCGTGAGTTCGAACCCAGACAGGCGCTTTACTTTGTGTAAATTATTTCATCACCACTGCTCTCAAAACGATGAAGGAAAACATCGTGAGGAAACCGACATGTCCTAGAACCAAAAAATTCGAAGACATGTGACATCTACCAACCCGCACTGGGCCCGCGTGGTGGATTACGGCCCAATCCCCCTCTCACCGAGAGGAGGCCTGTGTCCCAGCAGTGGGAATATTATAGGCTGATGATGAAGTTTGAAGATCCAATTTGAATCGATAGATTTGCCCTCATCATATTTAAATCACGCGAAAAAGTCCTTCCATTCTTCAAGTTCCATTCTGAGAAAAGTGAACTCACACATCCCATTTTGAAAGATGATTTTAAATATGAGTGAGCGAGATAAAGCTATTTTAAATGTACTTGTCAACGAAACAGAAACGTCACCGTCTTTTGATGCGGCCGGGCGAATCTTAGAAATTATTTTTTGTACATCTTAAAAAATAATAATAAGGCAGAATTTTGAAAAATCCTTTCTTATCTCATTTTCACGGTAGTGTCATCATCCTATCCCAATTTGTTTGGAGAAAACGCATCACATCTCTTTTTTCCATACCTCATCTCAATGTACTTCCTAAGAACTCCATCTCCAATATTCATCACTAGATTATTTGCACAGAGCGTCGATAATTTGCTACCGTCCCTGATGACAGTTTCTTTTTTTTTTTAACACAGAACTCTCATTATAGCTCGACCAACACGAGAAAAGCCCCGTTGTTACAAATTCATTAACATAAACTACAAACTCCGGCCAACACAGACGAAAATATTGCAGACAAAACTATCAACATTATATACTTCACCCCCATTTTCCGCAGTTGGTCGCTAGTTAAGAAGTTATTTCGTAACTTCGAGTTACCAACACAATGACATAAGGGGCGTCGCTTTGAAGCCACTTCCGTTTTCTGCGTAACTGTTACTAGGCAGACGCTCCGCTCAATTTCTATGCCATTTTCCAGGAAGGTGGGTAGTTATAGTGTTTCTAGATATCGATATCTGTGTGTGGGACAGCTTTGTGGGTGTTTAAGTCGTTAGCGGTTGGTGTGATGGTTCGATAATGGGTGCTTGAGGGTTTGTTAAGTGCTGTTGCGAGTTCGATTGATAAGATGGAAATCTGTGTGTTCAAAACTGTTACTCGTTTTGAGCAGCTTGAAATGGTTTTGGAGAGCATAACTCGTTTACGTGGCTAATTTTAAATTTTTATGTAGTAGCAATCAAGTTGAGCACGACGGGCCACCAAAAGGTAAGGTTCACCGACGCTTATAAACGTCTTCAATACCAGAAGTATCGTAGAAACATTGCCATACTCCAGACAAAGCTGAAACGTTTCATATGTACCCCAGCGCCTTTAAAAACCACACTGCAACGCTGTTTGTCGTCAGATAAATATAAAGTATAGTGAAAGATCTCTTCACCTCAAAGATTTTATTTACTACGTATGGATAATTCGTTGGTTTGTGAACAAGGGCCCCTCTAAGTCCGTCACCGAAGAGCGCGCCCGTCCGTCAGTAGTTTGATACGTCCGCGTTGGAGGTAACTCTACACTCGATTAATTAACTTTTTAGTTTGGGAAAAAACATATCCGGAGTCAAATCAAACAACAACTGTCAAATCGTGTTGACATTCATTTTTTTCGGGGCCCAAACTAATCTTATGTCCGTAGGTAATACGGAGTAGGAAAAACCTGTAACTTGGGTAGAATCTACGGACCCCAGATAAGGCGCTGTCATGTATATTAGGTACTTGCAACATATGTTATTCAGGAATAGTCTCAATTCAACCATCAATTTAAACAAATCACTTATTCTCTACGTCGTAATCAAACGTTAAGTGTGAGCTCAGACCACGAGGCGCCTTACGAATCAACACCCTATTTTCATATACATAAAAGCTAGTGATAAATCTTTAGTACTGATACATCTTACATTGGAAGCTCTTGTGATACCAATAGTCGCGGTGTTGTTGTTAGAGCACGTTGTCAAATAAGAGAGATTGTACACTGTGTTGTAATGCAAGATAAAAGAAGATTATGTGCAACACAGAGGGTGCATTTAAGTACGTTTTTTCCGGGGTATGTTTTCAAGATAAAATGAAAAAGGATCTACTTAGAGCAGAAAAATATCAGCCTTTTATGCTTTCTGCGGGGCAAATGCCTCTTCTTATACAACACCACATATACCAGGCTTGCTCAAGACAGGTTATCGATTTCAGACTTATATTATAACTAGCTTTTGCCCACGGCTCCGCCTGCGTGGATGTTGGTTATCGCGTATAAAAGCTTATGTACTTCTCCGTAATTCTGGCTATGTCTCTGCCAAATTTCATGACGATCGGTTCAGCGGTTCAGGCGTGAAAGCGTAACAGACACGAGTTACTTTTATAATATTGGTACGGATTATGAGCCCTAGTCTTCTAAGTTTTCAAGCCATGTCCAAGATAAAAGCAAATTTAATCACTAAACCTGTAAAAATTATAAGATTACGGTAAAGTTGAAGGGTTTACATGAAAAATATAACCATACGAAACTAAAGTCGGTAATGGGACGGGCCGTTATAACTTACGGGTTACGGCTCATATTTCCTGGTGTAATATCCGACAACACTGAAGGGATCGTTTAATTTTGGAGTTAAATAAGTGAAGGTTTTCTCATAGATAGTTTTATGGCTCATATAAAAATATTGCTTATAAAACGACCGACCACAAATATAATATTTCCTTTCATAACATTGAAAAACGAATATCTCACTCTTTGTTGAATCTTGACAAAAGAAAATGTTATTTCCTATTTGGGATTAACCTACATCTGGAGTTTTCGACTTGAAGGTAAACCATTTTCGCAGTGGCCCCAGTTGAAAAAAACTCTGTTCGGTAAAATTTTGTCACCACTTACAATTTGTTTCTAGTCGTGAGTTGGTCGGATTACACTATTGTTTACATTTCACGCTAAGCCGTTGGTCCCAGCTGTCATTTGTGGATCTTTGACAGTCGTTACGGGTCGTCAGAAACCTGAAAGATTGACAACCAGTCTTACCAAGGGGTATCGTAATACCCAGTTACTGGGTTGTGGAGATCAGATAGGTTGTCGCTCCATGTAAAATACTGGTATTCAGCTGCATCCGGTAAGACTGGAAATCCAACATAGTTGGCAAAAGGCTAGGCAGATGATGATGGGTGCCAGTGTCATAGTATTAAAGTAAATCAGCATTATCTACTAGCAGTCTTTGGATTAAGGAGATTAGATGAAAGTCACTGCATTTGAAAATAAAGTTCATATACCATGTAAGAATTAAATTTCATAAGACATATCCTTGGTTTTCATCTCGCATCGTCTTGTGTGATACAGTCGGTATAAGTTTACTGGTAAGGCGTCAAGGTCTGGTGTGTCAACGGTCAATCAGTGCGTATAGTAACAGAGCTATTCTATTGTTACATTTTCGTCTGGTATCGTCTTGCGTTTTACCGTGAGTGTAAGTCCAGCTTATGCTTGGAAATTGTCCGAGGTGTAGTGACGACGCGCAATACCAGGATGTCGTGAAACATATGTACCGGCATCGGCACGATTTCTAAATAATTGTCACTAAACAATTATTTTCTTCTTGCATCGTCTTGCGTTAAACAGTGAGTTAGCTTGAGTAGGTCGTCCAAGGTAGAGTAACGACACGCCGTGTCAGTTACTGTTGTCGTCACAGCACACATGCCATAAGACGGTCACGTGCCAGGGGTGCGGGTTTGTTCGAAAGAGATATCGCCGCCCCATACGGGTGGGTTTTAGTCAGTAAAAGTCTGACACGCCCTCCTGCTCCACCCAGAGCGGGAGAAGTTATTTGATAATTTATCACACAAAAAAAGAAAGACGCCACACTGCCATCAATACAATTGCAATAGTAATACTCAACTAATATTTTCTTCTGGCAACGTCTTGCGATTTACAGCGGGTGTAAGTCCACCTTAAGCTTGGCAATCGTCCGAGGCGGAGTGACGACGCGCGGCGCCACTTGTCGCCACAGCACACATGTCGGGAGACGGTTGCATCGCCACTCATGCTATGATTAGTGCTGCGATGTTTCCTTGTAATTCCTTTTATATCGAAATTGTTTATCGTAAAACTACGTAAAAGAGAACTTTGAATGTCGGTATACGTGGTTAGAATAGGTAGTTGATTCATTTATTTAACCGTTTGTGTAAACACATATAATCATACAAGAAGAAAGGAACAGCAAAATCCGTACAAAGGTAATGTTTATTTCTACAAAAATCTCTTCCAGCACAAATACGTTAGGAGAGAAGATAAAAATCAAGTTGCATAATTCAGTTTACCACTAAATTATCTAGACTAAATCTCTTCCAGATTTTATAAATTACGTCAGAATTTTCTTAATTAAAATAACTCAATTTAAGAAAAGGTATACAGTACATCTTTACTACTACCAGTCAATAAACAAAATGAATCGCAGCCCCTAAACACTCTTCTTAATTGCACGAAACCCTCTTACTCTCGAACCGATACATTCCGACACAAGATTACACTGTAAACCGTAATCGTAAATCTAAATATCGATAAAATTGTAACATTTGATAGGGGATCACTAGTGTAGTCCCCGAACGGTAATGCAACTGTATCCAATTCGTTATCGGATCCGACTTGGATTTGTCGCCGTCTCAGCTCACAATGCTAAATTTTCGATGTGGCTACAACGCTGTTGTGTGGAATTGAATGTGTCTATCGCAAATATGTTGGTCTCGGTTATACTTAAATTCGGTGGTCAGTTTTATGGTTGCAGTCACGTAACAGATATTTAAGTCGAGTGGTGTCGTGGAACATTCGGTTCGAATGAATTATATTTGGCTACATTATTAATTACTACCACCGCCGTCGCCGCGGTAGGCCCAGAAAGCGGTGGCGAGATGACCAGGGCCTAGAGACAAAATACATTTTTATTTATTTATTTAATACTTCACGCACAAAAATGTACAGAGGCGGACTTAATGCCATAGCGTGTTGTGTGTGTGTGTGTGCGTGAGTGTTAGCGTTCACGCCAAACGCTACACCAAAATGTATGAGAATGACGTTACCTGCGGAAAGAACACGACGTAACCTTTCCGCAGCTAATTTCATTCCCATACATTTTGGCGTAGCGTTTGGCGTGAACGCTAACAGAAATGTATTTTGTCTAGGCCTGCTGGGCCCCAATTCTGTATGGGTATAATGATTCCTCGCGAAATCTAACTACATCAATATCATGTTTTCTAGAAACCAATGTAACGATAAGGACTCGAAATTTCATATTCTGTACGCTCCAAGACAATTTTTCGATTGGCAAATGTAGTGTGTGATCTAAGAAAGTGACGTGGTAAAGAATCTTTAGGGGCCCTGGATGTGTACCGCGACGCCTGGTTCGAGGTGGTGTGGGGAAAAGGTTCCTGGAAGGACTTAAGGAAGGCCTTTGTCCAACAGTGCGACAGTATAAACTGAACAAAAAAATTAGTAGGTACTTGCTTATGCCCGTGACTTTGTCCACGTGGATTTTCTTGCTCCACCGTCCCATCCCGCCGCATTGCATCTTACTTCATTTTCCATTAGCGTTCCTTCTGTCTCTGTTGCTCAGTTTCTGAGGATCCTAGCATGATGTTAGCCTTCCTGTAGAATTAGGCTGTAAAATGCAAACATATTTTTTTTATCCGACTGTCAGTTCCAGAGATTAGCGCGTTCAAACAAACAAATTATCACGTCTGCTTAATATTAGTACTAGTGGTCAACCAGCAGGCTTAGCATAACGCTTTCTATTTCTACTCTACCGTAGAATAGAAATCGCTTGTCTACATTTCTCGGTACAAAACTGTCAACTGTCTACATAGAAACGTTATTTTTGTTTACTTTTCCGTCGACAAAACGCTTCTCTACGGTTCTTGTGCAGAGCCTGCAGTAGGTACAAGTGGTGTAAGTATTTATTATGTAAGAATGTATGCTTTCTACACTCCTTCTTCATATAAACTTTAACTGTGACAAATTTCTTACTCCTCCGAAAATGCTGAATCCATTTTGACGAGATTTTCACTTGCAGATCATCATCTGCCTAGCCTTTTCCCAACTATGTTGGGGTCGGCTTCCAATCTAACCGGATGCAGCTGAATACCAGTATGTTACATGGAGCGACTGCCTATCTGACCTCCACAACCCAGTTACGGGGAAATACGATACCCCTTGGTAAGATTTTTACTTGCAGATAACTAATGATATTAGGAGTAACACTACTTTTTGTTCCGGTAACACGTTTCCGTGAGATAATTTCCATCATCCACGCGGGTGAAGCCACGGGCACAACTAATTCAATATTATACAAGTATGAGTGAGTTTGTTTGTTGTTTACGCTTTCGTGCTATAACACTTTTATCCCGGGCGTACGTTCCCGTGAGATAATTTTCGACCACCAGGCGAGCGAAGCCGCGGACAAAACATAGCGTCTATATATATCTACTTACTGGGAATATAAGCTTCCGAAAACCCGTAGGTGTAATATGTGAAATCCACGTACTGGTCAATAGATTTTTATAAAATAAACAAGAAAAACAAATCACAAAAGATAATAACAGAATATCCGATGCTCATACCAAACCACAACACAATAAAAAAAAAAAACAAAATGAAAGCTTTGATTCAACACACGTAATTTCGATCAACGTTTTTCACGTGAACAACGAAAACCCGATTACCGAATGAATTCGTTAAAATTTACATCGCAAATACTGAACATCAATTTCATTAGTAAACAGTATTAATCTCAGCAATGATCTATGTACACAATGTAATAAAATAGTAACGAAGATTGTTTGTCCGTTTGTTCGGTTGTACGGTCAGTAAAAGAATCACCAGGGTCCGGACAGGGTCAACCGATAAGTAATTGACATAGCCCGCAGAATTGCCAAACTTAAGTGGAAGTGGGTAGGGCACATTGCTCGCAGAAAAGATGACCGATGAGGCCAGAAGATTCTGGGGTGGCGACCGCGTACTGGAAGACGTAGCGTTGGAAGGCCTCCTACAAGATGGACCGATGACCAGGTGAAGACCGTAGGAATCCGCTGGATGCGAGAAGCACAGAACCGGTCGAAGTGGCGGTACTTGTGAAGGCCTATATCCAACAGTGGACGTCTGTCGGCTGAAATGATGATGATGATGATGAAAAACCGACGCGTTTTTTATTTCAATAAAATTTAATTTAATTAATAGAAAATAAACAGTTCATTTATAAAATTGAATTTCATTCAAAAACATCCATCGATGCCTTACGACAGCTAATTATATGTGACGACCCTGGTTATTTACCTTTTGGTGACCGTACATAATTATGTTCCGGATTGGCACAAAAAAGGCTGGATGGATTTGGGTGAAATTTGGCATACAGGTAGTTTATAACCGGAAATAACACGTAGGGTACTTTTAATCCAACATCAAAAGACATGACATCCACGCGGCCGATGCCTCGGGCAAAAGATAGTATGTGAGAACTACGTTATATTTACTCTGTATTGCCTTCGGGTATGCGTGTAATTACACAGACGGTTGTTTGTCGTAGCAAATTAATCGATAACCTAATCGGTTGATGATGTACCCCTCTAATGTTGTCTTTTTCACTGTTGTCAGTTATGGCATGATGTTATTTAAATGTTTTGTTTGATCATTGAAACTTGATATTTTTGTACTAATTTTATTGATATTTTCAGTAAAATAAAAATGTTATCATGGCCGCCGGGGCCGGCTCAGAAAGAGATAGTGAGATAACCTGGAGGCGTATAGCGAGGGTTGGTACGAGGTGGCCCAGAAAAAGAGTTCCTGGAAGGTTTTGGTTAGAGGCCTTTGCCCAGCTGTGGGACAGAATAGGCTAAAAAATAAAAATGGAATATTGCTTTAACACTACGAACAAAAGCGTCTTACACTAAACATGGAATGTATTCATTTAGATTGACTAATCCATCAGCTGTTGTTTCTCCTAACATTCTCACGTTGTACTTCTTTGATAAATTTTAGTTACACCTTGAACGATCAGCTCATTAGCAGGCCAAATAGCATTAGAGATTTAGGGGTAGGTAATCATAGTTACAAAAAATGGCAAAAATAGTTACAAAGACATCCACATCTCTAGGATATATACAACGTGTAACAGAAAGGGTATATACATACCAAGGGCACGGCGTTTTTGGATAATATCAAACGATATTGGAAGGGTTTTTAAATCCTATCTCTACATGTTCAGAAGTTATGAGAATTTTTAATACATTGATACCAGAACAAAATTGAAACAAACACATCATTCGGAAGAGATTTATCGTGATATCGGCAAGTAATGTGGAAAGTTATTGACCTACGTAGTGCGGTGACACGTTTGTTATGATTTGAACTTAAGAAACTTAAGAAACCGAATTCTTAGAGTATTTTATTTTGATCTGAGACTATGTATAGTGGTGATTCTATACCAGCTGTTATCTTTAGTGCTTAAAGATAGGGGTTCTGTTACACCCTGTATACTACGCACCACGACCGGTTTCCGATCTCATAAACCGGTTAAAATTTCGTATTGTTCTTTCGTGCGCAGCCATTTAGAATACGCGTCTCAGGTTTGGAACCCGCAGTATGAGACATAAGTCCCGTATTGAGGGCGTCCAAATAAAATTCCTAAGTTATCTAGATTCTAGGGCTCAGCAATACTCAGTTGACTACGAGCACCGCTGCAAACGGTACCACTTCCTTCCGCTGGAGATGAGACGTTATATTGGAGACATAAGTTTACTGTTGGGTATCGCAAATGGCCACATTGACTGTCCTGAACTCATTGGTAATCTGTCATTACGCATGAATCTGTTGGGATTACGTCAACGGCCAATATTAAATGTACCTTTCGCAATGAATAATTATAGGCGGAATGTTTTCTCAATAAAAAGTGAACTTAGTTTCAATAGGCTTTCTATGGACCTTAATGTTGACTTGTTCTGCACCAGTATCGCGACTTTAAGACGGCTTTTGGCACAGTTATTTTTTACTATTATTTAACTTGTCTAATATTAACTAATTATATTTACTTGTATGTACTTTTTATCGACATTTTCTTTAACTATATGTGGAGGCTTGTTATTAGCATTTTTATTTTAAATATTACTTTCTTCGTGTCATTGGTTTGTTAGTTTACAGACTTCTTTAAACTGAAATAAATAAATAAAAATAAAATAAATTAAAAACACACAAGAAACGTATAGAATTGCCAACTTAATGTTATTTTAAGCTACGTGTAAAAAAGTCTAATTGTACTTTAATGAAAATCGAGGAGACAAACAAAAACGCATGAAGTTAAATACGTAGCCACACAATAATACGACCGCACAACATTTCCACGGACGAGTCGTGTAATTTCTTTAAAACAATGCTTTCTTATCTCACAATAGCCAACAAAAGGCGTCGAAAAGGGGAGCTGTCCTAATGGCACAGAATTTCAGATTAATTTTTTTTCACGTGACCTCAAGATAAAAGTTTCCAAGGCAATAACAAAAGGTAGGTAACCGGTAAAAAAAATTAACGCAAAGAACGATGAAGCGTTACGTAAGAACGCTTTTGAAGCTAATGCTTAACGTTCAGCATTGACACGAAGCAAAAAAAAAAAAAAACTCCGTAAAAAGACACCGAAGTCAGTAAATTTTTGATATAGGGAGGTTCGCTTAAGGATTCCGCAGAAAGTTTCGGTCAAGGGCTGTATAGCTTTACGACTTACGGCAAAGGTTCGGAAAATTGTAAAAGTAAACGCGGCGAATATCAATAAAATTAGTTTTATGTCGCCAATGCGAGAAGCGGAAACTTTCTCAATCATTTTATCGAATCAGAATGCGTGTGTAAGGGGGACATTTTACGTAATATGTTCAGCGAGTTGGCTATTTAATCTGGGAGTACTATGACATACTTGAAATGTATTAGACGCGACTCTCTAAGGTACTGAAACACGTTACTTCGTGACGTTATTAGAGTAGCTCAGAATTGTTACGGGGCTAACGCTTTCACAGTTGCTTAAATAGCTTCACATTTCCTTTTCAAATTATCATGTTCGTAAAGTGAACCTACAAAATGTATTGCAGTAAATTACTAAGCAAAACGTTATGGATTTTTAGTAACGGTTAGTGCGAGGACTTTAAGAACAGGAAATTAATCTTCCCATTGAGTATTTAGCATCGTGATTGCGTATTACAGCTGCATCTAGTAATAACGCAAAGGACCCAGCCGGTAATGTGTTTATCAGCCTATAAATGTATGTTTGGTCCTTTGCGGCACTCCAAAGACCAAACGCCTAGGCCAATTTGGTCGATTTGTCTTAATGTTGCAATTGTCACAAAAGACAGACTCAAAATTCAAAATGTCGACAACCAGATGCCATATTTTAAAAAGAAAAAAAGAAAAGTCGACGACCTATGTAAACTGGGGTATCATAGAATATATCTTTGAATATCGGTTTTTCTTATAATTTTGAATGACCAACTAGGATCAGTACGAATTATAACTAACAATTAGTAACAATTGTCACTAAAATTTTAAAAACTTTTATTTAAAGCGGTGATAAAGTTCTTACATTATTAAATAAAAACAGAATTGCACATTATTAGCACCCGTGATTTAATTTAGCCTCCAAACACATGCCACAAAAACGGAAACAGCGACCCACTCGAAAACATACTAAATTTTTATCACGAGTTCTCAGCCAAAACTAGTGCCTTCTACTTAATTTATGCGCGATTACCCCATCACGCCAGCCTATAGAAACTTTGTTTACGGCCACCATATCTTAACTTACCTATGTTTACGGAGGGTACGCTTGGTACTAGCATAGAATAAGAATCGGTAGAGGTGAAACTCTCGCTCAAACGCGTTGTAAATACCAACAGGTAAGTTCCATACCATGCCGTGGATTGCCATAAGAACTAATGAGTCTAAACTGGAGGAACTCACATACCAGGAGCGTACCTTCAGGTTTTGGAACGAAGTTCTTTAACGCAGCTTTCGGTAGGAGTAAAATTGTGGAAATAATCACGTAACGAAAAAGTGGTATGCCCCCCTTTTATGTGACTTTAATCATATAAGAAAGGGACAAACAGAGAGTAAGATAGTTTTCATGGTTTTTGAGGGTGCTGGAACCAAAATTAAAATACAAGATGGCGTCTGCGATTATAAAACAGTTCATCATGAGTTTCGTTTTCATGGTTTAACTTTACATTCGGAGTACAGATAACGCCTTATGATACTGAGCCGTGTGAAAGAAAACGGGCTCAAAACAAAGCACCGTGCTCCTACAAGATGGTCGATTTTGGGGTTGGCTTCCAGTCTAAACAAATGCAGCAGTATTTTGCATGGAGCGGCTGCACGATAGTTTCGCTTCTGTTACGGTCTCTTACTCTGTGGTATCAGGTAGAGAAATTTAGGGTAACTATACTATCATTAATCCCAGGAGACAATGTAGTTAACGATGACCCACTTTATCTATATTTCTTGGGGCCACTAGTTCCCAGCACGATTAGTCGCTCTGATATTGGACGGGATATTAGGTTTTGGTATGTTCTATTGTTCTTAAGGTTGATAGTTATTTTTATACAGTAGGGCTGGTTTCTTCGCAGAAAAAATATTCCAGGCCACTTGAAATAGTTGGATGGAGCAATTTGAGGCTCTGTCTAACCCTTTGTGGATTTCAGGCGTGATGGTATGTTATGTGTGTTTATAAAGCTGCGTTATGTGAGATTATATCTTGAAGTTGTTATCAGTATTTTTAACGAAGAAAGACCAGTTGACTTTGCTATAATTTTACTTGTCAATGCAGTATTTCGGTTCAGATACACGCATTCCAATTGGCTCCAGTATTGCATAGTCACGTTGCGCGACGTTCACGTAAAAATTCTACCAATTTCTAGTACAACATAGAGCCGGGTTTTTCAATTGCTTTCGACAGGGTTGCAGTTTAATCCTACGGGATTTTTTTTCGTGTCGTCAATAATTTTAGGGAATGTCGGTTTTTTTATTGTTTCCCTCCATAAATTAAAACTCTGATTGCTATTAGAAATAGTTTTGAGACATATTTATGACCAATATTTAATAAAAAATTATAAAAATGAGGGTTCGTAGGCTATTAATCTATCCAGTCAAACATCGTCATTCTCTTGTTAAACCCTCTCATATTTCGCCACAACTGACACCCGATTTATCGTTCCAGTCTTTCCCAACTATACACAAGACACCATTATCATGAGTGGACCTTACCTCAGATTGCATGTGAATCAAACTACGTAATATCCCGTAATACTTTAAATCATGCTATGACCTTAGCTAATTTTCCATTCATTCATTCTTTTGTTTTGATAGGGGTCTTAAGCCGACTTAACTCTTTTTATCAATTAACTTCGAAATTACTTCTTTAAGAATATGGTAAACAGTTCACTTCGGAATAATTTTATAAAAACATATGTGCTGTCAAAACAAAAGAACGAATTTAAGAAAAAATCGCTGATTCATAATTGGAATGCGTATTGGCAATTCAAAATGTCACAGTCTTTGGAAGTTGTTTGGACGGTACGACGAATAATAATGGTCTCACCTCGCCGCTTCAGTTTACATTGTAAATCTGCTGCGTCGTGTAAACAACCGTTCGTAATTAACATTTTAGTAGGCGAGTGTATTATTAACGTATTTTCACGTTTAATTAGGATGTCTAAGATTTATCTATAGCAACATTTTAAGTAAAATTTTCAAGTTGTTTCCGTTCTTGATTAGTTTATGAATTTTACATGGTGTTTGTTGCGTGGTTTGAGGGTTTAAACTTGTTGGTAAAAGTGTTTAATCAGTCTGGGCGGGGTCTTAAGATTTTCGAACTCAGTTTATTGACGTACTTTATTCGTTGTGAATGATTTATATTATTCAATTAACAACAGAGGTTTAATTTCTTATAGTAGGTACACACACATTTAACTAGTTACGTTAAAGTAGCATGTACTAAGGGGCGAGCCTATGACCATCAACCGGACACAAATCCAGACTCCGTGTTGCTATTGAGAAATTCCTAATGGAAAAACCCAATATCACTTTGCCAGACCTGGAAATCGCATCCAGCACCCTAATTGCGTAACTCACGATTAATCATAATCTGTTTCGTTTTGAAACAGATTGTTAAACCATTGCTTCATATGTTCGAAAAATGAGTCTGCTCAACAACGTGAATAACGCAATGAATATTGTTGAACTGTCAAATTGAAACGGATTATGATTAATCGTGAGTTACGCAATTAGGGTGCAGGTCTTTATACTCAGTTGAAGCGAATACTAAAAAAAAGAAACACATGTTTATATTTAGTCAGCCTTTAATGTTCCCACTGCTGGGACACAGGCCTCCTCTCTGTGAGAGGGAGCGGGCCGTAGTCCACCACACGGGCCTAGTGCAGGTTGGCAGATGTCACATGTCTTCGAATGTTTGGTTTTAGGACATGCCGGTTTCCTCACGATGTTTTCCTTCACCGTTTTAGAGCAGTGGTGATGAAATAATACACACAAAGTAAAGCGCCTGGCTGGATTCGAACCTACCACCAACATCTCGTAAGTCGCGACCGTTACCACTGGGCCACCACTGTTCTTTTACTTAAATGTATTGTTAAACCAATAAATGTACGGTAATATGTAATATAATATCACGAGCAGTAATATGTATACACATCGCCAAATTCAATAGCGATTTTCTTTTAAATAGCGATTGCAACCTTGAGATAACTTAGGTATTTCATTATAGTGTGGATTCCAAAATATTATTTTCATAACAAAATGAGATTACAATTAATATAAGTGGAAAAATCACTTTTAAAGTTGGTAAGCGTATACATATTATTGCTCGTGACTGTACACATGAATTAATGCAGAGATTTGATTTGATTTGACCAATGAGGCAATTTATTGTTGAGGCAAAAATTATACCAAGCTGGGATAAGATTGCGAAGCTGTGTAAGTAAATTCATAGGCAATCTGCCTAAGGACTAAATTAGTGAAATCTTAAGTACATTCTATTATAGTTATATTTCCCTAACTGTGTTGGGGTCGGCTTCCAGTCTGACTGTATGCGGCTTAATACCAGTATTTTACATGGAGCGACTGCCTATCCTCCATAACCAGTAACTGGGTAGTACGATACCCCTTGGTAAGACTATAATATTTGATAATACGGATTACAAACTGTACCAAACTGTCGTGTCTACCTATTCCTAACAAATAAAAGGTAAGAATAGAGTAGACAATTCAATTTAATAAGAGGGTAAAACAAATAGTGAAAATATAAAAAAGGAATATAGAAAAGGAAAATATAGGCAGGTGGCCTAGAAAATACGCACTTAGGGAAGAGGTGAGGAAAGTTGTAGGTAAAACTTGATAATGGCGATGTCTTCAGTTCTGGTGACAAAAAGTGCGATCCACTTAGTCCATATATTTGAGATGCCACTCTCTGGGTGGAGCAGGAGGGCGTGTCAGACTTTTACTGACTAAAACCCACCCGTGTTCCCTCAGCAGCCCGTATGCAAGGGGCTGTGGTATCTCTTTCGAACCAACCCGCACCCCTGGCAGGCATCGGCCCTTGCGGGCCCCATCATTTTCGTGCTGACATATCTTTGAGGCGCGCGTGGAACACAACGCGCCGTCGACTTGGGCTTGGTCCTTACCGGACAGCGAGCTACCCATTACTCGCCGTCCGCAAGCTCATGCCTACGGTGGCCGGAAATCGGCCTGGGATTCCCGACGCCCAGGGCGTCTCCGTATCCTGCGGCGGCTAGGGTCGCGAGGGCGCATAGACTGCCGTAGGAGTCGTGGTTCAGTTGCCAAATAGTGCGATACATTTACTCCATGTATCTGAGATGCCACTCTAGGAGCCGGTCCACCTTTTCAAGGTCATTTTCAGAGTACTTCGCTAGTAACCATTGTCTTTGGCTGTTATAGTAGTTGCGCAACATGGATGTAATTATGTAAACGACGTGTTCTTCATGTTGATCGAATATCTTTTTCTTTAATCTGACACTCTCAATCCCATCTGTTCAGTCCCCCTGAATTATTTTTAGCTTAGAAATCTTTTACCACTTCACTTCTCTCGTGTCATCCCCCTTTTTCATACTATATTATGTGGGGATTTGCCATAATACGCCAACCCGCCTGCCAAGCGTGGCGATTATGGCAAATCCCCCTTTTTGGGGGAGGCTTATGTCCAGCAGTGGACGTTTTTCGGTTGATATGATGGTAAGACTGGTTGTCAGACTTCCGGGCTTCTAACGACCCGTGAGGATTGTCAAAGATCCACAAATGACAGCCGGGACCAACGGCTTAACGTGTTTTCCGAGGCATGGAGCCGTCTTGGTACGTAAAGATTGTCACCCATCCACGGGCCAACCGCGGCGAGCGTAGCTTAACATGATTGATCGACCCGTGCGGCTAATAATACCTGCCCCTCCATTTTCAATATTCATATACTTACAAAGTAATAAATAATTGTTAATACGATAGTTTATGCCACTTACAACCGCTTCTAGGCGTGTCTCATTTCGAATTAATAATTCAGTATTAAATGTCTAGGTTTCGTAACGTATTTAGTTCAAACGCTTGTAGCTGATAATTTTACATGTAGTGTTCAGTGGTCTAGGTACGAGTTATTATTATATATACTGGCTGACTATGTAAATATATTATGTGAACTCTAAGCTCTATTATGTGACATGCTAAAAAGCAGATCATCGAATCATTTTGTAACAATTTAGATGTGCAAAAGTATCAGCCTTATATGCTGACCGTACCCACAAAATAAATTTTATCTATAAACCAATTTAAACGAACACCATTTAATTAAAGAAGACGACTAAAGGTGCTCTTACACGGGCCATTTTTTGAGCAATTATTGCTCGGCAATACTAATGGATCAAGCCGGATCATTTAAGTGGAGCAATCTGGAGCAACAACAATAAATTCCGGATATGTTTCGGGATTATTGCTCCATATATTTCCATGAGTTGCCGAATATCAAATCGGTTTGGAGATTTTCAGTCAATTTTCTTTCTATCTAGTTTGTACGTTTAACAACGTCTCGTTTTTGCGAGAGCACCCGGCCGGTAGCAGGGGCGGCGGAGGCGGCGTATTGCCAATTTTTTTAATTTGCTCCATATTGCATGATATTGTGTGGCCACATCTCTGGCAACAGGTTGCTACATGTTGCAATGCCTTATATTGCTGCAAGTAGTCGTGACCTCATAGTGGACGAGAATTTACCAGAGTGGGTGGAGCAATTTTGGTTGCTGGTGTAAGCGCACCTTAAGTGTTTTCAACTGTGAGTGACTAAAATAGGATCTTCATCCTTGAATAATCTTATTCACATAGTTAGCATGCCGACGTTGTTTTATTTTATTGAGTGTCACACAAGCAAGCCCACTTGAATGTTAGTTGTCACCGATGGCTACTTCCTGCCAGGGGTGCGGGTTGTTCGAAAAAGATACCGTGGCCCCTGGCACACAGGCTGCTGAGGGAACACGGGTAGGTTTTAGTCAGTAAAAGTCTGACACGCCCTCCTGCTCCAACCAGAGCGGGAGAAGTTATTTGATGATTTCCCACCCACAAAACAAAATGCTGTCGAAATATGGGAGTACTATAAGTAGACCTGTGCTTAACCCGTCGGGGAATAAAGGCGTGATGTTATATGACTTGAATGATTGTAGTATCTACATATCCGACCAAGCTCATTAGCGAAGAACCGTACTACTTCCTACTATAATATTATAAATGTGAAACTTTGTATGTTTAGATGTTTGAATGTTTGTCAATCACGTAACAACGGCTGAACCGATTTGGATGAAATTTTGCAAACATATTATAGACTATAACCTGAATTAATACATAGGATACTTTTTATCCCGGTAATATGTTCCCGTGAGATTATTTTCGAACTCCACGCGGGCGTAGCCGCTGGTAAAAGGTAGTTTATAAGTAAAGATAAGATCGCGAATTTCAGAGTCTTTTATACAGTTTCATTTGTGTAATCGAAATTTTTCGATTCGCTTCATAGAAACTAACTTCACAATATTAACCACTTCAATAAACATTCAGAATTATTGAACCAGAACGCTCAGTAGAAACATTTTATCGGAGTATTTTAGTAATCGTATTGCTCTGTTTTATTTAATACTAGCTTCCACCCGCAGCTTCGCCCGCGTGGAAGTCGGAAATTATCCCTGCCGGGATAAAAAGTATCAATAAGCGTTATAATCTTAAAATAGGGAAATAGGGAGGGACTTAAAATAGGAAATGTAAACTTTGTAACACTCCCAGTTACAAGGCTTACATTTCTTATTTAAAGTGATAAATCGTCAGTCATCAAGATCGTAATCATTCGTCTGCGTTCGACTTAACTTTTGTTAAGATCTCCAACTAGGTAAGTATCTTTTAATCTTCAATAATTTAAGGTGCTTCCTGATAAAACGAAATTTACGTTACGAAAAGAAAATAATTTTAATTTATCTTTACCTCTGCTATTAAATGAATTATCTGCTCTTATCTTAAGGTAGGTAAACTTTTCTGGAAACGAAGGACATTCAATATTTATTATTTTTGTGTGTTTTAAGCATGTTGAACCAGCCTTTATCAGAACCACCATAGTCAAAAAATACTATATCGTATATACGAATTATATATCTACCTACTTAGGAGAGGTGACAATTAATTCCGATACACAAATATACTATTAAGCGGTAAATTAAGGATTATCTCTATGTATAGCTTTAGACAGAAAAAGAAAATACTTTGGAAAAGACCTTGTATTTTTTTTTTCAAATTATTCATGTTTTAATTGGCAAAATAAGAATCAGCCTTATGTCATCATACAAAAAAGCCAGTTTTGTATACAAAAAGACCATGTATTTTCCTCTTCCCCTCGAAAGCAACATTAAATTGATATTAGCTGCAGTGTGAAGCCATTTTATTTCCCGTACATTAGCTCCTAGTTTTCGCACTTAAGGGTCCCTGAAGAAAAGATTTATTAATGGCGGGGCAGCTACAGGTACACCTCAAGGAATAAAAATAAAATACATTTAAGTGCGGTAAAGATGTAATAAATAACTGATGTTAAATTGACTGCGAAGAGCTTATGGGCCCGAAACTCGAAACAAAAGGGAAATTGGCTTGTTTTTCCATTGGTTTTCAACGGGGAAAAGAAAAACGAGTTTAAAGAATCCTGTTTTTAGATCTTTGTGATATAGAAAAAAAAAAAAAAAATTGGTTTGGTAAATTCAGTTTTAACGTTCTAAGCTATAAAGTATTATAGCCATATTGAAAACATTTATCATGGTAAACACTATGGCTTGGCCTTAAAAACAACCACCACGATCGTCGACCTAGCCTTTTCCAAACTATGATGGGATCGGCTTCCAATCTAACCGGATGCAGCTGACCTCCACAACCCAGTTACTGAGTAATACGATATACTTTGGTAAAACTGGTTGTCAGACTTTCCGGCTTCTGACGACTCGCAATGACTGTCAAAGATCCACATGCATTTCGAGGCACGGAGAATTCTTGTTGTATAAAATGGTCACCCATCTACAGATCAACCACGGCAAGCGTAGCTTATCAAAAAACAAAAAAAACCTCAAAACTCAAAGCATTTATTTCAAATAAACCAATTACAGGCACTTTTGAATTGTCAAGGTCGGTGAGTTAGAAAGATGAAGCTAGTTGCCCATTCCAAAGCGTAGGTACCTATGGAGAAGAACGGGTAAGAAACTCCATGGACACTCTTTTAAAATCATGATCTTGTTACAAAAAGTTGGTTACATCATTATGTTGAAATTATCAATGTGAGAACGATATTAAAAGTGCACATTAAAAGCGTCCTGATCGATCAACCCAAGCAGTTCTTATAACTTAGCCACAAGCTTAACAATCCACCTTTATGTGCAGTAATTTATGATGTTTGAAATGATTGATAATGTTTTTTTTTTAAATCAGAATAAGTGATCTAGGGCTACAGTTATTGTTCACACAAAATAACATTGTCTTTCTTTACCATTGTCATAATTATTCTCTTTTATAACAGGCACATTATGAAGACTTTTATTCCGCTTAAAAAACAACAGCTTGAGAAAAAACAAGAGTGTATGATAAATTGCAGCGAATGTAATGCTTGGGTAAGACTAGGCGGTAACTCCATCTGTCATGGTGGGCATAAACTTAAGGGACAGGTATTTTTATCATTATTTATATATTTTATTCCGTAAGGCATTCTGAACACTGATACCTAGTATGAGCGTCTTTATTACATAAGTAGGTTTTTTTTTTAACTTAAGGGCTATAAAGAATGAGTTACAGTTAGTGCGCTAATGAGTCGGGACTACTTCGATTTACATTTTCACGTAGGTAGACATTTCGCCTGGATTTGTGCCTAAGTTTTACAGCTGTTATGTATGGATTTTAAAACAGACCGTGACCTCTCAGTTTGTTTCGGCTTTTCTTCTCAGTGTAATCAGATAAGAAACGCCGACGTCTACTTACAGAAATAAAATAATTTATCATAGACGAGGACACAGATAAGTTTCGTATACACGTACGTAAAAGAAAGGTCAATAAAAAAAGGGACAGTTTTTAACCATAAATTTATGAAATTCCACCATCATGCTAAATTGAAATATCAAGAGCAACAAAATATGTGTCTGCCTTCCAATTTAAAACTGTCACATTTCAAATGATTGCGCAGTTCGGATGTGCATTTATTTGGGAAAACTAGTTTCCATCGCCAAAAATAGTTTTAGTACAATATTCTCGTGTTTCTAACAAAACTTTTTAGATAGAATGATAATATTTTTCAATATGGGATTAATTGAATTTTATGGCAGAGCTGGAATCAGCGTTCGGAAAGTCCATTGTTTGTCCAATCGGGTTGTAGGTAGTCGAACAGATGACATTAGTTACATAGATCTAAGTGTGGGGCCGTATCTAACGGATCTTGGCTATACTTTTTAATCCGTGGTTACGTTAAGTTATCAATGAATAGCAATTTCATGAAATAAGTTTGTGCTACAACCGGTCTTCGCGCGGTCTTCTTCTTTTCGTGTCTCGTCCTCGTTTTTTTACCCCATAATTGCGGCATCAGTGACATTATTTTTCTTCACGCAACTTATCTTTGGAAATCAAGCTCCTGATATTGTTGCAGCTCAACTCTTCAAATCGATATTATTACCCCATATAAGAGTTTCCAAGGACTCAAGCTGTAAATGTTACTCTTAAATGATTATGAGAAAAATACTAAGATTTAACCTTAGAGATTTAGATTAAACCTCTAATAACTATTATGCAGGTCACCCGAATATCTTCTAAAATCTCCAATATACTTACTATACAGCATGTATCAAAAAGGTGTGGTAAAATTAAGGGATTTGGTATAGGCCATCAAACTTAACCTGTTTCTCTATGGAACCAATATCGTAATTTCGAAAAAATAACAACCGACTTCCAAAAAAACATTACAAAGTGCAAAATAACTTTGGAGGTGTAGGTATTTTAATTCTTTGTCACCGCCTTCCGAAATTAAAGTTATTTTGCACTTTGTAGTGTTTTTTTGGAAGTCGGTTGTTATTTCTTTGAAAAAAGTTTTTATTTTTCACTTTTTAGTTATCTACCCCACACCAATTCGAAATTTCATCATGCTTAGGGTCAAAACAATGCATATTTATGCGATAGCAGCATTCGCGGTTGTTTTGCTGTATTGTTTTGAAGAGTTCCGTTGTCTGTCTCCGAAACGCATCATCAGATCTATATGAAATTTATATAAGACCTTTTCGGAATAAACCCCTTTCGAACAAAAAATTAAAATAATTTTGCAAATCCGTCTATATACGACGGAGTTATGCCCGAACATACATTAACCTCTCAAACCCCACATACGGCCCGTCGGAAAAGTGGCGTCCGGACACCAAAGGCCCCGTCATTTGACACTTGAGATTTTTTCGTTCGGCGAGCAAAAAAAACGTCCGTGTCGATTTTTTGTTGCCTCCAGCTACTTAGAGATAAGTTTTATGGCTTCCTGAATAGGCAAGCCATAACATAAACATTGTGAGTCGTTCTAAAATACGTTGTAGTTTATTATAAACAATGGAAATTAGAGACAATGACTGAGCATGTCTTTGTTCCCGTTTGTTGTTGATTTGTCATAGAACTGCTGTCTCAATTTGCTCGAAATTTTGGATGTTACTTATTGAATAGACTAATAATCGAACAGCAGTATTTTTTTGGGAATCCTACTCAACATTTTCGTAATATTTAAACTCAAACTTCATATCGCGCGGAGGTCAACGTCCGTTTTGTGCACTCGAAGATTCAAAGGATTTATTTTACTATATAACTACGTGAATCTAATAAGATTCTTATTCTAATAAGAAAATACATTGTTTACATACCATTTTATACACCAGGATCCACATAATTCACCATGAATCACTCAAAATAAACACAATTCTCATATCACTGCACATTGTTCACAAAGGTTTGTTTACGTTTCATATTTCGTCGAAATATAAGTTTTTATGATGCTATTTGATACAAATATTACCTAAAACGATGTAATAACTACTTCTAAATGAATATTTATCCACTTATCGTCGAAAACACACAAATAATAAGAAAAAACACTATAAAACTAGAGAGCATACCACGAAAAAGAGTGCGTTACGTGACCTAGAAAAGTGTAACACCGAATAACATGTCCCCGTAAGTTTACTAACACGAAGCACATAACAACGAATGCACGCTACCACGAAAAACTTAACAACGAATGCACGATACCTCGAAAAACTCAACAACGTATGCTTGCTACCACGAATAACTTAACAACGAATGCACGCTACCACGAAAAACTTAACGCCGTATCCACGCGATCTCGAATAACAAAACCCCAAAAAGTATCCGTACAAAGTCTTAATTCATATACAAATCTACCAAATCAAGAAATAGAATTTTTAAAAGCCCATTGAAGAATTAAGCAAGGAACAAAAACATACAGAATTGATAGTAGAAAAGTTAAATTCGCAGTTTCAAGAAGTATGCAAGACCATCTAAAAATGTGGTTAAGTCCATTGTTTCCCTTTTCCCCAAATGTTTTTTAATTTTTTCTTCCCTATTTTCTCTTTTCTTTGCTCTTTTGGTTTCTTGAAACTGCGAATTTAACTTTTCTACTATCAATTCTGTATGTTTTTGTTCCTTGCTTAATTCTTCAATGGGCTTTTAAAAATTATATTTCTTGATTTGGTAGATTTCTAGATGGATTAAGACTTTGTACGGATACTTTTTGGGGTTTTGTTATTCGAGATCGCGTGGATACGGCGTTAAGTTTTTCATGGTAGCGTGCATTCGTTGTTAAGTTATTCGTGGTAGCAAGCATACGTTGTTGAGTTTTTCGAGGTATCGTGCATTCGTTGTTAAGTTTTTCGTGGTAGCGTGCATTCGTTGCTATGTGCTTCGTGTTAGTAAAGTTACGGGGACATGTTATTCGGTGTTACACTTTTCTAGGTCACGTAACGCACTCCACGAAAAAGTACCGATGACCAACGAGTTCGAAACGTCACTTTCAACTTTTTTTTTTCGTGTTACCAGATTATATTTTCCATAGAGATTTAGTTCAACAGACTGTGTGTGTAACTAGCATTACAGTAAAATTGTCACAGACGATATAGAACTTTATTTATATTCAGAAATAAGGCTAAAAACCGCCTGAACGGCGCGGTCGGGGATGCGACCACAAGGCTTTTGGGACAAAAAAATGGCGGTTCCGAATGCGACCAAATGTCGCTGAGCGGAAAATATATTATATAAACATTTCGAATTATAACCTCCTTCTTTTTGAAGTCGGTTAAAAAAAACACGCCCGCCTGCTCCACCCAGAGCGGGAGAAGTTATTTGATCTTTTTTCATTCAGTCATTTGATGATTTCCCACACATTTCCTCAAAAAAAAAAAACCTCTAATAATTATTATGTAGGTCTCCCAAATATCTTCTAAAATCTCCAATAAATCTACTATACAGCGTGTATCAGAAAGGTGTAGTAAAATTAAGGGTGTTGGTGCAGAACATCAAATTTAACCTCTTTCTCTATGAAACCAATATCGTAACTTCTAAAAAAAAACCTTTTCAAAAAGTATGTGTTTTATTTTATTTCATCACTTTATGTCCTCTACTGGGCGCCATCTTCAATTTAATGTGACGTCATTGCCAATAAACCAGAGACCATCAAGATGCTTCCAATGCTACCTCAGTTATCAAATTATTATAAGTACTTAGAACATATGAGAGAACAGATGAAGGTACACACGCACATACATACCTACATAAATACCGGTCAAAATTATAACCCTCTTTTTCGCTTTGCCGTAGTTGGGTAAAAATACTGCATTTTATTACCCTAAACACGTACACAACAAAAAACCCTATAAATAAATCTAGGAACACCGTACTGGGACTACTGAATACCATTTTTCATGATATACTGAACTTCGCTATTATCATAACGGCTTGAAATGATATACTGGGCTTGTTTTGACGTACGCTCGGTAACCATGAAATAGAAAAATTATATTCAGTACTGAACGAACGTGTAAGTAGTCTCTTATTTATTGAGTGGAAGTTCAAGGATACAATCTTGTAGACGGTTTTTTGTGGGAAATTGTCAGAAATTATTTTATGTCTACGTGAGTACGGTTTTTATGGATTCGGGTTTTTCTGTACATACAATATTTTTGTTTCATCTTAAAATGACTGTTATTAGTGATTGTTTGAGTAATGTCTGTCAATATTATTAAGCTATTGATAGTGTTCTTAATATTTATGTAAAGTTCAATATTTAGGTAGGTAGATCATTATCAGCCTATAATGATCCCACTGCTGGGAAACAGGCCACCTCTCCGTGAGAGAGAGTGGGCTGTAATCCACCACGCGGGCCCAGTGCGGGTTGGTAGATGTCACATGTCTTCGAATTTTTGGTTCTAGAACATGCCGGTTTCCTCACAATGTTTTCCTTCACCGTTTGAGAGCAGTGGTGATGAAATTATTTACACAAAGTAAAGCGCCTGTCTGGGTTCGAACTCACGACCTACAACTCGTAAGTCGCAGCCGTTACCACTTGGCCGCCACTGCTCTTGCGGCATCAGTGACATTATTTTTCGTCATGCGACTTATATTTGAAAATCAAGCTCCTGATAATGTGGCAGCTTAACTCTTTAAATCGATATTATTACTCCAAATAAGAGTTTCCAAGGACTCAAACTGCAAATGTTACTCTTAAATAATTATCAGAAAAATACTAAGATTTAACCTCAGATATTTAGATTAAACCTCTAATAACTATTATGCAGGTCACCCGAATATCTTCTGCGCCTGGCTGGGTTTGAACGCACGACCTACAACTCGTAAGTCGCGGCCGTTACCACTGGGCCACCACTGCTCCTGTACCCTATAAAGAATACGTTAAACAAAACATTTTGGAAAAAAACTACTTTTAATGCATTGTATGACCTAAACTCGCACTAAAGTGCGACGTATCCTATACTAGTTATAGCACGTGTGACCTAAACCCACAGGTACTGTAACTAGTATAGGATACGTGTGACTTAAGTAGTCCATTAAGTTAAAATATCTACTTTAGTACAAAATAAGTACAAAGTACCAAAACATAATTTTCAACCGCTCCCTACGTAGTCCTTTACCACTCAATCCAACAAGAAACATCATAACATAATTGTTGGTAAAAAAGTTTTCCGTTTCAAGAATTTCGCGATACAAACCGAGGGAGAGATGTATAAATATTTATTGTACAGGTGGTATAAACCGCCCGAGGATATTGGAGGATAAATTGATTGTTCGGGGTCGGTTTTCCATTTAGATATGGAAATTTCCGGGATTGTGTACGAAAATCTTCGATTTTACCTACCTACCTTTTTTTTTTCAACAAATCACGGTTACAGGGAGCGAGCTTTTTAGATATTTTTTTTCATTACTCGTAATTTGAACAGGTATTTGCTGGGCCAGTAAAATATTTATATAATACAGACAAATAAATCAAATTTTAATTTTTATTGATTTAGGGTGTAAGTAAATAATTTTTGGTCCTAGGGTTGTGGAAAAAATATAAACAGTTGAAATATGTACTGCACTGTCAAATGATTTAATATGAACACAAAAAAAAGCTCATAATGTAATAAATACACAATAACCGAAGGTAAAACTTTAATAGAACCACAATACGTCGAGCCAGTTAAAATAACCTCAGCAATTTCGTTTTCGCTTCGTCCATAAAATAAATACAGCGGTCACAAATTTATTTATGTTCAGTTATTGTACGTCAGTGATCGTAATAAAACATAGCGTTTACATCCGTAGCCTACAGGAGACGCCATTCAAACAAACGTGACCCTTTCAACATCATATTATTAGATTCAGAATGAACGTACCTAACATATAAACAACGGACAAACGATCGACTTTCATGGTAAAGGGTTCGTCCATACGAAATTAATTCAATAACAAAGGTCCCTGTTGTCTTGTTGTCTCTTTCTTTATATCCCCAAATTGGATAACTCAGATGTTTCATTTCACTCTTATTCGGTTACTGTTTGACTTTCTTTCTTATTGAAGATTGAAATTGTGTCTCTAACTCGGCCCGCCGTTGCTTGCCTCAAACTTTCCAAGTTTTGATATCGTATTACTCAGCCATTTTAGATATTGCCTTTTCAATAAAAATATATTATTCCTTATTTTATCGACAGCTCTTTACTAGTTTTCGAAGAATAAAGGCGCTTAAAATTATTTATAGCCGTCGTCTAAATACTCTTGGAAAGACATACGCGTCTTAGACTTTGGAAGCGGATTTATTTTAAGAATTCCACAATTTGAATAAATACTTTAATAATTTCTTACAGGTACTTTGCAGAGCAGTGTTCATTTCCTCGGCCAAGTAAAATTAACACTTTCGCAGCCTATATCAAGACAAGAATATTGGTGAAACTTGGTCAAACTAACGGAAATGCCCCAAAACTAAATTGAAACGAATGGCTCCAAGTTATGTACTAATTAGACGACGACGCAAGAACTTTAAACGTACAGTACGTCTCCTTAGAGTGTCGAAATTAGAGTTAAACTAAACTTGTTTACCTTTCTGCTGAGCTGTTTATATGGAAGTTTGCAAATACGCCACCTCGGGGAAGTAAAATTTTGCTAAAAGTGCCATGCCAAAAGTTTGCTTAGTTCTCTCATGCCTCAAAGTAGTTAAGTAATTTGTATAAAATTGTTTTACTTGAACAAGTTTTGCATCTGTTCGTGTACTTTGCGGTTATCATAAAAGCTATGCGACGTACATGTATATTCGGTAATGGGATGGCGGCAACATTTTTCTTAATATGAATGAATGAATGAAATGCACCGATCCCAGCGTGGCTTGACCAGACTCGATCATTTGAATGAACCTCAAGATTTGCACTAGCCCTTGGTGCCTCATGCTTCATGGTGTTACAGAGACCATTGCATATCAAGAAGTAGACCGGGGGGCGCAGTAATGATCAGGTAGACGTGCCCTAGGAAAGGATTGCGAGCCTACCGGATATGCATCCTTGAGTAAGCATTGGACCAGTGTAGAGACGGGTGGTATTTATTTCTAGGAGGGCTTTTTTCGCGACATCACCACCGGCATGTTGATTCTGGTCGAGCTGGCCCTACCCAAGAAGCTGGACCTCGATTCAACTATTTTCTTAGCTCTTTTCTATGCCGTTGCTTCGCTATGTTTAGTGTTGTGGTTTTCTGGGGCAACATTTTTCTAAATATAGTCAAAATCTAAATGGTGTTCTTTTAATGGGATTTTGATAAGTAACGTGACATTATTTAACGCATTTGACACTTAGTACATAATTAGCCTATAATGTTGCCACTGCTGGTATTCAAGCCTTCTCTCGGTAACAGTGAGTGGGCCTTATTCTACGACGCTGGCCCAGTGCGAGTTGGTAGATGTCACGTCGAATTTTTGCTACTAGGACATGCCGGTTTCCTCACGATGTTTTCCTTCACCGTTTCGTGAGCATTGGTAATAAAATAATTTACACTAATTAATGCACTTGTTTAAGATCTAACCTACGACCTACCTCGTAAGGCACGGCTTCTGGTCCTCGAAGGCTTAGTAATAGGAATTACTTATTTTAAACAAAAACTAAAACGTAAAACTAAAAATTTAAGCATGATACGAATTGACACAAATTAATACAAGCAACAACAGCAACCGAAAAGCAATTGTGTACGAGTGCAAGTTATAGTATGGTAAACTTATACTTACAATTATAAATAATCTGCCTTATTAACGCACTAATGGCGGATTCCTATAATTTACCGATAGTTTTACGTTAAAATTAAGACTCTTGTATCCTAACATGAAGCAAATACCTGCGCAAAATAGACCCCCATACGGTATTGTGTGGTGCCGGACGTAAAAAATAGCACCATCCCATCTTTTCCCGTGGGTGCCGTAGGAGGCGACTAAGGGACGTATTAGAGAATGGGCAGCAGCGTTCTCTATGCATTTTACTACCATACTGCGATCGCCAACCCGCCTGCTAAGCGTGGCGATTATGGCAAGACCGCCCAAATTGGGGGAGGCCTATGTCCAGCAGTGGACGTCTTACGGCTGAAATAATGATGATGATGAGTAGACCCCCTATTTGGTAGTAGCAAGCTTTAAAGTAGCTTACGAAACCATTTATTTGCCCAGTTTGGTAATAAATAAATGCTACCATAAACGATCCGTTTTTGTTTATTGGAACAAACATAGATAAAAATAGGTGAAGGTATTATAGGTTTTATAATACGTAGGTATTATAAAACCTATAGTGCCTTCAAGAACTAAACCTTAATAGTGCACTACCTGTGTCTTTATGATAGCAGTAAACGTGGCATGACAACAGTTTTTATCTTCCTTTTACGCCCTAGAAAAGTCTATATAATTGGATTTTATTGTGTGTAAGATCACGATAATAATAGAGAAGAAAATTATGTCAAGGCGAGGTCTGTTTATTTATTTAGAAGCAACACAAATGTATTTACTTATACATTATTTTATTTACTTATACATTATTTTATCAGTTGACTATAAAAGTAATGATTTAGTCGTTATAATTATCGCAAGTAAATAATTAGATTAAGTATTAAAGATTTATTGTACGAACTATAAAAAACAAAAAAATAAAAATAAAAGTAATTCTGAATTTTAGATACATAAGTTTTGATAACTTTTCTCTGAGACGCAATTTTTTGTAGGGCAGACGGCAATCATCATTCACATCCATTTGGGCTTCTTACTCGAAAGTAGAAAAATTAGATCTAATACGTATGTTCAAAGTAGTCAGTGAACAAAACACTAATTCCAAAAGGCTGCAGCCTTGATTTCGCAAATGAGATGATAATTTAATAAAAATACAATTTACTGAACTGAACAAGTCATGCAAAACGTATTTTCCGAAGTCAGCTAAGTTTGAAAAAAATCCAATTCAAAATAAAAAATACATTCCAGTTATTAAACTTAAATGATGGAGAAAGGGGGAAACCCCTCCCCTTACATTTTGTTTCTTTTCAATCAATTCTTTCAGCTCAACGCAAATAAGCAACTGTCAGATAGAAGAATGCGTTTTGAATATAAGCTTCGGATTTTATTAACTTCACGAAAATTAATCTGTGTAATGTTTTTTCAAAGATATATTGCAGTTTATTGGATTTATTTAAGTTTTATTTTTGTGCGTTACTTTTCAGGATATTGAAATAGAAAGTTACGATGGTTTCATATTTTTTTGTTAGATAATAATCATGTAACTTTTGATATTAGATTTATATCAGTCTGCAAAGCAAATTTATTGGCTTTGGATATTCCTGCCAAAATAAATATTATTCTTTAATACAAGTATCTATCACCATAGCAAAAAACAAACAACGAAACAAATGAAAATGCCACTTTTTTTCATCACGAACATCAACATGAAAGACAGTATTTTAATATTTGTACTATCAAACCACGGTCGTTTCATATAAAAAAATAACATCAAAGGGGTCGTCTCATCGACAAAGAAGGCCGTTACTAAAAAAAGGATTGATATAATCGTGTAGCTCCAATTTCGAAAAAAAAAATAAACAGTCACATATTCCTGTTAGCTATAGAAATACAGGAAACGTGACGTCACCGTATTTTCCTGTTGAAATTTCCGCCACTTGGATAAAGATTAGGTTATGTATATCTTTACGATCTAACTTTATTCGGGTTTCGTGATAGTGAAAGCGGAAAAATATCGCGAGAAAGATATCATGTGTAATATCTATTACGACGAATATAAAGTTGGTATGGATTGTCTTCATGAACTGTGAATGGTAGTGGGTGTAGTTGTAACTTTTCATGAGCCACTATACCTATAATCATTAGAATTTATACCTTATTACAATAGTATAAGAGTCACATGGCGCAAGCTTGTGAATATCAGCTGTTTATCGTCGTCTTTTATAATACAGACAGAGAAACAAATTTTGCCTTAACCTAGGCTCTTATTGTAAGACTACACTAATTTGATATCGTACGCTTCCCTTATGCTCCGCTTATGTTTCCTTACGCTTCTCCAAAAGGTAGTTCTGAAAAACAGCGCTGTTGAAAATAGGTCCGTCCCAAGTCACAGCATTTTGCTGAGTAACGACCTGTTCTTAGGCAGATGCGACGCACGGCCTTAGTGTTATTACATTTCTGGTTTGGTTAAAATAAAAGTAACTATGCACTCTGCTTTCGGCATTTTGTTTATGTTTTGATTGTTAATAATTATATAATTGCCCGTGACGTAACACGCGGAACGAAAATCTATTTGTCTATGGTCGGTCCCAAGCCATGACAGACATAACAGTCAATGGACAATAATGTGTAAATTTTTCCACCTAAATATGGGGCTTTTGTCCACATTGTATAAGTGCATTTTACTCTTGTTAGTTTTTTTTTTTTTTTTTGTAATGTGCGTTTTGTTTGTGCAGAATAAACATTTTTCTTTTCTTTCTTTACCACGTACAGACGCCAGCAGGTCAACCTACCCCAAACTGTCAAATTTTCCCAATTGAACATGAACCTTATACATACGGAATAAAGTTAAAAATCTATCAAATAAATTTGACAGATTGGAGTAGCTTGATGTGCTGGCGTCTGTACAAATTTGACCTTCAATGTAGGTATATTTTAGCATCAATAGAAGTCTGACCACCAGTCTTACTAAAGGGTATCGTGTTACCCAGTAACAGGACGTTGGAGGTCAGATAGGCAGTCGCTCCATGTCAAATACTGATATTCAGATGTTTTCGGTTAGACTAGAAGTGGACCCCAAAATAGTTGAGAAAATTATAGGATGAATTGATTGATTATTCGTTTTTGGTTGTGCTATAAAACTTATCTTGGCTTGCTTCAACATGTTGTACAATATTGCTAAATTAACTATTAAGCATTAAATTACACCACTAAATAATTATAGTATTACTTGCTTTTGCCAGCGGCTTCGCCCGCGCGGAACTTTCGTCCCCTATTTAACTCCCTTAGGGGTAGAATTTCGAAAAATCCTTCGTTATTGTTAACCTCTGTGCAAAATTTCAGCTTTCTATATCCAAGGGTTTGGGCTGGGCGTTGATGAGTCAGTCAGTCAGGACTTTTATTTTTATTTAAATAGATAGATAGACAGACATTGACTGTTGGCATGTGCATGAGTTATTTCTAATTTCAATTATACATAAATATGTTGAACATCATTCACAGAAAAAAATAGTCGACAGTAAAAAACAGTCCACAATCGTCTCAATTAACAAGTCACTGAAATAAAGTCGCATGCTTAAAACCAAACATCCAAGTATTATATACCTAGTAGTATATTGAAGCCTTCCCAAGTATTGAATTATAGATGACTTCCGAAGAAAAATAATTACTTACCGGGGAGTACTCACGTTTAATTATTTCCGAACAATTCAGTTGGCAGCCTCGAAATGGCGCCGACTAAAAGAACCTTTCAGCGGGAACCAATTAGTAAAAGTAGGTGCCTACAATGCGTTCGGATAGATCAATAAATTATTAACCTGACTACAAAGGCCACGGTTCATAGGAATAAGTGGCGGGAAAAGTACATTTTAATAAAGTGACAGTCCTTTTTTTTCTTTTGTTAAGTTGCTTTGAAGCTAGCCAGGTTCAAGGAGGTGTTTCTTTTTTTTTTCTGGAGTTGTAGTTTTTAGTGATTGGTTTTATTTTATCGTTGAATACATTATTAGTTTGGCAATTCTTCGGGCTATGTCGGTTATCTTGGTTCTCGTGCGGATCTCTTCATTCCTGATTCGATCACGCAGGGAAACTCCAAGCATAGCCCTCTCCATCGCCCTTTGGGTAACTTTAAGCCTTCTTATCAGGCCTATTATGAGTTCTGGAGTGGCGACCGCGTACCGGAAGACGTAAAGTTGGAAGGCCTCCCACAAGGTGGACCGATGACCTTGTGAGGGTCGCAGGAGTCCGCTTGATGCGGGAAGCACAGAACCGGTCGAAGTGGCGGAGCTTGGGGGAGACCTATGTCCAGCAGTGGACATCTTTCGGCTGAAATGATGATGATGATGATGACATTAACAGTTTGATATTTAGAGAGGCTTGTGGCTAAGTAATAACAGCCGCACGGGTCGATCGATCAGGTTAAGCTACGCTTGCCGCGGTTGGTCCGTGGATGGGTAATCATCTTTACATACCAAGATCCTCCGTGCCTTGGAAAGCAGGTTAGGCTGTTGGTCCCGGCCGTCATTCATAGCTCTTTGACAGTCGTTACGGGTCGTCAGAAGACCGAAAGCCTGAGAATCGGTTTTACCAAGGGGTATCGTCTCTAAAACCCATTTACTGGGTGTAACTGGGATATAGAGGTCAGATAGACAGTCGCTTCATATAAAACACTCGTATTCAGTTGCATCCGGTTATACTGGAAGCCGACCCCAAGATAGTTGCGAAAAGCCTATGCAGAAAATGATGATAGTGAAATGAATAGTTTGATGTAATGTATCGTGAAAATACAATATTGAAAAATATATCTCAAAATCAAAATGTTTTATTTCATATAAACCTTCATGGGCACTTATGAAACGTCAGAAGCTAGGTGCACAGTTCCAAATTGTCGCTTCCTATGGAGAAGAGCCGGCAAGAAACTCCACGGTTACTCTTTTAAAAATAATTGGCTTTAACAATGTTTGCAAATTACAGTGATAAATAGGTATGGGAGGACAGTGCAGGCCTGCAATAGGGGAGAAATGCTCTGTGAGGAGAAATGCTTTTCGAAACATACCTTATTTGTTTCAATTTTTTTTCATTATTCACTCGTTTTGGTTGCTGGCCTGTTCGTCATAATCTTTTAAAAGAAAACTTCGAATGGTTTATGTGGGAATATCAAAGCCTATGGTGATTGTAAAATAGATATTTTTTTTTGGTTGATGCGGCAATTTTTACAAACACAGATACATCATCCCCAGAGAGGCAGAGGCGTACCTGATATATATACCCACATATCATCTGTTTTCCATTATTGCATTCTTTTCTTTGATACCGACGAAAGAAACGAGGAAGGTTCTCAAGTCGACGCGTACCTATATATATTTTTTTATGTATGACCACGCATAACTATTTTCAGAGTAGTCTGATTTTGATCATTCTTTTTTTATTGGAAAGGGTATACCCCGAAGTTGGTCCCATATAAATTCGAAATCAAAAATCCAACCCTAAGGGTAGGAAACCAGGGGATGACTGTTTGTTCACTCACAGATTTTTTAATGCTGAGTTGTGTATTACAAAAAGTAATCAAAAAGTATGTAGTAATTAGTAGATTACTACATCCTTAATTGGGGGAGGCCATAGGTCCAGCAGTGGACGTCTTTCGGCTGAAATGATGATGATAATGAATTAGTAGATTACATAGTCACAAAAAATTATGAAATAAAAACTTAAAAAAAAAAAAAAACCGCCGAAAAAACTGAAACTAAAAAAATAACAAAAAGGTTTTTTATTTTCAGTTTTTCAGCGGTTTTATTTTTTGATAAAACGTTTTTTTAAGATTGATTCTAAATTTCTTTATTTTAACATAAATAAGATAGATAAATGACATTCAGATCTAATTCTAGAAGTAATAAACATGATTGGGAGTTTTGTGCAAACTTTGGCGTCTATATAAAATATTAACGTATACAAACACAGTAATGTATATAAACTCCTTAGTTATGATGGTGTGAAATAAATATTGTTTTGATTTTGGTTGGTTTGGTTGTTTATGGTTTTGGTCACGATCAGTATACACAAACACGCTATACACCGTGACATTTTAGTCCTCTTAGAAAGATGGTTCACGCAATGTATCCGATATTAAATACCTCTAGGTGCGAATAAAAATTGTTACTATAATTAAGATAATAAACAAAGAATAATAAATAATGCTTTAGAATTATGAAACACCCTGTTAATAAAGTTTACGTATCAAAGGGTAAAAGATACCTATACCATTACATTCCATCATTCATTCCATCTCCATAACAGGGTGTTTCGATCTACGTCATGCATGATATATAATTTTTTAAATTATATTTCATTGTTCAAAAAAAATTTTTTTTTTCATGTAAATACATTGTTGTCATTGGATACACGAAGTACGCTGCTGTTGTAAGACGACTAAAAAGTCACGGTGTATAACAAAAACACAACATTTTTAAGAACGAATCAGGATTTGTTGATAAAAGGTAACACAAATCTCAAACAGAAACTATACCGACGCTGTCAAAACATAGGAAAGATGGAAGTAGCCTGTTCTCAGTGGGAGCTACACTGCATTAAAGCTAAAGTATTTTCATCTCACTTCTAGCCATTTTCCTTGAGAAATAATTCATTTCAATCACAACGGACAAGTGAATCTCGTCGCGAAATGAACGTGGTTTATTTTATATATTTTTATTAAATTCCTGAGATATTATCTTTGTAGTATTATCCGGGCTTGGAGGCGGGTTTCAATGTCAGATCGACTACACTATCTGACCTATTTAACTTAATTAAGTTACAAACAAATTCCAATCCTGCTTCCTACTATATCCTACTAATGTTTTATCAATGTGAAAGTTTGTATTTTTAGATGTTTGTTACTCAATCATGCAAAAACGGCTGAACGGATTTAGATGAAATTTGGCGCACAGGTAGTTTATAACCTGGATTAACATATAGGCTACTTTTAATCTCAGTAGTACGTTACCGTGGTACATTTTCCGACCTCCACGCGGGCGAAACCGCTGGCAAAAGCCAGTGTTATGTAGATGAAACGATTACAAATATATGTTGCATCTACAGTTGATTTCGTTGGGGAATTAATGGATGGCAATGAAAGTACTACATTAGCATTGATCTTTTGACTTTTAAACACCAGTATTTTAAATGGGAATGAAAAATATCATGAGCATAGAATCGTTCTGTATTTTTAGGTTACGAGCTCGTAGCCGTAGCACGCTACGAGGCGTAGCAAGAGCGCTACGTATTTTTGCTACATTAAACTGAATATAATAATTGTTATTCGACGAAGGAGGATTAACGCAAAGTAACGTTTAACGTTTATGTAAACGTTACTAAGATACCAACAGAGTTACGATAGAAAACTGTAACAAATAGTTATAGTCTTTCGATCGTCCTATTATGTTAGATAGGAAAGAGTGCGGTGGCAAGCAATACAAGTTTATTAATAACATGGGTTGCAATTATTTACTCTCAATTTTTAAGCTACTGTTACTTCTTATGATGGCTTAGTGATTGAGGACTCCTCTCATGCACGAGGTTTTGGGTTTAAATCCGGGTAAGTATCAATGTGACTTTTTAGGGTTCCGTAGTCAAATCGCAAAAAATGGAACCCTTATGGATTCGTCATGTCTGCTGGGGAGTTTGTTGCGCCACTTCTTCTTCCCAGCTAAAGCACTAGGAAGTGGTGAAGGGCGGGCGTTTTTGGGGGACTGTCTTTTGTAATTTTTGACGTTCAAAAAGTGCTGACACCGGCCTAGTTTGAATAAATGACTTTTGATTTTGATTTTGTCTGTCTGTCCGTCCGTATGTCACAGCTACTTTTTTCCGAAACTATAAGCACTATGCTGTTGAAACTTGGTAAGCAGATGTACTCTGTGAACTGCATTAAGATTTTCACACAAAAATAGAAAAAAAAAAACAATAAATTTTAGGGGTCCCCTTCATCATCATCATCATCATATCAGCCGAAAGACGTCCACTGCTGGACATAGGCCTCCCCCAGGCTCCTCCACTTCGACCGGTCTTGTGCTTCCCACATCCAGCGGATACCCGCGGTCTTCGCAAGGTCATCGGTCCACCTTGTGGGAGGCCTTCCTACTCTACGTCTTCCGGTACGCGGTCGCCACTCCAGAACCTTTCGGCCCCATCGGCCATCTGTTCTGCGAGCAATGTGCCCTGCCCACTGCCACTTAAGTTTGGCAATTCTTCGGGCTATGTCGGTTACCTTGGTTCTCCTGCGGATCTCTTCATTTCTGATTCGATCGCGTAGGGAAACTCCGAGCATAGCCCTCTCCATTGCCCTTTGGGTGACTTTAAGCCTTCTGATAAGGCCCATTAGGGGTCCCCTTAGACACTTAGAATTGAAACTCAAAAAAAAAACTTCAACCCCATATGTTTTGTTAGTATAGTGGCGTGTGCTAGCTGACATGTGGCAAATAATTTATTTTAATGTTTTGTTTAACGTAATGTTCATTACTTACTATTGTATAGAGCCAACTTTTTCTAACTAAACAGATAGAACTAAATTTCTGGGGAGTATATTGCGCCACTTCTTCTTAGCGAAAGCGCTAGGAAGTGGTTAACAGTGGTTTTTTTGCGGGACTGTCTTATGTAATTCCTAGTTTGAATAAATTACTTTGTATATAAGAACTACGAGTACATCTAGCGTTTCAAGCGTGGTGACCAAAGCTCGTGTCTTCTATGTGTGAGAAGAAGGTTAGCTCTACAGTAGGATTATACTAGGCTGGTAATATACGAGTAATACATATTATGACTGAACTGATGTTTGTTCAACAACTGAAAGTAGCTTAAATTATCAGAAATTCATTTAAACTAACGCTTCCCATTTCTTGCCGTGGGTGTCGAAGAAAGCGACAATGGGGCATATGGTTGATGGTTTAAGCAATGAGCTCATGAATGTGTGTGACAATTCAGTTGCCTTGTTAATGAACATCATAATAATCTATACTAATAATAATATATCTATACTAATATTATAAAGTATTTATAAGTTCCGTGTGGTGCCGGACGTAAAAGAATAGCACCATCCCATTTCTTCCCGTTGGTGTCGTAGAAGGCGACTAAGGGGCTACTAGAGAATGGGCAGCAGTGTTCTCTTTGCATTTTACCACCATACTGCGATCACCAACCCGCCTGCCAAGCGTGGCAATTATGGCAAAACCCCCCTTGTAGAGGAGGCTTATGTTCACCAGTGGACATCTTTCGGCTGAAATGATGATGATGACCGCTTCAATAAGGGTCAAACTAAACTGACGTGAAGTTTTCAGAAGGTTTGTGGCTAAGTAACAACAATCGCACGGTGGCGGACCAGGTTAAGCTACGCTTGCCACGTTTGTTCTGTGGATGGGTGACCATTTTTACATACTAAAACCCTTCCGTGTTTCGGAATTGGTCCCGGTGGTCATTTGTAGATGTTTGAGAGTCGTTACGGGTCATCAAAAACCCGAAAATCGGACCACCAGTCTTACCAAGGGGTATCGTATTCCCAAGTTACTGGGTTGTGGAGGTCAGATTGGCAATAGCTCCTTGTCAAGTACTGGTACACAACTGCATTTGCTTCGACTGAAAGTCGACCCCTACATTGTAGGGAAGATAGGGAAGAGGGTAGGTAGATTGATTTCGAATTCTTATTCCATCCCTACTTAATACATAACTTAATAAATGCGAAAGTTACTCTGTCTGTCTGTCTGTTACGCTTTCACGCCTAAACCGCTGCGCTGAACTGATTGTTATGAAATTTGGCAGAGATGTTGCCTGGGATATATAAAAAGACAATATCCACGCGGGCGATTCCACTATATAGTATATTTATAAAATAAAAGCCACTTCAATATTAATTTCAATATTAGTTACAAGAGTCATTTTTAGTAACAACTCTTCAAGAATTTAATTTAATAATCAATAGCCCGAACGGTCGAACAATGCTAAAAATGTCAGCTTTTCGCCACTCCATACAAAGCTAAAGTGAAATAACTTTGTTACTGTCATTGTTGAAATTTCTATTTTAATATTGATTATAATATTAATTTCAACAATGACAGTAACAGAGTTATTTATGCCCGGCATAACTACTACGTTGAATAAAATATTGGAAGATATTTTAATGAGACGGCTTATTATTGTTACGTCTTTTTTTAGCTAAGTATTAGGGTAATCCATTTTTTTATTTTTATTATTTTGTTACGAACTGAACGAATAAACTTGTTTTCTATACAACTTGAATTCCAATCAACCGTTTCCTTCTTCATAAAAAATTAACTGATTTTTATAAAAATATTGAATAAAAATTGATTTATTATTATGTTTGCCCATACGCATTAGTACGTGTTTATAATTTTTAACGTTGCGATATTTTCGTGGAAGCGTCGTAAGGCCACTGCTGCCGTGACACAGGGAAGTAAAGTGGTGCACTCACCATTTGGTGACTTTCCCCAAGGAAGAGTTTTGCCGAAAGGTGTGCTGTATCGGCGTTTCCGCGGCTAGCTTCGCGACACCTCGCAGCGTAACACGACGCCGTCACTTTGTGTGCAGTAGTTTTTAAATTTTGTTTTATAAAATATGTATTAGTTTATAATTATATATTTTATACTTATATATGTATTGTGTTTTATGGGTCTTAGTTGCCTGAAATAAAGGAAAAATTATAATAATAATAAAAAATATATGGAAATACCAGCTTTTTCCCGCAGCTTCGCCTGGTTGGAGGTCGGAAATTATCCCACGTAAACTTACTACCGGGATAAATTGTAGGTATGCTATGTATTACCTAATAAAGGTTATAAACTACCTGTTTGCCAAATTTCACACAAATCTGTAAAGCCGTTTTTGCGTGATTGAGTAACAAACGTCCAAACATCTAAACATCCAAACACACAAACTTTCACTTATAGCACGATGCTTTTAAATTGCCGTTAACGATAACGTTATTAATTAAGTAATACGTGCACGTTTTCTATACGTTCTGTGTGGTGCTGGAGTTCCGTGTAGTACCGGACGTAAAAGAATAGCACCAAACCATATCTTCCCGTGGGTGTCATAGAAGGCGACTAAGTGACTTACGAGAAAATGGGCAGCAGCGTTCTCTGTGCATTTTACCACCATACGGCGATCGCTAACCCGCCTGCCAAGCGTGGCGATTATGGCTAAATCCCCCTTTTGGGGGAGGCCTATGTCCAGCAGTGGACGTCTTTTGGCTGAAATGATGATTTCTATACATTATTTGGACGTTTGCAAAAATAATCGCAATTTCCCATTTTATTTTTATTATACGCTTTCAAGCGTACCTATTTATTACGCAAAAGCATAATATTATGGTCCCCAGAGAAATTCATGAAACAAATGAATGACAAACAGTGAACACATCAAATATTCTGTTGGCATCCCTGAAGCCAACATAAGCTTTTTATGAGCTCGTTAATGTGCCAATTTTTTTTGCAATAATCAAAACATTCAGAACTTCATAACAACAAAGTGATCAGCTATAACTATGTAGATCGCATAGCCAACCATTCCAATTGCAACAAAAAGGGTCTGCCACATTATTCTTACTTCCACATTGCACAACGCCAAAAATGTAATTCAAAATTACGCATGCAGCATAAAAACCGCGTCTTTCATGCAATAACGTATGCCACAGCGTCATAGCTCAGGTGGGTAGACCGCAGACATTCCGGCTGTTCAGTACGTCTGCTACACCGAAATTGAACTTGTTTACCGAACAATACGAGTTGTACAAATACAATGTACGGAGGTAGCGGTGAAATTAATTTCCTGTGCGAATAGTGTTTTGTTTTAATTGGATTTTTATAAATATTTTATCATTCGATTTTCAAACTAGAAACGTAATATCATGTAGGTACTCTCATGATTTCATTGATTAAGTTTGGAAGAAGTGTAGTATATTATACCGACTTTACATTATCCACTATGGCAACATTGCTTTTCGTGTATGTTTTCTTTATTTATTTATTTATTAGGGACAAAAAACAGTTACATGCTACAAAATACAGAGAAATTATCTAAACTAAGATTTAACAAACATGTAACCCACACCATTGTCCACGGTTTAACTAAAGGTTAAAAGAAGTTCTGAAGACAAGTGATTAAAAAAAAAGAAAATAAAACAACAGCCGCTGCTACAGAATTGCTGTATAACTTAGCTTAAATTTAGTTCAATTACTCGCTATACAAAATATCCAGAGCCATTTTCTTAAATAATTGCTTAGATAGACAAAATATGTCTAGTTTTATAAAATGCCTGTTGTAAGAATCAACAAGGCGACGAAGTGGTACACGTTCCCCAGCGTTAGTCCTGCATATGTCTGTATGGAACAGTTGTGGTACGCGCGCGCCCCTTCGAATGACACTTCTGGGTACCTTGTAACACAATTTTTTTGTAAGGTCAATACAGTCAAATTTGTTATTGCATATGCCATGCAGTGTCATAGCATCAAGTAACAGCCGTCTGGATCCCAAATCCAGAACTCCATATCGCTTCAGAAGCTGCACGTAAGGAACCTTTGATTGAGCGCACTTATAGTTCATAGATCGTAAGAACTTCTTCTGTACCCTTTCAATTCTAATGCCGTATTTGTCATAGAAGGGGTTCCAGATTGGGACGGCGTATTCTAACTGGGATCGCACTAAAGTCTTATAAAGCAGTAAGAACGTAGAGGGCCGCACAAAGTCACGTGACGATCTCATGACGAAACCATACATCTGAAACGCCTTGTTTACTATATTGTCTACGTGTTTGTCTAAGTGCATACTGGCATCCAGTGTGATACCCAAGTCACGTACAAAACCAACTTCATTTATGAGTTCGTTATTAAATGAATACTTAAAATTGATTTTATTTCTCTTTATGACAGCTCAAGCAATTTCATTTGTTAGTGAACTTTGGCAACACTTAGAAGTAGAGATGAGAACAGTGGTGGCCCAGTAGTAACGGCCGAAAACTACGAGCTACTAGGCCGTATTAGTCCATTAACTAGACAGGCGTTAAGCCCTAAAAGTTGTTTCCGAGAAAATGGTAAAAAAAAAACGCGCGAATCGTAATTTCTTAAAACTGTGATACTTATGTTACTAACTGTAGGACACAGCAATTGATATTTCTTTTTGTTTATCCTAAAGAATCCTTCCAGTTACTGATTGTAGGACACATCAAATGATATTTCTTTCGGTTTATCCTAAAGAATCCTTACCAGTTAACAGCCTACAAACTCTCATATCTTGGGGACTATTTAAATTGTAAAAATGTTTGTTATACAGAAAGACAGAGAATTGTGAACTCTCGTAGATTCTATTAAAAAGTAAAAATTGACACATGAGGGTTAACTCCTTTCTAGTTAATGGACCGGCAGCGTGGGGTCAAACATAGACAGGCGCTTTACTTCGTGTAAATCATTCCATCACCACTGCTCTCAAAATGGTGAAGGAAAACATCGTGAGGAAACCGACATGTCCTAGAACCAACAATTCGAAAACATGTGACATCTACCAACCCGCACTGGGCCCACGTGGTGGATTACGGCCCACTCCCTCTCACCGAGAGTGGGCCTGTGTCCCATAAGTGGGTATTTTATAGGCTACTATCATTATAAAATTACGATTAATTAAAGTGATAAACAATAAACAATTTCAATCACTTCATTCGTTATAAATGTAAATTATTAATTTAATGTTAGATCAGCTGAATTTGTGGTTTCGACGTTGCTGTATTAAACTCACTGATTTCTGACAGCTTGTCAAACAATATAGAAATTGTTAGCCGCATATTTATAACACAAACCACATAATTACTAATTTAATAGCTATTGTGTTAATAAATAAGCCCAAAATTTCACATATTTCAGGGTAGTACTGGCATTTAAAGTGAAATATGATAATTTTCTATAGCTTGGCGTAAAAAACGACTAACACAAGGCATTTCTAAGGCAGATTTGGAAATGACGCGAGGGGACGCCCTGAAAAAAATAGTACTGTGACCTTATTGGTCATCACCAATTCTTCAGAAAAGTCAGGTGCGTAGGCATACAGCGTGCGTGTATAAGAAATCGTGTTAAACGTTAATTCACCGTTTCCACCTGCTTTTCTGTAGGTTCTGCCTACCTCCATCGGAATACGGTGTGAGTTTATATGATCTCCTTGATGTGATAGTGGGTGATAAGTAGGTAAATTTTTCGCTTATGATATTTCAGGGCTGATATCGCCTTTAATCATTTATAGCTCAATTGTTCTCCACACATCGCCATTTGTATAGCAGTTTGAGACAAAAATAAAATTTATTTTGAACGCACTTGATACCTTTAAAATGTGTGTTTAAGTTCTAAAACTTGAAAATAAATTGGCTCTTTGGTTCAATTATCTACCACATGTTTAATGAAAGACTGAGTAAAACAGTTTTTGGGTAGATAATTTGTATTGCCAACTGAAATTTTTGTTCAGTAATAACAAACTCTTCCACATTACATATTTATTTAATGGTCTATATTAACTTTTCAGAAAATAACCATTGTTTGTATAACGAACAAATAATAAAGGATGTTCTTCGCCAACGTACAGTTTACACATTTTGTAACCCAATGTAAGCTGTATAAAGCCTTCTGTGTGTAGACAGAAATTAATTTTACATTGGGCCGGAACCGCCGAAGGGACCGAGTGGCGCGCAAGTAATTATAAAATTCATTCACTCACCTCATTTTGCTCATTCAAAATATCTAGGGTATAATATACTTGTATTTTGAAGTAATCGCAGCGTTTGTGTTCCTTTATGCAAAGATTCGCCTGTGTTACGGTAACTGCTTATTGCTGAACATCACACTGAATTCGTTATTTTTGTTGGTGGAAGAAGCTGGTGATAATATTCAACGCCATCTAGGGATGGTAACTTAGACAAAACTCCTTTTGTAAGATAAATATAAATTGTTTGTACATTTGCTCCTTCCGACGCTAGCCGACTTTCTTTTATTTTCTTTCCAAGAAATATTTATTTATAGAACGCCTGGATATTCTTTTCATAATCCTATTCAGTAAAGAAGACATAGAACAAACTTCGGTCACAAAAAACATTACTTTCTCATTCACATTTCATACGCCTTTAACCTCGAAGCTCGTAGAAATGGAAGGGAGTCGTGCACCCATATGCTAAGACCAATAAATCATATCACAGACTCTTCAAACATTCACATTCAAGGCTAGGTACACATGAATGGTGCGCAAAAGTTATGTGGGGAGCATGTTGAGTATCTCACCCTTTAAAATAAATCATATGTAATACCTCGCTGAGGGTGTGAGCCTGACGTTGCTCAATAATCTGAGCTTGCCGTATCTGGTGCCTCAGATTTCATTATCGACTGATATGTAGATGTAAGAATTATTCGGAGAGGTATTTTGTATCGGCTGGTTTTGATAGCGCGCTCATTTTCTTATTCCGACAGAATATTATAACAATACCTATCAAGTTCTTTACGCCTAAGTTTCTTGAAGTCCCTGAATGGCTAGGCAGTTTAATTTTGCCGCAAACATTGTTAACTTTGTGTCGTTTCATGGGGCCAAGTCACAAAGGGCTTTGGATTTTTGAAAATTAGATTTTCTGCGTGATTTTACTAAATGAATGCAAGAACTTTAGAATTGGACTACACCTGAACCTTGAAGCCATTTAAAATTACGTAATTTTTAAAATTTTCGTTACATATTCATCCGATACTGGCTTCTATCAATAACAATTTCAAAGTTTGGATATTTTTAAAAAAATTTTTTTTACTTTCACACGTGTTTTTGATTAAATACACCCTGTAGCGAGGCTTATACGGCGGTTGTTACGCCCATGTAGCTACTGTTATAGAGTTTATCTTGGGAAGAAGTTCTTCGTAAGCTTCGGGACATACTAGTCATCACTCAGGATTAAGAATCAGTTTTTTTTTTTCAAAAAAATCGAACTTACATTTCCATTTAACTGACAATCGAACCCAAAACCTTGCACATGGTAGCTAATCTTGCTGTTAGTAGCCACAGTTTTCATATAGTTGGTTTTCCGCTACCGAATCTAATTTCCGCAGCTTTCTGTGTAGTCTCAGTTAATATTGTTCGGTGCACTATAAAAACCAACCAGAGCTGGAAAGTCCATTAGAAAAATAGCCCCGGCTTTAACCCAATAGGAGCACTCTATATGTTCCATGAAAATGTTAAAACTATCAAGACTATTTTGCCGCATACAATTTGCTCTAATAACATTGTATTCTCTGATTAGATTATCAATGTGATTGGTTGCTTAGCCAATCGTAGGTTGTCAATTTTGGATCGTGATCGGCGATTGGTTGTCAAAATTACTACGACCAATTATGTTAGTTTACAACAAGTAAAATCGACTGGCTTCCAAAAGATAGATTTTTTTGTCTGAAGTTGCATTGCAGGACATTTCTATTAAATAATACGGCGTTTCGTATCTGTCTGTGTCACCAAACTTCGCAATCGATTTTGATGAGGTGTTTAGTATCATTACAGTTTTTATTCTAGGAATGTTATGTGTAAAATACGTTAATATTTAACTTAGCTAAAATCCTAATTCCGATGTTTTGACATGTCGCCATTACATATGTGCGAAGCAGAGGCGGCTCGCTAGTATTCTGTTGAAGACAAAAGGAACATAACATTTTCTAGTCCAACAATTCCAATAATAATAGCCATCTAGTTTGTCATTTATGACGTCATAGACAAACGCTTCTCAAAGCCTCTGAAAGTTTTAATTGCTAACGCCATCTCGCGGGAACCACCGTGATCAATATTTTAACGAGCTCTTCAAGCGCTGGGGAAGCTCGTAAACATAGGAGATTAGATCGTAAATGACTTTTGACCAGACATTGCTTAAACCATGAAGAGAGAACCATCTGGTTCTCTCTTTATGGTTTAAGCAATGAGCTCTTGAATGTGTGTGACAATTCAGTTGGCTTGTTAATGAACATCATAATAATCTATAGTAATAATAATATATCTACACAAATATTATAAAGTTTATTGTAAGTTTCGTGTGGTGCCGAACGTAAAAGAATAGCAACATCCCATTTCTTCCCGGTGTCGCAGAAGGCGACTAAGGGGCTTACTAGAGAATGGGCAGCAGCGTTCTCTATGCATTTTACCACCATACTGCGATCGCCAACCCGCCTGCCAAGCGTGGCGATTATGGCAAACCTCCCCATTTTGGGGTAGGCCGATGTCCAGCAGTGGACATCTTTCGGCTGAAATGATGATGATGATAAATATTATAAAGAGGAAAGATTTGATTGTTTGTTTTTTTGTTTGCATTGAATAGGCTCCGAAACTACTGAACCGATTTGAAAAATTATTTCATTGTTGGGAAGCTACACTATCCCCGGGTGATATAGGCTATATTTTATCCTCGTATTCTCACGGGAACGGGAACTACGCGAGTGAAACCGCGGAGCGCTGCTAGTAGGTAATAATTAGGTGTATGTTTAACGCCTCTTTCCCTTAAGAATTAGGTAGCAGTTTAGCTCATCATCTGCCTAGCCTTTTCTCAACTGTGTTGGGGTCGGTTTCCAGTCTAACTGGATGCAGCTGAATACCAGTATTTTACATGAAGGGACTGCCTATCTGATCTCCAGAACCCAGTTACTGGGTAGTACGAAATCCCTTGGTAAGACTGGTTGTCAGACTTTCGGGCTTCTGACGACCCATAACGACTGGCAAAGATCCACAAATGACAGCCGGAACCAACGGCTTAACGTGCTTTCCGAAGCACGGAGAGGTCTTGGTATGTAAAGATGGTTACCCATCCACGGCCCAACCGTGTCAAGTGTAGCTTAACTTGATCAATCGGCCCGTGCGGCTGTTTATTACTCAGTCACAAGCCCTCTACTACTCTCTACTTAGAGGTTTACCTACCTATTAATAGTATTCCTACATTTCGTTTTTCGGGGCAAATCTATTGCCATCAATCGGGCAAAATTTCAAATTTCCCAGCTACTGAGAAATTGCTGGTGGAAAACCTATTAAAACTAGGCCCGAATTGAATCCAGGACATCACGCTCATCAATTAAGTAAAAAGTTATTCTCAGCAACAGAGTTCTTACAATGACTTCAGATTAGCTTGCAAGTTAAAAGCAAATTAGAATATGACATCTACACAGGCTGATCCAAATATCTCGTCTACTCCCAATGCCCAAAACCCGTAGTTTCGATTGTAGTTATGGGCGATTTCTACTCCGTATCACCTACAGACATAAGATTAACTTAGGACCCGACCTAAGAATGACTTATTGACAGCACGATTGTCAAATGGTGCTGTCAATAGGTAATTCTGTCAACAACTGTAACAACTGTAAAGTTGTGGCTATTCCCCATGTATTAGGTGTAGTATTCACTTTGAAATTTCAAATTGCTGTCGGATGAGCTCGTTTTTTCGAAGAGGGACTGATACAGTAAGTAGGCCCCCTGAAATATTTGTTCCGACTATTTCTAATCAACGTGGAAAATATTGAAAGACAAACAAACGACTCTCCTCCAATACATATTGACGTAAACATCAAAGGTTAAAACAAATATGTAGCAACATTCCACATACTTCGCTAGAAAGCAGTAGACCCCGAACTAAAGCAACAGATTAAAGCGATACGCAGCAATAAAGCGCTAAAAGGTTATAAAGGGAAAATGTAGGTAGCCGACAGTAAACAAGTTGAGAACATTCGAGAAAATTCGCTCTGGATGCTGCAACCGGAATGCGCTTACAAACAGCGATTGGGTCGAAATTAGAACATACTTTGTTGTATGCGTAGCTTTGAAATAAGCAAATAATGTTGCCATTTTTGTGTTCAAAACCGATTGGCTTTACTTCTAATGGAAACTAGAGATTGCGAATATATTTTGCTGTGTTGGATTTACGCTTGATTTGTTCTATTTTCTAAGTTAACTGCAGCGAGTGTTTTAGATTGAGTACTTTTTTATTGGAGTGGACTGGAGGCGAGTCCAGTTGTGGTGCTGGGAAGTGGTTTGTTTTAGAAGTAGATTAGATTGATATTCTCAGCTAAATATTTATAATGCTGACATTAGAACGATAGAATATCCCAATATATAATAAAAACTTTTTTCAAATAAATAACAACCGACTTCGAAAAAAACACTACAAAATAACTTTAAATTCGGAATGCGGTGACTTTGGATGTGTATTTTAATTATTTGTCACCGCCTTCCGAAACTAAAGTTATTTTGCACTTTGTAGTGTTTTTTTCGAAGTCGGTTGTTATTTTTTTGAAAAAAGTTTTTATTTTTCACTTTTTAGTTACTCGGGGTCAAAACAATGCATATTTATGCGATAGCAGCATTTGCGGTTGATTTGCTGTAATTTTTTGAAGAGTTCCGTTGTCTGTCTCCGAAACGCATCATCAGATCTATATGAAATTTTAATGGGACCATTTCGGAAAAAAAACCCTTTCGAACAAAAAAGAATTTTGCAAATCTGTGTATATACGACGGAGTTATGTATGGCCGAACATACACAAAAAAAAAATGTCAAATTGATAACCTCTTTCTTTTTGAGGTCTGTAAAAAGATTCTAAGTTTGTATGCCGTTTTAGCGTGATTGAGCAAGAAATACTCAATCACGCCAAAACGGCCAGTAGCTTCGCTTGCGTGGGGTTTGGAAATTATCCTAGAGGAACACACTACCGGGATAAAAGTTTACAGGTATACATGTTAATCCAGGTAATGAACTAAGGGGTATATTCATAAAATGTTAATTAAAATTAAGAGATGTTTAAACGTCAAAAAAATTTGGTTAAACAGTCGCTAACCATTTCTTAACTTCACGCAACGATTAAAAATAATGGGGTTAATATGTGCCATATTTTATCCAAAACGTTCAGCCCTTTTTGCGTGAGTGTACAGTAACAAACATATAAGCATCGACACAACAACAAAATTTATAATTTGTGACGTTAGTAATTATAGAATAACTCGAGTATCAATGATAATTTATAAGGGTTAACCAATCAGTTTATGAGAAGGTACACTACTAATTTCAGTGACCAAACCAAAAATATTTAACCGCATAATAAAACAGCCGTAGTTCTCAAAGTCATTTAAGAGTAATTACGTGATTCGTAGAACAATCTCTAACTACACGTATACAATTCAAAAGTAAAGCAATTTTATTGTACACACGCGGCTACACGCTGATCTCGTACTGTACGGAAATCCTAAATAATACGAGATCAGCTTATACTGGAAATGACAGCTTGATGTGTAGGTACCGTACCTACCTTTTTTAGCAAATGTTTTGAAAAAAAAAAACAATAACATTTAATAAATAAATGCAGCCCAGAAAATAAATTTTCTTCCAGAGAATCCATTCGTTTCGTGTAGTTAAAACTTCTACAAACTTGATGCTAGTAATTACGTACCTAAAATAGTTTGTAGAAAAAGAACATCGGTTCCAAGAAAGAACAAATGAATTTCCTTTTACTGCCACGGAAACCTCGGCGAGAACTCAAACTCGTAGTTGTTGGGTTTCTAGAACTTAAAAAAGTTAGACCACTAGCTTAAGTTTCTAACAATAAGTTACTAGTCGCGGTAAAGTAAAATAAGTTATTTCTGGCCGAAAATACACTATGTACAAAAATATATAAAAATCTTTATTGCAGACATGATCCATAAAAAAAAAAAACAATTAAAAACAGTACATTTAAAGATTAAAAAAGTATATCAAAAGGCCTGACTGATTGACTGACTCATCAACGCCCAGCCCAAACCCTTGGACCTAGAAAGCTGAAATTTTGCACAGAGGTTCCCTTTATAATGTAGACAAGGAATAAGGAAGGATTTTTCGAAATTAAATCCCTAAGGGAGTTAAACAGGGGATGAAAGTTCCGCGCGGGCGAAGCCGCTGGCAAAAGCTAGTTTAGAATAAGGAAAAAAAAAACATTAAAAAAAGTATAAATACACACACATATATATATGTTTTCCTTCTAAATAGGAGTGGCTTGTGGTTAATTAATGACAGTCATACCGTCTTATCATGTTAAGCTACGCTTGCTGCGGTTGGTCCTTAGATGGGTGAGACGATCTTTACATAGATGTCTCGAAAAGCACGACGGTCTAACGTCTAAACGTTAGACCGTCGTTCATAGATCTTGGCGGTCGTTACGCTTGTCGAAGCCTGAAAGTCGGACAACCAATCTTATCACTGGGTATTGCATTACCCTGTAAATGGGTTGTAGAGGTCAGATAGCTAGTCCCTACATGTAAAATACTGGTATTTCGTTGCATCCGGATAGACTGGAAGCCGACCCCCAACATTGTTGGGACATGGCGAATGACAGACATCCTAGGGACCGAGTTAAAGAAAGAATTATGATTTCGACACTAACTTAGGAAAAATCGATTCATGTCAGCATAGAGGTTTAATGATTTCCGTAAAGCATTATTTCCTTGACAACTGCAGTACCTAAGTAAATCGATTACCTTTCAACGAACTTTTATTTATATAATCTGAATCTCGGAAATGGCTCCAAAGATTTTCATGAAATTTAGTATACTAATCGATCTAGATAGGTTTCATTATTAGAAAACGTCAAACAATAAAAAAATCACCTAGATATTATTATTTATTTTAGAAAACAATACTTGAATAAACCACATCCTTGAGTTACGCTTAAACTTGAACAAAAAACGCGTCCTACGATTAGTATTCAGGTGTCGTGAAGGGAGGCGCAAGACATTAACCTTTAAAAAGGGGTCAATGCGTGAAGTTTTGTCCCCTAATATCTTATTCTGGACGGCGATTTGTCGAGGGACTGTTTGGAGAGACAAATACTTACTTTGAATATTGATGGTTCTCCTCATTATAAAGACAATTAAACTCCACTAATAAGATTTTAATAACAGACCTTCCCTAACTTTGCTTTTAATGAGAGAGCATAAGGTTTCCAGCCAGGACCAAGTCACGTCGATGGTCGCTTGTGTAAAAGTTCACTAAGACATAATGAAGGAAATCGCTACACTAAGTACCGATACCCGTATATAAAAGTATATTTCTATGGTTAGGAATAATAATAATAAGTTTCTCGAAAGTACGCAAGAAAAACCATTTTTTTTTTTTTCAAAGCAATTAATTTTCAGAAAAAAACACTACATCTTGAAAATTTACTAAAATTTCCGAAGCCTGTTTGCGTTTTCGTTTTTTCGGAAGTCAGTTTTTTTTTTTACGTAAAATGTTTTTCATCGAATGTATTTCACTTTAGCTAACGTACCTACCTGCCCTACACAAATTCGTAAATAACCTGCTATGTGAACAACCTTGAAAAGAAAAATGTTATAATATCATCAATTTACACAAAGTGGATAAAGTAAGCATAGTAATTGAAGCTAACACAAATCTACCAAAACAAAATCATTGTGGAAACAACGCGCGAGCTTCCTCTAGCAAAATAAAATATAATTTTCAAAATCATTTCATAATTTGATGTTACGTACGCTGAACATACTTATAATAAATATACATACAGACGAACTCCTCCTTTTTGATGTAGGTAAAAAAAACCCATAGTAAGTAAGGACTAATCGACGTTTCCATGTTTTGATATTAAAATGCATCCAAACAACTCTATTGATTGGAATACTCACCCAAACACAATAAACACTGCAACCTGCACTCGATATATTACTTTCCAAACAGTCACCATTCAAAAGTTCAACAGGTTTTTCTGTGTAGCCGTAAACGGTGCTAATTCGTGCCTTTGAGTCAACAATAAAAGAAACATACACCTTATAATATAGATTGAGGAAGAAACATTTTGAATGATAACAAAAGATAATGAGGAGGAAAGATACAATAATGAAAGACGCAAAGAAAGATTACAACATAAAATTCATATAAAACGCTGAATCGATCGTCGCTCCTTTCTTGTCGTAACAATAACACTTTAAAGGAAAATCTACTTCGTTCTCGAGTACATTTTACAGGAAACTTCCGATGGCGGGAGACTTTGTCAGGTGAATAATAAATGTTCTGGAAGTCACCTGTGGGCTCTTATTTTTGCTGCCAGGTGATACTTGTACTGTGGCTTAAAAAGACAGGATTTAAAAAATCATCTTGTTCTGACGAGACAGTGATGTTAAGAGCGTTTATTCTGAAAGTTGGCAACGTCGCAAATAGCTGTCAAATATTTACCTGTTTTGATTAATTTGGCAATATAACTGTATGAAAATATAAAATATCGCTAACTATCTAAAATATGAATAATGATTTGCAATTATAACACTGAATTAGATGTTGTAACCGTAAAAAAGGCATTTGGAAAGTTTCCAAGTTATTTTTTTACATCTAAAACTAAATATTCGATGTTAAAACATTAAATAATGCATTTCATAATCTGTATTTGAGATAGTTAGTCAGCGATATTTCATATTTTCATACAGTATTGCCAAATTAATCAAAACAGGTAAATATTTGACAGCTCTTTGCGACGTTGCCAACTTTCAGAATAAACGCTCTTAATGATAAAAGTAGAAATCTGTATCTATATATATTATAAACTAGTTTTTGCCGGCGACTTCCTCCGCCTGAAATTTCTTGTTTATACATAAAATATATCATACCTGCATTGCATCGCCCACCTGCGATATTAGTTCGTTTACTCTTAGCGATCTTTGTGATTTTTTTTTTCTTTAAACGCTTCTCCTTAGGATCATAGCGTGATGTTAAGTAGGCTATAACCCCCCTCAAGGATTGGGCTCTCAAATGCAAACCGATGTTTTCCAATCCGACTGACCGACTGACAATCCGACATACAAACTTACAAACTAATTTAACCTCTTTAAAGTATTAGTATAGATTTGTGCATGTTGTTCTTTTACACAACGGATTTTGTTGTGGTTTTAACCATCATATACAGAATGTTATAGGTATAAATATAGTATAAATATATAGGTATAAATATATTCATATTAATATACAGCAATGCATTGCAGGTTTTTTCGATACCTATAGATATTGGTGTCAATTCTTTATCTTACGCAAACAGACAATATACAACGGAAAGACTTAATACTTTGTCGATAAATGTACATTGATGGCACATTCAGCAAGGCTAATCGTCTATTTTTGGCTAAGGCATCCGTGGCACTGTCAAACTGGTAATGGACGTAGCAAGTTTATATACGAGCTATTGCACTCCTAACTTTAACTTCCGTTTATCGTTAATGTAGTCTAAACGCAAAAATATAATAACCTTTGCCATTATTAGTGGCGTCGTTGTTTTCAAAAACTTATCAAAATATCAAGACTTCATTGCAGTTGTAACCTCAATTTTATTGATTTTATACAACATGAATCGTACTAAAGTGGATCGGGTTGCGACCAACAATAAAACAGCACTAATTTAGTGCCGATCTCTACGTAACAATGTTACACACATGACTCGGTATACAAAAGCCGATGCTTGCTTTACGAGTATGTACTGACAATACCAATTTTAGAGCCTTGTCGACTTGCAGTAGTTACCGGCATTGTTCGAATTTTATGATGCTGCCGCTGTTCGAAATGTGAGAACGTTGTCATATACATAGTTAGGGAGTAACACAATCGATTATTTTATACTGCATGTGTTCAATGAATATTTATGTCGATTTCTGAGATTAATCGAATAAAATATCAAGGATTAAGGCTCATGCAGACTAGCGCGACTTATTAGTAATTGTTTGTCGATAAAACTTTGTGTATTGGGGCTCGACTTAGTAAATGGTTGATCAATTAATTCATCATCATCATTATTTCAGCCGAAAGACGTCCACTGCTGGACATAGGCCTCCCCCAGGGTTTTTGCCATAATCGCCACGCTTGGCAGACGGGTTGGCGATCGCAGTATGGTGGTAAAATGCATAGAGAACGCTGCTGCCCATTCTCTATTAAGTCCCTTAGTCGCCTTCTACGACACCCACTGGAAGAAATGGGATGGTGCTATTCTTTTAGGCTCGGCGACACATACGGGACATCAATTAACTACTAGTCAAAATATTTACTTTATTAAAACTATACATGGGAAATATGATAACGTATTCCATGTTTAAAAAAACCTCAAAGTAGAGCTTAGTCAAGTCGAATAAATATGCTTAGTAGTTAAAATTACTTCAAACATGGACAAAGCGCCAGTAATTATATTTATTAAAAAAAACAATGTTAAGACATAACATACCTAACAGCTAATAAAGAAAGTATTGGTTGTACGGAACAAAACCCGGGTTTCTATTAGACAAAGGTCTATGTAAAAAGCCGTCGTAATACAAACCTGCTAATGGCCTAAATTCACTCGACGTTGAAAACATTCCCCCCAATGAAGAGAATCTCTTCCATCGATCATCTCGTGGCGGAGGCAAAGGTGATTCATTTGTATAAGAATTTGTCGTAATTGATACCTGATCAATCTCCGCATTGTGGTACAGGGCAGCTGGATAGGGACCTTTTATTGTACTGTCAGTCTCATTTACTGATTGAGATATAGTAGTATTGTCTGAATTTTCTATGGCCTCGGTTGTATTTTCTTTAGTTACGTTTATATTGACAATTACTGTGAAGTTTTTCCATTCCTCATCTAGTAAAGGTGGTAGCAAAAATGAATTTGGTGGTCCGTCTGTTATTTTTATTGTGTTTACTACTTGATCATTGTAGATTGCTGTTGGAAATAGTCCACTAGTTTCCGTACTTGTTAGTTCTGTAACATTTTGAAGATTTTCTGCTGTAGTAGTAGTATTAGGTGTGGCTGTTTTATTTTCTTGAATAGTGTCTGCTATTGTATTGTTTGCATCCAAATTATCGCTTAACATAGTATCATTTGTTTTGTTTTCTCTAACGTCACTTTTACCCAGATTCCCTCTATTTAACGCTTGCCTAAAATTGACTTCAATGTCATTGGTTTCTTCATTTCGTATAGTGCCGTTGAATATTAGTCTCACAGGTATAATTTTCTTTAAAATTGCACTAGTTTCGTCGAAGTTTTCATCACTGCTCACTGCTTGATTATTCCCATTGTGTTCTTTAGTTACTTTAGGCACAATTATTATGGGCGATATTAAAAATGCTGGAATTTTCAGGGTTTGACCAGGTTTGAAGCCTCGTAAATACCCAAGTATTGTCAGTGTTTTCTTAGAAGTTTGTTTATTATTTTCACCTTAAAAAGAAACTAAAGTTTAATAAAGGAATCATCACTATTTGAATTTTAGTTATATTGTATTATAACTTACATAACACAATACCATAAAACAAAAACAATGTAACACAAAGAGCTCGCAGATACATTTTGCGTAAACTGATGTATGTACCTACTGATGCGTAACATAGGTATTGGAAACTAATGTCATGGTACCCTTATGAGTGATAATAATGCAATAAGTACAGTATACGTAAAAACGAAGACAATTTCAAGTATACTTTTTTTACATTAGCTTTTCTGTTGACTGATTATAGAGTACAAGAAAGAGAACAATCTTTGCTTAAGATGAAAACTTTCCCATTATTTAACGAAACAATCTCGTCAACATAATATTGTTAGTTATTATCTAGTAATAACAAGAGAAAACATGTACCTATACGATTTCATTCAATAAGTACACACAATTTTTTACAACAAACCGATTAAAAAACTTCCTCTCCATCTCAAAATTGACGCAAGACATCCAATTTTCTTATTAAAATGTTTACGTTCCATCTGTTTTCATCAAATTTAATCTTATAACCCTCCTTGCGTATACTAAGTTAACTGAAATCGAAAATAAACATAAGCCACATCAGAATGCGGGCTCGTCAAGCCAGCATTCTACTCGGTTATCATTCTTTCACATTGTTTATCATTCTTGTTTACGATACCATGCACAGTTTCTAACATTACAAGCATTACTGTAATAGTAGTATGAAGTGGAAAACTTTCTAACAGAAAGTTTGATGATATTACTCTACATAAGTTGTTGTAATAACAAGAATATTTGGGAGTGTGTAACTTGACTTGCCTACTTGTTACACTTCTGTTTTTGTTTTGTGGGGTGATTCTAGTATCATCATCGTCTGTTGCGTCTCTAAGATTCTGCAGCTTATAACTTCTCATGCATTCATTATATTATTAACATTGTTTCAAGAACAGCCTTTTGATGTTGTGTTAATAATAATAGGTTGTTTGCTTATGAGTTACGCCACCACAGGTACTGGTTTTAGTGCGAAATCATGGTATATACCTTCATTGCCTTCATTACCTTCATTTGGATATTAAAGCACGTACTCCATAGATGCAACGTGTGCGGGGTCCGCCTTCCAGGGGTGCGGGTTGTTCGAAAGAGATACCGTGGCCCCTGGCACACAGTCAAAGTCTAAACCTCCCTCCTGCTCCACCCAGAGCGGGAGAAGATATTTGATGATTTCCCAGCCTCAAAAAAAAAACATATTCGTGGCTGTGTGTGTAGTTGGAAATGAAGAGTTTTAATAGTAGGGACACGTTTTGTAGTATGCGTGACTGGTTACTTAACTCCTTTGATCTGTGTACAATCCTTAGAAAACCTATCTATTCTCTGACGTCATCAAAACATTTATCAAACACGTGTTGGAGAAACCTGTTGTAAATGTGTTCTTAATATTAAATGTAACGGTTCCATTCAAAGCTATGCAACAATAATGTTCTGGGTTGGCTTGTGGGTTAGCTAAACAAGTCGTCAACTTGGAAGGCAACACCATCCAATATTCAAAACTTTCATGGTCAATTTCAGCGTCCCTATAGGAAGCTGGAATGTGACTTTACTTATGTGACTCAGGTTCCCGGTAACTAACTTACCTACTCCTTTATAACCATTGGAGGTGTTTAAAACGGACAAAGAGACTAAAATAAATTAAAATAGTTTATTGGCAACACAAGTATTATTTAAAGTTTTAGTGGAAGCAAGTATTAGTGGAAGCATTATTTAAAGTTTATTTTATTTTATTGGATCCTCCTTTTAGGCAGACAGTGCCTTTAATACGAGAGTATGCTCTTCCATAGCAAGACGTGTTATATAACGTATAACGGAAAGGGTCTTACATATCAAGGGCACGACTTCTTTGAATGATATCAAACGATATTGGAAGGTTTTTTTTTAAATCCTATCTCTACATCTTCGGAAGTTATGAGAATTTTTAATACATAGATACCAGAAACCGATCTTTTCAAATTGAAATAAACACATCACTCGGAAGAGATTTATCGTGATATTGGCAAGTAACGTGGAAAGTTACTGAACTACGTAGTGCGGTGACACGTTTGATATGATTTGAGTTTTAAGAAACATAATAATATGAAACTGAAAATTTGGTGCCAATTCTTAGAGTATTTTATTTGGATGTCTAGTGATTCTATAGCAGCTGTTATCTTAAGTTCTTAAGGATAACAATAGGGTTTCTGTAACACCGTGTATACGTTTAATTTTCATGTTAAAACAACATTTATTAAGAATAACATAAATTAAATCAAATGTGTGCATGAGTGGGTGTAAGTATGTGTGACAGTATATGTGAGTGAAAGTGTAAGCCTATAAGTGTGACTGAGAGTACATGAGTGTGAGGGTGTGTTGTGTCAAAAGGTTTCAGAAGGATTTCGGTATCATTGTAGGTAAACTTTTGTAATTCATTCCATTTTTTAAACTGTCATAGTAGTTATGAATATGACGTATTGTATAAATTATGATGGATTGCTATTTTCATAATATCTAAATCACTTCGAACAGCCAGCCTAACCTAAGAAAAATAATATCCTTAACACGAGATATTCACTCAAAACCACGCATTCTGTGTGCAAATTTTACCAATGAAATTGAACTCGTTCAGAACCTCTAAACTACGCTCAAAAGCTGTCAATGTCAATATTCCTCAACAACGATGACACTGACAGCTCTTGAACGCAGTTTAAATTAATGTGCTCATAGTGTGCAGTTTTACTTGTTAAATTCGCATATAGTCCTGTGTATGTAATAGGGAGCGAGTCGACTGTCATTAACCGGGGACAATCTTAGACTCCGTCCAGCTATTAAGAAATGCCTAGTGGGCAATTCGATTAACAATGCCGGACATATAGCATAAGATAGAATAATTGCCTCTTAACACATTAACACTAGGTCGTCATCATCATGTGCCTATCATTTTCCCAACTCCAGGATAAGTTTTTAACCAGTGCGCAAACTGTACCCAGCGCAGAAATTTTTCGTCGGCTATACAAAAAAAAAAATTGCTGTTTCATTGAAAAGTGCAATACCTGCTGGTCAAAATGTGTGGAACAGCAGTTTTTTTTTTTGTATAAACGACAAGAAAATCGTCTAGAATGATATGCTGAATTCATGGTTACAGATTGCGCACTGGTTAAAAACTTATCCTGTATGTTGGGCTCGGCTTTCAGTCTCAGCTGAATAACAGTATTTTACATGGAGCGACTGCCTATCGAACCTCCACATCCCATTCACTGCGTAATACGATAGCTCTAGTCTTGGTAAGAGTGGTTGTCAGACTTTCGGGCTTCTTACGACACGTAACAACTGTCAAAGATCCACAAATGACAGAAGGGACCAACGGCTTAGTGTTCTCTCCGAAGGCACGGAGGGGTCTTGGTATGTAAAAATGGTCATCCATCCACGCTTCAACCGCAGCAAGCGTAGCTTAACCTGAACAAGCAAGAACACAAGCCCTGTAACATTAACACTAGGTACCGCTACCTAATCATATACCGTCAAAAAATAAACAAAAGACGTCAGCCTAACAAAAGTATAATCAAGAACAGACATCGATGACAGGTAAAAAGCAGCTATTATTACGATTTTCCTTGAAATGAAAGCATTCTCCTTTATTTCTTTGGGGCTCACTGAAAATAAAATATCCTTTGCAAAAATAATATCAACTCCTAAGGGGGATGCGGAGGCACAGATGACAGTTTTAGAACAAAGCATGTTTTCTTTTTCGGTTTTACTTATACGAGAGAATTTACTTATTTGCTATAGGAATAATAAATTGAACAAGTTGATTGTCGGTATTTTTATTTACTTATCAATCCTTATAACGATATAATTAGGTGCGTTAAGTACCTAATTATTTTAAAGCGCTCGATACAAAAAAAAAACCTATAAAAGTTTAAAAAAACTATTAGCCCTGTTTAGTATAAATTGTAGGTAATATTTTGATCAAAGAATAGCCGCGTTGTCAAGGGACGAACGAAAAAGGAAGACCATCGAAAGAGAGAATACGTAGAGACGCAGACAAACAGACACGCAGACAGTGGCATGCAGTCCATAAAGACAAAAGACACTGCCTACCCTACCTAAATCAAATAAATATTTTAAACTAATATTATTTTATCAATAAACAAAAAATCTTTATTCATAAATCAGCCCCACCTGCCGAGCATCAGTCGTATCATTAAATTGATATAAAACCCGTTCGTTTGTACAATTTGACGCAACTTCGCATTGCGATGTATTAGCTACACTGAGTGCCTCGGGAGAGACAAGAACTATTCGCGGCTTAATGTTTATATGTGTACTCTCGTGATCATGCAGATTTATTGGGTGTGCGTTCCTATACATACGTGGCACACAATGTAACAATTTACGCACACAACCGTACAGGGTAGTCACTGGCTTTTGACACAACGAATTACGAAACGTACCGAAGTTTTCCGAATAAAAATGGCTATGCGACTATTTTTTAAAGTAGCACTGGTTCATTGGACTGTCGCTACATAACCTGCCATTACTTTTTTGTCGTATTATTTTTATATTCCGATTTCCGACGCCATTGTTTGTTTTGATTCATTTGTTTTGGTTGTGAGCTATGGATAGCTTGTTTTTAAGATTTTAACTTTGATATTAGTGTAGAAAATAAATAATATTCACTGTAAAAGTTGCATTTTCAAAACTATATTTCAAAAAAAAAAACTGTGATAGTGAAAAGTAGTTGCGCACCGGATTTGCAGTTAATACAAACTAAAGGCAAAGTCAATCGTAAATTCAATACACAACATATGATTCATTTAATTGCCTCACAGGTTGCATGCTGTATAGGTACTGCAATCGGCTATTCAGGTGTTTTTTGCCTTCTTTAATTTCTGCCTACCCTGTCTAAAAACTTTGTGCATGCCACTACACGCAGATACACAGTCTTGCAGCCACACAAATACACATGTTAAACTTGTAACATCCCTCTGTTTCTGTCGTGGGTTAAAAATAACAATCATCTGACAATCCATTAATAAAACGGACTATACAAGATGTTGATTTGCATCCTAGTCAAATTCAAGGACGTTATTATGCTAATGATTCTCGACCCAAATCAACAATAAAATGGGTAGGTATTTTTTTAATATTTTTTCCTGTTTACTAAAATCCATAAGTGTGTACCAGCCGTATTTAAACGCGGCCCGTCTGTTACTAGCCTAACCGCGCTTTCACACACAAACGCAAACAATACTCGTACATCCATTCACAACGCTTGCGCGATCGTTCGATCGGGCGCCGCGTGCGCGGCCCCCCGCCCGCCCCCGAACCAACAGTGTGTTTGATGTCGCCGAAATGTGCGTGCGCGCTTCTCAGTTCTCGGTAAATTGTTGAGACGTCATTTGATACTAAGTGCAAGATGACGGACAATTACACTAATGTCGAGTTGGTGGAGATGGTCCGCCTGTATGCCATCAGTGGAGCAGCCTACGTGGAGCCATCCGGATGTTCACGGAAATGTTTCCCGATCGGGAACCCCTATCACAGAGCGTCATGCTGGCTGCTACGCAGAGACTGCGGGATCATCGGCAGTTTGACGTTCCCCGGCATGCTCAAGCTCGCGGCAGCGTAGGTAGGCCTGCCTGTCGCCTTGCAGGAAGACATCCTGGAATACTTCCAGCGAGAACCACGGGCAAGCACGCGGGAGGCTGGTCGACGCTTTGGAGTGCACCACACCACAGTGTACGTGCAAGGATCATTAGTGCTTTCGACACTTTAAAACGAATGTGTTAGTGTTACGTAAACTAAAGGAAAACCAGCTACGTCGTGCTCGATTGTGCCAAGAGTGTGATGGTGGTAAGTTTGAACAACTCCTCCGGGTAACTTAAGTAGGTAATTTATTTATTTGTACATTTTGTAAATACGTTGTTAGCTTAATCAATTTTATTAGTGTAAATAAGTTGATTTTAAATTATTAACTCCGCCAATAATACCTAAGAGTCGAAAGTATCACCACCTACTTACACTTGACTAGCATAATCTTTCCATTTCCATCAAACCTAAAAAACATTTTTAAACTTAGTAGATCGGTACATCAACTAAGGTAGGTAGGTATTATTACCGGTCCTAAGCCTTAAGTAGTAAAGAAAATTTCAAATCAACCAATTTAATCCACAAATAAAAACAAAATCATTACGAAAAGTTTAGGCTGAACGATAGCATTAGAGCAAAATTAACATTTTATTAATCATCTGATACCAGGTCAGTGAACTTTTCTTTGGCGCACTAGTATTAGGTACTTACTGTCATTAGTAAGATTTCCGTATTCTAATGATGCTTAAAAAGAGGTAAGTAATTATCAAACTAAATTTATGACAATAATGTAGGTGATTTTCGAAATAAAATTAGGTAAAATTATTGCTACCGGTCGCTCAGGTCATTCATTGCTCGCCGCTCGGTCGCGCACGCTTGAATTTGGTTCGTAGGTAAGACGTCGACACTCACGCACACAGCTGCATTGTCGCTGTTTGCGTAGTCGGGTGATTCTCTTTTATTTGTATTGAATTAAGGGTTTAATTCTGAAATACTGTTAAATTTCAACAACAAAAAAAAGCAGCGCTTATTAGTTATTGCCCGGTACTGTACTTTCAATTGATTATTTATGTCTTTTATGACAACTACCTGGAATTTGACGAGGATGCAAAACAACATCTTGTATAAGTGTGAGATTTCTTACTTATGTGGAAGAGAAAATGATTTAAATAATTAAAAAGAAATGTCTAAAATTTTAAATTCCAGTATACAAAAAAGATTTCTTATAAACATTTCGCAAGAAAATGATGTTATTATAAATATAAGCTCGGTCTTAGAAGAGCCTTTAAAATCTTATGTGGATCTTAATAAATGCGGGTGATTTTTATTACTTACCCAAAAGATTCATTTAAAATATACTAACGTTAATACATTTACTCCATATATTGCTTGTGCTTATCATTATTTTATTGTTTTTATTTATGAGGGTTGTTAGTATTTATTATTCAATCGAAATAATGCCTCGGTTTTTTCGAGTATTTTTGTGGTGAAATCAGAAAAGACACAATAAAGAAAAATACATACTTGTTTTACCTATAAATACGAATATAGAACGAAGACATTGAATAATTGGCATCAGAACAGAATAAAAATCATTAATACAAACCTCCAAATTCATCTAGGTAATCCCATGGAATGAGGTTCTGATGAAAGAAGAAGGTTCATTCAAAGGAATTAAATGAAGCAAGAGTGTTGTATGGATGCTTCAAAGAGATGTCACCATCAACTGGTGGGATCAGCAAGGGCTGATGCCTGCCAGGGGTGCGGGTTGTTCGAAAGCGATACCGTGGCCCCTGGCACACAGGCAACTGAAGGATCACGGGTGGGTTTTAGTCAGTAGTTAAGTCTGACACGCCCTCCTGCTCCACCCAGAGTGGGAGAAGTTATTTGACGATATCCTATCCTCAACAAAAAAAAAAAAAGAACGTATGGATGAGTTCATAATGATATAATTTTTTGTTGCGGTCGTGAATCTTATTTTGTTCGACATACGAACTGGCATCGACCATCAAATTGCAAAAAACGTAAGAATTTTTGTATTTCCCCAATAACAGCTAATAGCTTTTTATAAGCTTTCTTCAGATTCTCTAGTTGCTAAGTTTATTACTGACCCTAGTAATAAACTTAGCAACTATGTTTCCAGAGTGTAATAACTCAGTATTTGGGTTACGCCTAGGTCTAGGCTCTTAGGCGTAGCAATAAAACATAGGCCCCAAATCAGTCATGAAAATCTCTAACACATGTGCAAAAGAAATTAGGGAATTGCGTGATATGTTCTTTTCGGCCGAGATTAAAAATATTACACTACCTTTTTTATTTTTCGAGGCAGTATTATGATGATTTTTTTTTTCTGTCTGGGTTGATATTACAATATTATTACTATTTTAGAGGCAAAAAAGCGTGTCCCAAATGATATCAAAGCTAAAAAATAAATAGACTTACCAACTGCCTTGAACTGTGAAACTAATGTAATACGATAATTCCAGGTTGTTCCAATATGCGGAATTCATGGTTACAGTTTGCGCACTGGTTAAAAACTTATCCTGTGTATAAGGTCTCAAAAGGCCGATCAAACAGCCATCAATTACGGATGTTGTACATCTAACTAAATAATTTTGCACAAAAATAATTACTGGGAAACGTGTTTTTTTTTTATTGTTGTGTAAATTTCTCCGTAGCCAAAAAGTTCTCAGATAAGGTCCAGTGCAAAAAAAAAGGAAACACGTTGAGTACAAGTGACTCTCGGCTTCGTCAAGTGTCATTTTAAACCCGTTATTACTTTTATCGTGTGTCGGGACTCGGGAAAAACTAAACTAGAGCCAGTCAGCAAGATTGGTACCACGGGTGCAAAATTATCGATGAAGTCTTTTTATTGTACTTGCTTTTGGCAACACCAAACAATTTCTACAATCACCTCTAACGGTAAGAGCCAAAAGAAATGCTCATAGGCATTATAACCAGCCCACACAAACCAACGCACCTACAAAACGATGACGCAACACACAATTATAGAGACTTGATATCCGAATATCCGAAACAGAATGACAGAATACAACGTAGGAGTAATATACGCTTATATTACGCGAAGGGATCCGTGATATCCGCCGACAGAACGTCGCTGGAGGCTCACGTCATCTGTCGTTCTGTGACGTCAGCATTACTTCACATTCCCAAGATTATTAAGCCTTCTTTATAATATCATATATCAGGCATTTGACGAACATAATTTCATTTGCGGGTTTCTTTACCGCCCACAGTATGTGGCAATTAAAATGTATTTGTGTTTTATCGCCTCCAATTATCTTAATGGAAGGTACTAATTCTGTTGACTTTGTTTTCTATTTTGGTACAAATGAGGACTTTTATTATTAGAACATAATATTGTGATAATACCTTGTTCGAAATCGATGGCTATTTCAAATATGTGATATTCGATGATATCCCGGAACTACCTATAAATAGAAAAAGTATTTCTATATTAGCTTAACAACCCGCCTCTGCTTCCCACGTTTTTTGTGACTTGCCAAAACATTGACGTTTCTTGATACTATGTAATCTAAACTACTATAAAGAGGTAATGTTTGTAAAGTTGTAGGGGGTAATCACTGGATCTACTGAATCAACTATGAAACTACTGCCGACAAACTGTACAGCAGTTTGGCAGAAGCATTTTGTATTTTTTTTCTATGTTACATTTCGTGAATAAATTAAATAAATAAAAAATAAAAAATCCAATAGAAAGCCACATTATTTGCGAATGTCATAGGTTATATATATTAACCCGAAAAACAACAAGACTTTTTTGTGGTAATCGGATTTGCAAAAGTAAGTTGGAGAAAAAACGGTCGAACGACAAAAAATAGGGACCCTACCCGTGCGAAGCCGGGACGGGCAGCTAGTAAATAACAAAAAAATACACATACCTAAATCAAAATCCGTTGTGTAGTCTAGAAAATCAACGCAGTCAAAAAGACGGACACGTAAGGTGTTTCCTTTATTCTATGTTTGGTATTTATAATAAGTTTCAGTAGCTTGTCACGTAAGTAACACTAAGCCTATAACGAGGTACCCGACAACTCAAGCTTATTTATACGAAATAAGACCACACACAGTTACCCATTTTAGATTCAGCTGTCCCATTCGAAACAAATATTCAAACTTGATGTGTCGCTTCAACTATCACCAAGATGAGAACTACTGTTCTGTTTTGGAACAAAGGTAGTAACATCTAATACTTGGGTTTCTCGAAACATTCTCGTTGGTATTTCACTTGAGAATTCATGTGTTTAATGAGCAGATTTTTTTTATGTCATCGACAGAGACATCTATTTAACTAGCTTCTACCGACTACATCCGCGTAAAATTTCTTGTTATAACATGATATATAGTAAAACACCAATAATCTAGCTTCTCATTCGTGAAAGATTTTTTTACAATCGTGTCCACAGTTCTGAAGATTCGCCTAGCCTTTTCCCAACTATGTTTCGGTCGGCTTCCAATCTAACCGGATGCAGCTGAATACCAGTATTTTACATGGAGCGACTGCTTATCTGACCTCCACAACCCAGTTACTGGGTAATACGATACCCCTTGGTAAGACTGGTTGTCAGACTTTCGGGCTTCTGACGACCTGTAACAACTGTCAAAGATCCACAAATGACAGCCGGGATCAACGGCTTAACATGCTTTCCGAGGCACGGAGGGGTCTCGGAAAGCACGTTAAGCAAGATTCACCCCTACATATATACATATATAAATTTCATCTTCACAATTTTAGTATACACAAGACAAGTTCCTTCACCTTCGCAACTCTTGAAAGACTTTTCACTAGCGATAAAGAGACCTCATTTGGTCCTAGTCGAGCTTCCTAACATACTATCATCATTATATGAATCAGATCTTTGGCGAAACAGAAGATTGTGAATGTTAAGTTGATCACGCGGCCACCCCTCTAGCTGCATGCACCTAAGAATCCTTAGGTATTAAAACTAATCGGATTGAATTATACAAAACTGATTACCAAATCACATACAGCGAACAGAATAAGAGAACACCGTAATTCTAAAATGACATTATAGCATTCAAATCTCTGTAATTATTTTACAATTCCCCGTAGCGATTAAACAAGTAGGCATAGGGGCATTAAGACGCTTGTACACGAGTATATTAATAATATTACTATCTCGCTGCCAATCACGGTACGGTGCCGATATAGTAGAGAACGCGCTAAATTTCAAGTTACCGAGTTAGACGGAGTTCTATAGTTGTATACACATATATATTGCGATATATATACTGTTCTAGTAGATTGTAGCATGTTTAGTCAATTATATTTGAGTTCCTATCGTCTGCTTGAGAAATAAGTGAGTTATCGAAGCTTCTGGAGACTATAATTTTAGAAGTAGGGATATTAAATGTATAGGGAGATAATGTTTTGGGTAAAAGTATGTATTTTGTCAGGTTAGATAAAGGGGATTATGAAGATTGTTGTGTTTTGGTCGATTTCTATAATTTACGGATAGTTGTAGGTTAAAATTAAGACACTTTTGTCTTTCCGATGAAAAAGCAAAAACCTAATACCTTTGCACGGTAGACCCACCGTATTTGGAAGCATAAACATAAAAATGCTAGCATTTCTATAAAGAAACCACATTAGTCTGTTCCTCTGATGAAAAATCGTTAATTGTTACAAAAGTAAATAAAACTGGTTAGGCGAACTTACTAAGCAGAGAGCGCAAGGACTTCGCGACAAGCACAAATAGGTAAGTAATGCAACTGTAATTTAAAAAGCCACAGTACGAGTCCGACTCGTGGAACCAAAGTCCTGTATCTATACCACCAAACTAATGAAGTGTAGGTTACATCAAGCCGACTTGCTTTTTTTCCACTGCAAAGATAAGCTTTGCCTTTCAAAAGGTAAACTTCCGCAGGAGATCTTCACAGTGGAAAAGTATATGTTCTCTCATACATCTGCCGATGATGAGAGAACATATACGTAACGAGCGATGCTCCAACTGCAAATTATATGTGTGGTTTAACTACAGAATAACAATGTTTCAGTTCATTTCCTTTATTTGAACTGTAACCTTACTTTTTGTCAAATTTCATGATGGTCTACGAGACTTTTTTTCTTAAGATACTTGGCCTACAATTACAGTCCAAAATTTGATCTAATTAATTTAAAAACGAATTAACTTACATTGTTAAATTTGGAACTGAAAATATTTTCCAGACAGTTTATTTTTCCTTATATTTGAGATCTAAGTAAAAATTGTTATAAATTCAATAGAACTGTCGATTCTATTGTATGAAATGTCTTTCTTACTTATCTCGATACCCTTAAAGCTGCTATTTTTGTATTTTCTTGTTATCAATATGCCAATTTATTGAGCTAAGATTCTTTTAAATGTCAGGTACACAGGAAAACCTACAGTTAAATTGCGGACGCACCTGAACGAAAACTTGAGTGTTTTTTTTTAGATACCATTAATGATTGACTCCAAGATTTATCATTGTTAATACAAATTAGTTTGGTGATTTCTACATGCTGGCTGTGGAAGTGGGAGTATTGCTCCTTTGGGGCCCCCACAGACGAACACGACGCGACTCTAATAGAACAATTTCGATGAAAACTTCATGTATATTATCTACTTAAATAAAAATAAAAGTCCTGACTGACTGACTCATTAACGCCCAGCTCAAACCCTTGGACCTAGAAAGCTGAAGTTTTGAACAAAGGTTCCCTTTATAATATGATAAGGAATAAGCAAGGATTTTTCGAAATTCAACCCCTCATCTTCATCATCATAATTTCAGCCGGAAGGCATCCACTGCTGGACATAGGCCTCCCCCAATTTGGAGGGGCTTGCCATAATCGCCACGCTTGACAGGCGGGTTGGCGATCGCAGTATGGTGGTAAAATGCATAGAGAACGCTGCTGCCCATTCTTTAGTAAGTCCCTTAGTCGCCTCCTACGACACCCACGGGAAGAGATGGGATGATGCTATTCTTTACGGCCGGCACCACACGGTACCAATTCAACCCCTAAGGGAGTTAAATATGGGATAAAAGCACATGAAGCCCCTGGCAAAAACTAGTAGTTCTACTATGATTGTGCCACAACGTCCCTTCACGCCTGTCTGCGTGCCGTTAACCGTCTCTTCTGTAACTTACGGCTAAAACAGGCTGTTTAGTTTTTCAAGAACCTTTTCAATAACAATTGCCTTCCTATTTTAACAACCTAACCTCAGCAATAACTGATAGCGTAAACTATGTTTATTATATTATTATATTACGGCCAGTAGAGGGTATCTACGGTCGTCCGTCGGGAGCATTTCGATACCGATATACGCAGTTACACTCCGTACCATACATAACTTGTGGTCCCTTGGCTACGTTTGGTGGTCTATTACAATTATGTTGCTACGATTACTTATTGGCCCTATTTTGGTAGAGGATTCCGACCTTTCTTTTTGTTTTGTTTACGTGGAAACCTTGATTGGTTGAATGTTTCATTTTGCTGGTAGGATTCGATGTGGATGACTTTTCAAACGACTGTAGATGAAAGCACGTGAGATGATTGTTTCTCTTACAAGCTAAATCATGTTTTTTTTAAAGACAGATTGAACATATTTTTATTGTGCTACGGAAATTGAGTCGGTCTCGCAAAAATACGCCATGTATGAGCTTCGGCGTGTTTGTCTTCAATTCCGGAACGGTAAATTTTTTATTTCTAAATTGTGTCGATCGAGTTTAGTTCGGCTCAACGTCGGAGCGTGAAAACGGAGAATCCCAATCTCTCTTTCACATTACTCCACCTTTTGTACACTGCGAATTTACATAAAGAGCCTCACTCGGTCCTTGGGGTACCTTTCCGGGTTTTCCATTTTGTGCTTGAATGCGACGTAGCGGCCGGGTCCTAACTATGGCTTGAATCTGGCAAAGCGGCCGCCTCGTTTTATTTCGATCGAACCACAAAAAGGGTTAGGTTTTTTGACGGCTGACTGTACATTTTTTGGTAATTGGAAACTATTCCTTTTATGAGGGTACTTTCGAGACCTCGGCATTGTAGCCTTAAGGATATTTTAAACCTTAACGGTATATTGAAAAAGGTTTATCAGGTGTTTGATGTTTTAAGGTTTCCAAAACATTCAAGTAAAGATTATCTTAAAGAATGTAATGTGCTTTTTAAAACCTTTTAGTACTCTATATTAATAACCGTTAATTTTCCTGCTGCTCATCAAAGAAATCCACTACCGTTTCATATTTTTGCAAGAACCTTTTACAACTACCAATGCAATACGACCGGGGCTTAGCCGTCGTAATCACCGCTCCCCACGACACTATCGCAGAACCGAGATATAAAGAAAAAGTGACGGAAGTTCAAGAACACGTTCTATTACCCAGCTGAACTATTCTCACCTCCTAGCCTCGCCCGTTCGTCTCATAAAGTAAGAAAATCGTCCGCGGCCGACGATCAGTGAAAGTAATCTTCGCAAACATTCTACCTCCGGGCGGAAAACAATTTTCACTGATGTATTTTTTTGAGAGGCTCGTGTGTACCAGCATTATTCTCAGTAATACAGGATTGGAGTTTTTTTCTCTCGCCCGTAATTCAAACTGGGTTTTACAGGGTTTTTGCTACGCCAAAAATAATTCAGACTGTGTACAACGTCCGTTGTCGGCCGCAGATTCAACGTCGTGATTCCTCAAGAGATAAGCTTCTAACCACATTTCCCTGTCTAACACTATTTAGTTAATCCCAATTTTAAACTAAAACTTTTGAGCATTTCGCTGTGATGTGATTTCTCATCTTTAAGTTTGCAAATAAGACTGTCATATATTTAGCGAGAAGATTAAAGGCTTATTTTATGAGATTTATTAGTTGAAACTAGATTCATTGTATGCCTAATTCAGGTGCCAGATGTCTAGCTTACGTCTTTTTGAATTAATATCAACAATGTGTGTTTGAAAATGATTGAAATTTTCATTTCCATACCAAAAAAACACTGATAATAAAAGAATAATGAAGATATTTTTCACAATTTCACTTCATAAATAAATAGAATAAATTGTCCCTACGGGGGCGCGGTGAGCGTAGGTACTTATTTATAGGATAGGAGCACAGGTGGGTTTTGGGTCTTAGCAAACGTGTTTTACGCTGCCCCGGGGCAACCTGCCGTGACGCATTGGCGGCCTGAGACCGTTAGACACGCCAGCATACATAACTCCCACCGTAATTATAGCGGGTGTTAAACATAAGTTGAAAGTCGGTCAGTCTGTTGTGGTTTAGGCCTCAACTTTGAGGGGATAAGTCTGGCTAGTTTTGTCCTAAGCCTGCTTTTAGGAGTGTGAATGGAATAAATAGATGAGCTTTAGCTGATCGAGATAGAAATTTTGCCATCGGCTTTAGACGTCGTCGTAGGCCAGTTGAAACCACACTTAGTTTTCGTAGAGGTCGATTAGTAATTTATGATGATATTTGATTTGTAGCAGTGGTGGCTCAGTGGGATTTGTAATAAGGCGTTTTATTTTGTGTAAATTATTTCATGACCACTGCTCTGAACATGGTGTTGGAAAACATCGTGAGTAACCAAAAATTCGAAGATACCCGACATCTACCAACACGCACTGGGCCCAGCAGTGGAAACGCTATGGGCTGGTTATGATTTGATTATAAGTATGTCAAGTAGGTGTGATCACAATATTCCCTTGTTGATTTTGACGCCTTTCTTCGTATACTACACACCCGAAGTATTTTCAAAATGAAATTCTTATAATTTCGTAAAGATAAATTTCAAACGAAACATTCTCATTACTCAGGTAAATTAAATAATATATCAAATGAAATACGCCGTATACGATTATAAAGCAAATATTTACTTTACCCGACCTTCTTCGGTTGAGGTATAAAGAATTCTCGACATAAAATGACGGAGATTTTTCCACGTTTTTAACTTGATTAACTTTGGCAGAGCCATCTTAAAAGGAATCAATTCTGTTTTAGGTACAATTTCTTTAAAATGTTGCTGGAATTTCTAAGGTTTCTGGGATATTTAGGAAGTGTGTTGCGAGTGTATTATGTAGATAATAGTTTTATCTATAAGTAAATCCTACTTATATTATAAATGTTCCATGTTTTAAGAAACAATTTGTAATAGGTGCTAGGACATGGCTACACAATGAGGCTATTTCGAATCAGGTTGGAAGATTCATATTCGTTTATTTGCTTTTTACAAAGTAATACTAATGATAGGATATTTAAAAAAGGCTTAGAGATAAGAGTCATTGTAGACGCTATTAGAGTACACCATAAGGGTTTTTTTATACATATCTTCATTATTTATTTAAGTAAAAAATAAATAACGTTCAGTTAAAAAAACACGCTTTAAAAACCAAACTAAAAAAGGAGAAAATAATTTAATTCTATTAAAAAGCGTGCTTAACATTAATTGATTTTAGAAATACCTCAAAAAGAACCCCCGCTTTTTAATAGAATTAATTATTTTCTACTTTTTTTAACTATTTTTTAGTTCTACTAGCTACAAAAGCGTGATTTTGCAGTTTTTATTTTGTTTATTTTTTATTTTTTTGTAATAAATTGTCATTGATCCTCGATAAGTCTACAAAGTTTAAACGAAATCTGACCATTGGAAATGGGTCAAATCAAGTCCAAAAAAGGAGTAGGTTACAAACAAACATACTGGTGAAGCTAATAAACGCGTGTTAAAAATCGAAATCGGAGTAAACTAAAATTATACAAACACGAGTAATAACAATAACATAAGCTTTTCAGAGCTCATAAAGTCGCATCAAGTCTGGATATTACGGTTAGCATAAAGAAAATTTATCGATACTTTCTAATTTCGTGAAAACTGAAAATAAAATTACAATAGAAAAACAAAAGTATCTCTTCAATCACATCTAAAAAAGATAAATGTTTGATGACATTCATATTTTTGTACCTGGAAATTAATCACAACATTTAATTTTAAAATATTCTTCAAGATTAATAATTTAATTAAAAATTAATTAATAATTTTAATGAAGCTTTTCAATTTATTAATTTTAGTTAGGACAACAGTATTCTTTTAGTAGGTCAACGGTAGAGTGAGCACGGAATGAATCCGTATCATTGATTTCCCTGGCGCCTGGTAAAACCAAACGTGCCTTTATTTAAATACTGTCTGCTTTGTCGCAGTCCTACCTACATTTTCTGAACAAATTTCACCGTGAAAACTAAGGTGAAGTGGTGCTAGCACTAGGTAGGAAAACGAGCAGTGGTGACCCAGTGGCGACTTGCGAGGTGTTGGTCGTAGGTTCTTACCCAGACAGGTACTTTACTTGGTTTAAATGATCTCTTACCGTTACTGGTCAAAAAAGTGAAAGAAAACATCGTGAGGAAACCGGGGAAATGTCTAAGAACCAAAAATTCGAGAAATGTGGCATCTAGCCCAACTTGCGTGCCTGCGTGGTGGATTACGACCCACGCCTTTCTATAGAGAGGAGGCGAGGTGTCCCAGCAATGGGAACATTACAAGACTGTAAAGTTCCTACTGCTGGGACACCTCGACATAATGATGATGATCACACATTCTATGATATAAAATTGCATTGTATCCTAGTGAATATTGCGTGGACTTCGAGCTAATAAAGTCTTTTCAATCAAATTCAAAAGTCATTTATTCAAACTAAGCTGACCGTCAGCTCTTCCCCCCCGAATGGGTTCCCGCATTATCGTTGCGGGGGGGCTCAGTAACCGTGGATTCCGGCCACGGTGAAGCCAAGAGGAAACCCAAAGGTGGGGCCGCCCGTCAGGGCTTTTGCCTCAAAGCCGACGACGTAGCGGCCAAAAAGTAGGTTGCGGTGAGGTGCACCGCAACTGAGGTAGGCCGCGATGTCGAATGGGAGGCATCGCGGCTGAGGGTTACGGGCTTCGGTAGAGGAGGAGTGCCGGTGCTTCAGAGCAGCGCTCTTCCCTTCCGTGGCCTGGACGGGGCCGCCACCGTTTGATGGCGGACGCGGTGGGGCCGCAGGGGAAGAGGAGTGTCGGTATAGCGTCAGCCGCTCTCCCTATCCCCTGCGGCCGAAAAGTGGTAGACGGGACGGCGCGTTGTGTTCCACACGCGCGCCGGTGGGGTCAAAGATGTCAGCAACCACCGGTGGGGTCCGCAAGGGCCGATGCCTGCCAGGGGTGCGGGTTTGTTCGAAAGAGATACCACAGCCCCTGGCATACGGGCTACTGAGGGAACACGGGTGGGTTTTAGTCAGTAAAATTCTGACACGCCCTCCTGCTCTACTCAGCAGGAGAAGTCATTTGATGATTTCCCACCCAAAAAAAAAAAAAAAAAACCGTCAGCTCTTTATAACGTCAAAATTACAAAGGACAGTCCCCCAAAAACGCCCGCCCTTCACCACTTCCTATAACATCTATACAAATAAAAAGAAAAGTCCTGACTGACTGACTCATTAACGCCTAGCTCAAACCCTTGGACCTAAGGAAGCTGAAATTTTGCACAGAGATTCCCTTCATAATGTAGATAAGGAATAAGGAAGCATTTTTCGAAAGTCAACTCCTAAGGAAGTTAAATAGGGGAGAAAAGTTCCGCGAGGCGAAGCCGCTGGCAAAATCATCTGCCTAGCCTTTTCCCAACTATGTTGGGGTCGGCTTCCAGTCTAACCGGATGCAGTCCAGTCTGACCTCCACAACCCTGTTACTGGGTAATACGATACCCCTTGGTAAGACTGGTTGTCAGACTTTCGGGCTTCTGACGACCCGTAACGACTGTCAAAGATCTACAAATGACAGCCGGGACCAACGGCTTAACGTGCTTTGGCACGGAGGAGTCTTGGTATGTAAAGATGGTCACCCATCCACGGACCAACCGCGGTAAGCGTAGCTTAACCTGGCCGATCGACCCGTGCAGCTATTGTTATTTAGCCACAAGCCCCTCTCGCATCGCCGGATGCCCAACATCTCGTCCTCCAGTCCGTGGACGCCACTCTATCAAAGCCTTACTATTTCACCTGTCATCACTGCGCTTTACCAGGTGTCCTGCCCATCTCCATTTGAGCTCCATGTTACGCTCTCCAATTTCGAATACGAAAAGAAGGTATGTCTTCGTATCTCGATTTTAGAACTCAGCCAATTATACTGATGGCAACCATGGAACGCTCCATAGCTCTCTGCCATGTGCAACAACAACACCGACACCAACAACAATTACACCTGTACACAACGTCCACATTATACCTACTCGTACAGTGGTCTAACTGATCCACTGTCCAAACATGGAAGCTCTGACAATACAACCCCTAAATAATCCGTCATCGAACCAATATACTTACTATTCATAATTATAAGGCCCATATTAACAGTACACGCTTTTGAATAATTTATAAAGACAGGTGTACACGAAGGCCTACATTAATCAACAGCTAAGATTGTTCGGTGAACGTTGGTATTATATTATTCGGTATTTCATCAAAATATCATCCTAAACAAACATATGGGGTCTAAACAATATTCATTATTCAGTAACCAAAGATGACTGTTCCCAACAATCAGGCGTTTGACTCCAATATTCGTATAATTTCGTTAACAAGACCCAAAGCTTCTGAACCTATAATTATTAAACCACTAGTTAGGGGTAGTTTAGTTTAAAGTTCCATTTTGATTGCTGGTATTGTGATCAAAAGTAGCCAAGAACAAATAGTGTCTAGAAACTGTTGGCTAAGAAACAAGGATTTTGTTTATTGATTGTGCGGTTCCAATAAAATTTTAATTGATTACTAGTTCGCCCTGCTGTGTCTGGCTAAAAATAAGCTCGTCCGTGCGTGGATAACAAGAAAGAGCAGCACCATGAAGTCTTTGAAATATGTTTAAAAAGTCATTGACTTTTCAATATTTCAAGACTCTGATGCAGACACCTATTTTTGTTACTTATATGGAAGATGGTACCATCTTTTTTTAGTAGGTCGATGCTTATTGGACCATAATTATGAAGGCTCTAGAGAAGTCATGCATTGGAAGCAAAAAAAACATTAGAACAATCAAAGCACTACAAAGCGTTTCCTGCAAAACCACACAAAAAAAGTAAACGTAGTTTATTTAAATTTTAAGTACTGAGTAATAAAAACTTTTTAACAAAAAATTTAACGGTGACTTTCGATATGTATTTTGATTTTATGTCACCGCCTTCCGAACTGCGTTATTAAGGTAAAACAAAAAAGGTTTATTAATTTTTGCTTTTCAGTTTTTTCCGCGGTTTAATTTTTTGTTAAAAAGATTTTATTTTATTATTTTATGTGGCTTTTTGTGTGTTCTACTCATTACTACATGCTTAATTTTTGATTACTTTTTGTAATACACAATTCAGTGTTAAAATCTGTGAGTAAAAAAATCAATCATCTCCTGTTTTCCTACCCTTAGGGTTGGATTCTTTTTCTAAATTATATGGGACCAACCCCTTCCAATAAAAAAAGAATTATAAAAATCAGCGTACTCTGAAAAAGTTAGGCATGGCCATACATAAAAAAAAAAAATACGCGTCGACTTTATAACCTCCTCCGTTTTTTCGTCGGTTAAAAACACTTAGATACTTTTATTAGCGGCCGTATGTAATAGGATTCTGCGGTCAGTAAACCACAGTGCGGTGACTGTTGGAAACGCCCTTGAAGCCACGCCTATGTCCGGGATAAGGTTATTGAATCTTAGGATAAGATGAGACGAGTGACGTCATTGATTGAAAGTCACTCAATGGGAAAAAGTTTCATACTGCTGTTTTAAGAATCGTAAGTTCGTACAGAAATTCGGCTTATTAGTCTATTCGCACGAACTTATCCGCACGAAACGGGCAAATTAACACTTTATTTTTAAAAAAACGGCGAATCAACTACTCCAGAGATACTTGAATTTTAATTTTTAATAAAATTAGTTGGATTTTCTTCTATATCTAGTAAGAAAAAAAAACTGATATTTTCATATCTGAATATAGTGAATAAATACGCGCAAATCGACTTATAACCAAGAATTCTGTGAAAGTCTAATTAATTGAATAAGTACAAGTGAATATTAATTTTGTTAAACTAAAATTAATTTTAATACTTAATAACTATTTGTGTTAGCACAAGAATGTACATTAATTTCAATCTTTAGCCCTAATTAAAAGTCTTGTTAGATCAATAACTTTTAAATTAGTGTCAAAACAACTTGGTTTTAAGTTCGACTTAAGTACAAAATGATAATCTTATGACTGAGTCAGTGAGCGGAGTTGGGGCAGTTAATTTTGGGCCAAAGACGTTTGATTTTTTTTGCCATCGATACGCTAAGAAGAAGTAACTACAACATTCTAAAACGTGTCAAAACCATGTCAATGGTTTTTTTTTTTTTTTTTTTGGGTGGGAAATCATCAAATAACTTCTCCCGCTCTGGGTGGAGCAGGAGGGCGTGTCAGACTTTTACTGACTAAAACCCACCCGTGTTCCTTCAGTAGCCCTTAAGCCAGGGGCTGTGGTGTCTCTTTCGAACAAACCCGCACCCCTGGCAGGCATCGGCCCTTGCGGGCCCCATCATTTTTTGTGCTGACATCTCTTTGAGGCGCGCGTGGAACACAACGCGCCGTCGACTTGGGCTTGGTCCTTACCGGACAGCGAGCTACCCATTACTCGCCGTCCGCAAGCCCATGCCTACGGTGGCCGGAAATCGGCCTGGGATTCCCGACGCCCAGGGCGTCTCCGTATCCTGCGGCGGCTGGGGTCGCGAGGGCGCATATGCTGCCTCTCCCTCACGTGCGCCGCCTCCCTCTTCGCGAGCATCACTGCTTCGCTGAAGGAGGTGACGGCTCCCCATGCCCTCTCGCTCCGTACCATGGCCTGGACCAGGGCCGGACGCGAGAGATCGCCGCCGCCGATCGCCTCCACGAGGACACGGCGGTGCTCCGCCCAAGCAGGGCAGACCGCCACCGTGTGCTCCACCGTGTCCTCAGGGCGATCTTCGCAGTGGAAACACCCGGGCGTTTCCTCCCGCCCTATCCGAAACAGGAACCTACCGAAACAACCGTGTCCGGTGAGGACCTGCGTCAGGCGGAAGGTGAGGACGCCATGCCGCCTCTCAAACCACTCCTCAAAAAGGGGACTTACCGCCGCAATCGTGGCGTGCCCACCCATGTCAATGGTCATGTAAGTTTTCACGTCTCGCCTATTAATTGATATCAAACGTAAATCACCTTAGAGAAGGTCCACCCACTTATAAGTTTGTATTAAATTAATTTGCTTAGGTAGAAATTGCTTGCTCCAATGTAACCTTGATAGGAATTGGTTAAAATTAATTGAAACCTATATTTGCTTTACATTTCCGAGCCTATTAAATACTATATCGATTTATAATAATATAACCAGGTAGTTAAAATTTATTAACATAACGAACCAATTAGTAGTTCCAGTATTTTATTATGTAGTTTCACTTAGATGTTAATTCGTCTTTTCTTGTTGTTTTTTCTTTTATTTGAAGAAATTAACATATATTTAAAGTATAGATACAGATTGAAGAAATGGTTTAGGACCTTAACCATCTCTACAACCAATTGGCTAACGTGTATAAATTACAATATCCAGTTCCAAGTGTTTACATTACTCTCATCTCAGCCAACTTTCCGACTCGCAGAATGAAAAACACGAGATAAAGGTATTTAGTAATGTTTACGTTCGATAAAAAAGTTTTACATCCATCTAAGGCGAGGTACTCACCGTTATTTATGTTTCTTTTCTAACTTTAATCCTTTTCTTTTCCATTGATAAGAGAGGCTTTACGAAGTTACAAAGTTTCTAGTACCTAACTGCCTTCAGAGTAAGCTACTGTTTAGGGTTCCATATTCAATGGGTACCAACGGGAACTTACTACGAGCTGCTATTCTTCCATTCGTGTGTCTTTCATCGGGCTGTTTCTCATGAACCGTAAACTGTAGACAATGGTGACATTTTTAGAGTGGGTACTTTTATTATTTATTCCATACCCTATAATAAAAATAAAATACAGTTGTATATTATACATGGTGGAACGGAACACTTGGCCGGTGTTTATGCTTAAGTATTTAAAAAAATGTTGGTTAAAATATTGTACGGTGGTACAGAACCCTTCGAGAGCAAGTCCGACTCGCAGTTAGATGCTTTTTATTTTTATAAAAGTACCTCTTAAAAAGGTAATAATGGTTATTGTCTCAAAAGCTAAGTTTTAAGAGTGTTTTAATCTCAGATTTTTGCTCTTCAGTGAATAAGTTGAGCTTTTAATTTTTAATGGCATTTTATTGTTACAAAGTTTGTGTTTATAAAGTAACCTTTGCTTGTAGTTTTACGCATTTAAAATGACTTTCTCGTTTTAATTTGGTTGCGTGGATTTTAAGTGAATAAAAGCATCCCTTTTGGGTTCTCTGCTAACGCCTACAAATAGCATGGCGTCGGGAATCCCAGGCCGATTTCCGCCCACCGTAGGCATGGGCTTGCGGACGGTGAGTAATGGGTAGCTCGCTGTCCGGTAAGGACCAAGCCCAAGTCGACGGCGCGTTGTGTTCCACGCGCGCCTCAAAGAGATGTCAGCACAAAAAGTGATGGGATCCGCAAGGGTCGATGCCTGCCAGGGGTGCGGGTTTGTTCGAAAGAGACACCACAGCCCCTGGCTTAAGGGCTACTGAAGGAACACGGGTGGGTTTTAGTCAGTAAAAGTCTGACACGCCCTCCTGCTCCACCCAGAGCGGGAGAAGTTATTTGATGATTTCCCAACCAAAAAAAAAAAAAACGCCTACAAATAGCATTGAAACATCCTCCACAATTGACGATACCTTATTATATCTGGTGCACTATTGTCAGAAATTCTGCTCCCTATCTAATCATAAAACAAAACCTCTCTCTCATGCAGCTTGTCCAGACACGAGATGGAATAGAGAGTAGAACGAGCACTGTTTAAATCGATCAAGTACCTTTATGTGATGTATACTAAATATTTGCACGCCTTGCAGGCAGAATACAATTTCACTTAGGTTATAAGATCTCACCTATTAAAACAATGTATTTCTTGCAAATAAACATTTGATTTGATTTGATTTAATGAGACACAATTGGTGTTCGATTGTTATGGATCGAATTGGATCCAGGTGGTGCTAAACCGTTGTGTTTTTAAATATAAATGGCCGGACATCTCTGTCAAAAGACAAATGGGCTAAGACCACCGATAAGGTGCCAAGCCGAGACGAAGATGGCTGGACAATCTTGAAAGAACAGAATTGACTGGAAAACGGAGAGGCAGGCTTATTTATCAGACAATATAAACTAGATTTCTGAATTTAAATCGCTTTTTGGTAAATAAATGATTACATCCTTACTTACAAACGAAAAAACCGGTACCTGATCAATTAAGACGACCCATTTAGTACCCCATAGCCTGAACTACCGGTTCAAGAAATGAAAACTCTAGATTGAAGGTCTTTTTACGACGTAGGCAACCACTAAAACCGGATCTTCTCATAAAACGTAGTCAACTTTGCCTCAAATGAAATCCTTTATCTTCTGGTGTAAAAATAAAATTACTGTTCTTCAATTTTGTCGCACAAATGTCTCTTTTCTTTCATTTCAACATTTTTTTATTTAAGACTTTCTATAGTACTTTATACATCAGTGAACGCCTTTTTAGAAGTGACGACGTACCTAGGTGGGTTCTTCTACTTTTAGGTCGACGAGATCATAAAGTCGGCCATCTTACTGCTGATATACAGGGTGGACATAGAAAGGTTTTGCCACGGTAGCTGTGCAGTTCATTTGCTTGTCAGTTACGCATTCGTGCGTAGCCTACCCGTGGGTCGCAGTGGAATGGTGTCTTTTTAGAGAAAAATCATCAAACCTATGCAAAATCGATGCAGCAAACCATTGAATCTTAGTAGCTCAGCAATAAAGATATAGAAATACAGTTTCTTTATTTTATTGTTATATTTTATTGACAATGTAATAAGTGTGCGTCGACTCCAAGTAACATGGTACAAGGATAGGAAGATAATGATTTCTTTTATTCTATTCGTGAAACTTATATGACCTTACTTATAGTGTTCTTAAACAATATGTTTTTTATTTTTATTGCTGAATGGGCGTGCTCTTAATCTCGATCATGCCTGATGGAAAGCGATTAAAGAGGTCTATGGTGGAACGAGCTTGCCCACAAGATGTCTGTTCACTCTTTGAATGTGGACTGGTTAAATTTGGAAGGGAGACCAGACCCTGGCAGGGAGTTGCACACTCGGCTGTGCGAATAATTATTGAAGGCTCTTTCCAAATTTCCACATTAAAATACTAAAAATAAATGCGATAGTAAAAGGTCTGGTCGGTACAAAATACCTATAGGTATAAACAATAATTCCAATAGCTCCTTGCTACCAAAACTAATAGAACGGATCAAAAGACTATCAATAGCCATTCCGTAATATGAGCTCTAAAATTGAGTCTCGTCCGCTAAAAACTAAAAACCTATCTTAGCCAGCATCATAAAAATCCGTATTGCACCGGCTTTACTTACAAAATACTTTCAGAAGCACTCCAAGTTCTTACCAAGGAGGTGCTCCCAACTCGAGAGTATGTTTAATAGAACCGTTTTTCTACGTTGTCTGTTTTTTTATTATTTATAGCTTAGGAGTTTAAGTAACAAGTTGTATGTTCGCAATTCAGATGGAATTTTTCGTGAGAATTTTGTGTTCTTCGAGAAAAGACGTGTCACTATGCATTTCTTTTATGAATGTGAACAACGTTTTTGTTACAATAAATTTAGCAAAACAATTCAAAAGTTACTTTTTCACCAGAACAGATTGTAAAAACAACATTGAATTAAATAGAAGTGTAGAATGATAACAATTCACAAAAAAAAATAACCATAGAAGCATGAATAATAATATAATATAAAAACCATTTTTCTTTTTTGTAACTAGCAAAAACGCGCTTGAATCCTAGACACTTGTGATGTGTGTACTGTACGTATTATTTTAGTGTTAGCTTGATTTTTGTACCTAAGTATATTACACTGTTAATAAGTAAGTATCTATCAGGTATTTCAATAGTATATTCAATATCAATCACTTCACGTCAAAGTGGCCGAACGTCATCGTAATTCAATTGGGTGGAAATCAGCGCGAACATTAAGTAGATAACTTCTTATTCCCCTGAGCATCGAGCGTGAATCAACTCGATATCAGAATATCTGCCAGAGTAACCAGTTGACTAATTAATATAAAACCTTTTTTATAACCTATACAACTTCCAATGTAATTTTAAAGACAGGATTTTATTTTAAATATTTTATTTTATGAAAATATGTGTCAAAAATGAATGCCGTCATATTTCAAACTTGAGAGAGAGACTATCCACTTAATACAAATCTTCATTACTTACGCTTTGACTAGAACCTTGTCATTCTACCACAGAGTTCCTCAGAAGTTTTGTTTAAATTGTGTGTGTCCCTGAAGTGGTCTCATTTCAACTGAAAGACTCGCACTTCTGGACATAAGCCTCCCAAGCTCCGGCTTTTCGACCAATTCTGTGCTTCCCGCATCCAGCGGATTCCTGCAGCCTTCATAAGTTCATCGTCTTTACATAATTTACGCGCTGCGACAAAAAGTCAATGAAATCATTCCATATCAAGAGGTCTTAAAACTAAATAGTTTTAATTGCAAAACGACACTTTGGTAAAACACCCTAACATCAAATAAACGAAAAGCCTTTTTATCACAGAAAAAAAAAAGAACTATTCCATATTTTTACATGATGACAAGATGCAGTATTAGACACAAAACACTCAAAATCACAAAACATTTATGGCATAACGGTATCAACAAAGTCAATACGACCCGAAGCCACTCAATATTCTGTTGTGAATATATTTTTGACGTGCATTGTACCGCCCTCGTGCCAGCCTGCTCCCAGGAGGGTTGAAGCTGACAGCCTCAACCAAGAGGTAATCCATTAAAGCCGCTGTAAGTCCCTACAATAACATAATATGAAGAGTGGCGGCCCTAGCAACTTTGGCTACCATTGATGTTACCTTATTCTTCATTGTGTACAATTTTGACGGTGGTTCTACAGTTTGATGGAGGGTCAAGGGATTTGTCGTCGATGGGCCATTGAAGAGGTTTTGTGTTGCCTTTAGAGCAAAAAAGGGGTATTTTAAAGATTAATTCTCATTGTGCTCCTGATTTCGGAATTAAGACCAAATAATCAGTGATCTAATAACAGCCGGCTGGGTGGGAGCAGGTTAAGCTACACTTGTCGTAGTTGGATGGGTGAACATCATATCAAGACCCCTCCGTGCCTCGGAAAGAACGTCAAGCCTTTGGTCCCGGCTGTCATTCGTGGATCTTTGTCAGTCGTTATGGGTCGTTGGAAGCCCGAAAGTTTGACAACCAATCTTACCAAGTAGTGTTGTATTACCCAGTACCTGGGTTGTGGAGGTCAGATAAGCAGTCGCTCTATACAAAATTCTGGTATTCAGCTCATTCCAGATAGACGGGTCGCGGATGCCAACATAGTTGGGAAAAGGCTAGGCGATTGATCAATCAGTCATCTAATAAAAGTCTGAAATCGCCACCCCGTTTTGAGCATGCTTGGTGATCAACACTCATGACTTATCTGTGGAAAAGGTGCCTTAGCCCTGAATTGGGACGATACATACTCAGCCTATAATGTTCCACTGCTGGGACATAGGCCTCCTCTCCGTTATTTTCTATTTTGTATTTTCATTCCTCTAAGTACCCGGTACTTATTGACAGGCCTGCACTGTTCTCCCATATCTATTATCACTGTAATTTGAAAACTTTGTTAGAGCCACTTTCTTTTTTAATAGAGTAACCGTGGAGTTTCTTGCCGGCTCTTCTCCATAGGAAGCAACGATATGGAACTGTGCACCTAGCTTCTGACGTTTCATAAGTGCCCATGCAGGTTTATATGAAATAAAATATTTTGATTTGATTTGATTTCAGAGGGAGTGGGCCGCAATCCACCACGCGGGCCCAGTGCGGGTTGGTAGATGTCACATGTCTTCGAATTTTTTGGTTCTAGACATGCCGGTTTCCTCACGATTTTTTCCTTCACCGTTTTGAGAGCAGTGGTGATAAAATGATTTACACAAAGTAATGCGCCTGGCTGGGTTCGAACGCACGACCTACAACTCGTAAGTCGCGGCCGTTACCACTGGGCCACCACTGCTCTCACCAATCGGGACGATGATAGGGTGATATTATTAATCAGTCAGCTGACGTCTTTAGTTTCCATGAAAGGACTAAAAGTTACCACCTGATACAAGAAGTAACTAATACAGTATACTACTTCCTAATAATATTAAAATGTGAAAATTTGTATGTTTGTTACTCAATCACGCAAAATTGGCAGAACTGATTGGGACGAAATCAGGCAAACAGATAGTTAATAATCTGGATTAATACATAAGATACATTCTAACCCAGCAGTACGTTTCCGTTGGATAAGTTATGACCTCATCGTGGGCGAAACCGGGGGCAATACTAGCGATTGAATAAAAATCAGAAAATACATTTTCTGATGAATACACAACCATATTGTGGATCCACAGACCACAGAATAGAGTTTGTATTGTAAGAAATTATACTGTAAAAAAAAATAATGTAAAAAGATTATAATAAGAAAATATTTTATTTTTTCATAGGAATTTACGAGGTTACCTTAAACTGATGGATAGCCATCAGTTTAAGGTAACCTCGTAAATCATCATCTACTCAGCTTTTTCTCAACCATGTCATAAATAAGAAGTAACAATAAATATAACCCAGTAAATCGGATTCTACGTACACAAGCAATATTCAGCTACTTATGACATTAGTAGGTAATCCGGTAAAGCCCCTGTAAGACGGAACCTACAATAACATAATGCGAGGAACAACATAACCTTTAACTCCGCCTTAGTAACCCGCAGTGTACTTAGATACCAACTTAGCTGTATTAACTTAAATTCTTTGGGACAATCTTTTATATCAAGTGAATATGAGAGAATGGTGTTAAGACTCATCGACAGAGTACGTTTTTATTTTTTAGCATGGATAAAATCAGACTATTGCGTTCTCACTCACTTACATATTAGGTTCGAATCTAGACGGGCGCTTAATTTTGTCAAAATCATTTTCATCAACACTGCTCTCAAAACGGTGAACCAAAAATTCGATGTCGTGTGACTTGTAGCATTGGACCCGCGTGGCGGATTACGGCTTGAGGGCAGTGGAAATGAAATAAATTATTTACACAAATTATAGTACCCGTTTCCGTTCGAAGCCACGAATTTATGACACGAAAGTTGGCGCCGTTAATACTAAACTACAACTGGTTCTCAATTTTGTTTATCTATGCACTATATGCTTGTTTTCATTCATTCGATGCGGGAAGCACAGAACCGGTCGAAGTGGCCGAGCTTGGGGGAAGCCTATGTCCAGCAGTGGACGTCTTTCGGCTGAAATGATGATGATGATGATTCATTCATTCTATAATGACGTTGTAATCCGTCGGTTTAACATCAGGAATGTTAAGGTGCGCTCACACGAGCAACTAAAATTGCTCCATCCTGGTCAATTCTTGTCAACTATGAAGTCACGACTGCATCCAGGAATTTAGAGTAATGGTAACATGCAGCAACCCGTTGCCAGAGATACGGCCACACAATACCATGCAATATGGAGCAACTTAAAAAACAGATGCAATATTCCCGAAACATCCCCACCACGCTTAATTTATCCAGATTGATCCATTAGTATTGCCGAGCAATAATTGCTCAAAAAATTGCACGTGTAAGAGCACTTTAAGAATATAGCTTTTTTAATTTCATGAGTGCTTAATCTATATCTATATCTATACATATAATAAATCTGTAAAGGAACTTTTTCTGTACATTTAAAATATTTCGAAAATAATTGCTTGGGGTGGTAAGGGATAATCAACAGATGACATTTTAACCCTTATCAAAATTTTTGTCTGTAGCTCGGTTTTTCAGTTTCTATGTTGAATAGATCAAGTATCACGTCAAAAGAACGAAACTAATATGGTTATCTTTCACACTCAAATATTGTTTATAACTCAGAGTTTATATTAGTCTTTGTTTCATCGCAATCGCTTCGGTCAACCTATCTAAATAATTTAAAGTGTTCAAGAAGAATTTATTTACGTAATGTTGAAACACTTAGCGACATCTATTGGCGTGAAACGGTACTAACGAATACTTAATATTAACACGTCATTCTCATTTAAGTTACTTACTGTGTCTGTGTTATTTCAAAAAGTAATGATACTGATTACTAAAATCGCTTTCCGTTGGTGGTTGATTCCCACGAATCAAAAAAGCTAAAAGAATTTCAAATAAAAAGTTGTGATAATATTAACTGACGTGGTGTTCTGAGTCATATACCTAGAATGCAATGTTAGATAAATATTTATTAGTTTTATCAATCAAATTAATACAAATAGAGGGGAAGAAATCTCATTTTTAATTGTGATAAAAGTCTTAGTAGCGCCATCTAGCATAATATAGCAAAATTAGAGCGGCTAGAGGAACATCTCCATAGAAATTCTTAATCTCTAGCGTCAGTAACGCCATCTAGGTTTGAATAGCAAACATGCAAAGACAACAACTTGATTTCGCGCGAAATTTGATAATGTTAAATTTAAATGCGTGTTTACAGCATTACTCGATTCAAATAATGGGAGTTTTGGGAGTAAAGAGTTGTAAATACTTATGTGCTAATTTTCGTGATGTTAGTTTTCGAGGTGGGGAGGGGTTCAAGCGAGGTCGGATGGTGAAAGTCAGGAAAAAAAATCCAAAATTGCGACCATAACTACTTGTGGATTTGAGTAAATAGATAGGTTTTCACACGGGCAACTGTAGTTATGTCGATGCTCTTCCGAGCAACATCGCTTACAGAGAAGCATTTTCTTAGTTAAAACAAGTTTAAAAATGTATTTATTTATCCATTTGGCATCTCCAACAAAGGATACATTACCTACACAGGAACAATAGAAATCACAATAGTAAAATATTGACAATTTTAAAGTCGCTTCTTTAAATATAATTATTTATTGGTCCACAAATAAATGTATGGCTGAACAAAAGAAACACTGAAACATTTTTGATTACAATTTACAATAAAAAGGCATCGCAACTGAGAGTCGCGGAGGATCGCTCTGTTACGTCCATTATCCTCGGGATCGGGCTCTCTCTCTTCCTGCTGCCTGCGTCAGCAGCGGGGAGAGAGGTAGGGGCGCGCGCAGTATGGCACTACGTAGCAACAACATCGTACTTACTATGTTCATAGAAAACCCGTGCTATACAATTAAATAGTTTTTTTTGCCTGGTTTGGTTTTTTTTTCAACAGCGCTTTTAATGTGGATAATGACCGACGTTACGGGGCGTAGGTAATGGTAACATTCGCAGCGAGCATGTCTTTACGCCGTGTGCTAAAATCAGTTTTGCTCGCTCGCATGTTTTGCCGTAGGTACTACTGACTGCACGAATACTTGCTTGGTAACATATTAGGTGCATTTTGACCCGTGACGCCGGTCAGTATCCACCTTTACAGCGTGATCTTTCTTCATCGTGATAACGCCATGGTCCCACGGGCCGTTAACTGACAGGTGGCGTCAGGTGTTACTGCACTGCTACCTGTCAAGGCCTATCGCAGTCCGTGCAGAGCATTCCCACTGCTGTGGTTTTATTCAGTGGTCAACGTTTGATAAACAAAGCTAAAAGACACGCGCCTGTACGGGCCGAGATAGGCGCCCGCCCCCGCGTGGAATAATGCTTCAGCACACTCAACCAGACGCGCAGTCGATTTATTGAGTAAGTACAGTAAAAGCTCCTTATTCGTGCTTCCTTCATTCGCGTTTTCACTATTCGCGGATTAAAAAAATGCGACCCAATTCCTATATCCGCGGCTAAAGATTTATTTATTTGCGGGTCTAATCGGTACATCGGTACATACATATTAACAAATAACAAAAAGGATTCCAATAGGTATCCAACCCAATATCCTTTGTAAACGCGTCGTCAGATGGACTATAAAAAAGTGAAATAGACCTTATTACAACTTCGCCTAAAGTACATTGTCAAATGATATCGCCGCTGTATTGGTTCGGCCTTTGACATCTACAATAGCCGCCTTCGCCGCGGTCGGTGTTTTTAACCGACTTCAAAAAGAAGGAGGTTATCAATTCGACATGTTTATATTTTTAATGTATGTTCAGGCATAACTCCGTCGTATATAGACGGATTTGCAAAATTCTTTTTTTTTTTCGAAAGGGGTTTACTCCGAAATGGTCCCATTGAAATTTCATATAGACAGGGCCCGATCTAGCTATTTAGCCGCTCCGGGCAAAAATAACATTCGCCGCCCTTTGCACTAACACCATATAAGTCATGAGCTTCTACCAAAGATGGTATGACCATAATTTGATATTCTTTTAACTATATAATATTCACATACGTTAGTCTACTACAGCTTCTGAACAAGTATACAAAAATTCATGAGAGTAGGTATGTTTGTAAGTATACATTTTGCCGCCGCTCATTTTTGCCGCTCTGAGCATTTGCCCGGCTTGCCCCCCCTTAGATTGGGCCCTGCATATAGATCTGAAGATGCGTTTCGGAAACAGACAACGGAACTCTTCAAAAAATTACAGCAAATCAACCGCGAATGTTGCTATCACATAAATAAGTATGCATTGTTTTGACCCAAAGGATGATGAAATTTCGAATTGGTGTATGGTAGGTAACAAAAAAGTGAAAAATAAAAACTTTTTTCAAAAAAATAACAACCGACTTTGTAGTGTTTTTTGGAAGTCGGTTGGTATTTTTTTGAAAAAAGTTTTTTGAGAATGTAAACAAACATAATGAAACCAACCTCATCACCATAAAGTATATTTATATATCATCATCATCATCATTTCAGCTGAAAGACGTCCACTGCTGGACATAGGCCTCCCCCACATTTATAAATGCTGCGACTTAATAGACATTCCATCCTTTGGTACGAGCCGCTTTGCGTGTTTTACCTATTGTTTCATCTTTCCATTTATTGCAAAATGTTGAAATTTTTTTTTTACTTAAAAACGATTTTCGACGCGAAAAAATCTGTTTAACGCATAGAAATGCTTGATCGTTTACGCCTTGGAGAGTCGCTTGCTATTATATATTACGCTCATACAATTAATCAATATGGTCAAAAACTTCAATTAAATTGTTTTGTTTTTGTCACTTAGGAACGTATCCCCTATAATCCCATATAAATTACCATTCCATAACCACGGTTTCTGTATTCGCGGTAGGTATTTTACGGAACATATACCTCGCGAATAAAGAGCTTTTACTGTACCTACGGCAGGTGCACATTTATTATAAAATGAGCCTCGACCAGGCGCTTTGATCTATATTTATTCTTAAAAATCTGAGTGAGACTTCGTTGCAATATCATTATAACCCCTAAAGACGCCTGCAGGCCTAGACAAAACACCTTTCTGTTAACGTTCACGCTAAACTCTACGCCAGAATATATGGGAATGACATTACCGTGTCCTTTCCGCAGGTAATGTCATTCCCATACATTTTGGCGTACCGTTTAGCGTGAACGCCAAAAGTAATGGAAAGCTGTGGTAGATTCCTACCAGGATAGATCGGAAGATCGGAGGAGTGGTACCTACACCGTCAAAGCGACACATTATTGTTTTCCGACATGCACGCGAACGAAGTCGCGGGCACAGCTAGTTGCGAAATAAAACTCGAATTCTAAGTTATGGACGGGCAAGGTAAACAAGTGAACAAAATTGTGTGAACTATTCTAAAATCGTCAACATGCAATGTATGCAATGGACCTCTTTGAAGAAGATTTTTTTCTTCAATTTCATAACTGTCAGACGATAATACATAGGTACAAATATACTTTTTAACGATAATTCAGCCATTCCATAGGATTACTTATACCGAATTCTCCTCAAGAACTTTAAATAATTTATCCGTTAGATAAATATTCACTTCATTTAAATGGACGGAAATGAAACCTTTGGGTCTCTTCGAATCGGGCAGATCGGCCATAAATCTCTTTTTATTCGATTTCAATGTTATAGGTATTAAATGAAAAAATGGAATTATTACAAAGCTTTTAATTTACTTTAAAAGTTACGACGCGCTTCGATACTAAAAGAAGTAGATGTAAAACTTATCATCGCGATATTTTAGTATATGGGTAACTGTGATATAGCTGTATTAAAAAGAAAGGTGATTTTTATAAATGCGATTAACTAAAAAAATGAAAAAACTGGATAGGTAAAAGCAACGATAAATAACTATTGAAGTAGCTGCAGGAAGCAGCGAGATTCATATCACTGAAAATATAAGTAAAACTAACAGTAGTTTAAATGAAGTTACTTATACTACTAAAAACGTTTGAATTGTAAAATAAGGAAAGGTATGAAAATAAAGAAAGCTTTATGACATCATCATCAAACTCATTGATAATGCTTGATGTAATTTTCGAAGTTATGCCTCATCAAAAATTACCATCTCAAATTTACCTATAGGTATGTAGCTATATTATGTTTCATGACGCAGAACATAATTTCTAAAATGTACCTAATATTTTAACGTACAGTCAAATAAGTTATTAAAATTTATTCCAGTATCTTGTAGTTGGGCTCATAAATAAGAAGCGCAAGAGTAAAGGAGTACTTGTGTGACAAGATAGCTGGGACACATCCTCCCTGATGGTTCCGCCGCGCGCCGCCGTGGCGCGGTGTCGCTACCGTGCATTACTGAAATTCTTTATTTTCCACATTTCTGGGCCGGACAGATATGCGGTTGGAACGCCGCGTTTGTCTTGAAATGATCGGAATTTAAATTTTTGGTTTAATATTTATTTTTTTCGGGATAAATGGGTATTCGTAAACTCGTAAGAAATGAAAAGACGAGAAACGGTGGTGCAATTTTTTGGGCACAGCGTGATAGTTGACAGCGAGCAGGCATAAATTACCTACACTACCTATATCAATGGTGAGAGCAAGAAGTCCATATCAAATCCTTACAAAATTATTTCTTGTTTACAGCTTTAAAAGTATGACTGCACAGGAGCATGGTCCCCCCCGAGTGGGTCCCCGCATTGTCGTTGCGGGGGGGCTCAGTAACCGTGGTCTCCCAGCCACGGTGAAGCGAAGAGGAGCCCAAAGGTGAGGCCGCTCGTCAGGGCTTTTTCCTTCAAGCCGATGACGTAGCGGCCAAAAAGTAGGTTACGGTGAGGTGCACCGCAACTGAGGTGGGCCGCGATGTCGAATCGGAGGCATCGCGGCTGAGGGTTACGGGCTGCGGCAGAGGAGGAGTACCGGTGCTTCTGAGCAGCGCTCTTCCCTTCCGTGATCTGGACGGAGCCGCCACCGTTTGATGGCGGACGCGATGGGGCCGCAGGATAAGAGGAGTGTCGGTATAGCGTTGGCCGCTCTGCCTATCTCGTGCGGCCGAAAAGTGGTAGGCGGGACGGCGCGTTGCGTTCCACGTGCGCCGCCGGAGATGTCAGCAACAGCTGGTGGGGTCCAAAAGGGCCAATGCCTACCAGGGGTGCGGGTTGTTCGAAAGAGACACCGTCGCCCCTGGCACATAGGCAACTGAGGGAACACGGGTGGGTTTTAGTCAGTAAAAGTCTGACACGCCCTCCTGCTCTCTACCCAGAGCGGGAGAAGTTATTTGAAGACTTCCCACCCTCCAAAAAAAAAGGAGCATGGTCTCGTCTGCTGCTAAAATACATTGCTTAGACATTTATTTTGTAGTGACAGTATACCTAGTGTTGACTATTTAAATCAAATAATGACTCAATACGTCCCTACGGAATCCAATATTCCCTGATAGGTTTGATATTGACAAACAACATCTCAAAGGGTACAAAAGCCATCGCAAATTCTCAAGTCAATACAACCAGCAATCAAATATTATTATTACTACCACTAATACGAACATTAGTCTCCCCTCCTGAAAACGTTTCTAATATTCAAACGTTTACATTTTCCTAACAAGCATTGACGAACTACTAGGATATTCAGTCGCAAGTATAAACGGAATACTTAAGGAAATAACGCATGATACATATACAGGTGTAGACATACCTATACTTGAGCCTTTTAGGCTAGGAATATTTCGATATATTTCATGGAAACATTCTTCTCTAGCTAATACTTTTTAATCGCACAACCGTACCTACTCTTTTACAATACAACAACGACCAACACGCACTACATTGACCATTTAAAATAACACTAATAACTATTGTACCCCACCTGGAATTAACTATAATCTCACAACCGTTATTTTAAAGTGTTGCCAAAGTAGAATAATTCATTCAGTTGCCAGAGTTGCCATAATGAGAATACATCTAAAAGTTTGGTACAATTAAGTTATTTGTACTTTGACAGTGTTGCCAAGGTGGATATTGCAATTAGGTATTAAACAATACATTTTGTAACATAAATCAATGAAATCACGACAATTGTAAAACAGAATGCGTTCGGATACATTTAGCTTTACCTCCACTAGCCATGGCTGTTGTTTTTCCTAATACATATAACACACTAGTCAGCATACTGGACCAGCACGATGATTAACACATCAACATGATCAACACATTGTCATGGTAATAGGTCTTTTATTCACTATTATACAATAATTAAAGCGGTAACCAGCTTAATAGACGGTATGGCGATTACAGTTCGTGGATAAAGTTTATAAACGTGCTACCTCGCTAGAAATAATGTCAGACTATTTGGGGGTTCCGTAAAATGTTGTGGAGTGTTCAGAAGACCGTCTAGAGATCCCAAATAGTCTCACATTCTTTTAGGCCAGGCAGCACTTTTCTAAGTCGAACCCCAGTTTTATGTTGCCAACAGACAGTGAGACGAGTAACTAAACATTAACTATGTAGAAGGAGACAATAACGACGTTTTATTTACTTCATCAGCGTTCAAAGCGACGTTAACATTAGAACCACGTCTGAAACGTTCGTTTGCATACATTTTGTGAATAAATCATTGTCTTCAGAACAACAAGATAGTGCGTGTTGCTTTGGCAAATTTATTTTTATATTTCACAGAGTTTGAATAAAAGAGCGGAGCGGTGCAAGAATATTTTAGAAGAGAAAATATTGTTGTGTATTTAAGTGTGACAAATTAATGTTACAGGCATATTTGTAGACGTTGTGCGAGACAAATAATGGGACCATTTGCGATGGTTAGTAAGAAAAGGCACGTATCTACGGTATATTTGTAGTGTCGCGGATTGTTATTGTTGGTACCAGGACGCTAGGATTGAGCGTAAGCAGTAGATAGTCCTAGGCTATGTGCCTTTGAGATACATGGCCTCCAAGAACCTTCTTTTTCTTCTCTCGAGTAACAATCAGTGGTACAAAAACTGAATGTCGTGGTAAAGAGACTAGCCTGTCTGCAGGTTGGTAGGATGGCTGACTGCCCAGGATGAGGCGAACTAAAGGGAGTTCGTAATGACAGATGATAAACCGTTTCTGCGAAATATAGGTTGACGGGATATGGACTTGCTAACGGTACCCTTGAATTTAGTATACAACTCTGAATCTCTGAATTGATTGTCGGTTATCACAAACAAAAATCAACTGTTTCATAGAAAAGTCCAATATACCTAAACAGTCAAAATGTATGCAACAGCATTTCTTTTTAACGTCAAGAAATTCCAACTTAGGGTTCAACATTGTGACTGTGAATTGTGTCTTGTGACAGGTTGCGTGGTTGATGTCTCAGCTACCCTGTATATACCTACATCGAAAGATCACACATGATGTGTGTATCAATATAATCACAAGTAGATTGACTATTTATTAGTGATTTTCATGGAAATCATGTCACTTGATTTAAATAGGTTGATTTTATTTATCTAGAATCTTTTACATATTGTGAATGTGAATGAGAACGTTGTACGCTTTACAGACTGTAGATTTGTAGACAACTCTCTATTCTTTATATTCATTCCTCTAAGTACCTGGTACTTATTGACAAGCCTGCACTGTCCTCCCATACCTATATTGACTATAATTTGAAAAATTATAAAAGCAAATTATTTTTAAAAGAGTAAACGTGGAGTTTCTTGCCGGCTCTTCTCCATAGGAAGCGACAAATTGGAACTGTGCACCTAGCTTCTGACATTTCATAAGTGCCCATGCAGGTTTATGTGAAATAAAATATTTAGATTTGATTTGATTTAGTTGACAGACAAAGTTCACTAACCCGCCACGTGCTACAAACTTCACCTATTAACTCTGTTCGTCAACATCAAGTTCAGGAGACACGGTAATTCAGTTTCAGTGAGTAATCCGATGAAATGGACAATTACCGGCACTTATCTAACTAGACGTAATTACGAAAGTACAAAAGCTGTCTTGATAAGAAACAGTAGGTACCTACTCGAATTTACTAAGAAATCTAGAGAACATTCCGGTCTAATTTGGGAGTAGGGAGTAAAAAAATTACTGGGTAAAACTTGAAGGTCTGAAGCAAAATGTTCGGGAGAACTTCTTTCCAGATGAGAAATCAACATGGCGGGCAAAAGTTTCTAGCTGCGGAGCTGTAATCGTTTATCTTGTTCAAGGTGAAAAATTACTTCATATTTCCGTAGCCGCAAGTTTTATGATATATTTTTAAGGTGAAAGTTTTATATTTATAATACATAATTAAATTTTATAGGACACGAGGTGTCTGGGCGCTTGGAGCTATTGCTGCGATGAACCGAAGATTATGGACCGGATAAATACATTATTCGAGAAATAAAGATTTAAGTTACTTACTAGCAAAAGTTCTGAGATAGATAGTATGAATATTTTTCTTGTACCTGTACCTACCTAAATACTAGCATTATAACCGATCAAACCTTGAACCGTTTTTTTTTTGTTTGGGATGTCATCAAATAACTTCTCTTTCGAGCAAACCCGCATCCCTGGCAGGCATCGGCCCTTGCGGGCCCCATCGGTTTGTGCAGACATCTCTTTGAGGCGCGCGTGGAACACAATGCGCCGTCGACCTGGGCTTGGTCCTTACCGGACAGCCAGTGTCAACCAGCCTATTACGGGTCCACGTTTCAAGGTTGTAGCTACAACCTTGAACCGGATCTAAGGGCTAGTTTTACCTTGGCTGGAGACAAAGCATTGCCATGCAACTTGGCCATGCTGCCACTCTGTTACATTATAAGTCGACAGCGATGCGTAGATAATTTTGTTATTTTTATTAAAAATGGATGAACTTTACACTAATACAGATTTGTTTTACATAAAACTTCTTCCACAAAAAAAAACCATCCACTTCCGGAAAAACACAACAAAGTGAAAAATTACTTAAATTTCGGAAGTCGTTGACTCGGTATTTTATTAATTTCTTGTCACCGCCATCTGAAATTAAGTTGACATTTCACGTTTTTGTGTTTTTCCGGAACTCGATTGCTGTTTTTTTTTTTGGAAAACGTTTTATTTTTCACTTTTTAGCTATAGTACCTACCCCATACCAATTCGAAATTTCATCATCCTTGGGGTCAAAACAATGCATATTTATGCGATAGCAGCAATCGTGGTTGATTTGTTGTCATTTTTTGAAGAGTTCCATTGTCTGTCTCTGAAACGCATCATCAGATCTCTATGAAATGTAAATGGGGCTATTTCGGAATAAACCCCTTTCGAACAAAATAAGAATTTTGATGATCAATCTATATATGACGGAGTTATGCCCAAACCTCCACCTAACTCCTAACCGTTAAAGAGTTGTACCTTCCTTCAACAAGTCAGCGTCATGAGATGATGATGACCATTCGCAAATATCTCAAAAGCTTTAGAAAATATGTCAAAAACATTATTAACACCTACAACATTTTAGGGTTGCCCTCGATTTCCCTGTGATTCCATCATCAGAACCTGACTTGGTACCAATGGGACCACCTCAAGAGTATAATCTTTCAAATAAAAAAAGGATTTCGAGAATCGGTCCACAAATGAGGGAGGAATCGATGAATGTACATTAAAAAAAATACAGTCGAACATAGAACCTCCTCCTTTTTAGAAGTGGTTTAAAAATATAAGAGTAGCCGAATGAAACAAAATGGCGTTTATGGAGATTATTAGTTGGTATTTACGTTTTTACGTTGTGGTCTGGCAACCATCAAGAAAAAGCTCGCGTGTGTTATTTAATTTGGTAACAAAATAAAATGTCAATGCCATTTACTGACCAATATCGGTTGAAAATAAAACCAGTGGACACTTTTTTAACACAGCACGCTTTTGTTTTATTTCTAAAATCAAAATCAAAATCAAAAGTCATTTATTCAAACTAGGCTGAGAGTCAGCACTTTTCGAACGTCAAAAAAAAATAAAACATAAGACAGTCCCCCCAAAACGCCCACCCTTCGACACTTCCTAGTGCTTTAGCTGGGAAGAAGAAGTGGCGCAACAAACTCCCCAGCAGCACAGCTGTCTGTTCAGTTAGAAGAACTTGATACTGTACAATACAATAGTAAAAAATAAAATGATTTAAAGAGTCTAATAAAATAAACAATTAAGTATATGAATGTAATTCATACAAACTGTCAGTAGGTAAGCTAATTCTGGTGAAAGAACACAAACATTGTCTTGAGTTAATCACAGCGACCAACTATTCTTATCGTTTAAGTAGTCGTTAATAGAATAGTATGCCTTAGAACAAAGGTTGGATTTTACTTTGGCTTTAAACGCACTAAAATGTAAATCTAACAAAGAAGAGGGAAGCTTGTTATAAAAGGTTATACCAAGCCCAACAAATGAGTTATGAACCTTATGAAGCCGGTGAAAGGGAGCACGTAGTTTATCCTTATTTCTAGTATTTATATTATGAATATCACTGTTTTTAGTGTATAAGTGTATATTTTGCCTAATATATAAGATGTTAGCGAATATGAATTGCGATGCCACCGTGAGAATACCGATATCTTTAAAAAAATCTCTTAGGGACACTCTAGCACCCAGTTGGTAAATTGCTCGAACAGCTCGCTTTTGAAGAACAAAAATATTTTGAATATCAGCGGCTTTGCCCCACAACAGAATGCCGTAGGACATAACGCTATGAAAATAACTGAAATAAACTAACCGAGCTGTTTCAACGTCAGTGTACTGTCTTACTTTTCTAACGGCATAGGCGGCCGAACTGAGCCTTCCCGCTAGGCTTGATATGTGTGAGCCCCACTGAAGTTTAGCATCTACTGTTATGCCCAAAAAAACTGTCGAGTCTACGGTTTCAAGCACCTCTTTATCTAACACGATGTTTGGACCAAGATTTCTAACATTCGGTAAGGCGAATTTTACACACTTTGTCTTCTTGGCATTAAGTACTAGGTTATTTGCCGTAAACCAATCCGTAAGCATTGAGAGTGCACTGTTTACGTCGTCAAAATCTTGTCTATTCCTGTCTACTTTAAAAATAAGAGAAGTGTCATCTGCAAACAGAACAACATCACAAATACCCTTTAAATAGAATGGTAAGTCATTGATATATACTAAAAACAAGAATGGGCCGAGTATTGAGCCTTGAGGCACACCTAACTGAACAGGTAGCCCGGAAGATTTTACACCATTACTTTCTACACATTGGAACCTACTATGTAAATAAGAATTTATTACGTTTAAAGCTTCGTTATCGACACCATAATAACGCAGTTTACGCAAAAGCGTTTCATGGTGCACGCAATCAAAGGCTTTGGAGAGATCACAGAAAACTCCAATAGCATTTTGCGAGTTCTCCCATGCGTTAAATATGTGTTTCAACAAAGCAACACCCGCATCTGTAGTCGAACGACCCTTTGTAAAGCCATATTGTTCCTCATGAAGGAGGCTATTTAAATTAAAATGTCTTAGCAACTGCTTGAGTATTAATTTTTCAAATATTTTACTAAATGCCGGTAATATAGAAATAGGCCTAAAATTGCCCACGTTATTTTTATTACCCGATTTAAATAATGGTATGACTTTACTAATCTTCATGAGGTCAGGAAAAGTTCCCGATTCAACACATTTATTAAAAGTAACAGCAAGATAGGGGGCTACGATGTCGATTATATTACTTAAAAGTTTAATAGAGATGCCCCAGTAATCCCCAGTGTTTTTTGATTTAAGTGTATTAAAAATATTTACTACATCACGAGGCGTTACATGTTCGAAACTTAATAAGCTACTACATTTGGGCACACTACTATGCAAAAGGTTTTCAGCTTTAGACGGGGACGAATTTAAGGTGTGAGTCGTAGTTAACGGTATGTTGGCAAAAAACTCATTAAAAGCCTCAGCTATGTCAGCAGCTTCATTAAGTAATGTGTTGTTGACCATAATCTCTAGTTGTTTTTCCTGTTTAACCGATTTACCCGTTTCATTGTTAATAATTTTCCATGTGGTTTTTATTTTATTATTAGATTTTTTTATAGTATCGCTTAAAAATTTAGATTTAGCAAAAGCACAGATCTTTTTAAATAATTTTGAATAATTTCTGACATACTCCAGGAAAGGAGTATCAAACCTGTATTTTTTCAAACCATACAGTATTGTACAGCATACGTATTGTCTTAACCAAACATTTGAAACAAATTATGTCACACAAACATTTAAATACAAAGGTTTGGATATTCAAACAAAATGGTTTCATTGTATGAGTGAAAACAAATACGAACGTAGTTTCAGTACGTTCGAAAACATTCCTACTACAAATGCACAATTTGAAAGCTATTGGTAAAATCTAAACCGTTCAATGAATTTTCTACTAATTAAAAGCTGGAACATTTGATTCGATGCTCATGTTAAACCAATAACGTACATAGTTTTGGTTTACACGAGCCTAAACGATTTATGTTATTAATGCGTATGTATAGGTAATTGCATGTATTTGAAATAGGAAAATGCATCAATCACATGAAAATAATAGGCCTAAATTACATCTGCCGTTGTGTATTTTTGGACTCACTAAAATAAACCATGACCTCTGAGTTTCTTTTGCCACTTATTAATAAATAAAAAAAATAAAAAATCCTTATATTTCTCTTAATTTAACAATAGTTTTTTTTTTTTATTTTATATTATTTTTACTTGTGAACCCCTGAGGTGAAGGCCTCCTCCAGAAAATGGCAGCTTTCTCTGACTTTTGCTACATCCATCCAGTGTGATCCAGCTTTACGCACAATCTGTGTGGTCTTCCTTGTTTTCGTTTTCGAACCGGTCCCATCCAAGAAGTGATCTTATTAGCCCATCTGTTATTAAGCAGTCTTACAACATGGCCAGCCAGTTTCCACTTAAGTTTCAGTGAGTGTGTAAGGGCATCGATTGCTTTAGATGTTGCCCGTATTTTTGAGTGTCGAACTCTATGCTGTTTTTTTTATGTTGAGCATACTGCGGTCCATTCCCCTTTAGCATGTAGTAATTTTGTTCTTGATGGATTTGTTGAATATCCAAGTTTGGCATGCGCATGTTAAGCATGGGAGCAGGCTTGAGTCCATTACCTTTTTCTTCAATTCTACTGGGAGATCGCTTTTGAATACTTCCTTTAGATTCGTTCGACTTCCAGTAAATTGTTGTTTTTAGCGGATTACATTTCTTTCCTTAAGTATACATACTCCGTCACATATTCAAGTGGTACGTTGTTGTTTCTACTTATTAGGGATTAATCAGCTAGGAAATGTCGGCACACTAATTCTTCTGTCCTTACCCAAATGGTTTGGGGTCGGGGCAACCTGTATTTTTCTTTCATACTTCTTAAGTCGTCATCTCAGTAGGTAGGTGTCCCTATCTATTCCATATCACCATTCACACAGTCCTCCCTAATATTGGCTATAATATCAACATTCATATTCAAAGCTTTCCTCACGACGTTTCCCTCATTCTTCCGAAATGCACCATCTAGTTTTTATTTTTTATTTTTTTATTGTCTTAAAGGATCTACTTACTTAAATAAACATCATTTCATAACTTCATTTCATTTACCTTAAGTTCCGTGCAAACATACGGTATAAAGTACTCGCAGAACTAAACTTATATGTTCAAATTTACATTGAGCTGAACTAATCAAACTCAACGAGTTCTTCACAATTCATTTGCGAGTCCATTACTGTGGTGTGTAATGTTGAATTATAGCGTATTTAAAACATTGCAGTTGAAAAGTTGTCCTACGCTATTCTTAAAAGTGGTAAGAATGTAGTAGATTTGAATATACGGTTACTTTAAGTTGGTAGTCGAATTACCTAACACGTCATTTCTGTGACGTTACTCTGTCTGTTGGTATTTCCACCTTCTCATTATAACTATTAGCTATGTCTACTACACAGACGTAGTGCGGGTTGTTCGAAAGAGATACCGCCACCCCTGGCACACTACTGACTATTGAGGCTACTGAGGGAACACGGGTGGGTTTTAGTCAGAAAAAGTCTGACATGCCCTCCTGCTCCAACCAGAGCGGAAATTAATTTTTCGTTGTTTTGAATTTACCGCCAAAATGCTCCTTACGATGACTTTTTTCTCGTGTGAACGGCACCGGTACAAATACTTAGTTTGGCCCACTTTTAGAATTATTTGTGCACAGAGGCTTCGCTCACCAGTACTATCACTTTAAATCCATTAAAAACCTGTTAATTATAAACTCGACATTCACTTGTTTACTTACTAAATACTTTATTTTACACAAAATTGACGTCACGTGTAGTCACGTGATAAAATTCATCGTAGGGAGCGTTTTGCCGGTAAATTCAAAACAACGATCGATTTTGCATGGGAAGTCTTTTTTTTTTCAACCTACGTTCTTTGGAGAAAGTTTTTCAATTTCACGGGTACCCTGAAAAAATTAAACGGTGACTAAAAGATCACCCAGTATAGCTTAAGTATAATGGAGTGTTGATCTACTTTCTGGCAGATTACAAAATTTAACAAAAGCAGGTTCCTTTCTTTTGTTCACTATTTCATTCAAAAATTACGCCTTATTTTAATAAAGTCGCATTTTAATTACATTTTAAGCTACGAATATATTAACAAGGTTTACTTAAACTAGTAACTTGGGCCCAAAACTAAAATATTAAGTTTTCCCAGGAGACCTGGTGGTTTGGATAAAATTTCTGTAGGTAGGGTAGGTACTTCAGCAAAATCTAGGTCTTAAGTTTTTAATTGCTGTACGCAAAGTTCCATCTGGGAGCGGGTTCGAAAGTGGTTAAACTTGTTGCTAAAGTAAACAATATGCTTTTTGTGTAGTAATATAAATTTAGAAAAGGATAGAATAACAACTATTTATATTGTGGCGTATTCAAGAGTAGCAAGCCTCCTATTACAATGCCCACAATATACTTAACATACAGCTTAGGTGGTTTTTTATTTTGTCATCCTAAACTTGACACATTCCTTTCTTATAAATACCTAGACAATATCTAATCTACCGATGACACCATGTATATATAATTTATAAACATTTGTATGAATCATTAAAACTTATAACATAACAAACCTCTTTTTGCGTCGGGGGTAAATATCGTTCACTAAGACATCAGGTAATTTGAAATACCCTGTTATGAAAATAGAATGTAAAGGAGATATGGAATGTTCTGCTGGCCTCGCTTTGGGTAGGTATTTTCTACCGTTTGATAGGTAGATATATAGTGATGCTTGCCAGGGGTGCGGGTTGTTCGAAAGAGATACCGTGGCCCCTAGCACACAGGCAACTGAAGAAACACGTGTGGGGTTTTAGTTGGTAAAAGTCTGACACGCCCTTCCCCTCTACCCAGAGCGGGAGAAGTTATTTGATGATTTCCCATCCTGAAAAAAAAACCATTTACACTCACGCACTTGCTTAAAATTGAAGGTGACTATTTTGCATCTAAATGTCTACCTTCACGCTGCGCCCTTCGCTGATCTTCGCCTGCCACTAACTATTTTCACGGTCAATTTCAGCCACCCGACATATGCGACCTGTCGCTGTATGACAAAACTTGAAACCAATTCTACTTAGAACTTACGATTTTAGTCCTAGCTGGATTGCCATTTAAACACTAGATTGCTGCTATACCTATTCACCTATGTACTTAAAGCCCGCACCCCAAGTGGGTTCCCACATTGTCGTTGCGGGGAGGCTCAGTAGCCGTGGTGGGGACACCACGGCTACTGAGCCGCTTCACCATGGCTGGGAAGCCACGGTGAAGCGAACAGGAACCCAAAGGTGGGGCCGCTCGTCAGGGCTTTTGCCTTCAAGCCGATGACGTAGCGACCAAAAAATAGGTTGCGGTGTAGTGCACCGCAACTGAGGTGGGTCCGCGATGTCGAACGGGAGGCATCGCGGATGAGGGTTACGGGCTGCGGCAGAGGAAGAGTACCGGTGCTTCTGAGCAGCGCTCTTCCGTTCCGTGGCCTGGACGCCGCCACCGTTTGATGGTGGACGCGTTGGGGCCACAGGGGAAGAGGAGTGTCGGTATAGCGTTGGCCGCTCTCCCTATCCCCTGCGGCCGAAAAATGGTTGGCGGCGGGGCCGCAAGGGCCGTTGCCTGCCAGGGCTGCGGTTTGTTCGAAAGAGATACCGTCGCCCCTGGCACACAGGCAACTGAGGGAACACAGGTGGGTTTTAGTCAGTAAAAGTCTGACATGCCCTCCTGCTCCACCCAGAGCGGGAGAAGTCATTTGATGATTTGCCAACCTCCAACAAAAAAAAAGCCCGCATAACTGCTCAAATCTAAAAACAAGTATTGAAGCATGCTTATTTTTTTAAACACAAATCACCTCAGAATAAAAACCTCTTGTGACATTTATAAAATCAAGCGCACTTTCGACACAACTCGTGAACCGTTCCAAAATCAGTCTGACTGCATAAAAACAGCGAAAAAATATATTTCGCAAACACGCCCTCGTCTCGTGCTGTTTGCAGTTAATTAGCAACAATCGCTTCAGGCACCTGTCCGACCGTCGACGATTAGCGAGTAGCGAGTAGAGCTAGCAACTACAAATGATTTGGAACATAACGAGCAGAGTGTGTACTTCTGATAGTTTTAATGAGTGAGTGCGCGAGTGCAATGAGTTGAATGACTGCCAGTCAATTGCTGGCGCGAGTCTCTCAGCGAGTGTTCTGCCAGCTGAACGAGCGTCGCTGAGCAGTTTGTTTGATAGCTCATGTCACTATGATGAAATAGTGAAGAGAGCGTTCTCGCTGGCAGTATGAAGCGTCAGCGATCAACGATTAGTATATAATGACGGCGCAGCAAGTGACGCCGTCTATATTTTTGACAAATTTACTGGAATTACCGAAAAGTTTGGATAAGAGTGAAACTGGCTGGTAACAGTCACTCCAGCAGAGAGTCGCATCAATGGTTGCGTGGTGGTTGTCTTCTAATGAGAGATGATATCAGGGGGAGCCGCTGACGTTCCACGTCCACGATAAACTGCTACATTCCAGCACTATCCTGATGATATTGAAGCTGCTGAACCTCTAAAAATGGTAACCGCTTCTGGCAATGGCTATCCTGTGCTGTTAGATGTATCTCTTTTATTCACATGGATCTATCGTACGTTTTATGAACGAGAAAGCAGTTGATAGCTAGTCGCTTCCTCGCTCGCGGTGGGACAAATGCCCTAAGTACTTGACGCTGTTTCATCACGCCAAACTGAATGATATGAGGATTTACGTTCCTGTATGCTGATTGGATGGTTCTGATTCACGCACAAATACGTGCTAGAATTGTGTCGGAACAAATTATAACGTCTAATTAGAATTTGTGAACACTCGTCATCTCTAATTTGGCTTGCGTACTTTGTCAAATGCTTAGTCGGTGAATATGCTGTTGGGTGCTCAAAGTTTATTTATTGGATAGCAACTTCTTGATTTTTTTCTAAAGACACATAATTGTATCTACAATTTTGCAAGCATAATTAGCCTAAAATGGTCCCACTGCTGAGATACAGATCTCTTCTATAGGAAAGAGAGTGAGCCACAATCCACCACGCGGGCCCAATGCAGATTGGTAGATGTCACATGTCTTCGATTTTTGAAGTGAAAACTTCTTTAGAAGCGTTGAGCTCTATTTGGGTGAACAAAAATCATGGAACTCGCGTCATCGTCACCGAACGCTTTCCATGAGCTATATGAATACTGTGTATATGGGTGAACGAGTATACGGATGAGACGCGCGTTGATATGTTTTGGAAAAGTCCCTTTATTTCATTAGGAAATTCTTTTATCCCTTTCTTTCCCTTTGCATTTTATCGTAAAAATCTGTGCTGTTACCTTAAATGACTGAAGTCGATCGCTCGTTTATCATTTTTACCGAGAGCAATCAGGACCCGAGGACCCAATGTGCAATCCTGTTTTGACGATTAAAAAAATACACACGTTTTTGTTCACGTTTTCACTTCTGTCGGCACTCCCGGAGCCACTGTTTTTTATTCTAAAACAGTTTCCTCAGGATCTTTTCCTTCACCGTTTTGAGAGCAGTGGTGATTAATTAAATTACACAAAGTGAAACGCCTGCTTGGGTTCAATGTCACCACTGCTATCGTCTAGTTAGATCTAGCAACATTCTTCATGAATATGCAATCCTGTAGACTATTCACTAAGAACTTTAAACTAATATATTTGAGTCACGTTGATTCGAAAATAAGGGGAAAAAAATATGTTCACAGTTTTCTAATGTTCAATTGGAACCTTATAAAATACAAACTTAATTAAATACTTGAAATAAGTAACACATTAGAAATTGCCAAAAGAGTCCATTAAATTTATCTACATTTTTAATAAATCTCAAAGTAAGACATTTATATTCATCAATCAAGACAAAGTAAAGGCAAAGAAAATGGAAATAATTTCACGTCCTTTCAATGCTTCGAAAAGTCTATTATCTGAAGATTTTAGTTCCAACTAAATAATAGCTACTTCTAGACGTACTCATAAATCATTGTTTTATTTAGCAGTCATATGCAAATTCGGTAATTGTGTGGAAGTGTTTGGGTGTTTGTGAACGAGGAAGACTGACCTGCCGTGATACAGTTTTCGTCAGTACGGAGGTCAGTGTGAATTAAGCTCAAACAACCGCATATCGTACACAGGTATTTATATTCACATATGTAATTATACTAGTATTAGTAAACGCAAATCACAGGATTGTTGGGATTTGTATGTAAGGTTTGCTCTTTTATATTGTCAATAAACTTTTTGACTTTACAACTCTGAATACTTTATCTACCTTCTTCGAAGTGATAGGCGTACTAATACCTACAATACACTCTTCTTCTTCTGCCTAGCCTTTTCCCAACAATGTTGGGGTCGGCTTCCAGTCTAACCGGATGTAGTTGAATACCAGTATTTTACATGGAGCGACTGCCTATCTGACCTCCACAACCCAGTTACTGGGTAATACGATACCCCTTGATAAGACTAGTTATCAGACTTTCGGCTTCTGACGACCCGTATTGACTGTCAAGGATTCACAAATTTCAGCCGGGACCGAGGCACGGAGGAGTCATGGTATGTAAAGATGGTCACCCATCCACGGACTAACCGCGGCAAGCGTAGCTTAACCTGATCGATCAACCCGTACAGCTATTTTTACTTAGCCACAAGCCCACCACAACTCCTTTTTTATATACCTACAATAAACAATTTTTCGTAAATTATTATTTTGATTTCAAATGGCCACGACTGCTCTCTATATTAAGAGAGCAATCGTGACCTAATGGTATCAGCCACTGCCAGGGGTACGGGTTGTTCCAAAGAGATACCGTGGCCCCTGGCACACAGGCAACTGAAGGAACACTGTTGGGTTTTGGTCAGTAAGTCTGGCACGCCCTCCCGCTCCACCCAGAGCGGGAGAAGTTATTTTATGATTTCCCCCTCAACAAAAAAAATGGTATCAGTCCTGTCCTAAGAGTTGTAGGCCCTGACTTCGAATCCAGGTAGGCGCTTTACTTTGTAAATTTAATTTCATCACCACTGCACTCAAAACGGTGAAGGAAAACATCGCGAGAAAACCGCGGCATATCTTAGAACCAAAAAAAAAATCTAAGACATGTGACATCTACCAACCCGCTCTGTTCCCGCGGCGGATTATGTCCCAGTCTCTCTCAAAGAGAGGTCTGTGTCCTAGCAGTGGGACCATTTTAGGCTGATTATGCTATGGTAATGTAGCTAACTATTAATATGGCTGCCTGAAGATGGGCGGCTGGCCCAGCAAGGAGCAGGATTTTACCTAACAATGGGACAGTATAGACTAGGTAAAAAACATTTCCAACAAAAACAACTGACTGTTCGATTTTTTTTTTATTTTTCACAATTTAGATAAATTACCTACCCCACACCAATTAGAAATTTCATCATCCTTGGGGTCAAAACAATGCTTATTTATGCGATAGCAGCAATCGCGGTTGATTTGCTATAAATTTTTTAAGAGTTCCATTGTAAGATAAGATAAGATAAGATTCTTTATTTGTTTAAACATGGTGTACATGATACATTACATGCAAGTTAACTAGGAGATAAATAAAGTTCTGACATGTTCAGCCGCATAAAGTGGCGTACAAATTGATAGGAAGAGATGGTGCATAAACCGTGATAATATTATTTAAAATTACATAATAAAATTGGGTATCATTACAATTCAAAAAACATATTTTTAGATACAATACAATGTCAAAGTAGTCATTAAATAAGTTAGTCAATAAAAATATAAAATAATGTCATTAAAATGTCTATTCCAAACAACAATTATTCAAAAAACTATAACTAAAAATTACAACACATTACTAAAATACAACATTATCATCTCAAAAACGAAGAAAATTATCTTCTTTCATAAACTCTACTATGCTGTAATATGCTCTTTCAGTTAATAAACTCTTCAGTTTACTTTTAAGAGCAGATGTATTTAACATTTTCCATGATTTGGGCAATTTATTAAAAATGGTCGGAGCCATGCAAAAGATGCTCTTACGCATAAGAGCTGTTTTAGCGGCGTGAACACAAAGTTTAAAATTATCACGTCTATTTCTAGGGACAGCATCAGACAAACGCTTAAATAAATGAGAATGCGATTTAATGAACATTACTGTTTCCAGGATATATAATGAGGGCAATGTCAATATCTTACGTTCTATTACGTTGTCTGTCTCCGAAACGCATCATTCGGTTTTTTATTTCGTAATAAATCCGTTCCGAACAAAAAAATAATGGTGCAAATCCGTCTTTGTATGACGGAGTTATACCTGAACACACCTACATAAAAAAAAACATGTTTAAATGATAACCTCCTTCTTTTTGAAGCCGGTTAAAAAAAAAAACTAGCTCCTGGATTAGTTAGTATCTACACTGAGCTGTTACAAAGAATTTCCTAAAACCCAATAAAATTTTAGCAAGGTGGCGAAATCGGGGCCGAAGCCCAGCATTCACACCTACAGCCACTAATAAATCAAGAAGGAACGTAGAAAATGGAAATAATTTCAAAGACCTACGAATTTCGAAGACCAAATCTGTTAAAGAGCGGGAACTGTAATAGTAATTACTGTTACAGAGATGTGATATTATTTTTTTAAAGTTCATAATATTCTGCCGGCGTTTTCGGGGTTTCGTATTATTTACATTACATTAAGGTTGAATTACATGAATTAGGATAGCATTAAAATTGTTAATTGTAAATCTACGCTAATTAGTATGCTTAATATACGGACCCGTCACGGATTTCTTACAATCCTTGTTATTTTGTAGAGGCACCTGTGCAAAAATGTCTCTAAAACATTTTCAACTTTTATTTGTACTAATGTGATAGGGCTGCAGAGTTGATTTTTAGCCGACTTCAAAAGGAGGAGGTTCTCAATTCTTCTCTATGTTTTTGTATGTTTATTACGCGATATCTCCATCAATTGTGGATGGATTTCAAAAATTTCGAGACAAAAATCTAAAACATACCAAAATCTAAAGTCACCGACTTCCGGAAGTAAAGTTATTTTTAACTTTTATGTGTTTCTTCGGAAGTTGTTTGTTAATTTCAACGTGCTTATCTCTGGAACTACACCCATTCAGTGGAAGTTGTGCCGCAATAGCTTTAAACACAAATATTCCTAAAAACCCAACAACGAAATTAGTTCGATAAATTCATTTTATGAAACAGAAGGGACTCTAGGGTTATTTACTAACTAAAACTCTGTCAAACGGAGCACAAAAGGATTAAACAAAATTAACAAATAGTCCTTTATACTGAACTGTGTTATGCTGGACCAAAACTTTCGTCCACATTAGATTTTCAAACGATTTGAACACACTTTACGTTTACGTGTAAGTACTACGTGTACGTTTACGTTGTCGAGAACTCCTTACTTAAATTTTGTGTTTAAATTGTTTCTGCTTCAGTCGTTATTACTTAACTAATTTTATATGCAAGTAAGTACAATAAATCCTGTGATACATTTCATTGGCATTGATTTTGAGCTGCAGCTATTATTATAAGTGTCACCGTAACATTTTGAACATCGTCAGTTTATTACCTATCTATCTCGGGCGATTACATAGTATCAAAACTTTGTGAACTGCAGATGGATAGTACCTTGCGCTATTACTAAATAGCCAAGTAACTGCCACTAATTTGGAAGTAGTGCTCGCTGGCCGTTGCCGCGGCACCGCTCGCTTCGCTTGCTCGGCCCGCGCGCCGTTGTTTGTAGTTCTAGCCTCACCTAACCTATTTATATCGTAAGCAGTATGGTGCAATTCACAATTTATCGACAGTTTATAATCTAGCGAGATAGATTATACATTAACGGTGTTCACACTCATACGATCACATAAGCATTCTTTGACCTACAGACAGAGATCGAGTCAAAGAAAAACACGTTGAGGTCTCGGGTGTCATTCGCGGATTTTGGCAGTCGTTACGGGTCATCAGAAGCACGAAAGTCTGACAGCCAGTCTTACCAATATGTAAGGGATAATGTTACCCGTTTTGTGGTAAAATTAATCATTATTTAAGAAGAAGTAAAGAAAGCAAATATATTTAATAATACATTGAAACAATTTCTAGAATCTAGGACATACTACTCAGTAAAGGAGTTTTTAGAGGACAAATTAATTGAAAAATAAAATTATCTCTCTTAAACTGACCAAACAAAATGAAATATATACAATATAATACGGAATATAGAAAATCAAATATAAATGTGAAAATAAATAATATGTAATAAAATTAAATAATTATTAATTACTAATACATAACCACAAAATTCAATAATAATTAAAATATTAATAACAAAAAATCATTCTTGTGCAATACATACAATTTTAATAACAAATATACTTACCTATATACACAAACCTCATAATCTATATATACACCTGTACATAATTATACATATACACCTGTACATAATTATACATAAGATGGATAATTATACACTCAATTATACATCTAATAATTTTATAATAATAATGAATTGAATTGCTTGAATTTGTACGTAGCCCTCTTCCTCTCTCCTAATTCTTGCTGTGCCCGACAGGGTCCATATTGTTCTCACTGTTTGTACCATCTATTAAATACATATGGAATGCAATAAAGTATTGAGTATTGAGTATTGAGTATTTATTTATTTATATTCGATCAACTGCCAACAAGCGGTGATGCTATTGCGGAATCGAACCTTGTGACGTTAAATGATTTAATAATGGATGTATTGTAAATCCCCTTACAGGGTGACGGTGTATTTGTACTACATTACAACAGTAACTCTAGCAAATACCTTCGTAAGAAATATACATATTATGGGTCATCCTTTTAATACCCATAGACTCAAGTCAGGAATAATGACTATCAGCACCCATAAACTTAATTTTGCCTTTACGTTTCCCAAGGGTAATATAAAAATGTAAAAAGCACTCGTAATTTTGCATGTGAAAACAAAAATCTTCACTCAAACGATATTTTATTCGTTTAATATATCCATCACATCAATAACATAAAAAGCATTCCCAATAGACAGGCTCACAATAGAGGATCTCATTTTTTCATAATAATATCCTCAAGAAATGGGCCATTATCTCTTATTTATCGCGTAAACTCGTGAACTGTATGAGGCTCAACTCTTTTTTTACTCAACAATAATTCTTTTAGCCTAAATAAAAATGTCAACTTTGTTGGAATTACATGTTATCAACATTTTCGTCTGAAAGGGTCGAAATTTTATTTTAAGTGGATGAGTAGCAATCCTTGCTTGCCCTTATGACTGCACTACGTATTGTGACCACAATCTTCATAGCCAAACGTTTCTTTATGGTTCTGATGTTTTCCTTTCTACATTTATCTATTATATGTATACAAGGCCAAATAATACGTTAGATACAAACATAATTAGCCTATTATGTTCCAACTGCTCGGGCATACTGCCGTTCTTTAATTAGACAGGCGTTAAGCCTGTAGCGGCACTACAAATAAAAATGTTTCGCAACAAATATCGAGAAACACAAAAAAAAGAAAAGTGGCGCCATCTACAATGCCACAGGCGAACTAACTGAGCAATTCTGCATCGCGCAATCAGAGTTTTCCACGACACTCGAACATATACAAAATCCCGACATCAACTGTTGGGCAGTTGCCCGGACCAGACACAATACCCGTCTGGTCGGAGGCTCCTCCTTTTCAATAGAGGATGAGCGAACTTTACACCCTGTTCCTCATACCTCTATAAGCCATAAAAGTTGTTTCCGAGAAAATGGCAAAAAACGGGCGAATTCTTAAAAACTGTGATCCTTACGTTACTGATTGTAGACAACATCAATTGATATTTCTTTCTGTTTATCCTAAAGAATCCTTTCCAGTTAACGGCCTACAAACTCTCATATCTTGGGAACTATTTGAATTGTAAAAATGTTTGTTAGACATAAAGATAGAGAATTGTGAACTCTCTTAGATTCTATTAAAAAGTAAAAAAAATCATAGAGCAAAAGCACTTTAGATAATCCCCTAGCAAATACAAATCCACTGGCAAAAAGCTAAACGTAAAATATAAGTCCCTCGTGTCATAAAAAAAAAAAGTAAAATGTTGATGTCACTATATCATGATGCTGATGCGCCAAGTCCTGTAAAATATGCTTCACTAAATTATAATAATAATATAATAATAATAATTTATTGAAACAAAAACTCAGTTTACATAAACTCTGTGTTCGATAACAACTGCATTAGTATAATACTGTGTCGCAAAAATTGAATTCTTTTGTATTTGATTACATAAAATACGCAGAAATAAAATCATCACCATCATTAATCTAATCAGAACGAATTTTTCGTATAAAGACTTGAGATTTTAATTAACAGGTTCGCTCACAATAATCCCGAGTCCCTTACGTTCCCTTTCACAGCAAACCGCAAAAATAATTGACAAAGAAGTTACGCAAAGAGACCGTGAACCGGCCGCTCCCAGACCAACGCATTAACAGACCGTTTGAAGAAAAAAACTTGTTTGCGTTTATTGTTAGAGAATATTTCCGTCGAAATATAAAAATGTTGCATCAGAAAAACTTCAAAAGCATTCTCAGCGCAAAAACTTGGGAGGTTTTAAGCTTACTCAAACTGGAAAGTTAGGGAAATGACACAGCGGGGACAGAAATATTTCGCAATCTTCTCACAAACCGAGATGGGATGCTTTCTTAAAGTTTTTCCAAAAGGAAGTTGGCCCGAAACGAGTAGCGTTCCGTCGCCGCCGCTTCATAGCTCAAACAAGACAATAGATACCCAGAATAGTTGAAATGTTAACTTTTGTCTTGCTGTTGACAGCCCGTCTTTTCAGACGGGTATTCTCATTCTCTTAAGGCCTAGTGTCCGCTACGGGTAAAGTAGCGCCGGCGAGGTATTGACTTTGTTAATCACTTGGTTACCTGTTTTAAGGACGGATTCAGTTTATTAAAAGCTGTAAACAAGAATAGTTGAATAAGTAAATGCTTGTTCTAGAGAACGAGGTGCTATCTTTTGTCTTTTCTTATGCTGTTGTGCAAAATGTACGTAGCGTTATGATAGTAAGCATAAATAATGCATCAGAATCTGAAGGTGTGTTTAGAAAATATTGTTAAATATTGTAATCGGAACGAAAATTCCGTATAAAAGACTTGAGATTTTAATTAACAGGTTCGCTCACAATAATCCCTATTTTAGAAAATATTGTTAAATACCTATTGTACGCCGTCGTACAATATTTAACAATGTTTTCTAAAAACACGGAACTCCTCTTGTAACCAACTCCAACTCTCACTTGGTCTCTTTTTATTCACTTTTTTTAAATGAAACAGCAACACTTAGAATAAGTATTACAAATCCAAAAGGCTTCACACTCGACTTTTATATAATCCAGCATCTCCTTCGTACACACGTATCCGGTCACAAACCGCCTTAACTTAACCCCCGACCACTATATTTTAATCAACAGTTCAAAAAGTCCGGTCCACGCTTGGTACGTCATCACTGCGTGTGCCATGTGGCCTGTTCGGGAAATGAAAATCACCGGCGCACATCCTTGCCTCGGTGCGATGCTAAATTGGAAAAGCAACACCTGTGCCGTCCGTGTTTCCCAACACTTCCCCTTCACCTGCAGAGGTTTTATCGACGTTTTCTGAGTTAGGTTTTAAATCGTTTTACTTTGTAGCGGTTTTATGATTGACGGTTGCTGTCTAAAGTTGGTAGTGGTAAAGTAAAACAAAGTGTTGTGTAGTCTCCCGCCTGCATCTTATAATAGAAAAAGGAAACAGTACCGCGTACTTCTTTTTTTTATTATAGGGTAGATCGTCCAAATTAAAATCAAAATCAAAATATTTTTATTTCATATAAACCTGCATGGGCACTTATGAAACGTCAGAAGCTAGGTGCACGGTTCCAAATTGTTTTTTCCTATGGAGAAGAGCCGGCAAGAAACTCCACGGTACAAAACGATTACTTACAATAAATGCGATAATTAGGAATTTGTACTACTGTTGTCGATCATTCATCTTAATCAAGCTATTCTCGATCATTTTCACAAACATTTCAGTAATTCTTCAAACACGATCTCCTAAAAGTCGAAACTCGTTTGAACCATCACTAACCATGTTAACATGATATGCCTACTTAATTTAACATATTACAAAACAAATGGTAACGTTCGTAACGAAATTTCATAAATTGTTTGATGCGCAAAATTCACGTTTGTATACTCAAATCAATGATTTTCGCCATCAATATCAGAAATTTAATTCGTTATAATCGTGCTAACCAGTATGTTAAATATCAAATATTATACGAAGGGGACATGTATACGGAATTATCGAACGGATTGAATCCGACGCACTTCCAGAGTTCAGAATTAATTAATCCGGATTTCGCGTTCCCTCACGGCAACATGAGATAAAATGAACCAGTGTTTTCAACCTAGAACAGATATGACGAACTTGTTGACTTTTTAAAGCTGTTGGCGCTCCTTCACAATTTTTTGCATACAGTAATATCATAGATAATAATTATTTTCGTAAACAGAAAATTCATCAATTTGTTTGATGCGATTGAAATATGGATTTAGACGTCATAATGTCTAAAAATTATACTACATAATGAGCAAGGACTCATTATATCCAAAATATAACGTTTATTTGTTTTTACATGATTTTTCTTAGTTGGGTTTTACGCAGATAAGTATACGTACGTATGTACGTACTAGCTTCTACTCCCGAATTTATTCGCTTGACAGTCGTAAGTCACTGCAATATTACTAAAATAACAGCAACATGTCTCGTCGTAGCTATAACTTCGTTTTCGCTTATCATTCTTTCATTTTTTACGTTAGCCCACAACCCACCTTAAGAATTAGGCTATCAAATACAAAAATATTTTGCATATTTGACTTGAAGTTCTACATATTAGCGCGTTCAAACAACACAATTTTCAGCTTTATTTTTAGTAGTATAGAGTAGAGATATCTAAGTACCCTTTGTTCCCCTCCGAGTGGGTTCCCGCATTGTCGTTGCGGGGGGGCTCAGTAACCTTGGATTCCAGCCACGGTGAAGCCAAGAGGAATCCAAAGGTGGCGGCCAAAAAGTAGGTTGCGGTGAGGTGCACCGCAACTGAGGTGGGCCGCGATGTCGAATGGGAGGCATCGCGGCTAAGGGTTACGGGCTGCGGTAGAGAAGGAGTGCCGGTGCTTTTGAGCAGCGCTCTTCCCTTCCGTGGCCTGGACGGGGCCGCCACCGTTTGATGGCGGACGCGGTGGGGCCGCAGGGGAAGAGGAGTGTCGGTATAGCGTTGGCCGCTCTCCCTAACCCCTGCGGCCGAAAAGTGGTAGACGGGACGACGCGTTGTGTTCCACAAGCGCGCCGTCAAAGATGTCAGCAACCACCGGTGGGGTCCGCAAGGGCCGATGCCTGCCAGGGGTGCGGGTTTGTTCGAAAGAGATACCACGGCCCCTGGCATACGGGCTACTGAGGGAACACGGGTGGGTTTTAGTCAGTAAAAGTCTGACACGCCCTCCTGCTCTACTCAGCAGGAGAAGTCATTTGATGATTTCCCACCCAAAAAAAAAAAAAAAAAACCCTGCGGCCGAAAAGTGGTAGACGGCGCAGACGGCGCAGAGATGTCAGCAACCTCTGGTGGGGCCCGCAATGGCCGATGCCTGCCAGGGGGCGGGTTGTTCGAAAGTGTTACCGCCGCCCCTGGCACACGGGCAAATGAGGGAACATGGGTGGGTTTTAGTCAGTAAAAGTCTGACACGCCCTCCTGCTCTACTCAGCAGGAGAAGTCATTTGATGATTCCACAGCCAAAAAAAAAAAAAGTACCCTTTGTTGAAAATGTAAATAACTCTTTCTTAAACCTTTACAAAGGTAGGTAATCATAACGAAATAAGTTGATACCTATTCCTAGTAGCAAAACATTGCAAGAAATAGTAGCACATTGAATTTCAAAAACTATAAGAATATCGTTTGATTAAATAAGCTGAAATAGTTTTGACTGTTGAAGAGTCGATGGAGGGACTTCTGTTCTATCAGTTGTGAATTATTAATAACCGTAAGTCCACTAGGTAATGTGAACTAAAAACAATTATCGCTCCAACACTACTTTTAAAGTTAAAATAATTCTGTTAGAACGATAATTAATTGTTTCATTAGTAGACTTTTGTGGGGATATGAGATGATAGTATCCATGTAAGTTCCAGTGCCCAATTTACATGACATTTACAGTAATCGTGATTATACAAAATCGTGGATTAGACAAGAACTCAATCAACCGTTATTGACTTTAATCTGGTGATAAAATTAAAATATGATTATTCGAACTTAAAACATAAGAATCGAAAACATTAGCGCACGTTGAGGTACAGTAGAAAAAAAAGATAACCCTTCTTTTTGCAATTGCTACAGTCGGCCAAAAAAACGTCTGATTGCCGTTCAGACATCATTGCATCTAATCAAGCCACAGTATCTGAGAACCTAAATGCATTATCATAATAAGGTAAAACCATAAAACACATCTCCCAACGTAATTGGGATAGCATCGTACATCTGTTGAGTTTACGTAACAGCGATAGTAATCAATTTGAAATCGACCGTTCAGCATCCAGAACCGGCTCGTTTCACATATTGAAGCTCACCATTTCATGTCAATAGGGCTTTTGTATGGAAACCGCATGGTGGTCTAGCCAAAGGTGGTCTGAGCAATTAGCAGATAGCATTGCCTCCATCTCTATCATTTTGGGACATACAGTTAGTGTGGATGGCGGATTTGCTGGTTAGGTTTACATTTTAGATGTTAGGTGTACACTTTGTAAACAAGCGTATTATAAATTAGAGGATTATATCCAAGATAAGAATGCTTGGAAACATGCTGGTCCTGCTCCATAGGACAATCTAGAGTCTAGACAAAATAAAACTGGTTGCTAATTGAATTATATAAATAATTATTATTTATGACATTGATTTACACTCACACACTGACTTATTTCCTGTTAATATTCTAGAGGATAATCGTATACTTACGATTTTCCTAGAATATTAACAAGAAATAAGTTTTTGATGTACATTATCGAACAGAGATACACTCACGAAGTTGGTATGGAAAAAACAGCGCGACAGCGCAACGCGACAGTCGTAGAACAATTTCCAAGAAGTTTTCATAGAAATTGTGCTACTGAGTCACGTCGCGCTATCGCGTTGCACCTGTTTGCAGGAGCCTTTACTTTATGTAAATTATGTCGTCACCACTGCACTCAAAACGGTAAAGGAAAACATCTTGGGGAAACCGGCATGTCCTAGAACAAAAAAAATCAAAATCATGATTGTGACAACTAGTAGTACCTACCTACGCGCCCTGGGCCGGCGTGGTGGACTGCCCACTCCCTCTCACCGAGCGGAGGTTCTGTGTCCCAGAATCAGCCTGGGACATTCCACTGCTGAGCATTGGCCGCTCGCAGGATGCCTCAAAACAACCTGTCCTCCGCCTTCCGCATCCAGTCTGTCTCAGCCACCTCCTTAAGATCGTAATTCTACCTGATGCTATGGATTGATACATCTAAATCTGCGTCAACCTTTATATAACATTCATGATTATGAACAAGTGGGAACATTCTAAGCTGATTAGCTTAGAATGTTCCCACTGCTGGGACACAGGCCTCCTCTCTATGAGAGGGATTGGGCCGGAATCCATCACGGCCCGCGTGGTGGATTCCGGCCCAATCCCTCCCAGTGCGGGTTGGTAAATGTCACATGACTTCGTATTTTTGGTTCTAGGACATGCCGGTTTCCTCATGACGTTTTCCTTCACCGTTTAGAGAGTAATGTAACCCGCATGTCTGGGCTCGAACCTACGACCTACATTAACTCAAAAGTCGCAGCCATTACCACTGGACCACCACTGATCAATGCCTTGCTGATGAATTTAATAAATATAACCTGCGTCCTTTGCGAGCTTTTTCCTAGTATCTTTATATTCTTGATGTCTGGCAATCGGTCGAACAAAAAGGCTGTATGTCACAGCATGATGCCAGTAACATGCTTCGAGCCCTTAACTAATAGCCAGGCAACTCTTAGCGATATCAAACGATATGACTGAATAAGCTGTGACAATACAGGTACCTTGGTTTAGCTAGGTTACACATAGGTAATTACATCTAATTATAATATTAATTTATAAAATATTGTCTACAATAAAAAGAGGAATTTACACTCACACCCTCACCACACACACCATCAATCACACACAAAAACAGCTGACCGATCTACGTGCACCCTAACGACGTGGTTCACCGACCGATTATGGATATTGACCTTCACATATAAAAGTATAAAAAAGTTTTTAATTTTGTTTTATAAATTTTTGATATTTATACCCACCCAACACGTGAGTAAAATATTATCGGTAAATTTAATTTGACAGAAAAATAGGTAGATACAAAGGTGATTCTTATTTCTATTTCCAACATACTTGCGATAGGAAAGTAGACAAAGAGATGTTGACACTGTGTGTAAGAGTAAGATACAATAAAATAAATGATGTCAGAAACAAAATAATTAAGTAATTATGAGAATTTAATTAAATACAAATCACCATCCCATTTCTTCCAGTGAGTGTCGTAGAAGGCGACTAAAAGACTTACTAGAGAATGGGCAGCAGCGTTCTCTATGCATTTTGCCACCATACTGCGATCGCCAACCCGCCTGCCAAGCGTGGCGATTATGGCAAAAACCCCCCTCTTAGGGGGAGGCTTATGTCCAGCGGTGGACCTTTTTCGGCTGAAATGGTGATATTTTTAAACGTGTATGGTCGGTGTCCTCCGTCAGGAACGAAGTTCTCACATTTAAAACAATGTTCACACAGTTTTTTGCCCGTTCTTCTCCATAGGTAAATACTACGCTTTGCAATGGGCAATTTAGCTTCATATTTGTGACAAACCGACTTCTTGGCGATTCAAAAGTGCCTGTAAATTGTTTAATTTATAGAAATGCTTTGAGTTTTGAGCAGTCATAGATACTGCTCAATCATCAGCTGCATAAATTACGTGGGTAGATGACCCATTTTTCACATTAACACGACGATGCGGACCATAATTTCATGCTGAAATATTTATTTATAGGTACCTAGGTAGGTACCGCGTTGCATTTAAATGTATTTTTTATTAACGTTGAAAATAAATAGTAAGTAGGTACTCTATCTTTTTATTATGTAAGTACACCATACAAACTATAGTTATAAATCAATATTAATATTTTAAAGATGAAAAAAATTTGTTTTCTTTGTAAGTTTGTATGTAGGGGATAGTCTCTAAAAAAAGATCAGACGGATTTAGAAAATTATTTTTGAATTCGATACTTAGCCCATTATTTAAGAAAGCTATTCTTATTTAACTTCACACTTAGACCCTTACGAGACGATCAAAAAGAAAAATAGTTTGATTGAAAAAGTGCACTAAGTGAAAAAGAAGTGAAAGCGCGGGCAGAATGCGACGCGACGGGTTGGGTCTAATTCACGCGGACCAAATTGCGAGTGCAGTACTAGTTTTACATAACACAATAGGCGGTCTTATCGATAAAAACGATCTTATAAAGACAACCTTTCGAAGTAAAACCCTAGTTTAATCTAATCTATTTCTGGTGCCATAACTACTTAGACTTACCTAATAGGTACTTCAAATGACTAATACCTACGATTTTATCTCACTACCTACTCAATATAACCGAAAGGAACTAAATACCTCATCTGAATTACCTATTATTACCCTCAATTTGTATAATAAAACTTCTAATTCAACCTGGCAACGTGGCAACCCATGACAAAAAAAAAGTAATAAAATGATTTCGCCATTTTTTAAATCGGAACATCACACAAAAAGCTTCGATATTTGATAAATATGGCCCTGATGGAATATAAATTAAATAAGTCGTAGGATCTCCACGCTGAGATTTTTATTGATGGCCGTAATTTATTTGAACGGCACCCGCAGTGTGCTTCGGGAGAAATATGAAAGGCATTACAGCAAAAAGGCCTCTCCGAATTTATGAGCATCTCTTTCGTTGTTTGATAACGTTCGAGTTTTTGCGGTGAGATGTGGGGTTCGATTTTTAAATGAATGTGTTTTTTTAAATATCTGGCCTAGTTTAAAGTCAGCTGGATATTGTTAAATGCGTGTAAATCATTTTGTTACTTATAAAATTCTTTTTTGCGCGTGTTCTTTTTTTCCCCAATTCTTAGGAACGTAAAAAAAAATCAGAGAGAACGCGAAACGATGTGAAGCGATGAAACGCGGTGGGTCGGGGAACACAAAATTTCACGAGGACAAAGTCGTAGGCGGAAGCTAGTAACTATTAAATATAAAAGCAATTTACTTAGTAACCACCTACAGATAATGTTTTCGACACATCAACAAAATCAATCGATTTGAGAACCTTTTCACTGTGTCAAGTTCTCGGAAAATAGCTCGAAACCAGTTGTGTTGTCAGAAATCCAATTGTATTAGCACTTTACCGTCATTTATTATTAGAATTGATGAGGAACGATTATTTAATTACCCAAAGACTTAGCCATCAGTGTTGTTTCAATAAAGAATGAGCATGGCTATTACAAATGAGTAAGACCCCCTGTCCTCCAAACAAGGAATATCCTGTAGGTATCTTGAAGGACAGTGTACTTCAGTGTACGTGAAGCAAAAACATTGTATCTACTCCTTTTTTTTAATTCGTGGACGGAGGAGTATAAAATTTATCACCGTTAAAATTTAATTGGAGAAGGTGTGCAGAAAGCTAGTAATTATTTTTATAATAATAATAATGCATTAGAAATACATTCAGTTTTAAATTAATTATGGTCGAATTTCGAACACTGTGCGTTCACCAGTATTTATGATTGCGTAATAATTCTGATGTTTTTTTTGTTTTTTTGGATGGGACATCATCAAATAACTTCATTCGCTCTGGGTGGATAAGGAGGGCGTGTCAGACTTTTGCTGACTAAAACCCACCTGTGTTCACTCAGTAGCCTGTGTGCCAGGGATCACGGTATCTCATTCGAACAACCCGCACCCCTGGCAGGCATCGGCCCTTGCGGGCCCCATCGGTTTGTGCTGAGACCTCTTTGAGGCGCGCGTGGAACACAATGCGCCGTCGACCCGGGCTTGGCCCTTACCGAACAGCGAGCTACCTACGAGTATTACTCGCCATCCGCAAGCCCGATGCGGGCTAAGAGTAACAGTAAAATGTCTTGGTATTAAGGGGAATCTAGTCGCGGGCTCGAAGTCATTGGTGAGCCTATCTAAAAAGCACGCTGTATCAGCGCATAGCAGCTTCGTTGACCTGGGCTTGGTCCTTATCGGACAGCGAGCTACCCATTACTCGCCGTCCGCAAGCTCATACCTATGTCTCCGTATCCTGCGGCGGCTAGGGTCGCGAGGGCGCATAGACTGCCTCTCCCTCATGCGCCGCCTCCCTCTTCGCGAGCATTACTGCTTCGCTGAAGGAGGTGACGGCTACCCATGCACTCTCGCTCCGTACCATGGCCTGGACCAGGGCCGGACGCGAGAGATCGCCGCCACCTATCGCCTCCACGAGGACACGGCGGTGCTCCGCCCAATCCGGGCAGACCGCCACCTGTGTCCTCAGGGTGATCTTCACAGTGGAAACACCCAGGCGTTTCCTCCCGCCCTATCCGAAACAGGAACATCCCGAAACAACCGTGTCCGGTGAGAACCTGCGTCAGGCGGAAGGTGAGGACGCCATGCCGCCTCTCAAGCCATTCTTCAATGAGGGATAATTCTGATGTTGACATACATATTTATTGAAAAGGTTAGGGCTTAAAAGTTAATTGAGAAGAGTGTTTGTATGTGTGAGTTGATGTGGTGTTAAACTGGTTCTAATTAATAACTAATACTCGTACTTAAGTGTCTGGAGTATTTACGGCGACTCTTATCGATTGGTTCAGTTCGCCTTGAGCACTGCTAACTAAATTATAAGTCTGAAACGAACGATGTTAAATCTAAATAATTGCTACGTGTAGACGGCAAGCCAATATAAACTCAAAGGCATTCTACTGTGTATAATAAATGCTCTTTTGTTGTTCGAACACAAACGAGCAAAGTTTTCGATTCTGTCGTATGATTTTGGTTTAATTATTGGTTTTGGTGAACACAACACACTGATAATAGGTAGACCAGAAAACTGAATGCTGAGAACGTTAAATTTTTACATACCATTACATCACGCCTATAATCTCCGAAGGCTGTACCTATGGTGCACCCATATTTCGCCAGTTAAGTTCAAGCCCCATGTAATAGGGGAACAAATTTTATGGTTTTTTGACCTATCTCCCGTCCTTGACACAGGTGGTCACACTCGTGAAATCCCCTCCCTCTTGTGTGACGCCACACATTATTTAATTTTATATTTAGAAGTTATAATCATATGGGAGTCGGGCCTCTGGCTGCAGGCACTACCGTCACCCAACATAGGCACCATGCTGGGTGACTCGACCTTCCGGCTCGCTACATGCCTGCGTCTTGGCGCTCCTTGCGTGGCTCTGCATCGCTGTCAATGCGGTGAAGGTGTCGACTGCCTCGGACACCATGGCTTATCCTGCAGCAGGAGCGCAGGCCGGATAGCACGGCACGCCAGCATCAATGACATTATCCGTCGTGCTCTTGTCACTGCCGGGGTGCCAGCTGTTCTAGAACCCAATGGCTTGGCACGCGACGATGGGAAGAGACCAGATGGAATGACCATAATGCCTTGGAAGTTAGGTCGGTCTTTGGTGTGGGATGCAACATGTGTCGACACCCTTGCGCCATCCCATCTTTCTAGTACGGCGGGTTGTGCTGGGGTGGCTGCTGCAGGTGCGGAAAACCTCAAACGGCGCAAATATTCCAATCTTATTGGAACATATATGTTCGAGCCGTTTGGGGTTGAAACTCTAGGGCCATGGGGTCCGAGTGCCCACTTGGTGTTCCGAGACATTTCCAAGCGGTTGGTCGACTCTTCACGTGACCAAAGGGCTGGCCTATTTTTCGGCCAAAGAATCAGCATTGCCATACAACGTGGCAATGCTGCCAGCCTTTTGGGCACTTTTCCCATTGACAACGATGCGGATATATTTTTTGATGCCCTATGATATTTTCTTTTTATATACCTGTACATATTATAATTTAAAGTGTTACTTGTAGTATTTTTAATTGAAGTTATTAAAAAACAGCAGATTTTTTTATAAAATAATATAAAAAATAATCTTTGTAAAATAGATAGATAGAAGAAGCCTTATAAATATAGATCGAGATAGTAATATTTTTAAGTATTTGGTTAACATATAAATTTCGAATTTTACATTTTAACATGTGACGTCACAAAGCTTTTGACGCCCCTGTCCCTTGCCCCTGCCCCTGACATTGTGTGATAACACAATGTCACATTTCGTTGACTTCCTCCTCCCCGCTTAACGTGTGACGTAATTTATGGATGGCCCCTAACCGATTACCTACAAATCAAGGCTCTGGGCTGTTTCTGAGAAATCTCTTACGGAAATCGCCAAAAACACTTTGCCTGATCTGGGATTCGAACCCAGGACGTTATGCTCAACAATAGCGTTTGAGACCATAAGACGAATGAGGCAATTAGTCGCCTTCTACGACACCTTCGGGAAGAAATGGGATGGTGTTATTCTTTTACGTCCGACACCACACGGAACATGCTCAGAAATAGTGCAACGCAAAAACTATTTATTTTGTAACTATTTAGTTGGTAGATGTCAGTGTCTTGGAATTTTTGATTCTGGAACGTGCCGGTTTTCTCACAATATTTTCCATCACCGTTTTGAGAGCAGTGGTGATGAAATAATTTACATAAAGTAAAGCGCCTGTCTGGGTTCGAACTCACGACCTACAACTCGTAAGTTGCAGCCGTTACCACTTGGCGACCACTACTCGGGACATTAATGGCTAATAATAAGAAAAAAAAAACGATTGGTAACACACCTTTTTTTCTAAACTATTTATAAATTCCTAAACAAATTCCATCACTAAAAACCTACCCTTTTAACCCTTTTATGGCCTCAGCAAGACACCAGCAACAAACAAGTAAGCAATTGAACAAATATTCACATTTTTACTTGGCTGACTAAAGCACACACCGACGCGGCCGGGGCCAAACGCTACATATATTTTTGTAATTAATTTCCCAGGTGAGCTGTAAACAACTGCAGAGAACCCTATTCCGTGTTTACGCTTCTTCCCCAGCCACTTTTATGAACATATTAAGCTGTCAAACGTAAAATTTTCTTTGATTTGAACGCATGGTCTGGGATTGTGGTGGTGCATATTTTATTTGGTATGACGGAATTGTGATTGTTAACCTATTACTGTCAATTGTTGTTTGTTGCCATTTTCCTAATACCTTATCTACAGGATGACTATAGCAGCACATGGTTCATGAAGCGTAGAATTCATACCGATGGTTATCAAAAATAAATAATAAATTAAAAAAAACTAAAAAACACGTTTTAAAAATGAAATTAAACAACCATAAAATAATTTCAAAAAAGCGTGAGGTGCTTTTTTTAGGTTTAATGAGAAATGCAGGAAAAATGTTGAACAAACTTCCAGTGATTCATTAATCTTCTTTGCTAAGACTAATTAATACTTACTACATTTATGTTCAAAGATCAATTTAATTCAACTGTTGCTAATTTTAACTCAAGAGGCGAAAGCTACAAAAATCTGATTTAATCAGCTTTTTAATGTTACATATCTCAATCAAACTGCGTAGATTTTCCCAACTATATTGGGGTTGGCTTCCAGTCTAACCGGTTGCATACCAGCTGCATACCAGTATTTTACATGCAGTGACTGCCTATCTAATAAATATAATAGAAAGTTATCATCATCATCATTTCAGCCGAAAGACGAACGAACCGAAACAATCAATATGGAATGATGATGTTAAGTAAAGTAGAATATGTTATTAGGAATATGGAATTGAACAGTTATATTGTAAAAGGGGGGTCCTTGCCGTAATTGCCACGCTTGGCAGGCGGGTTGGCGATCGCAGTATGGTGGTGAAATGCATAGAGAACGCTGCTGCCCATTCTCTAGTAAGTCCCTTAAACGCCTATTACCACACCCATGGGAAGAAACGTGATGGTGATATTCTTTTAAGTGCGGCATCACACGGAATATAATGTTATAAATCTACGGAAATAAAAAATGCGTATAGTGCAAAAACACAACTACAAATTATCAATTGTTAGACCACCATATTTTAATTTATATCGTGCAAGTGTTAGCGCAATCCCTTCCCTTTTTTTTTCCTTGTCTAATGACCGAGAAGGAAAATACGTGAGAGATTAATGTCTCCCTGTCAGACTAGGAGGGAGGGAGAACAAAACAAAATCTAGCTTCCATACAATTTACTTAGAGGAAAGTGCATTACATGTACGAAGGCACGCGAACACGACGTAGTTCCAAGAAGTTGTTTCAAAATAAAAGTTGGTAAAAAGACTGCAGTCTGGACTTCGTGGTAAGGGTTTGGAGCAACATGCGAGGATGTTATTAAGGCCGAAAATACTTCACGTTTTTTTAAAGTTCGAAAGTCGGCGCTGTTAATCATTTCCTTTAATTAGTCTTCGTGAAACGGGGAAATGTTCTCTTTTTCTAAGTATCCTGTTTTCGTTGGGTTAGTTTAACAGCGAGTTTGTGAGGCCTTCGTCAAAGAGGCGACTTCTACCAAAGATTCTATACTAGAATAAAATTAATTTATGGTAGTAAAGGCTTTTTATTTGTTTTAATTTTTGAGAGCGAGTTTATTAACGGCTGGAAATGGGATAAGGTTAGGCAAAGAGAAAGACAGAGAAAGAGTTTATTTACGGCTTGGTCTGCATGTTATGTCGATATAATTATGCGTATGTCCCTTCCACAGGGGTCAAAGTATCTTCGTACCAAATTTAATTAAAATTGGTCTAGCCGTTTCGGAGATTAGCCGGAACAAACAGACAGAAAGAAGGACAGAACATTAAAAAAATGATTTTTTATAAGTAATGAATATGCGTTCATATGCATTTAGTAAAAACCTGTTATTTGAACATTGAAAATAGACACTTCACTTTATACGTATATGTAAATGTATGAGTGTATGTAGATATATCTATGTAGTATTCACGTATGTATTTATGACAATATAAAATATTTTTCTGAAATTACCACACGATTCAAAATAATTATTTGTTTTTAGTTCGTCTCTATTCATATACCATCTGCCACTTCCTAATTAGGTCCGATTGATATTAATTTGTTAATAAAAACTTAATTATATGTTACATTTCAAGGTCTTTGATTCAGATTCAAATTGACTAGGATCTTTTGTACGTACGAGTACTTAAATCGAAACCATAATTTTAAAGAAAATTTTAAAAAAATAAAACAGAATATGTAAAAGCTATTAAATATTCAGGTAAAACTATTCAGAATTCTGTACGATCAGGTATATAATAAATGCCGATAGACTTGAAAGTGCCCTTCAGGATAGCTGGATCCATGTCTGTGAAATACTTGAATACCATCCGATGCTAACGAGCGCCAATGAATGTCGGGCGATTCCCAGATAATTCTACAATATAATATCCAATGGATATTCGAAATATCTACCAAAATTATAGATATCATCATTATGACTACATTGTTGTATTGGGTTCCCAACCTGTAAAACAATTGTATGTGTTAATAGTAAATAAGTAAATATTACTGTGTGTTATGTTCAACGAGGGATATACTCATGAAAATGAAGTAACTTTTTTTATTTGATTTTCGCAATTCCGAAAATGAAATCAGCCACTCTCGACATTTATGTTCGCATAACTGGACAAAATGTACATAGGGAACAGCAGATTTTTCTTTATATTTTGGTGTCCACTCCATATTAAAACTTGTAAATTTTAATGAGTACTACAGCCCCTTTTATTTCAATTTTTTGGTTGGGAAATCGTCAAATAACTTCTCCCGCTCTGGGTTGAGCAGGAGGGCGTGTCAGACTTTTACTGACTAACACCCACCCGTGTTCCCTCAGTAGCCTGTGTGCCAGGGGCGGCGGTAGCTCTTTCGAGCAACCCGCACCCCTGGCAGGCATCGGCCCTTGCAGGCCCCATCGGTTTGTGCTGACATCTCTTTGAGGCGCGCGTGGAACACAACGCGCCGTCGACCTAGGCTTGTCCTTACCGGACAGCGAACTACGATCCCGACGCCCAGGGCGTCTCCTGCAGAGGCTAGGCACATATACTGCTTCTCCCTCACGTGCGCCACCTCCCTCTTCGCGAGCATTACTGCTTCGCAAAAGGAAGTGACGGCTACCCATGCACTCTCGCTCCGTACCATGGTCTGGACCAGGGCCGGACGCGAGAGCTCGACGCCGCCGATCACCTCCATGAGGACACGGCGGTGCTCCGCCCAAGCCAGGCAGACCTCCACCGTATGCTCCACCGTGTCCTCAGGGCGATCTTCGCAATGTAAACACCCGGGCGTTTCCTCCCGCATTATTTGAAACAGGAACCTGCCGAAACAACCGTGTCCGGTAAGGAACTGCGTCAGGGGGAAGGTGAGGACGCCATACCGCCTTTCAAGCCACTCTTCAAAGAGGGGACTTACCGCCGCAATCGTGACGTGCCCAACCTCCCTTAGTATCCCTCGTTTATCCTAACATACATACTGTATAATAACTTGCCTTTGCCAGCGCCGTGGTACAATTATTTTATTCTAGGTGTATCATCTTCACATTTAATGATAAAATAGCTGTAAGTTTACAAAAAGTTGTGAATCATTTAAAAAGAGTTGGCATCGGTGGAGTTTCTTGTCCATTCTCCATAATTTGGAACTACCTTTTGGAAAGGGGAACTAGAATCAATTCTATTTTTTTATAAATGACGTTCAAAAGTGCCTTTTATGTGCCTATTTGAAGTAAATATTTTTACTTTAAAATGTTAGACAGAATAATTATATAATTAACAAAATAAACAAATTACGAGAAACAAAGCTTTTTAAGGTTACTCAATCAGGAAATTAGCTCAGAGTAACAGCCATAATAAATCCGAGAACAAAAAAAAAGTATTCATAATTAACTTTACATTTGCTCTCTTGTAAAAAGTTAAGAGAGGATGCTATAATTTCTATTTTCTTCTAGATTTATAAGAAATAAAAAGGGAATTCACGCGAAGTTCCTAAAAGTTTTTTGAAGAGTTCTCAACTTGAGCATTAGAAAGGAAATTATCGTTGGGCAGAGGTATAATTTCTAAAGTTTCGTTCCGAGCCGCTTTGGCCGAAGCATGCAACTTTTTAATGTATACTGTTGGGGCACTGATGTGATATTGAGTTCTCTTTTCTCAATGTCAGATACGTTACTTTACTTACCGTTGAGTGTTTTACATTTTTGTCTCGTGACGCAAAAAGGTCCATCAAAAGTTGAAATATCGCAGTATTTATAACACTAGCTTATGTCCGCGACATCATCCAAAAGTGTTATTATAATGTGAAAGACTACTTCGAGGATAAATATATAATATTTTAATTAAAGGAATATTTGTAGATAGATTAATTCGATATGACAATAAAAATGCCAATTACTGTGACATTATGAATTTGCTTGATAGTATTATAATCTATTAGTTCAGATTTTATTTTATTGACCATCTATACATATTTTCAATGACAATGTAATTTAATAAGAAAACTGACTAAGAATAATTGTGTCATAATGTTCCTAATATATTTGCACACCTCATAATATAGTAATAATATAGTGTACCTTATGAACCTTTAATCTTCTGAACCTGTGCTATGCAAATAAATGATTTGATTTGAAATTTCGGCCCCGACCAACCGCGTCGCAACCTATCGCCAGCCTATGCAACTTTTCGTTTTCTGACATTTTGCTTTTAGTTCGGGTCGTGGCAAAATAGTTGAGATTAGCGCGTCCTAACAACATAATTAAACTGGTCAACGTTATTATTAGTATATTTACTATAGATATAATCTCCTTTTGTGCACAGACAACAGTTGAGTCAGAAACTAGAGGAGTTAACTAGTCTATAAATCATGACAACGAAGTTAGAGTCCATTCAAATACCATTTTAATAAAATTAACACATATTAATTTATCAATCTTACATATTACATTTGTATTGGTACTTACTTCTTATGTAGCTTCGTCTTCCTGGAATCACTTTATGCAGAAACAAACGTCACTGATTGTTCTATATGTTATGTCGTTGTTATTCAATGTATTCAGTGCACGCCGGAACTTCATGCTCAACATGACAGGTGGCACTATCTATAGCCGATCTCGAAGACATACATTGTACATTATACGTAAAATATAGGTAATAGCTTCATTGTTGTTGTTACATAATTATTATGTTATATAATAATATATTTTCGGCGATGACGACTTGCGGGTTATTTGCATAACACACTATTGACATCATTATATTGACATCTGTACTTTACCTAAGTTCTACAAATAAAACTATTTGAATTTGACTATCAATCGCAATGGCTTTCATTTTGACAGTTCTACTACCTACATTCATTGCGTTATTTACGTTTTTGATCAGATAAGTTTTTCGAACATATGAAGCCATGGATGAGAAATATTCCTCAAAAAAAAAATTGTTTGTGATTGATTTGCAATTAGGTTATTGGGGACTTACCACTACCTCATTTAACAGAAATATTTTAATCTTAATTCAGTGCGAGAAAGAGATGGCTATACCGGACAAATAAGCCATCCATTTTTCGCAACGGAACTGTAATGGGTTTGACACTTCATATCCCCCTGAAGTAAGCTCAAATAGATATCAACGACGTAGTATATACTAATCTGACAAATAATGACGAGAAGAGCCCAAATAGAAAAGAATCAGGCTAGTTAGAAACACAGAGAGAACTAGATTATACATATTCTTTCCTTTGGCAATACACTTTCACGATACAGATTCATCACCAATCGAAAGAGAAATGTAACACCACTTCCACCAGTCATCGCTTTGCTTCCACCTGAAATCTCAAGTAACTTATAGCAGGACGCAGCAAAACGCGGAATCATGACACCTAAAAGTACCTTCTAAAACGTAAAAGTGTGGAAATCAAACAGCATACACAATGAGATTCATGTACTCATAATACGCGCTGTAAAAGAATAAGTGCAAAAACCAAGTAAATGGTAGTCTGTTTGACACAGAGAATGTACTTACACGTAATTTTAAATTCAATTTTGGAATAGGATCTCTCAAAAAATAAACAAAAGGGGCAATTCTCGTAATTTTAAGAACATTCGCAGTCTGAACCCCAATTCTCGTAATTAAAAACGTTCGCAATGTCATCTCGGCGACAATAAAATGTCAAAAATTGGTCAAAAATGTATGGACACTCGAGATATTTTTGACAGATTCACTCTGAGGTCAGACTGTGAACGTTCTTAAAATTACGAGAATTGCTCCTCAGATCCAGTCTGAATCTGTCAAAAATACTTCGAGTTTCATACAATTTTGACAATTTTTTGAGATTTGGTGGTCGCCGAGGTAAGACAGTGACTAGATATTGAACGTTTTCAATTACAAGAATTAGCATTCAGGTTTATTGATGTGATTGTCAATTTTTTTTATCGCTGACTATAAAAATTTGCTACCTACTTCATGTTGCCCTAACCATTACCATTACCAAAACAAAATCACAGTTTGTACAGCTCGTGACGTCACAACAGAACCACAGAAATACCTTTCTCATAGAAAGAGCAATATAAATAAATTCAACCAATACACGACTGATTCAACATTCTCACACCGATGCATAGAACTGATACCTAAGGCTTACTGCAGACGATGTACACCGCAGACTACACTAATTACCGAGCACATACGCCTCCTTACTAGCCGGGTGAGGGCAGCCTAATTGACATCGCAACGGATGTCACTTAGCAACGATTCCGTTGTCTCGCCATACAAATTAGATACGTTTATTAGATTTCCTTGTAAATGAGATTGTATCAGTTTTTTGTGTTTCCTTTTTGTCTGTACGTGGGCTTATTATATCTTTGTGAGGATTTCAGCTGGCTTTTGATTTCCTGCTTGCAAGGCATGTCAAGTTTTTTATTTGTATTGCTAAATATTATTCAATTTGTTTGGTACCTGTCTCGTTCGTCTAGTGGTCGTATGGGGGTCTTGGGTGCGATTCACGGATCGAGCAATATGCCACTGGGGTTCTATGTGAAAATACTCTCAGCAGCAGCCAAGAATCTGGATTTCTGTCCGGTTGATGGCAAAAGGCTCGCCCCTATTACATTGTACTTAAACATAACTGACGAAGTGTAGGCGTACTACATGACTGATGTTATGTTGCTCAGCCGGGATCCCGTAAGTGAAAGAGTGACTTATTTCTAGAGTCAGGAGTTCAGTTATGACATGTAAAAGCATGTCAAACTCTGGTGCAAAGATTCTAGCAAACGTTTTAATAAAAGTACATTAACATCAAACAACAAACACCCATGAGATCGTTTCAAAACGTCCGCCGTCAATATATTTCTTAATATTCTTTCTTCCGCATTCAATCATGACAATACCTACATCAATATAAATCACGAGCGAAAAGCGGCCAAGTTCGAGTCGCTGTGGTATTTTTGTTTTTTGTTTTTGTGTTTCATCTCTTTCTTAGTTCGTTTTTAATGTTAATCTGGAAGTTTGAGTACTTTATGCGGCCTACCCAAATGTCCTTTCTTTGGTATTGTTCGTAAAATCGTTGAGCTCCTCAAGTTCTGAGTTGAGCCGTATGGACAGGTCCAAACAATCTGTGTGGTTCTTTCCTAAAAACCATTTCAGACACCAATCCACATGGTCTTCACATGGTCTGACCAAGATTATGTCTGGACTTTAAAAGAGAATGTGACCTCTGAGTTTTTTTCGGCCTTTCTTCTCAGAGTAGTCAGATAGGAAACGCCGACCTCATCTAGTTTAAATAAATATGATTGACGTGTAAAAGTGTTTGTACTAACTTACTTACAGAAATAAAATCATTTATCATTTATCACATTAAGGATTCTGTACCACAGTACATTATGAACCCCTTTAGTTTTCATCACTATTTGATTTCATAGCGATAGGCTCGCCCCTATTACGTGGGACTTAAACATAACTGGCGAAATGTGGATGTACTATAAGTACACTTATGCCCAATTCTTCACGGAAACAATGCGTGATGTAATGTTACACGGTTCAAAAGATACAGCCCTGTGTTAGACGGACGGACAGAGTTTGGCAACGGTTTTGTACAGAACCCTAAAAACAACAAAAACATTAGAACTCCATCATTTATCGCAATACAACCAACAAACGAAGCTCGATATTTATCTCAATAATCGTGAGTACAAAAGCTATATATTAGTACGCTATCAGCAGATGGAACCAACGATTGTTTTCCGGATGTAACAGACATGACGTTAAAATAAATAAAGCTGTGTACAGCACTCGATTTCCTATGTTCCGCCGCTTCCGTTCCATTTTGCTAGAAAATATATTTTCTCGCCTCTCAGTGAGCTTATCAAACCTAGAAATAATGATTTAGTTGAAGCGTTTGCTTTGTTGAAATATTTATTGCAGCTTTTATTTATGTATTTATTGTTTCTGGTTTGGAACAAATTTAATGTTGCCTATGTGTATTTGTTGGTATAAAATTCAGAGAAATAAATTCGTAAAATTTTCACAAGCAGTGAGAATTCAACATAAGTAAACCCCACTTAATCTACACAACTTCAAAATTGAAACAGCAGTTAAAGCACTGAGCGCTTAGGTATCGACTTCCAATAGTTTGTGTCTATTTGGTCAAAGTCGGTGACATACAAGTTAGAACAAACAAGAAATAGGACGGTCCCGCATCTAAAGCAGGCCAAATTACAACTGACTTAGAACTTAGATACACACCAAGTTCAGACAGAGTAATATTTAGGTTGTTAAGTAGCTCCACATACATGTCCAAATTGCTTTAAGTAATATTTATGCGCAAACGTAATTAAGTTTTACGGGTTTTGTCCAAATAGCGTAACCTCTTAAAGGGTACTTTGCAAACAACTTGGTCTTTGAGTTAATTGAAATAATGGTGACAGATTTTCTTATGAAATATTACTTTGGTTGTTCCAATTGGGGTTTGCCGCATTGTTTTGGGTGTTATCAAAGACGGTGTGAAAATTCAAGGTTATAGAATATTAAATATACTAAATACTCAATACTTTATTGCTTTCCACAATGTATGTGCTTAGGTGGTAAACATTGGCTTATGACACAATCGTGGACACTGTCGGGCACGGCAAAAGGAATTTAGAAGGGTAAAGATAAGGACCTATAGTTTGTCTTATAATCTAACTGATTCTTAATACAATTAACAATAAAAATAGAAATACATTTTCGGGTATTCTAAATTAGTTTATTAGTGAATAGATGGAGTTTTATTATTTTCTAATTGATTCTGGCAACTTGAGTGTATTGGCTTGTTGAGTGTATTTAAGGCTGGATGTTGGTAAGTTTAGTCATGCTTTATATCGGAGTGTGTATCTTGTTTGTATGTATTCTCGTTTATTGTAAAAGTCTTGATGTTTATGATCGAATTTGCATATTGCAAGTATATTTATATAAGGCAGAGTTAGGATATTTAGGTTTATAAAATACAGTATTGAAGCCAATCAATAAATATGACTGAACTTTTCCAAACTTCAGGGTCGGTTTCCAGTATAACCGGATGCAGCTGAATTATAATCAACCTATAACGTTGCCAGAGCTGGGATGTGGCTGGAACACAGTCGTCCCCTCGGTGGAAGGATTGGGCAGAAATCCACCACGCGGGCTCAGTACGGTTGGGTATAGACGCCAACACATTAAGCTACCCCCATTTTCGACTCTATTACATTAGTTTAAGGTGCATATTCAATTGGGAAAGTGTGACAGATTGGGGTAGCTTGATGTGCTGGCGTCTGTACATGTCACATGTCTTCGAATTTTTGGTTCTTAGACAGGTTTCCTCACGATGTTTTCCTTCACCGCTTTGAGAGCAGCGGTGATAAAATTACTTACTGAAAATAAAGTGTCTGTCTTGGTTTGAACCTCCCTAACTACTAAGCCACTACTGCTCCCTTGCCATGCAGCTGAATGCCAGTTTTTAAAGCAGTGAATGTCAGTCTATAATGTGGGCTTTCATCATTTCAGCCGAAAGATGTCCACTACTGGACATAAGCCTCCCCTAAAAGGGGGGTTTTGCCATAATCGCCACGCTTGGCAGGCGGGTTGGCGATTGCAGTATGGTGATTAAATGCATAGATAACGTCCCTCAGCAGTCACCTTCTATGACATCCACGGGAAGAAATGGGATGGTGCTATTCTTTTACGTCTGGCTCCACACGGAACGGGCCTTTTTCGTCTGTCAATATTTTGCGTTACTGAAAACCTACCCTTTGGTAGATTTACCTGCTTGCCAAGCAGATAAATCTTTGCGATCTTGTGTTCTTTCTATAGATCAGCTATGATTAATGACTATGGAATACAAAATCGCAAAAATGTTTCCATTTTATTGTAATAGCAATTCACTTATTTAAAAAAAAAAAACGTGTGGCACTCGAAGACTGCCGCGGTAAAGCTATTGCATAGCATTTTTTATCAACTTATGCACCTCCTTTTTAAAAACCGAGAGTGCGTTATGATAATAATTTAGAATTCCGTTATTTAGTAGACAACGTAATTAGGTAGAAAAGACAAAAATTTTGGCTATCCAAAACGAAATAAAATTATTTTTAGTAAATACAATCATAATGCAACCTTCCTTGCCTTGAATAGACTGCATAGACAATTAAAAGAATAAAAAGACATCAGTTTGACACGTTTGACTTAAATGTCATAACAATAATATTATTATGTAAAAAGATGGAAAATTCTATGTAAAATCAGGTAATTTTAAATAGACGAATCGTTTAAGACCGATTCGCAGAGTACTAATACAATAACAGAAAACAAAGTGTGAAATATAAATAATGTAAAAGGATAAGTCGTAAAAGGATACTAAAACATAAAGATGATGTGGATGAATGAAAAAGAAGCGTAAGTACAGTATCAGGTAATAAACCGTAGACAGAGAAACCTATAGACAACTTGTTACCGTGGCCACATGAGATAGAACGATATAAAGAAGCAATGTTACCATAATAACATATTTACCTGGTTTTATGCAATTTAAGGATTCAAAGTACATCTTTACTAGGGAAGTGCGATGTTTGTGTTCGATCCGATTTTCCGGATCCATACGAATCGAAAAAAAATAAACCACATTCGATACTTATCATTTTATTTATTGTTAAAATTCTTTACTGCCCCATAAATAGTACTAATTTTGTGTGAATGTTCCGAATTTTTTCTTTTGGCTCAAATGTTTTTGTGGCATGGTGAATACGTATTTCGAAGTAACGCGCCATGACTGCTTTGATCAACAAGATTCGGTGGTTACCAACTAGCGGTTGACGATTAAAATGATCTTTGGTAAATACGCATTGGCATTGTTTCAAAGTCGAAACCATAAGACGCAAGATTAAATTTTTCTCTGCAAAAAATGACATCCCTTTAACCGAATTTTTCCTAAATACTTTTTCTGACAACATACAAATTTTTATTACATCTTGAGACGGATACAAAAGACCCCCCATATCTTTCTTTAAAATAAGGCCTGAATATTTCTCAGTATTAACAAGCGCGATAATGCAATCTTCGCATTTCAATTTATTTTTTAATTTTTTGACCACAAACCCACCAATGTATGGAATTATTTCCTGTGCATATACTGTCAACTTAGAAGGGTCAGTTAAATAATCATGATCACTGTCAATCACAAGATCATCGCTAGAATCTTCTAGGTCAGGATTTTCCAAATCGGTGGTATTGGTATAGGCATTGATTTTATTTTCGTAACGGATTTCAGTATGAGTCAGAATTTTAATTTCCTCTAAAGGGATGCAATTACCGGATGAAATACTTTTAATTTATCCGTGTACTACCAATCTTTGATAAGCACTTTGGAACTGGAAGGCAGTTGGGTTATTATTGTATCCACCTTTTGCCCGGATGGAGCTGAAAAAACATTCTAGGTGATCTTGGCTGAGTTTATAGAAAGGTAAAAATTTTAATTTTCCTGTTAATATGTAATCACCATACATTTTTTTTAAACTCTGCATACAAATAAGTAAACCAAAAAAGCCGACCTTTCTATTCGTTTCTAATAAACTTCTGTCCTCTAGCTTAAGCCCCTTAATATATGATTCCAATTCAGATAGGTAATCAAGAATTTCAATACCATTTCTTTCATTTATTGGCTTTTTAAAGCCATATGCATTTAAATTTCTACTATTAAGAATATCAAATAAATTATTATTTTTTTTTATGAATTCAACAGTAGCTTCCGACCCTGAAAAATCTGGTAAAATCAAATCTTGATTACAAAACTGAATGGCATCAGCAACGGAATTACTGAATGTTTGTGCCGCGAGCTTAACTTTCATTATCTGTTTGTTGAAGTTAATATGTTGGCTTTTGAGGCGGTTCGCTAGATGAAGGCCCTCATTTTCTTGGAGAGTATTCAGTTTTTCAATATAATGCCACGAAATTTTTTCACCGCATGCATTTATCAGCTCTTTTTTCTGTCCTAAAGTATTTCGCACAAGTTTTAACATGTGAGCGGGATCCGGAATAATTACTACCTCACGTGCACCGACTGAGAAAAATGGAGTGATATACCCCGACGGGTTACAAATGCAACCTAATATTTTTGCCATAGCAAAATTGGCTGGACACCCATCAAACGTCAAAGATACTACATTGACGCCACAATCCGTCAACAAATTAATACACTGTTTTACTAAATTGGCCTTTTGCTCTCCAGTACAACCGTCAATCAAAAAAAAACCAATAGGAATCTTCCATCCATCGTTGATGCAAGTTACCATGAAGACCAAAGCTTCTCTAGCTTCAACAACACTATGTCCATCCAAGGCTTCCCCGTAATTCACCAAACCTACACATTTTTCACCATCCCACTGAACATGCCGTCTAATTGCCATTTCATCCAGACATACAGCACAATACAATTCTTTTTGCTTCCTTTTAGCTAGCAATTGAATGCAATTTAATGATTCTGTTGTGAACCCTGGATTACAGTCAACGCTTTTGTACCACGTAGTAAGAGTGGACGGGTGAGGTAGACAAGTGTTAAATTGTTGTCTTACAAACTTATAAGCTCGAGGACTTATGAAATTTAAACAAAGAGCAAATTTACGTAAAGCAGGTGAATATTTTCTGCCAGTAGTTGCGGGATATAACATTTTTTTAATTAAGTCTTTGTTCGCTGGATCGATAGACTCCAATAATTCTCCGTCTTCTTCACTGACCAGAGATTTTGCTTTTAATTCTGCGACCACAGTTTCCAAATTTGCCACCTTCTTTGTTAAACGTCTACTTTTTTCCCGAAGAGCTCTCAGTTTTTTCAAACGGTCTGCTGATTGTTTTTGTATCCGATTCAATTTTCTTCGCAACGTACGTGGTGTGTAGTTAGGCGACTTCCCCTAAAAATAAATAACAAACTGTAATTAATGCTGACACCGGGATAAAATGGGATTATTACTCCCAATCTTCATATGCTTGTCATACAAGGTGACCAGGGCCTAGAGGCCTGCAGGCGTACCAGACTGCTTTTTTTAATAGGAAAATACCCTGATGGGTATAGCAATAGTGATCGCTTGAGTTAAATCTGAACTTACTGTTGTAGATGCACCAACATTGAAACTAGTTCCAGGCAATAATTTATGTACATCTGCAGTCATTGGGGAATCTGGTCCTTTGATCTAAAATAATAAAAAACAACATTATAGTAACAGCAGAATACAATATATGGCAAATAGTATTTTTTAAAGAGATATGTATACTTACAAAATCGGCATCTGAACTAAATTGTGTAAAATTACTGTCAATATCTATAGCTTCAACTAGAGAACTTGTAGAAGGAGTAGGAATAATTATTTCTGTTTCCTAAAAAGCATAGGTTACGAATTATTAGTAGTGGTAATTTAAAAAGTATTTTAAAACTAAGTACCCGTTTCGTTGTTTTAGTTTAAACAAGTATTAATGGCTAGAAATTGAATAGGTAGGTACATAAACACATAAATAAACCAATAATTACCAGCATTGGAACAGCATTAGGATGTAGAACAGTCACTTTCCGCTTTTTAAAAATAACGTTTGCCGCAAAATGTTTGCTACAAATTCTTGACGACTTTTTTGGTGTCCAATTTGGTCGCCCCGTAGCCTCAATCCAACGCATTCGTAAATTATCGTTTCCGGGAAAACTGTAACAAATAGAGTTAATTGTAAGAACTGTAAGTAGTATTCAATGACTTTATTTCAAAAAAATTACTTGTGAGTTTTGGGGAAATTTAGTACCAAATGATGGCAACACTGAACCGAATAATTTTTAGGTTATGTAAAGTTAAATATCGACTTTTTAGGCGTATTATTGAGGCGCGACATTAAAGTCTACATGTTGTTACGTATTGTAGTTAAATAATATAAACATAATTATAGCTAAAAAATTATCAAATGTATCGTACTTACGAGTGGAAAGACAAATTGGGAAGCTTCATTTCACTATCACTTTTACACCCTAAAACGCTACACCGAACCATTATCTCGTGGAAATTCTTCAAAGGAATTCGTCACTCACAATTCCCGATGGTTATAACTTCTTAAACCGCAACCACTATGATTATAAACGTAAATTTTATCATGTAAAACACAAAAAGTAGAGTAGCTGTCAAATATGTTTAGCACACTGGTGTGCTGGCCTTGAAAAAACCGGCACGCGATGCGAAACAAAAGATCTAATCGTGTTGTCTCGTTTCTTTTCAAGATGTTGACATAAGTTGTTCTTTTTCTTGTGTGAATGCGATGGAAGCTGTCACTTTGTCTATAGGTTTCTCTGTCTACGTAATAAACAGATACTATACCCCACAGTATGAAATGGCTAAAATACTGCTAAAACGGTAAGAAAATTCCATAAACTATCCATAAATATACGATGTTATGTACGAAAATTCAGAAAAATCAGTCAAAATTGCAATTTTAACATGTCAATCCTCCGTTGCTATGCAACAGTCCGACCTGTTGCTAGGTGTGATATTATTTTCGTTACGAAATTTCTGGGTTCGGTCTCCACGCTCAAGGCCCGCGATAGAAGCTATGCAATATCTTAAAATACTTTAGGAATGTTTGAGAATATTCCTTGCTCAAGGGCAAAACTAGCCACACGAATCCTTATCATCCCAGTACCTACACGACAAATAATTCAATAATTGTATCCCTTGTCTCAGGAATTTTCATGAATTTCCACATAGTGAGTGATATTTAAAGTCGGTTATTTGATGCCTCAAAGAAACGAGAATTTTAATGAAGAATGCATTATTATTTGAACAAATAAAGTAATTGTAGCCTTCTTTTAACCTTCCCATTCCTACACATTGGTCTGTGAGACCGACAGAATACTCATTCGTGATTTTTTTCTATTTTCATCGATGTTTAAGATCCATTCTAGTATTTGGTATTTCGTGGTAGCTGCCAGATTCGATACGTTTATTCTAGGGTGTAAAGTGCGTTCATAACGTACTCATAAACATTAGAAAAATGTCAACAAATATTTGGAACTGCAAGTGTTGCCACATTTAACACAATTTTTCTGTGGGACCAACGCGGTCTATCCGCGTCGATCCTATGATGTAGGGTTTATTTTTAACTAGCTTTTGTTAGCGGCTTCGCATTCGATCGAAAATCATCCCACAGGAACGTAGTACCGGGAAATAAAGTATCTTATGTGTTAATACAGGTATCTGTATGCCATTTCATTCAAATTCGATCACCCGTTGTTGCGTGTTTTTTTTTTTTTGGGTGGGAAATCATCAAATAACTTCTCCCGCTCTGGGTGGAGTAGGTGGGCGTGTCAGACTTTTACAGACTAAAACCCACCCGTGTTCCTTCAGTAGCCCGTATGCCAGGGGCTGTGGTATCTCTTTCGTACAAACCCGCACTCCTGGCAGGCATCGGCCCTTGCGGGCCCCATCACGTTTGTGCTGACATCTCTTTGAGGCGCGCGTGGAACACAACGCGTCGTCGACTTGGGCTTGGTCCTTACCGGACAGCGAGCTACCCATTTGAGTAACAAATATCCAAACATCTAGTTATCCAAACATCTAATCTTTCACATTTATAATATTTATTTATTTAAACTTCTCGCACACAAAAAAGGTACAAAGGCGGACTTAATGCCTTAGGCATTCGCTACCAGTCAACCAAGGGTGGTGAAGAGATTAGATGGCAGGTGTTTTGGATGAGAGGAACAATGAGGATAAGTTAGTAAACTGAGCGGAAATGACTAACTTTTGCCTGAAATATGTTGTGTATTTAATGTTCCACATTCGATTTTCTTTCGGATTTGTCAATTTACTTTTGTCTGTTACAAGAAAACTTTTAAGTTTTTTAATATTTTCTCAACTCTTACGAAAATCTTATAATTTCAGAGAGACTATTAATTACTCAGTAAATTAATTGTTTTAGTATCAATAAATTTTGTTTATCTTGCTCATGATGCTCCCTGGCTTCTGAAAACATAGTTTACACTTTTTTTATGTACTGAATTTGGGTTATGAACTTTCGGTCTGTGAGACCGTGTGCGGGCTTAGGAAGATTAAGATTATAACTTCGATGAATCTATGCTCCGTTCATAACAAAACGGTTACACGTGTCAATAATTTGCACGACTTAATATTTAACACAGATATGTATTTGCTGTTGTTACTATGTTGTTTGTTGTTGAGTGGTTTCTACTTCGACGTCCTTGAAAGTAGCTGGTTTTTGGGTGTGGTCCTCTGTGATTCAGTTTTAACAATTCATAAATATACCTATGAGACATTAAAACACATAATTATCATTAAAGTCCCATCAATAATCGCAGCTAAAAACCACAGACTAAAAATACTAACACATCCTTGTCCCACATAGTGCAGTCATACAACGCAATATTGTTTGTATGTGGCGAGCAATCCGATGTTGTGACTTCCGAGTTGGCCAATAACGAAGCCGAGTGGTGTTTGTGTAATGCACTTGCTCCCATCGGCTAGTGCTGGCAGCACTGTGGAACTTTTAACATAAATTACTCGTAATATAATAGGTTGTAGTGCGGTATAAAATTTAGAGAAACTGCGTGTTTTCTTATAACAAAGTTGTAGCGAGTTTAAGTTATGATTAGAGAGAAATTGTGTTTTTTCCCTTACTGATCAAACCAAAAATGTATTATCGAAGATTTTCGTCACATTAATAATAAGAGAGAGAGGGGCGATCTGTGGATGGGTGACGATCTTTCCACGAGACCCACCCCTCCGTGGCTTGGGCGTCGGGAATCCCAGGCCGATTTCAGGCCACCGTAGGCATGAGCTTGCGGACGGGGAGTAATGGATAGCTTGCTGTCCGGTAAGGACCAAGCCCAAGTCGACGGCGCGTTGTGTTCCACGCACGCCTCAAAGAGATGTCAGCACAACCCGATGGGGCCCGCAAGGGCCGATGCCCTGTCAGGGGTGCGGGTTCGTTCGAAAGAGACACCGCAGCCCCTGGCATACGGGCTACTGAGGGAACACGGGTGGTTTTTAGTCAGTAAAAGTCTGACACGCCCTCCTGCTCCACCCAGAGCGGGAGAAGTTTTTTGATGATTTCCCACTCAAAAAAAAAAAAACCTCCGGGTCTCAGAAAGTACGTTAGTTAAACGGTTGGTACCGGCTGTCATTCGTGGATCTTTGGCAGTCGTTACAGGTCGTCATAAGCCCGAAAGTTAGACAACCAGTCTCACCAAGGGTATCGTAATACCCAGCAACTGAGTTGTGGAAGTCAGATAGCAGATACGAAGATAGATCGCTTCATGTAAAATACTCGTATTCAGCTGCATTCGGTTAGACAGGAAGCCGACCCCAACATAATTGGGAAAAGGCTAGGCAGATAATGATGATGAATAGTAAGACCACCATTCCTGGTTGACATAATCACTTCGCAGCCTTGTATGTAAGTAACCGCAATAAGATGTAATTAGTCGACATATTATGTGGCCCATCCCACAAGCCACAGCTAATCCCTTAGTCGCACCCCTGGGAAGCATATTCGGCCTAATAGTACCCGGAAAACAGATGTCAAAGTTGACCAACTTAACCTCTTTCATAGGCTGTGGCTCTACGGTTTTACCTCAAAACATAGGGCAATCACACACGAAAAACGTTTTGTCTTTCAAAACATTTTTACTCACAGGCAACATGTCACTGAAAAGTAATTTCATTGGTGTTCCAAAAACATGTTTCTTTTTTGTTGTGATGTTTCCCGCGGCGTATCGCAATAGCAGACATACCTGCACGCTTGTGAAATCATGTTAGGGAAATCTAGTTCACGTCAACAGCTCGTGGATATGAGACAGAAATCAAATTAGTCACAACTACTCCACGTATGTTCAACTAGAAATTCAATACTGACATAGGAGAATAGCAGGAACGATTTCTGAATAATTCTGCGCTTATAGTTACTACTACAGAGCAGTGGTGGCCCAGTGGTAACGGCCGCGACTTACGAGTTGTGGGTCGTGAGTTCGAACCCAGCCAGGCGCATTACTTTTTCTATATAATTTCATCACCACTGCTCTCAAAACGGTGAAGGAAAACATCGTGAGGAAACCGGCATGTCCTAGAACCAAAAATTTTAAGATATGCGACATCTAACCAACCCGCACTGGGCCCACTCCCTCTCACGGAGAGGAGGCCTGTGTCCCAGCTGTGGGAACGTTATAGGCTGAGTAGGTAGTTACTGAAATCTTCGTTCTCACAATGAGATTATTCAATTAATTCTATGATACCTAATGAAACAGGATTTCTCAGAAGAAATTGTCGAAATAATTATTAATAATGGTAATTTGGTGTATTGACAAACATTCGGAGTATCAAGCCGGTTTTCCTGCTCTACTATATTTAATTCATGTCGGAATGTACTTATGTTTATAGCGTCTATAATACGTCAAAATCAATACCAATTAAAGTTATCTATTTTAGGAACCATTATTTTTTTCAATGGAATTTATTTCTAATGCATCGTTATATGTATAAAATTATTAGCTTTCCACACTTCTTCTCCATACAAATTTTAACTGTGCCAAATTTCTCGCGTAATTTTCGTAAAAATAGTCACAAAGTTTTTGCTTCACGCATTAATCTTTAATCTTATACATAAAAAAACTTTTTTCAAAAAAATAACAACCGACTTCCAAAAAAACACTACAAAGTGCAAAATAACTTTAATTTCGGAAGGCGGTGACTTTGGATGTGTATTTTAATTATTTGTCACCGCCTTCCGAAATTAAAGTTATTTTGCACTTTGTAGTGTTTTTTTGGAAGTCGGTTGTTATTTTTTTGAAAAAAGTTTTTATTTTTCACTTTTTAGTTACCAATTCGAAATTTCATCATTCTTGGCGTCAAAACAATGCATATTTATGCGATAGCAACATTCGCGGTTGATTTGCTGTAATTTTTTGAAGAGTTCCGTTGTCTGTCTCCGAAACGCATCATCAGACCTATATGAAATTTCAATGGGACCATTTCGGAGTAAACCCCTTTCGAATAAAAAAAGAATTTTGCAAATCCGTCCATATACAACGGAGTTATGCCCGAACATACATAAAAAAAAAAAAAAAAAAATATAAACATGTCGAATTGATAACCTCCTTCTTTTTGAAGTCGGTTAAAAATGAATCCATATTTCCCTTGGTCACGGCATCACACGTGAACGACTGGACCAATTTTGCTAAAAAAAAATTTGTTGTGTTTCTTACTGTCAGGAGAAGGTTCTTATGGAAGAAAAAAATAAGAAAGTTGCGAGTAACATATATTAATAGTTAAGACAGGACAACGTCTGTTAGGTCCAGCTAATTAATAAATAAAAATATTACAACCAAAAAGATATGTCAAATAAAATGCCAACAGTCAAACCAAACAAGCATATGTCAAACAAGGAAGAAACTAATAAAGACCAGTAATTTCCCCGCTCTGTTTTAGTTACCAAGCGCTCTGACCGCTGCAGACCGTCCACATTTGTGGCGTGGCGTGACGGCCAGAAGGACCACAGTGTGCTAAGCTAGCAATTACTCACAGCTAATGTACGACAATGTTTAGCCTGTAATCCTAACGCATGCGTGTGATTCTAATCGGGCTGAGGAGCGTGAATTTTGATCCTTTAGAGTAGTTTTTTTACCCGACTGCGCCAGAAGGAGGGTTATGTTTTTAGAGTGTATGTATGTGTGTATGAATGTTTTTATTTCGCTTTGGCAAAAGAAGTTTCTTGTTTCCATCATTTTTAATTAAAGTTCTCTTTTAGGTAGTCGGGGTTTTTGATTTACAAATTATTTTGACAACCTGTCTTTCAAAGGGTTATCTTGTTGCATAGTAACTGATTTTTGGAGGTCATAGGGAGTCGCTCCATCTAAAATATTGGTATTCAGTTGCTTTTGTGTAGACTGGAAGCCGACACCAATATATTTGGGAAAAGGAGACAAAAATGAAAGTAGTTTTTGTTTGGTAGAACACAATTTTCATGCAACCAATGACTGTCGCGCAATGGATAGAAGCACTAAGTCCACGTTCACACACGACGACGATTACACCACCGAGCAGTATTTTTTTTATAAGAACGTACTTAACCGTGACAAAACTGACAACTTAGCCCGGCACTAAGTTGTCAATTTTTCATTAAGAACTTAAATGAAAACTGCAACCGTACTCTGAATACTGGTCTCAAAACGGTGAAGGAAAACATCGTAAGGAACCCGGCATGTCATAGAGTCAAAAATTCAAAGACATATGACATCTACCAACCTGCACAAGACCTGCGTGGTAGATTACAGCCTACAACTTCTCGAAGACAGGTAGCCTGAGTCAAACCAAATCAAATCAAAATATTTTATCCATATAAATAAAAAGAAAAGTCCTGACTGCCTGACTGACTCATCAACGCCCAGCCCAAAACCTTGAACCTAGAAAGCTGAAATTTTGCACAGAGGTTACCTTTATAATGTAAACAAGGAATAAAGAAGGATTTTTCGAAATACAACCCATAAGGGATTAAATATGGGATGAAAGTTCCGCGCGGTTGAAGCCGCTGGCAAAAGCTAGTTTCACATAAACCTGCATGGGCACTTATGAAACGTCTGAAGCTAGGTGCACGGTTCCAAATTGTTGCTTCATATGGAGAAGAGCCGGCAAGAAATTCCACCGTTAGTTTTAAAAATAATTGGCTTTAACAATGTTTTCAAATTACAGTGATTATAGGTATGGGAGGACAGTGCAGGCCTGTCAATAAGTACCAGGTACAGAGGAGTGAAAATATAGAATAGAAAATCCTAGTAGATTATCCCTATTATTCTGAACAGAGTTCAAATTTCAAAAATGTCTTTATAGTTTAGACCGGGGACTGAACACAAAAAGTCGGGTAAAGACAACTTAAAATATCTTCAGCAATGATGAACTCGTCTAAATTAGATTATGTTTCATAATGTAATCGGTTCAATAGTTTGTTGTTTGAAGTCCCAATGTAATACTACAGTCTCCTTGGCAAAACAAAAGTGTGAATGTTTCAATTGAAATAAACGCTTTCCCCCTTATTACAGAACAAGGTTTTTCTTTAGGTATGGCTTAAACCTTCGAGCCTATTTTTTAAATAAGAACCTAACTGACATCGAAATACAGCTCCTTTTACAAAACTGACAAGTTAGTCCAGTGCTAAATTGTCATCAGTTTTGTAAAAGGAGCTGTAATTCTATTTCAGTTCTAAGTTCTTATTTCAAAAATAGGCTCGAAGGTTTAAACCATACCTAAAGAAAAACCTTGCTTTGTAATAAGGGGGTTTGAGTTTGAGTTTAATCCCAAAACTATCTACGATCTAAAAACAGCTTAAGGCCATGTTAACTTTAAATAGTGTCGTTATGAGCGATAAAAATTCTTTTTGCAATCCGATACGGGTTAAATTCTGTTGTAATAAATTCGAATAATAAATGAGCAAGTGTACGAGTATGTCGCAAAAATGCAAATAAAATCGTATAAAAGTAGATAATAAATATTTTATAATAAATAACATCCGTCACTAAATGCAGTTTGTCATTTGAAATGTTATTTTTGCTTAAAGATAATTAAGAGGTGACTTTGATGATTTTTTGATGCATTAAAGTATGTTTAATTATGTTTTGAGTTCCATCACTGTATGGAAAAAGAACTTGAAAATATCAATTTTTTTTTTTTACTACCAAAATTATACACGGTTAAAGAGATACACTGCTTTAAAAACAACACCTTTATGACCTTTTTCAAGAAATCTCCGCCATGTAGGTATACAAGGTGCAACTGAATAAGCGCAAGTTTCGAAAATAGTTTGTTCTTATTTGACTACTGAACCGATTTCACTGAATTTTAATATGGGTATTTTTTTTAACACTTATTTTGCCATTCTGAATTTCATCATCATCATCATCACAGCCGAAAGACGCCCACTGCTGGACATAGGCCTCTCCCAAAAGGGGGAGTTTTGCCATAATCGCCACGCTTGGCAAGCGGGTTGGCGATCGCAGTATGGTGGTAAAGTGCATAGAAAACGAAGTTGCCAATTCTCTAGTAAGTCCCTTAGTCGCCTTCTACGATACCCACGGGAAGAAATGGGATATGGTGCTATTCTTTTACGTCCGGCACCACCCGGATCTCCGTCACCACCCGGAACTACTTCTGAATTTATTAGTAATTTATTTATTGTAATACTGGGGTCAACGACATTTTCTAATAATAATAGTTTGCAAAAAAAAAACTTGGTCATTGTATTATGCTTTCAACGCTATTCTCTAATTGTGTATGAGGTCTTGCGTTAATTATCTTACACATTGTATACCTACTTGTAGAATATAGTAATAAACAAATAGGTACTATATTTCCCCATGGTAGGAAATATCATCATCAGCCTATAATGTTCCCACTGCTGGGACACAAGCCTCCTCTCGGTGAGAGGGAGTGGGCCGTAATCCACCACGCGGGCCCACTGCGAGTTGGTAGATGTCACACGTCTTCGAATTTTTGGTTCTAGGACATGTCGGTTTCCTCACGATGTTTTCCTTCACCGTTTTGAGAGCAGTGGCGATTAAATAATTTACACAAAGTAAAGCGCCTGGCTGGGTTCGAACTCACGACCTACAACTCGTAAGTCGCGGCCGTTACCACTTGGCCACCACTGCTCTCCTCACTCACTGGTAGGAAATATAGTATTTGTTTATTACTGATACTGTACTTACGCTTCCTTTTCATTCATCCACATCATCTTTTTTTTTTTTGTTATAATGCAATGTTTTTATTTTTTTATTTAAAACTTTAAATTATAATATGTACAGGTATATAAAAAGAAAATAATCATAAGGCATCAAAAAATACGTCCGCATCGTTGTCAATGGGAAAAGTGCCCAAAAGGCTGGCAGCATTGCCACGTTGTATGGCAATGCTGATTCTTTGGCCGAAAAATAGGCCAGCCCTTTGGTCACGTGAAGAGTCGACCAACCGCTTGGAAATGTCTTTTTGATTTAGTATCCTTTTACGACTTTCTTACATTAATAGAAAGTGTGAATCCTTGTACATATTGATCTTGGCTATCAGGAATCAATTGCCTAATAAAGCCATTGATACCCGATGGTTAATACCAGATACGCAACCGTAACTATAGTCTGTGGTATAATGGGCTAGTCTGTGTGTTAGGACCGATCTTAATGGCACCTGCGTATTTATAGCACAATAAATAAAGATAAATGGAGTTAGATCGTGTTGAGATGAATTAGATTCTTAGTTTACATTCAGACATCATCATCTGCCTAGCCTTTTCCCTACCACGTTGGGGTCGGCTTCCAGTCTAACCGGATGCAGCTGAATACCAGTATTTTACATGGAGCGACTGCCTATCTGACCTCCACAAACCAGTTATTGGGTAATACGATACCCCTTGGTAAGACTGGTTGTCAGACTTTCGGGCTTCTGACGACCCGTAACGACTGTCAAAGATCCACAAATGACAGCCGGGACCAACGGCTTAACGTGCTTTCCGAGGCACGGAGGGGTCTTGGTATGTAAATATGGTCACCCATCCACGGACCAACCGCGGCAAGCGTAGCTTAACCTGATCGATCGACTCGTGCGGCTTATGCTACTTAGCCACAAGTCCCCCAAAGTTTACATTCACACGGACGACGTAATGAAATCGCGTTGGATTTTATTCGCGTACTGGATTTTCCACTTTCATCTCGAAAACATCCTGCTGGGATTTTATTACACCCGTTTGAAGGTCCACTTAGTTTCTGAAGGAGATTTTTACTGAATCTGAGAAAGTATTTTGGACTTAAGATACGATTAATATTTATCTTACAATTGAAACAAATGTACAGGCGCGGAATCAGTCCCACATGACATACACACACACACTCAATCACACTTCACACACACACATCATACATAAACATTCGCACACACATCGCATTGTCATTTCACTTGTCCTAATCAATGAAACCATAGGAACGGCCAAGGAACCCATAATGACAAGCAATTTATCATTCAAATTCCTTTCGCACATAGCGGGTGAATGGAATTCACCGGCCGATGTTATGTTGAGCCGAGCATTTAGAATCCGGCTGAATTCCTATATCCCAGCATATAATAAAAAATACAGTTGAATTTTCAACTCCCGGCGGTAAGCAACTGAAAATCAAATGCGCGAAAAACGCCACGGTAAATAATCGCCCGCGGGTACAAGCGAGTGCGTTAAGAGAAACCCAAAAATCTGACGACCAGTTTTACTAAGTGGTATCGTATTACCCAGTAACTGGTTTGTGGAGGTCAGATAGGCAGTCGTTCCATGTTAAATACTGGTATTCAGCTACATCCGGTTAGACTGGAAGCTGACCCCAACATAGTTCGGAAAAGGCTAGGCAGATCATGATGGGTACGAGCGACAGCAAACTCGGTATAGATATGTAATTAGGTGCAAGTAAAATTTTACCTTAAGGTGCATAGGTATCTATTCCTTGACGGTTTATTTAACACACATTTGAAGTAAATTCAATTTTAAGCAATTAAAGATAATCATTTAAGCAGGTATTCCACTTACCTTCAGTTGTGGTTATTCTCTTCAATTTATACCACCGCAGTTTCATATTAACGAATGCCATAAAAAACCTTCAAATTACAGGACCTGCAACTTTTTATACGTAAACTGTCTGATTCACAGATTTTAACAAACGAATATGCGCAACTGTTTCCGAAATGCCAACCAACGTCGGGCAAAAACGAAAATCATTGTAATTGGTAGCAAAAAAAGTTTATATATTGCGATTTTTTTTGTTAAAATAAAGAATTCAATATTAATGTTTTTCATTTTCTCGTTGGTGTCGTAGATCCAAGCGCTACTGTTGAGCATGAGGGCTTAGATTCGGTGCCCGAGTCGAGTAGTGTTTTGGGTTTTTCTAAGTAGAATTTCATACTATTAGCCCAGAGTCTGGATTTGTGCAGGTTGATGGCAACAGGATGGGAAATCATCAAATAACTTCTCCCGCTCTGGATGGAGCAGGAGGGTGTTAGACTTTCACTGACTAAAACCCACCCGTGCTCCTTCAGTTACCTGTGTGCCAGGGGCCACGGTATCTATCTGCTGGGGAGTTTGTTGCGCCACTTCTTCTTCCCTAAAGCACTAGGAAGTGTCAAAAGGTGGGCGTTTTTGGGGTACTATCTGATGTATTTTGATGTTCGAAAAGTGCTGATTCTCAGCCTAATTTGAATAAACGACTTTTGATTTTGATTTTGAACAACCCGCCCCCTGGCAGGCATCGACCCTTGCGGTCCCCACCAGTTGGTACTGACATCTCTTTGAGGCGTGCGTAGAACACGACGCGCCGTCGACCCGGGCTTGATCCTTACCGGACATCGAGGTACCCATTACTCACCTTCCGCAAGCCTATGGCTTGCTATTAAATGGGACTTAAACATAATTGGCGAAAATTGGTGTACTAGAGGCGTACCTCTGCCTATCCCTTTGAGGAATACAGGCATAATGTTATGTTATGTGTTATACCTATTTTTATTTTTACCCGACTGCGCTATGGCGCAGGACAGAGAGCGGAGAAGAGTATGGTGGGAGCATCCTCCCACAAACACTCGAAAAACATAGCCCTCCTACCATCGTAGGAGGGCTATGTTTTTCGAGTGTATGTATGGTTGCAATAAAGGTTTTTATTGTTAAATTTAAGAAGATGCCTCCGAATGCATGAGATTGCTTTTAGTATTCAGTCTAATAGTCATCCCTTCAAAACAAATTTCTTGCATCCATCTTTTTTAATTAAACACTTTTAAGGCAGTCGGGTTCCGATTTTGTATTTTTTTATTTTTTTTTACTTTAATTATGGCTACTTTAACCAATTAAAATTGAAACTGACATTAATTGTAAATGAAGTTGCGTATTTCCCTTAGTCACGACATCACAAGTGAACGGCTCGACCAATTTTGCCAATTCTGCTTTTGTTGTGTTTGTTATTGTCAGGAAAAGGTTCATAAAGAAAAAAATAAGAAAGTTGCGCGTGACAAATAAATAAAATGCGAATTCAATTTTCATAGTTAAGACAGGACAAAGTCTGTCGGGTCAGCTAGTTATTAATAAATATGGTAATCTGAGCTATATCTCTACAACTATAACGTCGGGTTTCCTTTATACATGTCACTGGAATGACCTCAAATTGTAGTGAATAATGAATGGGATGAAAATGGGGTACATGTGAATGACGTTGACGACCGGCGGTCACTCCCATGTCATCCGATACCAGACCCGCATAAGTGATCTCTAGTGCTGGGTTGGTGAACCCTTTATTTTTAAAGTTTTTTCAAGGTGGCAGCGATATTGACGCGCAAACTGTCACCATGAATTCAGAATATAATTCGAATGAAAATCTGCTGGTTTATAGAAAAGTGTAGACTTCCACGGTCAAAATGTATGGAACAGCCATTTTTGTAGACTTCCACGGTCAAAATGTATGGAACAGCCATTTTTTTTAAATAACTGACCAAAAATTTTAAGGCCCCTGTACGGAAACCTGTACTGAATCTGTAATATTACCAGCCTGTAATGTTTTAAAACCCAGTGAACATAAACACCCAAACTTTCAAGTTTATTTTAAGGTGCTTACGTGGTAAAATTAATACCAAACCAAGAATAAAATGTATGACATTTTGCCTGCCGGCCTGCTCTTAATTTATTCTTGCTGTTTTTATTTATGTCACAATCAGATATGATACAAACCGAAGAGGGATGTTCAGGCCTTTTTTCACCGTTTTTAAGAAAGTAGAAATTTTTGTATCATTGCAGGCAACTGTGCGCGACGCACCTTTTTTACAGTTTACTTTTTAGTGTATTTTGTACAGTGTTTTTTTATATTTCGAATGCTATTTATTTTGATGCTTTTTGTCCAAGATTAAAACAGTCTTCCACCGACCATTACGGCGTTTACTTCGTAGAATAGTCCCTTAATAGTAAAAGTCTAGTAACCAGCAGTGGTGTTCAGGTACAGTCCCCTTCATCGTGGTCCTTCGACAGCCAATCTAGTAGATAGTAGTGATGGTGCTTACTCGTGCGGCTGCCAAGATGGGAGCTGAAGGGAACGCTGTGGAAAAGGAACTGGAGCAACCAGAGCCCAGCCACTCATCCGCCAACGCGGCGGCCGCAGTCCAGACCCCTTCTAGGCCCGTCTCCGGCAATCAGACCTCGCCGAGGTCCGTCACTACCACCCAGACTCCGTCGAGACCAGTAAGTAGAACTTCATCTCGTTCTTCTGCTACAATGGTGGCTAGAAAGTTAGCCGTAGAGGCTTTACATGCTCGCCGTATGGTTGAATTAGAGCAGGAGGCCGCAGAAAAGCTCGCCGCAGAAAAGCTCGCCGCAGAAAAGCTCGCGCGACAGCGCGAGGTAGCAGAGTTGGAACTCCGAGCGGAATTAGCGGCTATAGATGCCGATGCCAGTCATCATAGTTCGAGAAGCAGCCGTTCGGTCAATGACTGGCTACAGAATTCAAAAGCTGCTCTGAAAGATGATCCAGTTGGCCTAGCTGACCCCGTTGAATTTAATTCTATTATCTCGGCCGTTCCCTCTCGCCAGGCTGTAGTTACCGCAACCCCAGTATCGCCTAAAAAACCGGCTGACCTAGCCACCACAGCCACAAATGTTAACATGCATCTTTGTTCCAGCGATTCAGACCGTCTTGTGAAGTCGTTAGGAATTCTCATAGATAATGTTAATAAAGGCGCTTGCCACCGTAGGGGTGATAGGGATTTTCCTTTGCCGTTTTTCGATGGTAAATCACATCTAGAATGGCTTTCTTTTAAAAGAACCTTTCTGGATACGATGGACTCGCATTCTGCAGTGGAAAATCTAGCTAGGTTGAATAAAGCATTGAAGGGATGCGCGCGTGAAGCGGTCATGATGCTGCTGGCGACGGCGCGCGAGCCTAATGTAGTGCTGCGCGCGCTCGATACACGCTTCGGCCGCCCCGAGCTTATAGTGGCTCAGGAGGCAGCTACAATGCGCGCTTTACCGCGCGTCTCGGGTGAAGGTAAAGACCTTGCTATTTTTGCTAGTCGTGTTCGTAATTGTGTGGAAGCGATTCGGTTACTCGACCAGCCTCACTACCTATCATCGCCAGAGCTGATTCAATCGGTTATTTCTAAAGTCCCCCCACTGTTACGAGCACAATGGGTGGCCTACGCCAGCAGTCACGCGGTCAGTGGTCAACCCATGCTCGACATGTTCGCCGACTTCCTGGTCGAGATAGTCGAGCTGCAGTCTAGATTCGGCCTCCTCCCTGAATCGGCTGGGGCGCCGAGTTTGACTTCCGCTGCTAATAGCCGAGTCAGGGATAAGGTGCACGCAGTCGTTGCTGAAGAGAAATCTCGGTCGGCATCTAAAAATAGTTCATCCACGACTGCTGCAGGCAAAATTCATTGTGTTTTATGTCAACAACAGCATTCATTGACGCAATGTGACAAATTTCTTTCCTTGTCAGTAGATGACAAGTGGCATTTAATAAAAAAGAAAAGAATTTGCCACAGGTGTCTCAAAAAAGGTTGGCATAAGCTAAGTTTATGTTCAGCGAAAAGTTTGTGCGACATTGGCGATTGTAAATTTCGCCATCATAGGTTGTTGCACAGTGCTAGTGAGCGCGCAGCCGCTGCTCACGTAGGCGTAGAAGAGGACGACGACCCTGTGCCGTCCACGACGAGCTCCGACCCGTGTGCGTTGAGCTACGTACCTATAGTTTCTCTTGCTGAAGGGAAAGAGATCCTGACCCACGCGTCAACTTCTTTTTCAGCTGAAAGTTCGGCGCGATCGCTGAGTTTTCGTCCTCTACTGAAAGTTGTTGCTGTAACTGTGTCCGGTCCGTCTGGTAGTGTCGATACTTATGCCTTGTTGGACGACGGGTCGACCGCTACTTTTATTGATGCGGAGGTCGCTGCTAAGATAGGTATTAAGGGGCCTGAAGGACACGTTCACGTAGATTGCATAGGGGGCCTTAATAAGAACGCACTTGTGCGTTACGTCGACTTCTACATCAAGGGTAGTCACGCGAAAGATAGTCACCTTATTCGTAGGGCTAGATCTATTGAGGGTCTAGGGGTGTCATCACAGTTTGTCAACAGGGATGCCGTCACGAAATACCCATATCTTGCGGATCTTGCAGATGAGTTGTGCTATGGTAAAATTCAGCCAATGCTCATCATTGGCATTGACAACTGGCATCTCACCGTATCTAGGGCCACACGTAAGGGGTCTAAGTCACAACCTGTCGCGATTCTTACTGCGCTAGGTTGGGTATTGTTCGGTTTCGGTTGTAGTTCAACTGCTCGCGTTGATGTTGTCAGCCACGCCACACTGTTTGAGTCTGCGACTGTAGGCCAGAGCGACCGTTCCGAATTAGAGCAGCTTATTAAGGAGCAGTACAAGCTCGAGTCTATAGGTATTTCGAAACGTGAGGCGCGCAATGCTGATGATGAACGTGCTGGCCAGATTATTGAGCGCACAGCACGCCGCATGCCCAGTGGTCGTTTTGAAGTAGGTCTGATTTGGAAGTCTGACGTTTTATCGGTACCTGATAGTTACAACCTCGCCTTATCTAGGTTTTTAGGCTTGGAGAAGAAGTTGTGTAGGGATGGTGGCTATGCGGAGCGGTATCGTGCCAACGTTCTTGATATGGTTGGGAAGGGCTACGCCGAGCTGTGTCCAGAGGCGCCCACAGGCCCACGTATTTGGTACCTGCCTCACTTCGGCGTAGTCAACCCAAACAAACCTGATAAGCTGCGGGTTGTGCACGATGCCGCAGCCAAATCTGAGGGCGTTTCGCTAAACTCGTTGTTGTTACCAGGCCCTGACCTGCTTCAGCCACTACTGGGCATTCTTTTTCGGTTTAGGGAAGGCAAAATTGGGTTGACCGCGGATATACGGGAAATGTTTCCGCAAATTAAAATTCGCGTTGAAGATCGCGACGCGCAGAGGTTTTTGTGGCGCGATAGTCTGCTCGAACCGCTGCGTATTTACCGGATGTCGTCGATGATGTTCGGTGCCGCTTCCAGTCCCTTTACGGCAATTTACATTAAGAATAAAAATGCGGTTGAGCATCAGACACGATACCCAGACGCAGCGCGTGCAATCATTTGCGACCATTATATGGACGATTGCATCTGCAGCCTTGACAGCGTGGATGAAGCAGCAAAACTGGCCGCTGATATTTACGCTGTCCACAAAAACGGGGGTTTTGAAATGCGTGGCTGGGCCTCCAACAACGCCTCAGCCCTAACGTTGTTACCGAAAGAGACATTGCTGGAGACGCCGGTGACGTCACTTGTGGACCTGGGCCACCTGGCCACTCCTGTGAGGACGCTTGGCCTTATTTGGCAGCCCACTACAGACTGTGTCGGTTTCAATATTGGATTAAAAAAGGGTGGGCTACCAAAAAAGCTTACCAAGCGGGTGGTTTTGGCCCACGTGATGCGGGTTTTTGATCCTCTCGGAATTATTGCGCCTCTAGTAGTTACCGGTCGCATCATGTTCCAAAATGCGTGGCGCAAGGGTCTCGAGTGGGATGAAGAACTTTCTCAGCGGGACAGTTCAGCGTGGAGACTATGGTTTGAGGATTTGTTTAGGGTTGCCGAATTGCAGATCCCACGCTGCTACTGCCTAGCCGACTGTGAAGTGAATCACTGCGAGCTTCACGTTTTTTCCGACGCCAGCGAATCTGCCTATGCTGCGGTGGCTTACTGGCGTTTCGTGCTTAAGGATGGGGAAGTCAAGCTCGCACTGATTTGCAGCAAGGTCCGTGTAGCTCCCTTAAAGCCGGTGTCGATTCCGCGGTTGGAGCTGCAGGGAGCATTGATCGCCGCGCGCCTCGCTTCAACAATCTGTGATTCTCATCGTTTCAGACCCGTCAGGCAAGTTTTTTGGTGTGATTCAATGACGGTGTTGAGCTGGTTACGAAGCGAGGCCCGCTCATTCAAGCCTTTTGTTTCGCACAGAGTCGGTGAGATTCTGGAGTTAACGAGCGCCAGTGATTGGCGGTGGGTGCCTAGCGAGTTGAACGTCGCTGACGATGCAACCCGGTTAAAACGCACTACGTTGTCTCTAGAGTCTCGCTGGATCACTGGTCCAGAATTCTTACTTTCTTCAGACTGGCCTAGTGAGCCTTGTAGTCCCTCAGAGTACCCAAGCGTCAATGAAGAAATTAGGAATTCTGCATATACCATTGCAGCAGTTCACCTCATCGGTAGCGTTGAGAGGCATGTGCCCGTCTCAGCCGTTCCAAACGGTTTAGCTCTTGGCTGAGATTGGTACGAGCAACATATAGAGCTCATAAATATCTAACTCAGATCAGAATCCATTCTTTATCACGTAGGGGGTTTCATGTAGAGAATTTAGTGCGTGAGCAAGGGGGGATATTAACGTTTTCTTTTCAGCCGTCAAGCTCTTTTGGCTCTCTACACTCAACGCATGAGACAGCTGCCGATATACGCCTGGCCGAGACGCATATTTTGCGCCAGGCACAGCTGGACTCATTTCCTGATGAGATGATGTGTCTGAGTAGACTCCCACCCCTGCCCATACCTCGCATCAGTCGGCTGTTCCGATTGTCGCTGATTGTGGATGAAGAAGGCCTACTACGACTATCCAGTCGTATCGCTTCAGCCTCGGGAGTGCCTGAAGCTACAAAGAACCCCATCGTCCTCGACGGGAAACACCCTACCGTCCAATTACTGGTGGACCACCACCACCGCCGAGCCGCCCACGCCAACACGGAGACCGTGGTCAACGAGCTTCGTCAGAGCTTCTACTTGGTCGGCTTAAGAAACGTCGTCCGCTCCGTTGCCTTCCGTTGCCAGCTATGCCGCATTCGCCGAGCTGAGAAATTCCAGCCGCCCACTGGGAATCTACCGGAGGCACGTTTAGCTCACCACAAGCGTCCTTTTACATTCACTGGGTTAGACTACTTCGGGCCAGTTCAGATATCTATTGGCCGAAGACGGGAGAAGAGATGGGTCGCTTTGTACACGTGCCTAGTCGTGCGCGCCATCCACTTGGACGTTGTTGGAAGCTTGTCGACGGATTCTGCTGTAATGAGTCTTCGGCGTTTCGTGGCTCGCAGAGGAACGCCGTCTGAGATCTGGTCTGACAATGGCACCGCTTTCATCGGGGCAAGAAAAGAACTCGGTGCACTCTACGGGAACGCAGCTATGGAATATGCTGCGACGGAGAAAATCAGTTGGCGCTTCATTCCCCCGTCATCTCCGTTTATGGGTGGAGTATGGGAGCGACTCGTGAGAAGTGTGAAGACGGCACTCCGAGCGACCCTCACCGAACGTGCTCCGACAGAAGAAGTCCTCCGAACCGTGCTGGCAGAAGCAGAAGGGCTCATCAACTCCCGTCCCCTGACGCACGTCTCGGTAGAGCCCGGCAGCGAAGAGGCACTCACTCCAAATCATTTTCTCCTTGCAGCTTCGTCGGGGCGCCCTGTTCCAGCAACCTTGACGGACCGAGATCTAGTGTCAAGAAGCGGCTGGCGCAAAGCAGTCAGATTGGCGGACCACTTTTGGCAGCGCTGGGTTAAAGAGTACTTGCCGAATCTTATTCCCAGACCAGGGCAAGGCGATGTTCCAGAGTTAGCTGTGGGCGATCTGGTCCTAGTGGCTGATGGCAACCTACCGAGGGGCTCCTGGCCGAGAGGGCGCATCTCAGCGACTTACCCGGGTCGCGATGGGGTGATCCGAGTGGCAGACGTCAGGACTGCAGCGGGCACACTGAGGAGGCCCTTGAAAAAGCTGCTCAAGCTGAGGGCTTAACTTTGGGGGGAGGAATGTGCGCGACGCACCTTTTTTACAGTTTACTTTTTAGTGTATTTTGTACAGTGTTTTTTTATATTTCGAATGCTATTTATTTTGATGCTTTTTGTCCAAGATTAAAACAGTCTTCCACCGACCATTACGGCGTTTACTTCGTAGAATAGTCCCTTAATAGTAAAAGTCTAGTAACCAGCAGTGGTGTTCAGGTACAGTCCCCTTCAGCAACATATTGCAATTTGTCCTACACACTAACGTATCTATCAATTAACTGCTTTAACCTTACCTCTACTGACACATCTATAAGTTTACAACACAGTTAATTGCTTCTTCCCGCGATGTTCTCGTTGCAAGCCTTAGACATTTTCTACCAATCAACCAAAGGTAGTAAATGAAATTAGATGGCTGCTTTAGTTGAGAGGAACAATGATAAAAAACGATTAAAATGTTTTTATCATAATGAATTGTAAATAAGACAGGTATACACTAGTGCTTAAATAGGTCATAAACATACAAATTTACTTTAATAACCTATGAAACACCATCGTAGGTGCGGGCTTGCGGATGGAAAGTAATGGGTAGCTCGCTGTCCGATAAGGACCAAGCCGGGGTCGACGGCGTGTTGTATTCCACGCGCGCCTCAAAGAGATGTCAGCACCAACTGGTGGGGTCCGCAAGGACCGATGTCTGCCAGGGGTGCGGGTTGTTCGAAAGAGATACCATAGCGCCCGGCACACAGGAAACTGAAAGAACACGGATGGGTTTTAGTCATTAAAAGTCTGACACACCCTCCTGCTCCACCCAGAGCGGGAGAAATGATTTGATGAATTTCCCACCCTCAAAAAAGAAAACGATGAAGCACAGCAATACTGTAGCTTCCCAATAGCGAAATAATTTTCCGAATCAGCACCCTAATTGCACAACACACTATTAATGGACCTGCACCATTTTGATGATTATTGGTAATCCATTCTTTTGTATGTTTGAAAAAAATATCTGCTTATATTGTAGAACTATCAAAATTAAAGCGATTGTTCCGTTGTTGTCCCTCTGATCCGAAAATTACCGTCTACATACAAACTATTGTACAAAAATTAGAGAGAGCTCCAATCAAACGTTTGAAAATAGAACTGGCATTCTAACTATGACAAGTCGGAAGAAAAAAAAATTAACGATCAATAGAATCAGATTAGAAGATATATTTACCGATATTTGTTACCGTCGAAGTAGATTGCGATTGGCGACAGCCGCGACAGTGAGGTATTATCCTTTCTTGTTAAATTATATTATCAATTACATTCGGTTCAATGGGCCGTGATTGTTATCTTTTGTGCTATTCTCTTGACGAAACGAATCGGACACAGTATAGATGGTACTGCAGAAGGTCGGCTCCTTATAACGGTTACCGTGACGGTAAAGAAATGTAGCCACCACATGTCATCGCGTTCGCTTCGTGACGCCTTTATGCACCGTAGAGTTAGCCAGAGGTGTATCTATAGTATTGTACCTGCATTTTGCCAGCTATGTTTAAGTCGGACGGGCCTACGGAGAAATGTCAGATTGAAAAACCCAATTATCCTTTGCCGGACCCGGGAATTGTAACCAGGACCCGTTCAGGAGTAGCGTTTCCAATCAGTTGACCAAAGAGGCAGTCAATTGTCCGTGATTCAGCCGTCCAAATCCATACGGTTCCGCCACGGTGCATGGTGGCAGAATGTATTTTTGTGAAGTATTTAACCTTCACACACACACCATGGATTCGGCACGAACGACGGCGACGGCTCGGCCGTGTGATTTCGTGATATTCAACTGAACGTACGGAAACCGGCAACCTTGACGTACATTTAAGTTCTACATCCATGTGTAACAGTCACCATTTCAGGAGAATGCGCTAAAGTAACCAGAGAAATTCAAATTGTCTAGTTTTTCGGGTTGAATTACCATTTTATGAAAAATCATTCAATGGGATTATATATGAGCTGGGTTGTATTGATGATTGGCGCGGACCATAGTTTGTTCAACATATGGCCTGACACTACTGCAAATTTCAGAAAAGAAAATTTGGATTTCGCGGTCTACCCTAGCGCTGCGTCCATAGGCAAAATCCATGTGTATGTGGAAAGGGCCTAAGTAGTGAGTGCGCCTGTTTAAATTTGTTGTATGGAACTAACCTTCTGCGTTTTGCAGGTACTTTGTACTACTTTGTAACGAAACGATACGGACGTTGTTAATGTACAACCGTCATTGACTCTTTGTTCTATTTTAGTAACCTTTGATTCAGAGTCAAATTGTATTAAAGCTTCGTGATCAAAGATATTAATAATAGACAATCCTTAAAGTTCTCTCAGAATTTTAATGTAACATTACTTTTCTTAAAAGCGAAGATGGATTCACCAGATACGACATATTTTCAGCATATTTTATATGAAAATATCTTGTAGGAGCTTTGACACATTTTAAGTCGAGCTAAGTGAAAATGTTAATATTGACAGAGTGAAGTTTTAGGCTTAAAAACAACTTAGGATATCTTTACAAAGGAGATTAAAAAAGATGAATAAAGATGTTTCTTGGACTTGGTGTAAAATAAAGATCTATCTTTCAATCGATTTGCAGGTGTTATCTAAATTAACCTAGCTTGGAAGGCGGAGAGAGTTGCGGCGTACCATGGGAGAGGCCTAGATGACCTGTCTGTCTTCTTCTTAGCGTATCGATGGCATAAAATTAAAAAATGTTTGGCCAAAAATTCTGCTGCGCCGACTCCGCTCACTGACGTAGTCATAAGATCGTCAAATGCACCGGTGACAGGGCATGCGGCGCCGGATTGAAGGTCAGCCATTATCTGTGGGGTTCGAAGTCTATTTAGAGATTTTCAAATCTCAAGGTTTTCAGATTCTACTATATTCAAAATTTAAAAACTGGTATGTTTGGATGTATAGATGTTTGAAAGAAAGTAAGAAAGACTCGCACAGGAATATCATAAAGTTTACTACACTATATACGTACTAATAAAATAAAAATGAAATTTAAAAAAAAGGAAAATAATAAATAAAAAGTCCTGAACTAGGCCAAAAGGGCTATCTCAGCATGATGTTGCGACATTTAAATAGTGACGCAGCGCTGGTATTCTGATAGGGCTCGCTGTGATATCACCGATGTGATATTTGGATGTTTGTTACTTAATCACGCCAAAAAGATTGATCGGATTTGGATGAAATTTAGCACACAGATAGTTATCACTTAAATTAACATATGGGGTACTTTTTATTCCGGTAATACTGTCTCGTAGTATAATTTCCGACATACACGCGGGCGAAGCCGCTAGCAAATGCTAGTGGTTCGATAAAAACTTATAGGGGGTTAATTTAGCTCCCGCCACAGATTACATATTGCTGTGTAGCCGTTACCATTGGCTGGACTAGCTGGACCCACGTACCTTGGAAACGTTTCTCACTTCAGCCTCTGGGGCACTCAGCTGAGTTGTTTGTGACTGCAATAAACCGAATTGATCAATTCAAAATGCGTTATAGCCGAATTCTAACCTAAATTACCACACGCTACTAATGTTAAATAGGCCCCAACACATTTGACACGTGTCAATAATTCACACAGATTATGACATCTAAATTAAATCTCGAACAAACATAGATTGATTGATCAGACGTGATTGTGCAATCAATGTGACCAATCGGCCGCGCAGGTGATTTTCATTCATGGAACACATAATTTTGCGGTTGAAATTGGATGGGCCGACATTGGATGTCACATTAATCGCTAGATTAGTGAGCCAAATGATATTTGATTAGCCATCATGGAGGATTACAACGTAGAAGCCGCCTGATATGATAGTTTCCGTGTAGTTGTTGTTTTGATCAATGATATGCGGTTTATCTATGCTGGCTTTGCTGTTCTGTTCAGCAACGGTATTGAAATGAATTGGTCACTGTTTTAATAGCTCTTCATTCTCTGTTAAAAACGAAATGTGTTATCTACAACGGTTGAGAGCGTAAATCTAAATAAAAAAACAGAATTTCCTAAATTCCTTGGACTGGTTTTTTTTAGATCAGATGGGTTTTTTGTTTTTGAGGGAGGGATATTATCAAATAACTTCTCCCACTCTGGGTGGAGCAGGAGGGCGTGTCAAACTTTTACTGACTAAAACCCACCCGTGTTCCCTCAGTAGCCCAGGCAGGCAGAACAGGCAACTGAGGGTACACACCCTCAGTTGCCTGTTTGCCAGGGGCCACGGTATGTCTTTCGAATAACCCACACCCCTGGCAGGCAGTCGACCCTTGCGGACCCCACAAGTTGATGCTGACATCTCTTTGAGGCGCGCGTGGAATACAACGCGCCGTCGACCCGGGCTTGGTCCCTACCGCACAGCGAGCTACCCATTACTCGCCATCTGCAACACCGCGCACCGCATGGATTAGCAATAAGCTTCAAATTGGTTCAGATTCTGATAACAGTGTGATAACTACGCAATTAGGGTGCAGTATAAGATTTTAATACTATTCGAAGGAATTTTTATGTTGTGAAAATCCTTTTCCTAACTAATATTAAAAATGCAAAGGTAGATTTGCTAAAGATAAAGATGTTATTTGAGATTTGATTTGCTAGAGATAAAAGGTTAAGATCTCAGATTATAAAACAAACGCAGATAAACCGCGCGGAACACCAAGAGTGAAGCCAAAAAACCAAATACTAAAGCGTCGCATTGTAATGCGAGGTATACAGATAGACCATGTTAAAGAGGTGGGCTACTATTCATATTGGATGACACACGAAGTCACGGGCAACAGACAGCTAGTTAAATAATAACGCCAACATAATGATATTTATCTACCGAACCTTCCTTAATATTTAAGAATTGAGTCGTATATAGTTTCTCAATATGTTTAGACTAAGACCTACAAACTGAAATAGATACCTACTTTCAGGCGATTACTATCTCCTAGAAAAATCTTTCAAGAAAAGCAAAAAAAAAAAAACCAATCCATTATTGTAACTTACGTTTCCAGTTCGAGATTATTTTGAATATTTCTAACAAATACAAGTACAGAAAATTCGGAATAAAACAAACGGTTTGTTACAAAGGATAATGTCGACAAACAGGTTCTGGTGTTATATTTATGACTTCTATTTGTCATTTTGAGCCAACGATTCGTCTCATTGCTGGGCAAGCGGCTTCCCCTTTTCTTGTCGAGATCTCTATCTCGTCTTACCGGAGGAACGGTCCAAAACCTCGCTCCATTTACGACGCTGTCCGACTTGACATCTTTATTTTACCTTGTGTTTATATCTTAGAATGTTTCCTGGAAATAGAAGTAAGTCTGTTTTGTGAATCTACTGATAAAATGTACCTACGTTGACAACATTTATTTCTTGTAGGCCGGCTGGTTCTTAGAAAAGGTATAGGTAAGGTTAGGTATTAGGTTTCACGCTGGTCAACTTATTCATTGATTTGGCTGTTGGGAACTGGTATGTTGGATGATAAATTTATAACCATTTGAAAATTAACGACAACATGTAAAATTAAATCAAATGACCTTTTTGCTTTCAAATCTAAGTACTATCTTTCTAAATAAACGGCAATTTTGAACGTCAAAATTTATATGATTCTTTTCGCCCGGTCCCAAAAGATAGTTTCGTATGGCGAAGAATGGGAAAGAAACTCCAACATTACTTTTTTGAAATGTTTTACAATATTTTATATAGATTAATTATATCATTACCCAAATTAAATGATTATTAATAGCTTAGTTTTTATTGTTTACCTAACTGTTTATAAACTAACTTTTTTATTTTATTTCCATTTTAATTATCTTTTGATTAATGTTAAAACTATGTGCAAATTGTTTCAAGTCTAAGCCTTCTCATGCTAATCCATGTATGTACCTGGAGAAACCTCGACCCCTATTATGCAGGATGTCCTAGTTTAGGGGTCGAGGACCTCATTGATGTAAGTAGGTATCAGGTAGTTTATTTCCAAACTTCAGAGTTTGGAAATAAATTACTATTCATCACTTGCTTGGCCTTTCCCAAATATGTTGGGGTCGGCTTCCAGTCTAACCGGATGCAGCTGAATACCAGTATTTTACATGGAGCGACTGCCTATCTGACCTCCACAACCCAGTTACTGGGTAATACGATACCCCTTAGGGTAAGACTGGTTGTCAGACTTTCGGGCTTCTGACGACCCGTAACGACTGTCAAAGATCCACAAATGACAGTCGAGACCAACGACTTAACGTGCTTTACGAGGCACGGAGGGGTCTTGGTATGTAAAGATGGTCACCCATCCACGGACCAACAGCGGCAAGCGTAGCTTAACCTGGCCGATCGACCCGTGCAGCTATTGTTATTTAGCCACAAGCCCCTCAAATAAATTACTATTACAATAGCTTAAAAATCAGTTGAAAGAAATATGACAACATGTTAAATTAAAATGAAACCAAATGAGCTTTTTGCTTTTTAATCTAAGTACCCTCTTTCAAACATTAAAAATGTTCGGTTTATATTACTATCACCCGAGTGTATTCAGCGAGGTTTTTATACTCACACTCGTGTTTTTATAACTCCAGTTATGTAACAGTTTCATAAAACAAAACACATTTTTTTTAGCAAAAGTGTCTTTTAATAAAACTTTAAAATTTCACGTCATTTATGTACCTACTATTTGTTTATTTCAAAATAAGACCTTTGCCATATCATATTATGAATTAAGATAAAAGTTGTTCATTATAATTGTTATGGTAACGCCATCCATGGACTCCACGGGACAGGCTCGACATAGTGTGAAGTTCACAAGCAAAATACTTCCTTTGCGCCATTTTGTTTTTGTAAATCTAGTTACTAATGTAGATTTTAAGGAAATTTAAAGCACTATTTTGGCAAGTAAACGATATCTTATTAATTATCAAAGTCCTAGATAGGTCCTAAGATCCTTCCTTGCTTGTTTTTTTTCTTGATTCTCTATGAACCCTCAGCTAGCAGCTAGCCATGTGACGTAGTGTTCGCAATTTCGTTCTGCACCACTTTAGCTGTTCATTACGTAAAGTTATGTGTCCCACCTGTTACTGATATGGAGTGTTCAGTAGCTGAAATGAGAAAAGGTGAAATCTTTTCTTATACTGCACTTTAGTGACTGGAGATTTTCCGTCATTTGAAGGCACGTTTTTCTTATAATTCACTCTCAGAATGTACTAGCGTATCTATCGTTCATTCGGTTTCTATGAGGTAACGAAATAATTATAAGAAGTACCGTAGAAACTCAATTTACCAAAACTTTTCAGGAATAAATCTTAAAAATCTCCATTTATTATAGCTAAAATTACGGCAAAATAGCGACAGTTATTATATAATATTGGGATAGTTTTTTTTTTTTCGCGTTTTGGTCAGTTTCAGAATGTATGTTAAATAAAATATGATTTGCAACCATAAAAGTATGTATTTACAGAATATTAGCCCCGAAAATCATCAACGTAACCCTCTCATCATCTGCCCAGCCTTTTCCCAATTATGTTGGGGTCGGCTTCCAGTCTAACTTGATGAAGATACAAGATGGCGCGACTGCCTATCTGACCTCCATAACCCAGTTACTGGGTAATACGATGATCATCAATGTAACCCTCTAATTTCATATAATCCCACTGAATTACTTAGTATTATTATGGCTTCGTACAGGACTTAATTTTTTATTTTACTTTTTGTTTTTTTTGTTTTTGGATAAATCGTATGTTAATTTTAATAGTAGTGTAGCCTAATAGTGTTTTAGTGTTTTCTCTTTTATGTCTTTAATTATCGTATTATACTGCAGCAAGTTTGTAAGATTCCTGTGCAAGTCCAATAAATAATTTTTCTTTCTTTCTTTAAATAAAAATGGATTACAGGGCTACCTTGGCGTTTCCCCCTTATTGTAAATGGTTAATAAAATATATGCAGGGTTATTAAAAAAACACCAACAACCTCTTAAGAGGTCATTGTACTCATAATTTATTTTATGGTTTGGAAATCATCAAAAACTTCTCCCACTCTGGGTGGAGCAGGAGAGCGTGTCAGACTTTTACTAACTAAAACCCACCCGTGTTCCCTCAGTAGCCTGTGTGCCAGGGGCAGCGGTATCTCTTTCGAACAACCCGCACCCCGGGCAGGCATCGACCCTTGCGGGCCCCACCACTTTGTGCTGACATCTCTTTGAGGCGCGCGTGGAATATCATTATGAACAACTTTTACTATGGGACCAAATCTGAAATCGCGAAAAAAAATCTGCCGTTCCCCTCCTGGCAGATGGTTAATCGGACGATAAGTACAAAGTAATGGTTAATAGGCTACATCTTGAATTAATGGAGCTTATTATACATTTGTATGGAAAAAACATTAAAATATGAAATCTTATTTTATTTGAAAGCTTACTGTAACTTTTAGAGAAACTTGCCAACTTAAAATAAATAGTTTACAGTGGTTTATCTCAAGCATAAAAGGATAGAAAGCCAATAAATACAAAGTTTTAATTGATAAATGTATCAGAGTTTTGTAGTTTCTAAATAAGATTCTTGAGAACGGGCTAAAGTATGATTAATGGTCTAAAATGTTGCTTGTTTATCTTCTATTTTGCATTTCGACGGTACATCTATGTTAGTTATTCTGTTTGTGCCCAGAAGGGGGCCACGTTTACAGTGACGTCAGTGGCGTTGTTCAGATTGTCAAGGGTGCAGTTATAAACAAAGAAGAATAATAAAAGTAAAAATTAATCGTCATTATTAATTTCCATATTGAGAAGCAAATGGTAACCAAATGATACAACAGACCCTCTCTGAGACCAACCTGCACTGGGACCAACCTACATTGGGACCAACCCGAATTGAGCCCTCATGGTGGTTTACAGCCCACTTCTTCCCACTAAGAGGCGGCCCATGTCCCAGCAGTGGCAACACTATAGGCTGATTATGTCATACAACGTTAGCCAATATTTGGATTGTATAGACGTCCATGGCTAACCTTTAAACCTAAAGCTGTAGTTACTTGCAAAACAAAAAATCTAAGTACGTATCAATAGTTAGTCGGTGGATTCCTGCGGCGGTTAAAAGGTCATCGGCCCTCGTGGGAGGCTGTCCAACTCTTCGTCTTCCGGTACGTAGACGCCACTCCAGAAACTTTCGGCCCCATCGGCCATCTGTTCTGCGAGCAATGTGCCCTGCCCACTGCCACTTAAGTTTGGCAATTATTTTCTTCATTTACCTTAGTACTCCTACGTATCTCTCGTAAATGAAATAATCCTTCCTATTCCGTTACTTCAATGAAAAACGAAAATGCTGGTATATCAATAAAATTACGTCCATATATAGGTACAGTAACAACGTACGTAAGTAGCACAAGAGAAATCTTGAACGCACATAAACTCACAAATCCTTACATTCAAATGTTACATCGATTCCAGTGTAAAATAAACAGTTCCTTTGTTACGAAAATGTTTTTAACTTAAACAGGTACAAGTTGCGTTGCTTTGGCTCAAGTTTACCAGCCAGTTCCTGGACGTAACTTGCTACAAAGTTGATTGCTCTGCAACCGCACTCGACACAAGTTGTAGCTTGATTTCTATACTGTGCCTTTGGAGACCCCATTCATGATTCCATTCGGTTTGGTTGTTACTCGGTTTCGTTGCTTTACACAAGTTATTCGATAAAATTCTATTTAGACTTTTCCGTAATCTTGATTTGTGGCCTGAATTTTTTTTTTTCATTCATTCAAAATATCATGCCTGTATTCTGCTAAGGGTTAATCAGAGCCCTATCTGTAGTACACTCACATTTCGCCATTTAGGTTTAAGATCCATGTAATAGTGGACGAGCCTATTGCCATCAAACAGGCATAGATCTGTACTCCAGGCTACTACTGAGAAATTCAAAAAACATCCATCTGCAAAAACCCAATCATATTTTGCCCGACCCGGGAATCGAACCTAGGACCTCGTGGTCAGCAGTAGCGCTTGCGACTAATAGGTCAATGAGGCAGTTAATACGAAAGAATTCATAAAATAAATGTGTGGATCTTACCTGCCTTTTATTTTTATATCTTAATTCAAACGTGGGAAAAAAACGCTTTTTTTTATTAGCTTCACTTGTATGTTTGTTTGTTTGTAACCGACCCCTTTGGACTTGATTTTGACCCACTTCAAACGGCCAGATATCATTTAAACTTTGTCTACTTACGAAGACCGATGACAATTCAACAATTTTATAAATTTGTTCCATAATGTTAAAAAAAAATCCATAAAAATAAAAACTGAAACAACACGGTTTTGTAGTTAGCGGAAATTAAAAAAATTTAATATCTAAGAAACCTGCTTCAAAAAACCAAACTAAAAACGCAGAAAATAATTTTCAGATTTTATAATCTATTTTTATTTTTATCACTACGTAGGTACAGTACGTATCTGATAAAAAAAATGATAGTAAAATGTCTTTTTCATTCAACTGTTATTACAAAAAGCCAGCTACAAAATATGGAAATAACAAAAGTTAAAACATTACAACGAACAAACTAACTACCGTAGTCGATTATTGTGAGTCGAAAATAATCGTTTCGGCGATTAATTTTTTCGTGGAACAACCTTGTTACGAATAAATGGGTTAATTACAACGCCAGTCCGGGAATGTTTGAGATTCGAACCAAAATGGCTTACAGGAATTAAAAACTCATTACTATTAGCGAACAACTGCCAAGACTAATTCGTGCTGGCACGCTGGCAAAGCAAAATTCTAAATCCACCTTTTCAACTTAGTTTCTATTTAAAGTATTACCTTCTTCTGTGGGTATGTACTATAAGTACATCTCTGCCTAGCCCATGGATATTTACAGGCATGATTTTACGTAATGTAGTTACTTTCCAGTGTGTAAGTGTAGGTTACAAAGCCCTTTCTGAAACTGATGGACGCTAGTAATGGCAGCACACACAGCCGAATTCTGGGCCGAGTCCATTTAGATTGCCATCGACACGCTAATTATATGAAGAAGCCCTATCATGAGCTACATAAGTGCTATATACAGTTAATATCAGCAGATAGTAAAAATAAAATAACAAACCAGTAAAACTTTACAAGGTTTAACTTTCCTGTCGTACCTACTCGTAAGTGCATGTGGTTTCTGGGAAAGAAAACGCTTTCGTTACTCGTATTTATCTAGCACAAGAGATGGGGCTTGTGGCCAAGTAACAATAGCTGCACGGGTTGATCGATCAGGTTAAGCTATACTTGCCGAGGTTGGTCCGTGGATGGGTGACCATCTGTACATACCAAGACCCCTCCGTGCCTCGGAAAGCACGTTAAACCATTGGTCCCGGCTGTCATTTGTGGATCTTTGACAGTCGTTACGGGTCGTCAGAAGCCCGAAAGTCTGACAACCAGTCTTACCAAGGGGTATCGTATTACCCAGTAACTGGGTTGTGGAGGTCAGATAGGCAGTCGGCATCCGGTTAGACTGGAAGCCGACCTCAACATAGTTAAAACATAGGTAAAAGGCTAGGCAGATGATGATTTATCTAGCACAAGAGGCGTCATCTAGTTATAGGTAGTTCTAGTATTATAAGCTACGATCAGTAATCTATATATCTATATAAATAAAGAGAGAAGTCCTGACTGACTGACTGACTCATCAACGCCCAGCCTAAACCCTTGGACCTAGAAAGCTGAAATTTTGCACAGAGGTTCCCTTTATAATGTAGACAAGGAACAGGGAAGGATTTTTCGAAGTTCAACCCCTAAGGGAGTTAAATAGCGGATAAAAGTTCCGCGCGGGCGAAGCCGCTGGCAAAAGCTAGTAATAAATGATTACTACATTATTATGGGGGAAGCGCCATGATAACCTACGGGATTCAAAATTTTGTTACATTATTCGTAATTTGACTGAATCTGCAATTCAGTCAGGCTGTATGATGAACAAAATTTGTTTTTTGACTGTAACAAAGAAACAAAGAAAAAAAAAAGAAATGTATACATAATTATAATCGTTACAATCATCGTAACTACTAATATTGTAAATGTGAAAGTTTGTATGTTAGGATGTTTAGATGTTTAAATGGATGTTTGTTACTCAATCACGCAAGAACGGCTGAACGGATTTGGATGAAATTTTGCACACAGGTGGATCATAACCTGGATTAACATATAGGATACATTTTTGTCTCATGAATGCGTTCCCGGAGGGTTATTTTCGAATTTTTGACAAACGCTACTACCTAAGTATAATTAAACAAATGAGTCTAGCCTCATTATAAACCCTCTACAGTATCATTATATTCTCAATATATTCTCATTTACAGCCTCATTATAGCGTATATCTTCTATAATAATGCCAAGTTTTACTTGCGTACTCTTCTAAAATCTTGGCAGCGTGCAGCCTTCCATCGTGCAAGTAAGTGACAGATTATAAAAAGGTGTACCTGCCAAGAAATGAAACTTGTCTGATTTTATCCATACTAATATTACATTTACCCGCGGCTACGCCTGCGTGGAGGTCGGAAATTGATCCACGGGAATAACCGGGAAAGAAGTATCCTACTGTGTTAATCCAGGTTATAAACTACATGTGTGCGAAATTTCATCCAAATCCGTTCAGCCGTTTCTGCGTGATTGAGTAACAAACATACAAACTTTCATGTTTATAATTTCCTTTATTTCAATAAATAGATACATATAAATTACATTTTTAAATATTAGAATATAAGATATACAAAAATATAAAAAATAAAATATCCTACTGGTTAATCCAGGTCATAAATTACATGTGTGCCAAATTTCATCCAAATCCGTCAAGCAAAGTTTTTACGTGACTGAGTGACAAAATCCAAACTTTCACATTTATAATATTAGTAGAATACTATAGTAGTAGGATATTACCTACCTAAATCCAAAAATAACTGTGTGTGTCTGACGGTATGTCTGTCTTTCTGTTACATTTTATGGCTAAACGGATATCGAACGGTATTCGAAATTACGAATAGACCATAATATTTTTATCCTGGTTACACATTCCTGTGGCATAATTCCGACATCCATGCGTGCGAAGCCGGAGCAAGTTTTTACTTAATAGATTTTCCGTCGGAACAAAAACCCTTTTGCATATTTTCAATTGGGTTGTTTTTATTTACCTCCTTAAATATGTAGTAATAAAAAAATGCCGAACAGTTTGTTTGTTTGACGAGGATGAGATAAAAAAAATGTAACAACTCTTAGCAGCCGACCAAAAAGAAAAAAAAGTGAACGAAGCCGCGAGCAGAAGCTAGGAAAACATAAAATAAAAATGTTCATTGTCTGTTCCCATTTTATTCCATTACCAATAATAAAACCATTATTCAATATCTTTCACATTTTAATATTGACGTAAATGCAGTTATTGCTGTTGCTCTGAAAAGGCCAATTTTTCTGAAACCTTTCAGCAAATTGTGAAATATTTTTCTGGTTAATATTAATGTTCAAACCAATTACTTACTGAATAATGGATTAACATCTACTTTATTATACAAAATGTATTTTATACGAACTTAATAAATTAATTGACATGAAAAAAGCTGTAAGATGAAGCAACAAAGTGTCCGCCAGGGGTGCGGGTTGTTCGAAAGAGATACCACCGCCCCTGGCACACAGGCTACTGAGGGTACACGGGTGGATTTTAGTCAGTAAAAGTTTGACACGCCCTCCTGCTCCACCCAGACCGGGAGAAGTTATTTGGTGATTTCCCACCCAAGAAAAAAAAAGCAACAAAGTGTAGGACGACATATCTAGTGAAAGTAATTTATGAAAATTAATTGGTGTACCTAAACATTAGTCACCCTCCCTATTCACGTTAATTTCATAATTGCCGTCATGTTTTTTTGCCCAATAAATAAAATATATTACTTCAGAAACTATTTACATGCTTGCGTACAGCAGATTAGAATACCTACATTTATTTGTTCAAAAACATGGTACCTACAATAAGGTCTTATTAACAATATACTAATACGAAAAATTTCGTCATGGACTTGCATACAAATATTTAAACATGTTAAATTTAAAAAAAAAAAAACGATAGCAGAAACAAAAATCAATTTTCATTGAAACATTTTAAAATCCAGATACAAAAACATTGTACTGTATACACCCACTCCAACAAAAAATCAATCAACTCATACAAAAATAACGCACTTCAATTATTTCGGACCACAAACAATACACTCGAACAACAATGTATTTTTACGGCAAGTATGTTACAAATCAGTACCACATTCGAAGGGGGAAAATTCAGCGGTAAATCCGTTTCCCGGCTTTGGTTGTCGGGCCGTCCCACTGTCAATTAGCTAACAGGTAGTGGTACGAAGCCAGGTGTCAAGTGATGGTAATTAACTAGGAAATACTCCTGCGCTCGACTGTACCGTATGTGCGGTGTCGACACAATGTGACCGTTGCGTGTACACTCGCGAACAGATATGGTGGCCGTGCGCGGAATGGTATTGTTTTTGGTCTGAATGGCGGGGTTGGGTATGTGTCTTTTATTTTTGGGACGAAGCAATATTTTTGTGGGCTCCACACGTTACCTAAGTTGAATAGTTATGTTTTTTCCGGACCAGTAACGTCCATTCTATGTCCACCACTAGATGTTGTGTTGCCCGCAACTTCGTCTGCGATCCAGTATCAAAATCAGCATATATCCTTACCCAAGTTATGTTCTATCTTTGCGCCAAATTTCAACCAAATTCGTTCAGCCGTTTTAGTGTGAAAGCTTTACAAACAAACAAACGTCCTTTCACATTTATAATTTTCGTTAAGTATTACTACGTCCTTATAGCGAAAAATTATTCGGAATGAATATCTACAATGAAGAGATTTATCAATGAAATAAGATTCGTGGAGGGCGTGGCCTACATATTAGCTATTCGTAAAAATAATTTTAACAGCAAAATCACAACCTTTAGCTTAAAACAAGCGGCGCAACGAGCTCAATATAATACAGCCCACGTTTCCCGCGAACGTAATAAAACCGCGGCGGGATTTATTTAGCACACTGGATTTTCAACTCTCTGCGTTAAACGGAGCATTGAAAATCAAACAGAGTGCTTCACAGTGCGTCGAAAATACACACTGTTCGATTTTCAACTCTTAGCGATAAACACTGCGTTCAAAATCGAGTGTGCTAAAAATCCCTCGGCGATTTTATTACATCCTTGCGAATCGATTCACCAGCTATAATGTCGTTAGCCAACTAAATCATATTTCAAGTTATGGACAAAAAAGCGCAGAAAAATATGAAATGCATGCTATTTAGTTATGCAACGGATGGTAAACATTCTAGTCAAAATGTAAATTATTAACATTATCTGCATCCATGAATAGTAGAAAAATACTGGTTAGACAGAAAGGAAAGATAGAGATTTTTTTTTTCCGATTATGGTGGCATCAAAAAACGAAAATTGACCATAGGCGAGTTAACGGCATTATAGCTTGCGTCCACCAGCTGTAATGCCGTTAACTCACTCATGAATTTATTTTGATTTTTTTTTGGATTGGAAATCATCAAATAACTTCTCCCGCTCTGGGTGGAGCAGGAGGGCGTGACAGACTTTTACTGACTAAAACCCACCCGTGTTCCCTAAGTAGCCCGTATGCCAGGGACTGTGGTATCTCTTTCGAACAAACCCGCACCCCTGCAAACTCGCTTATGGTCAATTTTCGTTTTTGCAGATGGATCGTACCTACATCTGTATTGGTAGGTATAGGTCTGTGTGTGTAAGAAATACAAGCGAATTCATTTCGGGATTCCGTATGCGGAAACAATAACTGACGTCTGTGTACAAAAGGGACTGCTTTAATTTGGTGAGGTATTTCCCCGAGAATTTCTTATTTCTACAGAACAAAACATCATGCTTTTTCACGTCTCACTTCATTTCCAAAGGTAACTGTTGTGTTATAAGTAATAATTTTTGAAACTTTTTCAAATGTTCTGGGACTATTGCAAAAATAGAGCAGTGGTGGCCTAGTGGTAATGGCAAAGACCTTACGAGGTTAATTACCATCACTTGACACCTGGCTTCGTACCACTACCTGTTAGCTAATTGACAGTGGGACGGCCCGACAACCAAAGCCGGGAAACGGATTTACCGCTGAATTTTCCCCCTTCGAATGTGGTACTGATTTGTAACATACTTGCCGTAAAAATACATTGTTGTTCGAGTGTATTGTTTGTGGTCCGAAATAATTGAAGTGCGTTATTTTTGTATGAGTTGATTGATTTTTTGTTGGAGTGGGTGTATACAGTACAATGTTTTTGTATCTGGATTTTAAAATGTTTCAATGAAAATTGATTTTTGTTTCTGCTATCGTTTTTTTTTTTTTAAATTTAACATGTTTAAATATTTGTATGCAAGTCCATGACGAAATTTTTCGTATTAGTATATTGTTAATAAGACCTTATTGTAGGTACCATGTTTTTGAACAAATAAATGTAGGTATTCTAATCTGCTGTACGCAAGCATGTAAATAGTTTCTGAAGTAATATATTTTATTTATTGGGCAAAAAAACATGACGGCAATTATGAAATTAACGTGAATAGGGAGGGTGACTAATGTTTAGGTACACCAATTAATTTTCATAAATTACTTTCACTAGATATGTCGTCCTACACTTTGTTGCTTTTTTTTTCTTGGGTGGGAAATCACCAAATAACTTCTCCCGGTCTGGGTGGAGCAGGAGGGCGTGTCAAACTTTTACTGACTAAAATCCACCCGTGTACCCTCAGTAGCCTGTGTGCCAGGGGCGGTGGTATCTCTTTCGAACAACCCGCACCCCTGGCGGACACTTTGTTGCTTCATCTTACAGCTTTTTTCATGTCAATTAATTTATTAAGTTCGTATAAAATACATTTTGTATAATAAAGTAGATGTTAATCCATTATTCAGTAAGTAATTGGTTTGAACATTAATATTAACCAGAAAAATATTTCACAATTTGCTGAAAGGTTTCAGAAAAATTGGCCTTTTCAGAGCAACAGCAATAACTGCATTTACGTCAATATTAAAATGTGAAAGATATTGAATAATGGTTTTATTATTGGTAATGGAATAAAATGGGAACAGACAATGAACATTTTTATTTTATGTTTTCCTAGCTTCTGCTCGCGGCTTCGTTCACTTTTTTTTCTTTTTGGTCGGCTGCTAAGAGTTGTTACATTTTTTTTATCTCATCCTCGTCAAACAAACAAACTGTTCGGCATTTTTTTATTACTACATATTTAAGGAGGTAAATAAAAACAACCCAATTGAAAATATGCAAAAGGGTTTTTGTTCCGACGGAAAATCTATTAAGTAAAAACTTGCTCCGGCTTCGCACGCATGGATGTCGGAATTATGCCACAGGAATGTGTAACCAGGATAAAAATATTATGGTCTATTCGTAATTTCGAATACCGTTCGATATCCGTTTAGCCATAAAATGTAACAGAAAGACAGACATACCGTCAGACACACACAGTTATTTTTGGATTTAGGTAGGTAATATCCTACTACTATAGTATTCTACTAATATTATAAATGTGAAAGTTTGGATTTTGTCACTCAGTCACGTAAAAACTTTGCTTGACGGATTTGGATGAAATTTGGCACACATGTAATTTATGACCTGGATTAACCAGTAGGATATTTTATTTTTTATATTTTTGTATATCTTATATTCTAATATTTAAAAATGTAATTTATATGTATCTATTTATTGAAATAAAGGAAATTATAAACATGAAAGTTTGTATGTTTGTTACTCAATCACGCAGAAACGGCTGAACGGATTTGGATGAAATTTCGCACACATGTAGTTTATAACCTGGATTAACACAGTAGGATACTTCTTTCCCGGTTATTCCCGTGGATCAATTTCCGACCTCCACGCAGGCGTAGCCGCGGGTAAATGTAATATTAGTATGGATAAAATCAGACAAGTTTCATTTCTTGGCAGGTACACCTTTTTATAATCTGTCACTTACTTGCACGATGGAAGGCTGCACGCTGCCAAGATTTTAGAAGAGTACGCAAGTAAAACTTGGCATTATTATAGAAGATATACGCTATAATGAGGCTGTAAATGAGAATATATTGAGAATATAATGATACTGTAGAGGGTTTATAATGAGGCTAGACTCATTTGTTTAATTATACTTAGGTAGTAGCGTTTGTCAAAAATTCGAAAATAACCCTCCGGGAACGCATTCATGAGACAAAAATGTATCCTATATGTTAATCCAGGTTATGATCCACCTGTGTGCAAAATTTCATCCAAATCCGTTCAGCCGTTCTTGCGTGATTGAGTAACAAACATCCATTTAAACATCTAAACATCCTAACATACAAACTTTCACATTTACAATATTAGTAGTTACGATGATTGTAACGATTATAATTATGTATACATTTCTTTTTTTTTTCTTTGTTTCTTTGTTACAGTCAAAAAACAAATTTTGTTCATCATACAGCCTGACTGAATTGCAGATTCAGTCAAATTACGAATAATGTAACAAAATTTTGAATCCCGTAGGTTATCATGGCGCTTCCCCCATAATAATGTAGTAATCATTTATTACTAGCTTTTGCCAGCGGCTTCGCCCGCGCGGAACTTTTATCCGCTATTTAACTCCCTTAGGGGTTGAACTTCGAAAAATCCTTCCCTGTTCCTTGTCTACATTATAAAGGGAACCTCTGTGCAAAATTTCAGCTTTCTAGGTCCAAGGGTTTAGGCTGGGCGTTGATGAGTCAGTCAGTCAGTCAGGACTTCTCTCTTTATTTATATAGATATATAGATTACTGATCGTAGCTTATAATACTAGAACTACCTATAACTAGATGACGCCTCTTGTGCTAGATAAATCATCATCTGCCTAGCCTTTTACCTATGTTTTAACTATGTTGAGGTCGGCTTCCAGTCTAACCGGATGCCGACTGCCTATCTGACCTCCACAACCCAGTTACTGGGTAATACGATACCCCTTGGTAAGACTGGTTGTCAGACTTTCGGGCTTCTGACGACCCGTAACGACTGTCAAAGATCCACAAATGACAGCCGGGACCAATGGTTTAACGTGCTTTCCGAGGCACGGAGGGGTCTTGGTATGTACAGATGGTCACCCATCCACGGACCAACCTCGGCAAGTATAGCTTAACCTGATCGATCAACCCGTGCAGCTATTGTTACTTGGCCACAAGCCCCATCTCTTGTGCTAGATAAATACGAGTAACGAAAGCGTTTTCTTTCCCAGAAACCACATGCACTTACGAGTAGGTACGACAGGAAAGTTAAACCTTGTAAAGTTTTACTGGTTTGTTATTTTATTTTTACTATCTGCTGATATTAACTGTATATAGCACTTATGTAGCTCATGATAGGGCTTCTTCATATAATTAGCGTGTCGATGGCAATCTAAATGGACTCGGCCCAGAATTCGGCTGTGTGTGCTGCCATTACTAGCGTCCATCAGTTTCAGAAAGGGCTTTGTAACCTACACTTACACACTGGAAAGTAACTACATTACGTAAAATCATGCCTGTAATTATCCATGGGCTAGGCAGAGATGTAGTTATAGTACATACCCACAGAGGAAGGTAATACTTTAAATAGAAACTAAGTTGAAAAGGTGGATTTAGAATTTTGCTTTGCCAGCGTGCCAGCACGAATTAGTCTTGGCAGTTGTTCGCTAATAGTAATGAGTTTTTAATTCCTGTAAGCCATTTTTGTTCGAAGCTCAAACATTCCCGGACTGGCGTTGTAATTAACCCATTTATTCGTAACAAGGTTGTTCCACGAAAAAATTTATCGCCGAAACGATTATTTTCGACTCACAATAATCGACTACGGTAGTTAGTTTGTTCGTTGTAATGTTTTAACTTTTGTGATTTCCATATTATGTAGCTGGCTTTTTGTAATAACAGTTGAATGAAAAAGACATTTTACTATCATTTTTTTTTATCAATACATACGTACTGTACCTACGTAGTGATAAAAATAAAAATAGATTATAAAATCTGAAAATTATTTTCTGCGTTTTTAGTTTGGTTTTTTGAAGCAGGTTTCGTAGATATTAGGTCTTTACCTATGAAATTGCCGTTCTGCAGTACTGGCCATTTCAAATCAAAATAATTTTTGTTTGGCTAAGAATTCTAATTTCAAATTAATTTTATTTTAAAAACATGGATTTTTTTTTCTAAAAGTAGTCATTTCTTTATTGATTAGTGTTACATTTTCATCGCATTTCAATCTTTTTCGTCATCATGGATACGTTAAAAATTCGAGTAATTATGGAATATGAGTACCGTCGTGGCAGCAACGCGGCACAAGCGGCACGCAACATCAACGACGTTTACGGAGCTAACACTACAAACCAACGCACCACCTGTTATTGGTTTGCTCGCTTCCGTTCTGGAAATTTCGACCTGAAAAATGAACCTCGCGGTCGTCCGAAGACTTTGGTCGACAATGACGAATTAAAGGCGATTGTGGAAGCTGATGATACACAATCTACGGCTGAATTAGCAGCAGCTTTCGACGTTAGCGTCAAAACAATATTGGTCCATTTGCGTCAAATTGGCAAGGTAAAAAAGCTTGACAAATGGGTGCCCCACGAACTCAATGATCGCCAGCGCGAAGTACGCGTCGAGACGTGCCTTGCACTGCTCAACAGACACACAAATGAAGGAATTTTGAACCGCATTGTTACCTGCGATGAAAAATGGATTCTGTTTGATAACCGTAAGCGCTCAGCAAGTTGGTTGGATCCTGGTTCAGCACCTAAACAATGCCCTAAACGAAAACTTACCCCTAGAAAAGTGATGGTCACTGTTTGGTGGTCTAGCGCCGGTGTGATTCATCACAGCTTCTTACCAAACGGGGTGAGCATTACTGCAGATGTGTACTGTGAAGAACTGAACACAATGATGGAGAAGCTGGCGCATCTCCAACCAGCATTGGTCAATCGCTCGTCTCCGCTACTCCTGCACGACAACGCGCGACCTCATACTGCACAGCAGACGGTCTCCAAGTTGCAAGAACTGGGGTTGGAAGCTCTCCGTCATCCGCCCTACTCACCAGACCTTACGCCTACAGACTACTACTTTTTCCAGAATTTGGATAACTTCTTGGCGGGAAAAAAATTTAATACCCGAGAGGCAGTACAAAATGCCTTTGAAGAATTTGTTGCCTCCCGTCCAGCTGATTTCTTTAAGAAGGGCATCAATAAACTGCCACTGCGATGGCAAAGATGCATTGATTGCATGGGTGATTACTTCGATTAATACAAATAAAAAATTCATGAAAAAAATTCGTTTAAATTTTTTCATACAAAACGGCAATTTCATAGGTAAAGACCTATTATTTAATTTTTTTAATTTATGCTAACTACAAAACCGCGTTGTTTCAGTTTTTATTTTTATGGAATTCTTTTTTAACATTATGGAACAAATTTATAAAATTGTTGAATTGTCATCGGTCTTTGATAAGTCTACAAAGTTTAAATGAAATCTGACCGTTTGAAGTGGGTCAAAATCAAGTCCAAAGGGGTCGGTTACAAACAAACAAACATACAAGTGAAGCTAATAAAAAAAAGCGTTTTTTTCCCACGTTTGAGTTAAGATATAAAAATAAAACTCCGCAGGTAAGATCCACACATTTATTTTCTGAATTCTTAACGTGTAACGTATTAACTGTCACATTGGCCTATTAGTCGCAAGCGCTACTGCTGACCACGAGGTCCTAGGTTCGATTCCCGGGTCGGGCAAAATATGATTGGGTTTTTGCAGATGGATGTTTTTTGAATTTCTCAGTAGTAGCCCGGAGTACAGATCTATGCCTGTTTGATGGCAATAGGCTCGTCCACTATTACATGGATCTTAAACCTAAATGGCGAAATGTGAGTGTACTACAGACAGGGCTCTGATTAACCCTTAGCAGAATACAGGCATGATATTTTGAATGAATGAAAAAAAAAAAAAAAAACAGGCCACAAATCAAGATTACGGAAAAGTCTAAATAGAATTTTATCGAATAACTTGTGTAAAGCAACGAAACCGAGTAACAACCAAACCGAATGGAATCATGAATGGGGTCTCCAAAGGCACAGTATAGAAATCAAGCTACAACTTGTGTCGAGTGCGGTTGCAGAGCAATCAACTTTGTAGCAAGTTACGTCCAGGAACTGGCTGGTAAACTTGAGCCAAAGCAACGCAACTTGTACCTGTTTAAGTTAAAAACATTTTCGTAACAAAGGAACTGTTTATTTTACACTGGAATCGATGTAACATTTGAATGTAAGGATTTGTGAGTTTATGTGCGTTCAAGATTTGTCTTGTGCTACTTACATACGTTGTTACTGTACCTATATATGGACGTAATTTTATTGATATACCAGCATTTTCGATTTTCATTGAAGTAACGGAATAGGAAGGATTATTTCATTTACGAGAGATACGTAGGGGTACTAAGGTAAATGAAGAAAATAATTGCCAAACTTAAGTGGCAGTGGGCAGGGCACATTGCTCGCAGAACAGATGGCCGATGGGGCCGAAATATTCTGGAGTGGCGTCTGCGTACTGGAAGACCTACGTCTTCGTTGGAAAGCCTCCCACGAGGGCCGATGACCTTTTAACCGCTGCAGGAATCCACCGACTAACTATTGATACGTACTTAGATTATTTGTTTTGCTAGTAACTACAGCTTTAGGTTCAGAGGTTAGCCATGGACGTCTATACAATCCAAATATTGGCTAACGTTGTATGACATATTCAGCCTATAGTGTTCCCACTGCTGGGACATGGGCCGCCTCTTGGTGGGAGGGAGTGGGCTGTAAACCACCATGAGAGCACAGTTTGGGTTGGTCCCAGTGCAGGTTGATCTCAGAGAGGGTCTGTTGTATCGTTTGGTTACCATTTGCTTCTCAATATGGAAATAAATAATGACGATTAGTTTTGACTTTCATTGTTCTTATTTGTTTATAACTGCACCCTTGACAAACAACGCCACTGACGTCACTGTAAACGTGGCCCCCTTCTGGGCACAAACAGAATAACTAACATAGATGTACCGTCGAAATGCAAAATAGAAGATAAACAAGCAACATTTTAAACCATTAATCATACTTTAGCCCGTTCTCAAGAATCTTATTTAGAAACTACAAAACTCTGATACATTTATCAATTAAAACTTTGTATTTATTGGCTTTCTATCCTTTTATGCTTGAGATAAACCACTGTAAACTATTTATTTTAAGTTTGCAAGTTTCTCTAAAAGTTACAGTAAGCTTTCAAATAAAATGAGATTTCATATTTTAATGTTTTTCCATATAAATGTATAATAGGCTCCATTAATTCAAGATGTAGCCTATTAACCATTACTTTGTACTTATCGTCCAATTAAACATCTGCCAGGGGGGGAACGGCAGATTTCTTTTTCGCGATTTCAGATTTGGTCCCATAGTAAAAGTTGTTCATAATGATATTCCACGCGCGCCTCAAAGAGATGTCAGCACAAAGTGGTGGGGCCCGCAAGGGGTTGTTTGAAAGAGATACCGCCGCCCCTGGCACACAGGCTACTGAGGGAACACGGGTGGGTTTTAGTCAGTAAAAGTCTGACACGGCCTCCTGCTCCACCCGGAGCGGGAGAAGTTATTTTATGAAATCTCACACAAAAAAAAAAACAATCCGGGAGTGCCGGCAGAAGTGAAAACTTGAATATTAACGTTGTGCATTTTTGATATTTTGGAATGGTTAGGGAATAATTTTGCACGAATTGCTTTAATTATCAGTATAAAAGTACTATCATTTATGTGGTAGAATACAATATTTATTTATTGCGCTATCGTACACAAACATGACAATTTATATTACATTAAAAAGTTTATCTCTCAGAAAAATCAAGCCATCAGCTGTCACCATCCATGGATGCGCGTGGCACGCTGTAACATATGTAAACACCCACGAACATTCGCGCAAGCGCCCTGCGCCACTCCGTCTTACGAATTTTCGATCAGGTCACGTGTCCTGACTCGAGTTTAACATTTTTTACCCATTACAAAAAAAGTGTACAACGCCGCTAAAGAAGTTTTCACTTCAAAAATGATGAGTACAATGACCTCTTAAGAGGTTGTTGGTGTTTTTCTATTAACCATTTATAATTAGGGGGAAACGCCAAGGTAGCCCTGTAATCCATTTTTTTAATCATGAAATACCAAGGAATTCAATGGGATTATACGAAACTAGCTTCTGCCCGCAACATCGTCTGCGTCAAATTTCTTGCTCCCGGACCCACCCCGTCGCATCGAATCGCCTGGCCGTGCGAGGACTTCGTATTCGTGACTTTTTTCTTTTTACTCAGCTCCTAAAGGCCCTAGCGTGATGTTATATAGCCTATAGCCTTCCCCGATAAATGGGCTATATAAGACTGAAATAATTTTTCAAATCGGATCAGCAGTTCCTGAGATTAGCGCGTTCAAGCAAACAAACTCTTCAGCTTTATAATATTAGTATAGATTAGAGGGTTACATTGATGATCATCGTATTACCCAGTAACTGGGTTGTGGAGGTCAGATAGGCAGTCGCGCCATGTAAAATACTGGTATTCAACTTCATCAAGTTAGACTGGAAGCCGACCCCAACATAATTGGGAAAAGGCTGGGCAGATGATGAGAGGGTTACGTTGATGATTTTCGGGGCTATGATTCTGTAAATACATACTTTTTATGGTCGCAAAACATATTTTATTTAACATACATTCTGAAACTGACCAAGTCGCGAAAAAAAAAAAAACTATCCCAATATTATATAATAACTGTCGCTATTTAGCCGTAATTTTTTTTAGCTAAAATAAATGGAGATTTTTAAGATTTATTCCTGAAAAGTTTTGGTAAACTGAGTTTCTACGGTACTTCTTACAATTATTTAGTTACCTCATAGAAACCGAATGAACGATACGCTAGTACATTCTGAGAGTGAATTATAAGAAAAACGTGCCTTCAAAAGACGGAAAATCTCCAGTCACTAAAGTGCAGTATAAGAAAAGACTTCACCTTTTCTCATTTCAGCTACTGAACACTCCATATCAGTAACAGGTGGGACACATAATTTTACGTAACGAACAGCTAAAGTGGTGCAGAACGAAATTGCGAACACTACGTCACATGGCTTGCTGCTATCTGAGGGTAATACTGTTAACTTGTCCAAAATAGTGCTTTACATGTTCTTAAAATCTACATTAGTAACAAGGTATGCAAAAAAATAATACGTAAAAGAAGTATTTTGCTTGTGAATTTCACAGTAGGATGAGCCTGTCTCGTGGAGTCCATGGATGGCGTTACCATAACAATTATAATGAACAACTTTTAACTTAATTCATAGTAATGATTATGGCAAAGGTCTTATTTTGAAATAAACAAATAGTAGGTACATAAATGACGTGAAATTTTAAAGTTTTAATAGAAGACACTTTCCCAAAAAATAAAAAACCGGTCAAGTGCGAGTTGGACTCGCGCACCGAGGGTTCCGTACAAACCTGTGGGTATATAAGTAAAAGTTCAAAATTGTCAAAAATATTTTTTTTATATGACGAAACTAAAAAATTTCGGTTTTCGTAATTTTTCCTATATCTGTACTATAAGACGTGACTTCGTACAAAATTTCAAGATTCTAAGTTCACGGGAAGTACCCTGTAGGTTTTGATTCCCGTGCGAGTTTCGAAAATTTGCGGAATTTTGCGGCCTAAATGGCTGTATCTTTTGATTGCGTTGACTTAGAAGGTTGATTTTTCTACAGCTTCCAGGGACAGTAGAACTAAGTATCATATAGAAATTTCAGTTTGATACCTCCACGCGTTCCTGAGAAAAACGGTCTTGACAGACGGACGGACGGACGGACGGACAACAAAGTGATCTTATGAGGGTTCCGTTTTTTCCTTTAGAGGTACGGAACCCTAAAAATGTGTTTTGTTTTATGAAAATGTTACATAACAGGAGTTATAAAAACACGAGTGTGAGTTCATAAACCTCGCTGAACACACTCGGGTGATAGTAATATAAACCGAACATTTTTAATGTTTGAAAGAGAGTACTTAGATTAAAAAGCAAAAAGCTCATTTGGTTTCATTTTAATTTGACATGTTGTCATATTTCTTTGAATTGATTTTTATGCTATTGTAATAGTAATTTATTTGAGGGGCTTGTGGCTAAATAACAATAGCTGCACGGGTCGATCGGCCAGGTTAAGCTACGCTTGCCGCTGTTGGTCCGTGGATAGGTGACCATCTTTACATACCAAGACCCCTCCGTGCCTCGGAAAGCACGTTAAGTCGTTGGTCCCGGCTGTCATTTGTGGATCTTTGACAGTCGTTACGGGTCGTCAGAAGCCCGAAAGTCTGACAACCAGTCTTACCCTAAGGGGTATCGTATTACCCAGTAACTGGGTTGTGGAGGTCAGATAGGCAGTCGCTCCATGTAAAATACTGGTATTCAGCTGCATCCGGTTAGACTGGAAGCCGACCCCAACATATTTGGGAAAAGGCTAGGCAGATGATGAATAGTAATTTATTTCCAAACTCTGAAGTTTGGAAATAAACTACCTGATACCTACTTACATCAATGAGGTCCTCGACCCCTAAACTAGGACATCCTGCATAATAGGGGTCGAGGTTTCTCCAGGTACATACATGGATTAGCATGAGAAGGCTTAGACTTGAAACAATTTGCACATAGTTTTAACATTAATTAAAAGATAAATAAAATGGAAATAAAATAAAAAAGTAAGTTTATAAACAGTTAGGTAAACAATAAAAACTAAGCTATTAATAATCCTTTAATTTGAGTAATGATATAATTAATCTATATAAAATATTGTAAAACATTTCAAAAATGTAATGTTGGAGTTTCTTTCCCATTCTTCGCCATACGAAACTATCTTTTGGGACGGGGGAAACGAATCATATAAATTTTGACGTTCAAAATTGCCGTTTATTTAGAAAGATAATGTTTAATTTTACATGTTGTCGTGTTTTCCAATGGTTATAAATTTATCATCCAACATACCAGTTCCCAACAGCCAAATCAATGAATAAGTTGACCAGCGTGAAACCTAATACCTAACCTTACCTATATCTTTTCTAAGAACCAGCCGGCCTACAAGAAATAAATGTTGTCAATGTAGGTACATTATATCAGTAGATTCACAAAACAGACTTACTTCTATTTCCAGGAAACATTCTAAGATATAAACACAAGGTAAAATAAAGATGTCAAGTCGGACAGCGTCGTAAATGGAGCGAGGTTTTGGACCGTTCCTCCGGTAAGACGAGATAGAGATCTCGACAAGAAAAGGGGAGGCCGCTTGCCCAGCAATGAGACGAATCGTTGGCTCAAAATGACAAATAGAAGTCATAAATATAACACCAGAACCTGTTTGTCGACATTATCCTTTGTAACAAACCGTTTGTTTTATTCCGAATTTTCTGTACTTGTATTTGTTACAATTGAATATTTGCAACAAATACAAGTACAGAAAATTCTAAATAATCTCAAACTGGAAACGTAAGTTACATTAATGGATTAGTTTTTTTCTTTGCTTTTCTTGAAATATATTTCTGGGAGATAAGAATCGCCTGAAAGTAGGTATCTATTTCAGTTTGTAGGTTTTAGTCTAAACATATTGAGAAACTATATACGACTCAATTCTTAAATATTAAGGAAGGTTCGGTAGAAAAATATCACTATGTTGGCGTTATTACTTAACTAGCTGTCTGTTGCCCGTGACTTCGTGTGTCATCCAATATAAATAGTAGCCCACCTCTTTAACATGGTCTATCGTATGCCTCGCATTACAATGCGACGCTTTAGTATTTGGTTTTTTGGCTTCACTCTTGGTGTTCCGCGCGGTTTATCTGCCTTTGTTTTATAATCTGAGATCTTAACCTTTTATCTCTAGCAAATCAAATCTCAAATAACATCTTTATATTTCGCAAATCTACCTTTGCATTTTTAATATTAGTTAGGAAAAGGATTTTCACAACATAAAAATTCCTTCGAATAGTATTTAAATCTTATACTGCACCCTAATTGCGTAGTTATCACATTGTTATCAGAATCTGAAACAATTTGAAGCTCATTGCTAATCCATGCGGTGTTGCAGATGGCGAGTAATGGGTAGCTCGCTGTGCGGTAGGGACCGAGCCCGGGTCAACGGCGCGTTGTATTCCACGCGCGCCTCAAAGAGATGTCAGCATCAACTTGTGGGGTCCGCAAGGGTCGACTGCCTGCCAGGGGTGCGGGTTATTCGAAAGACATACCGTGGCCCCTGGCAAACAGGCAACTGAGGGTGTGTACCCTCAGTTGCCTGTTCTGCCTGCCTGGGCTACTGAGGGAACACGGGTGGGTTTTAGTCAGTAAAAGTTTGACACGCCCTCCTGCTCCACCCAGAGTGGGAGAAGTTATTTGATAATATCCCTCCCTCAAAAACGAAAAACCCATCTGATCTAAAAAAAAACAGTCCAAGGAATTTAGGAAATTCTGTTTTTTTATTTAGATTTACGCTCTCAACCGTTGTAGATAACACATTTCGTTTTTAACAGAGAATGAAGAGCTATTAAAACAGTGACCAATTCATTTCAATACCGTTGCTGAACAGAACAGCAAAGCCAGCATAGATAAACCGCATATCATTGATCAAAACAACAACTACACGGAAACTATCACATCAGGCGGCTTCTACGTTGTAATCCTCCATGATGGCTAATCAAATATCATTTGGCTCACTAATCTAGCGATTAATGTGACATCCAATGTCGGCCCATCCAATTTCAACCGCAAAATTATGTGTTCCATGAATGATAATCACCTGCGCGGCCGATTGGTCACATTGATTGCACAATCACGTCTGATCAATCAATCTATGTTTGTTCGAGATTTAATTTAGATGTCATAATCTGTGTGAATTATTGACACGTGTCAAATGTGTTGGGGCCTATTTAACATTAGTAGCGTGTGGTAATTTAGGTTAGAATTCGGCTATAAAGCATTTTGAATTGATCAATTCGGTTTATTGCAGTCACAAACAACTCAGCTGAGTGCCCCAGAGGCTGAAGTGAGAAACGTTTCCAAGGTACGTGGGTCCAGCTAGTCCAGCCAATGGTAACGGCTACACAGCAATATGTAATCTGTGGCGGGAGCTAAATTAATCCCCTATAAGTTTTTATCGAACCACTAGCATTTGCTAGCGGCTTCGCCCGCGTGGATGTCGGAAATTATACTACGAGACAGTATTACCGGAATAAAAAGTACCCCATATGTTAATTTAAGTGATAACTATCTGTGTGCCAAATTTCATCCAAATCCGATCAATCGTTTTGGCGTGATTAAGTAACAAACATCCAAATATGACATCGGTGATATCACAGCGAGCCCTATCAGAATACCGGCGCTGCGTCACTTTTAAATGTCGCAGCATCATGCTGAGATAGGGGGCCTTTTGGCCTCGTTCAGGACTTCGTATTTTGATTTTCCTTTAAAAAAAAAAAATTAGTACGTAAATAGTGTTGTAAAGTTTCTGCTGTTTTTATTCGAGTCTAATAAATAGTTTTTCTTTCTTTCTTTCAAACATCTACACATCCAAACATACCAATTTTTTATATTAGTTCCAAAATATTTAATTTCTACTAAAAATATAAACTAACTAACTAAACAAATAAATATAAAACAAAGGGACACTTAGGCGTCGAAGTATTCGTCCGCATCGCTATCATCAGAAAACGTACCCAGAAGACTGGCAGCATTGCCACGTTGAATGGCAATGCTAATTCTTTGCCCGAAGTATGACCCAGCCCTCTGGTCACGTGAAGTGCCGACCAGCCAGCGAGAAATTTCCTTAAAGAGGAGACTTAATATTAGTAGGATCTGAAAACCTTGAGATTTGAAAATCTCTAAATAGACTTCGAACCCCACAGATAATGGCTGACCTTCAATCCGGCGCCGCATGCCCTGTCACCGGTGCATTTGACGATCTTATGACTACGTCAGTGAGCGGAGTTGGCGCAGCGGAATTTTGGACCAAACATGTTTGAATTTGATGCCATCGATACGCTAACAAGAAGACAGACAGGTCGTCTAGGCCTCTCCCATGGTACGCCGCAACTCTCTCCGCCTTCCAAGTTAGGTTAATTTAGATAACACCTGCAAATCGATTGAAAGATAGATCTTTATTTTACACCAAGTCCAAGAAACATCTTTATTCATCTTTTTTAATCTCCTTTGTAAAGATCTCCTAAGTTGTTTTTAAGCCTAAAACTTCGTTCTGTCAATATTAACATTTTCACTTAGCTCGACTTAAAATGTGTCAAAGCTCCTACAAGATATTTTTATATAAAATATGCTGAAAATATGTCGTATCTGGTGAATCCATCTTCGCTTTTAAGAAAAGTAATGTTACATTAAAATTCTGAGAGAACTTTAAGGATTGTCTATTAATAATATCTTTGATCACGAAGCTTTAATACAATTTGACTCTGAATCAAATAGAACAAAGAGTCAATGAAGGTTGTACATTAACAACGTCCGTATCGTTTCGTTACAAAGTAGTACAAAGTACCTGCAAAACGCAGAAGGTTAGTTCCATACAACAAATTTAAACAGGCGCACTCACTTAGGCCCTTTCCACATACACATGGATTTTGCCTATGGACGCAGCGCTAGGGTAGACCGCGAAATCCAAATTTTCTTTTCTGAAATTTGCAGTAGTGTCAGGCCATATGTTGAACAAACTATGGTTCGCGCCAATCATCAATACAACCCAGCTCATATAATCCCATTGAATGGTTTTTCATAAAATGGTAATTCAACCCGAAAAACTAGACAATTTGAATTTCTCTGGTTACTTTAGCGCATTCTCCTGAAATGGTGACTGTTACACATGGATGTAGAACTTAAATGTACGTCAAGGTTGCCGGTTTCCGTACGTTCAGTTGAATATCACGAAATCACACGGCCGAGCCGTCGCCGTCGTTCGTGCCGAATCCATGGTGTGTGTGTGTGTGAAGGTTAAATACTTCACAAAAATACATTCTGCCACCATGCACCGTGGCGGAACCGTATGGATTTGGACGGCTGAATCACGGACAATTGACTGCCTCTTTGGTCAACTGATTGGAAACACTACTCCTGAACGGGTCCTGGTTACAATTCCCGGGTCCGCAAAGGATAATTGGGTTTTTCAATCTGACATTTCTCCGTAGGCCCGTCCGACTTAAACATAGCTGGCAAAATGCAGGTACAATACTATAGATACACCTCTGGCCAACTCTACGGTGCATAAAGGCGTCACGAAGCGAACGCGATGACATGTGGTGGCTACATTTCTTTACTGTCACGGTAACCGTTATAAGGAGCCGACCTTCTGCAGTACCATCTATACTGTGTCCGATTCGTTTCGTCAAGAGAATAGCACAAAAGATAACAATCACGGCCCATTGAACCGAATGTAATTGATAATATAATTTAACAAGAAAGGATAATACCTCACTGTCGCCAATCGCAATCTACTTCGACGGTAACAAATATCGGTAAATATATCTTCTAATCTGATTCTATTGATCGTTAATTTTTTTTTCTTCCGACTTGTCATAGTTAGAATGCCAGTTCTATTTTCAAACGTTTGATTGGAGCTCTCTCTAATTTTTGTACAATAGTTTGTATGTAGACGGTAATTTTCAGATCAGAGGGACAACAACGGAACAATCGCTTTAATTTTGATAGTTCTACAATTATAAGCAGATATTTTTTTCAAACATACAAAAGAATGGATTACCAATAATCATCAAAATGGTGCAGGTCCATTAATAGTGTGTTGTGCAATTAGGGTGCTGATTCGGAAAATTATTTCGCTATTGGGAAGCTACAGTATTGCTGTGCTTCATCGTTTTCTTTTTTGAGGGTGGGAAATTCATCAAATCACTTCTCCCGCTCTGGGTGGAGCAGGAGGGTGTGTCAGACTTTTAATGACTAAAACCCACCCGTGTTCTTTCAGTTTCCTGTGTGCCGGGCGCTATGGTATCTCTTTCGAACAACCCGCACCCCTGGCAGACATCGGTCCTTGCGGACCCCACCAGTTGGTGCTGACATCTCTTTGAGGCGCGCGTGGAATACAACACGCCGTCGACCCCGGCTTGGTCCTTATCGGACAGCGAGCTACCCATTACTTTCCATCCGCAAGCCCGCACCTACGATGGTGTTTCATAGGTTATTAAAGTAAATTTGTATGTTTATGACCTATTTAAGCACTAGTGTATACCTGTCTTATTTACAATTCATTATGATAAAAACATTTTAATCGTTTTTTATCATTGTTCCTCTCAACTAAAGCAGCCATCTAATTTCATTTACTACCTTTGGTTGATTGGTAGAAAATGTCTAAGGCTTGCAACGAGAACATCGCGGGAAGAAGCAATTAACTGTGTTGTAAACTTATAGATGTGTCAGTAGAGGTAAGGTTAAAGCAGTTAATTGATAGATACGTTAGTGTGTAGGACAAATTGCAATATGTTGCCTGCAATGATACAAAAATTTCTACTTTCTTAAAAACGGTGAAAAAAGGCCTGAACATCCCTCTTCGGTTTGTATCATATCTGATTGTGACATAAATAAAAACAGCAAGAATAAATTAAGAGCAGGCCGGCAGGCAAAATGTCATACATTTTATTCTTGGTTTGGTATTAATTTTACCACGTGAGTACCTTAAAATAAACTTGACAGTTTGGGTGTTTATGTTCACTGGGTTTTAAAATATTACAGGCTGGTAATATTACAGATTCAGTACAGGTTTCCGTACAGGGGCCTTAAAATTTTTGGTCAGTTATTTAAAAAAAATGGCTGTTCCATACATTTTGACCGAGGAAGTCTACACTTTTCTATAAACCAGCAGATTTTCATTCGAATTATATTCTGAATTCATGCTGACAGTTTGCGCGTCAATATCGCTGCCACCTTGAAAAAACTTTAAAAATAAAGGGTTCACCAACCCAGCACTAGATCACTTATGCGGGTCTGGTATCGGATGACATGGGAGTGACCGCCGGTCGTCAACGTCATTCACATGTACCCCATTTTCATCCCATTCATTATTCACTACAATTTGAGGTCATTCCAGTGACATGTATAAAGGAAACCCGACGTTATAGTTGTAGAGATATAGCTCAGATTACCGTATTTATTAATAACTAGCTGACCCGACAGACTTTGTCCTGTCTTAACTATGAAAATTGAATACGCATTTTATTTATTTGTCACGCGCAACTTTGTATTTTTTTTTTTCATAAGAACATTTTCCTGACAATAACAAACACAGCAAAAGCAGAATTGGCAAAATTGGTCCAGCCATTCACGTGTGATGCCGTGACTAAGAGAAATACGCAACCTTATTTACAATTAATGTCAGTTTCAATTTGAATTGGTTAAAGTAGCCATCATTATAGTAAAAAAAAAAAAAAAAAAATACATAATCGAAACCCGACTGCCTTAAAAGTGTTTAATTAAAAAAGATGGATACAAGAAATTTGTTTTAAAGGGATGACTATTAGACTGAATACTAAAAGCAATCTCATGCATTCGGAGGCATCTTCTTAAATTTAACAATAAAGACCTCCATTGCATCCTCGCATCATACATACACTCGAAAAACATAACCCTCCTTATGGCGCAGTCGGGTAAAAACAGGTATAACACATGTTAGGGTTTGCTAATCTGTGATTGGTTGACGACAAAAATCGTTAACCAATCACAGAACTTGATTTTACCGCGCAAATTATCGGAAACCTAGGAGGTGGGAAAGGGTCAGTTAAGCATTCTGACTCGAGCTGTTGGACGAGAAGGTGTGAGTGAGAATAAAGTTGTTTTTCCTATTACCTGGATTTTCTTCAGTATTCACCTAGGCATCCTGATAGTCTCAGTTAGCCCATAGTATTGGTATTATTTTATATATCAGAAGTGACACGCTAACCAAACTTAAAACGTAAGTACGCGCCCATGGCTTTTATTATTTAAATTCTGAATTACATTTCTTTTTGTATTTTATCCTGGTATTATAATATTTATTATAATTCTTATTTAATTCAAATTTGCTTAATACTAGTGATGGTACTGAAATCTGTGGTAGTTTAAAACATAACGGTTTATTTTATTCTTGTGCCTAATTTTTATTTTATTTTTGTGCGTGTGTGTGTCTTATGGTCTTATGAGTGTCGTAAAAAAATCGAGAATATTATGATATGGGGTTTCTAAAAGGGGTACGAAAATTTGCTTATTTTTGACGTAGGATGCACCGTTTCCGAGATATGACGCAATTTTCATCCTTCAATCGAACCGAATACTGTGGTGTTTTACACCATAATTTTAGTCGTTGTTATTAATATACCTACCTTCTTTTTCTGCGAGTGTTTAGATAATGGACAGCAGCAGAGAACGCTCAAATCGAGACTTCAGTCGGCGTAGACTGGAGACACCTAGTCGGGAGGATCGCTCACGAAGTCGAAGCGGCCTGCATATGCGCAGCCCAAATCAACCTCGAGATGAGCAAGACTTCCTTCTGGGACGGCAGAGAGTACAGATGCTGGAGCAGGAATTACGCCGAGAGCGTGAACGACTTCGTGCGACGGAGGACCGTCGTCGATCATCGTCACGACGTGCCAGTGAGCGTCGCGAGCCCTCCGGACGTCGGGAAGCCGAGCATCGGGCAGAGCCACGTGCCAGCGAGCGTCACGAACGCTCCGGACGTCGGGAAGCCGAGCATCGGGCAGAGCCACGTGCCAGCGAGCGTCGCGAGCCCTCCGGACATCGGGAAGCCGAACATCGGGCAGAGCCACGTACCAGCGTGCGTCGCGTGGCCTCCGGACGTCGGGAAGCCGAGCATCGAGCAGAGCCACGTGCCAGCGAGCGTCGCGAGTCCTCCGGACGTCGGGAAGCTGAGCGCCGGGCAGAGCCACGTGCCGAGCAACGAAGCAATGCGGGAGAATATATAAGGTCACGTAGTCCATCTTTTTCTAAGAACGATCTTGTTAGTGTTTTAAAACTGTTGAAGGAGGATCTGTCGTCACAGCCACGTAACCAAAATGCACAGTCGTCTCAAAAGTTAGACCACCAAAATATATTGCCTAATTTTGACCCTTCCGCTAAAAATCAACGTATTGATATATGGCTGAAAAAAGTCAACGAATGTGCATCGGTATATGGTTGGGACGACAGAACTACCACTCACTTTGCCATGCAGAAACTCCAAGGCCTGGCTAAAATGTGGTACGAAAGCTTGAATTCCATCCTTTTCAGCTGGAAAGAATGGCAAGATAAATTGATAAATGCATTTCCTTGTGAACAAAATTACGGCCAGACCTTGGAGGATATGCTGAAAAGGAAGAGCAAGTTCAATGAGCCCATCGAAGTTTATTATTACGAAAAGCTTGCTCTTGTGAATCAATGCGATATAGTAGGGAAGCGTGCCGTGGACTGCATTATTCACGGCTTGAGTGACAGGACGCTTAGATCGAGTGCTTTGGCATTACGTTGCAATCACCCTGACCAACTTTTGCAGTTCTTATTAAGCAATAAAGATACTCATCAGCCTTCAACGGACCGTGGTCATTTTCGTAATAAAATTGTAGACAATACACAACAGAATACTAACCAAAACCAAGCTCCAAAATCTATAGGTAGATCGGGTCAGCCTAATGGTTGCTATAATTGTAAGGAGAAGGGGCATAGTTTTCTACATTGTCCTAAACCCCTCTTGAAGTGCCAACGATGCAATAAACTCGGTCATACGATAGATACCTGTTTTAGCAAGCCAGGGGAAAAGCCGACAAATTCTATTGGTACTGTTTCGAAGACAATGCGCATAGATTCTGTCAAAAAGGGTACTGAACCTCCAAACTCCAAATTTATAAAAGAGGTTATTGCTAATGGGGTGTCCCTACAGGGGTTCATAGATTTTGGGAGTGAGGTTACTTTGATTAAGGAGTCGGTAACCAAGGAGCTAGGCTTGATTCACGATAACACGCCCTCCCAAATGACAGGTTTCGGTAATAGTGTTGTACAATCTCTTGGAGAGTTGTCGCTTGATTTGAGTATAGACGATGTCAACGCCAGGGTTATTTGTAAGGTCGTGAGGGACGTCTTTTTGGAGAAGCCTTTACTAATTGGTCAGACTTACACGGAACTTCCCCATATAGTTGCTTATAAAAATGTTTCTAAATTAAAATTCTTCGACAACGGCGATAAATTACCTTTCTCTGATGTTGACATTGAGAGTGACAGTGGAAACTCTTTAAAGGTTCGAACTTTAGGAGCTGTCAAATTTTGGGGACCTGCTTCGATCAGAGCCAGCGTTGATCCTACCATTAGTGGCAGTATTTTATTGAAAGATAGTATTGCAGGAAAACCCAATCAGCAATTTTCAGTTTGCGGAGGACTTTATAATTCGACAAATGGCTGTGTGAATGTAGTCGTTATGCCCCACGCTAATTTCTGTCAGATTCCAAAGGGCAATGTCTTTAGCCGAGCTGAAAAGGTCTGTTTCGTCAACAGGATTGTCGTTGAGTCGCCTGAACTGATGAGTGATACTGCTGGTAATAAATTCGATGAAAGTCAGGTTCGCATTTGTAGAAAGGTACCTGATGATACTAGGAAACAGTTACTAGATTTGCTCAGAAAGTACAAGCATTGTTTTGCGTCATCCTTGAAGGATCTAGGTTGTACTAACGTTGCCCAAATGAAAATAGAGCTTAACAGTCAGCGTCCCGTTGTATACCGTCCGTATCGACTATCACATCATGAGCGCTCGCAGGTTCGTACAATGGTAGATGAGATGTTAGACGCAGGTATAGTGCGCGAATCATCTTCCGACTATGCTAGTCCTATTCTGCTTGTACGCAAGAAAGATGGATCTCTTAGAATGTGTATAGATTACCGCATGCTGAATTCTGTAACTCTTAAGGAGAGATATCCAATGCCAATCATTGAAGATGAATTAGCTCGCCTTTCTGGTCAGGCCTATTTTATTTCTCTAGACCTCGCATCGGGTTACTACCAGGTTCCAATTGCAGAGCAGAGCAAGCGATTCACCTCATTTGTCACGCCAGACGGCCAATACGAGTTTAATCGTATGCCGTTCGGCCTGGCAAATGCACCTGCCGTATTTCAGCGAATGATCAATACAATTCTAGGGTCAGCTCGTTTTTCTAAGGCCACCGCATATATGGACGATATTCTAATTTTTGGGAAGGACTCGTCGGAATGTCTGAAAAATTTTGAAGACGTTTTGCGATTGTTAGAAAAGGCTAATCTCACTTTGAATTTATCGAAATGTGATTTTCTGCGCGATAAAATCGACTATCTTGGATATGAAATCGGAGCAGCAGGAGTAAGGCCTGGAGAGAAAAAGATCTCTAGTGTAATGAATTTTCCGCGCCCTGAAAATGTACACAATGTTCGCCAATTCCTCGGGCTGGCAAGCTACTTCCGGAAATTCGTCAAAGATTTTGCCTTGATAGCTTTTCCACTCAGCAAATTGTTAAAGAAAGGTGTACCATGGGAATGGGGTGATAATCAGGAAACTGCGTTTCAGGATTTGAAGGCTAGGTTGATAAATAGGCCCATTCTCGCAATATTTGATCCATCAGCAGAACTGGAACTGCACACTGACGCGAGTAGGATAGGTATCGGAGGCAACCTTCTTCAGCGTTCAGCGGATAACACGCTGCGACCAGTTGCATATTATAGCAGGCAAACATCGCCGGAAGAGAAGAATTTCCATTCCTATGAACTGGAAACGTTAGCAGTGGTCTGTTCCCTACGAAAGTTTCGAGTTTATTTGCTAGGAAAAGACTTTAAAATCGTTACAGATTGCAGCGCTCTTCGGTCTACTTTCACTAAACGAGATCTTATTCCTAGAATAGCTCGCTGGTGGCTGCAATTGCAAGAATTTAACTGTACAATCGAATATAGAGCCGGCATAAAAATGGGACATGTTGACGCGCTATCCCGTAATCCTGTCGTCGAGTCCGAGGAGAATCAATCTGATAATCTTCCAACCATCATGGCCATTTCAAGCGAAGACTGGTTGCATACCCTCCAACTTGGTGATTCAGAACTTAGGAGGATTAGAGATATTTTGGATAGTAGTCTAGATCAGAAAGGCTTGCAATATATTAAAGAAAACTACGTCGTTAAGGACAACAAGTTATTTCGTTGTGTAGGTGAAGACAAGCGAGATGTGCGCTGGGCAATTGTGTCGGATGAATCATGACGATATAGGTCATTTTGGGGTCGAAAAGACTTTGGAACGATTAAAAAAGGGTTATTGGTTCCCAAAAATGACACGCTTCGTTAAAAAGTATGTGAGCGCTTGTATTGAATGTGCATACGCTAAAAATAATCAAAGCGGTAAAGAAGGTCTTCTTCACCCTATAACGAAAGTGGAGGTACCTTTTCATACACTACATATTGACCATCTCGGACCCTTCGTGAAATCCAAGCGAGGGTTTTCTTACCTATTAGTAGTAGTTGATGCCTTTACAAAGTTTTGTTTTGTCAGACCGGTTCGGAACACGCACGCTCAGAACGTAGTAAGGGTGCTAGAAGATATATTCAGGATGTTTAGAACGCCTGATCGCCTCGTGAGTGACCGCGGCAGCTGCTTCACGTCACATATGTTCAAAAGATTTTGTCTAGACGAGGGCATTAAACATATCCTGAATGCTGTCTCTAGTCCCCGATCAAACGGTCAAGTTGAGCGGTATAACCGCACAATTCTGGGCTCTATGAAGGCTTTAAGTGTGAAATATGGCGAAAAAGAATGGGATTGCCATTTAGGAAGGATTCAGTGGGGACTAAACAACACTATCCAAAAAACAACCGGCAGGACACCAGCCGAGGTGATGTTTGGTACCTCTATGAATGTTTCGGCAAATCCCATCCTTAATGAGATTTCTGATGAAACTCGCGAATCCACTGATTTAACAACTATACGTCAGGAAGTTAAAAATAGGATCGACAATGAGCAGATCAAGCAAAAACGGTATTATGATAAGGGTAGGAGACCGGCGCGCGCATACGCGGAAGGCGACCTTGTTAAAATTACCAAAACTTACTTTAATAATGAAGGGCAGAGTAAGAAGCTTCTGCCGTCGTATATCGGTCCTTATCGGGTTACAAAGGTCTTGGGTACTGATCGATACGTAGTAGCTCCAGTACCTGGTTTATGCAATACACAAGGCAAGCGTCCTACGACTGTTGCTGCGGATCGCATGATGCCTTGGATCCACGTGACTGCATTAGAGGTGAACGAGAACTCTGAATCTGGTTCCGACACGGATGATTATTAGATATACTTAGTCTAAGTTTTGATGTCCCTTGTGAGGCATGTAACTACAGAATGGTGTGTTGTTTCAGATTTGATGCGAGAATCGATCGGTTCGCGTCTGATCAACCATGCCAGGGCTACTCGTTCGTCTTGCTCCTGTCGCACAAGCTTAATCGATCGGCTTGAGCGAATGGTTAGCAAAGGCCCCTCGATTAATCGATCGTCGAGGTAATCTTTGAAGTATATCGACTAATCGATCGTCGATCACCAGGACTATATGGACCCGATATTAATCGATCATTGGGACCTGAGCTCTTTAATTAATTAATAAAACACAACTAATCGATCGTTGAGGTTAATTTGAAGTTGCTCTTCCGTAAAAGTACATTCTTATAAGCTATAAAATTGTGTAGTTATGTATTAAATATTTAGATATTTCATATTCTTTTAGTTACAACAATACTTTGTACATTTCTAAATAGTCAATGTGGTCAAGTAAATTTGTGTATATTATTATTGTAAATAGCCATTATATGAGTTAAATAGATGTATAATCACTATAAGAGTTTGAATGTTACTTATTTTATGTATGATTTTAGCATATAATTTGAACTGATTTTGAAATATTTTGTTGGATTGTGAAGTTTGTTTAACTGACCTAATTCCGATTGTTAGGGTTCCACCCGGTACCGTGTGCAGGGACTCACACGATATCAGGATGGTCGATTGTTAGGGTTTGCTAATTTACATTTTTATTTAGTTAAATTGAAACGCAAAAAGGCTAGTTCCCAAGCCAGTAACTATTTGATTTTAATATTTTGAATTGGCAACACTTTCGTTTGCCAGTCGGTCGTTGGATGCTTCTGATTGGCTAACCAATCAGAGGCAAGCAGATTGTCATCTGTGATTGGTTGACGACAAAAATCGTTAACCAATCACAGAACTTGATTTTACCGCGCAAATTATCGGAAACCTAGGAGGTGGGAAAGGGTCAGTTAAGCATTCTGACTCGAGCTGTTGGACGAGAAGGTGTGAGTGAGAATAAAGTTGTTTTTCCTATTACCTGGATTTTCTTCAGTATTCACCTAGGCATCCTGATAGTCTCAGTTAGCCCATAGTATTGGTATTATTTTATACACATAACATAAAATCATGCCTGTATTCCTCAGAGGGATAGGCCGAGGTACACCTCAAGTTCTGAGTTGAGCCGTATGATTACTGATACATGCGTGCACTGAATGGACAGGTCCGCTCAATCTGTGTGGTTCTTTCCTCAAAAGACCATTTCAGACACCATTCTACATGGTCTTCACATGATCTGACCAAGATTATGTCTGGACTTTAAAAGAGACTGTGACCTCTGAGTTTGTTTCGGCCGCTCTTCTCAGAGTAGTCAGATAGGAAACGCCGACCTCATCTAGTTTAAAAAATATGATTGACGTGTAAAAGTGTTTGTACAAACCTACTTACAGAGGCCCGGGTCGACGGCGCATCGTGTTCTACGCACGCCTCGAAGAGATGTCGGTACCAACTGGTGGGGACCGCAAGGGCCGATAACTGCCAGGGGTACGGGTTGTTCAAATCATAATCAAAAGTCGTTTATTTAAATTAGGCTGAAAATCAGCACTTTTCGAACATCAAAATACATCAGACAGTCCCCCAAAAACGCCAACCCTTTGACACTTCCTAGTGCTTCAGCTGGGAAGAAGAAGTAGCGCAACAAACTTCCCAGCAGAGAGATACCGGGGCCCCTGGCACACAGGTAACTGAAGGAACACGGGTGGGTTTTAGTCGTAAAAGTCCAACACCCTCCTGCTCCATCCAGAGCGGGAGAAGTTATTTGATGATTTCCCATCCTCAAAAAAAAGCTTATTGCCATCAACCTGCACAAATCCTGACTCTGGGCTAATAGTATGAAATTCTAGTTAGAAAAACCTAAAACACTCGACTCGGGCACCGAATCTAAGACCTAATGCTCAACAGTAGCGCTTGGATCTACGACACTAACGAGTAAATGAAAAACACATAGAATTCTTTATTATACCAAAAAAAATCGCAATATTTAAACTTTTTTTGCTACCAATTACAATGATTTTCCTTTTTGTCCGACGTTGGTTGGCATTTCGAAAACAGATGCGAATATTCGTTTGTTAAAATCTGTGAAACAGACGGTTTACGTATAAAAAGTTGCAGCTCCTGTAATTTGAAGGTTTTTTATGGCATTCGTTAATATGAAACTGCGGTGGTATAAATTGAAGAGAATAACCACAACTGAAGGTAAGTGGAATACCTGCATATATGATTATCTTTAATTGCTTAAAATTGAATTTACTTCAAATGTGTGTTAAATAAACCGTCAAGGAATAGATACCTATGCACCTTAAGGTAAAATTTTACTTGCACCTAATAACATATCTTTAACGAGTTTGCTGTCGCTCGTACCCATCATGATCTGCCTAGTCTTTTCCGAACTATGTTAGGGTTAGCTTCCAGTCTAAACGGATGTAGCTGAATACCAGTATTTTACATGTAGCGACTGCCTATCTGACCTGCACAAACCAGTTACTGGGTAATACGATACCGCTTAGTAAAACTGGTCGTCAGGTTTTTGGGTTTCTGACGACTCGTAACGCACTCGCTTGTACCCACGGGCGATTATTTACCATGGCGTTTTTCGCGCATTTGATTTTCAGTTTCTTACCGCCGGGAGTTGAAAATTCAACTGTGTTTTTTATTATATGCTGGGATATAAGAATTCAGCCGGATTTTAAATGCTCGGCTCAACATAACATCGGCCGGTGAATTCCATTCACCCGCTATGTGCGAAAGGAATTTGAATGGTAAATTGCTTGTCATTATGGGTTCCTTGGCCGTTCCTATGGTTTCATTGATTAGGAAAAGTGAAATGACAATGCGATGTGTGTGCGTATGTTTATGTGTGATGTGTGTGTGTGAAGTGTGATTGAGTGTGTGTGTGTATGTCATGTGGGACTGATTCCGCGCCTGTACATTTATTTCAATTGTAAAATAAATATTAATTGTATCTTAAGTCCAAAATACTTTCTCAGATTCAGTAAAAATGTCCTTCAGAAACTAAGTGGACCTTCAAACGGGTGTAATAAAATCCCAGCATGATGTTTTCGAGATGAAAGTGGAAAATCCAGTACGCGAAAAAATTCCGACGCGATTTTATTATGTCCGTGTGAATGTAAACTTTGGGGGACTTGTGGCTAAGTAGCATAAGCCGCACGGGTCGATCGATCAGGTTAAGCTACGCTTGCCACGGGACCATATTTACATACCAAGACCCCTCCGTGCCTCGGAAAGCACGTTAAGCCGTTGGTCCCGGCTGTCATTTGTGGATCTTTGACAGTCGTTACGGGTCGTCAGAAGCCCGAAAGTCTGACAACCAGTCTTACCAAGGGGTATCGTATTACCCATTAAATGGGTTGTGGAGGTCAAATAGGCAGTCGCTACATGTAAAATACTGGTATTCAGCTGCATCCGGTTAGACTGGAAGCCGACCCCAACGTGGTAGGGAAAAGGCTAGGCAGATGATGATGTCTGAATGTAAACTAACTAAGTATCTATTTCATCTCAACACGATCTAACTCCATTTATCTTTATTGATTGTGTTATAAATACGCAGGTGCCATTAAGGTCGGTCCTAACACACAGACTAGCCCATTATACCACAGACTAGTTACGGTTGCGTATCTGGTATTAACCATCGGGTATCAATGGCTTTATTAGGCAATTGATTCCTGATATCCAAGACCAATAGGTACAAGGATTCAAACGTACACACGGCTACACATCAAGCTATACATTTCCAGTATAAGCTGATCTCGCATTGTATAGGATTTCCGTACAGTGTGAGATCAGTATGAACTGGAAATGTATAGCTGGGTGTGTAGCCGTGTGTACAATAATTTCTACAAGTAGGTATACAGTGTGTAACATTAACGTGAGACCTATATTAGAGTATTGCGTTAAAATAATACAATGACCAAAACTATTTTTTTTTTAGCAAACTATGATTATTTAGAAAATAGCTTGACTCCAGCATTACAATAAATAAATTACTAATAAATTCAGTATTCAGTAGTAGTTCCGGGTGGTGCCGGACGTAAAAGAATAGCACCATCCTATTGCTTCCCGTGGGTGTCGTAGAAGGTGACTAAGGGATTTACTAGAGAATGGGCAGCAGCGTTCTCTATGCACTTTACCACCATACTGCGATCGCCAACCCGCCTGCCAAGCGTGGCGATTATGGCAAAACTCCCCCTTTTGAGAGAGGCTTATGTCCAGCAGTGGGCGTCTTTCGGGTGTGATGATGATGATGAAATTCAGTATGGCAAAATAAGTTTTTTTTTTACCAATATTAAAACTCAGTGAAATCGGTTCAGTAGTCAACTATGAACAAACTATTTTCAAAACTTGCGCTTATTCAGTTGCACCTTGTATAGCTACACGGCGGAGATTTCTTGAAAACGGTCAAAAAGGTTTTTTTTTTTAAAACAGTGTATCTCTTTAACCGTAATTAATTTTGGAAGCAAAAAAAATTCTAATATTTTTAAGTCTTTTTTGCATGCAGTGTTGGAACTCAAAAAATAAATAAACATACATTAATTCATAAAAAAAAACATCAAAGTCATCTTATCTTTAAAAGCAGTTTATTCCTTCAATAACAATTAAAATTAGAATTAAAAATATACCACAAAACTTCAAATGCCAAACTGCTTTCAGTGATGGATTCATCATCATCATCATATCAGCCGAAAGACGTCCACTGCTGGACATAAGCCTCCCCCAAGACGGGGGGATTTGCCATAATCGCCACGCTTCCAGTGATGGATTATTTATCATTAAATAGCTATTATTTACTTTAATACGATTTTATTTGAATTTTTACGACGAACGCTTGCTCATTTATTATTAACTAACTAACTAACAGATTTAAACCCGTATCGGATTACAATAAGAATTATTATCGCTCATAAAGACGCTGTTTTCAGATCGTAGATAGTTTTGGGATTAAACTCAAACTCAAGAAACATTCACAGTTTTGTTTTACCAAGGAGACTGTAGTATTACGTATGTAGGTATTTAAAATTACATTATGAAACAAAATCTAAGTTAGACGAGTTCATCATTGCTGAAGATATTTTAAGTTGTCTTTACCCGTCTTTTTGTGTTCAGTCCCCGGTCTGAACTATGAAGACATTTTTGAAATTTGAACTCTATTCAGACTACGGGTTAGCTGCTGGGACTCAGGCTACCTGTTTTCGAGAGGGCGTCGTGGTAAGATGTCACATGTCTTTGATTTTTTTGGTTCTAGGACATTGTTTCCTCACGATGTTTTCCTTCACCGTTTTGAGAGCTGTGGTTGATGTGTGCATTTACACAGTGTAAAGCGCCTGCCTGGGTTCGAACTTTTGTTGTATGTTTTATTTAGGTACCAAGTAGTACCTATTACTGTTAGCTATTTCAGAAAGGTACTTTCAAAGAAACGTATTCGGAGTACAGCTACGGTTTTTTATATAAGTTCTTAATGATAAATTGACAACGGGCTAAGTTGTCAGTTTTGTCACGGTTAAGTACGTTCTTATAAAAAAAATACTGCTCGGTGGTGTAATCGTCGTCGTGTGTGAACGTGGACTTAGTGCTTCTATCTATTGCGCGACAGTCATTGACTGCATGAAAATCGTGTTCTACCAAACTAAAACTACTTTCATTTTCGTCTCCTTTTCCCAAATATATTGGTGTCGGCTTCCAGTCTACACAAAAACAACTGAATACCAATATTTTAGATGGAGCGACTCCCTATGACCTCCAAAAATCAGTTACGATGCAACAAGATAACCCTTGGAAAGACAAGTTGTCAAAATAATTTGTAAAATAAAAAAACCCCGACTGCCTAAAAGTGAACTTTAATTAAAAATGATGGAAACAAGAAACTTATTTTACCAAAGAAATATAAAAACATTCATACACACATACATACACTCTAAAAACATAACCCTCCTTCTGGCGCAGTCGGGTAAAAAAACTACTCTTAAGGATCAAAATTCAAGCTCCTCAGCCCGATTAGAATCACACGCATGCGTTAGGATTACAGGCTAAACATTGTCGTACATTAGCTGTGAGTAATTGCTAGCTTAGCACACTGTGGTCCTTCTGGCCGTCACGCCACGCCACAAATGTGGACGGTCTGCAGCGGTCAGAGCGCTTGGTAACTAAAACAGAGCGGGGAAATTACTGGTCTTTATTAGTTTCTTCCTTGTTTGACATATGCTTGTTTGGTTTGACTGTTGGCAATTTATTTGACATTTGTTTTTGGTTGTAATATTTTTATTTATTTATTATCTGGACCTAACAGACGTTGTCCTGTCTTAACTATTAATATATGTTACTCGCAACTTTCTTATTTTTTTCTTCCATAAGAACCTTCTCCTGACAGTAAGAAACACAACAAAAAAATATTTAGCAAAATTGGTCCAGTCGTTCACGTGTGATGCCGTGACCAAGGGAAATGTGGATTCATTTTTATGTATAAGATTAAAGATTAATGCGTGAAGCAAAAACTTTGTAACTATTTTTACGAAAATTACGCGAGAAATTTGGCACAGTTAAAATTTGTATGGAGAAGAAGTGTGGAAAGCTAATAATTTTATACATATAACGATGCATTAGAAATAAATTCCATTGAAAAAATAATGGTTCCTAAAATAGATAACTTTAATTGGTATTGATTTTGACGTATTATAGACGCTATAAACATAAGTACATTCCGACATGAATTAAATATAGTAGAGCAGGAAAACCGGCTTGATACTCCGAATGTTTGTCAATACACCAAATTACCATTATTAATAATTATTTCGACAATTTCTTCTGAGAAATCCTGTTTCATTAGGTATCATAGAATTAATTGAATAATCTCATTGTGAGAACGAAGATTTCAGTAACTACCTACTCAGCCTATAATGTTCCCACAGCTGGGACACAGGCCTCCTCTCCGTGAGAGGGAGTGGGCCCAGTGCGGGTTGGTTAGATGTCGCATATCTTAAAATTTTTGGTTCTAGGACATGCCGGTTTCCTCACGATGTTTTCCTTCACCGTTTTGAGAGCAGTGGTGATGAAATTATATAGAAAAAGTAATGCGCCTGGCTGGGTTCGAACTCACGACCCACAACTCGTAAGTCGCGGCCGTTACCACTGGGCCACCACTGCTCTGTAGTAGTAACTATAAGCGCAGAATTATTCAGAAATCGTTCCTGCTATTCTCCTATGTCAGTATTGAATTTCTAGTTGAACATACGTGGAGTAGTTGTGACTAATTTGATTTCTGTCTCATATCCACGAGCTGTTGACGTGAACTAGATTTCCCTAACATGATTTCACAAGCGTGCAGGTATGTCTGCTATTGCGATACGCCGCGGGAAACATCACAACAAAAAAGAAACATGTTTTTGGAACACCAATGAAATTACTTTTCAGTGACATGTTGCCTGTGAGTAAAAATGTTTTGAAAGACAAAACGTTTTTCGTGTGTGATTGCCCTATGCACGGAATAGTTAAATAAGGTTGGAAAGGCCCTAGCTCCAATTTTGTATCAGGACCAGTGTCGCCGCTTGTCTCCCACTATTTTAATTTCTACACATACGCACTCCTATGTTTACAAATATTTCGCACACAACCAAATCAGACACACATAAATCTCAGGGCAGATATTCGTTCGCACACTAGTACTAAGCTCCCGTAGGCATAGACACACACACGCAAAAAAGCAATAACGCTACACACACACACGCTATACACGCTAGTGCTTGATAAAGCCGATATTCTTTATCGATAAATTATCTGATGAATGTATGGGGGAAAATTAAACAACAATTAATATTAAGAAATATTTATTTTACTTTTATTAATTACAAATAATCACTGTCCTTGGAATAAAACGTATTTATTAAGCAATTGGCGCTTGCTATCAATTGTTAACGAATTTTTCAAAACAAAGTGTAACCTTACGTTAATATATTTTTCAATAATTGCTTTGGTGAGGTCTGTGATGTGGTTTGCTGTAGGGTATTGGCCAATTTGATGATAAATTATGTTTTTAAATATTTCACTTCCTACAAAGTGACGCATAATTTTTGCCACCAACATGTTTTTATTTATATTATGAAGGCTTTCCGTATAAATTTTGATAACAGATTCAGATATTTTACAAATCTGTATCAAATCTTTTGACGGGTATAACAGACCACCCTTATCTTTAGCAACTATAAATTTATGGTCTTCATTTATGCTATTGGACAATAGCGCTCCAATGCATATATCGCAATCTATTTTCTTAATTAAAATATGCGCTATGTATCCTGAAATATGGGTAATGATTTGATTGCTAAAATCTGAGATGGTATTGAAAAATGCGTTAATATCCTCTTCGTTATTATTATTATCATCATCATCGTCACCTTCAATCGCAATCCTTCGTATGGATCTATTAATCCGTGCTACGGGAGATGATGCACAATCAAGAATTGAAATGTGTTCAAGCGCAGTACAATTTCCACTATCGAGAGCCTTTAACTCTATATGAACTAAAAGTTTTTTGTACGCAGCTTTAAACTGGCGGGCCGTGGGGTTATTGTTGCCTCCACCATGCGACCTAATATTACCAAAAAGCATTTCAAGGTGATCCTGGCTTACTTTGTAAAATGGCATAAAAATCAGAACTCCAGGACGTATCAACGTTTCATAAAAATGTTTAACAGCTTCAGCACATCCAATAAAACCATTGAAACCAGTCTTACGTAAACTTTTTGTCAAAAGAGTTCCTTCTTCTGTTCTCAACTCTGATAGGTACGTCGTCGCCATGTCTAGATAATTAAGCAGCATTGCAGCGTTGGCTTCTGTTAGAGCTTTTTTGAAGTTATATTCATATGTGTTTCGGGAATTAAAAATGTCAAACATGTTATTGATAATCCTCAAAAAAAAAGTTGTGCTTTCACTATTTTTGAATGAAAGCAGATTTAATTGGTCACGACAAAAGTCTATTGCGTCTGCTACACTTAGGCTGAACAATTGCGTTGCAAGCTTAACTTTCATCTTATTATTTTGAAAATGAACATGATTGTAACGAAGCTTGTTCGCTAAATGAAAGCTCTCCTTCATTTGAAGGTTATTTAATTGCTCCAAAAATCGCCATTCTATGGTATTACCATCTTTATCTAAAAATGTGTTATAGCATTGAAAAGCATTACGGATTAATTTTATCATGTGTGGTGTGATGGGTCTAGCACTACAACTACTGGATTATTCGTTGACGGGTGTGGAAAAGAAATATTTTTATCTTTGATTGAACAGTTTAAGCATTCTACCATTGCCATATTTGCAGCGCATCCATCAAAAGTTAGTGAAATTATTTTTATGCCTGTTTCTGCTATAAGTTCCAAGCATTGTATAATTAAGTCTGCGCGTTGTCTTCCGTTAATTCCGTCAACTAAGAAATATCCTACTGGAACCTTAAAATTACAATTTATGCCTGTCACTAGAAATACCAGAGCCTCTTTGGCTATTCCTACGTGGTCTCCTTCGATGCCACTGCCAATATCAACATGTCCAAGTATTTTTTTTCCATCCCATTCTATACGACGGCGTATAGCCATTTCATCCAACGAAAGGGCTGCCATAATGGGATATTTGGTGTTTTTCACTTTTATTTTTAACGCCTCTATGGATTCTGCAGTAAAACCAGGATCACCTCCCATATTTTGGTACCATTTTCGGAGCGTACGGCGATTCGGGAGGCAAGTATCAAAAGTTTTGCGTACGTAATCATAAGCCTTTGGCGAATAATAGTCAAGTGTTAGCGCAAAACTACGCAGAGCTGGACTATATTTTTGCTTAGATGGCCCGCCACCAGTATTTTTTGCGATCATACGATTTGTCAGTTCTTGTACCTGTAAATAAAATTATAATAATAAATCTTTATTATCTCTGCTATTTTATAAGGCCACCTACAATACAAAACATACCTTAACATTTATATTTTTTAAAACAGATATATCTTCGTCTTGCAATGAAAATTTTTCTTGAAGATCATTTAAAACATCTTGCATTTTATTAATATTTTTTTTCAGTCTTCGGTTTTGTGCTTGTATTTTTCTTATCTTCAATCTCTGTTTCTTTATTATACATTCTTTGTTGATAATTATCTTTTGTAGCTTTCTTTTCCTAGGAGTGCTTGCATTTGAAGATGACATTAAGTTTTCCTACAAATAAATAAATGAATGAATCATTTGCGGAATAAGTTGTTTGTGAAATAAATAGTATACGAATCGTTGTTTGTCAAGTGAAAACTTGTGAAATGAGTTTTGGTGAAATATTAGTGAAACCATTAATCTTTAAAAAAAACATCTATGTAACGATTCTTGACCAATCTTTATAGGTATAAATTTACTTACTTCAGTGTTTTTTCTTTTTAAAGATTTATCTTTTTTTGGTGTCAACAAAATTGAAGATGAAGCCTGTGCTTGTAAATCCTAAAATTATAAATAGCATAAAATATTTTGAAATGCGGACTTTACAAGAGCGATTATAATTAAAAATATAACTATAAGGTTACCTGAGCGCCTTCGCAATTTTGCACACTGGTGGAAATAGCATCATAACTCGGCTTATTAAGTATAGCATTGCAAGAATTTGTTGTCTGAAAAATAATGCAAAAGTCTTAACATGTCACGCACGGTTCACTTAATAATAATTCAAAATTGAAATATTAGAGCTGAATGCTTGCGTGATAATGATTTACCCGAGTGTGATAATTAATCTACTGTAATTATTATATGATACCATACATACCCGAAATATTTTTCATGAAAATGAACAATCAAATAAAATAAAACCTGATGATCCTTACATTTTGAATGCAGGGATCAGATCTGTTCATAATTTAGGAGTTAATAAATAGGAGTAGAATATGAAATATCGGAACTTAATTCCAACAAGTTAGTAATACATTTTAACAAAACCTACCAAAGAAGAAATCTGCACAATTTGTTCTCTTGGGATCGCCCCTGGTTTTAGGTACCTATAACCTGATTTTTTAATGATAAAATCATCTTTACTGAAATGTATAGAGCAAATAGTACTCGTCTTTGTCGGCATCCAGTTTCCTCTACCTGTCACGTCAATCCATTGTACTCTGGCGTTAGGTTCTTTAGGAAACCTTAAGCACAAAATATTTTTAAAGCACCTACGGAACGCTCCCAAGGATTCCCTAATGCTGCTAATCTTATTTTAATTTATATGTAAATTCATTCTCAGCATATTATCTCTAATATTTCGGCCAAATGTTCAGAGTTCCAAAACTTTTTTTTGAGATATTTTAATATTATAGCAATCTCTCGCTTATTTCCCCTTTTATTACCTCGACTTTTATCTTTAATTCCGCAGACATGCCATAGGAACGCAATGATTACGGGGGAGAATGGGGTGGGAAGAAACAGAGAGAAAAATGTATAATGAAGTCCCGTCGAACCCTACTTTCCCTTGCTTTGTTGCCATTCTTTAAATCTAATCAAAGGTTACACTTTGTAACTGTAGATAAATGAGAAATACAAACTCATCCCTCATCTCGTGTCGGTGTATTGTCACTTACAGGATTGTTATCAATATTTATACTTTGCTGGCTTTTGGAAATTGGAGGGCGAATGGAGTGAATTCTGCAATTTGATACTTCTGAAATGATACCTACGCCTTTTCATTACGAATATTTCTGTATTTATCTTTTAGCTATTCTTGCACACTTACAAACTTGGTTTATAGAAATGTTTAATATATTATTTATTTAAGTAGGTACTCAATAAAGTATCAGTATAGACTCAAGACTTCTTGAAAATGTAGCGGCACTACAAATAAAAATGTTTCGCAACAAATATCGAGAAACACAAAAAGAAAAGTGGCGCCATCTACAATGCCACATGCGAACTAAAAAATGAGCAATTCTGCATCGCGCAATCAGAGTTTTCCACGACACTCGAACATAATACAAAATCCCGACATCAACTGTCGGGCAGTTGCCCGGACCAGACACAATACCCGTCTGGTCGGAGGATCCTCCGTTACCACCATAGGTATGAGTGAACTTTACACCCTGTTCCTCATACCCCTATACTGGTGACCCCGTGAAAGAACGTCAGCGCAGCCTTCGTGCAATACTTCAGCGTGACGTCATCATCATCACATCAAGACCACTTCCTCAAGCTTTCGAGCGGCGAGTCACACAGCCAGCCAGCACCCACAGCTTCAACGGGTATCCTGACCACCTGCATGCAGCGAACCGCATGCCTGGTCATCACCCACAGCCTCGTCAGCAACCATGGCCCAGCACACTGCACTTTCGGCCGGTCGAGAGCTCAATCTCCCGGTCGACGCCAGCAGTCAGCCTCAACCTCTCAACCCAGCGCTGTACCAGATCCGACTCACTGGAGCATAACGCAGCGCAACCCCGACTCACTGGGAATCGTCGCAGACAGTTCCGACTCACCGCGAACTATGCGACGCGCGGTTCCGACTCACTGGAACCACAACTGGCACTGGCAAGCATCATAACATGCACTGACTCAGCCCGCTATCGACCTCCGGTCTCCAGGGGGGAGTGATGTAGCGGCACTACAAATAAAAATGTTTCGCAACAAATATCGAGAAACACAAAAAGAAAAGTGGCGCCATCTACAATGCCACATGCGAACTAAAAAATGAGCAATTCTGCATCGCGCAATCAGAGTTTTCCACGACACTCGAACATAATACAAAATCCCGACATCAACTGTTGGGCAGTTGCCCGGACCAGACACAATACCCGTCTGGTCGGAGGATCCTCCTTGTCAATAGGGGATGAGCGAACTTTACACCCTGTTCCTCATACCCCTATAAAAACAAACTTGAGTTTTCGAGAAGAAGAGAATCAGAAATAACCAGATTCACTCCCTCAGCATGTTTCTCATTTATAAAATCGTCCCGTATAAAAACTAACCCATTGAAAAGTGACGAGCAGACCCACCATTCTCTTGTTTCCTTTTAATTAAACTGAAAATTCACAGTCATGGTTAAGAGCGAACCGGCCGGGATATAGCTAAGCTGGGTACTTGAAAAAAGTTAGTTTAGCTTTGCAAATGAGATTAAGCCTTATAGCAGTGCTGCTCTTTATATCCGTATTTAGTTCAGCCTGGTTTTGTGTGCTGAGCTAAACATATTTTTGAAGTATTTTCTAGAATACTTTTAGTTCAGATTTGTGGCGTTGTTTCTTTAGATCTGTTGTAATGTAGTGAATGATGTGCTAAGGTAGCCCTCGAAATACGAAATGTATTATACGTTTTTCTGCAATTTGCAGGTTATTGTAAAGGCTCCTGCACACATGCCGGCGGCACAGCCAGCGGGTTTTTGCCTTGCGGGTATGCTACAGGCGTTATTAGGCCGCCCGGCACTTGCCGCAGAAACCGAGTATGTCTCCGGCCTTGTTGGCGGTATGCTCGCCGGCCGGGCCACCGCGCCGGCATAGTGTGTCTTGCCATTAGGTAATATGTTGATTAGGAGCCTGCGGGTGGAGAATTTGGGGCTGTGTCGTCATTCGAGCAGTCAGGGCCAAAGAGAGGTGGTCATGGGATCGTCTTGGTGATGGGGCTCGCTAGGTATGGCAAGCTGATATCAGTCAGGAGTGCGGCAAATGTACAAGTATCTCCCGGGACCCTGAGGAAAAAAAAAGTTTTAATGTTGATTAAAATATATAGGGTGGGGTGTAATGGGATTCAAAATCATGTGAACTGACAGGTTGTGCCTCGATGTTGCTGTCGCTCTGTATAATGATAATAATCTTTATTGACACAAATTTTACAAACATTTTTATTAATCCCCTTGCTCCTGCGCTAGTGTACACTGTATTAAAGGAGCTGGTGACTAGGTACTGAAGCGTAATTTAAAGTAGCCTCTTACAATCACTATTACTACGTATTATAAAACAAAGTCGGTCTATCTGTTCGCGATAAACTCAAAAACTACAGAACGGATTTTCATGCGGTTTTTTCCGATTGACAGAGTGATTCATAAAAATGGTTTCAGTGTATTTTTTGTTAAGGTTTTGTGAATATTGGTCATCGCGGGTAAAGCTGCTGGCGAACGCTAGTTTATACTAAACGATTTATTCAAGGGATAGTGCTTTCTGATCATCTACTATCACAAATAAGCATTATAATAGACAGTCGTTTTCCAACCCTACCCATTGTAAATGTGTAATTTTTACCGTTAAATACCCTACTTTCAGAACAATTAAATAAATAAACACATCATTACAAACATAATTTAAACAGACATAATAAAAAACGCGATCTGACCTAATTAGTCACAACCCTATGACAAAAAAAGCAATTAAAACAAACAAACACAAGTAGGACATTCATAAGCATTGATATGAAAACCGCGATAAAACCCCACAGGTATGCTTACGTTAATTAAATTCAACCGCGGAACGTGTCGCCTCTTAGGATATATTAATCCCCTTTTACCTAGGCATCTGAAATCAGAACAAAACTGCCGTGTCGCGAGGGTTAAGATTAACAGCCAAGGTACAATTTTATTAGCATTTTTTCCTCTTTCCGGGGTGCCAAGCTCATTTCCTCTCTTCTAATTTATTGCAGGCATTCGGAACCCGTGAAATTAGTGATATCAAACAGTCATAACCCCCCTTTCGTATTTACCTCGAGGAAATTAAATTTTAGGAATTCGATTAAAATGTGATTAAGTCGAATTTAAAAATATAATGTTTCACGTCCCTAAAATATTTTATGGGAGATTTAATCGTCTGTTTGAAGTAGGCTAATCTGTGTTTAACACAAAAAGTAATTTTGGGCGAAGGGTTTCTATCCTTTTCTAATATAAGTAGCTTCGTGGTTTTTAGGGGAAGGAAGACCATAATGGGGCTATAAGGCTCTTAAACTACTCCTACATAAAAATGCTTGAGTATTTGAAATTGAATTTTTCATCGTTCGCTTCATATTTGCAAGATAATAAAAGTACTCTTGAGATTTTGGCAACACAAGGGATTCATCTTTCCACCCCTTATAAGGTGTTTTGAAGGGTGACAATATGAAAGTTGATAAAAACTTAAACGGCTAGATGTGCTGACTCTTTCCCTCTTATTTATAAATAAACATTGCTTAAAGTTAAAAGATATTTAAAATTCAAAACATATATGGTTAAACAGTCGCTGATCACTACTTAACTTTAAGCAACGTTTAAATAAAGGGGTTTATGCTGAAATTTTTCTCCTCTCCATTAGAAACAGGAGTTTCATTAAATCATACAGATTTTTTATGACAGTTTTAAATGAATTTTAAATATTGAACAGTTCGAAATATGTTTAATTAGTTCAATTTGGCTGTTCGCCATTATTTCAATTCGAATCGTATTGCAGTACGAAATAATTACGATATCAGCAGCTACTCGAAATTATATTATGTTAAACATGTCGTGTCTGATTTTATTTGCCAAGTTCAAAAGGTTAATTCTGGTTCCAAGAAATATGGAATTTCGGAATATTATTCAGACGATACATAATTAGAGGGTCAGTCGAAAAGAAGATAAAAAGATGTAAAGAGTATGTTTATTAAGCAGAGATGAAAAAAAAATGGAAATAGTATTTATTCACAGAAATACGTTATTACAAAACATATTACATAAGCCAAACTGTAAAGCCATTTGTGGCAGACGTAGCACCTTTTTTCTTCGTAGTAACTTGTAAACAAAATATTACACGTTTTCACTTACACACTAAACTATTAATATAATAAGGACACAAGTTTTCTCAAATATTATCTTGAGCGAGGCTTTGACAAAACACACCAAAGAGGTAATTATATGTTTTAGTTTTAAAAGAAGATGGTCTGATCATGTTAAGAGAATGAAACACTACAAAAGGTGTTTACAAGGCTGATTGGAGTGGAAATGCTGGAAGAGGACTCTTTAGGATTCCATAAAGTAACTTTAATGATGATGTTTTTCAAAAAGGTTAGTTGGGTACCTAATACACGCAAACGGCTTGCGTGCATGACCTGATGTATGAACGTAAATGGGCCAAGAAGAGTATGTAAAGATCGTAGCAGGTTGTTTTTTTTATTTTGATGATGGAAAATCATCAAACAATTTCTCCCGCTCTCGGTGGAGCGGAAGGGTGTCAGACTTTTACTGATTAAAACCCACCCGTGTTCCTTCAGTTGCCTGTGTGCCAGAGGCCACGGTACCTCTTTCGAACAACCCGTAACCCTGGCAGGCATCGGCCCTTACGGACCCCACCAGTTGGAGCTGACATCTCTTTAACCCGGGCTTAGTCCGTGCCGGACAGCGAGCTACCCATTACTCGCCGTCCGCAAGCCCCACGCCTACGGTGACCGGGAATCAGCCTGGGATTCCCGAAGCAGGTAGCGTTATGTAGTTTCTGCCTACACTCATGGAAAGAAGTCGTAAGTTTATGAATGTTTGTATAATAAGAGGAAATTAAAGTGTTGAATTGAATATGAAAAAAACTATAATATCTACAAAAAAAGATTCATTTCGTTCACAAGTTTTGGTCGAATGTTTTTCTTTTCAATATTTAAATATATTATAACCCATTATATCCTTGTTTTCTATTCTAACATCTTATAAAATATCGCTGACCCAAATAACAACTGCAGAATTATTTTGGGTGAAGTCCAGATTACCCAGAAGCTATCGTATCTCCCCAAAAAAACTACATTTGTATCTTTCAATCAAAATCGGAGCCATCTGTATCCACCCGACCAGCCAACTCTTGCATTACCAAAATTGCGCGGAACCAATTTTCTTTATGCGATTCCGTGAGATACACTTTGAGGAGACTTGCAAGCCACTCATATTTATGTGATTGATTTATTTTACAGTGAAACATTTTAACAGTTTACAAAAATACGAGGAGTTCGTTGAAAGAATGTTGCGTCTTATTTTGTTTTGTCTATATTAAACAAAATGTATAGGCTTTTACAATTTTGTAAAGGGGAATATCCATTTTGTGCTTAGGTAGTAGGAACGGTAGGTAAGGCTTGTGTATTAATTTAATGAAATACACATAATTATAGGAACACATTTTGGAACGAGCCTTTATTTGAACACATTAATAACACAATTAAGTTCAGCAAATACACAAAACACCAATTACTTAATTGCTACATTCGTAATTACATTCCAAGTTAATGAATACTACATCGAAGCTTTTTAGCGAATTTCATTTCAATAAATGAAAGGATGAGTCCCCTGATACCTTCGACTCGGGGCAAGTCGGTATAATAGACACATTGATGAATCCCCGGGTTTAATGCAGCACAAATTCAAAGGAAAAACTCCTAATTTAATAAAGGCAGTTTGCATCTACGCTGAGGGCTTAATGACGCCATATTTACAGATTACATGGAGGGATAGAATGTAAAAAAAAACTCACAAACATTTTGCGCAGATGGTGAACTGAATTAACCAAAACTTGGACCATTATTAATTCTGTTTTCGTGTAGCGGACGGCTAATGTTTCAGCGGGCTTATTATTGGGAAATTCTGTAATGACTGTTAATAAAACGATCACGCCACGGCTTGGGGCACGCGACCGAGAATAAGGACAATTTGTATCAAAGTTCAATGCACTTACCTCCTGACTTCAATCGGGTTAATCATATTATAAGTTCCGTGCTCGGTTGGTACAGGTTGACTTGGAAAAACTAGCATCGTGAACTATTTCAATTATCAAAAAGTTTTCTGTTACTCAAAGTTCGAAATGATAGGAATAAGTCAGTGTACTGCAGTGTCGTTCTTCGTTAAAGAGAAACATGGAAACTTATGTTGAAGTTTTAGCTTTTAACGTCGATTTATTCTGGGGCATTTAAGCTTTGTTGTTTTGCCAATATAGAGTTGAAACTAATATTTGTTTGGTGCTCAATCGGTACGAAGTGTACCTACATGTAGGGCTTGGAAGAGGTACCAAAAGTACAGGTTCTGTGCCTGTACCAGTTCCAGACGGCAGTCTCTACCTAATAAGTACCGGTACCAGATTTGGGTACCTCATATTTGTACGAGAAACCTCGTAGGTACGATTGGCTCCCTTTTTTTTTTTTGGGTGGGAAATCATCAAATAACTTCTCCCGCTCTGGGTGGAGCAGGAGGGCGTGTCAGACTTTTACTGACTAAAACCCACCCGTGTTCCTTCAGTAGCCCTTAAGCCAGGGGCTGTGGTGTCTCTTTCGAACAAACCCGCACCCCTGGCAGGCATCGACCCTTGCGGGTCCCATCACTGTTTGTGCTGACATCTCTTTGAGGCGCGCGTGGAACACAACGCGCCGTCGACTTGGGCTTGAAGTTTATTTGTCGAATGCCTTTTAACTATCTCTTAATTTACTACACATACCTATGTGTTTTATCACTATAAATTACAGAATTATTGGTTTGGTTCCGGTAAAGTACCGAACTGATTAGAAATACCAATAGAACAGGTCTGGTACAGATTCCCAAAAATGCCGGTATTTCAAGCTCTGTTTACACACATCCCAGCCGTCATATTTTATGATCATACTCAAAATATTTTTTAGCTTTCCAGGGGTGTGTAAAACAAGTCGTCTGGGTCCTATCATAGTTACCACCACAACTTACATTTATCTATAATACCTACCCCATGCATCCGACTCACAAAATATCGTCAAGTGTGAATTCTCCATCATGTGATGTTGAATCTACCCACAGATAAGAGGTACCCTTATCCCATTCATGTCTGAACACACGACCATTTTTCATGTCTTTGTTGGCTCGCAATAGGCATTAGGGTGACGCTGTGACAGTGACGCTCACTATCCTACTACCCTCTCTCTAAAGATTTAATACTTTTTTTAAATTTCATACGAAGGTACATTTATTTTTCAATATGCTCGTTGGAATGATTTATGCTTGTTAAAAAGGGATTTTGTTAAAAATATGTTGTTTATGAGACGGTCTACAACTTAAAATGTGTATCAGTTCTACAGGCAATTTTTCTAAAATTGGTGAGCTCACTTTGAGGTGGATCTAGTCGACATTTTCTCCATACAAACTTCGGGAGTCTATTACTCCACTGTTCGACAATGTACATCCAAAATTAAACATGGTGTAGTTTTGTCTCATTATTGTATGTACGGAAACAGAATACTAAAATAAAAAGCCATTAAAAAGTTAGGAGCCGACAAAGATTCGTTTTTCTTGCTAATTTGACCTAACTTTGGGCGTGTTTGAGTAATAAAAGAGGTGTGAAACTTTCAAAACCAAGCCGGTACCGACAAGGCTCAAATATCGAAAAATTCAATAAACTTTCATCGGTCATTGATTTATGCAGTGGTTTTTTTCATAAAACCCGATTTTCCGAAAGACTATACTTAATTTTTTACGCGCCTGTTTTACTATAACTGATCCTACATCTCACTCAATAATGTTGTACGTGTAGACTAGCGTCTAACTGCTCATCACGGGTTTATACCCGTGGGGAATCTAGTCACGGGCTCGAACTCACTGGTGAGTCTATCTAAAAACCAGACTTCGTGTCCAACAGAGGATAACCTCTGTTGGACACGAAGTCTGGTTTTTAGATATATTCACCAGTGAGTTCGAGCCCGCGACTAGATTCCCCTTAATACCAAGACATTTGACTGTTACTGTTAGCCCGCATCGGGCTTGCGGATGGCGAGTAATAGGTAGCTCGCTGTCCGGTAAGGACCAAGCCCGGGTCGACGGCGCATTGTGTTTCACGCGCGCTCAAAGAGATGTCAGCACCAACTGGTGGGGTCCTCAAGGGCCGATGCCTGCCAGGGGTGCAGGTTATTCGAAAGAGATAGCGTGGCCCGTGGCACACATGCAACTGAAGGAACACGGGTGGGTTTTAGTCAGTAAAATTCTGCCACGCCCTCCTGCTCCACCCAGAGCGGGAGAAGTTATTTGATGATTTCCCACCCTCAACAAAAAAACTCTTAGCCTGCATCATCCCTTGACTTAATATTTTTATCTTATTTGGAAGAAATAAAAAATCCTGTTTACGTCGTGTAAACATAAATATATCTTAATTTAAAATCAACTACGTAATATCACTATAAGCAATCTAATCTCCATTCTATCCTTTAATATATTAATCTTCCTAACTCTTATAAAAGAATTTAATATTATAAAAGTAAGAAAACCTTCAAATTAAATCTTCCTCTTAGGCCACTATTGTATAAAAATGTCTCAGACTTCTTTTATTATTCAGATACTTACCAACTCAATATTTCTACTTCACAAAGTCTGAATTAGCCTTTGGGAAAAATTTAAAAAACGGTTCAAGTTTATTAAAAGCCGAATTGGGCAGACCTCTAGTCGTTAAATTCATGATGAATTTCTTTAGAACTTTTAGTACGTCGTAAAATTGTGTGTCAACAGGGTCTTATCTAAAATAAACAAGCATTTCTTCTTGAAAGGAATTGATTCAAATTCAAATTTATTTATTTTGGGACAACAAGATCCAAAGGTTAGTTTACAAAAAAAGAAAAAACTTAGAAAAACTATTGTTAGTACCTACCTAAATAAAATTACACACAGTTCTACACACAGATTCCCCTGCGCTGAGACACCCCGCCACGTCATGATAATCAATAGGGAGATGCCTCCCTAAAAGATCATCAGACGAACGAAATGCCTCAACACAGGGGCACGTACATCTTCAGCTATAGTTTTCAGGATGCTGTTGTGACTCCCCCGCACCCTCCTCATAAGTGACAGTGAATTGATCCCATTGTATATTTTTTATTTACCTTTTGTTGTACTCCCACTGCTGGGCAAAAGTTGGTAATAATTCTTTCAATTATCTGCTTTTTTCCCAAGACGACGCCTCTGCCAGGCTCAGCGACACCAAACCTACATCTTGACCCATTGTTTGGAAACTGGCCTGCTGGCCTGACTCGGGTCATTATGCATAATTCCTATATTATTTACTGTATATTTTCATTAATGATTACAAAAACTATGAAGAGGTACAAATATATACGTACAGTAGGATCCAAAAGCGGAGTACCAATTTCAAAAAGTAATAGATTGACACTACGGTTTAACTTACGACCTTCTTATATTAAGTAATTTCTATACTGTAGACACACACACTCTCATACGTCTACAAATGATTGTATTTCATAAATTCAACCGTTAAAGAAAATGACGTGATAGCTTAGTGGTTACTGTACTTGGATTAGCGCCCTCGTGCGCAACGAGTCTCGGGTTCGAATCCCACGCGCGGTGTGCTAGGCTTTTTATTGTTTTAAAAATCGCTTTTGACTATAGTTTCTTGTTCTGTTCGTCTTGTTCACTAAACTCGTAAAACTTTATCAATATACCCACAGAAACCTAAATAAATTTAAATTATAGTTAACTTACGACTCATTCGACGTGACATATAGAACGGTGTTGGTTGTTATTGTGTGCTAGTGACGTGTGTTTAATCTATTAGCGGTCTTCTAGTTCATTTTAAAATGTAAGCAAATTTAATAATAGAAATGAAAGCGAATATTATTGCGCTGCATAAAAGCGGACTTAAATATCACAAATATCTGATGAAACCGAGTGTGAGTATTATGATTTAATTATTTTATTAAGCACTTATTTAATTAAAGTATAACTGCTGATCCTTGTAGTTATTTTTTAAACGTTTTATAAATATCACAACGTCTAAATAGAAGAAAAATATAAAATTTCAAAGTAAATTTATTTCCTAGATTAAATATTTATGTGAAATTTATATTTCAAATAATTTTGTTTCTAAATAGTAATACATATTAGTATGTATTTTGTTTAGTAGCCTAACAGTACCCCTTTTTTGTTTTAGTGAAATACTGTGAGTCAGTGGATGAAAAGATATGAGGAAGGGGTAGCCTTGCCCGTCGTAAGCAAAGTGGAAGACCCCAGCTTATAAAATAAAGCGACAGCACAAGTGGTTTCAAAAAGACAAGACATTTTGCCAAAGTATTCGACACATATTTCCGAACCGTGCGCCGTACACTCCACGCAGAAGGTTTGCATCATCGAAAACCAGCTTGAAAACCAGCTCAAAAAACATAAACATTAACATTAAGTTAAAAATTAGAAATATTTATTATTATTGACTTTTATTGATTTTAGTAATATTCACATAATATTGTGTCATATCCGTAATATGGATTATTTCGAGGTTTAGTTTCAATCTTCTTTTCGTAATGAAAATGATTACTTAAGCTATAACTTCAATAAGTCCTATTAAATACGATTTGTTAACTTTGAGGTTTGAGAGAACTAACTCGCAGTAGATTTATTCCAGTAGTAGTACTACTGAGTCATTTAATTGTATTGTGACAACTTGTCTGCATTTGTTATTTTTACGTGGGTAGATTTGCGTAGAAAAATGTTATTTCTTAAGAGTACCGCACATAGTAGTAATTACCTCACAATATTATAATATTACTAAGATACAATACCCCGATTATCATGGTTCACCAATTAGCTACTTTACTTCAATAAATTGTTCTATAAGAGAAAATAAACTGTTAACAAGAAGTTATTGGTAGTTATTTTTATACCTACTTCATAAAATTATAACGAATAAACATTTTGTAATCACATAATATTCTTAATCCTTTGTTTAAATAATAATATAAGTAATTTAAAAAAAAAACATTCTCGTATAACGAATAATAAAAGAACTGATGAATATTATTGTTCAAAAGATAAATAAAAGTCTCATCGGGAGATTTGAACCCAGACTTATGTGTTTCTTAATCAATGACAATACGCTGCGAGCTACCGAGACTTGATATTAGAACGTGAATTTTAGCGATGATATGAACCGACCAAGGTCATACGTAGTTACTACGTAACACAGTACAGACAGAGACAGAGTACTCTGTGCGACGGTATGTTTTTTGTATCTTTCGACGACAGTGGTGTGTGAGTACTGTGCCTGTGGTGTGCGGCCTGGTTACATCACTTATACACACAGCTGTAGGTACGGCCTGGACCGCGAGTCATAGCAATATAATCCTTAGCATGAGAATGGACTCTTGACCGCGACCGTACATGACAGCTAACATACCGACGATCCTACGTACATAAAGACATGTCAAAAACCGAGTTTTACAGGAAAGCGTTATTTATGTTCAAACTGCTCTAGAAACAATTCTACATACAATAATAAATAAAAAAAAATCTATGATGTTTTATTAGCTTTAGGAAATGTATAATGGTACAGGTATGTGCATATGGAAAATGTAAACCCAATTGTGCAATAAAAAAAGGCCATTTTTGACATGTCTTTATGTACTATCAAGATTCACAAATCCATTAGCATACTAAGGATTATATTGCTATGAAGTCGCGCTCCGTGCCGGACCTACAGCTGTGTGTATACCTAAGTGATGTATTAACAACGCTCACCACAGCACTCACACAACATACCGTCGGCGTCGCACAGAGTACATAACTACGTATGACCTTGGTCGGTTCATATCATTGCTAAAATTTACTTTTATAAATCGAGTTCCGGTAGCGTGCAGCGTATCGTCTTGGATTAAGAAACTCGTTGGTCTGGGTTCAAATCTCGCAATGAAGTTTTAATTTTTCTTTTCAACAATCATCGTCATCTGTTCTTTTATTATTCGATTTATTAATATAGGTACCAGAATAATAATGTATTTTTTTTAATCACTCATATTGTTATTTAAATAAAGGTTTAAGAAAAATAAATGATTACAAAATGTTTATTCGTTATAATTTCATGAAGAATGTATAAAAATAACGAATAATAACTTCTTTTTAAAACAGTTTATTTTCTCATAAAGAACAATTTATTGAAGTAAAAAAGCTAGTTCGTGAACTATGATAATCAGGCTATTGTATCTTAGTAATAAAATAATAATTGTGCTGTAATTACTACTGTGTGTCGGTACTCTAAATAAATCACAATATTCTACGCAAATCCACCCACGTAAAAATAACAAATGCAGACAAGTTGTCACAATACAATAAAATGACTCGGTAATACTACTTTTATTCTACTGCGAGTGAGTTCGTTCTAACTCAAACCTCAAAGTTAACAAATCGTATTTAATAGGACTTAGGTATTGAGGTTATAGCTTAAGTGTTCATTTTCATTACGAAAAGAAGATTGAAACTAAACCTCAAAATAATCCAGATTACCTACGTATAAGACAAAATATTATTTGAATATTACTAAAATGAATAAATATTTGTAATTTACAACTTAATGTTAATTTTTTTTCCGTTAAATATGTTTTTTGAGCTGATTCTCGAGTTAGTTTTCGATAATGCGAATCTTCTGCGTGGATTGCACGGCGCACGGTTCGTAAAGTTGTGTCGAATAATTCGGCAAAATGTCTTGTCGTTTTGAAACCACTTGTTTCATATTCGCTGAACATATGCTGTCTCTGCGCCTCTTTTGTGAGCTGGGGTCTTCCACTTTGCTTTCCACGGGCAAGGCTACCGCCTTCGTCATATCTTTTCACCCACCGACTCACAGTATTTCACTAAAACAAAAAAGAGGTACTGTTAGGCTACTAAGCAAAATACATACTAATATGTATTACCTACTATTTAGAAACAAAATTATTTAAAATGGAAATTTCACATAAATATTAAGTATAATGTCGGTGTATAATGGTCGTAAGTTATTTTCATCGTTCTATAATCTAGGAAGTTAATTTACATTGCAATTTTATATTTTTATTCTATTTAGACCTTGTGATATTTATAAAATGTTTAAAAAATAACTACAAGGATCAGCAGTTATACTATAATTAAATAAATGTTTAATAAAATAATTAAATCATAATACTCACACTCAGTCCGGTTTCATCACATATTTGTGATATATTAAGTCCGCTTTTATGCAGCGCAATAATATTCGCTTTCATTTCTATTGTAAAATTTGCTTACATTTTAAAATGAATTAGAAGAACGCTAACAGATGAAACACACGTCACTAGCACACAATATCAACTAACACCGTTCTATAAGTCGCATCTGCACCATAATATCATTTAAATTTATTTAGGTTTCTGTGGGTATGATGACAAAGTTTCACGAGTTTAGTGAATAAGACGAACAGAACAAGAAACTATAGACAAAAGTGATTTTTAAAACAATAAAAAGACTATCACACCGCGTGTGGGATTCGAAACCGCGACTTGCTGCGCTCAAACGTGCTAACCCAAGTACGGTAACCGCTAAGATACCATCCATGCCAATTACTCTAACTGTTGAATTTAGGAAATACATTCATTTGTAAACGTATGAGAGTGTGTGTGTCTATAGCCTATAGAAGTTGCTTATTATAAGAAGGTCGTAAGTTAAAGCGAAGTGTCAATCTATTGCTTTTTGAGATTGGTGCACCATTTTTGGAGGCTACTGTACGTAGGGACCGTCGATACGTCAGACGTATAAAAGTGTTTGTACACACTAACAAAGAAAAAGCTTTCCTACAGAAAATATTTGATCATTCTCAATACTTCTTAGACAAAACTATGACCAGAGTATCGAATTCTTATTATTATTCTTATGATCATACGGAGACCAAATCAGCAGAAAATAACTTAACCACATAATATTGTAACCCTACTTCCCCCAATAAATAATTTATAATAAACAAAAATAAAAACCAAATCGGACAGCGATAAAGAAATACGTGATGCTCATTCTAACGATGTAATGGAACGCTTGATACGGATAACAACGATACGCTCCGTTCAATACAACCATGTAGTATTGAAAATATGGAGAGCTCGGTTTTCCCAACTATGTTGGGGTTGGCTTCCAGTCTAACCGGTTGCAGCTGAATACCAGTATTTTACATGGAGCGACTGCCTATCTGACCTTCACAGCCCAGGGTAATACGAGACCCGTTGGTAAGACTGGTTGTCAGACTTTCGGGACTTTTTCGTTTTAACCAAAACTACTGTCAAAGGATCACGAATGCCAGCTGGAACTAACGGCTTAACGCTTTCCGAGGTACGGATAGCTCATGGTATGTAAAGATGGTCACCCATCCATAGAACAACCGCGGCAAGCGTAGCTTAACCTGATCTATCGAACCATGGGGCTGTTATTACTTAGCTTAGAATTGCCACACACTACTTTTATGAAAATACGTGGAATATTATGTGGTAAAGAATAGAGAGCTGATTCGTGGGTGAATGGTGATCATTGACTTGTACATAAGCTAAGTTGTGTGATAGTCTACAGACGCCCGACAAAGTCACCCCAATCCGTCAAATTTCTTTAATAGTGTTTCAACTTTATTACTTATGCATGTAATAAAGTTGAAACTCATGTTCATGTTCAATTGGGATAATTTGACAGTTTGGGGTAGCTTGATGTGCTGGAAACTCAAGCGCAGTGCTGGCCTAGTAGTATCACCCCCGACTTACGAGTCTCGAATTCGAACCCAGGCAGGCACTTTACTTTGTGTATTTAATTTCAACACTACTGTTCTCAAAACGGTAAAGAAAATCATCGCGACGAAACCGGCATGTCCTTTTCATTTATTAGTTTTAGTACCTACCCAACACCAATTCGAAATTTCATCATCCTTGGGGTCAAAACAATGCATGTTTATCAGAAATCATCAGAAATCATTTATTTTTTGCAATGAATGTGGGTACAAACTAAGTTGTTAACATTGTAAAAGCAGTTCCAACACACTCTACCTTACGGCATGCAAAAGTAAAGAAATTCAATTTATTAAATTAAACTCAATTATACAATCAACTAAACACAAACAGAAACAAAAAAAAAAAAAGCGAAAGCAGCAATCTCGGTTGATTTGCTGTAATTTTTTGAAGAGTTCCGTTGACTGTCTCCAAAACACATCATCAGATCTATATGAAATTTAAATGGGATTATTTCGGAATAAACCCCTTTCGAACAAAAAACAAATTTTGCATATCCGATTATATGTACAGTCACGACCACTGAAATGTATACGCTTACCAACTTTTAAAACTGATTTTCTCCGATTGTACTGACTGTTATTTTATGAAAATAATATTTTGGAACCCACACTAAAATGAATATCTATGTTATTTTAAGATTGCAATCGTTATTCAAGAGAAAATCGCTTAGGAATTTGGCCATGTGTATACATAGTAGTGCTCGTGACTGTACATGCAGGATAAGTTTTTATCCAGTGCGCAAACTTTAATCATGAATTCAGCATATCATTCTAAACCCCCTTCTAATTCATGAAATCCTGAATTCATGGTTAAAGTTTGCGCACTGGATAAAAACTTATCCTGTATATGACGGAGTTATCCCCGGACATACATTAAAAAAAAACATGTTGAATTGATACCTCCTTCTTTTTGAAGTCGGTATGAAAATCAAAAATTTCAAGACACGTCTCAACGAACCACAATGGGACTGCGTGGTGGATTACGGCACACTCTAACAGAGGCTAGGTCTTTGTCCCAGCAGTAAAAACATTACTGGCTGATTGTGTGTTGTGTGTGTAAAAAACTTTTTCAACACATTTGCTCAAAAACTGCATTTACGAAGCCTGTATACATGGTTCGAAAGTTAAAAATTACGCACTAATACAACGGAACGTGCGGTAAAATAGGTACTCTCACCTAAGTACCTATTTTACCGCATACCTCGTTGTACGGCACCGTGCGTATTCTTTACGGTTTTTTTTTTTAATTTCCATAAAATATTATAAGAATTTCGTCCAAGGAGTTTCACATTACGAGAATAAATAAGCTGACTGATCGAACCTCCTTGGAAGCGATTTTGCTCAATACGTTTGTCTCACTTTAATAATAAAGAGTAAATGAGATGAAAGATGTAGTTCTAATTTTCACCACGGGCATGTGGCGCCATTTGTAAATTCGCGCCATTTTCATATTAGAAACGTCAAAGATTGGTGCGAGTTTCCGACTGATATTTATAAACAAACTTTTATTATGAGTTCAAGCGAGAAAACTGATATTCATATGGAATCTACTCCACCTGATATTTTGAATGAGGCGCAAATTGCAGGAAACTGTCTCTTGCCGCCAAAATTGGAGAGCGCTATTTAATGATGTATAAGTTTGTTTAATTACATATTGTACTGTTTTCTCGCAAATGTGTTGAAAAACATTGTATGACACACGTGCAGAAATTGGTTTTTACAAACTCGTGACTATGGTAAGCCCTCGACTTCGTCTCGGGCTTACATTTGTCTACTCGTTTGTAAAAACCAACTTACCGCACTAGTATCATAAATAACTATATCGATTCATTCTTTAGGTTTTTTCTTACAACATCATGGCTAAACTATTCGCACCACATCCCACCAATAACGATTACCTAACTAACACGGATAAGTTACCAGGCGGGTTCTTAAATCAAACTGCAGAGTAACTTTGTTTGTAACGTTAACCGCTGAGTTAGAGCCGTCTTCCACGGTACTACATGTTGGCAATACTACACCTATTTTGTATCTTTTATGTCTGCCTTTTAAAAAATTAAAAAATATTTTATGCAGTTGTTTTATTTTTGGAAGGCAATGTTATTTTGTGATGAGATAAGCGATAACGATGTTGGAAAAGTTAAAAAAAAATATTTTAAATTGTCAATTATCTTTCACAGTCGTTACGAACTCACAGTTGTCAGAAACTCAAAGAGGTATTGTGTTACCCAGGAATTGGATTGTGGAGGTCAGATAGGCAATCGCGCCATGTAAAATACCGGTATTCAGCTGTGTCTGGTTAGACTGGAAGCCAACTCCAACGTAGTTGGGAAAAGGCTATGCAGATGATGATGATTAGTTTCGATAGAAATATCATTTTCATAGCTGCCTCAATGTATTCAGCTGTATCCGGTGACACTGGAAGCCGAACCCATTAAACTTGGAAAAAAACTATACACATTTTATGATGATAAGCTACCGAAAATCTTATGTCAATCCTGTTGAAAGTCTTCGGAGAGCTATTACGAAACGCATTGACAGCGATTGCCACTTGCCTAGACCCTCTGGGTTACTTACCTGTCACACCACAAACCGTTTTGGTGGAATACCCTGGTAATGCGAATCGATAAGCGTTCTATGATCCCTATCATTACATAATTATTATAAAACAAAGTCCCCCGCCGCGTTTGTCTGTCTCTCTGTCTGTTCGCGATAAACTCAGAAACGATTGAACGGTTTTTCATGTGGTTTTCACAACTACACGGAGTGATTCATGAGGAGGGTTTTTTTTGCCAATCCAATCCAATCACTTCTCCCGCTCTGGAGGAGCAGGAGGGCGTGACTTTACTGACTAAAACCCGCCCGTGTTCCCTCAGTAGCCCGTATGCCAGGGGCTATGATACCTCTTTCGAACAAACCCGCACCCCTGGCAGGCATCGCTCCTTGCGGGCCCCACATCACGTTTGTGCTGGCATCTCTATGAGGCGCGCGTGGAGCACAACGCGCCGTCGACTTGGGGTTGGTCCATACCGGACAGCGAGCTACCCATTACTCGCCGTCTGCAAGGTCATGCCTACGGTGGCCGGAAATCGGCCTGTTCATGAGGAAGGTTTAAGTGTATAATTTGTTAAGGTTTCGTTGAAATTGTTTAACGTAGGCGAAGACGCTGGAAAAAGCTAGTAATTATTTATTTTCTATTTCATCAATTAAAATTTAAGGGTTTTTTGAATCACTCGAACAAATTCGTGAACAAATGAAAACTTCGAACCGAATAAAACATACCATTGTATAAACGTAATCATCGTACATTAATTATTGAGATAAATCTTTGTTTCATGTTACGAATTCAGTGCAAACCAAATTGGTTTGAGGTTTTGTGAATCCACAATCATTATTATTAACCTCTGAGTCTTTGATCATAATCAGATGATCTTGGTTCAATGTAAGGACTTTATGAATCGTTTTATTTAGAACAGATCAACATAAATCAAAATTCATGAGACCACATGAAATAATCCAAGTAGTAAGTGGAGACTCAAAGTCAATCTGCCTAGCGTTTTTCCAACCACGTTGGAGTCAGCTTCCATTCTAACCAGATGCAGTGGAATACCAATATTATCATCATCATTTCAGCCGAATGACGTCCACTGCTGGACATAGGCCTCCCCCAAGCTCCGCCACTTCGACCGTTTCTGTGCTTAACGCATCCAGCAGACTTCTGTGGCCTTCACAAGGTCAATGGCTCTCATAGAGCCAATCGCTATACGTATAATACTGGTATTCGCTGCATCGGCCTCATCCTATATGACTTTCACAACCCAGTTACTGGGTAACATGATACCTGGTAAGATTGATAGTCAGATATTTTTGTTGGGGACCAGCTGATTAACACGTACCTATATAAGCTTACGCGTGCGTACGCATGTATATCCTTCCGACCTCGCCGCCGAGGTCCTCGCGCCCCGCGAAGACCCCTGAGTAACGATGAGACCCCCGACCGTCTCTTGATCGTTGATGCGCCAGCCCGCGCCGCAGCTGAGCCAGTAGAGTTAAATTCCCGAATGCTAATAATCATGAAAATATTTTGATCCAGCCTGTCCCCACTAGCTGTACCCCCCCCCCCCCGCCAGTGACGCCCTGAGCCGAGGTTCGTACCCCACAGGGGGTGCCCTCAGCGTGCAGTCGCTTTAGGTTAAGTAGGTTTTATGCCCTGGCTAGAGGCTTTTAGTTTACTAAAAATGCCTTCACAGGAAAGTCCGGTTAAGAAGTCACGGCCTCTCAAGGTCAACTTCGGGATGCCATTCGCAAAAAAAAAAACGCATTTATAATAAATACCAAGTCGCTTTAAGGTATTAAACTCGAGGAAACTAAAGCTTGAATTACACAAGTGGCTTAATGAATGTAATTTTTACAGTTTAAAAGATTTTATGGATGTAAGATGTTGATTCCTTGCTCATTTTGTCAAAACAGAAATTTTTGCATGTTTAATCTTAGCGAAACATGTTGATCTATTCTAATGATATTAACACCAATGTATACCATGTTTTACGCAAATCAATGATTTACTTACTTAATTAGGTAGGTACCCGTCGATTGACCAGTGCGGCTGTTATCCTGAATCCTCACATGCCAATCTTGTGATTGTCAATCAAAATCAAATGTTATTTATTCAAACTAGGCGGAGCAAATCAGCACTTTTTGAACGTCAAAATTACATAAGACAGTCACTCAAATCACCCGCTCTTCACCACTTCCTAATGCTTTGCTAAAAGCCTCCAGCCAGGGCCTAAAACCTACTTAGACTAAAGCGACTGCACGCTGAGGGCACCCCCTGTGGGGTACGGACCTCGGCTCAGGGCGTCACTGGCGGGGGAGACGCAGCAACTGGGGACAGGCTGGATCAAAATATTATATTTTCATGATTATTAACATTCGGGGAATTTAACTCTACTGGCCCAGCTGCGGCGCGGGCTGGCACATCAACGAGCAAGGGACGGTCGGGGGTCTCATCGTTAACTCGGGGTCATCGCGGGGCGCGAGGACCTCGGCGGCGAGGTCGGAAGGACGGTTGTTTAGCTGGGAAAAAGAAGTGGTGCAACAAACTCCCCAGCAACATTGTTGTCTGTTTATATAGAAGAACTTGAGATCCGGACAATACTAAGTAATTAATATCACGAAACACAAAACAAAAAAATTAAAATTATTTGCCAAATGTCAACTAGCACATACCAATAAATCATCATCATTATTTTAATGATAGTGTGGAATGTAATAAGCAGTACAATTCCAGCTTATTATTAAAATTGCTATATCTTGCACTTTGAAGCACTGAAGCGTTTCAAAGCACCTTAATATCCCGAAGCACTTCAACATTGCGAAGCATTTCAACGTCAAAAATGTTAACTTAAAACAATTTAACTTGATTTATTCAACTATTTTATAGCTCAGCGTGCCCGAGATTCATGAAGAGTGGCGAATGCAAGAACCGGCAGCTTTATTAACCTTTATATAACTTCTACATAATTACTTTGCAGTCGGGCAGGGTCAGTATTTCATTGTTATGATCAAAGTTAGCTTTGTATCGTACAATTGGTTCGACTATTTTGTTAAATTTATTGTTAGGTCTACCAATGTGTGCCATATGTTGTTTACGTATTGTGAGAAATCAAAATGGGTTTTGTATTTATTTATCGTAATTTAGTAGGTACTGCGAAACAATAATGGAATGAGTAAATAGAGATTATTAATACCTAGTAATCTATACTAATAATAAAGAGGAAAGATTTGATTGTTTGTTTGCATTGAATAGGCTCCGAAACTACTGAACCGATTTCAAAAATTATTTCACTGTTGCGAAGCTACACTATCCCTGGATGACATAGGCTATATTTAATCCCTGTATTCCCACGGGAACGGGAACTACGCGGGTGAAACCGCGGAGTGCTAGTATTCCTATGATATACTGGGTAGCAGGGACATTAACGCGCAAATTGTAAAGTAATTTCCCATAGACCATCTAAAAAACATAATTATGGACTTTCTGGTGGACTATGGGAAAAATAATTTCCCATAGTCCACCCAGGTGAACTAGGCGGGTGAACCATGGGCAACAAACGGATTCTAGAACTGCATAGAAATTTTTCGTTAGCTTTAAAAAAAAAATCCGCTGTTTCATAGATAAATGCAATACCCATGCGGTCAATGCATAGAACAGCAATTTTTTTTTAGTAACCGACGAAAAATGACAACATGGCGTGGTTCAGAATCATGCACTGGATCTCTGGTAACCGGTTTCGCGTCCACTCTGTAAATCCCATCTACTTTTTTCCTTACCCTGTACTGTCCCACTGCTGGCCAAAGGTCACCCTCATGGCTTTCAGTTTTTCGTCTACCTATTTATTATGTAATACTTTTAACCTCGACATCATTGACATTGCTGCATCATGATCAAAGACTTTGGTCAAGTCAAAACCACAGACATCAAAACGTGCATGTCAGCTTGCAACGCTAACAATGTCGTTTGCAGGTCATATTCAAAACAAAACAGGGAAGTAGAAAACCATATATTTTTATTATATGCACGCTATACTATCATAAAAATTATAAGCATTATGCAATTCTGAGCCAATTATTTTCTGAATAAGCGAAGAACATTCAGCAAAGCAACATGATGTTTCAGTTTTCAGACTTCAATAACTCTAGAAGTCTTACCCCTTTGGTAAAATTTCAGTATGTAATGGATGGTCACCCATCCAAGGATCGACCTCGGCAAGAGTTGCTTAACCTTGAATTGAGGAAGGCAATAAAGGTCTGTATTGTTAAATTTAAGAAGATAGGTCCAACTGCATGAGTTAACTAATAGTATTCAGTTTAATAGTCAACCTCTTAAAATAAAAGTTTCCTGTTTCCATCGTTTTTTTATTTAAAGTTCACTTTTACGCAGTCGGGATTTTGATTTTTAAATTACTTTTTCAGAAACTACTTTGGATTATTTTTCTACCGTCGATTCTACAAGTTATCGTGTTACTAAAGTCGATGAATTATTGAGTGAATCCTTAAACATGTTACATATTAATTGCATAAGTAAGCATTAAGTAATAGCGATGCAGCAAGGGATCAAAACAAATGCATTATTTCGCAAATACTTCGGTGCGCCCTTAATGCTCAACATCTTCAAATCTTTAAAAAAAATAGCCAACTTTTTGGTGTCCCCTAGAATTGATTGTTTTTTTTTTTTTGTTCTTCAAGAATAATCCCTCGTTCCATGTTAAGCAATGCACGTCGAGTCCGTTCTGTAATAAAATTCAATTCAGTTCAGTTCCAAACCATACGTTACTGACCGCAAGCCGTCACGCTTACATTTTTAACAACACCTACGAGGTCGCCAATTTAAATTGGCACGCGACGACTGGAAACTAAAATGTATGTCGGTAGGTACTGACTTCCCTCACGGTATACCGGTAACCCACAAAAAGTCGCTCACTCGGTAATAATTACGATAAAACATGTTTATTTCTATAAATTGATTAAAAAATACTTTTACCCGTCAAAAATAACTTATGTTTTTAAACTAGGTGAGTCCGGGGATTCTTAGTTGACGTCTTTGAGAAGAAAGACCGAAACAAACTCAGAGATCAATGCAGTCACTCCAGCTTCTTGCTTCTTCAAGGTTGAATTTGAAATTAAAATGTGTTGATCCGGCAGATAGTTTTAACCATCATTCTAGGTGAAAGGACCAGCCAGCTGCCTAGCACAGGCTGGCCATTTTACTCAAAGATCTGATGGTCACTGGGCAGACGAGGTATTGAGTAGACACCAAAAATTCCTTGAATCGGCAATTGTGGGGCAACCAGAGTCATAGTGACGTGAAGATCTTTACAAGAATGATAGAAGAGGTGGCACTTCTCCTGCTGTCCGCTCTGCTTTCTGCTATCTTCTAGGACGCTCCTGCTACAGCAGTCCTATGTTCAAATGGATATTAGATGAGTCCTATGTCCAGAACAAAACTACTACAGGCTAACCCAGTGTGACCACCCGGGTTACACTAGGTTAGACTAAATTTGGGCCGTCTGGTGCCGGACGTAAAGAATAGCATCATCCCATCTCTTCCCGTGGGTGTCGTAGGAGGCGACTAAGGGACTTACTAGAGTATGGGCAGCAGCGTTCTCTATGCATTTTACCACCATACTGCGATCGCCAACCCGCCTGCCAAGCAAGCGATTATGGCAAGCCCCCCCAAATTAGGGGATGCCTATGTCCAGCAGTGGACATCTTCCGGCTGAAATGATGATGATGATGATGAGACTAAATTTGGTTTTGCAAGACATCAGACTTATTTGAATACTAGCTTTTGCCAGCGGCTTCGCCCGCACGTAACTTTCATCCCCTATTTAACTTCCTTAGGGGTTGAATTTCGAAAAGTACTTCCTTATTCCTTGTCTACATTATAAAGGGAACCTCTGTGCAATATTTCAGCTTTCTAGGTTCAAGATTTTGGGCTGGGCGTTGATGAGTCAGTCAGTCAGCCAGAACTTTTCTTTTTATTTATATAGATAGATATAGTGTGTGTTGTCACTGGATATGGTGAAGAGGTGTTCTACAGACTGGTGATGATAATAAACTTCAGTTTGGTATAATTTCCTTACTACGTAAGCAATCCTAAGATGAATAACGAAAATATACTGGCTACTCCAGACCAATAGTGTAGTATCTACCTTGTCTAAATTGATGACGGCATAGTTCATACTAAGTAACATCACAAATCATACCACCACCGATTTTTTATCGGTGTAGCGATCTTTTTAAAGTTTTCTTTTTTTTTTCAAACACGCTAAGGCAACATTAAAGTTTTCGTGCATTTGCTAGCCGTAGCGTGAGCAGCGTTCTCGTGCTGCTAAAGAAAAATATATTCAGAAGGCATTTTAACTATAGCTAACTGATTGCAAGAAATCATGATTGATATTTTGAGTCTATTTTGTACAATACAAAGGTAAAAGTATCTGTTAGGTAGCCTATAGGTCTATGAAGAATACATTGATGGTGCCCACAGTCAATCAGTATTTTAAATTAAGTAGCATTTAATGGAATTAAGAAGAAAATCATAGGTATCATCAACTTCTTTCTCGTCTTTTAAGGATATTTTTTCACTTTATTTATGGTTGCTTTACAGCTGAATATATTTATGGTCGAAAATAATATTATACTAATACATGTACATGGCAACATCATGAGGACGCTTAGAAGCCGAGCAAAAACAAAAAACAGAAAGATCGCTGAGCGCAAACGAAGTAAAAGCACGGGCAGGGGATGCAATGCGAAGCGCTGGGTCGGGGAGCAAAAAAATTTACGCGGACGAAGTCAGAAGCAGAAGCTAGTTATATTATAAGGTACTTGGGCACGGCAGGCATCATTATCTAAAATTACCACAAATCTAAATGGCAATAACTGCCTATTATATAAATCCCAATAAAATCACAATTTATTTTCATTCCACGTACGAGTGGGTAATCGAATCAAACTTGATTAACTTAAGCTGCACTCGATTATTTTAAGCACAGATAATGACGAGTGGACCAATTATTTCACGTAAATTAACGCAATTCATTTAATGTATTTCTTATTGACAAAATCAAAAGTCATTTATTCAAATTAGGCTGAGAATCAGCACTTTTCAAACGTCTAATTACATAAGACAGTCCCCCAAAAACGCCCACCCTTCGACACTTCCTAGTGCTTTAGCTGGGAAGAAAAATTGGCGCAACAAACTCACCAGAAGCACAGCTGTCTTAATAGTCGGATGGACTTTATTATATACTTACATAGGCAAATTAATAAACAATAAAGCATAATAGTAGTCATTGTAATCAAAAACTGGGAACTTAAGTAATATGTAAATCTTTATTTACTGATAAACTAAAAAAACTAATTTCAAAATAAATAACTTTATTTGCGGCTTTTGATGTATAGGCCTCCCGCCGGCTCCTCCATTTGTCATGATCTCATGCGTCTCTAGCCCACAGCACCAGCTGTTTCGACAGTGTCGTCCCAACGTCGTCTTCCTCTATTTCTTTTAGATCCATCTCTTATTTTTCCATTCTGTTTGCTTGCAGCTTTAACTTCAGACACTTATTGTTCCTATCGCCGAATATGACTAAAAACTAAAATACAAGCGGTTCATTAATTAAATTAATTATCCGAGAGTTATAAAAAGTACCAACTTATATTTATAGTTTGTACCAAACATAAAAGTTATAAAATATAAAATTAATACCGCTCAAGTGCGTGTCCGACAACGCAAAATGAAGTGTTCCGTAGTTGGGATGAATTTATTCCTTGAACAAACTTAACATTGTAGTTGAAAAACATGTTCTCCATACATCTAACTGCAAATGTAAGTTTGTACGCACAATATTGGAAGAAATATTGTTATTTTAAGACCTTAGACTTCTAATTATTGATCCTGTAATCTAAAAGTATAGAAATGTTTTTTTACATTTTTATCAATATTTTCCTAGGTTCAGTAGTTTTGGAGATAATATTTGTAAATAGTTCATTAATAATAAGTTTATTTTCATAATCAACAGGTTTTTACAAAAAAGTTTTAGAGGCCTTCTTTTAAGTATGAAAATACCTGTAACAGAAGATCTCCCTCTTCCATATGTATGCTTACAACATACAAATGTTAATAGATACATTTTCTGTTATAACTTTATGTGGTTATTTTAAAATTAAGAAAATAAAACCTTATACCTTGTCGGTTAATTTGATATGTCACACGATGGAACAGTGTGCAAAGCTTTTATCATTTTCTTAATTTGCTATGACAAGTGACCATGAGGGTCACTTATGTTGTAATTATAAAGTCTTTTATTTACGTAACATGTCCGTGTTTGAGTCATAGAAATTCATGTAGGTTGATGCCTTTTTAACTTAATCGGTCCATTAGATTCGGAGCAAATTGGCTGTAACAGACGTAATGACAGACAGACACAAGAGTGATCCTCCTAGGGTCCATTTTTAATTTAATTTTCTTATTTTTTTTCTTTTGTTTTTCATTCAGATGTACGGAACCCCTAATAGTAGGGTAGGTAGGTAATTAAGTAAATGAATGAAAGAATTAATCCCGTGCCGATTTCGGCTACGGTGACTGTGTTTTGTTTTCGACAACTATACCTATAGTTGTAGAAAATGAAAAACAGTCACCAGTACGAGCGTGTGGTTTCATGTGGCGAGACTGGTTTACACAGGGCCAGCAACTAACTTACTTACGCACTAACTCCAATATAAACGTCAGCACTGACTTCATACCGCTGTACTGACTTCAAATCAATACATTGGGTTTTTTGCGGGTCAGCGCTGACTTGTCTCGAATTCGGAGTCAGTCAAGTACCCTGTATAAACCTGCCTTTACGTATCTTGACTGTAAAGGTACGTGCACAGTGCGGACCCGTTAGAATGCCATTGTAATAAGTAAATGAATATATACATCGAAGCCTACATAGATTAGATCGGACACAGCGGGTTGAACATATTAAATTTATTTACTTCAGTCTATTATAGTCCATAATTGTTATTAAAAAAGGTCTTTTAAGTATATTAGTCAAACGAAAATCTAATCAAATTATCATTCATGCAAAAAAAAAAAAAAACATAAACTCATGTCAAAAAACAATAATTTCAATTACATGTCAAGAAAAGAAAAACGTAGATATAGTATCATTTTATCACATGAAGCTGGATAAATCTCCCCAGCACTGCAGACTGTGGCCACTAAGAGATCATCCTTAGTTATTCTAAGTACTCCATAGAATCGAATGAAAAACACGAACCATCTGCATTAAACAATATTTAGGAACAACATAGGTTTTTTTTTTGTTATCTACTTTTACTTAATTAACTGACTATTTATACCGCCATATTAAATAAAAGATAAATAACCTAAAATTACCTCACAAAAAACTTCACTCCATCCAACTAAGGCCATCTGAAAACATTTTACGTATACACTACACTCAATAAAATAACGAAGTAACCCTAATTTCGTTAAAACAGTTACAAAAAAAAACTGAATCAAAGTCTAGACGTTATTGAATCTAGAATCTCAACGTATCGTGTTACCAACATAACGATATAAGGCGAGGTAATTTCGGTCGCATATGGACCTAACCATGTTCATAGATTGCGGAACTTACCTTTAGTTCGATAAAAAACTGAAAATTTTGAACTTATAAATGTTTACATTAAGCTGAGAAAATTGTGATAAAAATCAGCCTCATCACACGTCGTTGTCAAGAGAATTGCCCTTCTTCTCTCTTTTTAGGGTTCCGTGGTGAACAAAGAGCTCGTTTAGTTCCATGTCCGTCTGTCCATCCGTCTACCTCCGTCCGCTCAGAAAGTCTTAGTACTAGAAAACTGTAATTTGGCATAGATATGTCACCATTTTTTTTTTTTTTTTTTTTGGTGGGAAATCATCAAATAACTTCTCCCGCTCTGGGTGGAGCAGGAGGGCGTGTCAGACTTTTACTGACTAAAACCCACCCGTGTTCCTTCAGTAGCCCTTAAGCCAGGGGCTGTGGTGTCTCTTTCGAACAAACCCGCACCCCTGGCAGGCATCGACCCTGGCGGGTCCCATCACTTTTTGTGCTGACATCTCTTTGAGGCGCGCGTGGAACACAACGCGCCGTCGACTTGGGCTTGGTCCTTACCGGACAGCGAGCTACCCATTACTCGCCGTCCGCAAGCCCATGCCTACGGTGGCCGGAAATCGGCCTGGGATTCCGGACGCCCAGGGCGTCTCCGTATCCTGCGGCGGCTAGGGTCGCGAGGGCGCATATGCTGCCTCTCCCTCACGTGCGCCGCCTCCCTCTTCGCGAGCATCACTGCTTCGCTGAAGGAGGTGACGGCTCCCCATGCCCTCTCGCTCCGTACCATGGCCTGGACCAGGGCCGGACGCGAGAGATCGCCGCCGCCGATCGCATCCACTAGGACACGGCGGTGCTCCACCCAAGCTGGGCAGACCGCCACCGTGTGCTCCACCGTCTGCGATCTTCGCAGTGGCATATGTCACCATAAGATTGTGAACACCGTTAGTTTATAATCTATCTAGCGAGATTATAAACTGTCAATAAATTTTGAACTGCACCATACTGCTTACCGACCGAATACGTTAGGTTAAAACTGCGACCAACCGCGCGCGAGCCGAGCGAGCGAAGTGACGCTGCCGCGGCAGCGGCCGGAGAGCACTACTTCCAAGCTAGTGGCAGTTACTTCACTATTTAGTAATAGTGCAAGGTACTATCCGTCTTGATAACAGTTCACAATTTGACGGACAGATTATAAACTATCAAAAATAGTGCGTTAAATTGTAAATGGTTTTTGCAATTCACAATTTATCGACAGTGTACAATCTCGCGAGATAGATTACAAACTAACGGATGTACACAATCTTACGTTGATGTAGTAGACACGCCGACAAAATGAAAAAATAAAATCTTGTAACAAAATTTTGAGTTCCTAGTCAACACGTAAAGTGGAGATGTTTTCTTGTCTCTTCAAGCCCATGGTGTAGTGTGTTGTTCGATAGGTATATCAAAAATGTTGCGGGTTTGTTAACACAGAATAATAAGCTTAAGAGTGCTCATTTTTGTTGGAGTCAAGTGTTTCCCCCTCCCTGCTAGTTAAATCGCTGTTTCACACACAACACACACACCTGCAATGCCTACTTATCACAGATAAGTAAGCATTGCAAGTAATAATCGATCAACTTATATTTGCAGTCAGAAAGTATGGTACGAGAAGAACGTTAACACATTAACAACGGAACCCTTCATTGAGTGTGGTGCGATACCCACTTTCCCGGTTTTTTCTTTTAGATAAGTTCTGAAAAAAAAACTGAAATGTTTGAGCTTATAAATGTTTATAGCTGAAAAAATAATGAAAAATTCAGCCTTTGGCGTCACACTTCGTTGTCAAGAGAATTTTTCTTGAAGTTCTTTCTAATAACAACCAATTACACGAACATCATTATTGTGGAAATTCAAATTCGACAAAGAAATTCGGGTAAATGGTGGCCTTCTTACCTTAAATCTTATTATATTAACTGCAAAGCTAGGGTTAAATTATTCAAAACGATTCCGAGGTTGTCTTTGTTGTGGATCACAGTTAAAAAAAGGAATCTTGAATTATCTACCATCGCCGCTGGACTGGACTCATAAAAAGTGGGCAGAGCCACGACGTGACTGCGATATGCCCGTGTTTAATTTTGAAACGGACGGAGGCGAGAGATTTTAATGAGAGATCAGGTTTTTCAATTATCCCCACTTCTTTTCATGAAGTTTTACGTCAGATTTTTATCGTCTGCGCACTTTTATGAGTACTACAGCATCCAGAAATGAATAACCTTGGATAAGTCACGGCGGCTCTTTTAATTTATTGGTCTATTCTGAAATTGATGAGTGAGGGCGAATATTTAACAGGACGCGCCATGTTTTTCATTTTTTGCATATTATGATAAAATATTCAATATGATTTCCGAATTGGAATTTAAATAACGCGTCGCGTACGGCTTTGTGTTTGTTAACCAGCGCATATTGAATATTGAAATAGCGTTCATCGTATAAAGCATTAATGTAAAAGGAACATTATCGTAATATTTTAATACTTCATTAATATCCTTATGCGAATAAAATCAAAATATTATCAGGTAGAAACCTATTCAAGTTTATTTAAGTTACTTTTTTTAATATTATCAAGATTTAATGATCCTTATTCTATAGATTACTGTTAGTTAACATCTTACAGCAGGAGTAGCTTTAATATTGACAGTTAAACAACTTTCATTGCGTTATTTACGTTGATAGGAAGGCAATTTTTCTAACATAGGAAGCAATGAATTGGCAATAACCTATAAATTATTCAGATTCGGATTAGGGTGCTGGTGGGAAGATATTGGTGGTAACAAAAGAGATCACAAAACCGGAAACACTGATTTCCAAATTAAAGGTTACTTTACACTTTATATGTTTTTCTGTTTAAGGCTGCCCTCTCAAAAAATGTTTGAAAACAGCATGCAGATGAAACCACTTTTCGTCGGCATTTACAAAGAAATTACATTTGAAAAAAACAGTTAGTAATCTACATAATATGATACGTCATTTGGTTTAGGCATAACTTTTCTATGGGTATCAAATAATAAGAAAAAAAAACACCAAATAACCTCCAAATCGTTGAGATGAAACCATTTTACTCCTTCATTTTTTAACAAAAGCGTTTAAAAAATGTATACTGCTTTGCAATACAAAGGAAAATGATTTGATTTTGTAACTTTTTACAAATATGCATTATTTTTATTATAATAAATAAAAAATGCGACCGATTAAAGACTGCACGGCTACATCACCTCGCACTCGCCCACAAATTTATTGCACCCAAATGCTGAAGGTCCTTGGCGTGTATACAAGCCTTAAATCTGTTGAATCATTTAAAAATGGTTTAAGTTACTTGTATGGCTTTCTGGCATATATTTTCTTCAGATTCGAGATGGTCATTTGACGAACAAAAAAAAACGTGCCGTCGCGTCGCTCTGTTAGTGACAGCCATTGACCGCACTGGTAGAATGCTGTCTGCAGTGGCCGCTCAACCACAGTAGCAGGTGGAAAGGTTAAAAAAATAACCCGAGCCTTCATTCAATTAAATAACGTTAAACTATTTATCCACAGAATAATTTAATTCTATCACAATTTACTACGAACCGTCAAAGGTAAATACGGAGAAAACCAGACACATCAAAGTATCTTGAAAACTCGGGGATTATTGGATTTGTTTATTTGTGTCTTTTCACCCTGAGGTGAAGATGAGAGGTGATTTTTATGTTTTTTTCTTTACTAAGCGAACATTACACAATTATTTAAAAGGAAAACCTGACCAACTTAAAGACTTAAGGTGACACTAGTCAACATTTTTTCCATACAAACTTCGGGAGGGTTTTACTCCACTGTTTGACTATGTACATCAAAAATTAAACATGGTATGGTTTTGTATCATTATTACTATTGTTTGTACGGAAACAGAATACTAAAATAAAAAGGCATTCAAAAGTTATGAGCCAACAAAGATTCGTTTTTCTTGCTAATTTAACATAACTTTGGGCGTGTTTAAGTAATAAAAGAAGTGTAAAATCTCGAAAACCAAGTCGGTACCGACAAAGCTCTATCGAAAAGTTCAATAAACGTAATTGGTCATTGATTTATGCAGTAGTTTTTCCAGAAAACCCGATCTTCCGAAGAACTATTCTTAATTTTTACGCGCCTGTTTTACTTTAACTGAACCTGCAGCTCACTCAATAATGTTGTGCGTGTAGACTAGCGCCTAACTGCTCATCACTGATACTACCTCTGTCGGACACGAAGCCTGGTGACACAGCGTGCTTTTTAGCCAGGCCCACCAGTGAGTTCGAGCCCGCGACTCGTGTACCCTTAAAAACCGAATTTCGTCATAGGACTGATAAACCAAATTTCGAATTGACTTTTGTGTAGAAACACAGAGGAACTTCATTGAAGTAATCTTATTCCTTTGATTCAATAAAAAGAAAAAAGGTTTTTGGATTGAATCACCTGTTTATTTATACAAGGGAATACGGTATTCTTAAGAGAAATCGAAGATTTTTGACATTGTAAAAAAACATACCTACATAGCAAATAACTTACCATATACACGTTGGTAATTTTTTTTTTTTTGGTTGGTATGTCATCAAATAACTTCTCCCGCTCTGGGTGGAGCAGGAGGGCGTGTCAGACTTTTACTGACTAAAACCCACCCGTGTTCCTTCAGTAGCCCGTATGCCAGGGACTGTGATATCTCTTTCAAACAAACCCGCACCCCTGGCAGGCATCGGCCCTTGCGGGCCCCATCATTTTTTGTGCTGATATCTCTTTGAGGCGCGCGTGATCCTTACCGGACAGCGAGCTACCCATTACTCGCCATCCGCAAGCTCATGCCTACGGTGGCCGGAAATCGCCCTGGGATTCCCAACGCCCGGAGCGTCTCCGTATCCTGCGGCGGCTAGGGTCGCGAGGGCGCATATGCTGCCTCTCCCTCACGTGCGCCGCCTCCCTCTTCGCGAGCATTACTGCTTCGCTGTAGGAGGTGACGGCTCCCCATGCCCTCTCGCTCCGTACCATGGCCTGGACCAGGGCCGGACCCGAGAGATCGCCTCCACGAGGACACGGCGGTGCTCCACCCAAGCTGGGCAGACCGCCACCGTGTGCTCCACCGTGTCCTCAGGGCGATCTTCGCAGTGGCAACACCCGGGCGTTTCCTCCCGCCCTATCCGAAACAGGAACCTCCCGAAACAACCGTGTCCGGTGAGGACCTGCGTCAGGCGGAAGGTGAGGACGCCATGCCGCCTCTCAAACCACTCCTCAAAGAGGGGACTTACCGCCGCAATCGTGGCGTTCCCAGCACTGGGTTGCGACAATCGCACTCTCCATGTCGCCATGAGATCCCGCCGGAGCTCTGTCCGCTGTGTCGCGATTTCCCGCGGCAACGGAGTTACGCCCCGGCGTTTGGCCTCCTCGTGCCACTCCCACATTTGCGCGAGGATATATACGAGTATATATACGTTGGTAGGTCAAATTTTCCTCACCATTTTCATCATCATCATAATTTCATCGAAGAACGTCCACTGCTGGACAACAGTCTCCCCAAGCACCGCCACTTCGACCAGTTCTGTGCTTCTGTTATCGAGCGGATTCCTGCGGTCTTCACCAGGTTATTGGTCCATCTTGTGGGACGCTTTCCAACGCTAGGTCTTACGGTTCGGGGTCGCCACTCCAGAAACTTTCGGCCCTATCGAATATCAGTTCTGCGAGCAATGTGCCCTAAACACTGCTTCTTTGGCATTTTTTTGGGCTATGTCGGGTACCTTGGTTCTTCTAAGAATCTTTTTATTTCTGATTAGATCACTTGAGGCAACTCCAAGCATAGCCTTCTCTATTTCCCTTTTTGTGACTTTCAGTATTCTAATATGGCCATAGGTCATCAATGGCAACACGCACTGGTCAGAAACTTCCCGAACGCTGCCCAGCCGAATCGGATTGGACGATTGACCTCTTTCTCGAAGTTAGACCTACCTAACTGAAGAGTTTGTCCTAGGTAAACGTACTCGTTCACAACTTCGAGTGCAGCGCCTCCGACCGTTATGAGAGTGGGTATTACATAGGCATTGGACATGACCTTTGTCTTGTTCAAGTTCATTTTAAGGCCAACTCTTTCGGAAGCTCCACTGAGGTCATCGAGCACTGTACTGAGATCCTCTATAGTCTCAGCCATGACAACTATATCATCGGCAAACCGAAGGTGAGTGATGTATCCGCCCTAGATGTTGATACCAACCCCTTTCCAGTGCAGAACGTTAAAGAAATCTTCTAGTGCAGCGGTGAACAGTTTTGGAGAGATAACTTCTCCCTGTCTCACCTCTCGCTGCAGAAGGATAGGTTTCGAGGTCTGGTCCTGGAGTCGGACTTACATAGTGGTGTTTTTTTATCAACCACTAGCAGTGCTCCGCGGTTTCACCCGCATAGTTCCTATTTCCGTAGGAATACGGAGATAAAATATAGCCTATGTCACCCGGGGATAGTGTAGCTTCCCAACAGTGAAAGAATTTTTCAAATCGGTTCAGGAGTTTCGGAGCCTATTCAATGCAAACAAACAATCAAATCTTTCCGTTTAATAATATTAGTATAGATTATGCACATGACTACTAACACTTATAAAAGATAAAACATAAACATTTAAGTTGTAAGCCAGCAACAAAAGAAACTAACTAAAAGTTATTAAAAATACTCGACCTAATAAACCTTACGCTAAATGTCAGAGATACGACTAGTTGTTTTATAATTAAACAGTTGAACAGTTTTTTGAACATTTTAAATTTTAATTTCAATCCAGTTGCCGACGCGTTTTTAAAACTCTTATATATCTGTTAAACTAAAAGTCAGAACGAAAAAAAAAATTGAATGGACTACTGAAAGTTTTAACTCATTTTTTGTTCAGGAACGGAACTCATGACTTGTGTGGCCGTCCATCCGTCTGTCACGGGCTTTGTTTAAAGGGAACTGAAAAACATCCCATTGAATTGTTTAAAACTACAAAACAATACAACATTTCCATAGCGTAAGCCTTTTCCTTACTTTGTGTAGAATTTCTGGATTTAAATATTTTTCCCGTTGAACCAATTTATTAATACTATCTTTTGCCAGCGGTTTCGGCTGCGTAGAGGTAGAAAAATGTCCCCGTGAACGTTTTATCGGGATAAAAGTATCCTATGTGTTGTACCAGCACCCTAATTGCGTAACTCACGATTCATCATAATCTGTTTCGTTTTGAAACAGATTGTTAAACCATTGCTTCAAATGTTCGAAAAATGTGTCTGTTCAACAACGTAAAAGACGCAATGAATTCTGTTGAATTGTCAAATTGAAACCGATTATAATTAATCGTGAGTTACGCAATTAGGGTGCAGGTTATAAACTAACTGTATGCGAAATTTCATCCAAATCCGTTCAGCCATTTTTGTTTGATTGAGTAACAAACATCCGAACATCCAAATATTCAAACATCAAAACATACAAGCAAACATATATTTGTAATATTAGTAGGAAGTAGGATTTATGTTAAAGTTTATAAAAATAACTCGGCTTTTTCTAATAACTATAAATATTGTTTATTACTTAAATGTAATATTATCTTTCTCAACCCTGTGTATATATCAGAAGTGAGCCACAAAAGGGCTTCTGCTAGAATATCATCATCATCATCATCATATCAGCCGAAAGACGTCCACTGCTGGACATAGGCCTCCCCCAGGCTCCTCCACTTCGACCGGTCTTGTGCTTCCGACATCCAGCGCATACCCGCGGTCTTCGCAAGGTCATCGGTCCACCTTGTGGGAGGCCTTCCTACTGCTAGAATATAATAATAATATAAATCCGAATTAAATGTACCTCAATGTAGTTTGCAAATATTTAGGAGAAATGTATAAAGGGTGTAACAGAAACCCTATTTCTATCCTTAAGCACGAAAGATAACAGCTGGTATAAAATCACTATACATAGTTTCAGCTCAAAATAAAATACTCTAAGAATTGTTACTACTTATTTTCGGTTTCATAAGTTTCTTAAATTCAAATCATAACAAACGAGTCACCGCACTACGTAGGTCAATAACTTTCCACGTTACTTGCCAATATCACGATAAGTCTCTTCCGAGTGATGTGTTTATTTCAATTTGAAAAGTCCGGTTTCTGGTATCAATGTATTAAAAATTCCCATAACTTCCGAACATGTAGAGATATGATTAAAAAACCCTTCCAATATCGTTTGATATCATCCAAAGAAGCCGTGCCCTTAGTATACAACCTTATTTTTAGTATATGCGAAACCCGAAACACGTGTCTAGTACTCTTATGTAAAGAATTAACGTACAAATTTTCAAAGCTGTATCATGAAAAATCACAAAGTTATAAGCTTGTTATGTTACCTAGTTTTATACGCGAACATAGTCACCATAGTCCCCACGCGCCGCCCGCGCTTCTAGCGTCGTATTGTGCTCATTGATAATATTAGGCATTAGGTACTTAACCATATGGCAATTGTTTTGTAATTAACTGGTGATAACTAAAAAAAAAAATGGGAAAAAATATAACATGGTGTAAAAACTATTGGAATCGATTCAGTTCCTTATTCTGAACAAACTAAATTCAGGTTTCGCATATACTAAAAATAAAGTTGTATATATAACCCTTTCACGTTGTATTGATGCCATTCAGGTTTATAACAGGCTGTCTAATTCGTTTAAGTTACTTCCTATCCCCATGTTCAAGAAAAAGCTGACTTTACTATTGAATAAATGTTTTTATGACATTGACGAATTTATGGAATATTGTAAAAATCCAAGATGACAGGTAGTAAATGTTGACATTGATTTTAAAGCAACAATTACCTAATTATAATAATTCATGTCGGACTGAATATAAATCGTCAATCTTGAAATAAATTTTACTAAGCTATGTAATGATGACATTTTGTACACCACATGTTGTAGTAGAATGTACAAAATTTATAAAAATATGAACACCATATTAAGTAAAATTACATTCTTGCAAATAAATAAATAAATGAAATATAATATCCTACCAAAATATAGTTCCATTTTATGGGATCAATGACCTCCGGTAGTCATGAGAACATTTTTCAGGAAAAACTTTCTCTGAACTTGGACGTCTGTTCAACTTCTTCTGTAGAGGTTTTTTTTAGGAAGAAGTTGTAGCGATGTAGGTTAGAATATGTGTTGGTATGAATATGAATACATCCAATACCGTTGTATGAAAAGGCTATCATTATGTAAAAAAAGAAATAAGTTTTGATACTTACCTACATATCTATTTTAGGGTTCCAATCTTAAAAGGTAAAACGAAACCTTTAAAAGATCACTTCTTGTCCATTTATCGGAGAGGTTTTTTTGGGAACAGATTTCCATTAGGCAAATGCAAATAAATCAATTTTACTCAAATCTCATCATTCTCTGGTTTCCATTTATGAGATGATAGACATTTTCGAAAATGTACTTGGTCTTACTTAAAATAGGTAGGGAAATTAATTGCAAAGCAAATTGACTGTTAACTTTAATTGTTCGTATATTCAAATCACAGCTGTCGTTCTATGATTGATTCTATTCACAATGTTACTATAACACGGAAAATTGACGTATAAATATTGTACAAATCTATCAAACGTTATATCTAATTTTCTCTAAAATAAAACACGTCAATGGTCCGATTCTGTTGTCACAAAATTCTCTAAACTAGACTAAAAATCACCAAAATTTAGTTTATTCCTGTCAAACGACGATTTCCTATTCTGAAATTGACTAAAGTGACACAACTTAACTATATTTTCGTTTGACAGCACTAAGATTGCACTGAATTATTAGTTTAGTGAAAATGGTAATTTTGCTATTCTGTTGTTGTCAATTTCATTATTATAATCAACCTAAAATTTTGGTTGTCTGACTAAATCTGACTATTTTTAATCGCGATTAAATAGGTGTGGAATAAAACTAGTTGTCAAGAACTAAAATTCACACCGACATCGACACCTCGACTTCTGGTGCAAAAATAGTACTGTATTTTTTTTCTTTTGCTTATATCTCGAAAACGGTGTGTCCTATCGTAAAAATAATGAAAATTTCGACCCCCTTTAAAAACTCCCAAACACCTCTAAAACTCAACATGTGGATAATAATTTTTCATATTTTCCATGAAAATTCCATATAAATCACGTCGAGGCTGGGCACCCGGCGCGCTGCTGGCTCTAAAAAAAAACACGGGGTAGGGCAAACAAGTACCACGTTGCGAAGCCAAAACATACCACGTGCGAGTCGCGACTGTCAAATTCGATTTTAGTTGTGTCAAAATAGTTTTTAAATTTAGAGATATTTTTTTGCAGAATAGCGTTTAGATTCTCATAGTAAGTTAGTTTAGTTCGGTGTACAACAGAATCGGCACCACTAGCCATCTCTGCTGTTTACCATTAAACACACAAACACACGCACATGTTAAATTCCCGCGTTTACCAACGCCGCCATCTTGACACGTTTTTGCCCCAGCTAAACTACCCCGTAGATATCGCGGTCGTAGAGCTACTTTTTGTACCGACGATAAATGACGCTTCTTGAGCAGGGAGCACATTGTTTGTTGACCAGTGTCGTGTTTATAGCCCAGAAACGGTGCGATGCCACTAAAGAAGATTTATTCACACTTTACTCCATGGCTGTACAGCGTTCGAGTTAAGTCGAGTGTTAAAAAGTTTGCTATTAGCTGTATTGTGTACGCTCGTGTGGAAAAGTTTTCTGAATCGTTGTTGAGAAATAATGGTTTCGGACGACTTATTGTTCCAAATTTAAGAAATCCATCTTTAAAAAAATGGTTATCCCTCTTAAACCAATTATTAAAGTAGAGATTCCGAAATAAATGTAATAATTTCATCAGTTTGTTTTGAAATATTTCTGGCATTTGATTGTTATATTCAGACGCCATTGCCATACAATTTTGACATTTAAATTAATTTTCCAATCTCTTTGTATGATTTGTTAATGAAAATTTAAAGGATTTTCCTTTATTGCGTCCGGGAAAAGCGTATTCCAAGAAATTCCGGATTTCAATTATAACTCACTTCTTGGTAAATATTTATAATTTGTTAAATAATTTTGGTCGAAGAGTTTCTCATTAAAAGTATTTTTAGCAGCTACTTCTATTTTTTAATTTTAAAATTTAAATACGATTTAAATTCCCAATATTTAAAACCTTCTCTTAATTTAAAAGGCCGTAAAGTGCTTTTCAGTGCTTCCTTGTCTATCCACTTTACCTTTTACCAGTTTCTCGACGAAGACATAGTTTTAATTGGACTCCTTCCGCTTTGCTTAAGGTCTCCTAATTGAATTTTTTGCATTTTAAATTTGAAAGCACTTAATTTGGAAGTTAAGATTAATTCACCTCATTATACGTTATAAAGGAGTTAAGAACTTGAATGAACTCTTGCTTTATCTATAATTCCTAGGACTTCGTTTGAAAAGATCTTAAGGCTGGGTTGCCCGCGGAATTCGAATTTTGTTACGATTTTTCTAATTTGTAGGGTAGTGTCAGGTTGTATGATGATTCAAGTATGATTCGCAACCGTAAAAATATGGCTTCATAGAATGATATTCAACTATCTTTTGCCCGCGGCTCCACCCACGTGAATGTCGATTATTGCGTAAAAAAGTCACATATGTCCTTCTGCATATCCCAGGCTATATCTTTGCTAAAATTGATGACGATCGGCTTAGCGGTTTAGGCGTGAAAGCGTAACAGACAGACAGAGTTACTTTCGCATTTATAATTATAATGACTAGGGATACAATCATCAATACAACCCTCTACATACGTTCATATGTGACTCTTTATCATGAAATAGTTATTCAACGCAAAAATATATTTTTTCCTTTCCGCTAGTTCAAACAGATAAATAATAGCAATGAAGCTGCTTTGTTCCATATTTTAAGTTTACAAATGAAATGTAGTGTTAGCATTGTTATTAAGTTTTTCATCCTTTTTTACTAGGTAACTGTTACAGTTGTAATTTTCGTCCCATCGCACCTTTAGAATTAAAGAGACCTATTTTGCTTGCGGCTAATTTCGCATTAGGTCTCTATAATTCTGATTTATAGAGTCCTATTTTGCTTGCGGCTAATTTCATATTAGGTCTCTTGAATTCTAAAGGTGCAAGGACCCCTTTTTTGAGTAAAAGCCTCCTCCATTCCGTGGCATTTTTCCGTCTTTGGGAGTCTTCATCAAGTTTTTCCCAGCAACTTCACTAACGTCATCAGTGCAATATTTTCTTGGTTTAAAAAAAAGTAAAAGAAAAAAAAGTATTTATTAGACTCGCACAAGAATATCGCAAAGTTAACAACACAATACAATTATTAAACACAAAAAAATACTAAAACGCTACTACGCTACGCTAATTAATAAAATTAAAATTACATTAAAAAAAAAAAAAGTTTAAAACAAACTTCTATAAGAGGCCTATATGCCACTATCTCAGCATGATGCTGCGACATTTAAAAAGTGTCGCAGTGCTGGCATTCTGATAGGGCCCGCTATGATGTCACGGACAGATACAGAAATAAAATAATAAATAAAAAAAGAACTTAAAAATATACAAACTAGACGAACCCTAGAATAATAACCCGCACCAAATTCCAGAAATTTTACTTCAACACGTTACGTTGTTTCCTTATTACATTTGCATACGTTACAAAGCTCACAATGTATGTATCATGTATCAAAGTAACAGGCTACAATAAAAACTAATAAAAGTAAACCAAAGCAGGCAAGAACGCAACATCACTAGTCACGGAAGGGTGTTGCAGAAACTCAATTAAAACTTATCTAATACGAACGTGAAGGGAACTATTTCTTTTGTCTCATTGTTGTGATTGAACTGTGTCAATGTACTGTGTCAGGGTTGCTCAATCTTTTATAACCCGCACTTAAGTCCCGCGGTCCATTTTTTGACCACTAAGTCACAGAAAAGCGAGAAAAACGTAAGTTGTCCATTTTTACACAGAAAAGCGTGACTTAGGTGTGTACGAGTAAGTAGGCGTTTAGCACATTTGCTACGGTCGGACACTATTTTCACGCGGTGCAAAAATGGACTACTTATGTCACACGTATCGTAATGTACTATTATTTGATCGGTAAAAACTGTTTATCTTTAAAAATCTGTTCTTTAAGACTCGTTTCACCACCCCGTAAAAATTTCAAACAACATTTAAAAAAATCGATATTTTCGAATATAGATTTTAAATGTTGTTTTCGTTTGTCCGTTTGTGTGGATGTATGTTACGGTTAGGCACACATAAAATTATAGTTTACAACCTGGTAAACACACAAGGATCTTTTAATCCCGGTATTACGTCCCTGTGGGATATTGTGCGAAATCTAAGAGGGTGAAACCGCAGGCAAAAGGTAGTCAACAACAAATAATTTGGATTTTTATATAACGGAATGTATTTACTTTGTTTAGTATTACACAGTTTATAATTGAACCGGATACTCGAACGCAAAGGAAACCAGCAATCCTCATAAAATGCTTTAATTTTATGAATGTGTACAATTTAGTTATTAACGTTCTCACGAACATTTTTACCCCAAAATAATGTACCCAGTTTGAGAAACACTGTATTTTACTAATGTAGAAGCATCGAGAGCCCTTTTCAATATATCCGTTTCCACAGGACGACTTTCGTAACTCTTAAAGCTAGATAATACTGACACTGGATGTAATTGGTAATGGTTTTTAAGTTCAATCCGTTTTTAGATTCCAAAAAATCTTTTGAAGTATATAGTCATAACATAGTAAATCTCTCAATATTGTGCGTACAAACTTACTTAATGAGTTGAAATGTATGGAAAAACATGTTTTTGGACTGCAATGTTTAGTTTGTTCTTGGAATAAAATCGAAACCCGTCACTGTGCGTGGTTTGACATGCACTTGGCTGGTTTTCTTTGTAAACAATAGCTATCAAAAGATTTTTGTTCGATTCTGTTTCATGTTATTACAGAATTTAACTTTTTTAAATTGAATCACAAAGTAATTAAAGAAATGGTAGGATAGTTCGTTTCGCGTGATATCGTGCGCTTTTGTATATGAAATCTTAATATTGTGTTTTGTCGGAATAAGTCGATTAAAACACGCAATAAACGACTTATAACAAATAGTAGGTATGTCTTGGCTTTACTTTAATAGCATGTTTTAGTGTAGGCATAAAGTGCAGCAAATTATAAAGCCGAATATTTTGATTTTGAAAAAATATTTAGGACAGGGGGCGTAGTACTCGCAACCGACAACGGTGCGGCGCGACGCGGCGGTGTAAAGGTGCGCCTACACGAGCAAGTAAAATTGCTCCATCCTGGTCAATTCTCGTCAATTATGACGTCACGACTACATCCAGCAATTTAGAGCAATGGCAACATGTAGCAACCTGTTGCCAGAGATACGGCCTCACAATATCATGCAATATGGAGCAACTTAAAAACTAGGCAATACGCCACCGCTGCCTCCGCCACCGGCCGGTTCCTTTCGCAAAAACGAGACATAGTTATACGTGCAAACGAGATAGAAAGAAAAAAAATCCAAACCGATTGGATATTCGGCAACTCTACGACAAATATATGGAGCAATTAGAAGCAATATTCCCAAAACAAATCCGCAATTTATTGTAGTTGCTCCAGATTGCTCCACTTAATTAAGTGGTCTGGAGCAACAGATTCAGATTGATCCATTAGTGTTGCCGAGCAATCATTGCTCAAAAAATTGCCCGTGTAGCTCTTACACGTTAAGGACACCTTAAGGATCGTAGCGCTAGATTTTATGTATCTATGCATGTAAAAATTATTAAAAACCCTTACAATTCAAACGACTGTTACATAAGGACTAGCCGTAAGCTTCAACACTAGTGGCCATTACATACAATAAATCAAAGCCCACTTTTAGGTCTAGTCCTAGACCTTCCCGGTCTAAAAGCTACGCAAATAAAGATTTAGGGAGATAGATTTTGAGCCATTACTTTGACAAAGGTAGAACCAATGCTGAAACTTTTTCCTAAAGTGAAAATATAACATACTGGTAAAATACTCGTAATTTGTCTCTTTTGTTTTAGTGTTTCCACAAATTCAAGGTCGCTTAGCGCGCTATCGACCGGGCTATGCAAGGACTTCGGAGAAAGCAAGGTGAAGTGGCAGTGGACTGGCCATGTTTGTCGAAGAACCGATGGCCGATGGAGTAGACGAGACCATGTATCGGTAAGCGTAGTGTACGACGCCCACAGCTATATGGACCGAAGACCTTGAGAGGGTGGTTGGGACGGATGGATGCAGAAGGCGGAGAACAGGGTGTTGTGGTGCAGACTGAAAGAGGCCTATATGCAGCAGTGGACTGCGATAGGCTGAGTTGATTGATGGCTATAGGCTGGATCCATATTAGGTATGTGTGGCTCAAATATAACTGACAAATGAGCATAGGTATCTTCTGTCCGCTTTAGTTATATTTGATTTAACATTCAACAAAAAAAACTGCAATTTTTAAGTTAATAAAAGTAGATAATAAATTCCATGCATTAACAATAGTTGTAACGTTCCAATATTTGCTCAGCGAATACAGAATAAACATTCTGAACAAATTGAGTGTTCAAGCTAGTTGGCCACGGCCCAGAGTAAACTGGGAAACGGAAAGAATCCGTTCCCAGGATACCAAGTTCAGTCGAAACTTCACAAATGACACCAAGGAGGCCACGATAATTCACCAGCTAATGTCAAAGTTCGGAGTTGTTTGAAATTTTTACCAACATAAAGTAGGAAGGTATCATTATTCGCCCTTCCGTTTCGTTCGAGTTCAGTTTATGGTAAGTGCTTCATTAAATTACGGGGTTATTTAAGAAGTTATGTTTGTGGGAAAGGGTGGTGTGTTCGGTTTATTACGTTGGTAATGTGGCTTTATGATATTTTTAATTAGGTACTTCATATATGCAATTATGCAGGATACTTAGGCATTTTTTTAATGATCACCTTTTTACATATGGGATGAATATAATCCCGAATTCAAGAATTTTTGTTGTATAAACGGCTTATAATGGCTCCAATGCTGAGACACAGGCCCTTCTTCCATTTAGAGGGATTTGGCTATAATCCACCACGCTGGCCCATGTGGTTAAATTTTTGGTTCTAGGACATTCCGGTTTCCTCACAATGTTTTGAAAGCACTGGTAATATAAATTTACACATTGAAAGCGCCTACCCGGCTTCAAAGTAATCGAACTTTTTTTGGATTATCACCAATATGCTTTATTTAGGTACCAAGTAGTACCTAGTACTGTTAACTATTTTAGCAAGGTGCTTTCAAAGACATCTAAGTTATCTACTGCAGCAAAACCGAACGACAAATCACGCAATGCAGACTATTAAAAAGTATACAATTATCCAAATTAAATAAAATCAAAATGTACTGAGGTAAAACTTTGCTCCTCTGTAGCTTTGACGTGTTGGCGCGCTGACAAGAATTAATTATTGTCTTTTTAGGGTTCCGTACCTCAAAAGGAAAAAAAATAAACCCTTATAAGATCACTCTCTTGTCCGTCTGTGTGTCCGTGTGTCACCACAGGAACGGGTAGACCTAGCAAGTTGATATTTATACCAGATACTGAGGTCTATAGTCCCTATTGGGTGTACAAAAATCGAGGTCCTGAGTCAACACTATAAAAAGATATAGGAAATTTAGATTTTGGCGAAAACTTATATTTACCAAAATTTACCTTAATTTTCTACTTTTTTTATTTTTCGGAATTTTTTCTTTACTTGTGCTATAAGACTTTGCTTTTAACCAAAATTGACAATTCTAGGCGAACCGGAATTACCCTTTTGTATAGGTTTTGGGTCGAAAACCTAAATGGTAGTCTCTTTGACCTAGGATCACGAAGTTTGGCTAAAAGCAAGGTCTTACAGCATAAAGTATTTTTTTTTAAATCAAGAAAGTTGAAAATTAAGGCAAATTTTGGTACTTACAAGTTTTAGTGAAAATCTAAATTTGCCCATATTATGGCAGTATAATAGGTAGGTACGGAACCATCGAAACACGAGTTCAGCTCGCACTTTTTTATTACAAGTTTTTTTTATAACTAGATTCTGTTAAGCCTTCTGTCTTGTTTTGAGCAAGCCGTTTTATGACGCAATATAAAAGAAAGAGGTTATTACAATTTTTATGTAGGTATTGACAATTGGATTGAATAAGTGCAATTTCTGTCGACGCCGAGTAGTTGTATTTTTCGAATACCATCATCATCTGCCCTAGCCTCTTCCCAACTATGTTTGGGTCGGCTTCCAGTCTAACCAGATGCAGTTGAATACCAATATTTTACATATAGCGACTGCCTATATCCCTTGGTAAGACTGGTTGTCAGACTTTTCAGGATTCTGACGACCTGTAACGACTGTCAAAGGTTCCCGAATGACAGCCGTGACCAACTGCTTAACATGTTTTCTAAGGCACGGAAGGTCTTGGTATGTAAAGATCCCCACAACCCAATCCAACTACTGATTTAAATGTAATGCTATAGATTATGAGAATATATGTAGATAATGCTACAGGTAGATGATCACCCAGAAGCGAAATAATGGGATAATTGGTCATAGTGGGTATGTTGGGGTCCAAATTATTTTTTGTTTCTAAGTATTAATTACCTGACTGCGCCAGAAGATTTAAAAAAATAAATTAATAAATCCTTAGAAAAAAAAAACGTAAATAATAATTTTAAAATCAAGTGAGACTTCACACATTAGTAGTAATTTGTGAAATCTATGAATGTTAAAATAACGTTTCAATCTTCTAGGACTAATTAAGTTTCAGAATTAAATGAGTACTAACTGTTTGTATATTAATAATAGTCTAACCTAAGCCTAGGCACAAACCTTGTGTAAATTATTGTTATTCTTGATGCGAACCAAATCTTGGGCTTACTGAATTACTTACACGAAAGCCGATAACAAAGAAATTAGATTATGAGCAATATGATTGTTAATATTGTTTTGTTACTGTTATTGTATAGTCACGGCACGGTTGTAATAAGGCGTGAAGATATGCTTGTATGTATGTATGCCCTTTAGGTAATTGTTTTTTTTTTAGTGACTTTTTATGTTCTTGTTATGGATTATGTGGTCTGCAATAAAAAAAATATTTACGTATTTTTCCGAAGAGGAAGACCCTCTTCGGAAAAGACATAAATAAAATCTTTGTTCTCTTTTGATCAATAAAATCGTTGTCCTACAAATACAGGCTAGTTAGATTTAGATATCTTTCACAAGTTTCATGCAGAAAATAGCTCCGTGTTCGTTTGTCCAGGAGTCTGTTTGCTAAATGCAATCTATACAAATAATAAAGAGGAAAGATTTGATTGAATAGGCTCCGAAACTACTGAACCGATTTGAAAAATTCCTTCACTCTTGGAAAGCTACACTATCCTCGGGTGACATAGGCTATATTTTATCCCCGTATTCCCACGGGAACGGGAACTACGCGGGTGAAACCGCGGAGCGCTGCTAGTTTTCTATAAAAGTATTCGAAGTAATCGTTTTAAATTAACAATTAGCCCGTGACACTCGCCCTGAGCGCACGTGCTAATTGTTCCTGCTTCCGCTGCGTGACTCATCCTCCGCCGCCAACCTGACTCGCCGCGCCCCGCTGCGAACACTCCGAATTAATAATCCAATTAATTTAATTATTGACTGGATTATTAATTACACCAAAAACTGTCTTTTTCAAGGCAAACCTCTGTTTCTTTACGGAAGTAAATCGTCAAGTAAACTCACTTGGCCCCTTCTGGGTAAAATCCACAGTTTCGTGGTTCTCGGTGGAAACCTTACGGTGCCAACGAAACCGAGAGGGTGTTGTCCCAACACACCCGCCGAACCTCTTCAAGGCAAGGCAGTGAATTGGACGGGTCCCAGACCGACGGCCTTGGGGGATCTCCTAGTCGTCACTGGTGACAGTGTTCCTTCCACAGCTACACACCTAGTGTCTTTGGGGCGTGTCTACGCCCCTCGCGATAGACTGACAGGGCCCTGTTGCACATTAAGATTGGCAACAGGTTTACAAGCTTAGGGCTCACCCGAGGTACACATCTCCCTGTCTATACCCGACAGGGAGGAATCACACATCCCCGGGCATCCCCCCGGGGAAGTAGACGTTAGGTTGATAGGAGTTATTAGGGACTCAGGCTCACTCCTTATGAGTGGGAAGTAGGTCACCCCCTCCCTTCTTTCAACATGGACGTTTCCGACGACGCCCACTGGGCGTCGTTCGAAGCGAACATGAAGGACCCCGTGTTTCGCGCACGAGTCAACCGTTTTCTGGGTATTGAAAAACCCACTTTTCCCACCGCGACCGCGTATAAACCCCCCGCGCCCGTTATAACTTATAACGATTCCCCGGCTTCACCGGCCTTGGCAACCCCGCAATCTCAGGAGCTTTTCTCCGACGCAGCGTCCGACCTTATGGACGCTGAAGACTGCCCTTGCACCCCCGAATCGCCAGGAACAGCTTGTTTCTCTTCTCCCTCCTCGAACGAGGAGGAAGTGGCAGTGACTCAAGAAGAGGGCTTCACCCCAGTTGAGTCAAAGTCGAAGGGGAAGAAGAGAAAGAAGAAAGTCTGCGATTCCTCGCGCTCTTCAAAAATTACCGCGCTCGTAACCGACCGCCCCCCCACCCCTTTCCCGACCGAGTCGACCCCCGCGACCCCCGCAACCCCCGCGATCCCCGCAAACCCCGCGACCCCCGCGACTGCGACCGCGACCGCGCCCGCACCCACCGCCGTACCCCGCGCCGCTGCGGGGAAAAAGGTGCCAGTTCCACCCCCTGTCTTCATCCAAGACAAGTCAAAATGGACCGACGTGTCCAAATGGTGCTTAGAGCAAAAGATTGCCTACACCAGCGCCCGCACCACCCTCCAAGGGATAAAGGTAGCGATCCCGACGGCTAGCGACTACCGCAGCCTTACCAAACTCCTCCGAAACCATAACGTGTCCTTCCACACGTACGCCCTCCCAGAAGACCGACAGACACGAGTTGTCTTAAAGAGGGTTCCGGTCGAAATCACCGTGGAAGAAGTCAAGGCCGACCTTGACTTTCAAAATATCCCGTACACCGAAGTGCACCGGATGCACCGCGCCCGCCGCGGAGTGCCATACGACATGGTGCTCGTAGTCTGCCCGCCCTTTGAGGGCCATAACCCGATATTCAATCTCCGTACGATTTGCAACCTGTCCGGCATTCGGATCGAAAAGCCCTACAAGACGGGAACAATCGGCCAATGTCACAGGTGTCAATTGTACGGACACGCGCAATCGCACTGTTACGCCACCCCGAGGTGCGTAAAGTGCTTAGGTAGCCACGGTACAGCGGATTGTACCAGGCCCAAGGACCGCTCCTTGTGCACGGAACCGCCGAGCTGCGTTTTATGCGGCGAAGCCAGTCACCCTGCCAACTATAGGGGGTGCTCGAAAGCACCCAAAACCACTTCTCCCAAGCTGGTGAAGCGTGCCGACGCCTGCCAGCAAAGGGAAGCCCCCTCAGGGTACCTCCCAGATAGGCTCAGTCCTCAGAGACCGAGCCCCTGGAACTTCCTGAACCACCAGCAGGCATTCCCTGCGATGGCTTCAGCCAGGCCCGTCCCCGCGCCCATCCCTCAGTCCAAGAACCCGGGTTCAGGCGCTCCCGCGCCCCCTACCGCACCCCTTACCGCGACCACCGCCGCCGCGATCCCCACCGCCGCGAACCCCGCGTCCCGCGACCCCCGCGTTGGAGCACGCCCCGAGGCGCGCCCCGCACCCACTTACGCCGGTCCCGTGACCATGTCCCCCGCCGTCGTACATCAAACGCTCGACAACGCGTTCTTTACATTCTGCACCCCCCGTGCCTATCAGATGGCTATGGAGGTAGATGCCGCCACAAAGGCAGGCGATATCCTTAGGATATACGCCATCTATGATGCGTACCCTGACATTACGCAAGCCCTATTAAACGCTAGACTTTCCGTGAACCACAATGGATAATACGGCCCCTACGCGTACTAAACCCCGATCCCTAAAACTAGGAACTTTTAACGCCAACGGTATCCGTACCCAAAGGGATGAGATCGCCACGTTCCTCCGCGACCATCACTTGGATATCCTGTTAGTTCAAGAGACGTTCTTAAAACCCTGCTATCGTGACCCGAGAATTGCCAACTATAAAATAGTTCGCAACGACAGAGCACATTGCCATAAGGGTGGAACTCTCATTTATTACAAAAAGTCCCTACACTGCATTCCTATGGATGCCCCCCCCCCCTCTCCCGATTAGAAGTGTCAGTCTGCCGACTGGGCATGACGGGTCATCAACCCATCACACTAGTCTCAGTCTACCTTCCTCCCCAGTCCGAATCAGAGGACTTTCAACTGTTCACCAATGACCTCACCGCCCTGTTGGGCATGAGTGACTCCGTTATCATAGCGGGCGACCTCAATGCGAAACACCCCGCGTGGAATAGTTCCAGGGAATCGACCAGAGGGAGACACCTGTTCAACCTCTGCTCGACCCTGTCCTTCGACGTCATCGCCCCGATGTCGCCGACTCATTTCCCCCACACAGTGGATCACAGACCTGACGTACTCGACATTGCAATTCTGAAAAGGATCAACCTACGGTTGAATTCCATAGAGGCAATAAACGAGCTCACCTCTGACCACCGTCCGGTAGTCGTGCATCTGGCCCCCCACACGGGTCTCCCAGATACCGACCAACCTCCGCTCACCAAAGTGGTAACAGACTGGAGGAGAGTAAGCGATTCGCTGAAATCCAACACATCCGCCCACTTGGACGCCATCCCCGACCATTTCGACTCTCTCGCGGACACAACGGCCGCGATCGACTCATTCACGGGTCACGTACAATCTGTCCTGAACGACTGTTCGAGGCGGGTTCCGGTAGGGGAAGACCCCCGCTGGAAGCTGCCGGACGATGTACGCGAACTGCTGAATGAGAAGAACGCGGCCGTTCGTGCCTACAGCAACTTTCCCTGCGACGCGAACAAAGCTCACATGCGCTATTTACAGCGAGCTGTAAAGACACGCATGTCGGAGCTACGTGACGCGGGCTGGGACAAGATGCTGAGCGAGTTGGAACCCACGCACTTAGCTTTCTGGGAACTCCAGAGGAAACTCAAGTCCCGAGAAATAGCCACCATGCCCCCCCTGACCCGGCCCGATGGCACCGTTGCTTTCGACGACATCGAAAAGGCCGAATGCCTTGCCGATAGTCTTGAGGCCCAATGCACACCCAGCTCTCTACCTGTAGACCAAGCACACCTCGATGAGGTGGACGCTGAAGTCGAACGTAGAACCTCTCTCCCGCCCGTCGAAGACCCTGATGATCCATTACCTCTCGTCACCCCGGACGAAGTTCACGAGATCATCAAGGGTCTGAAACCCCGAAAGGCCCCCGGAGCTGACGGCATCACCAATAAGGTTATCCAGATGCTACCCGCCCACCTGATCATGCTCTTGACCACCATCTTCAATGGAGCCTTGAGCAATAACATCTTCCCCCAAGCTTGGAAGCAAGCCACGGTCATTGGCTTTGAAAAAACAGGCAAACCCAAAACGGAGCCCGCGAGCTACCGGCCCATCAGTTTACTGGACAGCCTCGGAAAAATCTATGAGCGACTTATTTACAAGCGCCTCAGGGACTTCGCCGAGACTAAAGGCCTGATACCCAACGAGCAGTTCGGCTTCCGAACCCAGCACAGTTGCGTACAACAGGTACACCGGATCGTAGAGCATATAGGCGTTGGTCTCCAACGCAACTATGCGACCGGTGCAGTATTTTTCGACATAGCGAAAGCCTTCGACAAGGTCTGGCACAACGGCTTGATTTACAAGCTGTACAAACTCGGCGTGCCGGACCGACTCGTACTCATCTTACGAGATTTTCTGTCGAACCGCACCTTTCGCTATCGCATCGAAGGGGCTCTCTCATCCCCCCACCCGATTCGCGCCGGCGTCCCTCAGGGCGCCGTGCTATCCCCTCTCATCTTTACGCTGTTCACCAGCGATATCCCCAAGAGTGGTAAGGCACAGTTGGCTCTGTTCGCAGACGACACGGCCATCTACCACTCTGGGCGTAGTTCCAAAGCGATAGCCAACTCCCTCCAGACCGCAGTCAACGTACTCGGTGCATGGTTTAGGAAATGGCGAATCGAACTAAATCCGGACAAGAGCCAGGCGATTCTCTTTAAGAGACCGCAGCGCCGCCAAGACCCCCTCCCGCCCAGCTCCATATTCGGCAAGCCGATCCCTTGGGAAAAGCAAGCCAAATACCTTGGAGTAATTCTAGATCAGCACCTCTCCTTCTCTGAGCATATCAGGAAGGCGCGCTCACGCGCCGCCTTCGCTCTCGGAAGGTTGCATTCTGTTCTGAACGCACGTAGCAAATTGTCACTCAAGTGCAAATTGCGTATTTACACGGCGTGCATAAGGCCCATCATGACGTATGCATGTGCAGTCTTTGCACACACGCACCCCCGAAACATCCATAGGATGCAGACCCTCCAAAACCGTTTCCTCCGCCAAGCCACAGGCTCCCCATGGTACGTTCGGAACGAGATCCTCCATCTCGATCTGAAAATGCCCACTTTTGCTCAATTTATGAAACGCAACTCGAAGCGTTTCTTCGATAAAGCCGAGATACATCGCAATCCCTTGATTGTGAAGGCCGCTAGTTATGTCCCCAGTAGAATCAGTAGTATTCGCAGGCCGAAACATGTCCTCTCAGACCCAGACGACCCCATCACTGTTCTCCAAGAAAAGAATAGGGCCACCAGTACAGTACACAAACACAAACGACGACCGTCCTACCGACCTCGCCGCCGAGGTCCTCGCGCCCCGCGAAGACTCCCGAGTAGCGATCAGACCCCCGACCGTCCCTTGCTCGTTGATGCGCCAGCCCGCGCCGCAGCTGAGCCAGTAGCTTTAAATTCCCCGTCTAATAATCATGAAAATAATATCTTGATCCAGCCTGTCCCTGATAGTACTAGCTGCCCCCCCCCCCCCCCCCCGCCAGCGACTCCCTGAGCCGAGGTTCGTACCCCACAGGGGGTGCCCTCAGTGCGCAGTCGTTTTAGGTTAAAGTAGGTTTACGCCCTGGCTGGAGGCTTTTAGAATCCTAAAAACCTTCACAGGAAAGTCCGGTTGAGCAGTCACGGCCTCTCAAGGTCAACTGCGAGATGCCAATTCCAAAAAAAAAAAAAAAAAAAAACGTTTTAAATTAAGCTAAAAAAGAGAATGGCCTACTTTTGCATAGGTGTGGTGAATAAATAACAAAAAATATTTATTTTGTAACTAACTCTTTTAAGACACTCTCACGTCAATATTTGTTGGTCAACATTTTAAGACTAGATGTCACCTCCGTTTCCCAGCTGACTGATCAGACCACGGAAAAGATATAATGTAAGTCTAACAATGCACGGCCACGTCTTGAATGGCCATGCACGCATGACTGAGAATGCATATAAACGATGACTGATGTATGCTCAACCCCATTTTTACAAGAAAACAATAACCCACAATTCATAGCCCCCAAATCTCTAGCAGATAACACTTGAACCTCCAAAGGGTTGAAACGTCATACATAGAAAATATACATAGCATATTTTATCAAGTTCCGTATGCCGCATATAAAGTAAGTAATATTATGTGAGCCCGTCTCACATGATCTCAGTTTCGTGTCACCGTCAAACAAAAGCCAAATTGTCTTTGTAAAGCAGGAACTGAATAATACATTTCACTTGAGTTTTAACCTGACACCTCTTCTTTGTATTGTGCGCTGCCACTCGTCACTACAGCGTCTGTGATATGAACATAGGTAGGTACTTGTATACTATGTACATTTGTGTTATACGGGGATGTAAACAGAGGTGGAATCTAAAATAGGTGGAGATATTAATATTCTAAGCAAAAATATTTTACCGTATAGGTATAAGGTCTATCTATTCATACACGAAATATCTGAAGGGGTCATTGTACTTATCATTATGAACAACTTTTACTATGAGACCAAACTTGAAATCGCGAAAAAAAATCTGCTGTTTCCTTTTTGACGAGTTATGCGAACATAAATGTAGGAAACAGCAGATTTTTTTTTTCGCGATTTCTGGTTGTATAATAATTATTGTACGTATTCATATTATATCCAATAATTCCTTAGACATTTTAAATAGCTTTTTTAACTTTTTGAACCTTTGTTGTTTTTTAGGAAACCATTAATAGAATATGGTTCCAAATACGACTCATGCGAAGGAAATAATGTAACATTACCTACATAGGGTAACTTTCTTGGTATTAGTACCTCAATCAATCAATCTACCTAGCCTTTTTCCAACTATGCTGAGGTTGGCTTCTAGTCTTACCGGATGCTGCTGAATACCAGTATATAACATGGACCGACTGCCTAACTAACTTTCACAAGCCTGTTACTTGGTACCACGATACCCCTTGGTATTATGTAGTACCTTTTACATAAATAATATTGCCACTTATTCGAGGACGAAACGTATACTTAAATTGAGTGGACGTAGAGCGTCTCCACAGCATTTTTGTTTATATTCCCGGAAAGTAGACAAAAGATAATTCATTCCTACCTATGTACCAACATAGACATATATTCATTTTATGCTTCCACTTACGGGACTATGGAACAGCTTCCATAGAACAAAATAATAATTGGAGAGAGTTTTGTTTGCAGATACACTTGTTCAAATATTTGAAACAAAAACAGCAGTCATGTAATACCATTGAACTATCGGTTCGTTACTAAATTGTAAACAATAGATATTTTGTTAACTTTATCTGTGTTTTAATTTAACTAGTTTTTGTTATGACAATGGCTTGGTGGGAAGTGCTTTGTTCTGTTGATTTTGTGATAACACACGCTACATAAAATTTATGAAAATAATTTTAAATATTACTGGGCCAACAACCTTGTGAAGGTTGCAGGAATCCATTGGCATCATTTGGCAGCATAGGACTAACCGATTATAGGCGACATTTATTTTCAGCTGTTGATGTCTCACAGCTGAAATGGTGATGATGATACAAACAATAAGAATGTTTTGAACGCGCAATTAATTTTGATCAAGTAATATCATTAGCTATTGCTAGCGGCTTCGCCAGCACGGAACTTTCATTCTCCATTTAAATCCTCCCTTATTCCTTGTCTTCCTTATAAAGGGAAACTCTGTGCAAAATGTTAGCTTTCAAAGTCCAAGGGTTTAAGCTGGGCGTTGATGAGTCTGTCAGTCAGTCAGGACTTTTATTTTTATCTAAATAGATAAACAAAACATCACGCCTGTAATCCCCAGAAACTTAGGCAGAGGTGTACCTATGTAAGGCTAGTTACGCTCGCGAAGAGGGAGGTGGCGAACGTGAGGGAGAGGCAGTCTATGCGTCCTCGCGACCCTAGCCGCCGCAGGATACGGAGACGCCCTGGGCGTCAGGAATCCCAGGCCGATTTCCGGCCACCGTAGGCATGAGCTTGCGGACGACGAGTAATGGGTAGCTCACTGTCCGGTAAGGACCAAGCCCAAGTCGACGGCGCGTTGTGTTCCACGCGCGCCTCAAAGAGATGTCAGCACAAAAATGATGGGGCCCGCAAGGGCCGATGCCTGCCAGGGGTGCGGGTTTGTTTGACAGAGATACCGCAGCCCCTGGCATACGGGCTACTGAGGAAACACGGGTGGGTTTTAGTCAGTAATAGTCTGACACGCCCTCCTGCTCCACCCAGAGCGGGAGAAGTTATTCGATGATTTCCCAATCAAAAATAAAAAGGACCTCATGCTTGGTAGAAACGCTTGGAACCACTAGACCACGAGGCAGTCAGTGTAGTGTGACAAAGATAATAATTATTTCGTTACAGGAACTTCTGATCATCATTATTCAGCGGATATTGTATTGTTTGATGTTCACGGCTGAACAGAGGCCTCCACCAAGCACCGGCACATCGACAGGTTTTGTATTTTTCCTATACAGCGGATTTCTGCGGAAACTTTCGGCTTCGTTACTCATCTGTTCTGTGAGCAATGTGCCCTCCGGTAAAGCGCCAGGTTCGCCGTCCGGCTTCATTCAATTTTACTTATTTTTTTGCAATTCGGTTATGTCGGGTGTGTCGTTTACCATGGTATGTACTTCTGCAAAATTATTCTTATTAAAACAACATGATTATGCAAAGTACCGCTTTATAATCAGCCTAATGTCTCACTGCTGGGACACAGATCTCCTCTCTATGAAACTGGATTAAGCCATAATACATCACGCGGAAACAGTGTGGGTTAATAGATGTCACATGTCGGTTTCCTCACCATGTTTTATTTCATTATTTTGAGAGTTAAGTTAGTAAGTTAAGTAAAGTGATCTGCCTGGGTCCGAACCCACGACCTAAGACTCTTAAGTCAGGCCTGTTATAACTGGACCACCACTGCTATCAAGTAATATGCCGATTTCCTCTTAAATTTGGCAATTCTTCGAACTATGTCGGTTACCTTGGTTCTTTTGTAAATTTCTTGTCACTAAAACAACATTATAATGCACCCTTATAAAACCTTTTTCAGTACCTACATAATATCGTTTAAATGTCTTCAACCTTAGCCCAACATGTAACAAAGTACATAATACTAGTTTCTATCTCAAAGCTTTGATGTACTGCCTACTCAATTTAAGATTTTTATATCAAATCTCGGTTGAGAAACGTTCGATACAGTTATTCAATATATTGCATCAGACATGATTTCCTTTGCTAGATGGATGAAAGGCGCTACAACTCACACATAATTTTATTCTTACGAATAGAAAATTGTTCTAGTTCAGATATTTGGAAACACTTTAGTGGATTTATGGAATATTTCCCTGATTATTATTGGATTATTGAATGTATAAATAACGACTTAACTGCTTATCCTGATACAAACAAAATCACTTTTCGTGTTTGTACGCTTAAATCTTTTAAACCACGCAACGGACTTTAATGCGGTTTTCATTAATAGACAGAGTGATTCAAGAGGAAGGTTTAAATGTATAACACATCGACCTCCTTGCGGGCGTGTAGTTATATATAGGTATAGTAATAATAGTTTGTTGGGATATTTGTTACTCAAAAACTGGGTGAACTATTATTCCGTGTGGTGCTGGACGTAACTATAATAGCACCATCCCATCTCTTCCCGTGGTTGTCGTACTAGACGACTAAGAGACTTACTAGAGAATGGGCAGCAGCGTTTTCGATGCATTTTACCACCATACTGCGATCGCCAAACCGCATGCCAAGCGTGGCGATTATGGCAAGACCACCCCAAATTGAGGGACGCCCATGTTCAGCAATGGGCGTCTTCCGGCTGAAATGATGATGATGGGTGAACTGATTTGGATGGAATTTGGCACACAGATTATAACCTGGATTAACACATAGTATTTTTTTTACCCGGTTGTACGTACCCGTGGTATAATTTCGAACAACACGCCAGCGAAGCCGCTGGCAAAATCTATTGTATAATAATTTCACTTTTCTGTAGGCTTGAAGAATTCTTGAGCTTAGACATCCGTCTCGTATACTCTTTTTATCAAGTATTTTAAGGGGCTAATAGTTCAATGATCGCTTGCTGTATGGGTGAGGGACCATTACAAAAGTGAGACCCCTCCGTTGGTTCCAACTGTCATTTGTAGATCTTTGACAGTCGTTACGGTTACTCAAAGGCTAAAAAATCTAACAACCAGTCTTATATAAGGCGTATCGTGGTACCCAATAACTGGTTTGTGGAGGTTATAACTGGTTTGTGGATAAAAAGTCTATCCATATGAAATGCTGGTATTCAGTTGCATCCTGATAGACTGTAAGCCAACCCTAACAAAGTTTAAAAAGGCAGATTTACTGGCTGAGAATCAACAACCGTTCCGTTTCAAAAACCGAGTCGAAACATCCAGACTTAAACAATTTCAGTTTGAGTTGAGAAAATGAAATTGAAAACTCCCCAGCAACCCGAAAATAAATTATACAATTGCAATCTACTAGCTGCGCCCTGCGGTTTCACTTGCATAATTTTCGATCCTATGTCCACGTACCTAATTTCATAAAAATCCGTTCAGCCGTCAGGCTACAAAAAATCGATTCATTTCTTTTAATAATATGAGTTTAGAAAACGACTTAATCTAATAACGATTATAGCCAAAAATTCTAGCAATTGATATTAAAAAGAAAATGAATAATAGGTAAGTATATCCCGCCATCATTAATTTGTCAAAAGAAGACCGTAGGCACACCAATCATAAGCTCGACTTGATAGCTTTACTTTCTATAATTTAAAATCTTTTATCTTTGAAAAACTCTCTGGTAATAATTTATTTCCTTTTGGGGTAGGTATCGTAAATCAATCACTAGAATTTGTGCTTGATCAGTTTTAAGCTTTATTTTTCGAAAGAAAAAAGCTTCAATTCCACTGAGGATTATACTTCGAACTTATTATAGTTTTAACTTGAAACTAAGATCTTAAATATGGTTTTGCAACATTAATGCTTGGAAACCAAATAGGTTGTCTGTTTTATTTTTCTCTTGGCAACAATCAAATACATTTTTTATTTAAGGAGATTATTTTTTTTAGCTGTTTTATTTTCGTTGTAAAAATATTTTTTATAATATTTTAGCAGAAAACACGCTCGTAAACTAGAATCCAAATGAGTTCTTATTTTTAACGCTATGGAACTGAATCTTGTCACGTAATTTCCGACAGCCGGCAAACGTTTCACACGTAAGTATTAAGGACCGGTGATTAGGCAATAATTTAGTGTTATAAAGCTGATGTGATGATGGAGCCAGGAAGAGGATAGTAGAACTCTTCAGTGACCACTAATAAACAACACATAAAATGGCATTAACTTGATGAAGAATATACCTTTTAGACTGAAATATATGAAATAGAAACATGTCAGTTTTAGTACTGACATGTTTCTATTGTAAATGTCAATGTTTTTATCACAATTAAATTGACTTCTATTAGTTACGATATAAGTACCTATGCAGCTTGTCACTTCTTTTATATCTAATGATAAATTGAAAAAGAGTGGACCGCTTTTTAGTTGTGTGTATTTTTTGTTAATTTTAAACAAAGCGCTCCACGCATTTAGTATTTTTTTGCGAGTGACAAAATCGTGTGTTATATTTTTTAATTTTATTAAGCTACAATCATATTCAAAATTTGTGAAAATAACTAAAAACAATCTCTAAAACCAGCGCCCCAGCATCTTACACTCAGGGTATATTTCTGATAGTGTCGGCGTCGCGTCCTTACATCAAGGAGCGTCGGCAAACACCTAGCGTGCCAACGGCATTTGTCAACTTCACGGACAAGACACTCGTAGCACACAGGGCTCTTCGGACAACACGACACTGCAACATTATAGTGGCTTTGGAGTATTAATAAGACAAGCCAGCTAAATTTTGCCGTAGAAGGTGTAAAGCCCCCTATTTGTAGATTGTTTCGGTCAATGGTCTTGGCACTTTCTTCTTCAAGCGCCGGGACAATTTACAAAAAGACTCAAGAAAATTACTCATAATTATGGGTTTTAGAACTTGTAGGAGTAATCATCTTCTCGTGTCAGAACAATTGCAAATAGTATCCAAATATTGAACTAATAACTGATGTTACTTAAAAAAGAAAATAATTCTTCTGACGTTCAAATAACAGTCTGTACAGATACAAGCTTGTTATATTTTCATTACTGAATGGGCTTCGTCTGAACTTTACAAGTCTACACTTCTACAAAATGATTTTACTGTAGAAAAAAATTCGCAACACAAAATTAGAAATGATGAGTTAGGTACTTCAATTTCAATTCTTTCAATCAGGGCTATGTTTAAATTGTAAACTTGTCACTACAATTTGCATAATTATAATGTTTTCGTTACAATTGTGTGTGGCTTAGAGTTTTGTGGTACACGCACTTGTAAAATTAACAAATTTGTAAATTGTAACTTGTAAAAAGTGAACATACTTTTTCATGGAATATACTCATTATAAATCTTTAAAAAAACACTCCAATTCTGAATATCGACATAAGTATTTACATTAAAATATTTAACGATATTAAATTCGGTCGGCTATATTTTACCCGTAAAAATAGCTATTACTCAATCCCCTATCTATACTGAAGCGTACTTCCGAATGCGCAATCTATAGCCACATTAATACTTCAAGGCTACAATAGAGCATCCTGTATCTAAAGGAAGGTATCTCGAGCACCGAATCAATCAACCGACACGTGTATAGGGGGAGTCCGAAACACTCGCGAATCCTCCAAAGCCAGGCTGCTTTTAAAATAATGATGGGTAAAGTGCATCGCCTTGGTAACGAAAAACATTGTATATTTTTAACGTTGTTTAGTAAGGAAAATATCAGAGCGTTTGAAGGGTTGAAAATAATAGCGCTTCTTTTTTCCAGACGGATTCACGATGGAAATGGACGATATTGACGGAATTTTATTGGACATAACTATGATAAAATGTGATGCGACATAACTAAACGACTTCGTTTATTATAATTTAGTTCCGCTAAAATGGATAACATCAAAGTTGCCTGTACACTACTGTAGCCTACGATTTTGCTTTGTATTTTGGTGTACATACCTAAGTATGCGAAATGTGAGTGTATTACAGCTATGTCAAGTCTGCACTAAGCTCTTTACGATGTTTTAAGTTTTTGATACCTTTTGTCCAGGCCCCAGATCCACGATTTTTTCGAACCGGGGCAGAAACTTGTTAGTGGCGACCCTCTCTCCAACGTTTGTGATAAATTAATTAGGTTTTTTCTTAGAAGTCCATAATGAGCCAACCAGGCTTCCATATGCTAGGCGCTTTTGTGGAGCAAGTTTTTAAGCTATTGCATAGCTTCTATCGCGGGCCTTGAGCGTGGAGACCGAATCCAGAAATTCCGTAACGAAAATAACCTAACACCTAGCAACAGGTCGGACTGTTGCATAGCGACGGAGGAATGACATGTTAAAATTGCAATTTTGACTGCTTTATCTGAATTTTCATACACAACATCGTACGAGTATATTTATGGATAGTTTATGAAATTTTCTTACCGTTTTAGCAGTATTTTAGCCATTTCATACTAGGGGGTGTTAGGTTATTTTCGTTATAATTGCATAAGTTGATAAAAAATGCTATGCAATAGCTTAACCGCGGCAGTCTCCGAGTGCCACACGTTTTTTATTTTTTATCATACTATAATATGATTTTGGCACCCCCTGAAACTGCCGCCCGGGGCAGGTGTATTGGGGGGCAGGTTCCCCCCCCCAGATCCAGGGCAGCTTTTGTCTGTGTTTTTGTTACCTATTGGTTATGATTTTGATTGACATAAATCTAATTTTGTTTTACTAAGAGAACAAGCGCCTTATCATTTCCGTAGTTAATATTTGATCCTGGCAAGGTATAACTGTAGTAACACTCACAATTCGCAAGTTATGCTAAAGTCCCATGTTATTACATGTGACTTTAGCATAACTGGCTGGAAGCGAGCCTATTGCCATCAATTGGGCCCAAACCCAGACTCCGGGCCGCTTCTGAGAAATTCCTGATGTAAAAACCCAATAACACTTAGCTCGATCTGGGAATCGAACCCAGAACCTCATGCTCAGCAGTATAACACTTGCGACTACATGACTAAAGAGGCAGTAAACTTTGGTGTACAGACGCCAGCACATCAAGCTACCCTAATCTGTCAAATTTCCTAAATATTTTTTCAACCTTATTACAAAAGAATAAGGTTCATGTTCAATTAGGAAAAATTGTCAGTTTGGGATAACTTGATGTGCTGGCGTTTGTACAATAAAGCATAATCTATCTATCTAAGCACTTTACGAAAAACCAATATTCCACTTCTACGTAGGAAGAAGGATTTTTTTTTTTTGATGATGGTAAATCAGCGGAGGGCGGAGCGGGAGGGTGTGTCAAGTCTGTTACTGACTAAAACCCACCCGTGTTCCTCCAGTTACCTGTGTGCCAAGGGTCACTGTATCTCTTTCGAACAATCCGAACCGGCTAAAAAATAATAATCCTTTAGAAAACGGTTGATTTGTCAAAGGATTACAGCGTTATTTTTTCAAAAAGCACCTTTAAAAATTTGTTATGCAAATGGAAAAGCCTTATTACACTTCCTTAATTATTTCACAGTCTTTATTCAAGCACAAAGTCCCTCTAATATTTTATGACGTAATTTAAAAGACTGTCTTTGAAAATGAGTTTCAAGACGTCCTCCACGAGGGACAATTTTCAGCCATTGTTTTACATTCTGTCGAAATCTCGGGCCTTGATTAGTTTGTACAAACGTAAAATTTGTCGAAAAAAGAATATCGTCGGTGAGGCAAAGTGGAGAATTTGAATGGGACAGTCTTTCAAATATAATGTAAATATTTAAGGAAAGACCACTATTGGTTTTCTCTGGTTTTGACAACCGATCTACTATAATTTGACCGTTTCTTTTAAAATTATAAATTGAAGCCACTTTCCGTATCCGTCTGTGTGACCGCGTTGTTGTTTTCACCATCATTTAGAGATTTTATTCCGGAACATTTTTATGGGTAACTTTTGCCAGCGGCTTCGCCCGCCCGCAACTTTCATCCCCTATTTAACTCCCTTACGGGTTGAATTTCGAAAAACCCTTCCTTATTCCTTATTATCTACATTATAAAAGGAACGTTTGTGCAAAATTTCAGCTTTCTAGGTCCAAGGGTTTGGGCTGGGCGTTGATGAGTCAGTCAGTCAGTAAGTCAGTCAGGACTTTTCTGTTTATTTATATAGATGAATACATTTTTTTTTGTTATGTTATGTTACGTATGATAAAAAAACTCGATGTTTTGTCAAGTCGTAAAACTGTGTAAAGCAGGGCCGGCTCGCTAAAACATAAAAATGTAGCGACATGGACGCGCAAATTTTAGCACATGAATATCTTTCAACGTCATTAAAAAAAGTCGGCTGTTTCATAGAAAAGTGCATTTGACCTACGCGGTCAAAATGTATGGAACAGAATTTCTTGTTTTTTTTTTTTTATGGCGTTGCACTATTCGTGCTTATTGCCACTAACAATATTTTACATAATATAAAAAAAAAACTTGTTTTATTGACCAAAACTTTCAACGCAGGGGTATTCAACATCAATATTATCATCATTTCAGCCGAAAGACGTCCACTGCTGTACATAGGCCTCCTCTAGCTCCGCCAGTTCGACCGGTTCTGTGCTCCCTGTATTCAGCGTATTCTTACGGATTTCGATATCATGAAAAATTAAATTTATTAAACATAAAAGCATATTACACAATTAATGAGTACCTTGATGACCAATTGTAATCTACTGAAATTTGTTTTATTAATTTTGTTATTATTTCGTTTTATTAATTTATTTTGTTATAATGTTAAATTAATGTTTTGTCCTATTTGTTACTAATTAATTAAATTATAATCATAATATTTGTGCGCCGTTAACGGCAAGGTATAGCGTTCATTCTTTTAATAATATTGACATCTGTACTTTACCTATGTTCTACAAATAAAACTATTTGAATTTGAATCCGTGGAAACAAGTTGCACGTTAATATATCTCTGCCACCCTTTATAAAATGAAGCACTAAAACATAGTGACAGCCATTATATCATTCTTCGGTTTAATATTGCACTTTGCATTTTAAAAGAGAAATCACATTCCATCAAATACTTAAACAAACATAGTGACAAACCGACTGTTCTATTAAATCTTGAAAACAGATAAGACTTAAGTGCATCCAAAGACTTCCTTGAAACCTTTTCTTTATCGCGGTAGAGACAAATCACGCAGAATTTCTAGGGATTACATGCGAACGAAACATTTTATCGGACGTAGCAAGAAAGTTTTTTGCAAAGATATCTAAAGCCCCGGATCTCCCTATAAAAGTTGCCCCAAACTTTAGTTTCCTGCTGCTTTAATAATAGCTACTTTTTCTTTACGTATCGTCATAAAGAATCTACTGTATGCCATTATTTCATAGTTTGGTGGTGGAAAGGCTGTGGAGATAAAATCTGAATTTATAAATGATAAATGATTTTTTTTCTGTAAGTATAGGTTTGTACAAACACCTTTACACGTCATATGTTTTTTAAGTAGATGAGGTCGGCATTTCCTATCTGACTACTCTGAGAAGAAAGGCCGAAAAAACTCAAAGGTCACAGTCTCTTTTCCAAGTCCAGACATAATCGTGGTCACATCATGTGAAGACCATGTACTATGGTGTCTGAAATGGTCTTTTGAGGAAAGAACCTCAATCTGTGTGGATTGAGTGGACCTGTCCATTCAGTGCACGCATTTATCAGTAATCATACAGCTCAACTCAGAACTTGAGGAGCTCAACGATTTGACGAACAATACCAAAGAATGTTTATAATTCTGCCCATATTTTTTTATGTCTGTTTCAACGTTCAGTCACCAAGAACCCAGGGTCGTCGGATATAGATGAAGTTAAGTAAGAAACCGATGGGTGTTTTCGAATGAAATTTAATTTGATAAATGAGTCTGGTTTTCTATTAATTAAATTCAATTTTCTTCCAAATCATGCACCACTTTCTTCTTAACCTTCATCTATCTCCGTCGACCCTGTTTATTACACGCTTTTTATTAGCTTCACCTGTATGTATGTTTGTATGTTTATAACCGACTTCTTTGGGCGCGATTTTGACCAACTATTTCGTTCAAACTTTGTAGATTTATCGAGGACCGATGACAATACTCTAATTTGACAAAATTATTCCATTTTTCAAGTTGCAGAATATGATTTTTGTTAATTTAAGTCGATAAGGTAAGAAACTTAATTTTAATTTTTTATAATATTTCTCTACAGTCGATAAGACAGGACTTGATGTTAATTTTAATTTCCAATAATTATCTTTAGCCTATTTCTCTAATATTGACAAATTTTCGAATACTAAGGAGAATTTTAATTCTACAAAACAAATAATAGTTTAAAAAAACTAAATAATCACACTTTTATAAATAAACCACACTAAAAAGTAGAAAATAAATTAAAAAAAAAAAAAATTAAATAGTGATAAAAATTTCAATAAATATAAATTAATAATAGTGCGAAAAAAAAAGCGTGGGGTGATTTTTAAGATATTATCAAAATGATAATCACTCTACTCATATCTGTCAATAAAATATTTATAACTATTGACACCATGCACCCCACGCTTTTTTTTTAAATAAAATATTTTTGTTTTTATTCACACTATTATTCATTTATATATATTGAAATTTTTAACACTATTCTTAATTTAAATTTATAAAAAAAATACAATTTTTAGTTCGGTTTTCTATAAAAGCGTGTTTTTTAGTTTTTGTATACTATTTTTTGTTTTATATCTTCCGGTCACTATACCTACATGAATATTATTAGGTACGATTACAAAAGCATGCAAAGAAAATCTGACAACCAATGTTAACAAGGGTATCGTGTTGCCCATAACTGGGTTGTCGAGGTCAGATAGGCAGGGTATTCAGCTGCATCCGGTTAGACTGGAAGCCGACCCCAACATGTTTTGAAAAGGCTAGGCATATGATGACGTTACCTTACATAAACATAAATCACTAGATTAATACATACAGCAAAAACTTTGGACCCCTTTATTTATAGGGGTCCAAAGTTTAGTTTAGTTTAATTACGCGGACCGAAGAATATGAAATTGATCACAGTTAATTTTTTATGGAGAAGTAGTGCGGAATGTTTTTTTGAAAATATAATATTGCATTCGTTCAAAAAATGATAAACGATGATTAAAGTTAAGAGGTGTTTAAACGTCAAAAATGTATGGTTAATCAGTCGCTAATCATTACTTAACTTTAAGCAGCGTTTATAAATAAGGGGGGTAAATGAATTATGGTCGAATTTCGACCACAGGGCCACCACTAGTAGCTTCTTGTAAATAACCACCTGTATAAAAAACTACAAACACACAAACATGTCAGAGTCACTCACAGCCACTAGTTAGGTAAAGATTGAATATTTTTCTGTAGCTTCGCAAACATCAATCCTTTTACGCATTGGTATGCAGGCTGCGTGGGTCGAAATGCAAAACACTTACCCTCGGTAGAGTTCAAAGCGTAAACTTTTTCTGTCCCAAACATTATTCCAGTCTCGTAGTTCTGCTTTGCGTGTTTGAGGTTTGAAGTATTTTTCGGTTGAGCCCAGGTTTCATTAAAAAGTTACCCGGACAACTAATATTCGAAGTGATTGAGCAACTTTAGAGTTAACCGCTTTTGTCGTCATTATTATTATGAATCTGTGTAGCGGTTTTTGATAGGCCGTGGCTGACCACAGCTTGTCCTGCCTATTTTGGCTGTCTTTAAACTAAATGATTGAGTCTGAACTCAATCATTTGGTTTAAAGAAAGCCAAAATACGCTAATAGTCTACCTGTATGAAGGAAAAACTTTTTATCCATTTTTACGAATTTACGCGGACGGAGGATTAAGAAATTTTACATACTTAATATTTATGCGGAAAATAAATATTAAGTGTGTAAAATTAGTATGAACACATATTTTTATATGATAACTAGCTTTTGCCAGCAGCTTCACCCGCGTGGAACTTACATCTCCTAATTCTCCTATTAAACTCCATAAGTGGTTTTTCAAAAAATCCTTCCTTATTCCTTTTCTACATTATAAAGGAAACCTCTGTGCAAAATTTCAGCTTTCTAGGTCCAAGGGTTTGGGCTGGGCGATGAAGAGTCAGTCAATCAGTCAGTCAGTCAGGACTTGTCTTTTTATTTATATAGATTAGTTCAAACTAAAAATTTAAATGAATTATAGTAGAAAATCCGCTAGATGTGGGAAGCACAAGACCGGTTGAAGTGGAGGAGCCTGGGGGAAGCCTATGTCCAGCAGTGGACGTCTTTCGGCTGAAAGGATTTCGACCACGCCACTGGGCGACAACTAGTTTTATTAAATCAACTATGTCTTTTAATAATAAAATAAGATCATCACCTGCCTCTAGTATTTTCCCAACTATGTTGGGGTCAGCTTCCAGTCTAACCGGATCCAGCTAAATACCAGTATTTTAGATAGACTGGCCTATCTGACCCCACAACCAATTTACTGGGTTATACGATACCCCCTGGTAAGACTGGTTGGTGGACCGAGACCAACGACTTGACGTACTTTGGGAGGCATGGAGGGGTCTTGGTATGTAAAAATGGTCACCCATCCATGGACTACCGGAGAACAGATCGATTGACCCATAGGGTTGTTATTGCTTAGTCGTTAATCCCCCAAAGCATGTAAGATTTTATGAAATTATATAGATAGTTTATCCTTACACGTCAAATCTTCCTTTACCAACTTGATTGAACTTGAACAAGATTGACTGGGACATAATCGCATTAACCGAGTGTTGACGAACTATAACTATTACCTTACCAACAATAATCATACACAAAATGAAGGTGTAGTCCTGTATGTGCATAAAAAACTGCAACTAGTTGCAGAGGAGCCCTCATTCTTAGATGCCAACTGTCTCCAAGTAAAAATCGATAGAAATACTCTTAGCAATATACCGCCCGCCAGGTTACAAAGACTTAGATAATTTTCTAAACTCACTAAATACGACCCTAAGTAAGCTATCCAAATACAATACTATAATTATTGCGGGAGATATAAATATAAATATACATGAACACTGCAAGGATTCAGCTAAACATTCTTACCTAAACTTACTGGCTACCCATGGCCTTTTACCTGCTCATACATTACCTACCGCGACAACAAGCTTGTCTAGACCACGTAATACTGAAAACTCGACTACCAGCTTCTACTTCAGTCGCACACTCTGCTCTAACAGATCATGAGACAGTAATGTTATTCTTGTCGAAACGAATGCCTAAAATAATTACTAAAAAATGTATTCGTTATAATTATGTTAAGATAGATACAGACCTAAAACAGCTAGACTTTAGTGAAGTATACAAGACACAAGATCCTCATGTGGCAGGGGAAACAATAACTAGATTAATAAAACACGTGATAGACTCAAACTCCACATCTGGTAAAACCCCGAACCGTAAACAAATATTAAAGCCATGGATTACTCCTGGTTTGCTTCGCTGTATGCGGCATCGAGACACATTGCATAAAAAATTTAAACAGGCGCCTACTAACGATATTTTAAAAATTACTTTTACTAGGTACAGAAACTATTGCAATAAACTATTAAGGAAATTGAAAATAGAATTTGAGAAAAATGAAATCGAAAAAGCTGGAAAAAATACTAAGCAGTTATGGTCGGCTATAAATAATATCTCAAACAGGTCGACAAGGAAAGCCAACACATCATCACAATTATTAGCCTCATCAAATACACCACAAAATTCAGTAAACCATGTCAATGACTTTTTTGCCAAAATAGGTGAAAACCTAGCTAAAAACATAAAGAGTACACAAACAAGAGCAACAAATGGAAACCTAAATAACGCAACGCAATCCATGGTAATGCTCCCAACAGATGAGGGAGAGGTAGCCGGAATATTAATGTCACTCCGCAATAATTGTGCCGCGGGATGGTATGGGATATCCGGTGACCTCTTGAAAAAACATGCGGCCGTGATTGTGCCTCCATTAACTTACATATGTAACCTTGCTCTGTCCGCAGGTAAATTTCCAAACGTGTTCAAAAAAGCTATAATTCATCCGATCTACAAGAGTGGGGACAGGAGCCGTGTCGATAATTACAGACCTATATCTGTACTAACTGCTTTTTCCAAAATACTGGAACGGGTAATGAACAGCAGACTTGTTAGCTACTTGGAAACCAATAATCTTTTCGCACCAGCTCAATTTGGGTTTCGCTCAGGCAAATCCACTTCTGACGCGGTCCATGAGTTAACAGACTATTTGGTCACAAACATGGATAGTGGGGATAAAGTTATGGCCATATTCCTAGATCTTGCTAAGGCTTTCGACACGGTTTCTGTCCCAATTCTTGTACGTAAGATGGAAAGCTTGGGAATCAGAGGACTTCCACTACAACTCTTTAAAGACTACCTGAGTGAGCGTACCCAGAGAGTAAAGATAGATGAATTCATCAGTGAGGAACAAATAATTAACTACGGCACGTCTCAAGGAAGTGTCCTCGGACCTTCACTATTTCTCATTTATATCAACGATCGGGGTACGCTCTCTATCCCCAATGGCAAAATCATTAGCTTTGCTGATGACACTGCCCTCTTGTTCAGCGCGAGCTTGTGGGAGGAGGTCTATGAGTGTGCACAACTAGGCTTTAATACGGTATCCAACTGGTTACGCGACAATCTGTTGACCCTAAATACAACCAAAACCAATTACATAGCTTTTTCAATGAAAAACAATGGATCATCCCAAACATTACCTCATACTATTGTAGCTCACTCTTGCACAAACCCACATACCCATCGTTGTAACTGCGAGTCACTCACCAAGGCTGAAAATGTAAAGTACCTGGGAATAACAATCGACAAAAACCTAAGATTTCAAGACCACATAACCACTCTTAGTAACAGATTGCGGAAACTAATATACGTGTTCAAAACGCTGAGACACGTAGTCGATAAAAATATTATGAAATTAGTTTACTATGCCCTTGCTCAATATATAATATGCTACTGCATCACCTCCTGGGGTGGTGTTCCAAAAACTACCCTAATAGAAGTTGAAAGAACCCAAAGAGCTATTCTGAAAGTGTCGTCTTTTCGACCGTATCGCTACCCCACTGAACAGTTATACAAAGAAAGTAACGTCCTGACAGTGCGTCAACTGTTTATATTGCACACTTTGCTGAAACAACACACTCTCTTGGTTTATAATCCAACGCTGTCCAGGGGGAAAAGACGATATGACCCAGTGGAGCGCCATCATCTACGCCTCAAAACTATTTTTGCAAGGCGTTTCTTTTGCTATCTAGGTGGCTACTTATACAACAAAACGCATTAGGTGTTACATATCTTTAGTCTCACAAAGAATAAATGCAAACAGAGGCTTACTGATTGGCTACTTGAATTTAACTATAATGATACTGAGAACATCCTTAGAATGACCTAAACACACAATCACACACTCTCTCGCACCCACACAATTACACAGCCACACAAACACCCATACTACACATCTACTAACATTCGTCTCGCATACTTATCCTAGATTACAATAATAATAATACAAAAAAAAAAACAAAATGTTTAAAATGTCGTATGACTCGTTACTACATTCTGTCAGCGCGCTTAGTACATAGTTTATAAAATGTAAATGTAAAGGGGTGGGATCCTGGTGTCCTGAAAGTTGAAACACAGGCCATGAGCCTAGCTTAGGCACCAGTCTCCCACAATATATACTTACCTGAATTGTGTATCTTTGTCGAATCTGACTAATGTAAAATAATGTATGTATATTGTGGTGAGAAAATAAAGTGATTGATTGATTGATTGATTGAACTTTTCAACGTCCAATTTGCTGCAAGCAATTTCGTACACATTAAAATAATTATGTGCCTTTCTATTGTGGGAACTTGTATGGTTTCAAGTTACATTTTCATCGCTACAATTAATTGCCAGAACTATAACAATAGGTATATGGAATATGCATTGCCTACTGTATCCGATTTCTCTTTGGCATGTCAACGTCCCTCAAATACCTACATCTGGAAAATCAGACGTAATTATGATATCAATTATACAAGTAACCATGTTTTTCTTTCCCGTTCTTCTTATCAAGTCAACATTTTGTATTTGCAAACACCTTAAAGGTACAGTTCCGAAGGCAACCGCAGACCGCAAACCGCAGCGGCAAAGCCGCCCAAACGCAATGACAGACCGCAACGACACTACCGGTTTATATGTAACTCTTTACTTCGCTATCATCCGCTGCGGTGTCGTAATCTACGGAATCATACCTTAAAAGGTCTTATTAAAGGTCTATAAAAATAATCATTAATAAAATATGACCTTTTTTAAAAATAATGTGTTATCATCACAATCAGATAAGTGTTTCAAATACATTGTAATATCTCTGAAGACACAGCGTAGGTATTTAATCACAGAATGCATAGTACATCCATGAGTAATTGCACAGCAGCTACCTATCTGTACTCTGTGGCTACGCTGTAAGCTAATTTAGACTTAGCTAACTCGTAAGTAGATAAGTCAGTGAGCTAGTCAGCTAACAGTAAGTTAGTACGGTGCGGGTGTGTGGTCGTAGACTAATACAAATAGTAAAGTCAACTGCGAAGTTATCCTGGCTGCAGATGTCCCGAAATTTGGGTCCAGGGTTTAGGTACTACATTGTATTGCTTAATAGAACCTTTTTGGTTGTTTCTGTGTGATTAGTGGGTCAAGCAGAAATATGTAAATGCTTGGAGTACCTAACCTACTCAAATTGAATTCGAACAATTTTAAAATGATAATACTCCATTCTTGCATAATATTTATTTAGTTGTAAAACTTTATTCATGTCTATGGGTGATACTAATTCTGCTTGTGGCAAAAGTTGATACCAAAAAATTTGAAGCAAATGGTTCAGTAATACATTAATTTACTTGCTAAGCATAATGGATTCTGAAAAACTATTAAAGGTGCAGTGACAAAAATACTGGTACATAGAATTAATAACCTTTGGAAAAAAAATCGGTAAGATATATACCCGATCGCTCACTGTTGTGATTTATTTTGACAATTTTTTTTGCCAAACAATAAACCTCCATGTAACATAAAAAATATTAAGGGAAACTAGCAATAGCCTGATCAATACGACGGTATAGTTACTCGTTAGCAATTCTGAAGGAAAACAATTAAAAAGCTGCAGAAAATAAAAAAAACTTGAAGCGCTAAAACTGTAATTAACTTAGCTCGAGCCATCAAACTGCTAATTTAGCCTGACACAGACAATAATAGCCAAGTTTCGCGCTTTGATTCCTTCACACCTGCATTATTTAGTTTATTGGAAAACTGTGTAAAATTAACTTTGAAGTTCGTTATGTTAGATATTGTTTTAATCTCACAATGTGATTTCTTTCCTACACTTAGAAACTGTATGTTATTAGAAAAAATTTGTAATAGGAAACCATTTTGTGTCAGGATCATCATAACTAAGCTGAATGAAGTAATAGTAATAACTCGGTTATAGCCTGACCGAAACCGCTGTACCGCGCCTTAGGTATGCGCGGCATATCTTTACATAACCAGAGACCTTCATGTCCCGGAAAGCACGATAAGCCGTTGGTCGCAGCTGTTGTTCGTGGATATAAGATAGTCGTAACGGGACGTCGGAAGTCTGTCTGACAACCAGTCTTATCAAGGGGTATCGTATTACCCAGTAACTGGGTTTCGGAGGGCAGATAAAAAAATACTCTGTAGCGCCGGAGCCGTGACAGAAACAATGTTTGCTGCAAGTTGCATGCTTGTTTGCACGCTGCATGCCTGCTTGCATGCTGTAAGCCTGCTTGCATGCTACATGCCTGCTTGCACTCTGCACGCCTGCCCGCATGCTGCATGCCTGCTTGCATGCTTGAAACGCATGTTTGCATGCAAACAAGGATGAAACGAAAATCAGGGATAAAAAATAGAGAATAGTGACGAATAGAGGTTGAAATTAAAGTATGGTAATTAAAACAGTGGTATAATGAATGTTCGGAAACATAATACTTCGAACAAATGTTATTTTGGCTAAGGGTAACTTCAGTAAAAAGTTTTCCGACCAAATGAAACATCGGAATAACGAAAAATACGACAACTGAGGTCATAGGTCAATTGATACAGTGGCAGACGTGACTTCGATGAATTATTTTAAATTAACGAAATAGTTGACAACGAAACGATGATATTTGAAAGTTTTCGGTGAAATGAAATTCGATCAAATATTTTTCGAACTTAGGATAGGTTAGGTAACCTCCTTGGTCAAAACAATGCATATTTATACGATAGCAGCAATCGCGGTTGATTTGCTTCCAGTTTTTGAAGAGTTCTGTTGTCTGTCTCCGAAACGCATCATCAAATCTATATGAAATTTAAATGGGACCATTTCGGAATAAACCTCTTTCGGATAAAAAAATATTTTTGCAAATCCGTCTTCGACATGACGGAGTTATGCCCGAAAATACAAAAAAAATAATATATCGAATTGAGAACCTCCTTTCTTTTTGAAGTCGTTTATAAATAGCTTTCATTTTGACAGTTCAACGACATTCATTTAAATAAACTTCAAAATGATTCAGATTCTGATTGATAGTGTGTTGTGCAGTTAGTGTGCTTGTGCTTCCCACATCCAGCGGATACCCGCGGCCTTCACAAGGTCCGGTCCACCTTGTGGGAGGCCTTCCCACTCTACGTCTTCCGGTACGCGGTCGCCACTCCAGAACCTTTCGGCCCCATCGGCCATCTGTTCTGCGAGCAATGTGCCCTGCCCACTGCCACTTAAGTTTGGCAATTCTTCGGGCTATGCCGGTTGCCTTGGTTCTCCTGCGGATCTCTTCATTTCTGATTCGATCGCTTAGGGAAACTCCGAGCATAGTCCTCTCCATTGCTCTTTGAGTGACTATAAGCCTTCTGAGCCACCACGCCAGTCATGTCTTAATTGTCACATTTTCAAGACAAGTGCTGTCTATCAACCAGACAGCTGTAAAAAAACTTACAAAAATGACAGATTAACGAATTTGCGTGTCACGTGCCTGTTATATTAAATAGGCCCTAAAGCTCACTCAGAAGATCTTGTCACTGTCGTATCATATTTGATGATGGACATACAGCGTTTTTTTTTTGGGATGGGAAGTCATTAAATAACTTCTTCCGCTCTGGGCGGAGTGGGGGCGTGTCAGACTTTTACTGACTAAAATCCACCCGTATTCCTTGAGTTGCACAGGCAACTGGTGCCAGGGGCCGCGGTATCTCTTTCGATCAACCCACACCCCTGGCAGACATTCAGCTTAGTTATCATCATCTGCCGAGCCCCAACTATGTTGGGGTCTGCTTACGGGCTAACCGGATGCTGGTGAATAAATAAAGTGAAAAATAACTTTAATTTCGGAAGGCGGTGACAAAAAATTCAAATACATATCCAAAGTCACCGGCTTCCGAAATTAGAGTTATTTTTCACTTTGTAGTGTTTTTCCGGAAGTCTGTTGTTATTTTTTTTTTTTTTGGAAAACTGTTTACAAGTTTTTATGTAACTTGCAATGTATGTATGTAAGCTTAAGCTCTGTGTGCTGTGCTGGCGCTGCCGCTGCGGCTGCGGAAAACCTCAAGCGGCGAAAGTATAACAACCTAATTGGTAATTATATTTTCGAGCCGTTTGGGGTTGAAACCCTCGGGCCGTGGGGTCCGAGTGCTCACGGCCTCTTTAAGGAAAACTCGAAAAGGCTGGTTGACACTTCCCGTGACCCAAGGGCTGGTTTCTACCTTGGCCAGCGGCTAAGCATTGCCATACAACGTGGTAATGCTGCCAGTCTCTTGGGAACATTACCAGTCGACAGCGATGAGGATGAATTTTTTGACGCAATTTTTTAATTTGTGATTAGGATTAGTTAAGTTAGTATTTTATTGTTTTTATTAATAATTGATTAACACATATGATACATTTTATGTCATAGATAGATCCTTGTAAGCTTCCATATCATATAAATTGTGTATTGACGTTTTAAGTCGATAGTACCTAAAAAGTTTAAAGAAAAAGTTTATTTTATTCCTTTTAGCGCATTTAAATAAAAGCTTGTTTTAAAAATAAAAACTGGTAGTGTGTTACGCATTTAGGTACCCCTCTGGTTCGTCGTACGTAAGTGGGAAGATACATTTACGAATCGCCACTAATTGGGGGCTTTTTATTCCACCGAATTATATATTTTATTTAACGTACCTAATTACTTACTGCCAGTGTCCAAATATAACCAAACATGAATAATTGGAGAGACATGTTTGAATGAAGTCTTGACTTTAGCTTCGTTATAAACTTCTAAGAATGTCTAGTACTTTGATAAGCTGACTGAACCTGTCAGACTGAGTAAAAACTATCGGAGTAAAGTGAAATTACAACAGAATGCCAGGAATTCATTAAACATCTACTGGAATCTTAATCATTCAGTTTTTGCGAATTGAAATCAAGCTTAATCTAGTCTAAATTTAATTAAAATTCAGTCAGACTTGAAATGAACGCCCAAAAACGTGTAATTTATTATTTGACGGAATTTTCGTGGTAAAGGCGTTTGTTTATAGATTTTAGTTTTAAATTTAACTAAGCCTTTATGGCAACACTGATAAAATGATTATAGCACGCACTCCACTTAAAATAGGACGCGTGTAAATAGGGATTCATTTATTTCTCAACAAAATTTTAAATCGGTACCTAAAACTTTTTTTTTTCTTTTCTTTTCATCAAGATAATCTACTGTGATTACTAATGCATTTTGGATTCAGATCGAAATAATATGTACTTATTTATGAAGGTTTGGTTTTATTTTCAAAACTCAAAGAAATTGACCAAAGACTTCGTCTGTCCCATGAAGAGGGTCGTACCTGCAGCAAATATTTCACCCCCAACGATTTATATATACCGGCAATCCCGGGTCACCATGAGTCCCGGAGTAAAACCAACTGCAAAACGATATACATCTATTTTGTGTGGCCACCTCCACTTGATTTCCCTTTTGCTAAAAAACGAAGTAAAAGGCAAAGATTTATTGTAGTTTTTACAATTTTACGGTCAGCGAGTTCGGTTGGTACACAAGGGAGACATTACGAGAGATATCGCAGATTTACTTCAAACTTGATGGCTTCTCTGGAGGGAAATCACGAGATGGGGGTATCATTGCAGCATGATTCATTCGACAAGCCACCGCGAGTTCTTTTGTTTTAAAATCTATTTCCGCGCCGCGAGACTGAAATGTGTCTCGCGGTTTTTTACATTTCATTAATTTATACGCACTTATTTTTTGGAATATTTTTGCCGTGTTCATGTCACACCATGCAGTCTTTATTCTTTTACTGAACATAACTGGAATTAGTCATTTATTTCCCATTCTACTGTTTACGGATGTACCTTTTGGAACGGGTGACTATGTAGATTCAATTCTAATTTAATGTAAATGTTGACGTTCAAAATCGCTTTTTACATGCCTATTTGAAATAAATGCTTTGACTTTGAATGTAAGCATAACTTCTAAGCAGCTTAACTGTACGCACGACGACAAAAGCTGACTTCTAATTGTAAGAAAAGCCTATACAATGAGAAGTTATCTAAAACTGGAAATGTACACACATAGAACGTCCGTTTTAAAGGTCCGTTTAAACGTATATGTTGTTAGCGTATGTAGTTGTATGAGCTAGTTCACACAGAATACAGTATTCCGGATCCAGTAAAAAATACCGATCCTAAAAAACAAGCAGCAATGCGTATTACAGATCCGTTTAAACGTACCATGTTCTTAGCGTATGTAGTTATATGAGCTAGTTCACACAGAATACAGTATTCCGGATCCAGTAAAAAATACCGATCCGACAAAATAAGCAGCAATGCGTTTTACAGGTCCGTTCAAACGTATATGTTATTAGCGTACGTAGTTGTATGAGCCAGTTCACACGTATGACAGTATTCCGGATCCAGTAAAAAATCCCACACACAACGGAAATACTGATCCGTTTTATCGGATCGAAACAAGCTTTTCCTCCAGTTTTTGTCTTTCTTTTTTAAATCCTTTTCTAACCTTTTAAGAAGGTCATCAAAAGTAGACGTCGTCATTCGAAAATAAGTAAAAAATTTAGATTCGTCGTCTTACACGTGACGCACAAGAGCACCTTAACAAAATCTTTGCCTTGAAAATGGATGTATCCAATACCGCCCGGGCTTCCTCCGACGCAGATGACGACAGTACCAATACAATACGACAACGTCCATCCTCGTAGAAAGTAGGAGATGCACTGAAGAACGAAAGTTCAGTAACGTCGGATCTGTTAAAATCGGTTCTGTAAATTCTGTTTGAATATTACATCTAGTAGCGACGGATCCGTTAAGACCGGTCCTGTAAATACGGTTAAAGATATTTATTTTCTCAAAAGAATTACAAATTCACATAAAGAGAAAAACATACTACATACGTTTATAGAATGTGCATACTACGTTTGTTAAACTAACAATAATTAACATTTTGACCAAAAATAGTATTGTCATATTACACAAAACAAATCAGAAGTAGGTAGGTAGTTCTACGCAAGAAACAGCAGAATACTGTGTGAATAATATTACCTCCAGTAGCGACGGATCAGTTAAAAAGGATCCTGTAAAATCGGACGTTCTATGTGTACCTTTATTTTATCCTCTATTATTTCCATACTTCAAATAAAGAAAAAGGACTCCCTGGTTCAAGACACAAGTGTAAAAACAAACAACAACCTGCTATTCATCAAAGCCATCATACATCTTTAAAAAGAAATCATTAAATTCAGTACGTGGCGTCTAATGAATTCTAAAATATTCCCTTTTAGAGGTATGAGGAACAGGGTGTAAAGTTCACTCATACCTATACTGGAAAAGGAGGATCCTCCGACCAGACGGGTATTGTGTCTGGTGGCCAACTGCCCGACAGTTGATGTCGGGATTTTGTACCTATCTGGGTGTCGTGGTAAACTCTGATTGCGCGGTGTAGAATTTCTCAGATAGTTCGCCTGTGGCATTGTAGATGACGCCACTTATCTTTTTGCGTTTCTTGGATTTTGTTGCGAAGCGTTTTAATTGCAGTGCCGCCACACCCTTCTTCTTAGCGTGTCGATAGCAATCAGTCAGCCCAGAATTTAGCTACGATTTTAGCACTTTCAGTAGCGTCCATCAGCTCCTGTAGCATGCAGACAATAGGACACGCTGGATAAGATATGCCCAACTGTTTGTAGGATAGCACCACATTTACACGCCAGGGCGGAGTCATATAATATAATATTCCCTTAAAAGCCTCTTTTAAGGAGGACCGTAAAAACGCATATCATGTTTCAAAATCGATACCGTCTCATTTTCCTCGTTTCATGAAAACGCACACACACGAACATGAAAGTTAATGTAGGCATGTTTACTACAAAGTTTTGCCCGCGGCTTTGCCCGCTTTGGATGTCGGAAAATATACCACAAGAATATACTACCAGGATTAAAAGTACTCTTAATGTTATATACACGTTCCTCTCACCTGTGTGCCAAATTTCATCCAAATTTTTTTCAGCTGTTTTTGCACCAATCCAAAACGAACAAAAATACTAACAACTATATTTTCGGCATCAGACTCGTAGCTATGACTTTTATCAAAAATATTCAATGTATTGTTTTGACTTCGATACTATTGTATTATATGTTTATGGTAGATGTATAGATATAGTTGTATTATCTACCTATATGTTAACTATCCCTTTGGTCGCACACAAACTGATATAGATTATCAACCCCTGGCCCTTATACGTACAAAACCCTTATCGAACACGAACCCTAGAACACTTCAAAACAAAGAAAGGTCGGATAAGAAGATTATAGTGCCGTCGCTTAGTTGAAAAATAAAATAGAAAAATATAACGTTTATTCTTTTGTTTGTTGTATATTGAACGAACGATTCGATAGAAACGCAACGCTAAATGAATTTACATTTTCAAGATTATCATCCTATTGAATTTAAATAGATGTTTGGTACGTCGTTATCGATTTCGAAAATAAGGTTGGGACCTGTCAAAAATAATTCCATTTTTATGTGAGGGGTTCTCAAGAATGGGGAGAGAGCCCCTCCTCGTTATTTCGTCTTCGTGCGCTCTGTAACGTCTATTTTCATGCTAAATATGTTTTAAATTGCCATTCCCGTTCGATGATTACGACAATAACATATTCTTGCTTCAGCGAAAATGTAAAAGTGAGCAAATTATTTTGCAAGATAAAACAAATGAGGCTTGCCACTTGTTCAGCTCACCACTCAACCATCGTTTTATTTAAATTTGATTTAAATTATGAGAACTTTAGATTTTCTAGGGTACCAACCTGTTTGTTTAAACATGCTAAAGGCCGTTCATATACTAACTTAAGTAAACTCACGTCATTAATTTTGACTTTATCAAAAGTTTAATGTACTATGTGAAGAAATCATTGAGGTGAAATATGTGGCAATAAAAGCTATTTTAACTTGAGTTCTTTTTCAAAAGCTCAACATGGACTAGAATGCTGAATAGTTTACACAAACAGTACCTAGACTTGTCTCAAGTATAGGCTACAAATAACTATGTTAATGCGTTAGCAAAGAGCACTCAATTAGAATTACATCTTTTAGCTTCATATAAATGGCTAGAGACTGTAAAAAGTCTTACGTAGCCGTTTGAACATGAAAATAGCTTTAGAAGACTATGTTATAATTACAGCAACTTCACTGACTCACATGATAAAGAATCAGCACCTTAATTCCGTAACACACGATCAATCAGAATCCGAATCATTTTGCCTTACGTAGATGCTTGCACATGAAAATAGCTTTTACTGTCTTTTATCGGTAAACTAGAAGACTTATATACCAACTACACTGACTCACATAATAAGAACCAGCACCCTTATTTCGTAATACGATATTAATCAGAATCTGAATCGTTTTGCCTTACGTAGTCGTTTGAACATGAAAATAGCTTTTACAGTCTTTAGTTGGTAAACAAGAAGACAATGTTATATACCTACTAAACTGACTCACTAAGAATCAACACCTTAACAAAACTTAAAGCCATTTCTAGTGTTAGTGTGATAAGCAGTTAACTCACTGTGAGTCGATTCATCATAATCATCATTTTTTCAGCCGACGTCCACTGCTGGACATAAGGCCTCCCCCAAGCTCGTTCACTTAATTTTTAGGGGGATTTTGCCATAATCGCCACGCTTGGCAGGCGGGTTGGCGATCGCAGTATTGTGGTAAAATGCATAGAGAACCCTGCTGCCCATTCTCTAGTAAGTACCTTAGTTACCTTCTACGACACCCACGGGAAGAAATGGGATGGTGCTATACTTTTTACTCCCGGAACAACACGGAACGGGAGTCGATTGTCCAGAGTTAATTTCACCTTTCTCCAATCACCTTTTACTTACACAGTTGTTATAACCAAAAACACGTAGTACTTATTAATAATTTAGGACTATAAGCCGAAAAGTCTAAGGTGACTAATAGTCTAGCAAGTAGGTAGACGAAACTTTTGCACAACAACAACCCCCAAGAAATTGAAGATATTTTACGAACAAACTACATTACCTGACGACAATACAAATAACGTAAACAAGAAATTTGATAAGCCGACATCTCAAAGAAATAAGGAAAAACTTGTAGGAAACACAATAAATCTTTGTAGTTATATAACTGTGCTAATAAACGAGGTAGAACGACGACCTAGCCCTTTCATCTGGCTCTGGCCGTAAATCCAAGATGGAGGGAAGTGAGGGAAGTACCGCTAGTGATGTATTCTCGACATTAATGGAATTACGCGGCCAGTCGGTGTGTAGCACTTGTTGGTACAATTTAAGGATAACAATTTGTATTGAGTGGTTCGCGTTTCCTTGTTAAGTTTCTAGTTGTCTACTTGTGTTCAATCTCCAGTTTAAGTACGGTTAAGCTAACGTGTAGTTTGCTTTCGTTAATTTGTTGAATTTTTCCTCCTGAGAGCAGTGGTGGCCTAGTGGTATTGGCTGCGATTTCTGAGTTGTTGGTCGTAGGTTCAAACCCGGACCGGTGCTTTATTGTGTGTAAATTATTCCAACACCACTGCACTGCTCTCAAAATGGTAAAGGAAAACATCTTAAGGAAACCGGCATGTCTTAGAACCAAAAATTCAAAGATATGTGACATAAACCATTTCGCGTATGGCCCACACCGTCTCAAAGAGCGGAGGTATGTGTCCCAGCAGTGGGGAAATTGTAGGGTGATTATTATTATTTTCACATATCTTCTTTATCTACAAACAAATAGATATGATATATTTTATTTCAATTCACAAGCAAATACACTATCACAGAACACACATTTATTTATAATTCACAAAAAAGACGATTACATTCCCGCATTATTATTTTAGCTCTCATCAATAAATTTATTTCATTAGAACTGGCTCAAAGACCCTAACGTTTCGTAAAGATCAAAGTTCATAAACTTTATATTAGCAAGTCTGATCGAATGGAACTGTCAGCAAATTATACAAGATATTACAGTGTTGATTCGAAAATTTTGAGAGTTTTATTTCTTTTCTGCCACCAAATAATCACACTTATCACCAAAACACTTAGTATTAATAATTTAGGACTGTACGCCGCAAAGGATAGGGTGACTAATAGCCTGGTAAGTAGGTAGACGACTAATTTGCACAACAACAACCGCCAAAAAATAGAAGATATTTTACAAACAAACTACATTACCTAACGACACTGCTTTGACGCTAAGGAATCAGCCGCCTACGTCATCCTGGAATGCGAGGCCGTCATTGCCGAGGCTTGTCAACGTGAAGAATTCCTCGGAACAGCGAGGTCGCTCTGCGAAGCCTGTGAAGCTCCCAGGAAGCTTCTGTGCTTTTGGGTGGAGCTAGGCTGGCTTTGTTAGCCGGTATCTCCACGCACAACGGACCAAATGGGAGTCTACGTGCGGAAAAGGGACTCCGATCATCATCATCATCAACGTAAACAAGAAATTTGATAAGCCGACATCTCAAAGAAATAAGGAAAAACTTGTAGGAAACACAATAAATCTTAGTAGTAACTGTCAATTTCGATATTTACTTCAGAATAAGAGATCTTCTCAGAGAACCATCCAAATCCGAAGTTCCAGCTCCGCGACTCTATACACTGTCAAAGCTTCTTTCTCGTCCTTATTATAGTTTAGTCTTAAATAGAAACACTAGTGTTTCACAAGCATACACTAACAAACATGTCCCCAACAATACATTGCCTTTTAAACTTTAGGCACCAGACATTTATTCTAATAAAACTGTAAAAAACTATGAACGTAAACGAAGCAAAAGAGGTATGTAAAGATTGTAGTAGTTGCACTGTAGTTTCTGCCTACGCCGTGGGAAGAAAGCGTGAGTTTATATATGTGTATGTAATTATATGTTCAATGTTAAAAGAGATGGATAAGATATACGCGCTCCAAAAGTAATAACTAGGCTAATTAGTCTAGTTAATAGAGATCCGCAGGAGAACCAAGGCAACCGACTTATCCCGAAGAATTACCAAACTTAAGTGGAAATAGGCGGGGCACATTGCTCACAGAACAGATGGCCGATGGGGCTGAAAGTTGAGGAAGGTGAGGAAGAGGAAGGGAGTGGCGACCGCTTACCGGAAGACGTAGAGTTGGAAAGCCTCTCATAAGTTGGATGCGGGAAGCACAAAGTCTGTCAAAGTGCTGGTGCTTAGGGGGGGCCTATGTCCAGCAGTGGACGTCTTTCGGATGAAACGGTGATGATAATGTTGATGACAATACGTCTTGTCTATTTTTCGTTCCCGATAATTATGACATGCCGTCCTACTTCGACGTGTCATTTAATAGTTTTCCCTTTATGAAAATCGAATGCTGTAGGATGAGGTAACCTACCTACCAATTTTTTTATATTATCATACTGTGTATGTTTGAATCACACTTTAAAACAAGTAAAATCCTGAACATTTTCATTGTGCGCCTTAATACAAGTAAACGATCGAAGTACAGCGCACGATAAAATTACGTTCCGCTTTCATCGCACAGGTGAAGAGCGACGTAATTCCCACCACAATTTTTGCAAATCCTCAAAGTACGGGTGGATTGAATCCAGCGATAAAACGATGTTCCTTTGAACGCTGCATCCGTGTATCAAAAACATGCGAAACCTTTTGCAACGGAAAATAAAACATAAACAAAAAAAAATGTTAATGATCCCCATGTGTTGCTTACTATCTACATATACAAGTATGTAGAACTCACATTTTATTTCAGCATCTCATAATTAAAATGCGGACTTGTAAAAACTTTCGTTAGTGAAATTCTTGCTTTATAGAGATTCCGGTTTTTCTTTAAAACTGTTTCGAGATTTCATGACAAGTTTGTTTTGCGATATACTTTGTAAGTAAGCTGCTCTTGATTAGGGATGCGATCCGGTTTAATTTGAATCTAATCGGACAGTCTCAAATTAAGACCATGAGAAAAAGCAATGGATTATTTACTAGAGGTAATAGCAGTGTCTTATTTGAGGGGCGCTGTATTGGATCCCAAATATAACGATGAATTCTAGGGCTCCCGAACGCATGGACTTCCGATTTAACTCCTGAGCGAAGCGAGGGAGTAAAGACTAGAATCTTGAATTGAGAAGACTGTATTTTGTTTGTCGACGGCAACTAAAACCTAAGAACTGAGAACACTTTATTCAACCTGTAGGTATTTTACCTAGTAGAAAAAATTTCATTTCATTTATTAAAAGATTTGTTATTGAAGTAAGTACGTGTGGGAGAATAAATCAAAGCTGATAGGTATAGTCACAAGCTGAGTAGATAAATTGTCCAAAGTTCTCAGTCAAGTACACACAAGTTAGAAGAACAGAAAGGTGAAGGAGTATACAGAGAAGCACAGTAAGATTTACACAAGCACAAGAGAAGTAGAAGACAGATAGGCAAAATACATATATCAGTCGGTACCAAGCGCGCAAAATGCATATAATGAGTTGCGTAAGAAAAGCGTGTCGTTAGCCCAGCGGCATACAACGGACTGGCGAGCGGGCGGTGAGGCGCGAGAGAGCGGGTGGTGTGTTGCTCGCTCGCTGCGCGGCCGCCGCACGCGGTCAATGACTCACGCGCTTGTTTTTTACATCTAAACTACTAATACTTAAGTCTGTATGTTTTTGATAACATTTAATGTTATTCCAATAATATTTACATTCAACGGTTACATAAGGAAATGTTGTGAACGCTGCACAACTAACAGTGACGCTACATTATGAATGTTTCAGTTGAGAGATTACATTATTGACCAGCGGGATATAATCAAGTTCAGTCCATTATAACCCATCTATTGGCTTCAATAACTCTATGGATGACGCTTCGAAATGTTGCCACTACATAAAGAGTAAAAATTTAGTGAGGATGATATTCTCGTAGCATGTTTGTCTATTTCTTTTTTTATTTTGTTTTATAATTTTTTATATTCCTGTTTAGTTCTATCATATTTACATTTAAATTTATTATTTTTTCTATAAGTTCGCTGTACCAGTTCAGTGTCCTATTAATTGTTTGAGGCACCGGGCGACGTCAATACGTCAAAGCCGGCTGTCACTGAAAACCAGCGCTGGGGCTCTGTCTTGCATAGGGTCGCAGCATAATGCTGAGCGATAGCCGTTTTGCGTGGATGTGACGCATGTTTTCCTCAACCTTTTCTTATTTTTGTATTCCTGTTCTTTTTGCGTCATGTTTACCGCAAAATAAACGTTTTTTCTTTCTTTCTTTCTTGTCATAGGTTGGGTTTGTATAACATACTCGTACAATTTGACAGTAGCAATAGGTGGTGTAAAAATGTTTTCGCGAACAATTCCAATCTTTACTTTTTTTCATTTCCATTTTTTCAAGTCCTTGTGTCTCGTTTACATCCAAGACTAGATACGTAAATATACGCGAAAATGAAATTTTTAATATCCTCAAGACAGGCGAAACTCTTGTTCTCAAAAGGTCGTGCCTTCAATATTTTATGAACACTTAAAACTAAATTAGATTTTTTCTTGAGTTTGAACAAAATATTTCACGGTGGAACACCTTCCACAAGTTATGGCTTAAAGTTAGAGGAGAAACTTTAGTAATTAATAAATCTTTACAATTAGTTTTTACTTTAATCGTTTTAATTTAATAACAGTGTCCGTTTAAAACTCTTTTTTAATTTAGTGCGTAAGAATGTAGATATTTATAATAATCAATTATGAGTAAACTAACTTTTGGCAGCGGCCTCGCTCTCGTGAAGATCAAATCCAATAAGAACTACCGGGATAAAAAGTATCCTATGTGTCAATCCCAAATTTCATACCAATCCATTCGACCGTTTTTGCGTGATTGAGTAACAAACATCGAAACATACAAACTTTCGCAATTATAATATTGACTAGCTTCTGCCAACGGCTTCGCCCGCGTGGAAGTCGAAAGTTATCCCACGGGAACGTACTACTAGTATAAAAAGTATCATGTGTTTAATCCGGGTTTTAAACTATCTGTGTGCCAAATTTCATCCAATTCCGTTTAGCCGTTTTAGCATGATTGAGTAACAAACATCCAAACTTTCACATTTATAATATTATTAGGATAGGATTGAAGGATATACTAGCTATTGCCAGCGACTTCGCCCGCGCGGAAGTCGGAAATTATCCCACAGGAACATACTACCGAGATAATAAAGTATCCTCTGTTTTAATCCCGGTTATGAACAATCCGTGCACCAAATTTCATCCAAATCCATTTAGCCGTTTTTACATGATTGAGTAACAAACATCTAAAACACACGAAATTTCACAATTATAATATTTGTATATTTTTGTCTCAAAATAAATTACTTGTTGCTAATATCCACTCATTTTAATTTCAGAATATTTGATTTATTGTACCTATTTTATAAATGAATGAGGTTATGTATATATTTTATGTTTCAATGAAAAATAAAATATCGAGCTTATTTATAGTGCATACGTGGTATATTTCTCTTTGATGTAAAGTATTAAAATCATGTTTCTTTGTATATCGTACACGAGTAATATTATGCATTATTAACGCTTGTCTGCGTATCTATGCTTCAAAAAGCGCAATAAAAAAGAAATTAAAAAAAAAAAACAAAAATGTGCAAAATAATCTTTCGTTGAGAAAGATTTCAACTTATATAATGTAAACCCAAATGAATTACGTTTAAACATTGATCATGAGCTGAAGTGGCAGTGGACTAGCTTTGTTTGTCGAAGGACCGATGGACGGTGGAGTAGACGAGTCCAGGGGCGTAAGTCTGCTATTTTTATAAATTCGTCATTCCAACACGATCTCATTGTCATTTTGCTAAAAGTTCGTAATCTGCTAAATTCGTAATGGTCGATCAGCGGTCGGTCAATGGTTTCGTAATAGAATTGTGTTATAATGGCACTGTCGTATTGCCATTCATTTGGCATTATATACGAGATTACCAATAAATGCCATTTCTTTCAATGGAGTGTCAGTGGCTGACCACTGGAAAGTCATAATGACGCCATTATATTAGTAGATTACCAAACTTGTCAAAATCAACAAATATGAAATCAATGATAGACCATTCTGACACTATTGTAATAGCAGACTTGAGGCCCTGGAGTGGAGACCGCGGATCGGCAAACGTAGTGTGGGACTTCCCCCAGCTAGATGAACCGACGACCTTAAAAAGGTGGCTGGGACAGACTGGATGCAGAAGGCGGAGATTAAAGTATTGTGGTGCAGCCTAGGAGAGGCTTATGTCCAGCAATGGACTACGATAGGCTGAGTTGATTTATATATTAGTTTGCCTCGTTGGATGCAAACCCTACCGTTGAGGATAAGGTCCCGGGTTCGATTCTCAGGTTGGGCAACGTGTTATTGGGTTTTTCTATCTGAAATTTGATTTCTGCTTGGCAATAGGTTTTCCCCCTTTTACATGCGACTTTTATATCAACATCGTGAGGAAACCAACAACACAACGCGCTCTAGGCCCGCGTGATGGATTACGGCCCACTCCCTCTCACGGAGAGGAGGCCTGTGCCCCAGCTGTGAGAACGTTATAGGCTGAGTATCTATCTACGTATGTACATGCGACAAACAAGGCGTGAAGCTATGTTTATTTTATTCACATATTAAGCCATTTTGTTCAATAATTTCAACATTTTTTTTAAAACAAAACGGGGAGTCCTCTAAATATTAATATCTTTGTTACTTAAACAGAACTTAGAGTTTAGATTAAAACATTCCATGTTTCTACAAAATGAACAAGCAATTAAAACCATGTAAATTCTATGTAACAGTGTTAAGGTACTACAGAACTTAGACGCTCGCTAACCTAAGTTTAATAACAAACCCGTCTTCCAAACTCCTCTATTGTTTAACAAGAGGGGTCAATCCCGCCATGCTACAGCCAAACTCAATACATTCTGGAATGTCGAACTTACGTAATAACAAAATGTTAGTGAATCAAGTGAACGGTCCAACATGCCAGACTCTTAACTGTGCTCCATTTCTAGGTCAGCCCATGTTATTGTTTTTTTTTTTTTCAGTTAGAAAGTTTTCAGTTTCGATCCGATGTTAGGAATTAAGCCCCGTAAAATGGAAATAGGCTCGCTACAGTTGTTCAACTTTTATTGTTTTTGTGTTTGGTAAAAAAACGAAATGTGTCCCACCAGTGTTTTTGGGTTTTTGTTGTGAGTGTGTTTACAAACTCGCATCAATACGGAAACTCTCAAATGAAAACAAATAAATGCCCAGACACGAAATACTTTTCCATTAAACAAATATACATAACTAGCTTTTGCCAGCGGCTTCGCCCGCGTGGAACTTTCATCCCCTATTTAACTCCCTTAGGGGTGGAATTTCGAAAAATCCTTCCTTATTCCTTGTCTATATTATAAAGGGAACCTCTGTGCAAAATTTCAGCTTTCTAGGCCCAAGGGTATAGGCTTGGGCACGCCACGATTGCGGCGGTAAGTCCCCTCTTTGAGGAGTGGTTTTCAACGCACAGCCCCTGGCTTAAGGGCTACTGAAGGAACACGGGTGGGTTTTAGTCAGTAAAAGTCTGACACGCCCTCCTGCTCCACCCAGAGCGGGAGAAGTTATTTGATGATTTCCCACCCAAAAAAAAAAAAGGGTTTAGGCTGGGCGTTGATGAGTCAGCCAATCAGTCAGTCGGTCAGGACTTGTCTTTTTATTTATATAGATAGATGGAACAGAACAGAAGCCAAAAGACACTGCCTACCAAAGACACAAGCAAATGACAGACTGCATGTGTAATTACATCCATCTGCCTACCCAATCAAGAAATCTAGCGTGCTGTTGTAACAAACCGAGCGAACATCGAGCGAGTGAAGCACAACTCAGCTTATCCGGGTTACAAGATCCGGTCAGATCTGGGCCACAACTAATCGCCAAATACACGGATATTCCATTTGCATTGCATCCGGGCCACGCAACTAGGCGAAATTCATCCGAACGTAAACTATCAGGTTTGGCTGGTGGGTGTAATGATAACGCGAAATTAATGGAATCGAAAATGATGGTATTTGGACCGGGGTAAGCGTTCTTTTGAAGAGATTCTCGTTAGGGGCTATTAATTATTCCATCATTTGCAAAACCTTTTCTAAGTTAAATTAGTGTCTGCATATTTTAGCTCTTTTATAAACACCACATTAAGGCGATTAACACACGGCACCGAAAACCGCCGCGGTAGGCGGTAAAGCGGATCTCATGGCGCATTGGTCTCTAAGAAATCCGTGGATGCCTAACACACGTACACCGCCCGACCGCGCGGTCGAATTGTATGCCACCGCGGCGGTGCGCGGTGCCGTGTGTGAATCGCCTAAGTCTCGATTCATAATCGAGAGGATCGCTTTAGTCGAGATCATACATGCTGAAATTCAAGTACCTAATTAATAATTAAAGTGTATTAGTCTGTAGACAAAACTAAACCTGCACAATTCATAATCAGGCGAGACAGTCTAAACCGCAAACCAATGCCAAATAAAGACTAAAATACAATAATCAAATATTCAGACAAACAACCACATTTAATCGATACAACTCACAATAAAAATAATACATTTTCTAAGATAACCGAGATGTACTCGTACCTGTAATATATCAACACAAATAGCGATTCAGAGCATTTCGTATGCATGACCGATTCAGCCAAAAGACCGGACGTTCCAGAGATATGAACTACGTACGTGGAATGCAAAAGGACATACGGATAAACAACTGCTAATATTTAGATAAGGACCCCCATTCGCAAAACCGCGCTTACAGAGTAGGTAACAAACGGAGTAAATAGGTACGGGCAAAGAAGGCACAGGCCGAAGGCGCGGCGGCAGATGCTTATCTGAATAACGCTTTATAAACCTGTGTCAATCAGTTTCGATAGAGTATCATTGCCTATTTTTTTTTTTAATTTGACACTTAAAGAACATGTTACAAGCTCGTCTTAGCAAAATAGCAAACGAATGTATGACAAACGAATGTGTACAAATCTGATCCTAAGCCCCAAATTAGGCCTGGACCTGTATTTTAGGGGTCAGTGTTCAGCCATGCGTTCTATTTACAGTCTAACAGCATTTTGGAGGAGTGTCTCTACAAAGTTGACAGCCATTTGGTAACCCTTTAAGGGTTACCAAATGGCTGGGTAAAAATGGGTAAAAATTACTTATTGATTACAAAAAGAATATGATAAACTCGTATAGGAATTAAAATTCATTAAGTAAATATTAAGTACATTATAAATCAGAATGAGAGGGTAATCACACTGCATATATAGAAGTACAGTCACGAGCACTAATATGTATACACATAGCCAAATTCGAAATAACCTAGGTATTTAATTATAGTGTAGGCTCCAAAGTATTATTTTCATAATAACATAAAGTTACAATCAGTACAAGAGGAGGAAATCGCTTCTAAACGTTGGTAAGTTTTTACATATTAGTGCTCGTGACTGTACCCACCACGTCTGAAAGCTTCTCCAAATTAATTAAAAAGTTACACACATAAATCGTAGGACCATTGACGCTGGAGATCGTCCAATGAATATGTATAATGTACTCACTTCTTAACACGCCACACAAAAAGTGTACGTTATCGGAAAACATCATAAATGCATTGTGAACGCGTATGAACACTCCACGTTTGCCCCATTCTATGACCCCGTATGACCAACAAAGTTAAGGCTGCAAGAGATAACAGAAACCGTAAAACATACGTGCTTTCTTTGTGCTTACGTCAAAGCGGTGGGTTTTTTTGCTCACATTGTCATGAAAATTGTGCAGGGGTTTAGGGGAAATTTTAAGTGTGCCGTAACCGCTTCGTAATGAGACTGACAGTGTTAATGGCTGAGATAGGATGCAGTTGACATATTCACTAACATTTGGGTAAGTAGAGGGTTGGATGACGCCTTTCTTTTGTTTTGTGAGCATGGCTGGAGGTACCTGTTATATGATTCTAAGACTGTGACAATTAGTAATTTAGCTAAGGAAAATCTAAAACAAAAGAAAATTTGTTCGAACTCGTTCCAAAGTTCTTTTTTCAAAATTCTATAGTTTTGTACACTGTACAGTCACGAGCATTAATATGTACACACATCGCCAAATTCAAAAGCGATTTTCTTTTAAATAGCGATTGCAACCTTGAGATAACTTGGGTATTTCATTATAGTGTGGGTTCCAAAATATTATTTTCATAATAAAATAAGATTACAATGAGTAAAAGTGGAGAAAATCACTTTTAAAAGTTGGTAAGCGTATACATATTATTGCTCGTGACTGTACACTGATAAAATAATTCTATTTTTAACAGTTTTTGTATGTTGTATACATATATATGGATGACGTAGGTATTCTGTTTAAGGTTTGTACATAGGTACTTAAAATAAGGCCTCTACAACATATTTTTAACTTTTCTAGTATGAAATAAAAACTTTGAAAAAAAAAAAACGTGAGGTTTTGTCCCTAGGACCCAAAAAGTGTGTACTTTAACGTTTAAAGTTAAGGTGTCTTGTAACCAGTTGCCTACTAATTTGTGGGGTACATACCTACATCAACATTTATTTATGTATATAAACACAATACAAAAACAAACACATTATATAAGTATTAACATTTATCTAGCATTATATTCACATTCGCCGCCATTCGGATAATGTCGGGCTACCAGTATTCACTGGACTCGCGCACGCCGCACTACGTCATCGTGACGTAGCCGGCGACCGCCGCCCGGCCGAGGTGGGAGCGCGCGTTCGATCACCTTGCTGCGACCTTCAGTCGATACTTGCCCACGCGCCGCTCGGCTACGCATAATTTTGTGACACCGATATATCTCAATTGTTTCGTGATAAATCTTTAGTAACTGTTATAATTATTGTGCCGTGACTATTGTGACTGTGTGTGCCTATCGTAATTGTGACTTTTCTCCTTCTAACTGTTTACTGTGTTGTCAAGTGTGTATGTACCCAATACAACTGTGAGTATCAAGCAGATTGACTTTTCTTTTATAACTCTGCCTACACACCCTAACAACCTACTATACTGGTGACCCCGAGTAGAACATACTAAAATACAATGAGTGATAGTGAGTCCGAGCACACCGCGTCATCACAGCTGGCGAAACACGTTACACGTAGAACGCGCCAACAGAAGCGCGTGTCCATTGAGCACGAGAACGACAATTACCGCGTGTCATTAAAGTTGCCACCATTTTGGCCGGAAGAGCCGGATATTTGGTTCGCGCAAATAGAAGCGCAGTTTGAGAATGCGGGGGTGACCAATGACGTCACCAAATATAATTACGTGGTGGGCCATCTGGACCCCCAATTTTCAAAAGAGGTGAAGGATGTCATCATGTCCCCTCCTGCCACCAACCGGTACCAAAAGCTGAAGAATGAATTGGTGAAGCGCCTCTCAGCATCCCAGGAGAAGAAGGTGAAACAGCTGTTGATGCACGAGGAGCTAGGAGACCGGAAACCATCGCAGTTTCTTCGCCATCTGCAAGGGTTAGCTGGACCAACCGTGCCCGAGGACTTCGTGCGCACCATCTGGAGTAGTCGACTCCCTAGCAGTATCCAGCCCCTTCTGGCATCGCAACCCCAAAGCACTTTGGAGGCATTGGCTGAGCTAGCAGACCGCGTCCAGGACATCGTCGCACCACCAAGCCACGTGGCTTCAACTTCGGCAGCAGGACCAACAGTGAGTGAGATGGCAGCCGAAATCGCGGAACTCAAACGGGCGATGAAAGACCTGACGGTACAGCTGCGTGATAGTCGATCTCGGAATCGTTCGCACAGCCGCGACCGCAATACGAGACGCAACTCACGCCAACGGTCTTCGACCCGCTCAAACTCCAGCTATCGGAAGCACTCGGTATGCTGGTACCATTCAACGCATGGTGAGAAGGCAAAGCGTTGCATCAAACCCTGCGACTATAAGGGAAACGCCGCGGGCAGTCGGTAATGGCGACAGACGATTGCCCCGCTTCTACTGGTCGCCTATTCGTCGCAGACCGAAGAACGAAGACGCAGTTTCTGGTCGATACCGGAAGCGACCTCTGCGTCTACCCTCGTCGTCTGCTCAGTGATCGTCGTGCATCTACCAACTACCAACTAGTGGCCGCAAATGGGACGCCCATTCCGACGTATGGTTTCCTCGAACTTAACTTAAATCTAGGACTTCGTAGAGACTTTAAGTGGCGTTTTGTAGTAGCTGAAGTTACTAAACCGATAATCGGAGTGGACTTTTTATGTTTTTACTCGTTAACCGTTGACTGTAGAAATCAACGGTTAATGGACAGTAGTACCAATGTTTTTACCATAGCCTCCAATCACTCAGACTCCTCTTTATTTTCTGTAAAGGTTACTTCTGGTGATTCGAGGTATCATAAAATTCTGGAAAAATTCCCCGACATTACCCGACCTGCCGGTACACAACGCACTACACCACACAACACTGTACACCATATCCGCACGACCCCAGGCCCTCCAGTTTCATCATCATTTCGGCGGTTAGCGCCGGACAAACTTAAAATTGCTCAGCAGGAGTTCCAGCTGATGCTGGCCAACGGAACTGCCAGACCCTCGGAGAGCCCCTGGTCATCCCCACTACATCTCGCGCCTAAAAAGGACAATGGTTGGCGACCCTGTGGAGATTACCGGATGCTCAACGCTCAGACCATTCCTGACAGGTACCCCATTAGGCACATCCACGATTTTGCTCACAGCATTTCAGGCTGTCGAATTTTCAGCACCATCGACCTCGTGAAAGCCTATAACCAGATACCTGTCAGTCCGGACGACATCCCGAAGACGGCGATTACCACACCGTTTGGCTTGTACGAATTCCCGTACATGACGTTTGGTCTGCGCAACGCAGGCCAGACTTTTCAACGTTTTGTCGACGAGATGACGAGAGGACTGGACTTCTGCTACTGCTATTTGGACGACTTCTTGATCTTCTCCAAGACAGAAGCAGAGCACGAGGAGCATCTTCGCGTCATTTTCAGCCGGATGAAAGACTTCGGCATGTTGATAAACACGTCCAAGTGTGTTTTCGGTGTCCCGGAAGTAACTTTCTTAGGTTACTATATCTCCGAGAAGGGCACCAAACCACTTGACGCTAAGGTCGACGCCATCAAGAACTTCCCTCCGCCGAAAGACGTTCGACAGTTGCGCAGATTTTTGGGCATGATCAATTTTTACAGGCGTTTCATGCCTCACGCAGCCCAAATACAAGCGCCACTCCACGACCTCTTGATCGGCAACGTGAAGGGTTCGCATCCTGTATGTCTTGCGGAGAATACTTTGCAAGCATTCGAGGACTGCAAGGAAAGCCTTGCTAATGCTGCTTTATTGGCTCACCCCGATTGCAATGCCAAACTCGCATTGGTCACCGATGCGTCGGATACTGCAATCGGCGCGGTGTTACAGCAGCTTAGCGACGAAGGATGGCAGCCATTAGCTTTCTTTTCCCGAAAGCTCAGCCCTTCGCAAACAAAGTATTCTCCCTATGACAGGGAACTGCTGGCCATTTACGAGGCCATCAAATACTTTCGCCATATGCTGGAGGCACGACACTTCGTCGTTTATACAGACCATAAGCCGATCAGCTTTGCATTCCATGAGAGAAAAAAGAACTGCTCTCCACGGCAATTTCGGCACTTGGATTTTATCGCCCAATTCACCACCGACATTAGACATATTTCTGGCAAAGACAATGTCGTGGCCGACCCTTTATCTCGCGTGGAGGAGCTCCAAGCTCCAGTCGGTCTCGACACCCTCGCGAAATCACAAGCGTCAGATCCAGAACTGAAGAAACTTCTTCAGGAAGGGTCTTCGCTGGTGCTGGAGAAGGTGCAAGTTCCTGGGGAGCGTACAACCGTGTACTGCGACGTCAGTACAGCGTCCCCCAGGCCATTTGTACCGAAAATGCTGCGGAAACAAGCCTTTGACAGCTTGCATTGCCTCAGTCACCCAGGCGTCTCGGCGACTGCTAAATTAATTGCAGAGCGCTTTGTTTGGCCAGGCATCAGGAAGGACTGCAGGGAGTGGGCACGAGCTTGTCTCGCTTGTCAGCGAGCGAAAGTGAGCCGTCACGTATCCGCGCCTTTAGGGAGTTTCCATCTCCCACGTGCCAGGTTTACAACGGTCCACATTGACCTTGTGGGCCCACTACCAATTTCACAGGGCTTTAGATACTGTCTGACGGCAGTCGACCGATTTACCAGGTGGCCAGAGGTCGTACCTATTGTCGACATTACTGCCGAGACGGTAGCTAAAGCTTTGCTGTCTGGTTGGATTGCCCGGTTTGGCTGTCCTACCACCATTGTTACGGACAGAGGCCGTCAGTTTGAGTCGGCTCTGTTCGAACAATTGTCGAAAATTTTTGGTTTCCAGCACAAGCGGACCACAGCATACCACCCAGCGTGCAATGGCATGGTGGAGCGTTTCCACAGGCAACTGAAGGCGTCCATAATGTGTCATGCCAATGACAAGTGGACTGAATCATTGCCGTGGGTATTGCTTGGCATACGGAGCGCATTCAAAAAGGATGCCCAAGCGTCCTCCGCCGAATTAGTATACGGCGAGCAGCTAAGACTTCCGGGCGAATTCTTTTCACCCAGTGATAACGGAACGACCGACATCACGGAATTTACCGCGCGCATCCGTCAGTTTGCTCAAAAACTGCAGCCAACTCCAGCTTCCCGCCACATTAAGGCGAGCATTTTTGTTTTTAAGGATCTGCAGACCACTGATCACGTGTTCCTCCGTGAAGACGCATTACGTGGTTCGCTGCAACCAGCCTACACAGGTCCTCACAAAGTTCTGCACAAAAGTGATAAAACTTTTAAAATTTTATTTAAGGGTAAGGAGGTCACGGTCTCAATAGACCGCCTAAAGCCAGCTTACATATTGGCCGACAAAGCTGACCCCGAAGAAGATACTCCATCTCCAGACAAAAAAGAGTATACTACTCGCTCCGGACGACGTGTTCGATTCCCGGATTTTTATCGCCCTTGACGGTCTCTGGAGGGGGGTGGTGTGGGGTACATACCTACATCAACATTTATTTATGTATATAAACACAATACAAAAACAAACACATTATATAAGTATTAACATTTATCTAGCATTATATTCACATTCGCCGCCATTCGGATAATGTCGGGCTACCAGTATTCACTGGACTCGCGCACGCCGCACTACGTCATCGTGACGTAGCCGGCGACCGCCGCCCGGCCGAGGTGGGAGCGCGCGTTCGATCACCTTGCTGCGACCTTCAGTCGATACTTGCCCACGCGCCGCTCGGCTACGCATAATTTTGTGACACCGATATATCTCAATTGTTTCGTGATAAATCTTTAGTAACTGTTATAATTATTGTGCCGTGACTATTGTGACTGTGTGTGCCTATCGTAATTGTGACTTTTCTCCTTCTAACTGTTTACTGTGTTGTCAAGTGTGTATGTACCCAATACAACTGTGAGTATCAAGCAGATTGACTTTTCTTTTATAACTCTGCCTACACACCCTAACAACCTACTATGTGTTCACTGCCAACGGGTGACTTTTAAAACCAACTTCATTAAGTCCAGGGGTTGCAAATATTTTATAACTTTTATATTTTCCCCGTCTTGGAAAAGTTGCAAGCTCGAGACTCCGTCCTATCAGCCAGCAATCTTGCATTTTAGTCACATCTGATTTGGCAGCGGTAGTGTCTACGTTTCTTAGCAGGTAGTGTTCTTAACAAATGTAGAGAAATGTTGAAAACCCCGAGAAAATCTTGGCTGAAACAAATCTTGATAGAACTTAACGGTAGAAATAATGCCTTGACGTTTCCATTCTTTATTAATTGTACTTGTGAATAAGCTTTAAAGAAAGGTACATACATACATGATATACATACAATTTCAACACTAGCTCCAAAAAAGTTTCAATTTATTCTTAGCCCGTCGTCCATGTTCCTACTCAAAATTGGTACTTTTGAGAATGGAACCTAAAGATTAAACTATTACTTACCCGTTCCAATGTGAATGTTTCTCCAAGCACCCTCTGGATACTAGTATACAGGGACAGAAATTCGCGGTATTCGTGAAATCCCTTTATGTCGACCGTCCTAGTACAACTAACTATTCTGAATATGTTTCTAATAAGTCGCTACAAACAATTAAGATACAAGAGCACCTGTTAAAGCTTCACTGAAAAAAACGTATGCGGTTTGGGGACAGCCGATACACGATACTTTCAAAACAATACCCATGATGAAAAAAAAACATCATTTTTAGCCGCCACAGCGGCGAGGTGTCAATTTTTCTAAAAGAGAGTCAGTTTTAAGTGACTGACTTATCAATAAAAAATACTTACTATCATTCTAAAATTAATATAGGAACGTAAAGAATTAAATTATTATTTATTGTGAATTAAATACTCGTAGTGTAACTATATTTTTGACATTAGTAGCCACTATTGACGTACCATTTTTTAATAGCGATAGAGTTGCCAATACGAATCCCCGAAGGGAAGCTGCTACGAATCGTGTTACATGGTGCTTTCGCCTCTGAGCCGCCATCTTGAATTTACATTGACACTTTACTATGGGTTTAAGCACCCTCGAATATCATGAAAACGATAACCATGATGAAAAAATTTAAAATTTTCGCAGCTGTACCCTCTTGAATAAACATTTTGTTGTCACTATCCGTGTGGTGCCGGACGTAAAGAATAGCATCATCCGATCTCTTCCCGTGGGTGTCATAGGAGGCGACCAAGGGACTTACTAGAGAATGGGCAGCAGCGTTCTCTATGCACTTTGCCACCATACTGCGATCGCCAACCCGCTTGCTAAGCGTGGCGATTATGACAAGTCCCCCTAAATTGGAGGAGGCCTATATCCAGCAGTGGACGTCTTCCGGCTGAAATGATGATGATGATGTCACTATCTGCTTTAACAACCCTCGAAAACCATGAAAACTATCTCTCGGTCTCTGTCTCTTTATACTATTATTAGAGAGAGAAAGTCGCATGGAGGGACCATAGCGCTTTTTGGTTCCGTGACGATTAGTACCAGTTTACTCCTACCGCTAACTGCCTTAAAAACTTCATCCCAATAACGTAAATGTGACAGCGCAGCAAGTGGCGCCATCTAGCTTTGTTACGAAGTTACCGGAATCACCGAAAAGGTCGGTTAAGAGTGACACTGGCTGGTTATAGTCACTCTAGCAGAGAGCTGTATCGATGATTACGTCGCGGCTGTCTTCTGATGACAGAGATGGTGTCAAGAGAGCCGCTGTTGTACTACTTCTACGACGAACTGCCACATTCCGGCACAGTCATTATGATACTGAAGCTGCTGAACCACTCATACGATAAAGTCTATCCAGCGCCGTTTTTTTTTTTTTTTTTTTTTTTGGGGTTGGAAATCATCAAATGACTTCTCCTGCTGAGTAGAGCAGGAGGGCGTGTCAGACTTTTACTGACTAAAACCCACCCGTGTTCCCTCAGTAGCCCGTATGCCAGGGGCCGTGGTATCTCTTTCGAACAAACCCGCACCCCTGGCAGGCATCGGCCCTTGCGGACCCCACCAGTGGTTGCTGACATCTTTGACGGCGCGCGTGAGGAACACAACGCGCCGTCCCGTCTACCACTTTTCGGCCGCAGAGGATAGGGAGAGCGGCTGACGCTATACCGACACTCCTCTTCCCCTGCGGCCCCACCGCGTCCGCCATCAAACGGTGGCGGCCCCGTCCAGGCCACGGAAGGGAAGAGCGCTGCTCAGAAGCACCGGCACTCCTCCTCTACCGCAGCCTGTAACCCTCAGCCGCGATGCCTCCCATTCGACATCGCGGCCCACCTCAGTTGCGGTGCACCTCACCGCAACCTACTTTTTGGCCGCTACGTCAATGGCTTTGAGGCAAAAGCCCTGACGAGCGGCCCCACCGTTGGGTTCCTCTTGGCTTCACCGTGGATGGGAGACCACGGTTACTAAGCCCCCCCGCAACGACAATGCGGGAACCCACTCGGGGGGGATCCAGCGCCGTTAAATGCACAAGTTAAACAATATAGTTAAAAAGTACTTTTTCTAAAACTAATATGCTATTTTGTATAAAGAAAAGACAAATACTTATACTTAAATACTGAAACTAGTTCAACGCTATCCGATCAACAACGAAGAAAATCGAATAGAAACGTCCATTTTGAAATTTGTCACCCAAACGCTATTCGAGAGCGTAGACGCTCACTGAATGTAATAACAAAATTTCATAATATACGGAACGACAGGTACTGGTAGTTACAAAACTGAAATCTTCGCCGAAGCACGTAACATTTTCATGGCGCTCGGTGCAAAATTTCACGAGATAACGTCACCTACATAAATGCTAAGTTTTAAGTTTTTTGTGTCCTGTTTCGTTTGTGGGCGATTTGCATAATTTGTGAACGCGACATTAAAGACTTGGGCCTTATCGTTATTGTCAGGGAGATGGGGATCGAGAACTTTAGACGTTTTAATTTTTGTTAAAAGAATATTGAGTATGATCGTCAGATGTTTTATTCTTTTCTAGGCTTTTAACAAGTAATTCTATAGATATCCATCCATATAATTATATAAAAACGAATTCCTATTTTCCTTGGTCACGGCATCACACTTGAACGGCTGAGCGATTTTGCTAATTCTTTTTTTGTTGTGTTTTTTACTGTCAGGAGAAGGCTCTTATGAAAGAAAAAAATAAGAAAGTTGCGCGTAACAAACATATATAAAATGCGGATTTAATATTCATAGTTAAGACAGGACAACGTCTGTCGGGTCAGCTAGTATGTAATAAAAACTTCATTCAGTTCAGATACACACGGTTCCAAAACAAGATACTAGTAATAGATTTCCTCTTGGAAATCTATTACTAGTATCTCATCATTAATCGTGCAGCTCAACTCAGAAATTAAGGAGCTTTTTTTTTTAAACAAACTAAATAAAGTACTCCAACGAAATAAATGGACTGTTTGGGAAGAGAATGGACCCCACGATGCAGGGAATCTGAGCGTAGGGTCCAGGGAATGTGTTAATATCTACCTGAGGCTAAGAAGCCTAAGATTCCCCGCATCGTGGGGTCCAGTCTCTTCCCAAAGAAGGCAAACAGCCCATTTATTTCGTTGAAGTACTTTAATTAGTTTATTTTTTAAAAAAAGCTCCTTAATTTCTGAGTTGAGCTGCACGATTAATGACAAATTCTTGCACTGACTGGACAGATCCACTCAATCTGTGTGTTTCTTTCCTTAAAAGACTATTTCAAACACCACATGATCTGACCAAGATTATGTCTGGACTTTAAAAGAGACTGTGACCTCTGAATTTGTTTCGGCCTTTCTTCTCAGAGTTGTCAGATAGGAAACATCGACCTCATCTATTTTCAAAACAATTTATGATTTGTAATGGAGTTTGTACAAACCTACTTACAGAAATAAAATCATTTATCATTTACTAAACTTATGTACAATGTATTCAGAAATTGCACTAACTAAAGTGACAGTTTATAGGCCATCCATAAATTACGTCATACGTGGGGCGGGTGGGAGGGGGTCAACGAAGTGTGACATTGTGTTACAAGGACCAGGGGATCAAGAATTTTGTGACGTCACATGTTAAAATCACTATTAAGTGCTAAATTATTTGATTTTATGTTAATTTTATTAAAGATTATTTTTAATTTAAATTAAAGAATATGGAGAAACTGCTGTTTTTGTTTGATTATGTACATCTAAATAAAAAATTAGCGAAAAAAAATTGACGTCACACAAGGGTAGAGGGTTTCACAAGTGTGACCACATGTGACAAGGACGGGGGGTGGGGTCACAAAACCATCAAATTTGTGTGACGTAATTTATGGATGGCCCCTTAGCTTATTCACACACAAATAATCAGCCTGTAATGTTCTCACTGCTGGGACACAGGCCTCCTCTCTGTGACCGGGAGTGGACCGTAATCCAGCTCGCGGGCCCAGTGCGGGCTCAGTTTTTGGGGGACTGTCTTATGTAATTTTGACGTTCGAAAAGTGCTGACTCTCAGCCTAGTTTGAATAAATGACTTTTGATTTTTGATTTTGTTTTAGTGCAGGTTGGTAAATGTCACACGTCTCCGAATTTTTAGTTCTAGGACATGTCAGTTTCCTCACGGTGTATTCATTCACCACGTCGTTCGAGTTCGAACCACTGGGCCACCACTGCTCACACACACACACACACATAGCCACAGCTTTTCTTATGTCGTGATTTGATATTTAAAACTCTATTAAAAGTAATAAATTGCACAGTTAAATTCATTTGGAAAGGTTCTACCTCAAAATAGAGCAAAATATCGTGTCGATACTGCCTTCTAGGAAACAAAAGGTGTCACCGCAATGATTGAGTGTTGCTCACAGCAGGTTTATAGTTGGCAGCCTCGCTTTGAGTTCAAGCACCAACTCCCGGCTCTTAATGAAAAGCCGGTTCCAAAACAGATGTCCGACCTTTTGTTTAGAGGAAAATTGTCAAGTCTTTGTGAAAAATTGGAGCGTGTGTTGATTAGTAGATGTTAAGGGATAATTTTAACCGGATTTTGTTGTTGAATTACGTATTATTGTTTGTTTTACAAAATAAAATAGGTACTCGTCTTTCTTTTCTTTTTGGAAGCTCAGAACATTTTTTTTGTTGGTTACACGGGTATTGCACAAGTTCTAATTAATTTTCTATCAAAACATTAGAGATATTGTTTTGTAAAGATTCTTTCTACATATTTAGTACTAGCTTTTGCCAGCGGCTTCGCCCGCGCGGAAGTTTCATCCCCTATTTGACTCTCTTAGGGCTTGAATTTCGAAAAATCCTTCCTTATTCCTTGTCTACACTATAAAGGGGACCTCTATGCAAAATTACAGCTTTCTAAGTTCAAGGTTGTGGGCTGGGCGTTGATGAGTCAGTCAGTCAGGACTTATTACAACAATAACAATATAACAATACTACTACACTATACTTATAACAATATTTATTTTTATTTTTTTTCTTTTATTTTTTCGTTTTTGAACCGACGAAAAAACGGAGGAGGTTACTCAATTCGACGAGTATATTTTTTTTTTTTATGTATGACCACGCATAACTTTTTCCAGAGTAGTCCGATTTTGATAATTCTTTTTTTATTGGAAAGGGTATACCTCGAAGTTGGTCCCATATAAATTTCGAAGCAAAATTCTAACCCTAAGGGTAAGAAAACAGGGGATGATTGATTGTTTACTCAGATTTTAATACTGAGTTGTGTATTAAATCAAAAATTAAGCATGTGTAGTAATTAGTAGATTATAGCCACAAAAAATTTTGAAATAAAAACTTTTTAATAAAAAAATTTAACCGCCGAAAAACCGAAAAGTAAAAAATAATAAACTAGCTTTGTCCAACCCCAATAACTAAGTTCGGAAGTCGGTGACTTTGGATATGTATTTAATTATATGTCACCGCCTTCCGAACTTAGTTATTGGGGTTGGACAAAGCTAGTTTATTATTTTTTACTTTTCGGTTTTTCGGCGGTTAATTTTTTTTATTAAAAAGTTTTTTATTTATATAGACTACAATTTTTGTGTATCTCATTGAAAAGAGAAAATATGGATATAAAACTACTGTTATACATAACATTACGCCTGTATTCCCCGGAGGCTAAGACAGAGGTGAAGTTATGGTACACCCACATTTCGGTAGTTATTTTAATTACCTTGTAATAGGGTGAGCTTATTACCATCAACCGGACGCAAGACTCCGGGCTGCTAGTGAAAAATTCCAGATGGAAAGTCTCAAAGTAACGAAAAATTGAACCCAGGACCTGATGCTCTGCAGTAGCGCCCACAACCACTCAATAAACAAGTTAAGTAGAAACATTCATTACTCGTTTTCCAAGCCATTCTTCCAAGGCTACATTTATATATCCAGCCATGGATATCATTTATGTACAATACACGCATATTCCACAACAGTTATTCTTTCCCATTTCTTCCCGTGGGTGTCGTAGAAGGCGACTAAGGGACTTACTAGAGAATGGGCAGCAGCGTTCTCTACGTGTGGCGATTATGTCAAAACTCCCCTTTTGTGGGAGGCCTATGTCCAGCAGTGGGCGCCTTCCGGCTGAAATTATGACTGATGATTCTTTCCAAAAAAACTACATTGACAACCCGCATCCCTAATCATCACAGCTTAACTGTCTCAATTTAAACATTTAAATGCACAGGCCACAATAATTATACAGTGCCAGAAGAGCTATTATGCATAGCCTTTTTACCCTCTCAAGTCTTTTATGTTCATCCCAACGAAGATATAGTTTTAATTGGAGTCGTTTCGAAGCACGCAAAGAGTCTTTTAATTAAAATTTTAACTCTTCATGTTTAAAAAGAGTATGATGGCTCGGTATCCGACGGTACTGCTGTAACATCCGCAACGTTTTCTTTTTATTTTTGAATTCTTTGGATTTTTGTATGTCTAGATAAAGTGTACTTTACTGGGCAAGATATTAAAGCGTTTTTATTTTGTTTTAAAGGGATTTGAATGTTGTATCGATGCTAGGTTATGTAAAATATGTTTTTACAACCATTTTCATAAAACAAATCAGTAGAACAAGCGTACCTATGGACCTACATATTAGTTTTACAGAATGGTAGCAACATCTACAAGCAGTTTGTTACCATGGTTTTTTTTTTTACAGTAAAATAATGATGTGATTCTTCTAAACCCCGCAGCTTAGGCAGTACATATGTGCCCTCACGCCGCCGCCCCCTAGTCACCGCAGGAGACGCCCCGGTTTCGAGAATCCTAGGCTGATTCCCAGCGCAGACGGCGAGTAATGGATAGCTCGCTGTCCGGTAAGGACCAAGCCCGGGTCGACTGCGCGTTGTGTTCCACGCGCGCCTTAAAGAGATGTCAGCACCAACTGGTGGGGTCCGCAAGGGCCGATGCCTGCCAGGCGTGCGGGTTATTTGAAAGAGATACCGTGTCAGGCACACAGGCAACTGAAGGAACACGGTTGGGTTTTAGTCAGTAAAAGTCTGACACGCCTTCCAGCGGGAGAAGTTATTTGATGATTTCCCAACCAAAAAATAAAAAGACTAGCGTCGAAATTAATCGTCAGTTATTTAAAAAAAAAATACATTGTAAGCGCGTAGATGTTGCAATTTTATAAAAGACAAAAAAATGTACGCTTGGGCTCTAGAACCATGTACTGGACTCATGGTTATAATTTGCGCGTCGATGTCCCTGCCATCCTCAATAAATAAATTAGGGAAATAAGAAAGAAAATAAGAAGAAAATATAAAATAAGGTATCATCAATATACTAAAGGTGTGGCGATCCCACGCACCCGTTTCAAACCCGCTGGTCTCACATTCGATCGAGACTCCGTAATACTCCAGTCAAGCTCTAACTACGTGGCATTTTAAAATATCTGGATTCTCTCTATTTTTCCACAAAATAGTCCCGTATATCAAAAGTTAATCTTTTAATTTTACAAATTTTTACAAAACAATCATTTTTTTTTTTTTTTGGTTTTACATTTTTGCTCGCCAAACTTTGCAGTTTGATGGCGAGAAGCGCTTGTTCTTTATTACATTTTTAATGTTATCTGCGACTTCTAAGGAGCTAACCTTAAATAAAATACTAACTAATTAATACCTACTAAGCAATAAAACTAATTATGAGGTTCGAAGTGAGTTCATTTCTCGACAGTGGCTGAATCCTCGCTATCGAGAAATAAACTCCTTAGTCTCGATTTTAGGACACCTTTACTAAATTTAGGGGTTTTTCTTAACATATTTATTTTATTAAATACTTTTGGTACCAAATATCTGGAAGTTCTTTCCCCATAGTAATTTGTTGTTTTCGGTGCAACTAGTCTTTTTTCTCTTACACTTCTTGTATTATATTTATTTTCAACAGGTACTTTAAACTCATTACTGAAATAGTGTTCTAGGCTTATCAGATACTCAACTTTCCTATCTATTGGTAGGACTTTACAAATAGGGAATAATTTTTCATACTCTTTGTTACATTGTTTCTTTACCTTTTTGCTAACTAGGAACTTGAGGAGTCTTATCTGTAATTGTTGGATGTTTTGTAAGTACGTTTTAAACGTTCGCCCATACACAATAAGCCCATAACTAATTAGTGAGTCGGCAAGTGCATAATATACAATCATTAGCGTTTGTTTATTCACGACACTGTTTAACTGATAAAACTTCCCCAACACAGATCTCAGCTTGTTGCAGACGTCAGTTACATGCGTTTTCCAATTAAAACAACAATCAATATTCAGGCCCAGGTATTTAAAAGTACTCACATAATCCAATCCGACACATAGACAATTATTCTTATCATTATGCAGGCATTCGTATGTATGTCCTATTACATCAAGATCCACTCTGTTTACAGTTTTTACAGTTTTATCTGTATATATACCTAAAGCAATTCTGCAACTTGACAATTTATTTTTTCTCAGCTCCAATGATTGACGTTCAAACAAAAACTGTTATGTAAGCACTTGCACAAGTACTGCAATCTTTCCAGACATTGCAGACTTGCAGATAGTTAACTACCCACGTAAAATGCAGAAGACATTTCAGCGTAGAAACGAGCAACTCTCAAACAAGTTCTTGATTTATTATTGGAAGAAACTATTTGAGTATTTAGTCTAGTGGCTTGGGCGTCACTCTTATCAGGGTTTCAACTTTGCCAACTTTAACTGTTAGTTGGTAAGCAATTACTTGCTCAACTGAAAAGAATACACAACTGTTTTGAGCGGCAATTATCATAAAACTGAAGTTGCACGAACAGTACATTTTGTAACGAATGATTTGCTTATCGTGCTTGTCTGTTTACAGAAAACTGGTTTTAGAATGAAATTTAAACTTTTTTATAGAAACGTCGCATATTTAGTGATTCAACGAACCAAGTAAAGTTTTATCATAATTATGACCTCATTTGAAAAGATAAGTATTGTACACTTGAAGTGCATGCGGCATGACCCGACCTGTAACATGACCTCAGACTTTGTTTCCCCGAAAGGTTGGGCAGAGGTGGACTTGTAGTATATTTCGCCAGTTATATTTTTAAGTCCCATGTAATACGGGCGAGCCTATTTTCATCAAGTGGGTGCTACTGAGAAATTTCAAATACAAACACCCAATAACACTTTTGCCATCCTGGGTTGGCTAAGCGGTAGCATTTGTGACCACTAAAGCAACGAGGCATCACATAATTTATTTATTTGTTTGTAACTAACTTCAGATGAATGACGAGTACAGAAGTGAATGTGGGAAAGAACAAACACATCAAAAATCAACCAGTACGGATTTGTAAAAGCATGATTTTTAAGCCTATAACACTTGGTCTAGACTTACACAATTTCATTTTGTACTGCACTGTGGTGACTTTGTTCCGATATCCGTTTTTGATACCGTTTTAATGCACAATGTACACATCCATATTTATATGCTAGATTTAAAACTAGTGAGTACATGGCCCTGTTAGGGTGCAACAAGATAACTTAAAACTAATAATATTACAGTGAGATCTAATATGACGTACATTATGGCTTCCACAATTAAAATATTAAATTAATTAAACTTATATATAGCTTTATACTTATAAAGAATATACATTATAATTAACACACAGATATAATATTTAAACTCTATTTTAACATTTTATCTTCCATAATTTTCTTCCATAAAAATCTTAGAAAAATGTTATTATAGTATCTAGGATACTCTAATAACAACATTTTTCTAAGAACAATGCCTTTAACCTCGCTTTAAATACACATAGTGTACTCGTGTACCGTATATTTTCAGGTAATTTATTGTATACTAGCTTTTGCCAGCGGCTTCGCCCGCGCGGAACTTTCATCCCCTATTTAACTCCCTTAGGGGTTGAATTTCGAAAAATCCTTCCTTATTCCTTGTCTACAATACAAAGGGAACCTCTGTGTAAAATTTCAGTTTTCTAGGTCCTAGGGTTTGGGCTGGGCGTTGATGATTCAGTCAGTCAGTCAGTCAGTCCGGACTTCTCTCTTTATTTATATAGATTTGTATGCTTCGGTATTCTGGGCTATTTTTCATAATATGGTCGCCGTTCATGCTCTTAATTTAACCTCATTTAGATTCTTAAGTCGGATGCCTTACTATTGCTGTTAGTTCGTCCTCAATACTCCATATTTCAGCATTGTATTAAATAGAGAGGAGTACATAATCAAAGATTATTAGGAGAAGAAAACAATACGGCTTGTGATTTTGGTAGTAACAAAGACGATGTTGTATAGTGTAGTGATTAAGATAAATATTTACGCGCGGCGCAGTTCCGACACTTTAACTGTACAATTTATCCTATAAAACGGAGTCATAACACAAATTAGCAGTGTGTTTTAGCTGCGCTTAATACGCATTACGAATTTATGGTAAACCCGGATTCCCCCGGTTTGCCCTGTTTAGCACGCCCATAATTTTTACTACTAAACAATTTCCCGAATGAATTACGATCCTTTTAACTGACGATAATGGTACTCGTCATAAAATGTTGCTTTACGATATTATAGGAACTCGTAAAACAAACTTTGTTTATGTATAAACAGGACCGTGCGGCCTAATTAGGTTTTGTGATACTGTAACACATTATTTTAATTCCTAAAATGTTTTAAAGTTACTTTTAATATCAGACTTTTAATTAAGTAGATTACGATCTTGTGACTGCGACCTACTTTTGGTCTTTATTTATTTAGAGCTATGCAATATAATTCTCGTATTACATATTACGGCCCGAGCTCGGGCCGACCGATATATTGAGTTGGAAAGTCAACGTTATAACGTTGCGTTATAACTTGAGTGAATACAATCCTATGTCCAACAGTGAACTGTCATAAGCTGAGTCAATTAATTGACCACTACTACATCAAACTTTGATGAAAAATCTACAGAAGATCGCGGAGAATACAAGATGTTGCATAGTGATACCAGGGAACCATGTCAAAAAAGGGAAGAGGCCTTAATTCAGTGGTGGGTGGAGCAAAGTCACCGATGACGTTGATGATGTAAAACTATACAACGGGAGATGGCGAGCTTTCGATTTAGTGATTATATGGAAAATGGTAACACACACATGTCATAGAACGAAACTTTTATGCGGAACTGTAATCCCTAAAGGGACAGGCGGATACACATACATAACTCACCTACATCGTCAGTTACGTATAAATGACATTAAAAGTCAGTACAATTATTTATTGATTGAATAGACTACCTACATAAATTGTATGTGTTTTATAATCACAACTGTCATTATGTGACAGTTGTTTGAAATGGCTATAAGTAACACGGCCAATTGACGTAAGGTCTCAATATTCTTCTAAGCAATTAACTCCCCTGACGGAACATACTCAATGACGGCTAAAATCAATGATTACATTTGTTCGTCGTTAATTCCTTTTTGTTTTGTTTCTACATTTATATCATGATCATCTGCCTAGCCTTTTCCCAAATATGATGGCGTTGGCTTCCAGTTTAACCGGATGTAACTGAATACCATTAATTTACATGGAGCGACTGCCTATCTGACAGCCACAACCCAGTTACTGGGTAATACGATACCCCTTGGTAAGACTGATTGTCAGACTATCGGACTTCTGACCATCCGTAACGACTGTCAATGTCAATGTCAAGATTTTGTACATAGGAGTATTCCCATATAAAATCACAGCCATTTATAATCCGTAATAACGTCAACATATTAAAATCTTGGAACCCTCTGCAATGACAAATTATCTAACACCGTGAAATGAAGCCAATGAGTTACAGGCGCTACTGCCTTTTTAAGAAGCAAAACGTAAATGTTTTGCCGAAGCTGTGGCAGGTGTAATTTAATTTAATTTGGGGGAGTTGGGTTGATTATAAATTTAATTTATGTGAGCCGTGACGTCAGACGGCCCTGCTTGTTATTCGCAGAGCGTGCAATTTATCGACTGCTTTGATGAGAGCTGACAGTGTTACCCTCATTGGAAAATTTATGAAGAACTGATTTTATTTTGGATACTACACTTGAGTGTGTGTATGAAAAAAGTGGCAATATGTTTGATTAAAAAAACTTATTTATAATTTCAAAATCAATTATTTACATCACTTTCTTTAAAAAAAATGTAAATAAAATTGACAATCTAACCACAAAAAAAAAAAAATTACAAACTTAAAAGAAAAGAAAGAAAAGAGCTCATTGGGAATACAAAAAAATGGACTGCAGCGCTGTCAGTACGAAAAGTGCCAAAAATGCTGGCAACGATGCCACATTGGATGGCAATGCTGATTATTACTTGACCCAAAAATATGTCAGCCCTCTGGTCACGTGAAGTCTTGATCAACCGTTTGACGATATTCCGAAATACTCGATGAGCTCTCAGACCCCACCACGGCCCTAGTGGCTCAACCCCAAATGGCTGAAATATATACCTTTTTCCTTATATTAAAATTTGACGATTGAATCAAATGGGTTCTTCTTTTAAGTCTACATAAATATAGTGATTCTGCTACTTTGCGTAAGACACATTCTCTATTTACAAACATTATCACGAAGTATTATATAAATAGAAAAATGAGATTCGAATGTTTTACATTCCAATTAAATAAATGAAGTGAAATGAACTGTATTTTCATACGGTAGAATAAATACTTGTGATAGCCCTTATCTCGACACTCCTGTACAAACTGACCTGAAATAATAATACCTTATATTACATTTCACCTTTCCTGGGAATTGAAGTCGGAAACTCTAATCAAGTCTAGAATAAATAAATCCAAACTAGATTTTTCTTTTCGTTTTTCTTTGTCCCGGTTGTAGTTTCAAAAGATATAGTTTGATTAGTTTTGTCTATTCTACCTATTTTTTGATCAATATTGGTTCACTTTACAAAACGTTTAAAAGAATTTGGTGCTTCGAGGGACCAATTTAGGTATTTATTTTCTGTCTAAAAACCCAAAAATTACTTTTTAGACATCATGTAACTATCCCACAAATATTTTAAACTAGCTTCTGCCCGCAACTTCGTCAGCGTCAAATTTTTGCTCCCCAACCCACCCCGTCGCATCGAATCGCCTGGCATCGCGTGACATTTTTCTTTTTTCTAGGCTCCTATTGGCCTTAGCCTATAACCTCCCTCGATAAATGGGCTATCTAACACTGAAAGAAGTTTTCAAGGATTAGCGCGTTCTATCAAACTAACAAACTAACTCTTCAGCTGAAACAGTTGGTATGTTTTGATATATGTTACTCAACCACGCTCGGATTTGGTTGACATTTGGCACACAGATTCATCATCTGCCTAGCCTTTTCCCAGCTATGCTGGGGTCAGCTTCCAATCTAACCGGATGCAGCTGAATACCAATATTTTACATGGAGTGACTGCCTATCTGACCTCTACAACCCAGTAACTGGGTAATATGATACCCCTTGGTAAGACTGGTTGTCAGACTTCCGGGCTTCATAGATAGATTAAAACCTATGTTAATACATAGAATACTTTTTATCCCGGTAATCCGTTCCCGTGGAATAATTTTCGACTTCCACGCGGGCGACGCCACTGGCAAAAGATGATTCCTCTAAGTCGAAAAATTATTAGATAGGTAACATTAAGTGGGTATGAATGCAATACTAAGTCTTGGGAATGAGATGTGTTTTCTTGCTTACTGGACTGTCAAAATGGGGAAAGTAAACTTTAAACCCTTTAGAAAGAACAGAAAGTAGTTACATTTTAAATAATTCCTGATCTATGGAGTCCTACTATGCCTAAGGAGCGCATTTCTACTTTCAGAAGCATAGCCAGGTATTTCATAATTTAAAAAAACCTCAAAGCGCCAATGTGAGAGAAAGTGTCTGAAGGGGTCGTTTCAGAAGGACATGCCCTCATCATATTGATGACGTCACTTCAAAAGGTCAGGTGCGTGCTCCTTGTCACGGCGTACTCCATAAAACCATGAATATGGAAAAGTGTAAGATGTATAAGGACCGTGACGAGTTGCGTTATGAAGTACAGACGCCAGCACATTAAGCTACTGCAAACTGTCAAATTTTCCAATTTAACATGAACCTTATGCTAACGTAATAAAGTTGCAAATCCATCAAAGAAATTTGACGGATTGGTGTAACTTGATGTGCTGGCGTCTGTACATATTTACGAAAAAATATCTCTAAAATTAAATTAAAAATTTAAAAAACCCCCGACTCTAAAAACTCTTAAAAGTAAAAATAATAATATTTATAGGCCCTTTAAGATGAAGGTAATATTTTGATCAAGGCATTGTCAAGTCGGGGGACGGTCAAATAAAACGCCAAACAGAGGCCTAGCATTTTCATTAGCCGTCCCCCGCCTTTACAATGCCTTGATCAAAATATTACCTTCATCTTAACGGGCCTATAAATATTATTATTTTTACTTTTTAGAGTCGGGGGTTTTTTAAATTTTTAATTTAATTTTTTTTGAGTTTTTGTTAGGGTCGGGGGTTTTTTAAATTTTTAATTAAATTTTTATTTCCTGCTTTTTAAACTTACGTAATGTCTCGCTCGCTTAAATCTGCGCATTGTTGCGTATTTTTCCCACAGTGAAGTTTTTTACTAATTTATTCTCTCACTCATTCCTCGTCCTGATCACTATTTATCTATAATCTATGCATTGAGACCTTTTCAATGAGCCCAAACACGATACTTTTGCTGTTTGTTGGTGAGTAACTTGGGCATCCTGGAAATTTCAGGTGTTACTCCAGCATCATTTCAATGTTACCTTGTTCGTCTGATAACATTGAAGTAATAGAATACAAAATTTCGAGTTGATCAGCCCCGTGGAAGATGCTCAAATCACTTCATCAACCAGAAAAGAGCTGATAATCTTCAAACGGCTGAACCGATTTTGATGAAACATGTCTAAGAACACTCCCGACTAATACACCTTTCAAACAAAAAAAACTAAATCAAAATCGGTTCATCCGTTCGGGAGCTACGTTGCCTCAGACAGACACACACACACATACACACACACACACACAGACACGTCAAACTTATAACACCCCGTCGTTTTTGCGTCGGGGGTTAAAAATGTAACACCACTTCACACCTGTAATTTCCCGAAGGGTTAGACAGAGGTGTACCTTAGTGTGTACATGCACAATTTACTAGTTATGTATAAGTCTCATGTAATAGGGGGCGGGCCTATTGCCATCTACTAGGTACAAATCCAGACACTGGGCTGCTACTGAAAATTTCCAGATTGTAAAACCCAATAACCCAATAACACTTTGCCAGACCTAGGAATCGAACCCAGGACATAATGCTCTGCAGTAGCGCTTACGACCACTAGACCTACGAGGCAGTCAAGAAATGTATGTAAGTAACATCCTTTTTTTATCTTCCTACTAATAATTTCCAGGTCAAAATTGAACCTTATTCTGTTGTATCTACAGCCGAACTAACCCAATGACTGTATAGAGGTATGAGGAACAGGGTGTAAGGTTTACTGCTATCTGTCTCGCTGCTTGAAAGCTTGACAAAGTGGTCTTGATGATGATGATGACGTCACGCTGAAGTGTTGCACGAAGACTGCGCTGACGTTCGTTCCCGGGGTCACCAGTGTAGAGTATTATCTTAATCGATCGACCCAAGCCGCATTTACCTACCACCACCACCCACCACTACCAGTATAGAGGTATCAGGAACAGGGTGTAAAGTTCGCTCATCCTCTATTGGTAAAGGAAGGATCGTCCGAAACGACGAGTATGGTGTCTGGTGGGCAACTTCCCGACAGTTGATGTCGGGATGTTGTATATAATATGTGAGTCTCGTGGTAAACTCTGACTGCGCTATGTAGGATTTCTGTAACGTCCAGACTTGTGTAGTTCGCATGTGGCATTTTAGATGGCGCCACATCACTTTTTGTGTTTCAAGATATTTGTTGCGAAGTATTTTTCTGTAGTGCAGCTTCAACTGCTAAACGAATCCTCATCTAGTTTTAAAAAAAATGATTGACGTGTAAAAGTGTTTATACAAACCTACTTACAGAAATACAATCTTTTATCATTTATCATAAATATATATGCAAGAACGCAAAAGAGCTTCTTACTAATAATTTCCAGGTCAAAATTGTACCTTATTGTGTAGTCACTCACTCATTCACTCACTTCAGCGGAAACACGTCTACTGTTGGACATAGGCCTCCCCCAATTTGGGGAGCTTGCTATAATCGCCACGCTTGGCAGGCGGGTTGGCAATCGCAATACTGTGGTAAAATGCATAGAGAACGCTGCTGCCCATTCTCTAGTAAGTCCCGTAGTCACCTTCTACGACACCCACGGGAAGAGATGGGATGGTGCTATTCTTTACGTCCAGCACCACATGGAACGGAACGGGTTGTATAGTATCTAAAGCCAAGCCGAGTGTTAATTGCATTAGATATATTTGCCAATGAATGCTAAACGAAAAGTAAGTTTCCATATAATTTACAAACGACGCTCGCGGGATTACATTAAAAGTTACAATTTCACAGGTAATGGCCTTTTAATATCACCCTAGCTGGTACAACTCTCAACCCGTGTTTTGTTTAATTATACCATTACATTGCTACATTATCATTAGTGAAAATTATGTTTCAGTATTATTAAGATGTATATGTTTAGTTAGGATAAGTCAATGTGCTCGCAAAACTTCATAAACATGCGTTCCAGCTGAATAATACATTTTTACCTATATAGAAGAATTGCCAAACTTAAGTGGCAGAGGGCAGGGCACATTGCTCGCAGAACAGATGGCCGATGGGGCCAAAAAGTTCTGGAGTAGCGACCGCATACCGGAAGACGTAAAGTTGGAAGGCCTCCCACAAGGTGGACCGATGACCTTGTGAGGGCCGCAGGAGTCCGCTGGATGCGGGAAGCACAGGACCAGTCGAAGCGGCGGAGCTTGGGGGAGGCCTATGTCCAGCAGTGGACGTCTTTAGGCTGAAATGATGACCTATATAGTATACTTACAAGCGTCTGCTCGCGACTTAATTCGCATGCAATTTAGTGAATAAAAACGTTGTTTAGGACTTTTGTTCTCTTTATTCATTTCCATATGAATGTAGCGTGATGTTTAGATACTGGCCTTCCTGAAGAATTGGATTATTTGTATTGTAAATTAAAATCACTTTTTATCTGTCTGCCCATATGACCGCTTTGTTCTTCTACTAACTACGAATTTGAGGTGTTTTCGCCACCAATTCGAAAACTATTCGCAAAATTATTCCAAATAGAATAAATGAATGTTAAAGTTATACAGACTTACTATAAAGAAATCTCAAAGTCTTATCAAGTCGTAAAAGCCGTGGGAACCAGAGGCAAGTCGCTAGTAGATCTATAATTACGTTTGTCGTTAGGCAGTACCATTTTCTATCGAAGCTACGTCCTGCTACGCAACTTGCTACGGCGTAGCTCACACTGTGCTACGATTGTGTAGTATTGGTGAATGTGCATAGATTTTTTCATGTAACTATCCAATTTTTTTAATATGTAATAATATTCATGTTTATTGTAAAAGGAGAAACACATAAAATTTGTTGTACACAGAACATGACTGTAAGTACAAGTGGTGATAAAAATCAGGTTCAATAGCTGGGTCCTTAAATATGTAAAAAGATAATTGTATCCAACCAGAACTATGAATACAGCAGATTTTTTAAATCTGTCTAAATAGGCAAAGAAAAGCGATCAGCTACAACCATGTTGTACAATCATAAAAAAAAACTTAGTTGACTATTCATGAACCCATTGGTCAGTAAGGAGTCCACAAAAACGCTTAAAATACAAAAAAAGAACTAAATTGCTCAAGAACTGAAACACTTGAGCTATATCTTCATATATTATTTAAGCATGCACCCAAATAAATTCCCAAAAAGAATTGCACCACGGAAAAGTTATGTTAAGGAATAGTCGTAGCCAAAATTCTAACCGTACTTATAAGTAAATGTGGGTAGTATATAAATCTCTAAAACGCTTGGCAAATACATACGAGCTCCGTTATAGAGAGACTTTAATCACGATAATGTCGACATGTAGGTGCATTAGAAAAATTGCTTGTATCAATAGCTCTTAGGCACCTGCTTCACAGCCAACGAGAAAGCTACTCGCTATCAACGATTTTCTTGTTCAAGAAACGTAAAAGAGATTGCAGGGCACGTGTAAGTAAAAAAATACATAATTATTAATAGTTGATCGCTGACTGTTCCCACCGCGACGCTCCGGCGTGTACAAAGTTTAATTGGTAGACGTAGTTGAACGCTCTAGAGGGTTTCTTTTTTTTTTGGGTGGGATATCATCAAATAACTTCTCCCGCTCTGGATGGAGCAGGAGGGCGTGTCAGACTTTTACTGACTAAAACCCACCCGTGTTCCTTCAGTAGCCCGTATGCCAGGGGCTGTGGTATCTCTTTCAAACAAACCCAAAAAATATGCAGGCAGGCATAGGCCCTTGCGGGCCCCATCATTTTTTGTGCTGACATCGCGCGCGCGTGGAACATAACGCGCCGTCGACTTGGGCTTGGTCCTTACCGGACAGCGAGCTACCCATTACTCGCCGTCCGCAAGCCCATGCCTACGGTGGCCGGAAATCGGCCTGGGATTCCCGACGCCCAGGGCGTCTCCGTATCCTGCGGCGGCTAGGGTCGCGAGGGCGCATAGACTGCCTCTCCCTCACGTGCGCCGCCTCCCTCTTCGCGAGCATTACTGCTTCGCTGAAGAAGGTGACGGCTAACCATGCCCTCTCGCTCCGCACCATGGCCTGGACCAAGGCCGGACGCGAGAGATCGCCGCCGCCGATCGCCTCCTCGAGGACACGGCGGTGCCCCACCCAAGCCGGGCAGACTGCCACCGTATGCTCCACCGTATCCTCAGGGCGATCTTCGCAGTGGAAACACCCGGGCGTTTCCTCCCGCCGTATCCGAAACAGGAACCTCCCGAAACAACCGTGTCCGGTGAGGACCTGCGTCAGGCGGAAGGTGAGGACGCCATGCCGCCTCTCGAACCACTCTTTAAAGAGGGGACTTACCGCCGCATTCGTGGCGTGCCCAGCGCTCTAGAGGGTGGATTCAATTTAATTTGATGCCACCAGTGGACGATCTAGACGCTTCCAACGATACATTATTTCTCAAATTATGATAAGAAGTTGAGAATCTGGAAGGAAGAGATGAGCATACATACATACCGTTCAAAATCATAACCCTCCTTTGTGAAGAGTACTCGCTACCCTCGCTTGGGGGGCTGAACACTCGCTGAGATACTCACGCTTGGTACATACGCATGCCAGCGCCCAATCGCTCGTCACTGGTCACACACTCGATGCTCGCCGTCATTCTTAGTTGCTAGCTCTACTCGCTTCTCGTTAATCGGCAGCAGTGGAACAGGTACCTGATGTGGGAAAAGAGAAACATAATTATTGATAGTTAAACGCGTCGGCGAGTACGAGTACTCGCCAGCTGTGTGAACGCAGTTGAACGCAGAACGGTGTTGCAGCGATGAGGGCCATCAAAGAGAGTAGTCGATCAGTGACGCTCGCTTGGCGGCCAGAACACTCACTGAAAGACTCCCTCTTGATACACAAGCAAACCAACGAGCAATCGCTCGTCGCTGGTGTCACACTCGCTGCTCGTTCCTCGCAGTCATTCTCTAATCGCTTTTCGCTAATAGCCAGCGGTGGAACAGGGGTGCCATAAGCAGAATTGCTATCTGGGACTGAGGGTATGAATGTGTGAATTTTGATGAATGTAAAATGTACTTGCTTTGAAGGTTTTAAGTGCGTGTTTCACAAAGAAACAATGTTTCGTCGTGTGAGATTTTATAGCTTTGAACGTTATGTACAGATATATCCAGAAAAGATAATAGCAGACAGTCGAATTAATACCGTTTATTGGAATTAGTGTCCAGCATATCAGGATAAGAAAAAGAAAAAAAAATGTGTATCAACATATCCAAAACGCTTGCTTTTCATATCCGCATAATCTTTCTTTTAACACAACCACAGACATCCGAGATATAGCTAAAATGTCCCTACTAATTAAGCCACCGCTTTTTATTAAAACATTCCGAAAATGATAACGAGTTATCATTTCAGGACAGCCGCGCCATTGTACCGGGTGTAAGATAGTCATCTACACAATGGCTTTTCATTTACCAGAACAAAGGGACAAATCAAAATAAACGGCTGTTCTCGAGTTCTTTTAACTCCAAAATATCTTTCATGTCACTCAGAATTTAATTTGTAATTATAAATACGTGCCGCCCTAAATTAAAGGTACGCAGATAATTGAATACAATAATACTAGAATTTATTTCAGTCTAGTTGTTTTGTTTTATTTAATTTAATTAAATCTGAGAATTGATGGAATTTTAACTAACTTTGGGATTTATTGTTTGGAAACTAATAAATTCTCTTAAAATTCACGCAGAGATCTCTCTTTCGTGAATTTTAAGAGAATTTATTAGTTTTGTTTATTGACTTACAGACATTTGAAGTATATCACGATCTTGATTTATATTAATCTAGCTGTTACCAGCGGCTTGGCCCGTGAGGAGGTCGGAAATTATCCCACGGGAACATGGTTACTCCCGGGAGAAAAAGCATCCTATGCGTTGTTAAACCAGGCTATAAAATATATACGTGCCAAATTTCATCCAAATCCGTTCAGTCGTGTTTGCGTGAATGAGTAACAAACATCCGAATACCATAACATCTAAACTTTCACATATCTATATAAATAAAAAGACAAGTCCTGACTGACTGACTGACTCATCAACGCCCAGCCCAAACCCTTGGACCTAGAAAGCTGAAATTTTGGACAGAGTTTCCCTTTATAACGTAGACAAGGAATAAGGAAGGATTTTTCGAAATTCAACCTCTAAGGGAGTTAAATAGGGGATGAAAGTTCCGCGCGGGCGAAGCCGCTGGCAAAAGCTAGTTTATAATCTATATTTATATAAAAGAAAGTCGTGTTAGTTACACTATTTATAAGATAACTCAAGAACGGCTGAAGCGATTTGGCTGAAAATTGGTGGGGAGGAAGCTTAGAACCAGGAGACGGACATAGGATACTTTTTATCCCGGTATTAGGTAGGGTAGGTAGGATAGTGTAGAGTAGGGTAGGTAGGGTAGCGTAGGTAGGGTAGGTAGGAAGGGTAGGATAGTGTAGGGTAGGGTCGTGTAGGGTAGGTAGGGTAGGATAGGGTAGGGTAGGTAGGGTAGAGTAGGTAGGATAGGATAGGGTAGGGTAGTGTAGTGTAGGGTAGGTAGGGTAGGATAGTGTAGGGTAGGATAGTGTAGGGTAGGATAGTGTAGGGTAGGTAGGGTAGAGTAGTGTAGGGTAGGTAGGGTAGGGTAGAGTAGGTAGGGTAGGTAGGGTATGGATTTTGCATGAATGACTTTTGAATGGACAGGACAACGTCTGTCGGGACAGCTAGTTATATATAAAATTAGGATAGGATTGTAGGATGAACGACTGCTGCGAGTACCTTCACCATCATCAAAATTACTTCAGCTAAAAGACTTCGCCAAATGAATCAATGTGGCAAAGTCTTGGACACTTTCTTCTTCTCTGAGGGTTACCTATCGACTTCGAATTAAAAATTCAACTACTCTGGTCAGTATTGGAATCTTTTTCGTTTGGTTGCGATAGTCTGACACAACCACATGAAAGCATAAACCATCATTAAAGCGCGGTTCCCGAGAATATCTATATCTATACTCTATACCATTAATAAAGAGGAAAGATTTGATTGCTGGTTTGCTTTGAATAGGCTCCGAAACTACAGAACCGATTTGAAAAATTACTTTACTGTTGGCAAGCTACACTATCCCTGGGTGACATAGGCTATATTTTATCCCCAGAACACGGGAACAGGAACTACGCGGGTGAAACCTTGGGGCGCTGCTAGTATGACATAAAACTGATCCCACAAAAACAGCAGCTTTGTCCCCAAAATACATTCAAACGACACTCTCACATCAGTTTAACGATTCTGTAAAAATCTGTGAACTGTCAGTGTCATCTTAATGATGCTAGGGTTTGACCGAGCATTACATTTACATTTATAATCGAGATTTCTATCATATTTCTTATGCTAAATTAATGGATTATTTAACATTATTTCAATGCTTTAATCAATACAGAAATTCAGTGAGCAACTCATTTTGTTTATTTTTCGATTATGATTGTAAACGTAATGCTTAGTCAATCCCTAGCATCATATAGGATGACACTGACAGATCACTTCACCTAAGTTTTCACGCTAAGATTCTTACATAATAGCACTACAGTTATGGACATGAAATTTCAGCAACACCTGCGAAGCCGACCTATCTCAATTTTAAAAAGCTACTTGCTTTACTACCTCGACAAAAAGCAACCGTGGCGTAACCAGGGCAACGGAGCATCTTTGCTTAAAAATTCAATATGGCTAAACGTACTTGGACTGTGGGATATATCACGTGAAAGCAATTTGAACACCTCTCGGCAGCACTAAACGTTATTTATGGTAAGCCCACGGCACTCAGTGGATAGCCCACATAGAGTTTCAAAGGATTTTCGGCAGTAACGGGTTTTATTATCGGCATTGTCACATACTTATTGTGCCTCCTAATGTTTGGTCAACTTTGATGGTTAATCATTTGTTTGTGTTATACAAGTTTCGTAATAAAGTGTTGCTGAACATTTAAAAGTATTATAAAATCTATTTACAATCAAACACCCCTTTTAGCGTGCGAAACCTTCTCGCTCTAAAAATATTTGATTGTATTAATAATCATTGTTTGCAAGAATTTATTTAAATAAAAAGCTATTGAAGTAAAATATAATTACACTATTTAATCAGAGGTTATGGTCTCTTTTAAAGTCCAAATATCATTTTATTAGGATTTAATTTGAGTTTACAATACAATAAATTTTGTACATTTTAATGATTACGTATCGACCAAATATTCTTCTGGCGTAGATAATGAGGATTATACCCAAATAAAAACATCTGTATTCTTCCTCGGTCATATTATTTTACTACAGTGTACAGTTGTAAAGATGTTTCTCCTAAAACTCTGCCGAACTATTAAAAAGTCTCCAAAAATCCATTAAACAGCATCTAAAAAAAACACTGAAAATACTATTAAAACGCTTCGCTTTTTCTTAACAAAACAACATAATGAAAGACCCGAAGTAAAGTTACCAACAGTATTAAGTCTTCCTAAATAAAGATAATCTCCTAAAAGTAATCACCAAATGGATACCGAAGGCAACACGGAACTCTAATTTTACACAGCCGGTTCGATCAGCTCATCCGCTTAGATAGGGAAACTTGGCTCCCGTAACAATTCGTCCGGCAACATTAGTCAAACTCGACTTAATACTGCCCGAAATAGACTTAATGTAATCCTCTGAAATAATAATGAATTAGATTGATAGAGATGAGCATCTCAACGTGAAATTGAGTATTTCTCGCTACACTATCACAGAAACCTTTTAGACGACTCAAAGCTTGTAACTAGTAGAAATGCTAGATGGATTTCAAGAATGACATATCGACAATTGATATACTGGCACAGTGTCAGTCTCGCATTAAGCGCTACAAAATAGATTGAATTTTCGGCTTATGCTAACAGCGTATATATTCTCAAGCGACTTAAAATAAATCCTAGATGCGATCGAGAAATAGATATGAGAGGAGACAAAGTTTGTCCTACATTGAGGATTGGATTCTGGGAATGGTTTATATCTGTTTTGTTAAGGATAGGGATTTGTCGTAGCTGAAATTGGAATTGGTATATTAAAAATGATCGGTTAGTAAGATACTTATTTTTTAATTATTAAGTTAGACATTTATGATGGGTCTCACGAAAAGATTGAATGAGTTTTCTCTCCTGAGTCCAAATTACCTACTGGCATCACCAATTCGCACTGGGACCCGCGTGGTTGATTATGGCCCACTCCTTCTCACAAAGAGGAAGCTTTTGTCCCAGTAGTGAGAACCTTATAGGCTGATCATGATCACCAATCCTTTTATCAAGAGTTGTGGTTACTGCAATTACTATTTCAATCACGTCAAGAAAATGAATATTTCTAAATTTTAGTAGCTTTTGCCAGCGGCTTCGCCCGCGCGGAACTTTCATCCTCTATTTAACTACCTCAGGGGTTAAATTTCGAAAAATCCTTCTTATTCCTTGTCTACAATAAAAAGGGAACCTCTGTGCAAAATTTCGGCTTTCTAGGTCCAAGGGTTTGAGCTGGGCGTTGATGAGTCAGTCAGACTTTTGCTTTTTATTTATATAGATCATCCACATAATTACCAGGATCTCATTCAGAGAAAGACTGACATTGATCCTGATTGATTTATAACGATCCTTTTGACATATCTATCAAATAGTTTATGTTTACGAGTACCTATCGCATGATCAATATTTAATTTCGCATGCTACCATATTTGTACGCTCATTGGCATAAAACCAATTAATTTTAATTTAAGTATTGTATTCACTAACTCATCTTTATCTTTCAGCCGAAAGACGTAAACTGCTGGAAATAGGCCTCCCTCAAAAAAGTGGGGTTTGTCATAATCGCCACGCTTGACACGCGGGTTGGCGATCGCAGTATGGTGGTAAAAAGCATAGAGAACACTGCTGCTCATTCTCTTGAAAGTCCCTTAGTCGCCTTTTACGACACCCAAAGGAAGAAATGGGATGGTGCTATTCTTTACGTCCGGCATCACACGGATACCTATGTTAGACAAATAAATACCATATTATAATTATCATTAAAGTCAGCCCAAACAAAAAGTTCCCTAAAATATAACGTCCTCCATAAAATTCGCTAACAGAAACTATTTCGAGATTCTGCAAGCATACTCTACACATACATCATGTAGCGAACACTACGTTCAACATGCACATCTCAAATTCAAATCCCTCATCCACCAAGGCGTCTATTCTCGCGCCATAGTTTATTTGCATCTCAGTATTTCTTAGCTCCTTGAAAAAGCATGTAATGAATAAGTTAGAAGAAGGCCACGGGCGCGGGCGGGGTCACCAACAAAAGCTGGCATAACAAGCAAGGCTCTACCCTTGAGACAAAAGAAAACTCTTCGACTAACGATGTACCGGCTCGCACTTGACACCCGACGAGCGTTGTTACCATTTCGGGGATTAATTTTTAACATGTAGCTATATTTTTCGCGTGATATCATTTTTCTTGCATTTCTGGGAAGTGTTCTAGGAAAGATGCTTGTGGGGTTTTTGTGGGTTTATTCTGAATGTCTCTCATCGTTAAATTTAAGCATAATGTTTTTGTAAGCATGTTATTTACAATTGTTTAATAGTCCCAAGCGTTTTCTTTCTTAAAAGACACAAAGGACATAGACAAAAAAGCTTCCAAATTTTTCCAATCGTACAATAAAAATCTTCTATCACAAACTGTCTCACATACAGGAATACTAAGTCAGCAATCCTGTCAAACTGAGGTACAGTCAGCCTCATAAACTTGCACCAATACCGATGGTACCGGTTCATCTTCCCCCTCGAGTGGGTTCCCGCATTTTCGTTGCGGGGGGGCTCAGTAACCGTGAATTCCAGCCACGGTGAAGCCAAGAGGAACCCAATGGTGGGGCCGCTCGTCAGGGCTTTTGCCTTCAAGCCATTGACGTAGCGGCCAAAAAGTAGGTTGCGGTGAGGTGCACCGCAACTGAGGTGGGCCGCGATGTCGAATGGGAGGCATCGCGGCTGAGGGTTACGGGCTGCGGTAGAGGAGGAGTGCCGGTGCTTTTGAGCAGCGCTCTTCCCTTCCGTGGGCTGGACGGGTCGCTACCGTTTGATGGCGGATGCGGTGGGGCCGCAGGGGAAGAGGAGTGTCTGTATAGCGTTGGCCGCTCTTTCTATCCCCTGCGGCCGAAAAGTGGTAGACGGGACGGCGCGTTGTGTTCCACACGCGCGCTGTCAGAGATGTCAGCAACCACTGGTGGGGCCCGCAAGGGCCGATGCCTGCCAGGGGGCGGGTTGTTCGAAAGAGTTACCGCCGCCCCTGGCACACGGGCAAATGAGGGAACACGGGTGGGTTTTAGTCAGTAAAAGTCTGACACGCCCTTCTGCTCTATTCAGCAGGAGAAGTCATATGATGATTTCCCACCCTAAAAAAAAAACCAGTTCATCTTTTTTATTGTCGATACATGAATTCATTTAACTTTCTAAAATCTTTGTTCCACACTATTGTATCCATGTGTAGCCACCAAATATTAGACACTGGGAACTTAATTGTAGCCACATTAGTAACAGTGTCATGGAATACAAATTAATTGTACAATCGAATGAATTCTTGTCGATGTATGGCGCATCTTAGTTTTCAATGCTTCTCCTCTCCTACTCGTTATGTCCATTAGGGTTCGAAACTGAAATCAACTGAAAGCGAATTTCTTATTCAGCTTTGGGTTAATCATACAATTCGAAACATTCACACATTCTATCTCTTTCCCACCATTAGAAAGAGAGAGAGACAAAGACCAGCCCTTTCGAAGTTCCGATTTTGAATTCGACCTCAAAGACAAACACACTAAAGAAATTTTGCAAAAAGATAATTATGTCTTATATTGTAATTTATTGAATTTTTAATTTATTGTTGTATTTAAACGAAAAAAGTATTTACTGCAAATAAAACTGATATTTAACCTGTAAATATTTATTTCTAGTTTCAATAATGTTACGTAATATATTTTGAAAAATAAAATATCATGACTGCTATTTCCGAACACGCCTTAATTTAAATAAAAGAGCGGGAATAAAATTTCGTGGCTAGCGTAAAGAGTTGAATAAGTTTTAACTTTTAAAATGTTCCATTTTATTGAATTGGTACCTCTCCCTACAATGTTAATTATTTTGATTCACTATAAATAGTTATTTCAATCAATTCCTGTTTATTATTTTATCTCCTAAAGTGTTCTCGCTGCTGAAGTGAAAAGTTATGTGTGTTACACGAGAGCAAAGTTTTTTGCATCTCGTGCCTTTGAATCCCTCGCCACACTCAGGATTCAAAATCAGCACTCGCAGCAAAAAACGACTTTGCTCTCTTGTTGCACAAATAACTATTGTTTCATATAAACCTGCATGAGCACTTTTGAAACGTCAGAAGCTAGGTGCACGGTTCAATTGGTCGTTTCCTATGGAGAAGAGCCGGCAAGAAACTCCACGGTTACTTTTTCAAAAATAATTGGATTTTACAATGTTTTCGCAGTGGAATGCAAATAACCTATTGAGTATATTTCTGAGGCGGACTGTACTATTGAAAACTCGTTGTAAATCTATTGCCGGACACCAGCGTCGCCTCGCGCATCCGTCTGGCAACTGCCCAAACAATTTTTTACGAAAAAGTTTTTCAACTAGACTCGTTGAGTCACAAAAGTAACTACTAGGTAATAGTATAAACTGTGGTTGAGGCAAAATATGCACTTTGGGACTGTTTTGTAACTTTCGATCAGTACTGCATCTATTCTTGTGTGATGTGGGACGCAGCAGCATTACTTTATCTTGTTTTTTTCACGCTTTCGTGTTTTGATACGAAAAATCTATTATAATTAATTTGAAATCTTATTCTAAAAACGCTCGAATGTGATCAAAGTTATTTAAACGCCATCCTGTACTACATAAGGTCGTCTTTTGACAACCTTTACACTACGCAGAAGTTTTAAAGCTGGATGATCAACCAACCTCCATGAATGCTTCATAAGTTAATGGAATTTATAAGGAGGAAAACAATAGTTCATATTTAGAATAGAAACAATTCGAAATTAAGCCCAGTTGGCAGACAGACGAGAAAGTGATTTATCTAAACGAATAATAATGTAAATGGAATGATAAATAATATTCGAAAAATAAACAAAAAACACGCTTTAGTAAAAAACAAACTAAAAAATAGCAAATAATGTTTTCGAACTGAAAGAAGTTTAGTTAATAAGTTTACAATGAAAGAGACCAGAAAGGTGATTGCAGCATAAAAGGAATTGAATGTATTACTAACACATACTATTCGTAGCTATTGTTTATAGAGTACTAACGAACCGACTCTTCTTCACGCGATTTTTACTACTTGACAAAACAGCGTTTTTTCACTATCAGATGTAAATTGGATAAATATGCATTTATTATACACATAAACCTTTTGAAATAGATTCTCTTGAATTATGGTGAAAACCACTTCAAAATACGACGCAGTTAAGATCACACACATAAAAGCTTAAAATACATTTTCGCCGCAAGCATCGATGTACGCTGTTTGCCTGACACGACACTGTGACCGAATAAATACACGACAAAGCCACTTATAGCAGATAGAAAACGACTAAACATTAAATTGTTCCAAAATCCCAATTACTTGACGTTTAAATTCCTATTTTGGAATCCGTAGCTATTCATTATAAGCGCTAAATTCTGACCTAGCCGTGTACGATGCATTTCCATATCGTGCAACACCCGTCCCGTATTACTAATTAAATTAAACAATTAACTGCCTCTTTGGTCTAGTGGTCGGTAGGACAATGGTTGAGCATGATAACCTGGGTTTGAATCCCAGGGCGGATAGTGTGATTGGGTTTTTCTAACTGGAATTTCTCAGTAGTAGCCCAGAGTCTGGATCTGTGCCCGGTTGATGGCAATAGGTTCTCCTCGTAACTTGCATATCGCAGCTGCCTAACCCTTCAAGGAAAAAAATTAAGGCGTGATGTTAAACTATTTAACCCCCGACGCAAAAACGACGGGGTGTTATAATTTTGACGTGTCTGTTTGTGTGTGTGTGTGTGTCTGTCTGAGGCAACGTAGCTCCCGAACGGATGAACCGATTTTGATTTTGTTTTTTTTGTATGAAAGGTGTATTAGTTAGACATGTTTCATCAAAATCGGTTCAGCCGTTTGAAGATTATCAACTCTTTTCTGGTTGGTGAAGGGATTTGAACATCTTCCACGGGTCTGATCAACTCGAAATTTGGTATTCTATTACTTCAATGATATTTGACGAACAAAGTAACCTTTAAATGCTGGAGCAACATCTGGAATTTCCAGGATGCCCAAGTTAGTCACCAACAAACAGCAAAAGTATCGTGTTTGGGCTCATTGAAAAGGTCTCAATGAATAGATTATAGATAAATAGTGATCAGGACGAGGAATGAGGATAAATTAGTAACAAACTTCACTGTGGGAAGAATACGCAACGATGCGCAGATATAAGCGAGCGAGACATTAAGTTTAAAAAGCAGGAAATAAAAAATTTAGTTAAAAATTTAAAAAACCCCCGACCCTAAAAACTCTAAAAAGTAAAAATAATGATATTTATAGGCCTTTTAAGATGAAGGTAATATTTTGATCAATGCATTGTCAAGTCGGGGGACGGTCAATGAAAACGCCAAACAGAGGCCTAGGATTTTATTAGCCGTCCCCCGACTTGACAATGCCTTGATCAAAATATTACCTTCATCTTAAAAGGCCTATAAATATTATTTATTTTTACTTTTTTAGAGTTTTTAGGGTCGGGGGTTTTTTAAAAAAATTTCATTTAATTTTTAAAACAGTTCAATCTGACGTAGAACGAGAACTCACTACACTTTAAATACACGAATTCAATGGTAAACAAAAGTAAAACAAATGAACATTTCTTGAAATTGAAACACAGAAGCCAATTTCATTTGTAACATACACAAAGTTAAACAGGAACACAGTGCAATAACGTTTTACTCGGTACACGTAGAAGAAAATGTGGTTTCTCAGCTATCGGGCAAGAAACCAAACGTATCGTGCAATAAGCGAGTACTAGAAAAACCTAAAACATTAACAACTCGACCGGGAATAAAACCGCGTTACAACAAGACAGAGCTAGCAACACCCATTGAACACAAACAATGAAAATACGCATACCTATACGATGGAGCAAAGGCCTCGATACACGGTGCAATGTGGTCTTGCGTTTCTATTTGTGGTTGATATGCGGACCATGTCAGAAAACTTATTAATTTATTTCAGTGTTCACCGTTCGTACATGATAGATTTCCATGGAGACGTGTAAATGGTTCACTAAAATATTGCATAAGTGTGTCGTAATACCATGTATAAATGCTTTTGAAAATCGATAGTAAATAAAATTTACAAAACTAGCTAGGCACTTCAAAGGTACAGCATTATCAGCGTATAATATTCCCACAACTGGGATACTGGTAAAGAGAGACTCAGTAAGAGAGGGCCGTGATCCAATACGCGAGCCATTGCTGGTTGGTAGATGTCACATGTCTCCGATTTTTAGGTTCTAGGACTTGCCGGTTTCCTCACGATGTGAAGTGTAGTTGTGGTGTTTTGAGGGTAGTCGTGATGAAGTAATTTACACACAGTCAAGCACCTGTCTCGGTTTGAAGCTATGACCTACAACTCATAAGTCGCAGCCGTTACCAATTGTCCACTGCTCCGAAGGTATATTTTCTCTAAAATAATTCAACATTTTATCAATTTAAATTTATCAAAAATTCGTCAGTTCTACTTGCTTCAATTAAACTCAACTGAATAAAGTGAGTAGGTAGGCCTAGACCTCTTCAGTTTCTGCTCACATTACTTAGAGTAATTGTAAGCCTTAAGATTTGAATTGCCTTACTCTCAAGATAAGAGGCTATTACATAGTACTTGGCTATAAGCTCTTTGTAACTACATATGGGCTTTTATACTTAGAATCCATTATGATTTATTTTTTAAGATTGGTAAATATTTGAGTTATTCTTTTACGAAATTTCCCTCTTATGAGAGTTTTTTTATTAAACCCAAACCAAATTTTTGAAATTTTACTTTTGTGTTTTTGCTTTTCTTACTTTGTATACTAACCTTTTTACATAGCTAAGAGGTACAGTACCCGGCGATAAATATTGCACATCGACCTTTGGAAAGAGACAATCGGCTAATTTCGGCTTCGTAAAGCGTTATCTCTGTCGCACACTACCTATGTGACGTTTTGTCAGTCGTTGTTCAAGTGCGATAGAGTGCGGTTGCGTCCAGTTCAAAATATATATTTAGAGTTGATAACACCCCCGAATTTAAATAATTTAAAGTTGTACCATGGCATCTTTATGGCATCTCTTTTTTATTAAATTTTACCCCAACCTAAAGCCATCACTTATAGAAAAATTTGTGTATTTTATACAAAGAATAAAAAGGATTTTCAAAAGAAGCAAATCATAATTGTTTTAACAGCTCCTAATAAATACCGGACTGTTTGTATTTCGTGCGACAGAGATAACGCTCTACGAAGCCGAAATTAGCCGATCGTCTCTTTCCAAAGGTCGATGTGCAATATTTATCGCCGGGTACTGTAGCCTCGTGTCGAGAATAAACTATATTTGACTAGGTATACCATTATTCATATCGAGAGTAATAGTATTCCCACACTATGGGGTAAACGGTGGTCGCAGGTGGTCGCAGGTGCCATGTATGCTTACATTTCAAGCTAATTGGGTACAACTCAACCTATCATCTACTACTGGACATAGGCCTCTTTTAGGCTGCCCCACAACAGTATGTTTTCTGCCTTCCGCATCTAGTATGTCTCAGCCACCATTTTAAGTTTGTCGGCCCATCTAGCCAGGGGGCGTCCTACACTACGCTCACCGATACGTGGAGTCCGCGACATGACGGGCCATCGGTGTTACAGTAAATATGGCCAGCCCATTGCCACTTCAGCTTGCTTACTGCGTGTAAGCTTTATCGGTAACTCGGCTATATCGGCCAAATCATTTGATTTCGGATCTTATCTGTTTGTTTCGGGATTTCTTCTCAGGGATCAGTTAGCTAGGAAATGCCAACGCCATCTAGTGGTCACAATATTGACCAACAACATATTGACGCTTATAAGATATACTTACTTATATAAACAACGTCTCACTGTGAATATTGAATTCGCATTGACATAATATTAGAAAAGTTAATACGGTCGTAAATTTTTCTTAAATTTTCTAATGTTACGCGCAACATTCAAAGGTTTTTTTTTTTATAAGAACCTTCTCCTGACAATAACAAGCACAACAAAAAATAATTAGCAAAATCGGTTCAGCCGTTCCTCTAGATTTCGTGGTCGAACCGTGTACGCGGGTCCTAACAGTTGGGAAGCAAGGCGCTCATTACTGCAACAATTTGTCACGGGCGCACCGAGCGTTTCCAACTTTACACAGGCGGCGGCGCTTCTTACCCGGCTCAGTTTGATGTGGTCTCAGAAGTGCGTACTTGTCTAGTCTAGTCGTAGGTAAGTAGTAAAACTATCAAGGCTGAGATTTGGATAGTTGAAGGAGATTTCGTAGGTGTAGAGATAATATGAGACAAGTATTTTAAGCGTGGGTGTGTGTTCTTACAACTTGCCGGAGAAAACATCAAGCGTTTTTTTTTTTTTTTTGATGGGACATCATCAAATGACTTCTCCTGCTGAGTAGAGCAGGAGGGCGTGTCAGACTTTTACTGACTAAAACCCACCCGTGTTCCCTCAGTAGCCCGTATGCCAGGGGCTGTGGTATCTCTTTCGAACAAACCCGCACCCCTGGCAGGCATCGGCCCTTGCGGACCCCACCGGTGGTTGCTGACATCTTTGACGGCGCGCGTGTGGAACACAACGCGCCGTCCCGTCTACCGTCGGCCGCAGGGGATAGGGAGAGCGGCTGACGCTATACCGACACTCCTCTTCCCCTGCGGCCCCACCGCGTCCGCCATCAAACGGTGGCGGCCCCGTCCAGGCCACGGAAGGGAAGAGCGCTGCTCAGAAGCACCGGCACTCCTCCTCTACCGCAGCCCGTAAACTTCAGCCGCGATGCCTCCCATTCGACATCGCGGCCCACCTCAGTTGCGGTGCATCTCACCGCAACCTACTTTTTGGCCGCTACGTCGTCGGCTTTGAGGCAAAAGCCCTGACGAGCGGCCCCACCTTTGGGTTCCTCTTGGCTTCACCGTGGCCGGAATCCACGGTTACTGAGCCCCCCCGCAACGACAATGCGGGAACCCACTCGGGGGGGAAAACATCAAGTGTTAGGTATATATACAAATAATTAAAATTGAATTGTCTGTTTTTTTCCAATACCAACAGACAGACTTAAGCATTTGGATGCATTTGAAAGTATATACGATACATTTTTTCTGTCTGTCTGTATGTTACGGCTAAACTCCGAAACAGCTGGATCGATTTTGACGGGACTTTCACTGGCATATAACTGATCCTGATGTTATAAGAAGTAACATAGGCACACTTTTTGTCCCGGTATCACTTTTGATAATTTCCCCGTGGGAATATTTCCGAAATCCACGCAGGCGATGCTTCGGGCATCAACTGGAACTTATAATATGATATGAGACAAAGAAGCGGCTAGCGAATACAAATTTTGTAGAAACTGTATTTCGATACGAGTTAAATAGGTGTAACTCGTATCGAGATTCGGTTTAGACGTAACTTAGGTGATTAATATAAGTCACAGTTAGTTAGGCCTTACTAACCGATATATATTAATCCACCTTGGTTATCTCTACTATATCTTTATGAAACGCTAGCCTACAAGACAACATGAAAAAACATTAATAAAATAATTGATTATAACCGTAAAGTACTTTGCAATACACCACTCCCTTTTTTCTACGAGCAATATCCCAAAACTTTATGAAGTCTCGACGCTACAATGCAGTGATTGCGCGGTCACCGTCACCTCTACAAAAAAAACCCACAAAAATCATAATTAAACTCCTTAAAAGGGGTAAACCAACAGATGTTAAGTTAAAAAATATGGTAATTGTTAAAATTAAACAAGCCATCTCATTGTGTACCAAACGGGGGCCGACTCGACGGCGTTCCGTGAAAATGGGCTATTGCCTCCAAATGTACCAAGTTTAAACAATGATTAGAATCTGAATTTATAGTAATTTGCAATGTAAATGTTAATGGAATCGGTTTATGAGCTGCTTCGAAAATATGGCCTTTATCCACTTTAGGTTATCGTTTTTTATTCGATTGAAGACATAGATAAGGTTCAGTATCGGGATATTATCAACAGCATCGTTATCTGAGGTCATTTCCTCGCAAAGCTTGGGCTTAGACCTAAGTAATACAATATCTGAACCCATTTCGGTAATATTATCCTGTACCTTTCTGGCTATTTCGTTTTTACTTCACTTGTAATTTGTAATAGCCACAGCGTTTGATAAAAGTTGTCAGACCCCGTCCATTGCTCCAAAAACTTCTAAAGACAATATAAAAAATTAGCCTATTCTCGTAACTCCTTAACGTTACTATTGTAAAATAAAACGTAAGTCCAAAAGCTTAAAGCCCACTATTGATTAATCACGCTCCAAAAAGTATTAAACAAGAAAAAATTCTTATCTGAAAGCTGTCGTCGTATGCCACCTACTATTCGAAAGTTCTGTTTTGTTAGGGTAGCATACGCCCAACAATACCTCATTTGTCAGATAAATTAAGTGTAGTTTAGAAGTTATAAGGAAACAGATGAACATAGGTAGTAACATGGTATTGTTCGTCAAATCGTTGAGCTCCTCAAGTTCTGAGTTGAGCCCTATGATTACTGATACATGCGTGCACTGAATGGACAGGTCCACTCAATCTGTGTGGTTCTTTCCTCAAAAGACAATTTCAGACACCAATCCACATGGTCTTCACATAATCAGACCAAGATTATGTCTGGACTTTATAAGAGACTGTGACCTCTGAGTTTGTTTTGGCCTTTCTTCTCAGAGTAATCAGTTATGAAACGCCGACCTCATCTAGTTTAAAAAAATATGATTGACGTGTAAAAGTGTTTGTACAAATCTACTTACAGAAATAAAATCATTTATCATACAAACATACATACCCACATACATACAGGCTAAAATCATAACCATCCTTTTTGCTCGCCATAATCGGGTAAAACCCACACACCGAACTACTCCAATCGAAAAGAAAACTGCCGCAGAGGTTAAAACGATTCCGTACGGAGCAATAGAGCTGGTCCATTGTGTAACCACGATTCACACCACCTTTAGACGCATTCATCGAATCTGATTCTCCTATAGATGTAAATTAGGATGAAAATTCAAAAGAGCACTTAGTTTTAAACCGGAATCGGGCCACTTCAAGTATTAATTGCTTTTCGTGGCTCATTGTTAGTCAGATCTGTGGAAGTGAGATGCAAATTACGCTAAACTTTGCAACTGCCCCACTTTTGTAACGGAAATGTGAAAACTTTCATGAAAAATAACGCCTGCTGAATAGGGAAGTCTGTCTATAGTTTACAAAAAGTGTGTATATGTGTTTTTCGTAAGTTCGATTTTGAGTTAAACAAATTGTTAGAAGATATTTTCAAACTTCCGTATGGTGCCGGAGTTCCGTGTGATGCCGGACGTAAAAGAATAGCACCATCCCATTTCTTTCAGTGGGTGTCGTAGAAGGCGCCTAAGGGACTTACCAGAGAATGGGCAGCAGCGTTCTCTATGTATTTGACCACCATACTGCGATCGCCAACGCGCCTGCCAAGTGTGGCGATTATGGCAAATCCCCCCCTTTTGGGGGAGGCTTATGTCCAGCAGTGGACGTCTTTCGGCTGATATGATGATGATGATAATTTTCAAACTTCATTGCACCGAAATATCTTCAGTAACATATGGATTCATTGAAATATCTTCAAAAAGCACAATTTGTCAAATTATCAATTATTAGCAACATCATAGTGCCCATTGCTTTTATCTGTAATACCAATTAGAACATGAATAAAACTGGACGACAAGAAAATCACATTTTTAAAAGTACGGGTCTTAATTTATGAATGTATTTTTTATTTAAGATATTATGGGGTTATATCATTTATTTATTTTTATTTGCTAATTAGGCTCTTTCTTTTGATATCCAACAAAGCTTAATTGAAAAAAAAAATACTAGTTCATCCTTTATGCCCTCTAGAGGGTACCATATTCAATTTAATGTGACGTCACCTTTACAAGCGGTCAAATAAACCGCTTCCGACGATACCTACCATTTTTCACATTATGATAAGTAAGAGTTTAGAAGTTATGAGGGCACAGATGAACATACATAAATCATAACCCTCACAGTACCTAGTCAGGTAAATACTTATTCACAAATGTATAATACGAACGCCATTCCACCAAGCAACACTAAAATAGATCGAAATTCATCCATTTATCCTTCTAAATTTGAATGTATCTCATTATAAACCCCAACGCTGGCCATTTGTGTTACAAACCAGCAATTACAGCGAGGTTAAATCATTTCATACTACCTATTCAATTCTAAATGTACTTAATGCAATAATAATAATATGTACCATTAAAGAACAATTCTAACTAAATTATGATTGGTTTTATCTATTACTAGCAGCGCTCCCCGGTTTCTCCCGCGTAGTTTCCGTTCCCGTGGGAATACGGGGATAAAATATGGCCTACGTCACCCGGGGAAAGTGTAGCTTCCCAATAGTGAAAAATAATTTCAAATCGATTCTGTAGTTTCGGAGCCTATTCAATGCAAACAAACAAACATCAAATCATTCCTCTTTACAAATTATAGTATAGATAGATATAGATTATTATAATAGTATGGACTAGCTTATGGCCGCGGCTCCGCCCACGCCAAAGGAATAACATTTAACCTCCACCCCCTATCTCACCCCTTTATAGTTTCCAAAAATCTGAACTGACGTCTCTGAATCTACCTTTGTGCCAAATTTCATTTTCGTATGTCCAGTAGTTTTTGAGATGTGTTTAATCAGTGAGTGAATTAATGAGTGACCTTTCGCTTTTATATTTATAGAAGACTAGCTTTTGCCCGTGATGTGTCTGCGTGGATGTCGGTTTTTGTGTAAAAAAAAATATTTCCTTCTCCCCATATCCCAGGCTATTCTTTTCCCAAACATGGTCGGGTCAGCGGTTAAAAACATAGTAACATTAAAGTTGTGACAGACGGCCGTGATCGCTTGGACGCGAAGGATGTGTAGGGAGGGTATATGCCGATCTAGGTTTTATCCCAGTGTATGTGTAGGTCTCCCAGTCCACGCGGCGCTGACGTCCTGCACCTGTAGATTCCAGATATCTTCTGCGGGCTTAGCATGACGCTTTGTATTTCTATGAAGAATAGACAGTGCTTTTTCAATACAAAGAGACATTTCGTTCCAACATTTTTGCTATCGCACTGTAGATATCCTTCTACAATCTGTCATTTAGTCTTTCATTTTTAACGATATTTGTCTAGGTCCATAAAGATGTAGACTATTTTAGAAGAATATTTCTTGCCAAACTGTCAAAATCACACTGACAATAAAACTTTCTACTCGAAGGCCACAAAGTATATACGATTTTCTACAAAATCATGATTCGTTTAGAACGCATTTCTGTGATAATGAATAGAAAAACATAGCTATCTTATCCTTTATTACATCATTTATTTAATAGTGATGTCTATTCTTCCGTCGGCAAATCGGTGCTCGTGCTAAGCCTGCAGGGCGGCTATTTTCTTCCGGTCTTCACGACGTTACCAGATGTACCAAAGTTTTTGGCGACTGACAAAGAAACGGTTTCCAGTCTTTCGTCTAGGAAGGGGTTGTTTTGAAATACCTCTCTGTAGGGTTACTTTACCTGATTAAAAGAATATTACTTGGACTACCTACTACCTACTATTAAGTTTAAATAACCAAAAAGAATCTTGCCGATGACTAGAAATTTTCTTGAATTTGCCGTTTTCTAACATACTGCGAAACTTTACGGCAACGGGAGCCGCATTTTGCTTCCTGTTTTTAAGTTTAGTTGTTCTATTTTGAACTTCGATTACATGGAAATCTTATACTAACACATCAATTTATTATAGTATATAAGGCATGTTACATATCCCTGTATTCCCCATGAAATTTCCCATCTTCTGAAATATCTATAAGTATCATCTATCCCGTTCTGAAAGAATATTTCGAGGAAACCCGAAAAATTATGAAAATGTTACTAAATATTACTTTACAAGTTGATTTCCTCGAAAACTACTGAAATGATTTCAAATCTAGTTACAGATATCTCAGACTGGTCCATAGACCTAAAACAATCTGATATTTAAAACTTTACAACTATGATTTTCAGGGCGTGACGCGCCCTGAAAGAAGGCTAGCAAAACTTAAATCTTAAAAATGACTTAACTAAAGCAACACGATATTCAAAGCTCAATTAAGTGGGTTTATCTTAAGTTTACATTAAGGAAAGTTACGCCCAGGGCTAGGTGTTGGTTCTAGGTTACCTGGACGCACTTGATATTAAAAATTACAGCTATACAGCCCACTTAAATGAGGTTTGTAAGGGTGGTGCTTACGGTTTTCTATACTAGGCACTGTCTATTGGTTTAACTATCACTGTTATCACTATGAATTAATTTAAATTATTGTCAAAACAAACTATAACTATTTAGTGACGCATCGTCGCGAAAAAAACTGGTGCTGCAACATAACCTGGAATTTTCAGGATACCCAACTCCCTCACCAACGACAGCAGAAGTGTCATGTTTAGGCTTATTGGAATGTTCTTAACTAATAGGTTCCCGCACCGGAGCCATTACATATCATTTTTCTACTTTTAAGAAATTTCTGACTGTGATGGGGTTCTTTTTTACCGACTTCAAAAAGAAGGAGGTTATCAATTCGACATGTTTATATGAAAAAAAAATTATGTATGTTCGGGCATAACTCCGTAGTATATAGACGGATTTGCAAAATTCTTTTTTTGTTCGGGGTTTACTCCGAAATGGTCCCATTGAAATTTCATATAGATCTGATGATGCGTTTCGGAGACAGACAACGGAACTCTTCAAAAAATTACAGCAAATCAACCGCGAATGTTGCTATCGCATAAATATGCATTGTTTTGACGCCAGGATGATGAAATTTCCAATTGGTGTGGGGTAGGTGACTAAAAAGTGAAAAATAAAACTTTTTTCAATAAAATAACAACCGACTTCTAAAAAAACACTACAAAGTGAAAAATAACTTTAATTTCGGGAGGCGGTGACAAATAATTAAAATACACATCCAAAGTCACCGACTTCCGAAATTAAAGTTATTTTGCACTTTGTAGTGTTTTTTTGGAAGTCGGTAGTTATTTTTTTGAAAAAAGTTTTGATCTTAACTTTTTAAAATTAATACATACCTACATAATGCAGAATATCACACATTTTATTTAGAGATTAGTGCTGCGAGAAAATGAGCGAATGTTAAGATCCAGCAGAACTAGAAAAGCACTTCGTTTAACTTGTGAAAGTTGACTGCAAGAAAGTTACTCTTAGTTCTAACAAATCACGCGCGGTTAAGTAGGTACCCATTGCTGAGACCATTGATAAATTACTTTCTTTTCTTCTAAACACTTCGCAAGTAAAATAGCTGATGCTGCAGTAATGATGGTGGTAATAGTGTTATCGTCCGCCATCGTCAAAAGCAAGTAACGAAGTGAAGGTGAAGGTTGAAAATAGCAGCGATCTGACGTGCATGCATGCAACCTGCACGCGCGCGGTACGCGTGCAGTCCCCGCGCACCATGTGAGCGGTGTGTACCTAAGTTGCACGCGAGAGGCGCAACAAACAATTGCAGTAGTACCACGCGTGCAGCACGCGCGCAGTTCGCAAGCGGCTCGCGAGCGGCGCATTCGCGGCGCGTTTGCCAGGTGGACACACCCATATAAACGAGAGTAAGTAACTTGCGAAAGTATGTATGTAACACAAGTACAAGAATCACTTACAGTCAAACTACTCCACATGCCTAAAGAAGTTGTACAAAAAAATATGAGCCTTCACACAATCCCACAGGTAAAGATTCGATCTTCGTTTCTACAAATAAAATTTTGAATGATTTAAAAATGTAAAGTGAAATATATCATTCATAGAATACGCATAAACAAATGTCACTTATAACCAGCATAGCAATAACATAATTTATTCACATGGATAGCATCACACAGATGAACCCAAACGTACAGTGAATACGACAATAATTTTAAAAATTAATCTCCAATTAAAAGGAGAAAGATATTGGAAATGTAATTTACGTTATGGTACGCATTTCGTTCAACAAGGAGTTAATTAGTAAAATGCAATAGCGAGCAAACGGGAACGCGATTGGTTTTGTGCCATGTCAGCCGTTTTCCATGCGGCGTACACCGTGCTAATGAGAACGTAAATATTTCAATATGGCCGCCGATATTTTATTGATAACTGCGACGGTTGCATGGCGTACTATGTTGTATGGCACGATGCCGAATTAATTGGTCGATTTTGGGAATCTGATGGTGGCGTTCGAAATTGACAGGTGATGTTGCCAGTTGTAAGCTGTGTTTATTTAAATTGATGTTAGCGATTTGTAGAAATACGGAAGTACTGAATTTTCAACCCTCGGAGTTGGACCGAGCGTTGAGAATCTAACAGAGTGGCCTCCAGAGCGACGAATAATAAAAAATAAAAATAAAAATGATTTATTGGTAACAACAGTATGGGTATAAACAGCCTCCAGAGCGACGAAAAACGCACAGTTGGATTTTCAAATCGCGGCGCCAGAGTGCGATGAAAATCCAGTGTGATATTTTTAAGTCCGTGCCAATGTGGGCTTATTTACACGCTTAACAGGTAGATAGGTAGAGTACAACTAAATTAATGTAATTAAGTACTTACCTTAAACACGCTGTGAATGTGTGCGTGCGATGCGAAAGATGAGTAGCGTACGGACATGACACACACATACTTCCGACTTCGCCATTGTCTCGTACGGTATCGATAGCTCCTGCCCTTACACACACATTCACAACGTGTTTGTACAATTGCTAACCACAAGTAAATCGCGCGTTGCGTCGTGAGACACATTAATGTAAGTTGGTACATTAAGTACAGACGCCAGCAGGTCAACCTATCCTAAACTGTCAAATTTTCCCAATTGAACATGAACCTTATTCCTTTGAGATAAAGTTGAAAAACGATCAAAGAAATTTGACAGATTGGGGTAGCTTGATGTGCTGGCCTCTGTACATCCTGTTTTTGCTAATAGGCTTGCAGTTACGTGTCCCTCTTACAGAGAGGAGGCTTGTGTCCCAGCAGTGGGAACACTATGTCGATTATGCTAATGTTGACTATGGACTAACTATATCATTTACCAAAAACACAACGTTTTTCCCTAAAAATCCAAACAAAAACATTATTCGTGTCACTAATTTAGAAACGCCTTCACATTCCTTTATAGCAAAGTGTATTAGGCCGTCAAAACTCGTATACTTTGTATTTTTCGTCATCATATTTTAAATAAGTACTGCTGGGACCACAAAGCTGCCACAATGTTTCAAGGAAACCGCCTTTTGCTTTTGGGTATAAATTAATCTGTAGAGCGCTAATGTTTTCTTTACTTACGAATGTTTCAGTTCGACGCAACGCGACGCTTGCACTACCAACGGGTTGATAATCTTTGCTTCTTTTTAGCTAACCCGACAAATTTCAATCATTCATACAAAATTCCCTCATAAACAAAAACACTTTCAGTTCTTCTTTTTTCCATGTAACTTGCCAATTTTTCTTTTCCTAAAAACCTTATTTGGATTTAACTAGGTATCAGGAACATTTTAAAAAATTTAACCAAATCGGTTCAGCCGTTCTCAAGTGATGAGCTTACCAATGAACAGCATTTCATTTTTATTCAAGTGTTGTTTTGTGTGGAACGACTGTATGCTGTTTCTACGATAGGTATACAGGTTGACAGGTACATCGATACCCCATAACGATGAATTTCGCTCATTGTTCTAGACAGCTGTTTTTTTTTTTTTTTTTTTTGTTGAGAAATCATCAAATAACTTCTCCTGCTCTTTCATGTCAGACTTTTATTGACTAAAACCCACCCGTGTTCCTTCAGTTGCCTGTGTGCCAGGGGCCACGATGTATCTTTTGAACAACCCGCACCCTGGTTCTAGACGCCTATGTTTAAAAAAAATGATTCGTCGGATGTTCAAAAAAATAGCTGTTCCCTACATTTTGACCACGTAGTTAGGTATTGCAGTTTTCTATGAAACAGCAGTTTTTTTTTTTTTTTTAAATTACCGACTAAAAGTTTTCACGTAAGGGGGTTTCAGCTCCGCCACTTCGTTAGTTGGTTCTATGCTACCCGCATCCAGTGGACTCCTGCGGCCCTCACAAGGTCATCGGTCCCTCACCTTGTGGGAGGCCTTCCAGCTTTACATCTTCCGGTACGCGGTCGCCACTCCAGAACTTTTCAGCCGCATTGGCCATCTGATCTGCGAGTAATGTGGCCTACCCACTGCCACTTAAGTTTGACAATTCTTCGGGCTGTGTCGGTTACCTTGTTTCTCCTGTGGATCTCTTCATTCCTGATTAGATCACGCAGAGAAACTCCAAGCATAGCCCTCTCCATGGCGCTCCATACCTTATCATAACTCGAAGACCCCGCCCTGTTATATTGCATTTTTTAAATAAATATTTTCAAATAACGAGCTGCGAGATCGAGCCTTAGCCGCTTCTTTGTGGGCCACATCCGTTTGTCGTGTAGGAAATGTTTTTGTTCCATAAGACGGTTGATCCGTGTAACCATATTTTCTGATTCATCATCATCTGCCTAGCCTTTTCCCAACTATGTTGGGGTCGGCTTCCAGTCTAACCGGATACAGCTGAATACCAGTATTTTAGATACATGGAGCGACTGCCTACCTGACCTCCACAACCCAGTTACTGGGTAATACGATACCCCTTGGTAAGACTGGTTGTCAGAATTTCGGGCTTCTGACGACCCGTAACGACTGTCAAAGATCCACAAATGACAGCCGGGACCAACGGCTTAACGTGCTTTCCGACTGCCAGGGGTGCGGGTTCTGCCAGGGGTGCGGGTTTGTTCGAAAGAGACACCACAGCCCCTGGCTTAAGGTGACACTTGTCCACATTTTTTCCATACAAACTTCGGGAGGGTTTTACTCCACTGTCTGACTATGTACATCAAAAATTAAACATGGTATGGTTTTGTCTCGTTATTATTATTGTCTGTACGGAAACAGAATACTAAAATAAAAAGCTATTAAAAAGTTATGAGCCAACAAAGATTCGTTTTTCTTGCTAATTTAACCTAACTTTGAGCGTGTTTAAGTAATAAAAGGAGTGTAAAATCTCGAAAACCAAGACGGTACCGACAAAGTTCAATTAACAATAAGTTCAATAAACTTTATTGGTCATTGATTTATGCAGTGGTTTTTGCATAAAACCCGATCTTCTGAAGGACTTTTCTTAATTTTTTCGCGATTTTTTTGCCAAAAATGCTCCTGCATCTCACTCAATAACGTTGTGCGTGTAGACTAGAGTCTAACTGCTCACCACTGATACTATCTCTGTCGGGTACGAAGCCTGGTGAGACAGCGTGATTTTTAGCCAGGCCCACCAGTGAGTTCGAGCCCGCGCAAAGTGTGCCCTTAAGGGCTACTGAAGGAACACGGGTGGGTTTTAGTCAGTAAAAGTCTGACACGCCCTCCTGCTCCACCCAGAGCGGGAGAAGTTATTTGATGATTTCCCAACCAAATAAAAAGCCTTTCCTATCTGACTACTGTAAGAATAAAGGCCGAAACAAACTCAGAGGTCAGTTTCTTCTTGAAGCTTATATGGATACGATTGGTAAATTAGCACTTATTTATAATTCTAGTCTCTACTTTTACTTAGGTAAGTAAATGAATATTCTACTACCGAAATAGTAAGAAAATGTTTTGTATTCCTTATAAAAAAAGAACCTGCTTTCCGAGGCACGGAGGGGTCTTGGTATGTAAAGATGGTCACCCATATTTTCTGATTAACATCTGTAATTATTGCCTACAGTATTTTCTTAGTTTGCATGATTTCGAATGTCTAACTAGAACATCGGTCCTGCATTAAATGGCTTATTTATTATATTGGTCTAGCATACAGATTATATAGCTAGAAAGGGGGTGACTACTTTGTTGTTTTAAGGAAGATGCTTCCACGTTTAGTCTCTAAATCGCCACAAAGGAACAAACTTACAACGGCTGATAAACGCATTTTTACACACAACCTTACTGAATACAAAGTTCCTGCTTTAGGTACCAATAGAAACTATTGTCTATTGTACACAATCCAATTAATGAGACTTTTGTCACTCACACGAGTGACCAAAGTCGATAAGTTGGTATATAACCATCAAACACTCGTGAATGACACTGTAGCCCCCCTTGAAACTACAGAAAAATCCGAGCACATCAATTTACGTGTTTGTACCACTTCCAATCGTGTAAATAAATACTAAATTACCAATAGGTAAGAACATTAATAATGCAAGAACACTTAAACGTTTCCATCTCACCAGTTACAACGGGCACCCCTCTTGCATCTGACTTGCATTATCATCTAAATGTCAGAGATATAATCCGCAAGGGGTTTGACGAAGGGCGTTCTTACTGCCATAAAAGCATCTTTGTACAACTCGTATTTTTGGTTTACCAGCGTGCGCATGGCGGAATGCTAATAATTCTCGTAATTTAAAATATTCAACATTTAGTCGCAGTCAGGCCGACGATCAAATGTCAAAAACTTGGAAATGTATGGAAACTCGAGGTATTTTTGACAGATTGAGACTGACGTGAATGACTGCTAACGTTCTACGAGAATCGCCCCTCAGATGTCGATATGAACATACTCAATACTCAATTTTTTATTACATTTCATATGTATTACATAGATGGTATAACAGTAAGAGATCAATGTGGACCCGGTCGAGTACCGCAAAATTAGGAGAGTGGAGGAGGGTGTTAACGGTGCGAATCTTTATGTCTACCTATCTTAATATGTATACATTATCTTGTACCTTTTTAACCGACTTCAAAAAAGGAGGAGGTTCTATGTTCGACTGTCTGTATTTTTTTTATTATGTGTTTTCACCGATTTCTCCCCATTTGTGGACCGATTCTCAAAATTCTTTTTTTATTTGAAAGAGTATTGAAATATAATAAACATATAGACTGTTCGAGGAGATTGTTAGAGTGCGGGGGCTGAAGAATGTGGGCGCGAGGCAGAGGTACGCGGGAGCGTGACGCCAGCCAGCCAATCCGCGAACCAGTTGTCACTATAATCCCGACAACACGCGAGTACGACCTCCTCGATCGCGACATTTTTTTAATCTATCTTTACTTGGTTTCCTTATTACCTCCCCTACAGAGTCAGAGAGCTACGTACAAATTCAAGCAATATGTAAAGATCGTAGTAGGTGGCGTTTTGTGGTTTCCGCATACCCCCATTGGAAGAAGGCGTGAGTTTATACTTACGTGTGTATAAAATAAAAAATATCTTCGACATTTTTGTTTCTGTTGTCTAGTTCCCATGTTCAAGTGATTTTAAAGCCTTACCACAATATAAATTAATCATAGTTCTCTTAATATTTAGAACAACCATTTACTTGGCTATTAATTGACCTCGTTCTTCCCGGTAGAATACCCTTATCAACGAATTTATCACTATGGAAACGATTTAATCAGAAACTATCATCCGTAACGATAAAGTTATAATTAGCTGCAAACTTCTAATTGAAATGAAACCTCGCTACCTACTACGAACTGGAAGTTAATCAAATCACACTTTAGTTCACTGTTGCTACCCTGAAATCTACCTACATTTCAAAACTCTGCTGAAATTACTTTATTTCTTATGTATTCTATCCTAATAAAGTAGTAGGTACACACGGCTACACATCAAACTATACATTTCCAGTTTAAGCTGATCTCGCATTGTATATAATTTCCGTACAGTGCGAGATCAGCATACAAATGTCTCAGATTATAAAACAAAGGCAGATAGACCGCGCGGAACACCAAGAGTGAAGCCAAAAACCCAAATACTAAAGCGTCGCATTGTATATAATGCGAGGCTTTAGTATTTGTTTTTTTGACTTTTGGGTGTTCCGCGCGATCTATCTACCTTTGTTTTATAATGTAAACAAAAAAAAAAAACAAATACTAAAGCGTCGCATTGTATGTTACATAAAATGCGACGCTTTATTATTTGGTTTTTTGGCCTCGCTCTTGGTGTTCCACGCGATCTATCTACCTTTGTTTTATAATATAAACCAAAAAAAAAAAAAAAAATACTAAAGCGTCGCATTGTATGTTACATAAAATGCGACGCTTTATTATTTGGTTTTTTGGCCTCGCTCTTGGTGTTCCGCGCGATCTATCTACCTTTGTTTTATAATCTAAACCAAAAAAAAAAACAAATACTAAAGCGTCGCATTGTATGTTACATAAAATGCGACGCTTTATTATTTCGTTTTTTTGGCCTCGCTCTTGGTGTTCCGCGCGGTCTATCTGCCTTTGTTTTATAATCTGAGACATATGCGATTTCACATAGTATTAATCTTCATCTTCTTCGCCGTGTCGATGATTTCAATTGTTAGTTTTATACAAGCTACGACCAGAATTCTGCAATTTCGACAGCGTTATCGTTAACCTCGCAAAGGGCTTCTGTACTGCAGGTGTTGGTTATTGCAGGTTGCAAAGAGAGCACGACAAGAGGTGGGGCATGGTTTGCGATGTGGCTCCACAATCGCACCGCATCTCATCGAAGTACCCCACCTGACCAAGTTGTACCGGCAGTTCTTCGTCGATTAAGAGATTTCCAGATGAGCCATGGCAGTTGGTGGCGTGCTGGAAGCCTTTCTGTAGACCCAACATATGATAGTCAGCGTTAAATGATCGATATGATGATATAAGGACATATTATTAAGACGTCTTAAATAATTAAAGAAACTTGACAATGACATCAAATAAAGGTAAACCAAGGAGTAAATTGAAAAAAAATTGTGAATGATGCACTTAATAAACCTTTTGAACATAGTTTTTAAAGAAAATTGGCTTTTAAACCACGGTTTTTGTTTAAAAGTGGTTTTTTACAATAATAATCAAGGTAATGACTGATAGTGTATCTTAGTACGGGTTTGATACTACTGTTACCACACATCACTAGTGCCTCCAAAATTGTCGTCAAGTGCATCTTGAATTTCTACCTCTTTTTTTCACTCTTGATCTATTGTCGTGTTGTTACTACCGGTAACAGAGTACCTATAGTGGGTAGAACTGTCTAAAGACTTCTTCAAACAGGCAACTCGCGACTCTCGTAGAATAAGTTCTATGAAAACTTCATGGAAATTTTTCTACAAGTGTCGCGTCGTGCCTGTCTGAAGAAGCCTTAACTCTATCTGGTTCTACATTTAATTATATTTTCCGTGGAAAAATACCCCAAATTAAGTAGATAAACAGTTAATAATTAGGCAAAACGAATAGGTATCAACGTCATATTATTCGTAGAACAATACGTTTAGATTTTCCCCTTATCTTACTTATGTTTCCATAGAAGATAATTTTGATAAAACGTCGCTGGAGACTTAATATATTAGTAGCTTCTTTTTAGAAATATACGTATTTGTACGAATCACAAAAACTCTTTAGTAAAAACTTCATGGTTTGTTTTTCTTTTTAATAGACATTATTTTCACAGTTGGGAAAGAGAACGCACGAGTTCGGGAAAGGTAAAAAAAAAGCACTAGTATGTAATAGCCCACATCCCGAACGCTATACGTCCCTGCAATACGCCACTTTTTGAGCAACTGTATTAAAAAAATAATTAACACAAAGTAAAGCGTCTGTCTGGGTGTATGTATGATAACATTATTTGCTACGGATTGTAGCGTTTTTACGTGGAATACCGGTACCTGTCAGGTACCTAGGTACCAAACGGGTACCGAGGTACCAAAATGGCAAAAACCACTATGTTTTGGTACAGCACAGGTTTTGTACTAGAAATTACAGGTATTTGTAATATCGGTTCCAAGCCCTAGGTGCAGTGTAATATTACGTTTCAAATCAAAGTGAATGTATCTACTAATCTATTTATATAAAACTAGCAGCGCTCCGCGGTTTCACCCGCGTAGTTCCCGTTCCTGTGGGAATACGGGGATAAAATATAGCCTATGTCACCCGGGGATAGTGTAGCTTCCCAACAGTGAAAGAATTTTTCAAATCGGTTGAGTAGTTTCGGAGCCTATTCAATGCAAACAAACAATCAAATCTTTCCTCTTTATTAATAGTATATGGATATAGATATATACTATCATAGTATAGATAAAAGTCCTGACTGACTGACTCATCAGCGCCCAGCCCAAACCGGTTTTTAGATCCAAGGATCTAAAAACCTGAAATTTTGCACAGAGGTTCCCTTTATAATAGACAAGGAATAAGGAAGGATTTTTCTAAATTCAACCCTTTAGGGAGTTAAATAGGGGATGAAAAGTCCGCGCGGGCGAAGCCGCTGGCAAAAGCTAGTATGTAATAAAAGTATTAGAATTAATAAGGCTGAAGCCACATTTTATAAAGCTATCGCATATCTTTATACCTACCTGTCAGTTCATTGTTCATTACTAATAATATATTTAATTTCAATATCAGATTTAGTGATTTAATTGAATGAGTTAGGTTAGGTTTCATTTAATTTCATCTCATAAAATTTCATTTTCATTTCATATAAAAAAAAAATCTACTGAAGACTAAGCTGTATGGGCATAGTTCCCTTTGCCTACCAAAATGGGTAAAGAAAAAAAAACTCTGTTTACCTATATTCTACGGTTGGCGCCATTTTCCAGAAATTTTCTTTGCGAGTTTAGTTGTTTGTTGCACAAAATGAGTAATTTCGACCCAATTTTTTTTTTGAATTAACACCACCGGAACTCAGTATAATGGCACAAAATGCTTCGGAGAACATTTTACCGGAAAAGTCAAAAAGTCGTTACATACGAGTATCTACATACGACGAATTTATTGCGTGGAGAGAAGAGAAAAAAGCAAATAGTTTTTCAGAAAATGTTATGTTGGCATACTTCTCCGAACTCTCAGCAAAATTAAAACCGTCTACGTTATGGTCGAGGTTTTCGATGATAAAAAGTATGCTGAAAATAAGGAATAACGTGGATATGAGTGAATACCCAAAATTAAATGCTTTCTTAAAACGACAATCAGACGGTTTTACAAGTAAAAAGTCGAAAATATTAACATCCAATGAAGTGATTGAACGAAGCTCCCGATGATCGTTATTTAGCCGTAGTTCGTCCATCTACCTTCGTTGATAATGATAATTCATCAGATCCAATTCCATCAACTAGCAAACGCTATTGTATGACAAATATACATGAACATAAATTATACGAAATTAATAATATTTTGTCTCAATCAGTAAATATGCAACCTAAAACTTCCCCAGTTAGTATAAAAACTGTACCAATTTCAATGTACATGTGTACTATAACTTTTATAAGAAATAAATGATTAGTTAGTTGAGTTTATTGTGATTTTATTAAATTGCTTCATTTTTTCGCAACTGTATTAAAAATAGTCGTTCAGTACACGTGCGGAACCGTCATTGCAACTTGTTCCGACTGTCAACCCTCGCCTTCGGCTGCGCCTCGGCTCGGGTAGACATTTGTCGGAACTCTTTGCAATGACAGCCTTTCCGCACTTGTAATGAAATATACTATATCACCATTGCCCTCCAAACTGTGAAGAAACACATCGTGAGGAAACCGACATGTCCTAGAACCAATAATTCGAAGACATGTGACATCTATCAACCCGCACTGTACCCGTGTTTTGGATTACGGCCCATTTCCTCTCACTGAGAGGAGGCCTGATTATCCTACTTTACATAATACTAGCTTTTGCCAGCGGTTTCGTCCGCGCGGAAGTTTAGAATTTCGAAAAATCCTTCCTTATTCCTTGTCTACATTATAAAGGAAACCTCTGTACAAAATTTCAGCTTTCTAGGTCCAAAGGGTTTAGGCTGGGCGTTGATGAGTCAGTCAGGACTTTTCTTTTTATTTATATAGATAAATGTGAAAGTTTGTATGTTTAGATGTTTGGATGTTTGTTACTCAATCACGAAAAACGGCTGAACGTATTTGGATGAAATTTAGCACACAGATAGTTTTTGACCTGGAATAACACATAGGATACTTGCTATCCCGTTGTACTACCGGGATAAAAAGTATCCTATTCTTGTGCTTTAAAATCACAAGTGCCTTAAAAATTGTCGCACAACCTGATCTAACTGTCATATAGTTAGTACCGATAAAAGAGTACCTATTGTAGATAGAACTGTGTAAGTATAGTGAAATCAGTTTATAACGGTCTAATATAAACTGCTAGGTCACAGGCGTATATCGTAAATAACCCAATAAATGTTGTGTTATTTTCAAATGAAAGGCATTGCAAGTGTCAGTATGTTACGCAATTATCACGGTCTCAATTCTCTTAGGCATTAGTTATCTACCTAACCAAAAGATAATTTATTCATAAACAACATCGGACAAGGTACCGTATTAGGCAGTGTGGCAACTGGGAATTATTTCGAGTTCCGTGGAATACCATACGCAGGCTCCACTTCAGGCACCAACAGGTTCAAGGTAACTCATATTGTGATAGGTTAAAAGAAAAAATATGCAAATTTTTAATACATTTCATTATTGTATAGTTATCAGTTGATAAGACCAGTAGGTGAGTATGTGTGATACTTACATTAAGTAGCAATATACTTAGTCTGCTTCCGTTAGAGTTCTGTTGTAACAATTAATGCATGCAGATTTTTTTTTAAAGATCGATGTAACTGTAACTCTTACTGGGTAAGTATAGTGTAATCAGTTTCTATTGGTATAATATAAACTGCTAGGTCACAGGCATATAACGTAAATAACCCAATGAATGTTGTGTTATTTCCAAATGAAAGGCATTGCAAGTGTCGGTACGTTACACAATTAAAAAACGGTCTCAATTCTCTTAGGCATGAGGTATGTATTTATCTAACCAAAAGATAATTTATTCATAGTCAAAGTCAAAGCATTTATTTCAATTAGGCACTTAAAAGGCACTTTTGAACGTCAAAATTTACATTTAAACGGAATTAATTCTAGTCGCCCATTCCAAAATGTAGTTTCATAAACAACTAACTGATCCTATGGTACCTATGTACAGTTTTCACCACACATACAAGCTATCAGTCGATACTAGTACTTAGGTACACATAAAATTTCGTTAAATTATACGGGGTGGCAGAGACATCGACGTGCAATATGGACTTACATGGATCATGGATTCAGTACCCCCAGCATTGAGATTTTTCGATCGTAAAGTATTAAAAATCCTAGTGGATTTAGGATCATGTGCTGAATTCATGCTTACAGTTTGCGCGTCCGAATCTCAGCCTTCTTGTTCAAAACTAGAAGATTTCCTTGCTCACAGATAGATTTTTACAGACAGAGACACCACAAAAGGAAATAATTATTGGAGAAATTTTCCTGTCTATAATACCTTTAAACGAGCAATTCTTGTAAATAATAGGTCTTTACCTATGAAATTGCCGTTTTGTATGAAAAAATTTAAACGAATTTTTTTCATGAATTTTTTATTTGTATTAATCGAAGTAATCACCCATGCAATCAATGCATCTTTGCCATCGCAGTGGCAGTTTATTGATGCCCTTCTTAAAGAAATCAGCTGGACGGGAGGCAACAAATTCTTCAAAGGCATTTTGTACTGCCTCTCGGGTATTAAATTTTTTTCCCGCCAAGAAGTTATCCAAATTCTGGAAAAAGTAGTAGTCTGTAGGCGCAAGGTCTGGTGAGTAGGGCGGATGACAGAGAGCTTCCAACCCCAGTTCTTGCAACTTGGAGACCGTCTGCTGTGCAGTATGAGGTCGCGCGTTGTCGTGCAGGAGCAGCGGAGACGAGCGATTGACCAATGCTGGTTGGAGATGCGCCAGCTTCTCCATCATTGTGTTCAGTTCTTCACAGTACACATCTGCAGTAATGCTCACCCCGTTTGGTAAGAAGCTGTGATGAATCACACCGGCGCTAGACCACCAAACAGTGACCATCACTTTTCTAGGGGTAAGTTTTCGTTTAGGGCATTGTTTAGGTGCTGAACCAGGATCCAACCAACTTGCTGAGCGCTCACGGTTATCAAACAGAATCCATTTTTCATCGCAGGTAACAATGCGGTTCAAAATTCCTTCATTTGTGTGTCTGTTGAGCAGTGCAAGGCACGTCTCGACGCGTACTTCGCGCTGGCGATCATTGAGTTCGTGGGGCACCCATTTGTCAAGCTTTTTTACCTTGCCAATTTGACGCAAATGGACCAATATTGTTTTGACGCTAACGTCGAAAGCTGCTGCTAATTCAGCCGTAGATTGTGTATCATCAGCTTCCACAATCGCCTTTAATTCGTCATTGTCGACCAAAGTCTTCGGACGACCGCGAGGTTCATTTTCAGGTCGAAATTTCCAGAACGGAAGCGAGCAAACCAATAACAGGTGGTGCGTTGGTTTGTAGTGTTTGCTCCGTAAACGTCGTTGATGTTGCGTGCCGCTTGTGCCGCGTTGCTGCCACGACGGTACTCATATTCCATAATTACTCGAATTTTTAACGTATCCATGATGACGAAAAAGATTGAAATGCGATGAAAATGTAACACTAATCAATAAAGAAATGACTACTTTTAGAAAAAAAAATCCATGTTTTTAAAATAAAATTAATTTGAAATTAGAATTCTTAGCCAAACAAAAATTATTTTGATTTGAAATGGCCAGTACTGCAGAACGGCAATTTCATAGGTAAAGACCAATATATAATCTGAATCACGGAAACGGCTCCAACGCTTTTCATGAAATTTAGTATGCAGGGGGTTTCGGGGTCGATAAATCGATCTAGCTAGGTTACATTTTAAGAAAATGTCAAACAAAAAGTAATTCAGATATTTTTAATATTATGAAGGTAAACATTTAAAACTGGAAAGAAGCAGGAAAGTTAAACAAAAGCCGAAGGGTGAAAAACAAGGAGTTATAAACCTTGTTTTTTTACCCTTCCTTCCTGTATACTTAAAATTACTTGCTTTGCGAAAGTAAAACAGTTTGATACCAAATATTTTCGACCAAACAATCTAGGTTTATTTTTATAATTTGTACACATAACATACCTTCACGCCTATATCGGAGGGCGTGTCAGACTTAGACTGACTAAAACCCACCCGTGTTCCTTCAGTAGCCTGTGTGCCAGAGGCCACGGTCTCTCTTTCAAACAAACCGTACCCCTCGCAGGCATTGGCCGTTGCGGACCCCACCAGTTGGTGGTGAAATCTCTTTGAGGCGCGCGTGGAACACAACGCGTCGTTGACCCGGGCTTGGTCCTTACCGGACGGCGAGCTACCCATTACTCGCTGTCTGCAAGCTCGTGCCTACGGTGGCCGGGAATCAGCCTAGAATTTCCGAAGCCCAGAGCGTCTCCTGCGGCGACTAGGGCCGTGAGGGCGCATATACTGTCTCTCTCTGACACGCGCCGCCTCTCTCTTTGCGAGCATTACTATTAGGCAAAGGTACACCTATAGTCCACCCACATTTAACTAGTTATGTTTAAGTCCCACGTAATAGGGGAAGCCTATGCCATCAACCAGGCCCAAATCCAGATACTGCTGAGAAATCCCAGATAGAAAAACCTTCGTCGGTACCTAACTGTATTCAATGAAAATGTTTTTATTTCTGTAAGTAGGTTTGTACAAACACTTTTAAGGCTTCTTCAGATGACGCAACACTTTCCATGAAGTTTTCATTTCGTTTGTTTGTGGGACCCTTTGCACGTCAATCGTATTTTTAGAAACAACCTTTCCTATATGTGGATGGGTAGCCGTCACCTCATTCAGTGAAGCAGTGATGCTCGCGAAGAGGGAGGCGGCGCACGTGAGGGAGAGGCAGCATATGCGCCCTCGCGACCCTAGCCGCCGCAGGATACGGAGACGCCTTGGGCGTCGGGAATCCCAGGCCGCTTTCCGGCCACCGTAGGCATGAGCTTGCGGACGGCGAGTAATGGGTAGCTCGCTGTCCGGTAAGGGCCTAGCCCAAGTCGACGGCGCGTTGCATTCCATGCGCGCCTCAAAGAGATGTCAGCACAAAAATGATGGAGCCCGCAAGGGCCGATGCCTGCCAGGGGTGCGGGTTTGTTCGAAAGAGATACCACAGCCCCTGGCCTACGGGCTACAGAAGGAACACGGGTGGGTTTTAGTCAGTAAAAGTCTGACACGCCCTCCTGCTCCACCCAGAGCGAGAGAAGTTATTTGATGATTTCCCAACCAAATAAAAAACCTTTCCTATCTGACTACTGTAAGAATAAAGGCCGAAACAAACTCAGAGGTCAGTTTCTTCTTGAAGCTTATATGGATACGATTGGTAAATTAGCACTTATTTATAATTCTAGTCTCTACTTTTACTTAGGTAAGTAAATGAATATTCTACTACCGAAATAGTAAGAAAATGTTTTGTATTCCTTATGAAAGCGACGTGTTAATACAATATTCCAATTAACACACATCTAATACAAAAAGCAATATCCTGGCCAAACACGAAAGGAGGTATCTTATCAAACATAGTTACATATTAAAAGGAAGACATCCGTATTCTCTCTTCTCTTATTAGAGAATATTCGTATGCAGCGGCGCTGTCAGCCTTATTATATCCGTGATAAACAATAATAGTCATCGTCACGCAGATAAAGTGATATCCTAGTACTGTATACTGCGTGTAAGTGCTCGTTTTCACGCAACTGTCTGTTTATACGTGTTTTGGTTTAGACTTCTCTATTTGACTGTACGACAGGATAGTGAGGGTGCGATGTTAACGTTTGACGATTTTCTGTAAAGGAATATTTTATTCACACTTTAGAATAAAGAACAGATAACTAATGAATAGAGTATTATAGCCAGTAGTAGTAGGTACACTTATACACAAAACTATAATACCCGAAGCAAAGGCTTAAGCGTCAGCATTATGCTTAGGTCCCCATAAGGGTTGCTAAGCGCTGGTTTTCAGCTTAAACGCTTGACTTCTGTTTATAAAAAAAATTTGTTTGCAACAACAGATTAAAAAAAAAAATTATTTGCTTCCTTCACCTTCTGATCTCTTTTTTAGATGTGCTGCTGGGAAGTCGATAGCGCTTAGGTTTACTCCCAGCTTAAGATAAATAGATAGAATACTGTTTATTACGAGTATTTACACCATAAAAAATACAGATTTAAATGTAGAAATTTTACAAACAATGGGCGATCTTCTTGCTAAAAACGATTTTTACAGTCCATGTAAGGATGTATTAAAACGAGAAAGAGAGACAATACTGAAGGTCACATCCAGCCCGTACCTTGCTGCGCTCTTCCAGCGACGCCCTATGTCGATGTCTATGCCACACAGGAGATGCCCTTAGCGTGTAGTCAATTAGTTTAAAGTTTTTAAGCCCTGTCAGAGCCCCAATTCTGTATGGTCATAATTATTCGCCGCGGAATCATACTACGTTCAAACTACGACAGTGTCGTGTTTTATAGAAACCAATGTAACGGTAGGAAATCGAAATGTTATATTCTGTAAGTTCCAAGACAATTTGTCGATATTATTAATACGATATTAGCAGATTTCGTGTGTGATTGACGTGGTTACGAGTAATCGTGAATTCAGGCCATGGCTTTTTTTTATTGAGGCATTATCTGTCAGATCTGGTTAAGCAGCCGCCAACCTCTTGGGTAGACCTGCAATATGCCATCCAAAAAATATATAGTGGGCAGTAAAGCACTAGGAAGTGGTAAATTGCGGGCGTTTTGCGGGACTGGTTTATGTAACTTTGACCTTCAAAAACTGCTGACACTCAGCCTAGTTTGATACCGGCCGTCTTTGATTTGACTGGACTCTCTTTAGAAATAATTAACTTGCTAATTACGTCCCTAATCAATCAGACAAAGATTTGGAGGAAATTTACTCAGAAATAGAATCCGTTTTCCTGCTCACAAAAGGCCACTGAAGGCACGTGTATAACATGAATTAAATGTGGGTTTAATTATAAACGTTGTTTAAATTCAATTTATGATTAGTGACTGTATAACCTCACGTTTTGACTCTTCAAGGTCTCTTAACGTTAACCAATGTTTATATTTAAAGGGGAAAAATTAATTTTGAACTGAGGTGACTCTGTATATATATAACGTCTTAATATTCAAAAGTTTGTGATATGTGCTGCGAATGGCTTTCATTTAGACAGTACTGTTGTACTTTCACTGCGTTATTTACGTTGCGTTGTTGAGCATACATATTTTTCGAACATAGCAAGCAATGGATCAGCATGTTGATTCTGTAACCATCTAACCATGTGAAGTGCTGCCATGGGTGCGGGTTTGTTCGAAAGAGATACCACAGCCCCTGGCATACGGGCTACTGAGGGAACACGGGTGGGTTTTAGTCAGTAAAAGTCTGACACGCCCTCCTGCTCCACCCAGAGCGGGAGAAGTTATTCGACGATTGACCACCAAAAAAAAAAAAAACTTGTGAAGTGAGCGTGTGCAGTGACCTATCATTGTCATCCCACTGATGCTAGTTATTGACCAAGCATTAGGTGAAATGACACTGACAGTTCACTCCAGGCTCACTTCACGCCGTGAGATGATTACAGAATATCAATGCAGTGATATCTTTAAAATGATTCAAATAGTGATTGATAAAGTATTACACAATTAGAGTGCATACATACTCTGCCTATAACGTTCCCACTGATGGGTCACAGGCCTCCTCTCCGTGAGAGGGAGTGGGCCGTAATCCACCACGCGGGCCCAATGCGGATTGGTAGATGTCACATGTCTTCGTTTTTTTGGTTCTAGGACATGCCAGTTACCTCACGACCTTTAGACGGTGAAGGAAAACTCCTTCACCGTTTAAAGGTTCGATTAGGGTGCTTGCCTCTGGTTATTTTGAAATCAACACCATGGTATCTTTTGCTAAGCATATTTTTTTAGTGTATGTAAATGTACAACTATGTATTCCACAATTAGTTAGAAACCAATACTTAATAAGTACATAGGGAAGAGAGTATACCTACTTTGACAACGACATATTTATTACCTTAGACTAAAACCGAAAACATACATATTTCAGAGCGTGCATACTAATCTTACGCCGAATCAAAAATTCCCCCTTTGCCGCCCTATTCTCTTATCGCCTTATTAAAATAAATATTCTGAGACGGAGTGATACGTATCATAGCTCATCCCTAAATCCTGGATTTCACCACTGAATTGTGTTTGGAAAGAAAACGCTATCGCTTAAAATGTTAATCTAAATAGTAAAGTAAATGACTTTACTTCTATAAGTAAATAATGCATTTACGCGTCAACCACATTTAAAAAACTAGATGAGGTGCCCGTTTTCTATCTGACTATTCTGAGAAGAAAGGCCGCAACAAACTCAGAGTTAACGGTCCAGACATAGTTTTAATCCTGGTCATTATCATGTGAGGATCACGTAGATTAGTTTATTTTTAGAATGTAGGTAACGCAGATATAAGTGTTTATTTTTGTTTTTCATAATATTAATCACAACACACACACATGTATGCCACAACAGTTTATTTGATTCTTTTACTCTCTTAATTTATTATTAGGTACGGACACACTTCCCTGTGTTTATGTTTCTAGCGTATGGTGCTTATGGGTTGCAGCTGAAAATCAGCGTCAGGTGGTATACCTTGTGTTGTCATCTGACATTATGCTGACCTACGTAATAAAATTTTAATTTCGCGGGCTATCATGACACAGTATTTTTATAGTTACGTACATTTTATAATCTACCGTAAAGTTTTCCACAAATGAGATCCTAAATTTTGTCATAGGAAACGTCAGCAAGCATAACATGACGGTTTCTATTTCTAGTCTAACAAAACTGTCTATACGGAAACTTCAATTTTGTCTTCTCTTCCGACGAAAAAACGCTTCTCTACGATTCTCGTGCTAAGTCTGCAGGCAGGCGAAGACGACAAGATAATATAATAGTAGAAATGGAAGGGTCAAATTAGTAAAACCACGTTAGTGGATGCCAAAAAGAACATGAATTAATCAATTGACTGGTGACATATAGGAGTGGGTTCAATACACATCTGCCTACCTCTTCAAGGAAAACACGCGTCATGTAACGTTACGTTAACTGATATGGAAACTGACAAGATTCCATTAATTTACCTTTGCGTGGGTTTTTACTCCACATTATGTAAGTACATTTTCCTCTGTAAGACTAAAGTAAATAAGAAATCGCAATCTTGTTAAGTAGGTACCTAATTCGTGGTTTCAAATAATTATATAATTGAAAATGGCCACCGCCTACACATAATTGACTAAAAATAGACTAACCATCCTACAGAAAAAAAAAAAAAAAAAAAAAAAAAAAAAACCTTCCTACAGAACAGATAGGTTATTCTGTGAAAAACTTCCAATATCTGAATATAATGAAATGAAGACTTGGAAAGTAAGCTTGAAAAGGAAGCCCTAAGATGTGACTGTGGTATACCTCAAAGGTCAGACCAGACTGAAATAGAAAGGCTTGCTATATTACCAAATTTTGCGAAGAAGTAAAATAATAGGTCTTTACCTATGAAATTGCCGTTTTGTATGAAAAAAATTAAACGAATTTTTTTCATGAATTTTTTATTTGTATTAATCGAAGTAATCACCCATGCAATCAATGCATCTTTGCCATCGCAGTGGCAGTTTATTGATGCCCTTCTTAAAGAAATCAGCTGGACGGGAGGCAACAAATTCTTCAAAGGCATTTTGTACTGCCTCTCGGGTATTAAATTTTTTTCCCGCCAAGAAGTTATCCAAATTCTGGAAAAAGTAGTAGTCTGTAGGCGCAAGGTCTGGTGAGTAGGGCGGATGACGGAGAGCTTCCAACCCCAGTTCCTGCAACTTGGAGACCGTCTGCTGTGCAGTATGAGGTCGCGCGTTGTCGTGCAGGAGCAGCGGAGACGAGCGATTGACCAATGCTGGTTGGAGATGCGCCAGCTTCTCCATCATTGTGTTCAGTTCTTCACAGTACACATCTGCAGTAATGCTCACCCCGTTTGGTAAGAAGCTGTGATGAATCACACCGGCGCTAGACCACCAAACAGTGACCATCACTTTTCTAGGGGTAAGTTTTCGTTTAGGGCATTGTTTAGGTGCTGAACCAGGATCCAACCAACTTGCTGAGCGCTTACGGTTATCAAACAGAATCCATTTTTCATCGCAGGTAACAATGCGGTTCAAAATTCCTTCATTTGTGTGTCTGTTGAGTAGTGCAAGGCACGTCTCGACGCGTACTTCGCGCTGGCGATCATTGAGTTCGTGGGGCACCCATTTGTCAAGCTTTTTTACCTTGCCAATTTGACGCAAATGGACCAATATTGTTTTGACGCTAATGTCGAAAGCTGCTGCTAATTCAGCCGTAGATTGTGTATCATCAGCTTCCACAATCGCCTTTAATTCGTCATTGTCGACCAAAGTCTTCGGACGACCGCGAGGTTCATTTTTCAGGTCGAAATTTCCAGAACGGAAGCGAGCAAACCAATAACAGGTGGTGCGTTGGTTTGTAGTGTTAGCTCCGTAAACGTCGTTGATGTTGCGTGCCGCTTGTGCCGCGTTGCTGCCACGACGGTACTCATATTCCATAATTACTCGAATTTTTAACGTATCCATGATGACGAAAAAGATTGAAATGCGATGAAAATGTAACACTAATCAATAAAGAAATGACTACTTTTAGAAAAAAAAATCCATGTTTTTAAAATAAAATTAATTTGAAATTAGAATTCTTAGCCAAACAAAAATTATTTTGATTTGAAATGGCCAGTACTGCAGAACGGCAATTTCATAGGTAAAGACCTAATATTTTTGTAAAATATTGGAGTCGACTTGTCACGTAGCGAAGTATGACGTTACCTGCAATTGTTTCTCATTTTAAAAAGAGAACGTATTTGGCATTTGACTCCTACCATTCACTGTTGTTTTAGTTTAGTTAATTGTTTTTCATAAGTGTAAGTTTGTTTTTCTACGAACCATGATAGATAACGAACACAAATTGTTGGTCTTGATACACTATCTTGCGCAAATGTATAATTTATATATGGAATTTACCAACTGAAACAACATTATTTATTTAACCTTGTATTCGAAAGCAAGAACAGATAGGAAAGGTTAATTTTGCAATATTATATCATCGGGGGCGTAGCTCAGATGGTAGAGCGCTCGCTTAGCATGCGAGAGGTACCGGGATCGATACCCGGCGCCTCCAGAATCTTCTTTTTGTAAAATACAATATTTATGACCACTTTTTATTTGAGTATATAAAGTTCCAAACAAATGTAAGAAGATAAGCCAATCTCTTTACCACTGCCCTACTATGGGCCATGTTTGCACAGATGTAAAAATGCAACATTTTTCGATCTTCAACGCTCTGCTTAGCGCCAAGAGGTGAAAATCGAAAAGTGTTTTATAATGCTATGTGAGGTAGGTACTTTGTTGAATTCTCAATGCTTAGTTCAATTTAACTGATCCTATAATATAACTGAAATCCAGAACGAGATAATTACATTAACGCGATATTTTTACAGCCATGTTGATGTGGTCTAATGCAATCTTTCGTTCAGGTGTAAAGAAAACTTGAGGTTAGTGGTAATTAATAAATGATTTTAATAATAACGATAACAACATAACTTTCTGTACGACATAATTATACAAATTAACCATAGAAAAAATTATTAAGAAAATGCAGGTATTCCAGTGATACTTCTCCCCAATATTAAGGCGTGAATATCATGTGTTCCTTCATAAGTGTTGACTGCCTCTAGATTCATCACGTGCCTTATAATATGATACTCATCAGACACTCCGTTACCTCCAAGCATGTCCCTAGCATTTCTAGCTATTTCCAAAGCTTTTCCACAGTTATTCCTTTTCAATAAAGAAATCATTTCAGGAGCTGCCTTTTCTTCATCCTTTAGACGACCCACTCTCAGACAACCCTGGAAACCGAGGGCTATATCCGTCATCATGTCAGCCATTTTCTTCTGTATAATCTGGTTGGCTGCGAGAGGTCTCCCAAATTGTTTCCTATCTAATGTGTACTGACGGGCGATCCGCAAACATGTTTCAGCGGCACCGAGAGCGCCCCAAGCTATCCCATATCGGGCGTTATTGAGACATCCGAACGGCCCCTTCAGGCCCACTACGTTGGGCAATAAATTGTCCTCCGGTATAGCCACTTCGTCGAGCAATATCATGCCCGTTGCCGACGCTCGCAAAGAAAATTTGCCATTGATTTTAGGAGTATCGAGGCCCTTTTTAACTTGCGACCGGTCGACGATGAAACCTCTGACTTTGTCTTCGTCGTTTTTAGCCCACACGATCAGTATGTCTGCTATGGGTGAGTTAGTGATCCATGTCTTGGAGCCTGAGAGAACGTAGGTTTTATTCTTCGCGTCATATTTGGCTTTTGTAACTAGACCACCAGCATCACTGCCAAAGTCGGGCTCTGTCAAACCGAAACATCCGACTAATTCTCCTGTGGCCATTCTTGGTAAGTACTTTTGTTTCTGTTCTTCTGTTCCATACATGTATATCGATCCCATAGCCAAGCTACTTTGCACACTCATTGCCGACCTGTACGCTGAGTCAACTCCATCCAATTCTCTTGTCATCAATCCATAAGTAACCGAAGAAACACCGGCACAGCCATACCCTTTAATAGTGCATCCAAGTGCTCCCAATTCTCCCAGCTCCTTATAAATTGTTCTATCAAAGACTTCATTTCTGTTCGCTTCGATTATTCTCGGCAATAGTTTCTCGTTGCAATAAGCTCTGAACGAGTCCCTTATCGCCTTTTCGTCGTCATGTAATTGTCCATCTAAATTCAGGGGATCCTCCCAGTTGAATGTTACTTTTGCGTTTTTTGAGCTTGTGGTGGACAATGCTCTTATGTTTACACTGTTTTTACACAAAGACAACAATTTAGTGGACACTGACATAGCCATTGCGAAGGGTTTCACAGCTCGACACAAATACAGTGGCGCGACACTCGCAATCAGTTGTTTACTGTTTCTTGTTTATCACAAATCTAGATCACTGACGCTTTATACGACGTATTATTTTATGAGAACCTTGTATCACTATAGTTACATTTATAAATGAAAGTAAATTCCACTCGTTTACACTTTTAATCACTTTCTTTTTAATTTGTCGAATTCATAACCTCTCCAGCTAGTGACCTAGAAGCGACGAATTGTTAAAATAGCGTTCCGCTGCTATCTTCATATCGTTGAACTTTACGTCACTCTGTGTGTTCTCTGCGTAACTCATGCGCATGTGTGAGTCAGTTATCTAATTTCCATGCGAGAATTTTGTGTGTGGTGTGTGTGGTGTGTCCATGACATTCAAGACCTTATTTTTGTCGGAATAAGACTGTTAATGCCTGTTATAAGAACGATGATAAATATTATTTCACTTTGATTTGTTATTTGTCTTAATTTTTATCAAGAAAAAACATAATGATAAAGTCTGTTTGATGATTAAAGTACAGGTGACGTACAAATAATCATATTTGCTATATAAATAACGTCGAAGGTCAAATCAAACGAGCCTATAATTTTATTACTAGGTATCTTTCTACAACTACTTTTTTAGTGTTGGAATACATTATTAAATAATCAAAAATTATTAACTTTCAGTTTTTGATTTAGTTTAGTAAAAGTTTTATTATGACAATAGAGAAATATGGAAGAAAATTAATACTACACCGATCCCAATAAAATGGGATATAGGAGAATGATGACAAAACCATTTAACATGATTAATCAGTGTATAATAAACATGACCTATGACAATTCCAAAGAGTGCTGTTTCAAAACGAGATCTATCCAGCGAATTATAAAACTCATTTTCCTAAGCACCGTTTTGTGGCAATTACTACCTTTCAACATATAATTGTTTTCAACTACACTCACCGATATATCTTGAGTCTTGACACATTGAATTTATTAAATGAATTTAGTGTGTACCGAATTTGGTTGACATTTGTGTTTGGTTAGCAGTGGCAGCGGCAAAATGGACACACATGTTACTACTGTAAACACATGTACACCGTGGTGTACAGTGTACATGTGTGTCCATTTTATATTACCAAATACAATATTAAAACGTCAAATGTAAAGTTGTGGAAAGAATTTAAAGTAATCTGTGAAAAGATCGTGTCATCTCCTATAAATAAAAAATACAAAATCAAAAACCCGACTGCCTTAAAGTGAAATTTAATTAAAAAAGATTGACTTTAAGCAATCTCATGCAGTCGGAGGCAATAAAGGTCTTTATTCTTAAATATATGATGATGCCTCCGACTGCATGAGATTGCTTAAAGTATTCAGTCTAATAGTCATCCTTTTAAAAACAGTTTCTTGTTTCAATCTTTTTAAATTAAATTACACTTTAGGGTAGACCACAGACATATAAACAGTAGGGGTAGACGGGTTTTTTGATTTTGTAATTTTTTTTTTTATTTCATAGTATTTATTTAATTATTTTTGACGTTAATGAGACCTATTTATGAAACCCTTTATTTTGATACCCCATCAATAGGGTTTGAGATTTTCTTTTAAGACATAATTATGTATAGCGCCAAAATTCGGGCATTTAAATTTTTTTCAATTTTGATAACCCAGTGTCTAAGATACTATTTAAGACGAATCTAACGGCACCTCTCAAGCTGAAATCGATCAAGCCGTTTAGGCTACAGAGCATTACAAAGAAATATACATACAAACATACACTCGAAAAACATAACCCTCCTTCTGGCGCAGTCGGGTAAAAAATACAAACAAAACGGTGCTTATGAAAATGAGTTTTATATTTCGGTACATAGATATCTTTTTGAAACAGCACTCTTTACAATGTTGAATGCCTAAAGCTACAATTTCCCAGAGAGCCGCCGCCGCCGCCGCCGTGACGGGTGTCATAAAAATGATGGCAGCAGAGTTTAACTTCACGGTGTCAAAAAACGGCAGGAAAACCGCACCAACATCTGCCTAGCCTTTTCCAAACTATGTTGGGGTCAGCTTCAATTCAAACCGGATGCAGCTGAATACCAGTATTTTACCCAGTTACTGGGTAAAACGATACCCCTTATTAAGACTGGAGTCTGACTGAAAGTACTGAGCCACAAGCCTTCCACACAAAACCATACTTTCATAAACAACGTTTTACTGACTTCATTCGCCGGTAAATTGCGGACATTATGTGGCGGCCTCTTTCAGGGCAACTTAACTTTAGTAAAACTTTAATTTCTAGCAAAAATACGAATCCTCTAGGCAAAAGCATAGTTTAAACAACTAACATTTTAGTAGGGGGCAGTTATTACATACTTAGGTGCGTTCTCAAACAGCTAGAGAGGAAAACTTGGCGGTAGGAATTACGTTATTGTACATCTTAACAACTAATTAGGTCCTTGAAGGAGAGAATTCGTACTGTGATATTATTTGTAACCTCCCTACGAAATTAAAACAAAAGGTTTTAAAACACGCTAGCATAATCCTATAATGTTCCCACTTCTGGGAAACATCCTGTCTTCGAGAGGGAGTGGAATGTAATCTACCACGCGGACCCAGTGCGGGTTGATCACGTCTTTACATTTTTTATTTTTTATAATTATCGTATATACTTTAGTATATTGTATTCCATTTTAGTATATGACACCTTTAGCTACTTACCTATTTAAAACAAACCCTGTAGGTACCTCAGTAAAGTACTAACTTAAAACTAGAAGACGAGCACACACTTTTACCTACCTTACGTCTATATGCCAGTGGCGAGGGGTGTAATTATGGCCAGGGTAAGCCGTTCCAAAAAAAAAAAACAATCATCGCGTGATGCTAACTTAGTTTCTTCAGAGGATCAGCCCCTCTTTCACTCATTCTGAGTTGGAATCAGAGAATTTTGTAAGATGGTTTGGTTTTCATTGCGCGCATGCGTTTTTTCAGTGAAACTTAGGAACACATAAAATTTAAATTAATTGTACTTTGAAATAATCGATGGGAGGTGGGATTTCTTAAAGGAAGCCGATGGGAATCGGTTTTTATTGACCCTTCGCCACTGCTATATACAATGTACTATGCTAACATCCCTGTTAATCCCCCCAACTAATCTAAATGTGCTTGTTTTAGCATTGGATTCACCACAATAGATCAACGGGTCGGATCTGAGGCTGCGACCTCCCAATCGATTGTTTCAATTTGAAATTTCGTTTGATACTGTTACGGTAATTCGGAAGGTAGGTTTTTGTAGTCCAATAGATTTGAAAAATGTATTACCCAAAGTACATTGTGAGGCAACCCAACAGAATTATCTAACCAAAGAAATCACACTGTTCCTCATTAAAAATGTACAAAAATTAGAAATAACACACAGTGAGGTCGTACGTGGACAATGTGTCCATTTGTTCACGCCCAGGACAAAAAACACAGTGTTATGAATGCGAAAAGCGTTGCAGCACACAAACTACAATGGATTTTTTAGTTTTTCTTTACGTAGACGAGTAAAATATTTAATTTTAACTAGCTTACAGACGTGCGACGTTATTTATTCTATTACTTTTGTTGTTTTTCGGGTATTGTGCTATTTTTGGGTTACTATTTTATGTTGCGGGTTGCGCCACATCCTTAACTGTAAATGTAGGTAGGTAACAATGCGCATGACCCATGCTGTGCTATATTTAAAAAATACCTTATAAAGGTATGTTGGATTTTTTGGAAAAATATAGGAGTGGAGAGTGCAAGTATGTTAATCACAAATCCTTTAAATGATATTGAAATTCGCATAAAAATTTTCAAAATTTACATCCGGTTTAACCTGCCGCAAAGTACAAGTTGTAGGGAGTTGTAGTTGTAGGGAGGGGGTAGGCCTGACAGGCGCTACTTTGTGTAAATTATGCATGCCAAGGCAGACCAGGCATTTCCAAGAACCAAAAATTCGAAAGACATGTGACATCTACCAATGCGCACTGGGCCCACTCCCTCTCGCCCAGTGAGCAAGCTTGTGTCCCAACTGTGGGAACATTATTGGCTGCTTATGGATTTACATTCAGTTTAGGGTAGGTTTTTTTTTTTTTTTTGGGTGGGAAATCATCAAATAACTTCTCCCGCTCTGGGTGGAGCAGGAGGGCGTGTCAGACTTTTACTGACTAAAACCCACCCGTGTTCCTTCAGTAGCCCTTAAGCCAGGGGCTGTGGTGTCTCTTTCGAACAAACCCGCACCCCTGGCAGGCATCGACCCTTGCGGGTCCCATCACTTTTTGTGCTGACATCTCTTTGAGGCGCGCGTGGAACACAACGCGCCGTCGACTTGGGCTTGGTCCTTACCGGACAGCGAGCTACCCATTACTCGCCGTCCGCAAGCCCATGCCTACGGTGGAGTTTAGGGTAGGTTAGGTCTAAGTATGCATGGCACCCAGCTAGTCTCGCAATTCATTCTCATGTCACCAACGTCCAGCCAAAGCAAAAGAATAAAGTCATTGCAACGTTTCAGCAGGCTTAGCATGATGCTTTCTATTTATACGAAGAATAGACAGTGCTTTTTCAATAAAAAGTGACATTTCGTTGCTCCATTTTTGACATCGCACCGTAGATATCCTCCCACGATCTGTCATTTTGTCTTTCGTTTCTAAAGATCTCTGTCTAGGTCCTTATAAATGTAGACAATATCAGAAGATTTTGTTCCCAAACTGTCAAAATCACACTGACAAAAACTTTCTACTCGACGGCCACAAAAAAATCACGATTAGTCTAGAACGCATAACTGTGATAATTAATAAAAAAACATAGCTATCTTCTTCTATTGTGCATCATTTAGTTAATAGTCATGTCTATTCTTCCGTCGACAAATCAGTGCTCGTGCTAAGCCTGCAGATGTGCACACGAAAGACGTTACACGGAAAACTGATATCCCATTCAAATAGAAAACGACATGGAATACAAAAGTACTCTGAAATACATTGACGTCCTCAAATACATTGACGTCCGCAACACCAAACAAAGCGTAGGTGGCTATCATCATAACAATGTAAAAGATATTTATCTAGATACACCGGTCGCCTTATATCTTCCGATTTTCTCAACAATGGCGATGCTCGTAAAGCAGGGGGATGAATCTTCTATAAATTATTCACTCACTATTTGCATGACAAACGACGGGAGGGCAAGGAAGGTCTTAGACCTTTAATGGCACCTCTTCAGCCCTTGTTAACTGTATTTTAACCACTCCATCCTTTCACACTTCTGGGGACACTCTTTAATGGGCCAGTGATTTTTCTCAGTCATATGCAAATGTCAGATTAGCATATATTTTATTCGGCGCTCCTATTTTAGCAGACGAAAACGTTGATAATATTAAAAACGCAAATTTTCATCTTGATGGTTATTGCTACAGGCTTTTGTGTTGGCGCTTCTAATTTAAAGCGGACGGGGCTGAGTAATCTTGACGTTTTAATGAAGCTATTTAGTTATTTAAATCGTTTACCTACTTTAGTAACCACAACAGGCCATAAAATTAGATAAAGGAAAAGATAAATCAAGCGAAAACGACGGTACGTTTCTAACCGACTTCAAAAAAGGGGAGGTTCTCAATTCGTCTGTATATCTTTTAAATTTATATATGTTCCTCGATATCTCCGGCAATTGTTGATCGATTTCGTAAATTATTATTTTTTGTGGGTAGCCGCTGAACTATTTGTTTTTTTTTTTTGTTTTAGGGAATGGCAAATCATCAAATAACTTATCCCGCTCTGGGTGGAGCAGGAGGGCGTGTCAGACTTTTACTGACTTAAACCCACCCGAGTTCCTTTAGTTGCCTGTTTTCCAGGGGCCATGATATCTCTTTCGAACAACCCGCACCCTTGGCAAGCATTGGCCCTTGCGGACCCCACCAGTTGATGCTGACATCTCGTTGAGGCGCGCGTGGAACACAACGCACCGTCGACCGGGCTTGGTCCTTACCGGACAGCGAGCTACTCATTACTCGCCATCCGCAAGCCCGCGATGCTTCAGGGGTGGTCCCATATACATTTTACTAACTTTACTTGGGTAATTTTTGCGTTAGCCTCGTTAATTCGTTTTTAATCCACTTTGTGTACCTTGATGATATTCTACTGGTTCCGTTTACTGTTACATGGTGAGTAATGGTATACGAATTGGTGAGCGGTAAATACCGTAAAGTAACCACAAAGTACCATAAAGTGTTAAAAAAACCGGCTCCCGAAAAAACACTACAAAGTGAAAAATAACTTAATTTCGGAAGTCGGTGACAAAAACTAAAATACATATTCAAAGACACCCACAACTGAAATTAAGTTATTTTTCACTTTGTGGTGATTTTTTTTTTTTTGGAAGTAGCTTTCAAATAATAACGGATTAATCTGACAATGTCATCGACAACTGCAAAGTATAAAGTGGCAGCTGAAGTGACATTCCAAAATTGAAGTCCCAGGAATATCTTCACAAGCATAAATGGAATAGTCGTGTAGTTCGAGAGCCTAGAAATACGAGATAATCTCGGTAGGTACCACCTAAGTCGTAGTATGAAATTGGTTTCACTGTTGGCGTAAAGCGATTTGAAAATAGAAAAGCTGAAATATCTAAGGAGTTCCCGGCGGGAAATAGTTTTGAGTCGTATATAGATCTATTAGTTGGTCGTACGTTTTGGTTAACATGTTTAGTACTTACATTTAATTTTTCTGATAACATGGATCAGAAATTGATTGGAATGTAATCCCTGGCACTTTAAATATGGATGTCTTGAGCAATCATATGTAGCGGTAACTTTATTTTACCTATGTATGTGAAGCTACAGTATTGCCAGTTTCATAGGATATAAAAGTTTATGTAATAATTTAAAAAAATACGCGGACGGAGTCACTGTCAGAAGCTGAACTGATAGTCCAGCAGTTGCATATAAAACTACCAGTAGGAATGGATTTCTTTGTGACAGTACAGACGCCAGCGCACCAAGCTACCCCAATCTGTCAAATTTCTTTGATAGATTTTAATCTTTATAACATATGCACAAGATACATATTCAATTAGGAAAATTTGACAGTTCGGGGTATCTTGATGTGCTGGCGTCTGTACAATAACATTAATTGCGTTATTTACGTTTCTGAACGGGCAGCGTTTGGGAAGCGTCGTCTAGTCTTCTCGTCGCGTATTCCGCAGAGCCTAAAGACTAAATACTTCAATCAGTGCGTCCTGCCTGTTATGACTTAAGGAGTCGAAACGTGGACACTCCCGGTAGGGCTGGTCCATAAATTCAAGATTGCTCAGGGAGCTATGGGACGAGCTATGCTCGAACTATCTCTTAGGGATAGAATCCGGAATGAGGTGATCCGGCAGAGAACCAAATTTGTCGACATAGCTAACAGAATCAGCAAGCTGAAGTGGCAATGGGGCGGCCACATTAGAATAGAATCGATGACCGTTGGGGTAGACGTGTTCTTGAGTGGAGGCCGCGAATCGGCAAACGTAAGGTAAGACTAGGTGGAGCGACGATCTTCGTCGGGTGGCTGGTAGCAACTGAATGAGAGTTGCCGAAAATCGAGCTGAATGGCGTTCCATTGGAAAGGCCTATGTCCAGCAGTGGACTGCTGTAGGCTGATGATGACGTTTCTGAACAAACGATTTTCTCGCGCATTAGAAGCAATCGATTTACAATATCCCTTTAAATTATTCAGATTGTTATTATTAGTGTATTACACAATTAGTGTGCTAGTTTCCTAACGATGTTTTCCTTCACCGATATCGCTTAGGTATATCCAAGAACCAAGAAAGTAAATATGAATTGAAAAAGTCACATTGGTACTTTGTCCAGATTTGAACCCATAGCCTAGTGCATATGAGGCTGATGAAATCATCATCTGCCTAGCCTTTTCCCAACTATGTTAAGGTCAGCTTCCAGTGTAACCGACTGCAGCTGAGTACCAGTATTTTATATGGAGCGCCTGCCTGTCTGACTTCCACAACCCAGTAACTGGGTAATACGATACACCTTGATAAGACTGGCTGTCAGACTTTTGGGCTTCTGACTGTCAAAGATCTGCGAATGAAAGCCCCGGACCAACGGCTTAACGTCCTTTCTAAGGCACGGAGGTGTTTTGGTATGTAAAGATGGTCACCCATCCACGAAACAACCGCGGCAAGCGTAGCTTAACCTGATTGATTGACTAGTGCGGCTGTTGTAACTTAGCCACAAGCCCCTCGACGAATAATGAAATACAACTAAATAAATATAGGGCTTCATAATGTCGGGAACAATCATCAAAGTTTCATCAAATTGTATTCGCCCCCGTTTAAAACCCTTTTCTAAAGCTCAACAGTTTTGTTATTAAATGGGGGTAGTTATAATTAGTTTTGTTTTGACCCAATAACAGATGCAAACGTATTAATTTATGAATTTCATAAAATTCCACGTATTATTGGGAAAATTGAAAATTCTAAGCTGGAATAATATAAAATGTAATATTTTGCGCTGAAATAAAAGTTTACATTTTTTTAAATATTCAATTTACATTTTGTTACCATTCGTCGTATAATAAAGACAGCGTTTCGTGGTCTACCCTTCCAAATAATTGTCCCCATGTTAGGTTTTGTTTTTGGGTGGGAAATCACCAAATATCTTTTCCCGCTCTGGGTGGAGCGGGATTACTTTGACTGACTAAACCTCACCCGTGTTCCTTCAGTTGCCTGTGTGCTAAGTGCCACGGTATCTCTTTCGAACAACCTGCACTCCCGGCTGTTCGAACAACCCCCCTGGCAGGTCCCCATGTAGGTTAGGTAGGTATAAGTGTCACTATGGTGCGATTTATTGGGCTATAGGCAATTATTTTTCTTCTTTTACTATCCAGCAGGGCTCGCAGGCTTGATATAAGTTTCTTATTTTAATTTAGCTTCTGTCCGCATTAAATTTCTTGTTACAACATTAAATATATCTTATAATTCCTACAGCATCGCATCGCCCACCCCACAATATTAGATACAGACGCCCGCATATAAAGCTACGACTAATTGTGAAATTTTCCCAATTGAACATGTACCAGCTTATGTTATAAAGACGAAAATCTATCAAAGAAATTTGACAGATTGGGGTAGCTTGATGTACTGGCGACCGTACTTCGTTTTCTCTTAGCGTTCTCTCTGGTTTTAAATTAATAAGCCCTGTCTGGAGGCCCTAATTTATTAAAGTAGCCACAGACAAGTCCGGTTAAGCAGCTGACAACCTCTGACTTGAGAGATGTCATTGCTAAAAAAAACCGGTCAAGTGCGAGTTGGACTCGCGCACCGAGGGTTCCGTACAAACCTGTGGGTATATAAGTAAAAGTTCAAAATTGTCAAAAATATTTTTTTTTATATGACGAAACTAAAAATTTTCGGTTTTCGTAATTTTTCCTATATCTGTACTATAAGACGTGACTTCGTACAAAATTTCAAGATTCTAAGTTCACGGGAAGTACCCTGTAGGTTTTGATTCCCGTGCGAGTTTCGAAAATTTGCGGAATTTTGCGGCCTAAATGGCTGTATCTTTTGATTGCGTTGACTTAGAAGGTTGATTTTTCTACAGCTTCCAGGGACAGTAGAACTAAGTATCATATAGAAATTTCAGTTTGATACCTCCACGCGTTCCTGAGAAAAACGGTCTTGACAGACGGACGGACGGACAACAAAGTGATCTTATAAGGGTTCCGTTTTTTCCTTTAGAGGTACGGAACCCTAAAAAAAGCGTTATTTCTGAGTTTTTACTTATTTGTCCCCTTAGGGCTGGAACGTGATATTCATTAGTCTATGTCGTTCCTCAATTCGGCTTAAATGCAAAAATATTTTTTCAATCCGATTGGTCATTTATCCAAGAGTTAACCCCCTACATACCCACCAACTTACAAATATCCAAGTTAAAACTCTTAAAAATGCTAGTAGGTATAGATATTATCTAGGATCCATAACACGTGAAAAAATATAGTACCGTAATCGGGGGCTAGCCTTGCCTGGGGGCTTACTCATGAAACTAATTTTAATTTCAATCTAAACCCAATACAATTCCAATGTCAATTTTGCAGTCACGTGATTTGGTACTCTTGAACACAATAGTGTCAACATTGGATTGAAATTGGGATTGCCCCGCCATTATTTTATTCAACGTGAAGCTAGCTACGTTACGGGCCGCAATAGTGTTGTTCGACTCATTACAATAAACCGGTAATAGAGAATTTAAATGCTCTATCCTTTAAATAACGCGGCCAATAAATAAATATCTTATAGATAGTTGCTTAATTGAGTAATTGTGACGTAATCAATTCATTTGGGCGTAAGAAAATGATTAAAATCATAAAATTAACCACGACTTTGGCTGCATGCGGTAGGATCGTTGCCATGCCCTACACTATCTACTAATAAAAAAGACGGCGTAGGTCTCAAGGTCTCAATTTTCTATAGTAAAAGTAGTCAAGTTTCAGTTTGTTTAGAACAGTTAGATATTGTTCGCGTTTGGTTCCTTTGTAGTAAGAAATACCCAATGGCGTTCTTTATTTATGTAAAATAACAATATTGAATGTGTCTAGTAATAATAAAAAAACTTAGAAGAAAACCAATGAAAATGTAGTGTGGTATATTTTCTCTTACATTAAATCTTGAATATCTTTGGAACCCGTGGTACGCTTTACATAATTCCAACTGTAAAAATGGTTTTATCCATAGATCTATCGTTTAAAACCAAAATAAATAAAAACTGTACATAAATAAGAAATCTCATTTTCAACTTACGTAATTGTACGAGAACCTCACATTATTTCAAAATATTCCGTATAAAACTCAAGTACAACTGGATTTTATTATGAAAACTATGTAGATAGTAATGAGATCAAATTAAATTAACTAGTTCATTAGAAACCTATACATTGAGTTGAGCCAAAATCTCTTAACATTTCTCGTCTTTGTTTCCATTATTTTTTAGGGAATTACGTAAAACACTGTTTAATACTGCTACTCGTGTCATATTAAACTCCTTTTACTTGTTTAAAACCACCTAAAATGCAAAACAATTTCAAAAAAGTTACACTTTTGCTATTGGAAAAATCACAAAAAGACACGCAATTTAAACACAATTTGGCGCTAGCGTCGAACTCAAGAGTACGAAAAGTCACAATTCCAATGTCGATCGATCGGAATTGAACTCAAGAGTAAGCACACTGATCAGCCCGGAGTCTGAATTTGTGCTGTGTTATGACTTCAGGTTGCTACTGAGAAACTCATTAATTTCCCATTTAAATGACCATTTATACAACCTACAACAAAAACAAAAATCCTGCAAAAATTCAAAACTAATTAATTCTTCCCCGTCACCATGTTGCAAGCTCCAAACGATATCTCACTGCAATTTATCACCAATTAAATACAAACGCGAAAATCGCGACCACGCCCCGTCGGAACCGTTATATCGTAAGAGATTAATGTAATCTGTTATAATTAGGCTTCACCCAGCGATTGCCTCCCTGGAGCCAAGGCTCTAATTGATTAATTTGCTATGAAAAGATCCGAAGTACCTCCCTGTTCACCGTGTTTTGATTTCAGGAGGAAATCAGGTTATTGTGTTTATTTTCGGGTCGTAAAGATCATTTTGTAATATTAGGTAGATTATAGTCTCGGTAGAGGGGCTTTTTTTTTTTTTTTTTTTTTTGGGTGGGAAATCATCAAATAACTTCTCCCGCTCTGGGTGGAGCAGGAGGGCGTGTCAGACTTTTACTGACTAAAACCCACCCGTGTTCCTTCAGTAGCCCTTAAGCCAGGGGCTGTGGTGTCTCTTTCGAACAAACCCGCACCCCTGGCAGAATATGGCTAAGTATTAACAGCCGCGCGTGTCGATCGATCAGGTTAAGCTACGCTTGCTGCGGTTGGTCCGTGGATGGGTGACCGTCTTTACATACCAAGACCCCTCCATGCCTCGGAAAGCACGTTAAGCCATTGGTCCTGGTGGCTGTCATTCGTGGATCTTTGATAGTCGTTACGGGTCGTCAGAAGCTCGAAAGTCTGACAACCAGTCTTACCAAGGGGTATCGTGTTACCCAGTTACTGGATTGTGGAGGTCAGATAGGCAGTCGCTCCATGTAAAATACTAGTATTCAGCTGCATCCGGTTAGACTGGAGGCCGACCATAGTTGGGAAAAGCTAGGCAGATGATGATGATGATGATGTGTCTCGGTAGAAATATTATTTTCATAGCTGCCTCAATAGTTTAGTGGTCGCAAGCGCTACTGTTGAATATGAGATCTTGGGTTCGATACCCGGGACAAACCATTGAACTGTTTGATGGTTTATATTCTAAATCTATATTTTTAAATAAAGAATCTAAAAAGAACAAGAAGTCGTAATAAAATCTACCGTAACAAAAAAGATTTCGATTTTTTCAAAGTGATTGCAAACTTTTTTTGATGTGTGTAGGTCTTGTGATGACTACTTAAAAGGTTATTTAGCTATGGAGGTAGGTACCTATCTTATGTTATAATTAATATCATGCCAAAGGTGGGTACTGATTCGGCGTAATGTAACATTCGCAACGAGTATATCGTTACGCCATGTGCTAAAATCAGTGTAGCTCGCTCGCATGTTTCGCCATACTGAGTAGGTACATGAATGCTCGCTTTGTAACATATTTACATTTTCCCTGTAACGCCGCCGCTGGTCAGTACCCTTAAGACATCACAACATCACAATCATCATTCTAGTTCTTCTAATGTAATAAAATGTAAAGAGAATCAAATGTCATCATCTTCATCAGCCTAGAACAGTCCACTGCGGGACATAGGCCTCCTATCTCCTCGAAAATCGCACGTCATTCAGCTGGAATGTCACTCCACTCTCATCCGGCTGCAACCTAGCGAAGATCGTAGCTCCACCTAGCCTAAGGCACTTTACGTTTACCGATTCGCAGCCTCCACTCAAGAACACGTCTTCCTCAATGGACATCGGTTCTACAGCAACTATGTCCGCGTTCCGTATTCGATTGAGGAACATGTAAAGAGATTAAAGATATCAAAAACTGAACCCTGATTGCGTAACACGCTATCAAGCAGATTCTGTTTTTTTTTTTTTAAGGGTGTTACTAATTTATTGCTTCATATCGGACTCAGGTAGGCCGAACTAAAGAAAACCTGGTAAGGTAGAGATCGCAGAAGACTCCACTCTGGAGTGTATGTGGTACTGTCCCACAAACAATTGGGCACTAAGAGCCATTACGCACTGTCGATTGGTCGCCGGCGACTCGGTCGATGCCGACCGTGAGTTAGTGTAGTTCAAATAGGTGTTAACGCACTTGGTCGTCGGTCGCCCGGCCCGGGCGACTTGACGACTCGCCGACGTAGTGGCGACGCGCATGCGACTCCCGGTCGCTGGCGACCAGTCGACAGTGCGTAATAGCTCTTAATATCTTGTCCAGCGTGTCCTGTTAGACAACAGGACACGCTGGACAAGATATTAAGAGCAGACGCACGCTACAGCAGCTGATGGACGCTGCTGAAAGTGCCAAAATCGTAGACAAATTCTGGGCTGACTGCATTTAGATTGCTATTGACACGCTAAGAAGATTGCTTCATATGTGCGAAAAATTTGTCTGGTCAGCAGCTTAAATAACGCAATGAATGTTATGTTATTGAAGTTTCAAAATGAAAGCCATTCCTAGTGTTAATGAGTTATGCAATTTACTCCTATGTTCTTTCTTAGCTACTGTTTCATAATATTTACCTAATTTATATAAATTTAGTATTTTTATTTATTTTTATATCAATCATAATGCATGACTGACATTTACACAACTGGGGTCAAACTTTACAGATGACTACACATTTATTTTTAAATTTGTGTTCACTGTAGAAACAAGATAAGGATTTTTTTTCCGAATTAAGTCATAGGGCAGATTGTAAGTCATGGCGTCATAAAACGACTTTCTCAAAGCGAATACAAAATATTGATAACCTTTGTGACTGAAATAATTGGTTATTTCTAGGCAATCGGGCTCTGTACACTGTAGTTGTACATAAGTACCCTATCGCTCGCCCTAATTAGAGTACCGAGATAAAAGCATAATACAATGACCAAAACTTTTTTTTAAAGCTCACCGTTTTTATTCAAAAAATCGTGTTGACCCTAGCATTACTTTTCGCATTTAAAACTGAGTCCTATTCCGTCCACATAAGATTAAATTTTATTAGGGTCAATATGGCAAAATACATAATTTTTGAAATAAAAATCTCATGTCACAGGTTACTGAAATCGATTAACTAGTGAATTATAAACAAACTAATTTCAGGAATTCCGTTTATTCTGTAACACCTCGTATTTTTCTCAATCCGCTATATTTGTCGCGTAAGTCGCGGCCATTTCCACTGGGCGATCACTGTTCAACTTCTTCAACAATTCGAAACAAATTGTCAACGGAACGAAAAACAATAAATTCAGTAGTGTTAATGCCTTTATTAACATTGTTCTATACATACAAAAGGGACAGGAGTTTGTTTCAGTTCGCCCTTTCTTCTTATATCGTAATTTTCGGCTCCCGAACTCTAAACTCGGAACAAATTAATGTTAAAACAAATTTCAATTGAAGCCATTACTTTGAAGTTCGTAAGTTTGTAATTTAATGTCAAATTTTGTTACGAGCAAACTTTAACAATGAGCCGTTTGACATTTTCGTATATAAATATGATACATTGTGTATTTAGCGCAGTTTGTTCAATGTTATGTACATTATTGTATCAGGTAAATGTGTATCTTTCTCCATTTTAATGGAAGTTTGGTAGAACCCACTTTATGAAGGGTTGAGCTTTCCCACGCCCACGGGTTTTGGGTGGGCACAGCCAGGTTCAACAAAATGTAGGGATACATTGACAAGAATTCATTTTATAATAATAATACTGTATCAATGTGGAGCTACAGATTAGTAGGTAGGCAATGTGTGGTATTTAGTGGCTATTTGGTGACACCGACATCGACGTGCAACCAGTTTCCGAGGATTCAGAACATGACTCTAGGCCCTCAGCGTTGAAATCTAATATATCACCGGTAATTTAAAATTATGGCTGTTCCATACATTTTGACACTTTTCTATAAAATGGCTGTTTCTTTTTTTAATAACCGAAAAAAAATCTACACTAGGATCATGTGCTGACTTCGTGGTTACAGTGTCCGTGTCAATGTTCCTATCACCTTGTTGATATTTTACTATTGAAAAAACACCATTAACAAGAGGTAATTGTACTCATCAGTATAAACAACTTTTTTATTCAACAAAAAATAAATCTGCTGTTCCTTACATTTATGTTCATAACTCATCAAAATGTAGGTTACAGCTGGTTTTTTTTTCGCGATTTCCGGTTTGTTCCCATGGTAAAAGTTGTTCATAATAATTAGTACAATGACCTCTTAAGAGGTTGTTGGTGTTTTTCCAATAACCCTGAATAAATTGATACAATATTTTAGAGCAATCTTATCAATGTATACAGCTTTTTAAAGCTGACTATATGTAAGTACTGGTAAACTTGTGCGGAACTAAAGTTATTTTGTTTAAATATCCGGCAATTACCTCTGCAAGGACTTTTTCGACCCCCGGGATAAACAACTATCTTGGTCTTCTTTAGTGCTGGCATCAGGTATATAGGAACCTACGTGAAAACTGAAAATCAAATCGAAACTTGAAGCATCACAATTTAATTTACTATTCAATCAGAATCCTTGTAGTATCAAATTCCAACCAGATACTTACCGCTCGGTAAAGGAAATTTTTTAGTTATAAGACTTCTTCAATAGTTGTTAGTAATTCTATATACTTACATATTATTAGAAAATCTAAAACAAACAGCTAAAACAATCAGCTTCTGGAAATCAATTTCTGAAATGAAAACTTGCTTCAAAACGGTTCGGTTAGCGATGATATTAAAACAAACTTTTCAGACGTTCTCGCTTGCCTAATAAATTATGAATAGTCGTTCGCAAAAACAAACAAATTGAAGATCCTATCTTAGGAAAAACACATAACATTGCGTAATACATCTTTGGGTCCAATTTGAGTTTAAAAATATGAATTGGGAACAGAAAAAAATGTACATCAAGCATTTTCAAAAGTACGTGAATCGCTTGTCCAGTGTCCTTTATGATACATCCACATATAGAAGATCTTGTCTGAGAAAAACACATAAAATAACGTTACGTAATACATCTTTGGGTCCAATTTTGAGTCTCAAAATATGCAATGCGGAGAAAAAAAAGTGTATACAGCATTTTTAAAAGTTCATGAATTGCTTGGCCAGCGTCCTTTATGATACATATATAATATAGAAGATCCTGTCTGAGAAAAAACATAACATTACGTAATACATCTTTGTGTCAAACTTTGAGTATTAAAATATGAATTGGGCAGCAAAAAAATCTAAATGAAGCATAATCAAAAGTTTGCAGAATCCTTTAAGATACATCCATATAGTCCAAACAGCATATTTTCCTCACATTTCATAGAGAACATGTTCCATACACGTCCTAACAACTCCACAAACGAAACATCCTCACTAGAACTGTTATAATATCACAAAAGACTCACATTCCGCATTCAATTCCACACAGAGTACATCACGGTATTGTGACGAGTATAAATATCGTTTTTGTTCGCGCTCGCCAAGCAAAAAGTTGCATGCACAGCTAGGACATAGACGGCTGGCACAAAAAGCGTACGCGGATGCTATATATACAATTATATATGTAATGTACGTAATATAATAAAGGCTTGTTATTTTTCAGGCTTTTGTAAAGGAGGCTGTGATGTGCCTTCTATCTGGAAGGAAAAAGGAAACTAGATACGAATCTTTGAATGGGAGGAAAGTATTGAAAGTAGGCTTTGTAGCTGAAGTTGAGAAGGATGAGGATTGCACATTTCAATAAATGTTACTTCAATGTCTATCAATGGACATGAGGTGAAAAGACAGACGGGTAAAGTACCGTAGTTTTTCAATGCAAATCTGTTTACTGAACATTTCAGATTTAATGATGCTACAAAAGTAGCCAGCAAAAAAAACTGCTTCAAACTAATTTCAATCACAATTTTAAAGTCCAGAACTAAAATAACAAATCGTCACTAACAAGTCCCAATTCAGCAAAATCTCTGTGACGTTCAAGACTGATTTTCATTTCCCAAGCGTTGGCATTGGCGTTAATTCCCTTCAGAACGGCGGCCAGATTGCAAAGTTTTAATTGCAAACTCTTAATGAGATAGGCCTGGCCTCGAAATAGACCAATGTCGCGTATCCGTAGTCTCCGCTAAATCACAGAATAGTAAGTCGGTACAGAAGGCTGAGTCCTAACAGCAATGTGTGTAAAGAGGCAGGCGCACATTTTTGCGTACGTTAGATGATCTCTACCCAATGTAGTGTTCACTAAGACATATATTTTAATGTGCTTGTTTTTTTATACATTCCTCTCAAATAGAGCACCTGTAATCTTATCTCTTCACCACCCTAGTTGACTGGTAGAAAATCCCTGAGGCATTAAGTCCGCCTTGAAAACTTATTTGTTTAGTAATAATCTTCCGAAATTAAATGTATTTTTCACTTTGTAGTGAAGGCGGTGACAACAAATTAATAAAATACATATCGAAAGTCACCGACTTCTCAATAGCTTTAGAAAATTTGTGAAAAACATTGTTAATACCTATAAAATTTGAGGGTTGCCTTCGATTTCCCTGGGATTCCATCATCAGATCCTGACTTGGTGCCAATGGGATCACTTCAGAAGTATACTCTTTGAAATAAAAAAAGAATTTTGAGAATCGGTCAACAAATGGGGAAGAAATCGGTGAACATACATAACAAAAATACATACAGTCGAACTTATAACCTCCTCCTTTTTTTTCTGCATATATACCAATAATAAACCTGAAGAGTTTGTTTGTTTGAACGCGCTAATCTCTGGAACTACCACCAGTCAGAATTGAAAAAATAATTTTGCATTAGTAAACCCATATTTTTAGCAGGCGGCGATGCAACACGGTGGGTTGGGGGCCAAAATTTCAACCGGACGAAGCCGTGGACGGAAGTTAGTAGATACATTATTAATAATAAGTTCGCTTGCATTTGCTGTACGTAAAGTGTGTCAGTGTGTGTGTGCGTTTTCGCTCGTTACATGGAGTCGACCTTTTGTATTATTCTGTGCCAAAGTCTCGTATCTCTAGTCTGCGCTAAATGCACTGCGGCGAATAATTGCTTTTATGTCGTCTGCAGATAAAATTGATACTAATTAGGTTGGGTCGTTCCTTTGAATAATTTTGGAGGGATGGTGTTAAGTGAAGCTGATGTGGTTTGGATTTGCTATTTGTTTTTTTTTTTTTGGCAGAACAAGGAATGAATAAAACTGTTTTTTTACCGTTTTTGTGGGCAGTTCTGTAGATACACATACACAGGCCTCAAAATCAACCCGCCTGTGCTGCCTGGGGTCAGCTTCGATTCTAACTGTATGCACCTAAATACCAGTATTTAACAATGAAGCGACTGCCTATCTGAACCCACACACACAGGACCGGCGTTGTTCATGTAATTAAAAAGGCGAATAAAATATATTGGTACCTTACGTTAAAAATTCCCACGAACATCCTTTGATGGATAGTGCACAATAAGGCAATGCACACGGCCAAATGGTGCAACCAGAGTGCTATTACATTATAACCAATCTAGACTAAATCTAAGATGTGCGTAAGCTTAGTGGTCCGAAACACAGCCTCCCTCGGAGAAGCCTCTAGGCTTGCACATTGCGTAATGGAGAACGGGATATAGGAATCTACATTAATATTTTAAAGAGGTAGCGATTTCGTATATAGGGGGTGATTCGGACTGCGGGGTAATTGCAAAAAATGCTATCAGTCGAAACTTCACGCGGACGATGTCGCAAGGAGAAGCCAGTACTTAGGGTGAAACAAATCCACATTTTTTCCATACAAACTTCGGGAGGGTTTTACTCCACTGCTTGACAATGTACATCAAAACTTAAACATGATATGGTTTTGTCTCATTATTAATATTGTCGGTACGGAAACAGAATACTAAAATAAAAAGCCATTAAAAAGTTATGAGCCAACAAAGATTTGTTTTACTTGCTAATTTAACCTAACTTTGGGCGTGTTTGAGTAATAAAATAAGTGTAAAATCTCCAAAACCAAGTCGGTACTGACAAAGTTCAATTATCGATAAGTTCAATAAACTTTTTTGAGCAGTGGTGACCTAGTGGTAACGGCCGCGACTTACGAGTTGTAGGTCGTGAGTTCAAACCCAGCCAGACGCCTTACTTTGTGTAAATTATTTCATCACATCACACAGGAAAACATCGTGGGGAAACCGACATGTCTTAGAACCAAAAATTCGAAGACATGTGACATCCACCAACCCGCACTGGGCCCGCGTGGTGGATTACGGCCCAATCCCTCTCACTGAGAGGAATCCCCAGTAGTGGGGGAACATTTATAGGCTGATGATGATGAATAAACTTTATTGGTCATTGATTTATGCCGTGGTTTTTTCATAAAACCCGACCTTCCGAAGGACTTTTCTTAATTTTTCGCTCCTGTTTTACTATAGATGATCCTGCTTCTCACTCAATAACGTTGTGCGTGTAGACTAACGTCTCACTGCTTACCACTGATACTACCTCTGTCGGACGCAAAGCCTAGTGAGACAGCGTGCTGTTTAGCCAAGCTCCCCAGTGAGTTCGAGCCAGCGACTAGGTTCCCCTTAAGTAATATTTTTAATAACCTTTTCATGCAGAGATCAGTTGCAGTCATCAGTCAGTTACACCATAGACTTTGTTCCCCGCCACCCCAGACGGACAAAGAAGCGGTTTGATTTAACTGAAATTTCCAGAAGTGGAATGTGACCGATTGATAGCAAGGGCTCAATCTATTCAATTCACAAGTTGACTGAAGGTTTTCAATCAATCGGTTGAGGCTTCTCCGAGAATTTGCTTCAAATTCTACAAAATGCAACATTCATCCTCACTATGTTTTCCTTCACCGTTTTGACAGGAGTGGTGCTGAAATTATTTAGGTACACAAAAGTTAAGCGCCTGTCTGGGTTCGAACCTACCACCTGCTACTCGTTAGTCGGGGCCGTTACTACTGTGCACCACTGATCTGAGTTTTTTTTTTTTTTGGTATGTTTTGATTGGTGGACAAAAAAATGAGTGCCAAAATGTAGCTCAGGAAAGATCAAGAACACTAGAAACTTAGGTATTTTGTGCGCACCTCCGAGCAACATAGTTTAATTCTCAGGTATAATCTAACTTATTCTAACATCTAAGTGTTAGAACACTATATTTTACCTATTCTATTAAATTAGGGTTGAAACACTAGGACCAAGGTGTCCGAGTGCGCACTTCGTTTTTCGAGACATCACCAAGCGATTGGTCGACTCTTGACGTGACCAGAGTACTGGCTCTTTTTTGGTCAAAGAATCAGCATTGCCATACAACGTGGAAAAAGTGATGATGATGATGAAAATGTAATAAGTAGGCTTCTACGACTGATTCATTCCAAATTCAGACAAAACAAAAAAAAATCGACGAAAAACTCAATCGTAAACCCGTAAAAAAATTCGACATGAAAATCTACGACAGGCAGGTATCAACAGGAGATTAGATAAAAAACGGATGCCAAAACCGACGCATAGTCGACGGCCGTCGCCGGTATGTTGATTTTAATTTGCGTCCTGTCCCAACTCTGTTAGTTTTGCATTTACCTTTCAGGGTTCCAGACAGACGACTGATAAATTAGTGATATGTGTGTGTGAATGCATACGGTGCTTTTACCTGGAGTCTACGTAAAATCGATGTGTAATGAACGGACTTCTCGACTAACTGGCAAGTTTTCTATGCGATCCATTGAATGGTTGTATTTCGTGCTGCAGAAAGTTTCGATCAATACATGTACCTTGACAAAAGTAGATTCCAATTAACTGGTAGGTGACCTTAGAATTGTGTACTTACAGTGTAGTTAAGCTTTTTACCATTTTGTATAATTTATACAAAAATAAAACGGTGAAGGAAAACATCGTGAGGAAACCGGCATGTCCTAGAACAAAAAATTCGAAGACATGTGACATTTACCAAGACGTTCTGGGCCCGCGTGGTGGAATACGGCCCAATCCCTCTCACAAAGAGGAGGCCTGTGTCCCAGCAGTGGAAACATTATAGGCTGATGGTGATACAAAAATAAAAGCCAGAACATGTACACAATAAACGATGTCACTATCGTCCCATTCACATCGGTACTTTTTTTTTTGTTTTTTTTTTTTGGGTGGGAAATCATCAAATAACTTCTTCCGCTCTGGGTGGAGCAGGAGTGCGTGCCACACTTTTACTGACTAAAATCCACCCGTGTTCCCTCAGTAGCCTGTATGCCAGGGGCGGCTCTCTTTACCCCCCTAGATTGGGCAGGAGCCGCTTCAAGGCAGCCCTGGCCCGCTCCAGTCTAGGAGCCAAATGGCGGAAATGCTCCGCGTAGTTCCAACGGCTGTCGACGATGAGTCCCAGGTACTTCATCGTCGACTCGACGCCGATGTGAACCCCTCCCATCATTATCTGGGAACCCGTCGGTGGCGCATTCCGAGGACCGTGAAACCATGTGGTTTCATAGTCATGCCATGTGACCTCGGACTTTTGCAAGGCCACCTCGAGTCCCAGTTGCCGGATCTTATCGACGATTGTCGCAACCCCGTGTGTCCCTAAGTCAGCCGCTGCCTGGTCCGACCTCCCTTGCGCCAAGACCAGCTTGTCGTCAGCGCAGCAAACTACACTGACGCCGCTAGGGAGGTCGGCGCGCAGCACCCAGTCGTACCCGATGTCCCACAGATGCGGCCCCAGGACCGATCCCTGTGGGACAACGCACGACATCTCTCGCCGGTTCCACTCTCCGAGGTGACCGTGGTAGATGACGGCCCTGTCCGTCAAATAGAAATCGACCACACGACAGAGGTAGGTCGGCATCCGGTGTTACCGAAGTGCCTCCCTGATGCAACTCCAGGGCAGGGTGTTGAAGGCATTGGCGATTTCTAGAGATACCGCCAAGACGACCCCACCCCGGGCCACAGCATCCCCCGTTGTGAGGGCTCGCACGCGCATGATGGTGTCAACCGTGGAGCGCCCATCATCAATCACTCTTTCAAAGAGCTCGCCCACCTCGTCGAGCAGCACGATGGGCCGGTAAGCGGACGGAGAGTCCGCAGGGTGCCCCGGCTTCTTGATGAGAACCAGTTTCCCCGTCTTCCAATGAAGTGGAAACCGGCCCTCCTCCAAGCATGCGCTTAGGAGCCCTCTTAGTCGAAGCCCGAGAGCCTCCAAGGCCAAGACCCAGGCTTTTCCAGGCAAGCCATCGGGTCCTGGGGTGGTATTCTTGCCATTCAGCCTACGTACCACCACTCTCTAGTCTACCTCGACATCGTTTCCTGTTACATACATAGATATATGCACAATCAGCCTATAATATTGCCACTACTGCGACACAGGCCTCCTCTTTATGAGAGGGAGTAGGCCGTAATCCACCACGCGGGGCCAGTGCTGGTTGGAAAATGAGATGCCACACGTCTTCGAATTTTTGGTTTTAGGACATACCGGTTTCCTCACGATGTTTTCCTTCACCGTTTTGAGAGCAGTGGTGATGAAATAATTAACACAAATTAAAGCGCCTGTTTAAATTAAAACCTGGACCACCATTTTCTGTGTACCTGTTAACTTTGCGAAACTACTGATCGGTTTAAAACAAAGAAGCCTAAAACTAAATACCAAGGAGGATGCGCTAAGGTACCCTCGCGAAATTCAAATTTATATAATTCCATTGAATGACTATTTCATGAAAAAGTTATTCCAAGCGATTATATGAACTTGTTCGTGTGGTGCCAGGACGTAAAGAATAGCACCATCCTATTTCTTCCCGTAGGTGTCGTAGAAGGCGACTTACTAGAGACTGGACTTACTAGAGAATGGGCAGCAGCGTTCTCTATGCAATTTTCACCATACTGCGATCGCAAACCCAGGCCTGCCAAGCGTGGCGATTATGGCAAACCCCCCATTTTTTTGGAAGAGGCTTATCAGTTAGTCGGCTTAGCAGTGGACGTCTCTCGGCTGAAATGGTGAATGATGATGACATATGAACTTCGAGAGTTGTATTAGAGATTTTTTATGATAAAATCATATTTTGTTAACACAAATTACGGCCCCGAATCATATTTTATTCAACATATATCTAGTCCCTGGCTGTCATTTGTGGATCTTTAACAGTCGTTACGGGTCGTCGGAGGCCCGAAAATCTGACAACCAGTCTTACCAAGGGGTATCGTATTACCCAGTAGCTGGATTGTAGACGGCTGATAGGCAATCACTCCATGTAAAATGCTTGTATTTAGCTGCAGTTAGACTGGAAGCTGACTCGAACATTGTTGGGAAAAGGCTAGACAGATGATGATGATGGTACAGTTTGACACTGATCTGCAAATTGCACAAAAATAATAAAAATTGAACTTCGCAGGGTATCCTGATCCCCTAAAGAAACTCCGAAACACCTATAAAATGCCTATAAACGACAGTATCAAAGTACTTGAGAAAATATAAAAACAAAGTGCGTACTAATGAAAGTCTGAGTACACATGAAAGAGGTTCGCAATCTCAGTCTGTCGCATTCGAAATTCATAAGTCAGTCGGAGCACTCGCCCACAGCATACTCTCTCGCGGCACTGGACAAAAGACTCGCCCCAACCTGTGCCTTGTTCAAACACCAATGTTCCGTTCAAATATTTGTCTAATTATAAACTGTACGTAGTTTCAGGTACGGTGTTACGGCGTGGTGTGGCAATGTTTAGGAATTTTTAGATTTGAAAATGGAAGGTTGTGTTTTTTTTTTTTACTTGAAAGGATACTATTTTATTTTGGCGGCTTATGACATTACAAGGATCAACTGACAAAACAAATAAACACAAAATATTTTTGACAATATACCTACCTACCTAGGTAGAGATATCGTCAAAAATATTTTTTTGGTTCCACAGTTGAATTCAGTTTATTTTTTTTATTTTTATTAACACTTATATATCAAAAAGCGATAACTCATAATACTCATAATATTATCAAAAAGCGATAACTCATAATATCCCTTCTACATAATTATGTATTCTGCTAATTATTCGTGTAAAATCTATCAAGATGAGAAAAAAAATGGCGTATAACCGTGAGTATGACATTTAATATAACGTGTCCCAATTTTTTCTAGCGATAAGTCATTTATGTAAAATGTCCAGAACAGATACATTTTGATTATGATAATGAATGTATTTTTTGAAGACTGTTCACTGTGCACTTTCTAGTTTATCTTGGACATCACCGCAATTGGTGAAGGAAAACATCGTGAGGAAACCGGGGCTTTTTCTTCAAAATCAAAATATTTTTATTTCATATAAACCTGCAAGGGCACTTATGAAACGTCAGAAGCTAGGTGCACGATTCCAAATTTGTTGTTTCCTATGGAGAAGAGCCGGCAAGAAACTCCACGGTTACTCTTTTAAAAATAATTGGCTTTAACAATATTTTCAAATTACAGAGATTAAATGTATGGGAGGACAGCGCAGGCCTGTCAATAAGTACCAGGTACTTAGACGAATACAGAATAGAAAATCGTCTACAAATCTACAGTCAGTAAGGCCTACAACGTTCTCTCATTCACAATATGTAAAATAATCTACATAAATAAAATGAACCTAACTAAAATTGATGTATAATGTCAATTAGTGACGAGATTATGTCAGCATTGTAAAAATAAAAATAATAAAAAAGAACATTGTATTTGAGAATCAAATCAATCTTAATGTACGTAACCCTCAAATCGCCAACCCACCTTGAATTAGCAAGCTAGCTGTCAAAAAAAACCTTGAACAAGCATGATGATCAATGCTCGTGTCTTCTCTGTTAGAGAAGAGGTCTTTGCCCTGCCTTGGGATAGTAAAAGGCTGGTATAATAAAGTTAAGTGTTTAAAATAAAAAGACAGAAGATAAAATAAATTACGCAAGATTATTTTTATTTTATTTTAGTTTTAAAAGGATGTCAACATTTTATCGAGATTAAATAACAATAGTAACTAGATCAAAACCGTCAATGTCTTGCCCTTATCCCAAAATAAATCCTAATATTTTAATATCTATGACTATTACACAAATCAACAAATAAATTATGAATGAAGTTTTAATATGATTAACTACTTACAAAAAAAATGTCGTTTGTACGAAATATTAATTTCATTTTTTTTTCTTGTTGACCTTGAAAATGGATGTATGAATAATTGCATAAGTAAAAATAAAATTTAAATTAAAAAAAAACTGCACAACCACACAAATATTTAATTTAAATTTAAAAAGTCTCTTACGTTCGCTTCTTCTTTTGCTTCTTTGATGGTTTCGAGTTCAACAAGCTCATAATAACCATTGGTACTTTGAAAATCACGTACACAGCCACCAGTACTAATATTAAAACAAAAGCGTAAACATCAATCATGGTATACGCCACCCAGCTTAATTCCAACGCTGGGTTCTTCATGTAATGTGCTCCATTATTCCTGATAACATATTCGATCCAAAACATAGCAGTATCCAAAGCGGTCAGTGGTCTATCTTTAAATCTAACGGACATTTCTTTAGCCTTTATCCTATAGGAATCATTTGTAAGCACTTCATTCAGCGTTTGAGATAACGTTTCTTCATTGATTTGCGAGTATTCCAATATTTTGCCATAGCCTAAGGCCTGAGTTTGTAATAAGTTGTTATACTGGTCAGCGTATATTGGAATCCCTACGATTGGTACTCCATGAAACGTAGCCTCTTGTGTTCCTATAAGCCCGCCATGCGAAACGAATAGTCTGATGTTTGGATGAGCTGCGAGAAAAATAATTACTGTTAGAATGACAAATATTGCTAACTGTTATTTACTCAAGTTTTTACTTGGTGTAAAGTTATTTGCATTCAATCCATCAATCAATCTGCCTAGTTTTTTATCAACTATGTTGGGGTCGTATTTTACATGGAGCGACTGTATATCTGAACTCCGCAACTAAGACAAGGTAGACTGGTAGTCAGGCTTTTGAACTTCTGACGACGAACTGTCAAAGATTCACGACCGACAGCATTCAATAAATAAAAAATTAAAATGATTTATAGAATACGTTATTTGTGAGCAACATAAAGTCTAGTGTTCAAATAATGCGCAATGCGTTACTCCGATCCTGTAAAAATATTCTATATTTTAATCCAAGATTAAAAATTAATACTAACACAATATTTCTTTTTGTGGCATCCATTTTCTTACAACAAGATTATCTGGTTTGTTCTCCAATTTATCGTCTTCCCATTTCCAAAGTACAGTTTGTTTAAGTTTCCTGAATACGTTGAGGATTGCGTTTCTTTTTTCAGCTGGCAACTCAGAACTGCGCACATTCGATCCGAAGTTCATATACACGGCTCCATATTTGGCATTATCTAATATCTTTTGGAGATCCTAAGAAAAAATATCCAAATGAGAAATGTTAACGGAAGCAGACATCCACAACGAATATATACGTCCACACAGACTTTAAGCAAACTGTTTCAATTATGATCCGTAAGTATATAAATATTCAAATTTTCTTTATAGACACGAAAATTAACAAAAAAACATATGTAGCTTAAACTACCTACATGATTCTTCTACGTATCCTTACATATATAGAGATACTTTAATACTAAAAAGTATAGCAGACAATGGAGCGAAAAATACATTTGCAACTAATCATAAGTATAATACAGAGCTTCAAAATTAGTTTAGTTATTAGTTTTCGAAAAATTCATCCGCCCGCCACAAAACCAGTCCATGGGTGGAATTAATAATTATAAATGTGTTTTTAATTAAACATACATTGGATTGAGTTTCAATTACTTCGTAGATGTGGTCAAATTCTATGATTGAATTTGACTGCATACGCGAAGTGCTTTTGATGTGATTCAATTAGAATTGGTTCAAAGAAAACTGAATGGAGCAACAAATTTACTCATACGCAAATGACCGATGGATTTACCTTGACACTAGTTAAAATCAATAATCATGGACGGAATGTAGATGATGCTTCATTGTCAACACCCAGTAATAAGATGATATGACAGATTTTAATAGTTCAAATTATTAATTACGTTTTACTAAAAGACAAACTATCAGACAGTGTAGCCCATAATTTAGAAGCACCTATACATGTCAAAAATAATGACGTACCATCAACAACCACTTATTAGTTCGTAGTTAATGTAGGCGTTACATAACTCGAGTACTAGAAAACAATGCGTTATGTTAGTAACGATCCTAAATTGGGCATTATGAATGACAATGAACGGACTATAGAACTAAACATTACAGACAACATAATATATGTCAATTTGTACAATTATATTTGATTAGGTAGTTGTCCTAAGGTAAATTGGACGTTTAGAGATAAAGACACTCACTTACATAGTAGTAATGATGTAGAACGAATGTTAAATAAGTAGTGTTTATAAATAGGTAGGTATGACTATCACTCACGAGTACCAGCTGGTGAGTTCAAAGATCAAATGATTATGAATATAGAAAAACGAGAGGAAGTCTATTGATCACTACGATTAGAGGTGACCATCGACGGATTGTTTTTTTTTTTTTTTTACAAATATAACTATGAGTTAGCGATATGACAATGATTGATTATGAACTGCGTATTTCATTAACGTTTTTCTCAGTTATTATTAGCAAGATAGTGCAACATTAATTTTATTCGTCTGGCTGAAAATGTTTAAATGAAAACGTTCATATTACAAATTAAAATACTTTTTAATTACGAACGAAAACGTAAATGAGAGTCTTAAGGTGAATCTAGTCCACATTTTTCCCATACAAACTACGGATGTGTATTACTCTACACCAAAAATTAAACATAGTATGGTTCTGTCTTATTGTTAATAATATTATCTATATGGAAACAGAACACTAAAATTAAAAACCATTAAAAAGTTAGGAGCCAACAAAGATTCGTTTTTCTTGCCAATTTAACCTAACTTTGGGCGTGTTTAAGTAATAAAAGAATTGTAAAATCTCCAAAACTAAGTCAGTACCGACAAAGCTAAATTATCGTAAAGTTCCACTTTATTTATCATCGATTTATGTAGTAGTTTTTTCAGAAAACCCGATCTTCCGAAGGACTAATTGTCTTAATTTTTACGCGCCTGTTTTACTATAACTGATCATGCAGCTCACTCAACAATGTTTTGCGTGTAGACTTACGTCTAACTGCTCATCACGGGTACTATCTCTGTCAGACATTCCTGGTGAGACAGCGTGCTTTTCAGCCAGGCCCACCAGTGTGTCCGAGCCCGCGACTAGGTTCCTCTTAAGCTCAATAAGTTACTAAATACGAAATACTGTATGTGGTTTGGAAGTGTGCCTAAAATATTGGAAATTGCATAGTTGTGCCTCCACCATAAAGACAAAATATGCATATGAATTATCTTGAAATTGGAACAGATTAATAACGAACAAGCGAACCTACACAATGATGATATAATACTCGTATTTTATTATTTCAAGTTTTTTGTTGCGAATTCCATCGACCTGTGCGTGTCCTTGGCCATTAGGCTAACTTTTTATTATAAAAAAGCTTCCAATTAGTGTCAAGTTAGCTTATAGTTATACAATATGTAGATATAGAACAAGTTTTAGTATAGATGTTGTCCAAAAAAAATACCGAAGGCGTAAAACCGTAGCCAAAATCGAATAGTTCTTTCCTAGAATCTTTAGAGATATGAGTTTAGTATTTAAGTGTAAGTTTATACGGTATCAAGCTACTTACCTCAGGTAATTTTGTGTCACTTTCAGCCAAATGTACCCCACCAATTTCCACTGTATTTGGAAGATAAGCCGCTGAGGTATCAAAACTGAAATGTCCATTTATCAAAATCAGGGAAGCATTTTTTTGCAAGTCGTACAAGCTGGGGACCGGTTTCGGTAAGTCAGGCAAGTACTTCCTCACCAGTTTTTCTTGTTCTTCTAGATACCAGTATCGCCAATAAACATATTCGTAAACTGTGAAATACAAATTCCTCAGTCTAGCCCAAAATGATGTCGGCTCCCTGACGTCCAGAAATTCTGAGACTACTGTGGCCAACTGTAGTGGGTTTCTTGTTACAATATTGTGTCTCATGCAATTCCCGAATGTGGTTACTAAGACTAAAGGAGCATTGTACTTATAGGCCAGAACAGTCAGCGCTTCTTGAAAGAACTGTTCACTGATGATCAAGTCAAACTTGGTGTCTTCTCTGAGAAGTGTTCTGATTTCAGTTGAGTTTAGTACAAGTTCTGTGAAAGCTATGCCACCTTTCCATAGAATGTTGTGGTGGAATTGCTCCGCAGATAAACCAACCATGTTGAAGACATTGGGTCTGCCGCCTCCTAGAAAAATAAATTGTATTGGCTTGTGATTTGTACTTTGTAGCTTCATTCCTAACACGTGTGTAAGGCAATCGTAAAATTATTTTTCAAGGTCACATCATATACATATCAATTTAATTATATTTAGCTTACGTAAAAAGATACACAAGGATAAGTACTAGAAATGTAACGGACATAGTTAGGAAATCAAATAAGTAATTTGAAAAAGAAATGGGCGGCCTTTGCCCCGCAGTGTGCCACAATGGAAACAAAAACAGTTAGATAATTATTTAGTTATGTAAATAATTTTTAATAGGGAATGGATAAAAAATAAAAAAATATTGAACACAACGGGCGCTGTCCAATTTTTCCACACAAATAAGAATGTCATATATTGTTGTGGGATGTTCTAAATAACTAAGTAAAACAATACCGTAAAAATATAAATAGACTTACCTATAACATCCCAAATCTCCTTTTCATCCACCATATACTGGTGGTAGTTCGGCGGAGGCTTAGTTACCCTGTTACCAGTAATCACAGTAACATTATGCCCCCTTCGGGCCAGCTCCAATCCAATAGGTTTTAACATAATATAATGAGATTTCGATGTAAAAGGCACCACATACAAAATATTTGCAGACTCACAATATTTTGCCACAGAAAAGAAAAACAAAACAAATTTTAAGATATCCTGAAAAAAAAATAGATACTTCAATTAAAAACTTTTAACACGAATTTTAAAAGTAGAATAGACAGTTTAGAACAACACGCACCATTTCTAAAGGAGGATTTTATGTTCGAAAATTAAGCGGTTTGTTTTTAAATTGTTCTAAATGGACACTGCCCGCTGCTTAGAAACATTATACTAAACTGACTTACCGATGCGACGTTGACGAGCATGCTGTACAATTAATATATAGTAGGTACATTAGATAAAGGTACCTATGTCCGTATTAGATATTTCTCGTAATGTCATAGCTCAAGTTTGAATAACAAATGTGTTGATAAATTCCACTTTTTATTTATTTATTTTATGAACGAATGAATATGACAGCGCATTTCTAGCACCATCTCTTGAGATATACGTCAGAACGAGATTTGACGGCTGTCAGTCTGGCGGAGCGTCGACGCATGGTCAGCACGGCCATGTTGAACGAAACGGGATTTTTCGAACGTCAACAGCGAGTGCACCACGTATCCCGACAAACCGCTTTTGTTCCGAATAATCTTGTCCCTTTTTGTTTCAAAAATAATTAAAACTGTTTAATTAAGTGATTTCCTAATTACTAGTGAATATATTAATGAAAATCTGTAAGGAAGATAATATATTGTGCAATGAAATAACTTTTGATTGTGACTCAAGTGATTCTTTGTTGGTTCCTACCCACATTACCACTTCAATAAGACAGCCGATTCTGATGATGACGGGCAACTGCCTACAAATAAGTAAATAAGAACATGGTTGAGTTGTTATTTGTAAAGGCATGTTAACTGGAAACCTTTCCAAGTTAATTAGAAGTAAGCACTTTTGTATCTCATTCTAAGTCAACTGTTATAGTTTCTTTTCTATGAGAAATAAAATTCTTTAAACATAAACCTAATGTTATGTAGGATAGGATACTTTTGTCTTTTATGCTCTTTTTAAGTCCTGATAATCTTAACTTTGTAATAATTTGTATAACGATATCATTCATCAAATTGTCATCGTCACTATTTGTGTGGATCTAACTTGAAGAGGAAAATTAAAATCATAATAATTTTGCCCAGGTTCTCATATTCACGTCCTATTTTTGCTTTCGTGTTGCTTATAGAATCTAGACGTGCTCATTAGGCCAGTTCCTCATCTATTTAAATGCAAGTTCCTGACTTTAATTACGAGCCTTTAAATTGTGACTTAGGTAAAAGGCCTATCTGAAATATTTAGTTTTGAAGATTTCTTTGTTCCTTTTTCACTAAGGTAACGTACAGTTTCAATTGTGATGGAACAATTATCTATTGGACCACCATTTTAGAGCGATACGCCAAACATGCACATCATCCGATCGTTTGCAGTTTGCACCAATTTTGCTCCGTGTGACCGTACGCAGGAGAACCAAGGCAACCGACATACCCTGAAGAATTGCCAAACTTAAGTGGCAGTGACCTGCCCACATTGCTCGCAGAACAGATGGCCAATGGGGCAGAAACATTCTGGAGTGGCGACCGCGTATTGGAAGACGTAGAGTGAGAAGGCTTCCCATAAGGTAGACCGATGACCTTGTGAAGGCCGCGGGAATTCGCTGGATGTGGGAAGCACAAGACCGGTCGAAGTGGAGGAGCCTGGGGGAGGCCTATGTCCAGCAGTGTACGTCTTTCGGCTAAAATGATGATGGTGATCGTATGATCCCTTGGTAGACCACACATTACTTTTAGATGCGGGATGAATAGAATGAAAGAAGGTAAAGTACTGAAACACTATGTATTGTCGCGAAGGTACTCAAAGTAAAATGAGCTTAATGAACTGATAGTGTGGCAATGAAGTGAGTGACGCGGCCCTTGTTGGCTGTAACGAGAACGCCTGGCTGACTTGATAGCCCAACGCGAACTGAGGGAATTATTATGAATTGAAATGAATGTGTGGCGTAAATTGCTGAATTGCAGAGTGTGCGGTTGCACCGTACAGTGATCGTACGCTTACACGTGCCACGCACCCATAAGGTGTGTTTGACAACTGTTCACGACCTTGGGCTGTGCTGCAGGAAACTGCGTATACGCACTTCCACCGCCACCGCGTGCTGTTGTGTTGTGTTTCTTATTTAGGACATTGTTAGTCTACAGATATCTTAAGTATTTTTTTTTTTTGCAGATTCGCGACTGTGCAATAACGTGTTGCTTTACAAATATTTAAATCGTTTTAGTAAGAAAAGCGTTTCTTCGACTCTGCTATTAACCACCACAATTCATTGCGCTGAGCCTGTAGCTTTAAATTCGTTCCTGAATATGAATCATTCCGATCCAACCCATCCCTTGCTGCCCTCTATCAGCGACGCCCAAAGCCGAAGTCCGTACCCAACAGGAGGTGCCCTTAGAGTGTACCTAGTCGCTTAGTTTTCAATTTTTAAGCCTGGCTGGAGGCCTTATTTTATTGAGGCAGACACAGGCAAGTTTGGTTAAGCAGCCGACAATGTACTTTTTTTTTGGGTGGGAAATCATCACATAACTTCTCCCACTCTGGGTGGAGCGGGTGTCAGACTTTTACCGACTAAACCCACCCGTATTTCTTCAGTTGCCTGTGTGTCAGGGGCCACGGTATCTCTTTCGAACAACTCGCACCCCTGGCAGAGCCGGCGTTCTACGTCGACCTGCGAAATGTCATCGCCAAAAACAAGGGTCCTAAAAACCTGACCCATCTGGTACCCTAGCTTTGTTACTACGGGGAACTGTGTGAGTAGTCTCAGAAATTAAAAATATGCTCAATTATTTAAAAAAACGTGCATCATTAGAAGCCCAATAAGTTTTTAGAGGATCAGTTAAACATTTCCCAAAAAGAAGTATATGTACCCACGTTTAAGTCTCACATAGATTAAAGTACAAGTTCAGTTATTGGCAATTTTTTAGGACCAATAAAAATTATTGAAGTTTTTAGGGGACTATCTTATGTAATTTTGACGTTGGAAAAGTGCTGATTCTCAGCATAGTTTGAAAAAAAACCATTAATTTGATTCATCACTAGACTGGATGGGTGTGGATCCCGGTCGTAGATAAGTACGTTTCTGTGGTATAATTTCTAAGCTCCATCTGAGCGAAGCCGCGGGCAAAAGCTATGTAATTCTATAAATTACCTACCTATTAACACATTCTACAAGATAATACCCAAATTTTAGGGTAAAGGTTGCCTCATTGAATAGTCCGAGTTACCTATTATTATATCCTTTAATTGTTATCCACTCTCATATCCGGATTATTGTATTCAAACAATGGTAGCTCTATTTAGTTGAAACAATTTGTTGCCTAAAGATGATAATAAGATTAGGGACGGTTTGGGTAAGAAATATTCATATCTAACTCCCTTGGCCCTTGTCATCGTCAAAACACCGTCCTAATGTCCCTATTTGTTCTTTGTTTTGAGTATATCTATGTTAATTATGGTTAATTTCACTAGCAAATTGTTAGTACTGAGGTTTTGCTTTACCCGCTATTGTTTGTATGTGTATTTTTTTGTTTTCATTACCAAACACTGAACGCGGATACTTTTTGAAACAACGCCATCTAGGCGAGCATTGACGAACTACGAAGAGACGTCATTCATAAGAAGCTGTCTTCCAAAGATTTTACAAGGTGAGTACAGACTTGTGCCGTGTTAACTCAGTTCTCATTAGGTTACACTTATATTTTAATTACAAGCATTAAGTATATCAATGGTTACATGCTTTTGTTTCAGATTCCAGGAAGAAAATAATTGTTGGGATTCGTTATTGTAAGCGAAAAGTCTAACTGGGATGTTTTTATATTTCACAATGGGCCTGCACTTCGCCTGGTGGAAAGCGATGTTTGAGGTCTCTGATGGAAGGCGCGTCCAAAAGATGCCTGATCACTCTTCATTTGAAAGTAGACGGATTTAATGTGGAAAGGAACATGGACGCTGGCAGAGATTTCCACACTTTGACTGAGCGCATAGGTAATATATGTGGATTGAAGCATTGAGTATGAGTATGACTGGTCGGGTTCGAAACAAAACCATGCTCCTTCTTCGTCGTATCAATCATTTTACTAATACCAACACCATGCTAAAGATGTGTGTGCATGAAAAGTGACGCACATAAAATAAAAAACAAAATTGCTATATTAATCGTGTATTTCGATGTCTACAAGAAAGTATTTTTGATGCCTATATAACGAAAAATGCAATTCAGATGTAGCATTAATTGACTATTTGATGTTTACAAATTCAAATATGTTTTATGGATAAATCAAAAAATATTCAATAACTAGATATGTGCTGCCTCGCAAGGCGTACAAATATTGATTAGGAACACAGTTGGTGTTACATACACAAGTAGCATACCTAAAAATAATGCTAAATAGTCTTAAATCTTTAGCAATAAAAGAAACAAATAAAATATCTGGTAGTATTAACTAAAGTATTGACTTTAGTTTATTCTCAGATTTATTTACTAGACATATTGATGTCTAGTAAATCTGAAAATATGGTATTACGGATTTTATTTTTCTTCTAATATTAATTCAAAGTGTAAGTATATAAAAAAGTGTATTCTAAATCATGTTTTTTAAAGTGTTCCAATCTTTTGAAGCTTTTATTGATCTATGTAATTAGTTAAATATTTTTTGAGCCATTCCTAGGAAACTTTTTGAGAAAAGTGTCGTTTGATGAGGTTTTGACTTATGAGGTCCTGGATAGCGTTAAGTGGATAGGGTTTCAAATTGGACATTATTATCCTACTAGAATATGCTTACTTAATATTATAAACGCGAAATTTTGTATGTATGGATGTTTGTTACTCTTTCACGCAAAAACTACCAAATGGATTTGAATGAAATTTAGCAAACATATAGTTTGTAACCTAGAATAATACATAGGGTACTTTTTATTCCGATAGTACGTACCTGTGGGATAATTTTCGGCCACCACGCGGGCGAAGCCGCTGGCAAAACCTAGTTTTTTTTTTTTACAGAATTGGCAACTTCATAAATGTATAGAGTAAGTATTATTAATAACAAATTGATAAAAAAATTGGTTGCAACTGCTAGTGTTTTGGATCATGCATGGTGCGCCAAGACTGGCCAAGACCCTTACGCGACGGTCGCGTCGCGACATTCGTAGAACAATTTCTATGAAAACATGGACATTGTTCTACAAATGTCTCATCGCGCCCGTTTGAAGAATTCCCTATCTATAGAATTAATAATGTAAATATTGCTAGATTTATGTTAAAACTGTACCTACATCTCACAAAGATTTCTGTTTTTTCTTGCCAATCCAAATCTTAAAAAGAAATCGGAATTCATTAAACATTTTAACAATTTTAAAGGTTATATAGACTAGTGATCCAAGTAAGACAAAAATAACAGCATAAACATCAAGCATATTATAAGTTATCCAACTTTGTTTGATGGCTGGACTTTTCATGTAATCAGCGCCCTTATTTCTAATGACGTATTCGATCCAAAACATGGCTGTGTCTAAAGGCTTCATCGGCCTATCTTTGAACCTACGAGATAAGACCTTAGCCCTTTTTAAATAAGTATCATCTTTCAAGAATTCATGTAAAAGTCGTTCAAGGTTTTCTTCATTGATATCGTGGTACAATAAGGTGGTGCCAGTGCCAGCCTCTTCTGCTTTTTGCAAGTTCTTATATTGATCGCCGTAGACTGGTATCCCTATGATTGGTACTCCATGGAATACAGCTTCCAGGGTACCGATTAGACCTCCGTGAGACAGGAACACTTTGATGTTCGGATGTGCTGTAGAAAACGTGTCATTTAGTACTAAAGCCTGACCGATACCGCTGTACCGCGCCTTAGGTATGTGCGGCGGGGCGGGGGACGGACGTTGTGAGTGGTGACGAATGAGCGGCTTGCACTGACGAATGAGCGGGTTGCACTGACGAATCAGAGGTCTACACTGCTCCATCGTCGCGCCGCGCCCATTCCTAAGGCGCGGTACAGCGGTATCGGTCAGGATAACGTTTTTCACTTTTAGAATAATTTTAGCTCTGAAGAAAAAACATACATTTTTACATCATCATAGTATGCGATGAGTAGAGGAAATATTAAAAGTATTGTTGTTTTTTATTTTATTTCGTGTTCAATTACGGGCTAAGCAATATAAAATAACCAGTTCTTTTTTGAAGTCATCAAATATCTTCTCTCGCTCTGGGTGGAGCGAGAGGGCGTGCCAGACTTTTATTGACTATAACCCACCCGTGTTCCTTCAGTTGCCTGTGTGCCAGGGACTACGGTATCTCTTTCTAACAATCCGCACCCCTGTCAGGCATCGGCTCTTGCGAATCCCACCAGTTGGTGCTGAATCTCTTCTGCCCCCTACTTCGTCCGCTCGAAATTTTGCCCACCCACGCACCATGTAGCATCCCATCACCCGCCCACGCTATTTCTTCGTTTTCGCTTAGCGTTCTTTTTGCCCTTTTTTGCTCAGACTCTAAAGTCCGTAGCGTAATGTTAAAAACCCCATAACTATCCTCAAAAATCTGCCTATTAAATGCAATAATATACTTTCAAATCCGAATATCCATAGATTAGCGCGTTCAAACCAACTCTTCAGTTTTATCATTAGTATAGAATTAACAAAAAATCTGAACAAAACTAAGTAGGTAACTCACACAATATTTCCTTTTGAGGTAACCACTTTCTAACAACAACATTATCCGGCTTTTGATTTAAGTCTTCAGCTTCCCATTTCCAAAGAACCGTTTGGTTCAATCGTTTGAAAACATTGATTAATGCATCTCTCTTTTGAACTGGTAGCTCGGAGCTTCGAACATTGGATCCAAAGTTGACATAGACCACTCCTTGTACAGCGTCGTCTAAGACTTTTTGCAGATCCTTAAAAAGAGAATAAAATGAAACATTAAAATTACCTACCTCATTCATACACATTTCATGGAAATTCCTAATGTCCATATCATGCAGGGTGGCAGAGACATAGACACACGGCTACACATCAAGCTATACATTTCCATTATAAGCTGATCTCGCATTGTATAGGATTTCTATACAGTGCAAGATCAGCGTAAACTGGAAATATATAGCTTGATGGGTAGCCGTGTGTACAACCTGTTACTATGGACTGATTCTAGACGCTCCTGCGTTGAAATTTTTCGTCGATATGTTTTTTTATTTTTATCTGCTGGTTTCTAAAAAAGTGCAATACTTGCGCAGTCAAAATGGAACAGCAATTATATTTTTCAGATTCAGAATCATTCAATGAATCCAAGATAACAGGTTGTATGTTGATATCTTTGCATTCCCTTATAATGATAAATAAAAATAACAAAAAACTCACGCCGGGTAGTTGAGAATCACTCTCCGACAAATGCAATCCACCAACTTCCACAATATTTGGAAGAAATGCGACAGGAGATTGGAAAGAGAAGTGACCATTCAGTAACAGCAATGACGCATTTTTCTGTAGCTCATACAAGCTAGGCACCGGCTGCGGGAGATCAGGAATATATTTCTTCACCAACTCTTCTTGTTTCGGTAAAAACCATAATCGCCACCAGAAATAGTCATACATATTCAAGTAAACATTTCTAAGTCTTCCCCAAAAGCTGGTGGGATTCCTCACATCCAAAAACTCGAAGCTTGCAGTGGCTAATTGTAAAGGATTTCCAGTTATTAAGTTATGCTTCGCACAGTTTACCATAGTAGATATGAGCACTAATGGAGCATTATATTTATGTGCCAAAACGTACGTGGCTTCTTGGAAAAATAATTCACTGATGACCAAATCAAAGGAACGGTTTTCTGCTAAAAGTGACTGAACTTCAGGGGCTTTTAAGGAACCTTCTGTGAGAGCTAATCCACCTTTCCACAGAGCTTCTCTATGAAAATCCTCAGCGGAATATTCTGCCATGGTAAACAGATTTGGACGTTCCCTTCCTAAAAACAAATAAACCTTTAAAAAAATTCAAACTATACTCTATATATTCTTATGGACAAAGTGGAAACACGCACAGAAAATTCTATCACTGTACTAGATTGTGGCAGAATGTTTTTAAGTTGTAAGAAGTATCCATCAAAGTATCTGTTTATAGCTCTTTCCTTGCGTATCTAGAAATTCACAAGGACTGTACCTAAGATTAGAAGGTATAAACACATTTCCACAATACCCTTGACTTTGAAGAAAATCTACAAGTGGATAATGCGGATATGAACATATTCGAAAAACGTAGATCATTCTTACCAAGGACGTCCCAAAGGGTTGCGTTGCCGACCATAACCTGGTGATACGTTGGCGGATGGTTGTGTTCCTTGTGAGCTGTTATGACAGTGACGTTGTGTCCTCTACGAGCCAACTCAAGACCCACGGGTCTCTGCATTATGTAGTGCGACTTTACTGAGTAAGGGATCACGTACAAAATATTTGCCGAATCGCACCATGCTGCGATTGTTAAAACGAAACCTAACTTTAGAATTTTCAACATTACTACCAAAAATGTAAAAAGCTTGATGACCGATGTTTACACAACTACGACGATAATGATAATATTCTGAATGATATGATGGAACTCGTAGTTATATACCCACATTATGGTAATAAAAATAATGTAAACAATAAAATATTCCATAGGCTAAAATAATATACGAAAAAATTACTGTTGCCTACAGCTGCAGACGGTAGACAAGCAACGACCAATTAACACAATTTGGATTGAAATTATTAATACTTTTAACGAAATATTTTACAGTACCTTTACCAAACTAAACTCAACTTTAAGCTTAAATCAGATTTTTTTACAATTTCACAAAACATGTTCTAAAATTGGCCCTGTTTATTTTGCGCAATCATAAATGGATACTTCATTTATGACAAACGCAAAATATACAGGGCCAAGTTTCAAGTTTCAAATTAAATTAGCTAGCGAAATTTCGTAGTTTCAAGAAAAAAAGAAACTTGAAACTAAGAGTTTAGTTTTTTTAATGATGGTGTTTTAATTAATGGCCATAATAATAATTATTATTGTTTTAAACATTTATTTCAGACCAGGTCCATAAAATTTGTTAGTAACAATATCAACAATATGTGTGTATAAAAACGAATGATTAGTACTTGTTCAAACAACAAAACTAATTTAACAACGACATGAAGCCGCATCCATCTTCGCAGCATGGGGTACTCCCCCTGATCTACAAATACACCCAGTATACCTAGAGTTGGAACTACCACAAACGCGAGTGAGTAGGGCGGCACATCTTTTCCTTATGACAGCGGCAAATCCATCCAACCGCGCCTCAGCAAACATCCCCGATGCGACGCACTGCAACGCCATTGTAGCCCCAACAGTACCCTAAGTGCATTGTTGTATTGGACACGCAGATCGCTGTATGCCCGCTGCGAATAACTGACCCACAAGCTGCAGGTGTAAAAAGATTGGCAATATGCTTTAAACAGCGTGATCAACCGCATTCGTACACCGTGCAAACCTTCGGGCCAACATGTTACAACGGACAGCCAGCGACCTGCGTTCCCTTTCTATGTCCACATTATCACTTAAATTAAATCATCGCGATCGGTGACCCAGTGACCCAAATATTTAAATTTAGAAACCTTGCACAGTGGAGTGGATAATGAGCACATTTAAAAATATAACTATGTAATGTTTGCTAACTCCAAAATAATTAAAAGGGAAGTTCAAAATTAAAACCCGACTAATGAATAATCACAATCTAAAAAATATTAAACAAGAAAATATTCACATTTGAAATCCTGTCATAATCTTAAGGGGAAAGTGGCATACACACAACCACCGCATACAGACTGGCAATTATCGTACTTTTATGAACGATCGCATTCTAATCTGTCTCAATCTGTCAAAAATACCTCTAATTTACGTACGTTTTTGACACTGATTGTCACTGAGGTGAGACTGCGTTAAGATTTTGAACGTTTTCAATTACAGGAATTGGTCTTCTGATATAAATACTTTCTTGTTTCATAATTTTTAAAGCATGATTTTTCATAGTTGGGTTTTAGTTTTTGAACTTACTTTTTTCGTCATTGGGCTCAATCACGTCACGAAGTTTCGCCAGCTAATTTAATTTGACCTTCTGCGATTTAGATATTGTTGGTTAAAAGGAGTGTCCTAACGAGGTGATCCAATTTGAGGTAAAAATCAGTGAAGTCGAAAATATCTATATCTCTAAGTATACAGAACTCGTCAATTAATGCTATCTACATTGTAGATAGGTAATACGCATGGTATCACGATGAGAAAGGGTGTAAAAAAGACGCCTGTGATTAGTTTAAAAGTGTCACTACCTTTCGAAACTATTTCACAGTTCATTGTTAAGAACTTATTAAAGACTGTTTCGCTTTTTTTTTAAATTTCATTATACTGCCACAATTGATGCATTTCGTATCCGCTATTTACACTAGACATGTTGTTACAGTACATCACTTCATTATTGACGAAATTATTCGACACCAATGTAAACTGACGTGTCATCCACTCATTTGTGCTAACAGCTCAATTATTCAAGGACAATGTCTTGGAATCTGCAGTAGGATGCCAACAGAGTGATCCTCTCGGACCAGTAATTTTCAGTCAGCTTAGATATTACATTTTAAATTAGCTAATAAATTAAACGTGTTGTATTTACACGATGGAACGCTAGGCGGTGAAGTTTACACCATTTTGAAATATCCACATCTAATCAGACAGGAATTTAAATCTATTGGCCTGAAACTTAACCCATCAAAGTGTGGGATTTACCTCTCTGATATTACCGACTGATAATATTGACCCTAGAAAAATTTATCGCAATAGAGTCCCCTCAAATTGAAATTCTAGAAAACATTTCACTTCACCTCCTAGGTTCCAATTTTAGAACACAGCTTTTCTTAATTCATCGCAGATAAAATTAAAAATTTAACGACATTTAGGACAGACTTCAAAATAAATTTACGTACGGCATTCACCCTGATTAATACTGTTGTTTTGGCCCAAATTATATATTTTTCCTATGCTCTTCCCCTTCTATGGAAGCAGCCACAGCTCTTGGACAAAATTAACCACATATTCACAGCACAAAAATATCCTTTTTAAATGTGGCCTTGGACGACCGAACGTGGCTTCAAGCCACACTACCCATCCGTGTTGTGGCCTCGGCGTCCATCTATCTTCTATCTATATAAATAAAAAGACAAGTCCTGACTGACTGACTGATTGGCTGACTCATCAACGCCCAGCCCAAACCCTTGGACCTAGAAAGCTGAAATTTTGCACAGAGGTTCCCTTTATAGTGTAAACAAGGAATAAGGAAGGATTTTTTGAAATTCAACCCCTAAGGGAGTTAAATAGGGGATGAAAGTTTGTATGGAAAATTGTCATTTTTGTAGTTTAAACCATGAAAATTGGTGATTATCATTCTGATTAAAAATGAAAAACCACGTGTTTCAGTATTTTCGGGAAATCAGCCCCTGAGGGCGTAAAACAGGGGATGAAAGTATAAATGAGAAACCCGTTAGTTTCGTTGTTGAAACCATAAAAAAATTGTATTTAGCCTTTTGGTTGGTTTTGAAAAATCATCCCAAAAGAGGGTAACATGGGGGATGAAAAATTTGTATAGGAAACCCGTAAATTTTAAAGCTAACCCATAAAATAGTTATCAAAAACATTTGGCGTTTGAGTAAAATCATCCCCTATGCGATTAAAAACCCTTACTAACTAATCATCGCTCAACCCAACTTTCGCCATCGCCAAAGACACCTTAGTAATTCTGAGAACAATACCTAACTTTACTAAGGGATTCGATAAGTAATAATATTAAAATTTTCCTAATTTCCGTACCTGTAATTATTAACGTTACTTTTATTTCTAAATAAAGGGGATTTAATATTTTCACTTTAAAGTTGCCTCCTTTGGCATGCAAGTAGGTAATTTTCCGTTTCGTTATATATTCCGTTTCTATTGTTAGGTTTTAGAATTGTTATCATCTATCAATCATATATCAATCCGCGCGCCGCTCCTCGAATACTATATAAGCAGTGCGACAAGGTGAGCCAGCTCATTATAAATGCAACATTTGTCTAGATAACACGTTTAGCGCGAGAGCAGCGATCGTTTACGATACCTACAACTGAACTGTACTTTTAAGTACAAAACTATATTTTAAAAACTGTGCTTTTCAGCGCAATCCTTTGTTTTCCAACTTTCCAAAATTGTTTTATAATATTTTCTTTATCCTGACTTAGTTAAACACAAAACAACAGCTCCCTATCTACTGTATAACACTCAAGTGATGGTCAGGGAGGTGCGCGAGCAAATCGTTGGCCATGTGGCGGCCAACTGGGAAGAGTTTGCCATTATGTCCCATGATAGTAACGGGGACAATTATTCCTGCGCCGCTGAATACTGCATTGATATGTCACGCCCTTTTACTTATGGCAGTTTATGTGAACTGGAGGCGGCAGGCCAACTCTTTCCATGGGTCTTTGAAGTTTACCGCAACGGTGAGCTATATACAAGTTTTGGTACTGCAGGTAACCCCGTGGGACGGCTACGCTTTTCTCATGATCTGTCACGTGGCCATTTCGATGTATAGGTATGTAGTGAGATCGCGATAATTTCCGAGCCTGCCTCCCCTTCTTCACTTAAACCTGTCGTCGCCAAGAAGATTACTACGAGAAGAAGTGAAGTGCCTACTATCTCACCGCCCATATCAGAACAAGATCTCGACTCATCTTTGCATCGATCATTATCTCTTACCGTTCCTATCAAAAGTTCTAAAAAACGTCGTGCCAGATGCACCGACGTTACTCGGAAAAAACAACTTCAAAAAGCTTCTAAAAAGTATGTGCAAAAAAAATCGTCTATTCATCGTGCTGCTGTGTCCAAGTATCAAAAAAAGAATAGTAAGGTGCACATAGAAGCAGTGGATCGGGCCACTGCTTCTATGTGCACCTTACTATTCTTTTTACCAGCAAACTCACCCTGAGTTGCATAGAAAAGCTGTGGCTAGGTACCAGCTAACTCACCCTGAGTTGCATATAAAAGCTGTGGCTAGGTACCAGCAAATTCACCCTGAGTTGCATAGAAAAGCTGTGGCTAGGTACCAGCAAGCTCACCCTGAGGTGCATAAGGTGTCACAGTCTCGAGATGATCAAAACAATCCTGGAAGACGAGTAGAAAGAAAAGGACGTTCCTGGAAAATCAAAGCTCATTCCGGCATGGCGTATGATATCGACACAGAGTATGCAATCGACAGCACCGTGGCCTTGGGTTCCATGAGCAATAAGTGCCGCTGGTGCAATGCTTTCAAGTGGAAGGATGAGGCACCCGGCATGTGCTGTAGAGCTGGTAAAGTGCAGCTCCCGCCATATGAACAGGTACCCAAACCTCTCTACAGCTTGATAATGAATATACATCCAGAACATAACCATTTTATGAAAGGTATTCGTAAATATAATAACTGTTTTCAAATGACTTCATTTGGAGCTAAACTGATAATAAAGGACGCTTTTATGCCTACTTTTAAAGTTCAGGGACAGGTATACCACTTGGTTGGAAGTTTGCTGCCACCCCCTCAAAAGGAACCACAATTCTTACAAATATATAACGAAGGTGATTCACCCATTGGGGGTACCTCGTTATCAGAGTCCGGGTTAGACATGATGTGGGTACGAAATAATAGTCTTAACGCGGGTTATAACTGTCTATTTAATCACTTCCGACAACAAAACAATGAAATCTCAAAAGATTAAGCCGATGGAAAGAGATTGAAATATGGAAACGCGGTAAGTTCGGCACAGGCTGGCAGCACGACCTCTCGCGCTCGTGTCCAATCAAAAAGTGACGTCTCTCAATCAAATGCGTCCAATGTCAAGAATGACAACTGACAGTTGTCAACAAGACCTGCCACGCTCTGTACCGACCTTACCCAAGCACACTGCTTGACGTTTCCGACAACGATAACAGATGGCGCTGTTCTAAACTAACAATAATCAATAGCCACTCTAATAATGTGCCTCTGCGTTGATTCTGCGACACGGCCATCTTGACAATTCACACGTCCTCGTGTGTGGCATCTGAAAACAAGAATTTGGGGAAAGTGAAAAGTCCTTTGCTCGGCCTTCCTGACCAAGACGTCGGGGAATAAAGTCACACGATTCAAAAACACAATTTTATTCTGATTTACATTCTCATCAAATCTTACAAAAAAATCTCAACATTGTAATCACCACTCATCAAGAATCATCGATTTTCGAATCAATTCATGACCTTCCGACCAAATCTAGTATGCAATGCTCTGTCCAGTACCCAGCTTCGTCAGATACAACACATTGCCTCCATCCGGCAAACTAGCGGGACCTCTATCCGGTACCCGACTTCAACACACATGACATATCACATTGCCTCCATCTGGCAACTAGCGGGACCTCCATCCGGTACCCGACTTCAACACATCGCATTGCCTCCATCCGGCAACTAAGGGACCTCCATCCGGTACCCAACCTCAAGACAATACATTGCCTTTATTTAGCACCTTTGGCGATTACCTACATTGCCATGCCACACGTAGGTCACCAACCTTAAGTAAACACTTAGGTGCGAAGCCACGAACAGCATTGGAATGTATGTAATCTGAGTCACTTGCATACTACATTTGCATCTTTTATCCCTACACTTAATTATGGTCTAACACCTTCATCATCAGCTGGTCTCGTCTCGTCAGTCTTGCTAAAGTCAGGGTCAGAGTCGACGTCAGAGTCCTTGTCGTCAAAATTGTCGCTGTCAGGCATTTTTCGAAGACGGTCGTGCGCATACTTGTATGTCCGATTCGAATTGAGAGCTTTAAGTACGTACCGGTCTCCTTCTAGCACCTCTATAACTTTGAAAGGCCCTTTGTATTTAGGGTCGAGCTTTGTTTGGTTTCGTTCTTCGTTCTGCAGCAGTACAAAGTCTCCAATAGTAAACGGTTTTAATTTTGCTTTGGTAGAGTCAAAACGTACCTTATCGTAAGCTGAGCCTTTCTCCATATTCTCCACAGCCTGTAACCTGGCTTGCTCGATATCAATTTCGGGGTCGTCATCAACTACTGATAAGACATCTAAAGGCCTTGCAACCTTCCCAATGAGAAGTTCCAATGGGCTAGCTTGCGTGACTCGATTCATCGTGCAGTTGAGAGCTAGCTGCACATCAGGCAGAGCATCCTGCCACGAACGACTACTTGTTTCTATGGCAGTAAGCATGTTTTTTAATGTGCTCATGACGCGCTCTACTTGGCCGTTGGCCCTTGAACTACCCGTCGCTATTAGGTGGAGCTTAATGTTAACAGACTCGCAGTAGTCCTTGAAGTCTTTACTGGCGAAGCACCTACCTTGGTCAGCGATTACACGGTTGGGCGCACCAAATAGTGAAACACTAGATTTTAAAGCCTTGATACTACTAGCTGTGTCAATGTTAAGCGTATGGTGAAGTAATACGTACTTAGTGAAGGCATCTATAAGGACAAACACATATTCTTTCCGGTCATTCTTACCGCTTAGTTTTCCCGTAGCATCAATATGTATGGTGTGCCAGGGTATGGCTACCTTAGGAATGGGATGCATTTCTGCCTGTATTTTTCCGGAGCGTGACTTAGAAATTTTGCACGTGGCACAGCTGTCTACGAACTTTCGTACAAACCTCGTCATTTTGTCGAACCAATAGAGTTCGTAAACCTTTTCTAAGGTCTTCTCCCATCCCAAATGCAGCAAACCTTCGTGTACATTGTTGACGACGGACCACCGGAACGTTCTAGGAATTATTGGCAAGCAAAGAGTCTTACCACGTCGCTGAATTTTCCGATACAAAACACTTGACCGAAGCTCATAGGTCTTGGCCACATCAAGAGGAAGCTTTCCGTCCTTCAGGTCAGACACGAGTTTTAAAAGCTCCCCATCCTTCTGCTGTTCCGCAATTAGCCAGTTGTCATTAAGTTCGGCTAAATTAATTTGTTTGTGGCTTACCTTCTCAAAAGAAGCACTCTCTCCGTCGTCTGGTAATGGATTTCTTGAAAAGAAATCTGCATGAGACATTCGCTTACCGCTACGATGAACAATGTCGAAGTCGAAAGCTTGCAAGAATGCCCACCATCTGTGAACACGTGGCGTTAAGTCTGTTTTCTTACGGGTGGACTGCAACGAACTGCAATCGGTCACCACGTCAAATTTCCGACCATGTAAATAGTGTCGGAAATGTTTTACTGCGTTGACAACAGCGAGAGTTTCTAACTCGTACGAGTGGTACTTAGACTCTGCAGCAGTTGTGCGCTTGCTGAAATAAGCAATAGCATGTGATTTACCTTGTTTTAGCTGGATAAGAACTGCTCCGTATCCAATAGCGCTCGCATCGGTATGCAGCTCTGTCCTTAGAGCTGGATCATAAATCGATAACACTGGCTCACTAGTTAGAATAGAAATTACCTGTTGTCTTATGGTCTCATACTCGGATTTCCATTCGATCCGACCATTACCAGAGGTCAAGGCATATAGAGGGGCCATAATCTGAGAGAATTTTGCTACAAACTGACGAAAATATGACGCTAAACCAATAAATTGGCGCAATTGCGTTACTGTCTGGGGTGGCGGTAACGAAGTCAAACAACTAACCTTGCGAGGATTCGGCCGTATCTGCCCTTGACTGACTTCAAACCCAAGGTACTCGACTTTCTGTTTTAGGAAGGCACACTTTTTATGATTAAGAGAAAATCCTTTCTCAGAAAGGACCCCAAGAACTATCTGAAGTCGGTCAAGTGCCTCGTCAGCGTTTTCCGCCACGATGAGCACGTCATCCATGTAGACTACGACGTAAGTATTCACCAAATCCCCAAGCGCGTGAATGAGAGCTCGCTGGAACACCGAAGGGGCGTTTCGAAGTCCGAACGGCATGGTCAAATATTCAAATTGCCCGTCAGGCGTTACAAAAGCTGTCCGCTCAATAGATTCGGTGGAAATGCGGATCTGGTGAAAACCCGACGCTAAATCCAATATTGTAAAGAAATGGCCACTATGCAACCTAGCTATTTGGTCAGAGATAAGCGGTAATGGAAACCGGTCTGGTACCGTATTATCATTTAGTTCGCGGTAGTCCACACACATCCTATCTGTACCATCCTTCTTTTTAACGAGAAGGATAGGACTCGCAAACGGTGATGAACTACAGCGAATTATATTGGCCTTAAGCAATTCATCAATTTTATCTCGTACAACCTGTCTCTCTTCTGGGCTCAACCTATAAGGGCGTCGATTAACAGTCTTATGAGGGTCTATAAGGCGAATTTGCATGGGTTCAGTGTCTGCAGGGGACGTAGGTACACCAGAAATAAAACTATGCTTGAAAGAGAGCAAAATATCTAGGAGTTCAGTTTTTCTTTCAGGGGGAATGTCAGTATCTATCATGTCGAAGTCAAATTTACAGTCAACAATCACGTCACATGTCTGAACTGTCCGTATTTTCTCAAATTGTATCATAACTGACGACATATGAACTACTAAACCTTTTGATAAAACTTCGCGTCCAATCATGATATCATGTCGCAAAAAATTGTCGGGTAAAACGTGGAAAAGAATTTCAAAAATAATTCCATTGATCTCAGCAGTAGTCAAAATTTGTACAGTCGACCTTACAGAAGTCTGTCCGATACCAGTCAATGTCACATTTCCATAAACTCGTTTACCACTAAATTTACAGGAAACAGATTCTTTAACAAGCGAACATTCCGCGCCAGAGTCATAATAAAAATCGAATTGCTCACCAGAATGCCTTAAGGAACCAACAGGTGCGTCCACAAGGCACACATCAACTCGCTTTTCCCTGACGGGATCAACCGCCGTGCTGCTGCTTGCCTCCTTGGCGTTCCTCTTAGGGCAGTTGGATGCGTAGTGTCCCTGTTCGCGACAATTGAAGCAAGTGATCCAGTCGGCTTTCCCTGTTGCCTGGTTACTCTTGCCACTGCTAGACGCCATCGATCTTGATTGCTCTTCCTGTGCCTTCAAGTCTCTTTTCAGGCGACATTGCACCGATCTGTGTCCTGGTTTCCCACAGTTGAAACATTTAGGTCCAGCGCTGGGCCAATTGGGGCGATTCCTTTTCGCGTCAGGACCTTCACGTTCATCACCACCAGACGGGGCGCTCCTCTTCAGAAACGAAACAGCCTTCAGTTCCCGCTGTAGATCGTTGCGGGTTTTGATGTCCGTAGTGAAGGACAATCGCTGGACTCGCGTATCGTTTTTCGCGATATGAGCTAGCACCGTAGCGATGGCAATCTGCTCTGTCGTGAGGCCATTCCATTTTGACATAATGGTTGTCATGAGGGTAGCTGCATATGCGGCCAAACACTCATTCTCCTTAGGTTTATTTCCATGCAGATTGATTAGAAAAGAAGCGGTAGTCTCTGGACAATCATACCTGGCTATAAATAGTTCCTTAAAATCGCTCCATTTCATCCCAGGGTAAGATATGGACGAGAGCCATGACGACGCTTCTCCCTTGAGTGCGCGGCTCAAGGCAATCATCAGCAATGCACCTTGACTATTCGGATCGATAACACACATGTCTGCTGTTGCCAGCCAAGCACGCGGGTCAACATTCCGTTTTTCAGGGTCAAAATCCGGGAGGCGTACATCCATAATCGCAGGTGTTTTCATTGCTTGCACGATAGCCATAAAATTTTTGTTTTGCTGCTCTAACAGAAAACGCCATTTTTCCATTTCTGCGTCACCTTCAAACTCGCGCGCAATATTTTTACACTTTTCTTGGCTAGCGCTGTTACTTACAACATGTGGGGCGTTTGAGTTGCATCCCACTTCTGATAACGAAGGTGATTCACCCATTGGGGGTACCTCGTTATCAGAGTCCGGGTTAGACATGATGTGGGTACGAAATAATAGTCTTAACGCGGGTTATAACTGTCTATTTAATCACTTCCGACAACAAAACAATGAAATCTCAAAAGATTAAGCCGATGGAAAGAGATTGA